>CM038670.1:226303617-227681355 GCA_021605145.1 Aegilops bicornis | reverse complement strand
TGACGATATCTTCAAAGAACATTGCAACAACAGCTAGGCTTCACAAAGCAACATATGGTAAGCCGGTTGTGTTTTAGTACATGTTAAATGTAATGCGAGTGGGCTGCTTTCTTGGCTTGTGCCCTCAACGTGTAATCCTACCAATTACAAATAGTTCGGTTGTTCCGCTTTGTTGTATTGCTTGATTGAATGCTTGTTTGTTGTTACGTTATACCGAAGTTGGTTAATATGTCGTGATTACTGCTGTACTATTGTAAAGAAATGCATGCCTATTTCATTTGAGTCCTTAACTTTTCCTCTCAACTTCATCACAAGACTGCCTTCGTAGTTTATATGAGGCCATGTTAAGTGCTTTCTCGATTATTTCAACCGCTTAGATGCCTTGGCAACTTAAATATAGCGGTTGTACACTCCCTTTCAACTTTCATCTTACCATTTTAATTTCTTTTCGACTGATGCTGCTTCGAACCATTTAAATATAGTTTGCCATGCTCGGCAATAATTCGTCCGTCGTTTACCATGTAAGCTTACTGCCTGGATCATACGATAACTATCTCTTACTGATGTCCAGCAGAAACCTTTCAGGATGCCGTTCACACTAGGACACAATGTACAACCCCAGAATCTATTTGTGGAAGCAAGGCACCATCCATTTTACCAGATGGTAGCAGTTCAGAGGCAACACCGCGGAGAAGCGATCGAAACAGATATTATAGTGCTCGAGGCTCTACCAGAGGCAGAAAGAGATGGTGTGGCAGCCATGAATGAGGTAATATTTATCTTGAGGCTAGAAATTACGGAATTAGCGGCACGCATTATGCAAGCAACCCAAGAATTGGAGGAAGTAAGAATGTTGCATTTGAAGACGGAGGAGGTCTCATTGTTTACGCTATCTGAAGCCCAAGGTAATCCCGGTTCTTCTTTAGATACCAGTTGAAATTGTCATTAGATTATTGTACTTGCATGTTGTGTCATGTCTCCGAATGGATTATGTTGCAAGACCCTCTATGTTGTCCTAATTCCATGTCGTCCATGTGTTGTAATGATCCGAATTTTTAGGCGAGGTAATCCTCGATTACTTGTATGATTGACATAAGTTGAACTGTTTTTCGTGTGAGCATATTGTATTGGATGAAATAACTGTTTGAATCAGAGTGTATCCAACCTTCTGAATTCGAAGATCACGGCATTTCTAAATCATAATCATATATAAAGGTGGAATAAATCTTTGTTGTGGTTTGGAAGAAATAAATAACAAAACATATAATTATCTGTGGATATTCGTAATCGAATACAAATTGGATTTGAATTTAGTTTGCCAGGTCCTGTGGCAAACGTGAATGCTAATTCTCCCAAGTTTTGAACGAGCGGCTAAACACCCACTATAATTTGTGGGCTTCAAGCAAGTGTTTGCGAGATGGAAATTACCGCTCACCTCGACACTTGACATGCTTATCGACGGATTTACACCGTCCGATAGGGGTAGACCAGTAACTTCAATCAGACGTGACACGACGGCCTCTGAGCCCATTCAGACACGGCGGGTGCCAAACGTGGGCGACAAAACACATTTGATTCAAGCTCATCCGAAAGACATGTGTCTCTTCCTCCATTTCCCCATTAATACACGGTGGGCAGCAAAACAAACTCTCCTTGTCCGAAATCGATGTAGGCTAATATTTTAAATAGGGGCAGATGTGTAACTTCCATCAGACGTAACACAACCGCCCTACCTGTCAGCCCCGTTCATACACCGTGGGCGCCAACCGTGGGCGGCAAAACACCCTCTCCTCACGAGAAATAGTTACCGGCAAATATTTCGGAGATACGAGATTACCGTCCTATCCCCAACCGGCGCGATGTCCAATATTTTAAACAGGAGATAAGTTCGTAACTTCCCCCCATTTCAGAGAAGCGCGTCCCAAAGTTCAAGATCGCCCCCTCCCCTCCATTTCCCCATTCATACACCGTCGGCGACACGACAACCTCCGCACTGCGGCCAGCCTCCTTCGTCCGCCACCCCATCCTCCACCTTGCCGGAGCCGCTACCCCTACCCCATCGTCCACTGCAAGAGATGGACGTCTCTCATCCACGGCGCTGGACCAGGATCCTTTCATCGCCTCCTCTCGCTTCATCGGTGCTATCGTCCACCTTGTCGTTGCCGCTCCTACGACCGCCTCGTCCACGGCAACAGGATATATCCCCGACCCTACCGCCCCGTCTAAAGTCTTCTTCCCCGCCGCCGACAACCATCGCACCCGCAGCACCCTCAACGTATCAGCATAGGCCTACACGGCGTCACAAGAGAGGTGGTACTCTTCCATATGTGCTTAAGTTATTGATCTCACCCGGAAAATAGATCGTAATTTGTTTACTGTACTTTTCTTGTCCGTACCAAATCGTAGTGGCTAGTTGAAAGCAAACATTGGTTGCAAGTAGCTTTGTCCGGGTTTGCACCTTCAGATCCGCCATGGCATGGGCACTATACTCGTAAAGCTTATGGTTTCCCCCTTTATATTTACTACCATCATCGTAGGTGCTTCGTGGTCGTGCTAGCACCGCTTCCTCAAGACCTCAACCCAAAGCTTACGTGTTCAAATACGAATCTGATATGATGCTCATATAACTAAAACAGAGAATGTTTAATTGGCCACCTAATGTTCCTATATTCGTTTCGAAAAGCATGTGCGCCACTCACCGGTCCAGCTAGTTCCACTTTCCTGATTTTTCTCTTGATGCTTAGGGTTTTCCCCTATTATCTACTCTACTATGATCTCTCAGAGGTGCTTTCATCATACTAGCATTACTCCACCCTTCAAGCTAAACAACGCAACACTCAGAATTTGAAAGCTTAGTTGTTCAAATATGATTGTGATATGATACTGATATTAGTTAACCGACACATTTAATTGGTTAGCTAAAGGTCACACTTGAGTTTCCAAATGCATGTCGTGACATATAGATAGACAGCATAATTGCATTTCTTTGTCACTTGTTGACCGAACTTTCTTGTCCATACCAAATATTAGTTGTTATTTCAAAGCAAACATCGGTTACTAACTACCCTTTGCGCGGTTTGCAGCTTCAGATCTGCCATCCCACTGCCACGGTCAACATTGTACTGATCATGCTTATGTTTTCCCTATTTTATGATGACCACAATCAGCCTACGTGGTTCGTGTCGTAATAGCACTGCTCCACCCATCAAGCTAAACAAGCTTAGTTGTACAAATTCATATATGATATTATTGCTGATATTAGTAAAACTAAGAGATGTTTAATTGGTTAGCTAAATGTTCCTACTTTAGTTTCGAAATGCATGTGAGCCACATATGGAGAGACCGAAAAGAATAGTATTTCACTGTGCTCTCTCGTTCATCATGGGTGGCCAACCGACATTGTATTGAAACACTTGTAATATCTTCAATCTGCTTGCTCTTCTGCTCTTCTTTAAGATGATACTCTTCTCTTGCGGTCGATCGTCAGTCGAGTTGTTCTCCTTAGTATATTTTGAATCTGTCGGTCAGTCGACTTGTTCTTCTTTACTATATGTTGAAGCTATCATCTGCGAAGTGTCATCACTTTTGGAGCTCTCATATTTTGAGTAGTAGGCCACATTATATTAATGCACACAACAAATTACAGCATGCATGGCATCTTTTAAAAGAATTGCAGAGATAGCACAAAGGGGTTTACAGGGAGGCAGTATTGGATTAGAATCACTTCCGCATTACAAAGAAAATCTCACTTGTTTTTATGTTTTCATGCATGTCAGATATTGAACATTATCAAAATGAATATGAGAATGGGCTTACAAGAGGAATATTGCGTAATCCATCCACTGGCTAACAAACTTGGCATGGTGGAGGATGGCCTATCTTATTCACCCATCAAGGTGCTTGCTCTAACTTTGGAAAGTTGTATTGGTCGCACATATTTTGCATCTGGCCTCTTGCATTTCTTCTACTTTGTTACACCATCTCGCTTAGTTTAAGCATCATATATGAGTATATGCCATAACTATCCATTTTCTGTACCTATTCCATGTGTCGTCACACTATGTTTTTCCAACAAATGTTGTTCTTTCGTGATAGATGTCCAAAAGGAAGAGGGTGAGTGCAGATCCTAAAGGAGTACAAACTAGGTATTTGGAAAAGGTAGTGGTACCTGTTAAATCAGATAGATCAGCAGCCACAGAAAACACATGCCCAACTGCACCACACTTTACCCCTACTCAAGTGGCCAAACCCCTATTAGAACTGCTGGGAGCCCAGCGTCAGGTAGTGTCTATGCTATCAATTCAAAATTCGAACTCCTAAATTTCTGTTTGTGCCTTACCTTCTCTCTTGTATGAAAACTAATTTCAGATGAATCTCCTTGCTCAAAGGATCATACGATCTCAAAACAACAATGGCCTCTGCATGCTCTTGTTAGTACCTCTCTCCCTTTTTTCTTGTAACGCTGTACTTAATTAATTGCTATTTGATTATGTATCATCAGTCTGCACCTGAGCTTCATTATCCTCTGTTTCTTCCAATATTATTTGATCTATATTTACTCTTTGCAAAATGTAGAATAATGGCAACGCTTATAAAGAATTTTCTTTGGGGAATTTATTGAATTATCCTTCCATCAACATGGAGAAGGGCTTTGTCCAGCCCGTGTTAAAATGTAATGTAAGTTCATCCTTCTCAAGACTTCAAACTTTGTTCTAGTATAGATTTGGATAGGCATCATTGCCTCCATTGCTGTTTGCTTTGCTGTTTACATCTGATTGGATGTTTGTAACAACTACCAGTTTCAAATTGTAGTTCTAAAAACATGTTCCTTATGCGTAATGTATCCATTTATTTGCTTATATAATTGTGAAACCTGTTACGTGTCTCCTTGTTTCTCTTCGTAGTCGTATCTCTTACGCCAAAGAACTTTAGAGAAGATAATGAGCCAAACCATCTTGAGGACAATGAGATGACCCCAAGGTCCTGCCTTGATGAAGACAGTGAGTTGAAGCTACTCACCGCCAGGTGTGAGACAACCTCTGTGCGATCGCTGCCTCAATCGATTCGACTTCTTGGTCTCAACTTAAAGCGGAAAGGCTTGCTTCATCTCAGCTCCGACTTGAAGTCAAAGATGCAATGAAGATGTCGGAGGACTGCCGTGGCACCATCATGACTTAAATCTAGTGTTGATGCATCTATCGTTGACACAACCGAGGTCTACTCAGCTTCTTCACTGTTTGGGGGCCCGACCTGGCCAGGCCTAGTGCCTTCTGAAGTGCTCTCAGTTTTGTATATTCTTTTGCCGGCGCGTTTATTTGCACTGGTGGCGAACTTTGATGCCGAGTGGATGTAATATGTGCGACAGCCGTGATAGCCTAGCGTAAGTTGCTTGCTTATTTATTTCCTTGTTGTCTTGTTTATTTGTTTTCTTGTAGTCATTGCAGTTCTTTTTCCATGGTTTGCTAGTGGCTGCAACAACCTATTTTTTAAAACTAGGCCACAATAACCATGGGCTAATATTTACTGTAGTGACACTGGGCTACGGGCCATAGAAACAGTGGGCCTTCTACGGACCGTAGAAATAGTGGGCCTTCTACGGGCCATAGAAACAATGGGCCTTCTACGGGCCGTAGAAACAATGGGCCTTCTACGGGCCGTATCATCAATGGGCCTTATACGAGCAGTATGATTGATTGGCCAAACATGGGCCAATAACATGCCGCATTATGGCCGTAAACGGGCTAGATTTGGAATCGTCCGTTCATGGGCCGACCATAACGCGCCATCGTTAATAGGCTGTATTTCATGACGCTATGAAAACGGCCCAACGTGTTAACAGACCACAAACGGGCCGACTGTAACCACGGGCTGAATTTGGCCCATAAGCAGAAAATGACAGTAGCGGGCCGTAAGTAAACGTATGCTGGAAATGAGCCCAAGAATAAATGGGCTCTGAGAAGGCCGAAAGATAACATGGGCTGGAAACGGCCCAACGGAATAACGGGCCCTTAATGGGTATAAAGTGATACACTGTTCATTACGGGCCGATTTCACCATGGGCCGTTAATGGGTGTAAAGTAATACATCGTTCATTATGGGCCGATTTCACCACGGGCCGTTAATAGGCCAAGAGTTACATAGGGCCTCATATGGGCCGAAGACGTCATGGGCCATACATGGGCCGGCGAAAACGGGCTGGAATCATATTGGGTGGCCCAGATGACGGTACTGGGCCTAATTCAGATAGGGCGTAACGGGCCTTGGGTTAGCGGGCTGTAAATGGGCTATATGTGAACAGGCCGGTAACAGGCTTTACATGGGCCGGCCCACCACCTTTTGACCAAGTCAAATGGGCCGATCTTTTCATAGGAATGGGCCTCTGTTGGGCCATGCCACGTGTCGACGTATCATAGGCGCCTTTTGTCCAATGAGTGGATGACATCTGTCCCAACGGTTAGCCGACACGTGTTTCCTCCAACCAATGATGATTTTACACATGGAAAATCCCCATTGGTCGGGGCTGCTAACGGGTTATCGGATCCAAAACCTGACCCGATAGCTTAACGCGTTCCGTTACGGTGGATGCCACGTGTCGGTCACCCTTGACGAAAGCAATTCTGTGACGCGCGATTTATCGTCATGGAAGTGGGCACTTCCGTGATGATAATTTTGGTAATGTCATGGAACACTTCTACGACAGCACAAGTATGACTATCTTGATTTTGTCATAAATTTTTCATGGATGTACATGCATGACAAAAAACACGACCTACTGTAACAAACACGTATCATCACAGAAGTGTATTTTTTTGTAGTGTCTGTCTCCCAGGGTCCCATATTTCTCCTGTTCTCTTGTATGTCGCTCACACACACTCTCTCTCCCTAGAGATATCTTGCGTTCCCTCATATGTCTCTTTAGCTATCACTCTCATTGTGAAATATCTTTCTCTCTCACAGACACAAAACTCCGTCTCTTGAGATCTCATTTCTATCCGAGATTTGTTTGTGTGTGAGTCACATGCACCCTGTCTTCATCTCTCTCACACCCACACACATAACTCAGCCTTATGATCCACTCGACTCCTATCTCTAACGCACACTAGCTAGCATCTTTATCTTTCTATTTATCTGTTTCTCCATCAACCTTCTTTCATTTATAGGCTGATCTCTTTTGCACAATCATTGTGCCTCACTCCCTCTGCTCGCCATAGATGCATGCTCCAGCCCACGCCACTATCTCTTAAAGACAAAAACAAATGCTCAATTGTCGGGCCTTCTTCCCTGCATTCTCACATGCATGCATATTGTCATACCGATCCGTCTCTCCCATGTCGTTGATCTTATGACTTATGTCTTCTTTCTTTTATCTCGATCATGCTTGGCACACACACACACACACATCCCACGTATACATGTATACCTCTCACACATGCACGTTCAAGGTCTCTATGTCTCCATATGTAGTTAATTACCCTCAACCCTAACGCCACATCGAATCGTTCTCTTTTTGTGTGCACATAACTTCCGCCTGGATGGGTAAAACTCACACTCACACTTAATAATCTCCTTCTAGCTACCCCCCTCTCACTCTTCCCCTATATCCCCGAAACCAATAAGACCATCCCTTCGTTTAATTCCCGCCTACATGCACCATCAATATATAGTAGTCTTCCTTGGTGTCTCTCGAACAAACACTTTCTCTCGATTTCGACTCTTCTCACGCGCACACACCTTCTCTTCCCTCTCTACGTGCATTTTCTCTCTCGCACCCCATCGTTGGTGGCCTATGCCATACACATCACCTCTCTATGATGAAGCCATGCACACTTAAATTACATCCGCCACCGAGGACCCCGCGACACACACAGACACACACACACACAAACACACACGCACACACACATGCACACACCCACCCACCCCCCCCCCCCACACACACACACACTAAGACTCCGTCACACACACACCCGCACACACACACACTACGACTCCATCTCTCTCTCTCTCTCTCTCACACACACCCACACCCACCCACACACACACACACACTAAGACTCCATCACACACACACATGCTCTAGGTGGAGCATTTGTTCCTACCACCCTTCATCCAACCTTACCCGTATGATAAACAATCACCTTAATTTACTTGTATAACATGGACAAATTCGACTTTACTTCAGTAGTTAGCAAACTTATCATCTGTACCCTTATAAAAACCGAGTTGGTGATGATGGTGTGCTTGCCATATTGTAATATAGACCATCTGATCTATATCTGACGGATAGAAAGCAAACTATGATAATTTTACAAAAGATACCCGCACCTCTCTCCACATCCTTATCTCCCACAACCTCATTGCTGAGCAATTAAAAAAGAAAGTCTCTGGAACAATCTAGCATGGTGGCTGTCGTGGTTCTAAGTCTGACAGTAATGTAGGGGGGTATGAATGGAGAGGCAAGATCCTAGCTATGGAGTAGTTGTATACGCACGAGTTTTACGAGTTCAGGCCCTTCTCGGAGGAAGTAATAGCCCTACGCCCTGAGCCCGGAGGCGGTCGACTGGATTATGTGTGTATGAATTACAGGGTGCGAACCCTTGACACCGAGGAGGGGTGGCTTATATAGAGTTTGCTGCACCCTCCGCCCTCGGTTATGCAGGGTTTAAGGTACATTAAGGTCGAGGCGTTCGGTAACGCCACAAATAAAGTGCTATGATGACCATAAAGGCTACTTAATGATCGACCGTTAGCGTGCGGAGTGACTTTAGATCTCCTGGCTGTCGAGTGGTTGGCTTCATGGTCGAGTCTCTTCGAGTCTGTCGAGTGGAACACTTCTGAGTCGATTGAAAGGTGATTCTTCTAGGGATGTCCTTGGGGAGGGTATCTTGGACAGGTCCATGACCCTACCCTAGGTACATAGCTTCATCGTTAGCCCCCTAATGGATCGAGGTTTGAGTGGGGAAGGAGTTGAACATACTTCCGACCCATTTTTCGTGCTATGAGTATATCTTGCTCTGGATCAATGAACTTAGGTGACGTTACCAACTTCTTTTCCAGTCGCCTTGATCCATTCTTTGTATCCGTCGAGTGAGTTTCTTTACTTGAAGAGCTCCGAGTGACAGAGCGGAGGAGATCTTCCGTCTGACGAGTTGTTCTGCAGCTCACGGATTTCGCGGGATTCGAATTTCCGGAAGCGCGCGGGGTGGAGGAGGCCGCAGTAATCGGATGGGATAAGGCAGGGATGCCTCAATCTCCGTGCCACCTTTTTCACCACATATCGCGCGCGCGACTGTTGCGGGATTTGACAGGATCGCCCGGGCCTACAAGTCGACCACTCGAAGTAACCTCATATAAGGCACCGGACGGGGTTTTTGAACGGTGTGTTCTCATTTCCTCCTCTCTTCCTCGAGACTTATCCACCAAGGCCGCTTCCGTCCCAAAGGTCGCTGCCTCGCGCATCTCGCCGCGGCGATTTATGGTGAATGAGAAGTCGGCGGCCCTGGAGCGGGTGAAAAAAGCGACGGCGAAGGCGAAGGGAAAGACGACTAGTCGGGGTGGATCTTCATCAAGGGCCGGCCTGCCGCAGGGTTGGATCCAGGGCGATTGGATCCGCTCGAAGATTCGTCAAGAAGACCTCGACTACTTGGCCGCTGGAGGACTGATCCCCCATGGATCGGTGCGGCTTCCGGGGAAGGAGTCCGAGCCGCAGCCTCGGGAGGGTGAGTGCGTTCTCCTAGCCACCCATGTCGACCGTGGGTTTTCCTTGCCTCCTCACCATTTCTTTCGGGGATTTCTGAATTTCTTTGGGGCACAACTCCACCACTTCACACCCAACACAATCGTGTATCTCGCTGCTTTCGTGTCTTTGTGCGAGAATTTCTTGGGTTGTCGGCCTCATTGGGGCCTTTTCAAGCACATTTTCACCTGTCGCTCCCAGACGGTGAAAAAGGCCAATCCGAGTGATGAGAGAACACAAGTGATTCAGATGTGTGGGGGTCTTGGGGTTCAGATGAGAGGGAAAAGTTCTTTTCCGGCCATGATCCTACCCGACTCGGTCCGTGGATGGCAGTCGACCTGGTTCTACTGCAAAGACCAGCCGACGCCAGGGCAGTCGACCGGACTCCCTCCTTTTTCCATGGACCGAGTGAGGAAGCCTTCTTCTTTGAAGGTGATCCTGGAAGAGAAGGCACAGGTTAAGGTGCTGGTCGAACGTGTTGTCCAGCTTATCCGTGACGGGTGATCGGTATGGACCTCTTGGAGGTCTTCCTTCGACGACGCATCCAGCCACTTCAAGCTCGAGACCATCCGATGTGGATGTATTCGGGCACTGAGGACACCACTCGGATCCACCCGGAGGAGGTCGAGGATGCCACGCTGGTGGGGTGGCTGACGAGCATCACTGGGAACAGAGACAACCCTAGGGGAGCCAGGAGAATTCCTCAACTCGACCAGTCCCACGTACCGGACAAGGTTCAACTCTGAATTTCCGACTGTAATTTTAACCATGCAGCTATTTATGCTCCGTTGATTGACTTTTTGTTCCGCTTGTTTTTCCGCCAGCTCTTATCGAAATGTACTCAATGCCCAACGGGAGCAAGAGCAAGACGCGGAAGGGGAGGCGGCGGCGGCAATCGACCGGCATTCTGACGGAGAGGAGACCGAGGAAAGTGACGACTCAAGTGACGAAGAAGAAGCCGAGTCACCTCCTCGCAAGGAGAGGCGATCCAAGCTCGACCAAGACCGGCTGAGCGCTCGTGAAAAAGCGATTGCTCAGTCTGGCCCGTCTTCAAAGCGCCCTCGGACGACCTCACCGGCTCCGACTGAAAAAGCGTTAAAGCAGCCCAAAGTTGTAGTGCCAAGGCCTCGGAAGGCATTGCCAAAGATTAAGATTGACATCCTCGTCGCTTCTGCGTGAGTGTCTCCCTTTGTATTCACTCGACGCTCTGTGTTGTTTATTTTTCCCTTGATTTGACCAGATAAACTTCGGAACTGGCAGCGCTGCTACTTCCGGGACTTTAGCTTACAGGGATGAGGATGAGGAAATGGAGGATGCAGTCACCTCCAATCTGGGTACGATTTCTGTTGTTCTGTCTTTATTTGGTCGACTCAACTATAAAATATACCATTGGGTGATGCAATTTTGGTGACCGATCTTTGAACAGCTCCCAACATTATTGACCTCCCCGACGATGACGATGAAGAGCCCGAGAGGCCTTTGACGAGGAAAAATAGGAAAACTCCTATAGACAAGGTGGCACAATCGACGCCGATAGCTGAGCCAGTCGTTCAGGACGCTGGTGATGCCAATCGGGCTTCTGTTATCTTCGTCGTACCACTATCGAGTGCTTTGCCTTCTTCATCGACTGCTCAAGCTCCTGCCGATCCACCTTCAGTTTTTGCTACCCATCACGTCCCAGAGGACGAAGTGAATGCTGCCAAGGAAGCCATACGCCAAGCAGGTATTATGATGGAGAAGATGAAGATGGTGCGGGATGTCAGTCAAGCCGCCTATGACGCCAGCTCGGCTCTCCAGAGCAATGTTCAGGTTAGCAGCACGTCGACTGGTTTTCTTGGCTTGCTCTGTTAGGATATGCTACCTGAAAACTCTCTTTCCAAGGATCTTTGTATCTACACACCCACTGGGTGTTTCGACTTGTCACTGAACCAATCTATACTTTGAGCTGAAATTTTGTTATTGAAGTTTTGGACTAGTGGGGGCACGCTGAGTGCACCCACTTGGTGTAGTCCTCGAGACTACTGTGGACTGCGGGCGGTCGGCTGTAGTCTTGACATTTTAATCTCTTCACTCGGTCTGGTCTGGCCATGTCGAGTGTAAACTGAACCAGTGGGGGCACGCTAAGTGCACCCACTGGGTGTAGTCCCCGAGACCGTGGTCGACTGCTGGCAGTCAACTATGGTCTGAAGAACTTGTTTGTTGTTGTCTTTCTTCTTTTTTTAGAGATACACTCGCGCCAAAAAGGTCTCGTCGAGTGTTTAATGAACCAGTGGGGGCACGCTAAGTGCACCCACTGGGTGTAGTCCCCGAGACTATGGTGGACTGCGGGCAGTCGATCGTAGTCTTAGTATTTATTGTCTTTGTCTTTTTTCTCTGTAAAATAATCCATCCTCACTGATTGCAGAAATCTTGTGACCTTGGGGCTCGCTTTGCCGACTTGGAAAAGCAGCAGATTCGACTCAACCTTGACCTAGAGTTGGCCAAGTCAGAACTGCAGAAGGCCAAAGATGACGCCAATGGTAAGGAAGCTTTGTCGACTGTTTTGTCTTAGACCCGGATTTCATTCTGCTCTTTCTGAACTGAGCGTTAGTTCTTTTCAGAAAAACTGAACCAGGCTCTGGCAAAGAAGGATCAGGATCTGGCTGCTGCATAGAAGAAGGCCGACGACCAAACTGCTCTGGCTGAACAGAAGCTGGCTTCAGTCGGCAAACTGGAGGAGGAGAACGCGAAGATGAAATCTGCCCTGGACGAAGCCAACAAGGAGGTAACCCGCTTGAAGAAGGACAAGGTTAACCTGAACGAGAAGATTGAAGGCATTTCTCGTAGGAGGGATGATCTGGAAAGCTATCTGAGGATCCTCGCCAAGAAGTTATTCATCAAGCTTGAAGGTACATATCCCGTTTCGACTGGTGCATCTTTGTCGACTCGGCATACGAATATTGACTTATCCTTGGACTGCGTATGTAGAGCTCTGCCGAGACTTCGAGGAGGAGACTGGGCGAATCGAACCAAATTTGGACCCTATCAATTCTCCTGTGAAGGAAGAAACTGCTTGAACCTGCTCCGACTGGAATCCCGCATCGACAGCGTTATTGACTACTTTGCTCGACTGAAAGTTGCCACGTCGCGAATCGACACAGCACTTTGGCCAGGGGCAACACTCTAGAACGACCTCGAGTCCCTGATGACTCGACTTAACGAGATCCCTGGTCGAGTGCAGGAGTGGAAGAAGTCTTACGCTTTCGGTGCGGTCTTGATGTGGCTCGACTTTGGTTCGTGTCCACTTTGTAAAGAGGCGCGAGAAGATAAGTCGGCAGCAATCAAGGTCGCCAACACCAAGAAGCACGATTTTTGATCCTTTATGGAGACTTTCATTGTCACGCCACTCGGATCGCCGATGGTGTCGACCTGGACGTGTTCGTCGAGCCTGCCAATCCTCCTCCCGCGGAGTGAACAAACTTTTATGCCTCACCTTAAATTTGCCTCGGTATGCTGAGTGGATTTTGTAACCGCTAAACTCCTTCTGGCTGAGAGTCCGAGTACTTTGATCTGCGGTTTGGAACCTTTAAGATTTATCTGAACTTGCTTTACTTCTGAATATGCTTGCATTTGCCTTCGAGTGGACTGTGCTCTTCACTCGGAATAGTCTTTGTGTTTGAGATGCAGCTCTGAGGTGGAAGATTTAGTCGTCCTGCGCATCATTGCCCTTGCAGGAAGGGATGGAGTACGTATGTTGTATCTGTAGCTCCGAAGGAGAAGGTAGCAGTCGACCTGCACCTCGTCGTCCTTGCGGATCGGGATGGAACACACGTTGTACTTGTGGCGCAGCTCCGAAGGATAAGGTAACAGTCGACCTGCACCTCGTCGTCCTTGCGGATCGGGATGGAGCGCACGTTGTACTTGTGGTGCAGCTCCGAAGGAGAAGGTAACAGTCGACCTGCACCTCGTCGTCCTTGCGGATCGGTATGTTTTCGAACTTAGGCGAGTACTGGACTGCATCTAAGAATCCGAGTTAGAGGATTGCTCCTCACTCGGTAGGATTTCTCAAACTTAGGCGAGTACTTGGACTGCAGCTAAGCCTCTGAGTGAGAGGATTGCTCTTCACTCGGTAGGATTTGTTAAACTTAGGCGAGTACTGGACTGCAGCTAAGCCCCCGAGTGAGAGGATTGCTCTTCACTCGGTAGGATTTCTCAAACTTAGGCGAGTACTGGACTACAGCTAAGCCTCCGAGTGAGAGGGTTGCTCTTCACTTGGTAGGATTTCTCAAACTTAGGCGAGTACTGGACTGCAGCTAAGCCCTCGAGTGAGAGGATTGCTCTTCACAGGATTTGTTAAACTTAGGAGAGTACTGGACTGCAGCTAAGCCCCCGAGTGGGAGGCTGGCTCACCACTCGGTAGGATTTTTTAAACTTAGGCGAGTACCTGGACTGCAGCTAAGCCCCCGAGTGGGAGGCTGGCTCACCACTCGGTAGGATCTTTTAAACTTAGGCGAGTACTTGGACTGCAGCTAAGCCCCCGAGTGGGAGGCTGGCTCACCACTCGGTAGGATTGTTTAAACTTAGGCGAGTCCTTGGACTGCAGCTAAGCCTCCGAGTGGGAGGCTGGCTCACCACTCAATAGGATTTTTTAAACTTAGGCGAGTACTTGGACTGCAGCTAAGCCCTCGAGTGGGAGGCTGGCTCACCACTCAGTAGGATTTTCAAGTACTTAGGCGAAACGGATTCACAGCTAAGCCTCCGAGTGAGAGGCTTGCTCGTCACTCGGTAGGAATTTTTTTTTACAAACTTAGGCGAAACGAATTCGCAGCTAAGCTACCCACTGGGGGGGTTTCTTACGAAAACAAAAGCAACAACAATCACTGGGAAAATTATAACACTCTTGTCTTTGATAAATAAACTACAGAGGTAATTCTTATTACATCTCATCCGAGTGAGTACTTAAATATAAAAGGGGCGGAGCAGCTCCGCATTCCAAGCTCGTGGCTCATCAATCTGGCGATCGACATTATAAAGATGGTACGCTCCTTTGTGGAGGACTCTGGTGACGATGAAGGGGCCTTCCCAAGTGGGAGCGAGCTTGTGTGGTTTCTGTTGATCTACTCGGAGGACCAAGTCTCCTTCTTGGAAGGCTCGAGTCTTCACATTTCTGGCATGGAATCGACGCAGGTCTTGCTGATAGATAGTCGATCGGATTAGGGCCATCTCTCTTTCCTCTTCTAGGAGGTCGACTGCATCCTGTCGGGCTTGTTCTGCTTCATCTTCAGAGTAGAGCTCGACTCGAGGTGCATTGTGAAGCAAGTCACTCGGCATAACTGCTTCATCTCCATAGACCAGAAAGAATGGAGTTCGCCCAGTTGTCCGATTAGGTGTGGTCCTCAATCCCCAAAGAACTGATGGAAGTTCATCGACCCATGCACCTGCTGCGTGCTTGAGATCGTGCATCAGTCCGGGTTTCAGCCCTTTGAGAATTAGACCGTTTGATCTTTCCGCTTATCCATTCGACTGGGGGTGAGCGACTGAAGCATAGTCGACTCGTGTGCCTTGAGAGGCGCAAAAGGCTTTGAACTTGTCGGAATCGAAGTTGGACCCATTATCAGTGATGATGCTATGCGGAACTCCATATATGAATATCAACTCTCTGATGAAACTGATAGCAGTGCAAGCATCGAGATTCTTGATAGGCTTAGCTTCAATCCATTTAGTAAACTTGTCGACTGCCACTAGCACGTGAGCGAAGCCACTCCTGCCAGCTCTCAGTGGTCCAATCATATCCAATCCCCACACTGTGAAGGGCCAGACGAGTGGAATGGTCTTCAAGGCTGACGCGGGTTTGTGTGACATATTGGAGTAGAACTGACATCCTTCACACTTGTCGACTATCTCTTTCGCCATTTCATTTGCTCTTGGCCAGTAAAATCCGGCTCGGTATGCTTTAGCCACAATGGTCCGAGAGGACGCATGATGACCACAGGTCCCCGAGTTGATATCGTCAAGAATTATTTGACCTTCCTCTGGCGTTATACACTTCTGACCGACTCCAGTCGCGCTTTCTCTGTATAACTGTCCCTTTATCACAGTAAAGGCCTTGGATCGACGGATGATCTGTCGAGCCTCTTCTTCATTCTTTGGGAGTTCCTTCCTTAGGATGTATGCGATGTACGGCACCGTCCAGACGGGAGTGATGACCAAGACTTCCATGATCAAGTCGACCACCGCTGGAACCTCAACTTCAGTCGGATCTCTGGCACTTTTTGGTTGTGGAGCTTCTTCAGTGAAAGGATCCTCTTGAACTGATGGTGTGTGGATGTGTTCCAAAAACACATTGCTGGGAATGGCTTCTCTCTTGGAACCTATATTCGCCAAATCATCAGCTGCTTGATTTTTCAGTCGGGGTATATGATGAAGCTCTAATCCCTCGAATTTCTTCTCTAGCTTTCTCACTCCATTGCAGTAACCAGTCATGGCCGGACTTCTGACGTCCCACTCCTTCATCACTTGATTAACCACCAAATCAGAGTCACCATAGACCATGAGGCGACGGACGCCGAGTGAAATAGCCATACGCAACCCATACAAAAGTGCTTCATATTCTGCGTCGTTGTTGGAGGAATCAAAGTGAATTTGAAGAACATATCTGATCTTATCTCCTCTGGGAGAAACTAACTCTACCCCAGCACCTGAACCATTCAGCATCTTGGAACCATCAAAGAACATGGTCCAATGCTCCAAGTGAACTTGAGTCGGCAGTTGCTGTTCAATCCAATCGGCGATGAAATCTGCTATTGCTTGGGACTTGATGGCTTTCTTTGACTCAAACTTGATATCTAGGGGAAGGAGTTCAATCGTTGTAGGACCTTGAAGTATGTCTAGAGGGGGGGGGGGTGATTAGACTACTTGACCGATTAAAAACTTAACCTTTTCCCAATTTTAGACTTTGGCAGATTTTAGCTATCTTTACACAAGTCAAGCAATCTTCACACAATTCAAGCAAGCATGCAAAGAGTATATAGGCAGCGGAAATTAAAGCATGCAACTTGCAAGAATGTAAAGGGAAGGGTTTGGAGGATTCAAACACAATTGGAGACACGGATGTTTTTGTCGTGGTTCCGATAGGTGGTGCTATCGTACATCCACGTTGATGGAGACTTCAACCCACGAAGGGTAACGGTTGCTGAGTCCACGGAGGGCTCCACCCACGAAGGGTCCACGAAGAAGCAACCTTGTCTATCCCACCATGGCCGTCGCCCACGAAGGACTTGCCTCACTAGCGGTAGATCTTCACGAAGCAGGCGATCTCCTTGCCCTTACAAACTCCTTGGTTCAACTCCACAATCTTGTCGGAGGCTCCCAAGTGACACCTAGCCAATCTAGGAGACGCCACTCTCCAAGAAGTAACAAATGGTGTGTTGGTGGTGAACTCCTTGCTCTTGTGTTTCAAATGATAGTATCCCCAACACTCAACTCTCTCTCACGGGATTTGGATTTGGTGGAAAGAAGATTTGAGTGGAAAGCAACTTGGGAAAGGCTAGAGATCAAGATTCATGTGGTTGGAATGGAATATCTTGGCCTCAACACATGAGTAGGTGGTTCTCTCTCAGAACTGGTAAGTTGGAAGTGTAGGTTTGTTCTGATGGCTCTCTCCATGAATGAAGAGGAGGTGGAGGGGTATATATAGCCTCCACACAAAATCTAACCATTACACACAATTTACCAAACTCGGTGGGACCGAATCAACAAACTCGGTCGGACCGATTCAATAAACCTAGTGACCGTTAGGGTTTTCGGTGGGACTGACATGCAACTCGGTAGGACCGATATGGTTAGGGTTAGCGCACAACGTAATCTCGGTGAGACCGATTACACAAACTCGGTGAGACCGATTTTAGTAATTAGCTAACCAGAGAGTTGGTCAGGTAAACTCGGTGGGACCGATTCGCTCTTTCGGTGAGACCGAAAAGTTACGAAAGGGAAACAGAGAGTTTACATTGCAATCTCGATGGGACCGATCGCTCACTTCGGTTAGACCGAAACGTTACGAAGGGAAATAGAGAGATTACAATCCCATCTCGGTGAGACCGAGATCCCTATCGGTGAAACCGATTTGCCTAGGGTTTGTGGCAGTGGCTATGACATTTGAACTCGGTGGTGCCGGATAGAAAGAATCGGTAGGACCGATTTTGACTTTAGGTTTAGGTCATATGTGGATGTGAGAAAGTAGTGAAGGGTTTTGGAGCATATCACTAAGCACATGAAGCAAGAGGCCCATTAAGCAACTCCTCATCCCTCCTTGACAGTATTGGCTTTTCCTATAGACTCAATGTGATCTTGGATCACTAAAATGGAAAATGTAAAGTCTTGAGCTTTTGAGCTTGAGCCAATCCTTTATCCTTAATATTTTGAGGGATCCAATTTCATCATTCATGCCATGCCATTCGTTGAGCTTTCCTGAAATATTTGTCTTGGAATAGCATTAGCTCAATGAGCTATATGTTGTTATGAATTACCAAAACCACCTAGGGATAGTTGCACTTTCAATCGCCCATTTTGCCACTCGACCAGTTGCATCTCTGTTGTGTGGAATCTCTAACAATGGAGCGTCGCTGACGACTGTAATGGCATGGTCAGAGAAGTAATGAGCAACCTTCTTCATGGTCATATAAATCCCATACACAAGCTTCTGATAATGAGGGTATGTTTGCTTTGATGGGGTCAAAACTTCAGAAACATAATATACCGGGCGCTGAACTTTAAAGGCTTTTCCTTCTTCTTCCCGCTCGATCGTAAATGTGCATCGACGACTTGTCCTGTGGCTGCAATGTAAAGCAGCAAAGGCTCTTTGCTGATTGGGGCGGCAAGCACCGGCTGGGTGGAGAGCAGGGCTTTTAGCTCTACAAACGCTGCATCAGCTTCAGGAGTCCACTCGAACTTGTCTGACTTCTTCATCAGTCGGTAAAAAGGCAATGCCTTTTCACCGAGTCGAGAGATGAATCGACTTGAAGCGGCCAAGCAACCAGTAAGCTTCTGGACATCGTGCACGCGCACAGGACGTTTCATTCGGAGTATAGTACCAACTTTTTCTGGATTGGCGTCGATTCCTCGTTCGGAAACAAGAAAATTGAGTAACTTTCCACGGGAACTCCGAATGTGCACTTTGATGGATTAAGCTTGATATCATACATTCTGAGGTTGGCAAATGTCTCAGCAAGGTCAGTCAGCAGGTCGGAACCCTTCCGTGACTTGACCACAATATCATCCATGTATGCTTCCACATTCCGACCGATTTGAGTGAGCAAACACTGAATCATCCTCATGAACGTGGCTCGGCATTCTTGAGGCCGAATGGCATGGTGACATAACGAAGCACCCGAATGGAGTGCCGAAAGCTGTTTTGATCTCATCGGGTCCATACTGACGGATCTGATGGTAACCGGAATAGGCGCCTAAAAAGACAAAGGCTCACATCCTGCAATGAGTCGACTATTTGGTCGATGCGGGGGAGAGGAAAATGATCTTTCGGGCAGGCCCGATTGATATGTTTGAAGTCAATGCACATGCGAAGTGACTTGTCCTTCTTGGGGACCATGACGACATTGGCGAGCCACTCGGAGTGGTAAATCTCTCGGATAAACTCCACTGCTAAGAGCCGAGCCACCTCCTCGCCAATGGCCTTTCTCTTCTGGACGGCGGACCGTTGAAGATGTTCTTTGACATGTTTCACTTTTGGGTCGACTCGTAGACGGTGCTCAGCCAGCCCCCTGGGAACACCCAGCATGTTAGAAGGCTTCCATGCGAAGATGTCCCAGTTCTCACAGAGGAACTGGATAAGCGCTTCTTCCTATTTGGAGTCAAGTGATGTAGAGATATGAGTCGGAGCAGCACTGGGGTCGGTCGGGTGAATGTGAATCGGCTTTGTCTCACCGGACGACTGAAACGCTGATTCCAGAAGGGCTTCTTGGCTCGCAACAAATCACTCGGGTCTGCAGTTTTCTGGTATTCCTGCAGCTCTACCACTGCCATCTGAGCATCGGCGATCTTTGAGCCTTTCTGAAAACACTCTTCCGCTTTCTTCCGATTAACAGTGACAGTGATCACACCTTTGGGACCTGGCATCTTCAGTCTAAGGTATACATAACATGGTCGAGCCATGAAATGTGCATATGCCGGCCTTCCCAGAATAGCATGATAAGCACTCTGGAAATCCACGACTTCAAACGTCAATTTTTCTTTGCGGAAATTCTTGGAGTCTCCGAAAACCACATCAAGAGCAATCTGACCGAGTGACTCAGCCTTCTTTCTAGGAATGACTCCATGGAAACTCATGTTGCTGGTACTGAGCCTGGACATCGGAATGCCCATCCCTTTCAACGTCTCTGCATATAGTATATTCAGACCACTGCCATCATCCATCAAAACTTTAGTCAGTCGAGTGCCTTCGACAACTAGGTCGACCACCAAAGCTTGCCTCCCAGGGGTGGCTATGTGCGTCGGGTGGTCAGACTGGTCGAATGTGATGGCGATACCGAGACCATTTCAGATAACCGGGTGTCGCGAGCGATATATTCACCTCTCGGTTGATAACTTTCAATCGACTTTTGCTTTCAACGCCAAAAAAAATCATCGTGGTGGAATTGACACGGGGTATCCATCATCACTATCTTCCTTGTTTTCAACTTTGTCCGACTCCTTTTCCTTATCCTTGGGTTGTTTCCCCTGGAACTGCTGGATCAAGAGCCGACACTGTCGAGTGGTATGCTTTGGGTAAATGAGTTTACCCTCTTCATCTTTCTTTGTGTGGATGTGGCATGGCAAGTCTAACACATCATTTCCGTCTTGATCCTTCACTTTCTTGGGGTTCCAAGGCCCTTTGAGCTTCCCCTTAATCTTTCCTTGAGTCACGGCCAAGGCTTCTCCAGGAGTAGCTGGCTCGGCTTTCCGTTTCTGCTTCCGACTGGAGTTCCCTCCTCTGGTTTTGTGGGTGACAGACTTGTGTTTGCCACTCCGGAGCCGATCCTCTTCTTCACCATTGGCATACTTGGTGGCAATCTCCATCATTCGACTCAGAGACATGTCTCCGGTTCGACCGAATTTCAGGTTTAGCTCTTCGCATTTAACGCCTTCCTTGAAGGCACAGATCGCCTGGTGATCAGATACATTCTCTACCGTGTGATGCAACGTGATCTATCTCTGGATGTAATCCCTCAAGGTTTCATTTGTCTTCTGCACACAAGATTGCAATTCTGTCAACCCTGCTGGTCGCTTGCAAGTCCCTTCAAATGTTCTGACAAACACTCTGGAAAGATCTTCCCAAGTGTAAATACTGTTGGGTGCTAACTGGTTCAGCCACGCTCTGGCCGAGCCCTCCAACATAAGAGGCAGGTGTTTCATGGCCACTTCATCATTGTTGCCGCCAATCTTAACAGCCACTCGGTAGTCCTCTAGCCAAGTATCAGGTTTGGACTCACCAGTGAACTTACTGACTCCAGTCGCCAACCTGAAGTTGGGAGGAATCACTGCGGCCCTGATGGCTCTGCTGAAGCACTCTGGTCCTGAGACGTGCACTCTGCTGCTGGTGGGTACATCTCTGTCATGACCTTCTCGGTGAGCCCTATTTCTGTCGACCAAACCCTGAACGAGAACGGATCTCGCTTCAAAGCCTGATTCTCTGGGGTCGACTGGAATCCTTCGCCCAGCACTGTGAGGGCGTCTGTCATCCTGCTGTCGAGGCACCTATGACCCACTCCTTGGGGGAGGAGTGGGCACTCGACGTCGATCATTGCTTTCGAATCAGTGATCATACTGCTCACGGTTCTTATACTGATCTCGCCGGTCTTCACGCCCCTCACGCCTCGGGGGCGATCTTGGGCTGTGAGCCGACTGAAATGTATCTGCAACAACGGATTTTTTGTGGATCCTATTCCGCGACTGTGATACAGCTGAATTCTGGTCTCTTGCTGCCCAGAGTAATGCTCTGATCTACAACAAGCCTCTGTCAGCCTCGGACTGGGACGGCTGAATCGACTGCTATACGGGCCACATCTGCTAAATTTTGAATCGGAGTTCGATATACCTGAGTCGGTGGTGGAAAGAGTTGAGGTCGACTGGATTCTTGAACCCGTTGTCGCGCACGCTCGTCGAGTACTCACTGGAGGTTCTCCAGTCGAGTGCGCTCAGCCAAGTTGGCCAAGCGTGCGTCCTCTAAAGCACGAGCCTCGGGGGTTTCACCAATGATAGGAGTGTGCAACGCATCCATGTTCCGGCGACGAAGTTCTTCCCTCTGCAGTGAAGTGAGGGGATCGGGGAGATACTCTTCATGGGCATGCGACGGATCACCTCCGCCGTCTCCACCGTCGGTGCGGGGAAAGCCGGGAGGACTGCATGGTCCATCGACCATCAGAACCTCCGCCACTGGATCACTGCTGTCACACTCGGATGCGGTCTCTGCGGAGCCAGTCGGACAGGCCGTAGAGAGATTCGTCGGGCTCGATCGCCGCGACTTGGGGGTGGCTGACTGGCGAGCCACCGCGTGCCTCACCCACCGCTGAAGTCTCGACCGGCCGGAGCGCTTGCGCCGGCGGGAAACAGGGAGGGAGGACGACACAGGGGCCGACCGATACTGGGTCGACGGTTGCCGCAGGAAGACGCCGCGGACGCACGCGCGAAAGTGCGTTGCCCCGCGGACAGGGAGCGCGTCGATGTCGAGTGGAGCCTCCTGAAGCCAAGCGGAGTCGTCGGCGATGAACGTGAGCGTGCCGAGACGGATCTCGTGGCCCTCAACCAAAACTCCGCCTGAAACCATGATGAAGGAGATCGGAAAAATCGCAACTTCTCCAATAAGTCGCTAAGACACCTGCCCCACGGTGGGCGCCAACTGTCGTGGTTCTAAGTCTGACAGTAATGTAGGGGGGTAGGAATGGAGAGGCAAGATCCTAGCTATGGAGTAGTTGTATACGCACGAGTTTTACGAGTTCAGGCCCTTCTCGGAGGAAGTAATAGCCCTACGTCTCGGAGCCCGGAGGCGGTCGACTGGATTATGTGTGTATGAATTACAGGGGTGCGAACCCTTGACACTGAGGAGGGGTGGCTTATATAGAGTTTGCCAGACCCCTCCGGCCCTCAGTTATGCAGGGTTTAAGGTACATTAAGGTCGGGCGTTACTGGTAACGCCACAAATAAAGTGCTATGATGACCATAAAGGCTACTTAATGATCGACCGTTAGCGTGCGGAGTGACTTTAGATCTCCTGGCTATCGAGTGGTTGGCTTCATGGTCGAGTGTCTTTGAGTCTGTCGAGTGGAACACTTCTGGGTCGATTGAAAGGTGATTCTTCTAGGGATTTCCTTGGGGAGGGTATCTTGGACAGGTCCATGACCCTACCCTATGTACATAGCTTCATCAGTGGCCGCTGCCGCCTGCCGGCGCCGTCCATCCCCAAGCCTCCGCCCAATCCGACCACCAGTCACCACCACGCTCCACTCCTCCTCACCTTATCTCTCATCTTTTATTTTTTTCGATGACATTCTCGAGATACCAGTTTTCCGATAAAATTCTTGAAATATCATTAGTTTTTACACATGGGATTACTCCTGCATGGGTAAATCACAACAGTTGTGAAGCGACCTGACCTCAAACGGTCAAGTCACTGTGCTTCAGTGTCATCCCTGGACCAGTAATGCTGACACACACAGTACTCAAAGGATTTACAACAGAGTAGCAATCACACACTTATTACATCGAATGTCTCAGAAGAGAACTTATTACAATAAATACGGCTTAAGGCCATCTAATACGATAACAACGGAAGGCTTGGAAGATAAAGCGAGTCCATCAACTCCAACGGCATAGCTGAGCTGCACAGCAACGACCTAACGAACCTTACCCCTCGTCTGAAAAGTCAGCAACATAATACGCTGCAGCCCGAAAAACGGGTCATCACATGGAATATGCTGGCAATATAACACAGTAGAGCAAGAACAGAATAATGCTATCACTACATTCATATTTGGCTGGTGGAAAGCTCTATGGTTATAGTTTTTGTGAAAAGCCAATTTTTCTCTACAACAAAGGAATACATTTTATTTTAACTATCATGGTGGTTGAAACATCATTGAGAAGGTTACTCCAACTCAATCCCAATTAAAGTAATTATCAACCCAACAATATTGAATTAGAGTGATGAGATACTTATGATAATCCAAGTACTAGATACTCAAAATTGTCCATAACCGGGGACACGGCTAACCATGATTAGATTATACACTCTGCAGAGGTTTGCGCACTTTTCCCCACAAGACACGATCTCCTCCGTTGGATTTCTCGCACTATAGGGTGTTTGAGAAACGGATGACCGAGACATAGTCTTTCAGAAACATTAACTCTTTACTCCGGGCAGACCATACCAAACCTACAACCCTCTACCTGCTGATCCACCTCTTCAAGAGCTCATGCAACTTACTCAACTATGCTAGAGCCCATAATAGCTTGTGGCTGCACACGAAAGTTTCTAGCATGAAAATATCTCAATTCCCTTTGAGCCTGGGTGGCGGACCTTAGGATGATCACACGGGTACTCCGGTATATCCTAGGACAACACTGGATTCTCCAGGTGCCCGACAAGCAATCCACCCAGATGTGTATTAAAGTTGCCACCTTAAGTTGAACCAATAATTAAATCATCTCACATCTGTCATGGATTCACTCACCCAACCACGTCTACGAGCATAGCATAGCAATATAAGCAATACGTAGAAGTAACTCCCAAGGGTTGATAACAACAGGGCAATAGGTTCTACCTCATCAACTACTTCCCAATACCCACAGGTTAATCACATCCTAGCCATGCAATGTTTGAGGATTGGACTAATGCATAAAAACTGGGTATGAAAGGAGTATGATCGATGTGTTACTTGCCTTGATGACGATCCGCAAAACCTAGGGACTCAGAGCAAAGACGCCGCAGACCGGAATTCTATCGCAAACAAACAATAGCATACATAAGTAATCAAGCAAAGATGCACGGGTAAACTCGGATAAGAAGAATTGACCAGAAAGTTCAACTTAAGAACTCCGGTTTGCAAAAAGAATCAAATCAAACGGAGCAACGAAACTCAAACTGCGAAAGAAACAAGATCCCTTTACTAATCTGAACTAAAGTCAAATTTTACAGTACCAAAATCTTGTTCAAGTTGATTACACAGAAAGAGGGTTTCGAGACGAAGATCTAGGTGCTTGAATCGCCTGATTCTGATAAACGAGCGAAAAGATAAACTAAAAAGAAAATCGGATCAGAAATCGTGATCGAAAATAATCGCGGAAAATCCTAGAAAAAGAAAAACTGACGAACAGGCTAACGAACAAACGTTCGTTGTCTGTAACTAACGAGCGAAAACCGTTCGTTACAACGAACACACGGACGAACGTCCGCAAAATAAACTAAACCGAGAAACCCGGCGAACCAAAGAAACCGATCTAGGGTTCTAAAAAAAACCGACGGTTTTTACCTAAACCGGAAAAAAACCGAGCAGATCCGGATCGGATCGGAACGGCGGCGGCGGCTCGGCGGGCGAGGCGGGGCTGCGGGGTGGCGGCATCGGCGGGCGGTGCGGCACGGCGGCGGGGAAGTGCGGCGGCGTGACGCGGTGCAGGTAGGCGACAAGCGGCGGGCGGGCGGCGCTATCTGCTACGCGCTTGCTGTGGGTGGTGGTGGCGATTTGGGGCGGCGCGGCGGCTTATAAAGGGGAGGGGGTGGCTTGTGGGAGGGGGCGGGAGGAGTCCCGCGCGGCGACGGCGGCGGCTGCTGAGTCCTGGCTGGAATCGGGCACGGCGGAGGCGGTGGCATGAGACGGCTTGGCTATTGGCCGGCCTTGGCCCGGTCAAAGTTTTTTGTTTAAATAACGTTCTGCCGAAAATAAATCCTAGAAAAATAAATAAAAACCTAAAAATGCTAAAACAAATTTTCACCGTCTAAATAAAATATTTAGAACAACATGAACATTTTCTCGGCCCTAAAATGCAATGTTTGGAAACGTGCTATTTTTCTAATGCAAATAAAATAGCAATAAAATCCAAATAAAATCAAATATTTGATTTTAATAGTTTTCCTCCAATATTTCATTTATTTCGGAGAAGTCATATTATCTCCTCTCATATATTTGAATATGAAATATTTTCGGAGAGAAAAATAATTAAAACCAATAATCCTCGTTTCAATATTTGATAAAACTCAAATATGAAAACAGGGAAATCCCGAACTCTCTCCGAGGGTCCTTGAGTTGCTTAGGATTTTGAGGATCATGAAACAAAATGCAGCCAAATATGATCTGCATGAATGATCTATGTATAACATTCCAAATTGAAAATTTGGGATGTTACAAGGTGTTTTGTAAAAAAATGCATATTGATGTTCCGTGCAATGCACGAGCATCTTGCTTGTAATTATATAACGCAAATCACGAGTAGGAAGTGACATTTTTTTTACACAACCACGTTAACATGGCCACGTAAATCACTAGCTAAAGTAAATACCATTATACTTATATCCCGATGCAAAAGGTTGAGTACATGTCCGAAGAGTAGACTCGCACACACGCACTCTGTCTCTTAGAATCTCTCACACACACACCAGTTACATGACGCCCACTTAGGCAGACACGTATGTTACAATTTGTGCACCCGCGGGTACACGTGATGCTGCAAATTTATTTAAGCCGGACGGCGAACCCAAACAGTAGCTGCATTCATTCCCCTCCCGCCACCTCTTCTCTGGCCGCCGTCGCCTGGTAGCCATGGCCCGGTCGAAGGTAACAAAGATATCGCCATACTCGCCGAGCGGCGCTTTAATCTGAAATTTTAGTGGTCATGCATGCATCTTTTATGCTAGCACTCCTATGTAAGGGTTGAGCAGTCGCGCTTCCTTGACGTCTTGTGGCGGTGGAAGAGGAAGGAGAAGGGAAGCGGGCAGTGGAGTAACATTTTTTACCACAGTTTCTTAGGAAACTGAGTGCAATAATTGAGTAGTTTTGCAAACTACCAGTACTACACCTGAAATAGTTCAAAACCTATACTCCCTTGCCAGCGCGTGCTTCCCGCGTGAAACGGTCAGCGTCACTCTGGAGCGTCAGTGCCACATTAATGCCCGGCCAAAGCGGAGGCGACCTCTCACTGGCGCCTGCTTTGAAGCTGTGCGATGGCTGAGAGAGCGCCGCTTCCCGGTGCACGCGATTGCTCCACGTCGAGGCTAGCCATAGGCCCTGTTTGGATCCATGGGTTAGAGTTAGTTTGAGCTAGTTGGGGCTCAAATAGCCCTAAAGTATCCAAGCATGAGGGTTTAATTGGAGCAAGTTGCACCGAACCCACCAAAAAAAACTATCCCATCCAAGAGGTGCTAACTGGAGATAGTTCTCATTGGGACCACTGAAAAATCACTTTTCTCTCTCTATCAAGTGCATTAATTGTCAATATAACCCTGTCACCCAAACACCTCTTTGGCTTCTGATTAGTTCAGGGTTAGTCATGAGTTAGTCTAACACAGTAGCTAAGTTAGAGTATCCAAACAGAGCAAGATATAGGACATGCAAGTTGCTCAAAGCATACAGATCAAATTAAATGCGTGGAAGGATTTTTTCTTTTTGAAAATGGAACGTGAAAGGAATTTTTTTAGAATGCTCTTGGCATGTCGCTAACATGTGATGAGTTAACCGACCTCAATAGACGGCAAAAACGCCAGCCCGCCGCACTTTGAGAGAGACGAGGAGGGAGAAGCAATACAGGCTGCTGGATTACTAGAGATAGGTGTCGCACGGAAGCCAAGAAATATGGTGATAGCGTGGGTTAGCCATGTACTAGTATAATGTAACTACACTGGGCTGCCGTGTTTCGTACTCTTTCAGTCCACTGTGGAGATGATTGGTTGATTTTATATTGCTGAATAATATAAAATATTATGAGTGCAGATGCTCCACCATGAGGTTCCTTGCTCCTTCTAGGTCGTCAGGAATCTATGTTCTTCCACTCTATTTTTTTACGTGAGCTTTGTTCATCCTTTTGCCAACACGCGAGACATCTAGCATCAAGGTGCACGTGTCATGCAAGGATCGTTCCATCTATATGAAGAACACGTGGGAATTTGGAACTACGAGGCGGACATGTACCCGAGTGGGCGTGCGAACTGTGTAATGTAGCGTGATGAAGTGAAGTAGAAAGGCACAAATAGTATAAACATGCGTGACATATAGGCATTTGTCTCTTACTACCACTAAATGTTGTACGTGCAATGCCCGGTGATGTTATGGAGTACGTGACTAAGTACTCTACTACTACTATATTAATTGGAGGCACATATTAGGTTTTATATTTGTTTACGTGTATGCCCCGAGACCTTCCAACTAGACATGTCTTTCTCTCTGGGTCGCACTTTGTATCGTTCATACCACTAGTACATTAGTACTACTACGTGTTGTCTCCGACCCAGAAATGGAGACGCTCTACCACGTTGTTCATGTCCCACTCCTTTCGCTGACGTGTGGGACATCCAAAGACGTCTTAGTGTGTTTGGCACTCCTTCGTCGTAAGAGTTGAAACGCTAGCATCCATCAGAAATAAAAAATAAATATAAATCACCAGTGATACTATACCACGTGGTTTCCTTGCTCCTTGGTATCGGAAAGAATACTTCCGCTCGCCGACATGTGGGACGTTGACCATCCTGGTCCACTTGCCATGCCCACAGAACTCCAAGGGAGAGTCACCTCGGTCGTCGCGCTGCAGTAATTACTAATGAGTCGTCAAATCATAGGCCCAACCTTACCCACTGTGAAGTTGCTCGAACGAAGGAACCATCATGACTTCGTTGAATTCCGCTTCTTGAAGAAAACTACTATACCGGTGATCTTGCTAGCTACGATGAGTTACTCCAGCAGAGGCCTCCTTTGGTTCATAGGATAGGAATTTTATAGGAATATGAAAATCATAGGAAGTCAGATGACATGCATCTCAATTCCTATAGAGAAAGAGATGCCATTTGATGCATAGGATAGGAATTTTTCCATTGAGTCTAGGCTAATGTACTGGTAATTTGATCTAAAAACTACAGTAGTAACTAGTAGTACTGGCACATGCTCGTAATTAATTAAACAAACGTACGGGCGACACAGACACACACACACACACACTAACTAACTACTAGTACTACTACTTCTCACATGCTGGCCAGACGTCGTCGTTTTCCTTCCTGGCTTTGTCGGTGACACCTCACCATGCTTGGATCTCCGCCGACCTCTCTGCAGCAGCGCGTGTGTCCACTTATTCTTGCGGCGGCGGGCCTCTCTTTTATTGAGTACTTTTTGACTTTTCCGCTCCCTCTGTGCGGCTTTGGCCGCCTCTTGATCTACCGCCCATTCGGCCTTGGCAGCTTCAAATTCCGCCCACATAGGTGTGAGGTCATGAGTGGCGATGAACTCGGCACGGTGGGATGCCACCGCTTCCCTACTATTCTGTGTGCGGTCGTGGGCGGCGACAAACTCGGCGCGGCAGGATGCCATCGCTTCCTACCGGTTAGTGTGCGGCGCGGTGGCATGAACGACGCTTGGTGACAGCTCTGGTGGTCGTCGAAGGCTAGCTGGCGACAAGAGCGGTTGCATGGACGCCTGGTTGTCAATACGTGCCGCATACGCTTCAAAGCCTCGTCATCCATGAGTTCACATTTTACCACCACGCCAGCGTCTGACCGCCCTGGCCTACCGAAACCCCTTCCCTCGCTACCACGCGCTTCCTGCCTGAAACGATCACCGTCTCTCCAGAACGTCAATGCCGCATTCACCGGCCTTAATTGCAGGTGCAGTTGGTGTGTCACTGACATGCGGGCCAGATGCCCGTTGGGCCCACATGTCAGTGATACAACGCACCTGCGGTTAAGTCTTGGCAAAGCATCCGCATTCACACCCGACGCGACCTCTCACTGGCGCCGACATTGCAGCAGCGCGACGGTCGAGAGAGCGCCACCCGCGCGGCATCCCGATGCAAGTGACTGTTCCGCGTTAACGAAACCACGGCTATCCTTCCGTCCGGCGCCCAAATTAATGACACGCAACTACCGACGAACCTACTCCGGCGCCAGCCATCCATCCGTCTGCCGCGGCTCATTGCCATTCGCCCGCTATATTAACTTGCGCCCCAGCTCCCAGCCATAGCCAAGGACCCACACTCATTCTCCTCCGGTCCCTTCCTTCTGTCGGCACCACTCCAACCATGGCCTCCTGGCGCTCCAAAGTTCTCTTGGACGTACTATCACAGGAGCAGATGAAGGACATAGGCAGCCCTGCTCTGGGCACGCTACAAAGCTCTCTTGGACGTACTGTCGCAGGGGCAGACGAAGGAGATCGCCGGCTCCCCGCCGGCCGTCCTCCGCTGCCATGACCACGAAGTCGGCGCGCATGTGCGGGCGCAGCCGGCAGCGAGGAAGAGTAGTACACGATAGGTCACCGCCGCTCTGTTCCCAGGAAGGCCACCGCTCCTCCACTGAGTCGAGGCCAAGCTTGGTAGGATAAACATCGGCGGCCGATTAGCCGCTTGACGGCGACGTGGAGGCGGAAATCTTCAGAACCTTGTGCTCCGAAGGAGGAGTTTATCAAGGTGGATGAGGAGGAGGCGAAGGAAATAGCCGGCTTTCTCAGATTCATGGCCGGACATGGTGGTCGGGCGCCAGTGATCGTTTAGATTAGGTTTACAGTAGGTTTTATTATGGTTTGTGCGAAATATGTAATGAATTTCGTCCAGTTTATAGGAAAAGTTTTCAAAATGTAATGAATTTCATCCGGTTAATTTGAAATTTGCTTTGTTTGCATGAATTTCGTCCGGTTAGTTCATATAGTTTTCGAAAGGTATGCGGGCAGCATTAGATGGCATCCATCAGTGTCCTCGGACATATGCCGGTGTAAATTTGAGGGCCAGCGCTGGAGATGCCCTAAGTATCATGCTATAATCGCTAACAGTGCTCCATTATTTCGCAGGGAACAGTTTTCCGTCGATCAAAATCAGATCCGCCATGTTTCGCACTCCTCCCACGTAAGAGTGTAGACTCTTGCTTACATAAAAATGGAGCAAGTGGACAACACTGTAGCACGTCATATCACTCAAACTAGCCCGCCTAACACGCGGGAAAGCACCTCCCTCGTCATTTTGTTTTGGATTTCTATGATCGACCGCATGAAAATGTTACGCTTTGCAAGTTCAAAAGGAAAAGGCGTCACACTTACGACTCGTACGCGTCGCACCCCTAACAGTCCGGCTCGCACGCTGCTCACCAAAGGGGACACACGTTGTCTCGCATTTTCACTAACATGTGGGACTGCAATTGAATAAACCGTCGATAGCCGAAATCTGATCGCTTGGCGGTGTCGGCTGAGAAGAGAGAGACGGGGGAGGGAGAAGAGACCGCCCGCCCACCGCGCACGGACCCCAAGAAATATATATGCTGATAATGTGAGGTGGGCCATGGGGGAGTCCGGAGTAAGTGAAGTAGAAAGGCACAAATGGTATGAACATGCGTGTCATATAGGGTGTGTTTGGTTGCGTTCTCGTCTCAGCATAGTTGTTCCCTCTTTATGCATGCAAATAAACACCCCTCTTCATGCATGTTTCTAGTGTATTTGTGCTAAACTAGTGTGGACTCATGCACCCTCCATACACTTTACCAAACACCTAAAAGCGGGTCGAGAAGGGAACTCTTGGGCGACATTTGTCTCTTACCTAAATGTTGTACGTGCCTAAGTACCCTACTACTACTATATTAGTTGGAGGCACATATTAGCTTTTATATTTGTTTACATGTATGCCCCGAGACCTTCCAACTAGACGTGTATTTCTCTCCAGGTCGCACTTTGTATCATCCATACCACTAGTACTACTACGTGTGCTCTCCGACCCAGAAGTGGAAGAAGTGGAGACGCTCTACCACACTGTTTTTTTTTTGCGCTGGGCTCTACCACGTTGTTCATGTCCCACTCCTTTCACTGACGTGTGGGACATCCAGCACGTGCCGTGTTTGGCACTCTTCGTCGTAAGAGTTGAAACACTAGCATTCATCAGAAATAAAAAATAAATTTAAATCAGCAGTGATACTATTTTTTTGAAAAAATTATCCTGGTCTACCCCGGTCGTATCGCAGGCCCAACCTTTCCCACTCTAAGTTGGTCGGACGAAGGAACCATCATGACTTTGTTGAATTCCGCTTCTTCAAGAAAACTTATTGTACCCGCAATACTGCTACCACACGCGAAGACTGGACAGCACTGTACCACGTCATATCACTGAAACCCACTAGGCCATCCTAAAAAAAACCACTAGGCCAAACTAGCTCGCCTATAGGTCATCTATTTTGGAACGGAGGGAGTACGTCTCTGTACTGCTATGATTTTATGTTGCACGTCTCTGTACTTTTGCTATGATTTTCCTACCCTATGAACCAAATGAGGCCTGAATGTATCTGTGTCGACTAAGCCTACAATTTTAGGAGCTTGGGCTATTGGCCGATCGACGACGGATAAGTATAAGCGTACCACGAGCTCATCAGCCCCAACGTTTCTCTTCGGTGAGTGTTTTGCAAGTACTATAGCTCGCATAGAGCTAGCCTACTAACACCAAGAATCATCAAACAAGCCCTGCTGATATGATAAACAGTTCAAACTTACATCTAAGCATGCCATATATTACATCAAAAGCTGGTGAGGATACATATGTTTCCATAACTCGGAGAGGGTTCGCATGATTCACTATCAAACAAAAGTAGCAAGTACCGCCCACACAAGACAGTGCACTAGCCCTATGATGGTTTGATAACACGCATCGTTCTGGTAATTAAACACAGGGCAATGCAAACTACCCTGAAGGATTAGCGCAATGAACTATTTCTTGTCATCGATCTCTCGGGCAATGACCACAACACGGACAACGGCATGGGAATCAATCTCTGGGGCAATGTCCACAGGACTGACCGTGACATCAGAATCGATCTCTGGGGCGATGTCCACAGGATGGACAGCGGCATCAGAATCGATCTCCAGGGCGATGCCAACAGGACGGACCGCGACATCGAAAACGATCTCTGGGGTGTTGTCCACAGGACTGGCCGCGACATCGGAATTATCAAGGACGTCCACCGGCACCTACACAACCCTAACATATTAGCAATCACATTGCAAATAATCAAAAACCACAACTATGGTAATAAGCCATTACTTTTTACCTTGTGCAGCTCACCGGGGGATCCCATCCCTCCGGGGGCCATCTCCTCGTCCTCGATAGGGGCCATGACCTTGCCACGGGAATACTGCTTCTCAACGGGGACTATCTCCTCAAACTCGGCCTCGAGCCTCGCATAGGTGGCCATCAGAGTTTCTGGGGTAGGCACGGTAGGGCCCTTGCTATTCTTCCCACTTTCTTTGAGGAGTTCGTCTGCCAACGTCGTCAACTCTTTGGCCAGTGCTTGTTTCTTGGAGTTCTTCATCTCCATGGGTTGGCCCGCCAACATGGTCAACTCGTTGGTTGGTGCTTGCTTCCTGGAGATCGCTGTCTCCAGTGGATTGTCCGTCGGCAACTCTTTGCCTGGTGCTCCAGGATCCATCAATGAACTGAGAAATAAAAAGCAATCGAAAGGAAACCACAATCGCAATGAAAACGGGAAAGAATGGGCTGTGAGAATTGGTCGGTGCTTCGCAGAAAGAAGATTCTTGGAATGAAAATATAGTAGCATCACTGATTCGCCCACCTTTCCTTCATCGGTACAGAAGAAAAATGGCATAAGTGAGTAGCCTGGAGTGAGGTTTTCTTCAAGAAAGGGGATAAAGGGCTTCAACGAGCTGCCAGTTGAAATGATGGTTGCTTCGCCCCAAATTAACGAGGCCACTTTACCACTGCTGGTAAAGGTGTGGGTTTTGTGATATGACGGGTCATGACGGCCACACCGGGGTGACCGGTGAGTTTTGATTGTAGCACCTCGCTGTGATTTGGTGGATGGCACGTGGGCCCAGATGCTTTGATGTCCCGCATGTAGATAGAGCGACTAGTCATATAGGAGTGCTCAATATTGTGCACCGCGACCAAGGCAGAGAGGAAAACGAGAGAACTACGTAATTAATGCATGAGTTTAATTAGGGTAGTTTTGTAAAGTATGAGATACATTCCTCCAATCGCAAAATGCCTTGGTTGATGAGATTTGAGATTTGAGCCCTATAAACCGGAAGGGAGGGAATACTGCACGCGGTGTAGTCTAGTCACTTGTTGAAATATCTAGAAAGGCAAATACTCCTTTCCGGTTTACAGGGCTATACTAGCAAGTACTAGTACTATAATAGTGGGCTCAAATAGCAATTTTGTCTCATGCAAGAGCCTGGCTATATGCACGCTCCAAGGCACCGCACCACGCGAGCGTTCGCAACTGCCATGTTCGGGTTGCGCTTGGCTCTTCGCCTCTTCGAGAAGACGAACTATGATGTTACTCCTACTTCTACAGTGTCGAATCCACTACTGCATGTCCGTCCACCTCGTGCGGGAGGGATAGCGTGTAGCGAAAGCTCCTACTAGTTCTGCACCATTATCTCTGGCCGAGCGCCGGCGCGGGAGGTCCTCCGATCCCTTCGTCGTTGCCATAGTGCAGGTGGATCCGGCCTTCCGCCACCCACCTATCCACATCCCGACGACCTTCAGGTATATCTTCCTTAGAAACCGCCTTAGCTCTACTTCCCCAGCTCGCTACGTCGCTGCATGTGCATCATTTTCTACCTCTCAGCCCGTCTCGATCGGATGGTCCAACATCACCTATTTTTTTCTATTGTTAGAGGTAAAGCTACTTCATGGAGTCGAATCTTGTACTTGGTTCAAACAAGAAATAAAGTGGGGTGGGGGAATTTAGTATGTACATCGAACTTGGTACAAACAAGAAGGAAAGGGGGTGAAAGTAGTACAAACTGATCATCCAACTGGCCTCTTGGTCAAAAAGGGAAATATCGGGGTAACGCTGTACACAGTGGTATGACTAGGACTAGATTTGCTATCCACACATAGGAGTAGGTGGCTAGAGTGAACAAAAATGGGACCAACCCAGATATGTTTCTTGGATGTTTGTTTCTTGGGGCAACAAACTCTGAATCACCACTTTATGCCCATGTTTAGGTACATGGTCTTTGACTGGTGCACCCACTGTCCCATGCCCTTATACCAAATATTTAGTTGTTCTTAATCTAATGTCCTTGGTAAAAATGAAGCCATGCCACTGTTATAAGCCATGACAAGTTTAGCCAAATGTTTTTTCCTGTAAATGTTTGAGACTCTGGCTGTTTCCTCTGTGCCTTTTTGTGCAAACAGGGATATCCAATTCACCTGGTTGATGTTCTGACCTTTTGGTGCACTGCACAAAACTCTTCTTAAAAGAAGTGACTTTTGTGTTGTTTAACTGGAATGTCAGAATGGAACAGTTGGTTCATTTTGGTGGAACTGCACAAAGGGAGATCTGTGTTCCAATCCTCATCATCCATATTGGCGCCATAACCTTCCTTTAGGTAAGAATGATATTTAATGCATGTGTTCATCTCCATTTTCCGACTGCCATGAGAAAATAATGCTGTTTTTTACTAGTACACTTGTACTCCCTCACTGAAAAAACCAATTCTGAATTAGAAGGCCAATCATGTACTTGGTTTCACCAACTGGTGAGGAGAAAGAGAAATAGAGGATGAAGAGGAAGAAGAAGAAGAAGAATAAACAGTGCCAAGGTGATCTTGCTGAAGCAAGAGGCCTAAGTCGAGGCCATTCAAGGGCTCCGGCAACGTCTACCTTACATGTGAGACGATCCTCCAAGGAGCCCTTCCACTTCTGTTGTCTCTCCTGCAAGGTCACTTAATTAATTAGGAGTACTTAAGTACCACTAATTTATTCTTGCCTAATTTTCTGACGGAGTTAAACAAATCTTTAGTAGCACCTTATCTTTGAATCATGTATGCGTGTGTATGCTTGTCTATGGAGGTGAATCATGTGGTGGAGCAGGGAGGGAATATTATTAGTGTCATGACATAATAGTGCTATTGTTTTGCATGTCAATTTATTGCCATTGGTTTAATGAGGCAATGTTTTGCGTATTGTCCATCATGAATTTGATGCTACTGTTAGAGTAATATGCTAATGTCTTTCTATCCTTTCTCACCAAGCTAATGAAGGTTTCACCTTGTTCCTACTTGTGCAAACAGGGATCATGTTGTGCCAATCATAAATTTTAGTGGAACTACACAAGACAATACAATGAACTGTATCCTAGCCAGTGCTTCAACTCTGCTGGAAGTTCTTGGTAATCTTTCGATATAATCTCAAAGACCGGTAAACAAGAGTGATTTCAACCATACATTTGAAGTGCACAAAAATATACACTATTGAGTGATTCCAGTGAGTGCTTTATCATCTCTTATGGGACTACATGAATAAGCCTTTTTCCTCAGGTTCGTATCGGCCTAAGGCCTTCATCCATATTAGTTTGCTGTCATCTCTATTTGTATTGTGCTACTGTCATGAGAAACTCCGTTATCTTTGCACGTTAAAGTTTTGCAACCTATGATACATGGCAATGCTTTGAGTGTTGAGATAATTGACACTGATTAAATAAACAAATACCTCTCTTTAAGCAAGACTACTATGTTGCTAACTTTACCCATTAAGATAATGAGGGTGCTTCCATTTGTTAGTGTATGTTTCATCAACTAGTCCCACTATTACAGTAATCTCACTCTCTCAATATATGTGCCAACAGGGATGCTCGATTTTGGTGGAACTGCACAAAACTTGGGTGTTTCATTGCCTCGACAACTTCCTTCCTTTCCTGTCAGTCGCTAATCTGGGCTTGCATTCTTCCTTTGTTGTTAGTCGCTTGGCTTATCTCGGCTTCCAGTCAAAGGAAATAGTAATTGATATGCTACCTCACACAGGTTGGTACTGGTCTTTATCCTGATTATTGTGCTTGTCATATGTATTGGTAATTTGGTGTTGTGCTACTGTTTGCCGATTTCATATAGGAGTAACTTGGAGCCTGAACTCGCAGGCAAATCATTACATTGGGTAATTTCAGTATAACTGCCCAAAAAGATCCGATGGACGGGTACTTATGCTGCTGCTAGGTACTCCAAAGTTCACTCAGACAAGCATCGATCTTTACAAGAAGAAGTGCCTCTATTCATTCGAGTATCAACCAGTTGTCAAACTCCAAGTATTAGGAGAGTGAGCGTCAAAAATATTGCTTGGCGCACAGCCCAGAAAAATGCAGTCCAGTCTTTGGTCCCAACTTGTGCCTTTTGATTATCGGCAGATATGGTAGCGAACTGTATGGCATGGAGTCTAAAGATTCCAGACAAGTTGGTTGACGCGTATATTCATTTGGCACTTAATCAGTCTGCACGCCAGGGATGCTCCATTTCAGTTGAAATGCACAAAAAATTTGGGTGGTTCATTTTCTCAACCGCCTCCTTTCTCGTCTGTAATGTAGAATTTTGCCGAGCTACAGGACCAAGATGAGCCAGTAAACTAGTTGGATGAAAGTAGTGGCCAAGTTGCTCAAACCTCCCTCGGCACGAGGCCACTATTTGAGGATAAACCTACAAGCAAAGTTCAGATTGTCTGTGCTACCTCTTATGTACTTGAAATTTTACTCGTAGAAGCATTAATTTTAGCAAGAAGTACCTCCGACTGAACACCATTTACCAGTCTGCAATGCAGAATTTTGGCGAGCTACAAGACCAAGATGAGCCAGTAAACTAGTTGGATGAAAGTAGTGGCCAAGTTGCTCAAACCTCCCTCGGCACGAGGCCACTATTTGAGGATAAACCTACAAGCAAAGTTCAGATTGTCTGTGCTTCCTCTTATGTACTCGAAAGTTTACTCGTACAAGCATTAATTTTAGCAAGAAGTACCTCCGACTGAGCACCATTTACCAGTCTGTACCCTAGGTAATTAAAGTTCGTCCATGGATCATATTGGCTGTGATCTCAATCATTTGGATGCATAAACATACTGAACATGTCTATATCTGATTTTTTTGTGAATTATCTATGAATATTGTTGTGTGGTCTATCAATCATTTGGATCCATAGACATGCTAAACTTGTGTATATATGAATCATTTGAGTTGTTGATAGTGAATGTTGGCTATGAATATGAACGTGTCCTGTGAACCTGAGTTTGATACGAATGTTTACCTTTTCTGTTGTACTTGTGTGTGAACTTGTTAGTATGCCTACTGTGGGGTATGTGACGTGTGGGTGTCAACGGCACACCTTCTTCCCGAGAAGAATTGCACCTACTTTGTTAGGGTACCAATGGCGCATCAGCTCTTTTTAATCTTTTTGCTCTGTCTTGCGCCCTCCCCCGCTCAACCCCTGTCGTAATGTTTTCGGCCTCAAAACAAACACAGTACTGTGTTGTTTTGGGGGCTTGATGAAAAACCGAGTGCTGGTTTCTGTAGGTTGGCCCGCGCAGCAAATGGGCTGCTGGTCCACCACGCACTGGGAGGCTCAAAATACAAGTTGTATGGTGCATAGGCAAGTAAAAAAACGCCATCAAGAGCCATCCACTGAAGAAAAAAGATCGCTCCTGATGTGCTTCTTCAGTCGTGCCGCCGGCCCCCTCTTTAATCCAGTTCGCTCGGGGATCTGGTATCATTTTTTTCCAGAGGGCGAACAAGTATCAACTAGGCCTAGGTTTTGTATTCTAACATGCGTAGCCCGACTATACTGGTGTGATGGTTTCAACTTATTTTTTGAGGTCCATACCGGCCTATGGGCTTTTTCTTAAAGATCAGCAGCCCAAAGTATTTTTTAACCACACTATATATATTTATATTATTACTATTATCGTATATTTTATAGAGATTTATATATACATTATAAAAACATCCCACGTGTTATTAACTCATAAAAGTAAATGTTTAACAGAAGTTGGCAAGGAAAATCCTGGTTGTTTTTTACTCACACGCAAGGAAAATCCTGGTGATTGCGTACAAAAGCTTGCGAAGATTTTAAGGACCAATGTAATAATAACGCGCTCATTTTTATATTGAGCAATAACTCGCTAATTTGTTAATTACGTATATAAAAAATGTGCCTCTCTGGTTTATTTTTTGATATTAATTGCTCCTTCTAACATAACATTATATATATAACGAGCCCAATTAATTCGTGGATTTGAAGGAACTGCAAATGGGCTAGGATTCCTTAGAAAATATAAATGGGCCGCATTGACGTGAAATTATTTGTTCACCCAACCCAGCAAATGGACTATACGTTCTAGAAAACATGGGTTAAATATATGCCACATTTTTGCAGGCTGACATGTGGGCCAATAGGTTGAAGCCTACGCAGGGCATTGTCAATTTGGTCAACAGATGATTATGACATCCACAACCATTGGATTGATATCCAACGGCTGCATGCACCTTCAATCTCTTGTCTTCTTCCTCCAACGTCGTCGGGACCGCCTGGTCTGGCCTCCGGCGGCTAGCGGCTCTGCTTAGCACGCATCGCTGCGAAGCGCTACCCCACCGCCGGCTAGGCTATCCCTCCACCCCTCCACACCTCCTGTTATTCTCCACCGACTGCAGCCCCACGCCGCACCAAAACTAGTCATAACCCTTCTCCTCCTCTCAATATGCGACTCCACCACCGCGTCTTCCTATCTCCGAGTCGTTCCCGTCCGGGGCCTCGTCGTCGTCCATCGTTGCGTGGTCAACAAACAAGAGTCATCAGAAGAGGAATGTACGTGGAGAGCCTGACGGCTGGGACCCACGAGGTCCATGGTCGCACGCATGGAAAGTTCCTCCTTATTAAGCTGGAAAAAAACATGTTTCCTCCACCTGACAGCTAGGACCTACCGGCTGTATCTTCGCATGGAAGGAAGTGCCTCCTTGTTATGCTAAAAAAATTATTCCTCCCATTGATAGCTGGGACCCGTCAGATTTGGTGGCTGACTTGTGGGCCTACTAAGCGGACGTGTAGGCAGGGCTTTGTCAACTTAATCAACAAATGATTCTAGCAGCTGGATCGTTGGATGTTAATCCAACAGACGTGCTCCTTCTTCAACCTCTGTTCTTGCTCTTGTCTCCCGTGGCCGCTGTGCTGCCGCGCACCCGAACCAGTCAAGTTTCCCACTCTTCTCCACATGTGACTCCACTGCCCCGTCTTCCCCATCTCCGGGTCATTCCAGTCTAGGGCCACGCCATCGTCCACCGGCATTGGTGCGCTCGGCACGGTGTGGTCAACGTGGTGAACAACCGAGAGTCATCGGAAGATGACTGTACGTGAGAGGCTGACAGTGGGGACGCACCATGCCCATGGACGCATGCATGCAACGGAACGCGGCCTGGTCAACGTGGTCAAGGAACGACTTCCATCGGAAGTGTACTGTACGTGGAGAGGCTGACAGCTGGTCCACGGCAGCAGCAAGGAAGTGCCTCCTTACTACACAGAAAATAATGATTCCTCCACCTCACAGCAGGGACCCACCGGACGGGCCACCGTATTTTGCAAAAAAACGTTTCCCCCGTGACTGCTGGGACCCACCGGATGGGCCACCGTATTTCATGAAAAAAACGTTCCCCCACTGTCAGCTCGGACCCACCGGAAGTGCCTCCTTATTACGCAGAAAAAATGAATACTCCCCCTGCTAGCTGGGACCCACCTTGGTGGGAGGCTGACTTGTGGGCCTACTAAGTTGACGGGGACGGAGGGCTTTATCAACTTAGTCAATATGAACGATTCTAGCTCCAGTGACCATACGATGTCCATCCAACGGCCGTAGTGCTTCTTCAACCTTTGGTCGTCTTGCTCCAGCCGCCCAAACCAGCGTCAGTCGTGACGCGTGCTCCTGCCTCCCGTGGCCGGCTGTGATGCCGCGGAGGCCTCACCGCCCCCTACTACTCCCATCGCTGGCCAGGCCATCCCTCTACTCACCCACATCCCGTGTTATTCTGCGGCGACGGCAGCCTCACACCGCAGCCGAACCAGTGAACCCTCATACTCCTCTACGCGTGGGCATCCACTTCTGCGTCTTCCTCGGCTCTGTGTCGTCCCCTTCCTAGGCCTCGCTGTCGTCCACCGCCCTGGTGCTCTCGTGCAGCGTGGTCAACGTGGTCAAGGAACGGCTTCCATCGGACGTGGACTGTACGTGGAGAGGCCGACAGCTGGGTCCACGGCCGCAGCAAGGAAGTGCCTCCTTATTACGCGGAAAATAATGATTCCTCCACCTGATAGCAGGGACCCACCGGACGGGAAATCGTATTTCACGAAAAAAAAACGTACCCCCCTGACTGCTGGGACCTACCAGCTACATCTTCGCACGCAAGTAAGTGCATCCGGAAAAAAAAACGATTCGCCCCCTGACTACTGGGACCCACCAGCTACATCTTTGCACACAAGGAAGTGCCTGACAGTCGGGACCCACCTGGTCGAAGCGTACGTAGCATTGTCATTCTGGTCGCGAACGTGTATGTACATACTGGTCGATGTAGAGGCGCGCACGTGTCATAGTAGAGGCGCGCACGTAGCATGTACACGCACGTACAACGGCCAGGGTGCAAGAAAGTAAATACGGCCACGTACGTACGTATGGGAGGGTCTCGAACGCCTACTCGCGCGTACGTACGGCCAGGGCTCGTGTACATGGCGGGGTCGGAACAGATAAACAACGTCGTCGTCGTGTTCATAGGGAGCCAACCGGCTGGGTCGGAATGGAATGCGTCGTCGTGTTAATCGGGAGGGCTTGGACGGAACAGCCGATGGAAACAAGGCCTGGCCTACCGTAGAACGGAGGAAACAGCCTTGTGTTCGACCGGCCACGGTCGAAACGGGATCCTGTTCATCAAGAGGGGTCTGGAGTACCGCAAAACGGAGGAAACAGACTTCCTACGGTCGAAATGGGGGTCCTGTTCATCGGGAGGGGTGTGGCATACCGCAAAACGGAGGAAACAGACTTGTATTGGAGCGCTACGGTCGAAATGGGGGTCCTGTTCATCGGGAGGGGTGTGGCGTACCGCAAAAAGGGACTGCACGGGATACTGTTCATCTCCACCGTCGACCCCCTCCAACCTCCACGGGCTACTGTTCATCCACCTTCGACCTCCTCCAGCCTCCACCTGCGACTGTTCACCCACGGGCTCATGTTCATCCAGCCTCCACCGCGCGCTACTCCACCGGCTACTGTTCAACCAGCCCTCTCCACGAGCTCCTGTTCAACCACCCCTCCACGGGCTACTGTTCATCCAGCCCTCCACCATCTACTATTCATCCAGCGCTCCACGGGGTGGTCCTGTTCATCCAGCCCTCCACGGGGTCCTGTTCATCCAGCCCCAACCGGCTCGATCAATCGGGGTCCTGTTCATCCAGAGGCAACACCACGGGGTCCTGTTCATCCACCCCACCGGAACTTTCATCCAAACCCCCAAAGAATGCTCACTTTGTTCATCCAGAGGCAGCATCGATCGGCTTGATTAGCAGCGATGCGGAAGGAATCGCCGATCGGGTTTAGTTAACAGCTATCAATCGATCGCTTTCGGGTTGATAGCGTAACTGCGGTCTGTCGCTCGGGTTCGATTAGAGCCCAACGCCTCGCTCGGGTTGATTAGAGCCAACGCCTCGCACACACTAGCGTGACGTGTACGAGAAAGCAGCGCATCGCCGGCCCCGACCACCCACCGTAACCGGGAACTCCCCGAAATTTTCTTCGCCCTCGCTTCTACCACGGTTTTTTCCATCATGGACGGCCCAAAGAATGTCATGCAGCTGCGTCTCCGGCCCGCCCAGGACGAAAAGCCCATTATCTGTCATGATTTTTTGTCAGAGAAGTAGGAGCCCATCACATCTATGATGATACCGGGTTTTGTCACAATTATCATCATAGAAGTGTCATAAGCATGACAGAAAAAAAATTCTTTCGGCCCAATATGTCACGGATGTGTATTTTTTTTGTAGTGTGAGTGGTCTATTTTTGTTAAATCTCGATACTAGTGTACACATATTCATAATATTGAAGCCAAAATATATAAGTTCAATAATGATAGTGCAACTTATTTGTGGCACTGCCGTTTAGGTCATATTGGTCTAAACCGCATGAAGAAACTCCATGCTAATGGGCTTTTGGAATCACTTGATTATGAATCACTTCATACTTGTGAACCATGCCTCATGGGCAAGATGACCGAGACTCCGTTCTCCGGAACAATGGAGCGAGCAACAGACTTGTTGGAAATAATACATACTGATGTATGCGGTCCGATGAGTGTTGGCCTTTCATGGCGGGTATCGTTATTTTCTGACCTTCACAGATGATTTGAGCAGATATGGGTATATCTACTTGATGAAACATAAGTCTGAAACATTTGAGAAGTTCAAAGAATTTTAGAGTGAAGTGGAAAATCACCGTAACAAGAAAATAAAATTTCTACGATCTGATCGTGGAGGAGAATATTTGAGTTACGAGTTTGGTCTTCGTTTGAAACAATATGGAATAGTTTCGCAACTCACGCCACCTGGAACACCACAGCAAAATGGTGTATACGAACATCTTAACCGTAGTTTATTTGATATGGTGCGATCTATGATGTCACTTACTGATTTACCGCTATCGTTTTGGGGTTATGCTTTAGAGGCAGTTGCATTCACGTTAAATAGGGAACCATCTAAATCCGTTGAGACGACACCTTATGAATTGTGGTTTGGCAAGAAACCCAAGTTGACATTTCTGAAAGTTTGGGGCTGCAATGCTTCTGTGAAAAAGCTTCAACCTGATAAGCTCGAACCCAAATCGGAGAAATGTGTCTTCATAGGATACCCAAAGGAGACTGTTGGGTACACCTTCTATCACAGATCCGAAGACAAGATATTCGTTGCTAAGAATTGATCCTTTCTAGAGAAGGAGTTTCTCTCAAAAGAAGTGAGTGGGAGGAAAGTAGAACTTGATGAGGTAATTATACCTTCTCCCGAATTGGAAAGTAGTTCATCACAGAAATCAGTTCGAGTGATTCCTACACCAATTAGTGAGGAAGCTAATGATAGTGATCATGAAACTTCAGATCAAGTTACTACTGAACCTCATACGTCAACCAGAGTAAGATCCGCATCAGAGTGGTACAGTAATCCTGTTCTGGACGTCATGTTACTAGAACATAACGAACCTACGAACTATGAGGAAGCGATGATGAGGCCAGATTCCACAAAATGGCTTGAGGCCATGAAATTTGAGATGGGATCAATGTATGAGAACAAAGTGTGCACTTTGGTTGACTTGCCCGATGATCGGCAAGCCATCGAGAATAAATGGATCTTCAAGAAGAAGACTGACGCTGACGGTAATTTTACTGTCTACAAAGTTCAACTTGTCGCGAAAGGTTTTCGACAAGTTCAAGGAGTTGACTACGATGAGACTTCCTCACCCGTAGCGATGCTTAAGTCTGTCTGAATCATGTTAGCAATTGCCACATTTTATGATTATGAAATTCGACAAATGGATGTCAAAACTGCATTCCTGAATGGATTTATAGAAGAAGAGTTGTATATGATGCAACCAGAAGGTTTTGTTGATCCAAAGGATGCTAACAAAGTGTGCAAGCTCCAGCGATCCATTGATGGACTGGTGCAAGCATCTCGGAGTTGGAATAAACGTTTTGATAGTGTGATCAAAGCATATGGTTTTATACAGACTTTTGGAGAATCATGTATTTACAAGAAAGTGAGTGGGAGCTCTATAGCATTTCTAATATTATATGTGGATGACATATTACTGATTGGAAATGATACGGTATTTCTGGATAGCATAAAAGGATACTTGAATAAGAATTTTTGAATGAAAGACATCGGTGAAGCTGCTTATATATTGGGCATCAAGATCTACAGAGATAGATCAAGACGCTTAATTGGACTTTCACAAAGCTCATACCTCGGTAAGATTTTGAAGAAGTTCAAAATGGACCAGTCAAAGAAAGGGTTCTTGCCTGTGTTTCAAGGTGTGAAGTTGAGTGAGACTCAATGCCCGACCACTACAGAAGATAGACAGAAAATGGAAGTCATTCCCTATGCTTCAGCCATAGGTTCTATCATGTATGCAATGCTGTGTACCAGACCTGATGTGTGCCTTGCTATAAGTATAAGTACAGCGGTCAAGAACATCCTGAAATACCTGAAAAGGACTAAGGATATGTTTCTCGTTTATGGAGGTGATAAAGAGCTCGTCGTAAAAGGTTGCATCGATGCATGCTTTGACACTGATCCGGATGACTCTAAGTTGCAAACTAGATACATGTTTATATTGAACGGTGGAGCTATCTGTTGGTGCAGTTCTAAGCAGAGTGTCGTGGCGGGATCTACGTGTGAAGTAGAATATGTAGCTGTTTCGGAAGCAGCAAATGAAGGAGTTTGGATGATGGAGTTCATATCCGATCTAGGTGTCATACCTAGTGCATCGGGTCCAATCTTTTGTGACAATACTGGAGCAATTGCCTTGGCGAAGGAATCTTGGTTTCACAAAAGAACCAAGCACATCAAGAGACGCTTCAATTCCATCTGTCATCAAGTGTCGGAAGGGGACATAGAGATTTGCAAGATACATACAGATCGGAATGTTGCAGACCCGTTGACTAAGCCTCTCTCACGAGCAAAACATGATCACCACCAAGACTCCATGGGTGTTAGAATCATTACAGTGTAATCTAGATTATTGACTCTAGTGCAAGTGGGAGACTGAAGGAAATATGCCCTAGAGGCAATAATAAAGTTGTTATTTATATTTAATTATATCATGATAAATGGTTATTTTTCATTCTAGAATTGTATTCACCGGAAACTTTGTAGATGTGTGAATACATAGACAAACAGAGTGTCACTAGTATGCCTCTACTTGACTAGCTCGTTGATCAAAGATGTTTAAGTTTCCTAGCCATTGACAAGAGTTGTTGAGGGAGTCCTGGATTAGGGGGTGTCCGGATAGCCAAACTATCACCGTTGGCCGGACTCCTGGACTATGAAGATACAAGATTGAAGACTCTGTCCCTTGTCCGGATGGGACTTTCCTTGGCGTGGAAGGCAAGCTTGGCGATAGGATATGTAGATCTCCTACCATTCTAACCGACTCTGTGTAACCCTAACCCTATCCGGTGTCTATATAGACCGGAGGGTTTTAGTCCGTAGGACGAACAACAATCATACCATAGGCTAGCTGCTAGGGTTTAGCCTCTCTGATCTCGTGGTAGATCTACTCTTGTACTACCCATATCATCAATATTAATCAAGCAGGAGTAGGGTATTACCTCCATCGAGAGGGCCCGAACCTGGGTAAAAACATCGTGTCCCTTGTCTCGTGTTACCATCCGCCTAGACGCACAGTTCGGGACCCCCTACCTGAGATCCGCCGGTTTTGACATCAACATTGGTGCTTTCATTGAGAGTTCCTCTGTGTCGTCACCTATAGTCCCGATGGCTCCTTCGATCATCAACAACGACGCGGTCCAGGGTGAGACTTTTCTCCCCGACAGATCTTCGTATTCGGCGGCTTTGCACTGCGGGCCAATTCACTTGGCCATCTGGAGCAGATCAAAAGCAACGCCCCTGGCCATCAGGTCAGATTTGGGAGTTTGAACTACACGTCCGACATCCGCGGAGACTTGATCTTCGACAGATTCGAGCCACAGCCAAGTGCGCCGCACTGTCTCGATGGGCATGATCTTACTCTGCCGCCGAACAGTGTCCTGGAGGCCGCACTAGTGTCCGCTCCGACCGTTGATTCGGAGCCGATCTCGCCGATCGAGGATGGTTAGTTGGACACCACCTCGGGGGCCGAAATCTCTACGGCGATTGAGCCGACCTCCATCCCTGTCCTTTGCAAAGCTCGTGACTCCCAGGTGCCGGACTCCTTTCCGGACTCCGAACCTCCCGCGCCACGGTCGAATCCGATCGGCGCCGGGTTATGGAGTTCACCGCCGCGGACATCTTTCAGCACTCGCCCTTTGGCGATATCATGAACTCGTTAAAGTCTCTCTCTTTGTCAGGAGAGCCCTGGCCGGACTACGGTCAAGAAGGTTGGGATGCGGACGACGAAGAAATTCAACGCCCACCCGCCGCCCACTTTGTAGCCACTGTCGAAAGCTTAAACGACGTGCTCGATTTCGACTCCGAAGACATCGACGGTATGGACAACGATGTAGGAGATAGCCATGAACCAGCACCTATAGGATACTGGACAACCACCTCATCCCATGATCTATACATGGTGGATACACCTAAAGGAAGTGACGACGAGGAACGACGGGACACTACGATGGATAAATCCCTCGAAAAGTAGTCAAAACGGCAACGTAAACGCCGCACCAAGTCCCGCTTTGACAAAGACCCAGCCATAGAGCAGGGTGAACCGGTGGACGACGAACATGCTATCGAGCAACCGTCCGAACAGGACAACTTGGATAAACAACCTGTCCCCGGCGAAGATAACAGTCCGGACGATCTCACGTCGGACAAATTGTTGGAGCAGAAGAACCTCCACAAAAGGCTCGTCGCCACTGCGCGTAGCCTGAAAAAGCAAAAGCGGAAGCTCAAAACAGCGGAAGATGCACTCAGAATCAGATGTAGCAAAGTACTCAACACCACAGACAAATACGGCGACAGTCGCCGAACAAAGAGCTACCCAAAGAGAAAACTACTGCCCGAATTTGACGAGGAGGCCGTAGAGCCCCCACAATCAAAAAGCAAGAAGGCCACCCGGTCGGATGGACGACCCCACGGCAAGCAGAGAGCGGCAAATGGCGTCGCACACAAGCCGGTACGCGATCCGCATAAGGATTCACATCAAAAGGATGGCCCAGTTAGGTCCAGCTATGGGCCGAGAAAGCAAGCTCTTCAAAGCAATGCAACACGCCAAATATCCGAACATCACGGCACACCCAAATATAGGGGTGCCGCACACCCCCTGTGTTTCATCGATGAGGTGCTGGATCACGAATTCCCAGCGGGATTCAAACCCGTAAATATGGAGGCATACGATGGAACAATAGACCCTGGAGTCTGGATTGAGGATTACATCCTCCACATACACATGGCTAGAGGATATGATCTCCACGCCATAAATACTTACCCCTCAAGCTCAAAGGGCCAGCCCGGCATTGGCTCAACAGCCTCCCTGAAAATACCATTGGAAGTTGGGAAGAGCTCGAGGATGCTTTTCGGGCAAATTTTCAAGGGACTTATGTCCGTCCTCCGGATGCAGACGATTTAAGTCATATAACTCAACAACCCGAAGAGTCAGCCCGCAAATTCTGGAACAGGTTCCTCACCAAAAAGAACCAAATAGTCGACTGTCCGGACGCCGAAGCCTTAGCAGCTTTCAAACACAACGTCCGAGACGAATGGTTTCGCCAGACACCTCGGCGGAGAAGCCGAGAACCATGGCGGCACTAACAAGCCTCATGACCCGCTTTTGCGGGAGAGGATAGCTGGCTAGCAAGATGCGATACCAATGACCCAAGTACATCCGAAATCAGGGATGGAATGGGAAACCACGGCCTTGACAAGGACCAAAGACCGGATTAAGGGGAGCGGTCCAAGAAGCGCGGCGATCAACGCCGGATTCAAAAGCTCACGGCAGAACAATAAAAACTGCCCCTTAAGGACAATAGCGATGAGCTATCCAACTTAAACAAAATCTTGGACAAGATATGCCAAATCCACAGTACTCCCGGGAAGCCTGCAAACCATACCCACAGAGATTGTTGGGTCTTCAAGCAGTCCGGCAGACTCAATGCCGAACACAAGGGGCTCGACACACCAAGCGAGGAGGATGACAAACCTCACAAGCAGAGCACCGGAAAACAAAAGAATTTCCCACAAGAGGTTAAAACAGTAAACTCACTCCACGTGATAAAAGGGAAAAACAGAGCGGCGCCCACTAAAATGCGCGCCCACGGACTACTAGCGGAGTACCAACACCGGTTTTCAAAACCAATCACCTTCGACCATCGGGACTACTCCGAAAGTATCCGAACGCTGGATGGACTGCCTTGATATTGGATCCTATAATCGACGGGTTCCAATTTACACAAGTCCTCATGGATGGCGGCAGTGATATAAACCTGATATATCAGGACACAATCCGCAGGATGGGGATAGACCCAACCAAAATTCGCCATAGCAACACCCCCTTCAAAGGGGTAATGCCAGGGCCATATGCCCATTGTACGGGCTCCCTGCTGCTAGAAGTTGTGTTCGGCTCATCCGACAACTTCCGCCACGAAGAGTTAACCTTCCACATCGCCCCATTCGAAAGTAGCTATCAAGCACTACTGGGGCGTGAAGCTTTCGCCCGCTTTAATGCAATACCGCATTATGCATCTCTTACACCTAAAATGCCCGGTCCACGCGACATCATCTCATTAAAAGGGAGTGTTAAGTGTTACTCGAGCACGGAAGAACGTGAGACTGCCTTGATAGCCCCACACCAATCCGGCTCCGCTAATCAAAGCACCTGAATAGGTCATTCAAACCCCGGACATGGCTAGACGAGTCCGGCGCCTACTAGCGGCGTACCCCCATACAAGGGGCTGCACACACGTACAACAAGAGATAATAAAGCTCAATTTTATTCACCTTCCGAACCGTACTCTGTTTATTTAATATAAAGTACATTTCTCGCACGATATTTTTTCTTTTCAACTAAGTTCTTCTCTTTTACAGATGAACACCGTGCTACACCCGTCCAGGATACGGCACAACGGAGACACAGGCGCAGACGTGCAGCAGGGACCCGTCGCAAGGATTCTTTTCAGATTAAGACCCTGCGTAAACCTTTTTTACTGTCTGTTGTTGATACACATCCCCCGGTTTTTTACTACAATCGAGGAGGAGGCTGGCGTTTTGGCATCGGCCGCGTCAGAATTTTGCACGTACCCGGACACCAGGGGCTTGTTACCAAGGGCATTGTTTGGCCCGCTTTATAAAAAAGACCGAATACCTTAGGGAGTGTTCGGCGTCTCGAGTTAGGCCTTATATGCATCAGCTCCAAATCATGACTTTGATCAAATGTTGGGTTTGCCCGGATCCTGTGTTTTGCTGCCTTACGTTCCGTTCTATCGGCTAACGCGGCACCAGGAGAACTACTGCGATTGTGCCCCGGTTCGGCCGGGCGAGCACCTCAGTAGAGAAAGCCGAAAACTGACTGTCATGATATAGCGAGAGACTGATCAACCACTCGATGACTCACCGAAATGTTTAGAATTCCTCCGCATTAACGAAGGACCGTTTTTTGGTCAGGCACATATGCACCCCGAATTCGGGAGAGTGCGGTGCCCCCAGGGGCTATATAGTAGCCCCACCCTCGAACCCCTATGGCTAAGTGAAAGTGATAAAGCATTATAGTCCGGTTGCCTAGTTTGCTACGCTACCACCTCCTTTATAGGACCAAGACGTTGGATTAAGTGTGAAAACGCGACTTCTTTGCAAACACCCCCGCACTATGTGCGTGGGGGCTGAAGCCGAAGGCTGCCATCTTTCAGGTTATATACATATATACATCAACGGACGCACAGGAGGTAGTTTACTACTTGAAGGCACAAGTATAAAAAGATCTTATATTATATTGAAACGTTGTTTCATATGTTACACATGTCATTCAAACATAACGTCCTTCGAGCACTGCGTCTCTATTAAACGAGCGCCCGGAAGAACTTCCTCAAAATAGTGCTCAGCAGGTATTCGGCTTCTGTCCGAATCTTGGGATGCAACATCGGTGGCCTTCATCTCTGCCCAGTTTGTCTTGACACGGGCAAGAGCCATCCGCGCTCCCTCTACGCATGCTGACCGCTTCATTGCATCGATATGCGGCACCGCACCAAGGAACTGTTGCATCAAGCCAAAATAACTCTTCGGCTTGGGGCTTTTTGGCCACAAATGAGTCACGACAGCCTTCATGGCAAGTCCGGACAACCTATTCAGCTCGGCCCATTCGGCCAACCGATCGGCTAATGGAAGAGGACGCTCTGGACTATGGAACTGCGACCAAAACAGCTCTTCCCTTTTGGCCTCGGAAGTGCTCGATCGCGTCCGCGGCACTCGCCGCTAAATCCAGATAAGCATGCTCCGAACTCCACAACCGGTCCAACTGAGCATACTTCGGATCCGTGAACTTCCTCCGCAGCAGAAAAGGCTTTCCGGCGGCAACATCCTTTGCTGACGCAGCTCCTCCTTTGCAGCTCTCATTGCGGGCGGGCATCCTTAACCCGGTGGTGGCCTTTTTCAGGTCCTCTTGCCCCGCTTGACGTTCTTTTACAAGAACCCCACAGCGGTCGGTAGCATTCTTCAACTTTATGGCCATATCGACCATTTCCTCTTTGCTTCGGCAGTGAGCAGCCCGTTCGGCTTTTAGCTCTTCGGCCGCCCTTAAAGCGGCCGCATTACTATTTCTGGCTTGCTCTTTCGCTCGGGCGACTTCCGCCCGCAGCTCCTCCACAGCAGTGGCACCGTCTGCATCAAAAGCATACAAGTAGTAAGGCATGGGCGTCAAGCTCCCTTACCAGGTGTCCCCGGAGAAGTCACATACCTTGTGACTCGTCAAACCGTTTATTGACCAGCGCGATGTCCGTGATCCGCCTTTCGTCAAGTTGCCGCTTTAGTTCGGCAAATTCATCGATCCGGCTGGCCACATCGGACGCCCGCCACCTATTTAGGAGCGGCGATATGTTATAACTGAGATTATGATCCTCGGCACGCTGTCAATTTTGACAACATACCGAGTCTCAGGGGCTACTATCTATACAGGGCACATTCTATATGCATAACTATCAGAAGGTACATCATTTTCTCGTACCTCAAACCCCGTCAGTAAACTTCTGGCAGCTTCATGCAATCCGCTCTCAGCGGATGCAATTCTTTCAATTATCGTGGCCATTAGCGCACGGTGATCTTATGAGATAGCCGCTCACCCGAGCAGATCCTTCAGCTCCTCCGACCGCACGCCAGTTGGCGCCGGACCCTCCGGCCCCTTCGGACTCGGGGAAACCCTCTGCGACGACACCTCAGGGTTGTCCGCCTCGCATGAAGGTGCGACAGGTGGAGGCGTTTCGCTCTCCATCATCTCCGGAAGAAGATCCCCCGAAGACGAGCTCTGCTGAGAAGGGCTGAGATCCGAACTACAAGGTACAATTTTGGTTATCTTCAGAAATAAATACAGGGATGTTCTTTATTCACAGGACCCCTTCTTTTTACTTACGGCTCATTTGGAGGGCTGATCCCCTTGGGGAAATAGTGCGGCTGGGGTACTTCCCAGCGCCGGACTCTCTGACGAAGATTTCTTTCCCCTCTTTGAGGCCTTGACCTCCGGATCTTTCGAAGCGGTCCTCTTCTCTCCTTGGAGGATGGGACTTTTGATCCCTCCTTCCTCGAAAGCCTCCTTCGTGGAGGCAGTTGCTCCCCTGCTCCCTCCTTCGCCTTCTTTAAAAGGCGCGGCCTTCAACATCTTGGTCAGCATGGGATCCGGCGTGGTCTCTGGGAGGTGAGCCGGACACCTTATTAACTTTGCCTTGGCTATCCACTCCTGTTCAAGAAACGGCTCCCTTAAAGGGCATATATATGATAAATGAATGAACAGCCTGTCCGTTCTGAGGTTACTTACTTGAGTATCTAGGTGATTGCAGCTTAGACCTGCGTCCTCGGTCAAGTCCGGACACTTCTCTTGTGATCTGAAGAACAGTTTGTACATCTCCTTAGGCGTCGCGCCCATAAAATGTTGGAGAGCTCGTGGTCCCTCCGGATTAAATTCCCCGACGGAGGGGGCGTTTGCCAGGCAGAAGGCGCGAATCAACATAACTCGCGCCCTGCGACCAGATTGATCTCTCTTTCTTGGAGGTCTCGAATACGGCCCTGCAACATAAGAACGTCCTTGGGCGGCCCCAGTCGAGCCCCGGTTGACCCATGATGCCAAAGGCTGTGGTGGACTGGCCGGAAGGCGGGTGGCGCCACCCATTTGGTGCCCACAGGAGCGGTGATATAAAACCACTCCCGTTGCCACACACCAAGCTCCTCTTGAAAAGAGCCATCGGGCCACGGAGCATCAAGACACACTTGCTTATGACCGCCCCTCGACTCTGCTTGTTGCCCTCGATCATCTTGGCTCCACCTTGAAGGTCTTGAGCCACAATCCAAAGTGAGGGGTAAGCTGGAGGAAGGCTTCACATACGACAATGAATGACGAGATATGGAGGATGGACTCCGGATTCAAGTCATGGAAATCCAGCCCATAATAAAACATGAGCACCCGCACAAAGGGATCCGTCGGGAAGCCTAAACCCCGAAGGAAGTGAGACACGAACACCACGCTCTCGCCGGGCTCGGGAGTGGGAATGACCTGCCCAGGAGCAGGCAGCCTATGAGAAATCTCGCCGGTTAGATACTTGGCGTCTCGCAGCTTTAGCACATCTTCTTCTGTGACGGAAGAAGACATCCATCGGCCGAGCCGGTCGGAGCCGGACATCGTCGAAGGTCCGAAGTGCCTAAATCTGAAGCTTTGGGTGTTAGAACTTCGGCCTTGGCGAACTCGATGGAGGGTGGAAAAAAGAAGAGGGCCTTGGTCTCATTATAAAGAGGTTGAATACCGAGAGCCCTCCCCATGGTCGATTGGGACTCGCCCTCGATAAAGGAGGCGTGCCAACGGGCACGGTTGGGTTACCCACGTCCGTATTGATGGGAATCCGGGAATAAGGGGGCACGATCTCCACTTTGATAAGGCGTGCCAAGGAAACCGCCTTGCTAAACGCGCTGAGGTGGGACAGTAAAAAACGATTCGAATAAAAGCTTGGCCGTGGTGTGATGTTACGCTGCGGAATACGTCAGCAGATCTGTGCAAAAATTATTCTCTCTACGGTGGTATGCGGAACTTGTTTTGCAGAGCCGGACACTATCCTTGTGTTAAAAATCTTCTATGAAGTATTCGGAGGAGGAACCCGCCTTGCAATGCCGAAGACAATATGCGCGCCGGACTCGTCGTCATTGAAGCCTGGTTCAGGGGCTCTTGAGGAGTCCTGGATTAGGGGTGTCCGGATAGCCAAACTATCACCGTTGGCGGACTCTGGACTATGAAGATACAAGATTGAAGACTCTGTCCCTTGTCCGGATGGGACTTTCCTTGGCGTGGAAGGCAAGCTTGGCGATAGGATATGTAGATCTCCTACCATTGTAACCGACTCTGTGTAACCCTAACCCTATTCGGTGTCTATATAAACCGGAGGTTTTTAGTCCGTACGACGAACAACAATCATACTATAGGCTAGCTTCTAGGGTTTAGCCTCTCTAATCTCGTGGTAGATCTACTCTTGTACTACCCATATCATCAATATTAATCAAGCAGGAGTAGGGTATTACCTCCATCGAGAGGGCCCGAACCTGGGTAAAAACATCATGTCCCTTGTCTCCTGTTACCATCCGCCTAGACGCACAGTTCGGGACCCCCTACCCGAGATCTGCTGGTTTTGACACTAACAATTGTCATTTGATTAACGGGATCACATCATTAGAGAATGATGTGATTGACTTGACCCATCTGTTAGCTTAGCACTATGATCGTTTAGTTTATTGCTATTTCTTTCTTCATGACTTATACATGTTCCTATGACTATAAGATTATGCAACTCCCGAATACCGAATGAACACTTAGTGTGCTATCAAATGTCACAACGTAACTAGGTGATTATAAAGATGCTCTACAGGTGTCTCCGATGGTGTTTGTTAGGTTGGCATAGATCGAGATTAGGATTTGTCACTCCGTGTTTCGGAGAGGTATCTCTAGGCCCTCTCGGTAATGCACATCACTATAAGCCTTGCAAGCAATGTGACAAATGAGTTAGTTGCGGGATGATGCATTATGGAATGAGTAAAGAGACTTGCCGGTAACGAGATTGAACTAGGTATTGAGATACCGACAATCGAATCTCGGGCAAGTAACATACCGATGACAAAGGGAACAACGTATGTTGTTACGCGGTTTGACCGATAAAGATCTTCATAGAATATGTAGGAACCAATATGAGCATCCAGGTTCCGCTATTGGTTATTGACCGGAAGTGAGTCTCGGTCATGTCTACATAGTTCTCGAACCCGTAGGGTCCGCACGCTTAACGTTTGATGATGATCGGTATTATGAGTTTATGTGTTTTGATGTACCGAAGGTTGTTCGGAGTCCCAACACTACTAGGGAAAACCTTATATACAGAACTTTAGCGATGGCCTGGTCGAAAAAGCACGGCGGTGCTAAGTAGCGATGGCAGCGCTGTGAAAACCGCGCTGCAGATAAAGTTCTAGCGGTAGCGCGTATTGTTCTAAACACGTTACTACTAAAATTCCACGGCTTAGCCGATAGGCTACACATAGTAGTAGCGACCTATATAGAACCGCGCTACCGCTACTTTCTTTGTAGCAGCGCGTTTTAATCTAAACTCGCTACTGCTAAAGGATATAAAATTAAATGGAAAGTAAATAGAAAGGTAATTGAAAATGAAAGAAATAGAATAAGGTGAAAGGAAAAAAATAAAATATGAAGAAAACTAAATGAAAGCGGGGAAAAGAGAAAGGAGTAGCGATGGCGTGTATCCCGAGCAGCGTTGTAGCTAACGTAGCTTGAGCACGCTCGAACGCTGGCCATCGCTACTTCTGACTTAGCCATGGGGTTCGTCCTTCCCCACGACCACTTCCCCCAAATCCAACTCTCCACTCTTGCCGCCGCCGCGCGCTCTCCGCACTCCCTCTACTCCGCCCCAACCCCAGATTCAACGTCGCCCCCGCCCCCGACCTCAACGCCGCCCCGGACGCCGCCCCCGACCCCGACCTTGACGCCGCCATCCGCCGCGCGCCCGAGCCCCAACCCCAACCTCGACGCCGCCTGCCCCTCCCTCGTCACAGCCACCCGAGGTGAGCACACCTGCTCCTCCCTCTCCCCTACCTCTGCCTGGGGTTTCTTTATATTTTAGTTGCATCAAATTAGTTAGGGTTCATGTAAGGGTGGAAACGAATCATATGCGGATGCGGCTCAAATGAGTTAGGGTTCATGTAAGGGTGGAAACAAATCGAATTTCTAAGATGAATCATAAAACGAGTAAAATTTGACCACTTATTTCACTCTATAGTTGGATAAGTGGAATATCCGCTACCACTTTCCACCCATAGGTTCGTCAAATTAGATGGTAATTAGGGCAATAGTTCCTAGGTACTAATTAGTTAGTAAGAACTAGGTACTAATTAGGTACTAGTTTATTTTTATTTATAGTAAGTTTATTTTTAGTAAGAACTAGTTGAATTAATAGAACTAGTTAGTAAGAACTTGTTGCTATTTTTTTAGTTAAAGCAATTTTTCCTGCATCGACGTGGACGATGCCTATCCCGCATCCTCGTCGTCGAGTCGGCGGAGGATGACACCTGCTTGACCAGATGGGCCATGTCCGGACTGGGCTCCGGTGGTAGTCTTGGAGGCGCTACAAACCGGGGCGCAGGTTGGTGAGGAGGCAACTGTCGTTGACCCGAACCTTCTTTGGTGGCGGTCGCGTGGGCCAGTGACGGTCCAGAGGCTCGAGGACCCCGCGGAGGTGGTGCGTCACCGTGTCAGTGAGGAGGACGCGCATGTCCGTCGCTACTTGTTTGCGTTGGAGCACAGGTTCTCCAATACCTGGCAGGTTCTCCAGGGATCTTACTGGAGCTATGATCCCATGATGGTTCCTTCTCTGTGGGTGTCCACCGCCTGCGCCGATACCCGTCGTGTGCTAGGGTTTTAGTTGTATTAGTGATGTTATATGTATGACACTACTATTCGAGATGTGTCGTGGATTTGTCACGTCAGATGTCCTTAGTGTCAGGACTTAGTCGCGAGGCCAACGCATCTATGTGGTAGCTTGAGAGGGGTTGAGCGGAATCGAGAGACGCAACACAAGACAAGAATTTAGACAACCGGGCCCGGGAAACATCATCCGGTAAAAACCCTACATGCTGTTTGAGGCTAGGTCTCATTATCATCACGAGGGAGTCGCCGTAAACCGGCTCTCCTCTTTGTGTCTAGCCCTAAGATTGTTTCTTCTTGCTTGTCCCCTCCCCCTTTGGGGAGCCCTGCTCCTCCTTATATATGTTGAAGGGGCGGGTTACATGTGGAGTCCTATTAGGATTAGGATTACTCTATTACAAGTGGAGTCCTAGTCTTGCTTCCTTCGTAGGAGAATAGTCCTTACGCTTTCCTCATAAACCGGCCCACCATTAAACGTGAACCGGCCTTCTGGGCCTTGGGCCTTGTCATCCGTCTGTCCCGTATGCCGGATCACCAGTGAGTCATAATGACCAGGTGGGTTGCTTGTAAACCGCCAGGTCAGGGTGGGTCGCCAGTGAATCGCCAAGTGCCAGCCGGATCTCAGTAAACCGCCAAGTCCGGCCGGGTTATACTTCCGGCCGGTTTACGCCGCGGGGTATATCCCCGACATTAGCCCCCAGTTTAATTTGGATTTGTCCATGTTAAACTAATCTGCAACATAAACACAAGAACAAATTTGGCGGGTTGTGCTCCGGGTTAAGAATTCTTGTAGACCGACACCTGATCATCCTTAAATCCTTGTCATTTCCTCCTTCTAGAAAATCCAAGTCAATAGACCAGCTTCATAATCAATTTGCTTGCAGAAAAAATATTGTAAATGAAGAATCCATTTGAATTGGCCTTCAATGCTCTAACTTGACAAAATATTAGTCTCTGAAATATTCAAGCGATATCCGGCCGGCTTGAAGATGTAAAACTTGCCGTTTATGATTACCACCATTGTCGGGTTATAAAACTGATAATTCCGAGTCATGATTGTTGCAGACACCGGTTCATGATTGTTGCTAACGCTGGTTGTAGCCCCCAAGTCTTTGAAGCGAGAACAAAGTGGTGGCTTAAGACTTTGCCTCAGTATAAATACTGCCACTTTCAAAGAAATCCATGTTCATCCCAGTGACTAGTAAAAACTGAATACTCCATACTATGTATCCCCCAAGTGCCGGGTTGTCATGCTTGATGCAAAATGGGACTTGTAATTGTCTTATACTCATAAAAAATTCCAACAGTGTAGCCCCCAAGGGCCGGGTCATTATGCAATAATGAGCAGGGACTTTGTAGGTATAATCATGTAGATTTGAGCAATGATGTGTAGCCCCCAAGGGCCGGCTCAGTAAGATAATATTGAGTTGGGACTTAATATATACTTCAATGAAAATAACATCATATGATGTAACCCTCATCATGGGACTTGAATCCACGTCCACAAGGTTAAGAGCCTTGTGCTTTACCAACTGAGCAGTGGACTCTTCAATATAATGAATAAAAGGCTTTGTACCTTCAACTGTTGACAGAGCAATTGGTAGCCCCCAAGGGCCGACTCATTATAATATGATGAGTCGGGTCTTCAATAATATGAGCAAAAATTACTTTGCATTAGCCCCAAGTGTCATGGTGCATGCTTGCAGCGACATGAGACTTGCATATTTGATATAATCTAAACTTAAATAATGTAGCCCCCAAGTGCCGGGTCGTAAGCTGCAGTGACTCGGGACTATTCCTCCATTGTAGAATAAATCATACCCATTGATAAAATAATAGCCATTCTTGTTGAAGCGACTTTGAAAACCTCAATCATAATATTGGTTATTGATAACCATAATAAAAATCTAGCCATGTTGGCTATTCAAGATAATATAATCTGGTATGAAAAACCTTATTCATTCAATATCATAATGAAAATTCAGCCAAGTTTGGCTATTTGAATAATATAACCCAATGATATATAAGCGCATGATTCCAATGGCGCAATCCAAATATGTACTGGCGACTTATAGTCCAAAGCCAGGCCGGGTTAACAAACACCGGATAATTTCTCATCATATATTGGCGACTTATCATCCTAAAGCCAGGCCGGTTTAATAAACACCGGATAATTTATCATCATGCTTTATTCAACTTTGTCGTCGCATACAACAAGTTTAAAGTGTCATGGCGGTTTACCGCCGGACGGGTCATAATGCCCAACATATAACCCAGGTTTATAACCATGGCTGCACTTAAGAATAATCAATGAAATATATCATACCTGTGACATTGAATCACATCATTGGTTTACCAACTTTTTGTAGTAAGGGTGATAACCCCAATCTTGCGTAATGATAACTCCTTTCATACTTGTGTCGGTTTATGATAAAACCGTGCGGGTTGTGATAAACACCGGTTTAACCATATATATCTTGGCGACTTCGTAGTCAAACCAGACCGGGCGGATAGTCTCCGGATTATGATTTGATCATGTCTTGACAATTTGTAATTGAAAGTCAAGCCGGTTAATGAACACCGGTTTACTCCATAATAAGATGGTAACATAAAATCAAACCGCCGCAGATAGTCTCCGGATTAGGATTTGACCGTGTTCCGCCAATTTGTAATTGATGATTTGAAACGGATTAACAATGTTGGTTTAAAAATGCAACAAAAACCAAATAACAGTTATGAAAAAATATGGAAGCAAAGGCAATGATAAGACCGTTTGCAAAAAGAGGCTTTACTGAGCCGATCAGATGGTGTTACCGTGGTCGGACACGACCAAGCTCCCAATAAGGTGTAGCTATGGTTCAAGTCAGCCAGGTCCCCAACTGAAACCGTGGCATTATGCCGATCAAGTGGCATGGCAATGGTTCAGGTTCGACCAAGCCCCCAAGTGACTCTATGGCCTTAGGCCGATCAAGAGGCATGACTGGTTCAGACTTGACCATGTCCCCAAGTGATCTGGTGGATTTCGCCTATCAAAAGGTGTTGCATTGGTTCGGACACGACCAAGCCCCCAACTGATATTGTGGCACTAGGCCGATCAAGAGGCGTGGCTATGGTTCGGATACGACCAAGCCCCCAAGTGACCAATAATATGATAAGCCAATAAGGCATGATACCCATGTTTGGACCGCGCATCATGGCAGCAAGTCTTCTTTGGCACCCTTTAACTTTTTACAAGAGATAAATCCTTCTTGAACCGGGATTTTGAACCGGATATTGAGAGCTTCAAAGCTTTGTGGGAGAAATCTTTCCCTTGAACCGGATTGTAAACCGGAATCTTCATTTTCGGTAGGAAATTTTACGATGGCCTTTCAACTCGAACTTGCGAAGTTAATTCCTTTTGAACCGGACATTTCTAAACCGGATTTGAGCGCTTGAGAGCTTTGTGGAGAATATATTTCCTTGAACCGGATTGTAAACCGGATACTTGAGAGCCGGTGAGGCGGCTCCCTTGAGCCAGATTTTAAACCGAAATCCTTTCTGATGATCCGGAATTTCTTCATTGAGCCGGGATTTTGTAACTGTCATATACTTACTATGCCGGAAATTTTCTGACGGCCTTCAAATAACAGTAGCCTCCGGGACCGGGTTATCTTTCCCTCCATCGTCCTGGGGTTCTTAAATTTGCTGGCAAGATTTGCTTAATCATGTCATCGTAGCCCCCGAGTCTCAAGGTGACTCGAGGAGTTGGCTTGAAACTCTCCATATTTGGCCGTGATATAAACCGGCATAACTTGTATATCATTGGTGTTGATAACACAATGTGAATCCACAGAAGGTTGTGATGACTGCGGCGGGTTATAAATGATCCCGTATGAGCCGTGTCAAGACCTTTCGGCCAATGGTTCCTTCCAATGGCGATTTGAAGTTAACCAAATTGTAGTGGCGGCGACTTGTGCGCCTGCCCATTGAGCCATCCAGTGTAGACGGCGGTTGATAGTATATGATAATTTGCCTCCATTTTGAAAGAAAACCGGGCTACCCAAGCTATGACTTGCTCATGCGAGCGAGTGCGGCCTGGTATGTTGATGTAGACCAGCCGCAATAAATGGAAGGTAGAGACGTCCCACGATATTAGAGGTGGCTTGGGCAGATGAACCGGCCACGGTGTTGTAAACCAGTTCAGACGGGCGAGTCAAACGCAGGCACGGTCCCGGCAAGCTGATGTAAACCGGGCCGTAAGGGCGGCGTCTTGCACGCGTCCATTCACCGTGTAATGTGGCACGGACGAACACCGGGCAGGACGTTGCCAGCGCGTGCTTCGTACCCATGGTATAAACCACGTGTATAATGAATAATTGTCCTACATACAATATTGCAGACCAAGGCAAAGATAAACTGCTCTTTGACAAAAAGAATATGCACTAATAAAATATATTTTAGATGGATATCACCTGATGTGTTAGGCCAGAAATTATCCGCCATGGAGTTGATGATCACCACAGTGATGCTAAAATTAATCACGGCCGAGTCGGCCAAACGAGCAGACGGATGGTCCGGCCGCGGTGTTGTAAACCGGACTACGGGGCGGCGGTTTGTGTTCCGACTTATCAATGTGATATACGCAGATGCTGGTGTAGAACAGCTAGCGCCAAGGCCGTCCGATGAGGGCATCACTTTTATAGTGAGCACTTGTCCTGTATAAAAAGATATAGGCCAGAGTAATTGTTCTTTGATAAAAACAATGTGTTAAGAAAAATAGATGGATATCACCTGGTTCGTCTGGATGACAGATGGAGCCTTACAAACACCGAGTTAATCGCTCGCCCAAGGCAACGACGGAAACGGTGCACCACAGCAGTGAAAACGGCCCGAGGTGAAACCGTGGATGATGAAGTAGAGGCAGCCCACAACGGACGTGCAGCGACTCGGAACAACGTTCTTCTGCGGCGGCTTGTGGAGGCAGGTCCGCGGGCCGTGGTTACAACAATGATAAAAAACGCACCGACGGCTTGGAACGGCGCGGCGGCCCCGCAAAGAGGTGAAGCGGCGCGTGGACGGCCAAGGCCAACTGGGCAGATCGAGGCGCTGCAATGGCCGCAGCGGTAGTGAAACGAATCCACGCCCACGACCCCATCCACTCCGGATCGTGGTTGTTTTGATTTTTTTTACCTTACCATGAGGATGATCCTGTAGTAGCACTTGCCTCCTTCCAATTCGGATGGATGTAGTCATTAAAGACAGAACACGTCTTGATCTAGTACTAGTACTCAAGTAGTATTAGCCCTCTTCCCAAAAGGAAATAATTGATGTTGGCTTTCACGTGACAAAGTACTAGAAGTAATCAGTAGCGGTTTGACCGAGAGTCCTCGCCATGACCTGCCCGGATGCAGATAGTCACTTTTTCCCTGATCTTCACGTGCTAACCGTGCGTAGCACCTTCTTCCTTTATTTAGTTCTTGAGTTAACTTCCGGGAAGATTCCTTGTATAGCAACCAGATTTGAAAAAACACAAACCGATCCGGCTTCAGGCAATCGTCTCGGCAACTCCCGCTTGCAACAGCGGCGACTCGGTGAATCAGACGGAAATAACAGTATTTTGATGATCTTGATCCGTACTGATGAAACCTCCTTTGCACTTGGCTTTTTGCGGCGATGCAACGGAAAGTGATACGGCCACGACGGATCGCCTGGCCGCGTTTGACGGTGCACATAGACGCAATCCGGCTCTTCTCATCTGAAAATTATGAACTTCTCCATCCTTAGAAAGATCCCTCCAAGAACTCAACACCACCGTGCGCAAGCCCCATGGTGGGCGCCAACTGTCGTGGATTTGTCACGTCAGATGTCCTTAGTGTCAGGACTTAGTCGCGAGGCCAACGCATCTATGTGGTAGCTTGAGAGGGTTGAGCGGAATCGAGAGACACAACACAAGACAAGAATTTAGACAGCTTCGGGCCCCGGGAAACATCGTCCGGTAAAAACCCTACATGCTGTTTGAGGCTAGGTCTCATTATCATCACGAGGGAGTCGCCGTAAACCGTCTCTCCTCTTTGTGTCTAGCCCTAAGATTGTTTCTTCTTGCTTGTCCCCTCCCCTTTGGGGAGCCTGCTCCTCCTTATATATGTTGAAGGGGCGGGTTACATGTGGAGTCCTATTAGGATTAGGATTACTCTATTACAAGTGGAGTCCTAGTCTTGCTTCCTTCGTAGGAGAATAGTCCTTACGCTTTCCTCATAAACCGCCCACCATTAAACGTGAACCGCCTTACGGGCCTTGGGCCTTGTCATCCGTCCGTCTCCGTATGCGGATCACCAGTGAGTCATAATGACCAGGTGGGTTGCTTGTAAACCGCCAGGTCGGGGTGGGTCGCCAGTGAATCGCCAAGTGCCAGCCGGATCTCAGTAAACCGCCAAGCCCAGCCGGGTTATACTTCCGGCCGGTTTACGCCGCGGGGTATATCCCCGACAAGATGTATTAGTGATAATATTAGACGATGTACGGACTCATGAGATGATTTACTTTTGCTTATTGAATGCATGCTAATTTGAGTCCTATAAGATATTTTGAAATGTATATCTTGTGTTGCTCAAATAGGATATGTGCTTGCCCAAGTGGCGGTCATGTTTGCAGGTTACACCTCCGGTGGCCTATGTTTTGCCGGAGTGTTGATTCATTTCCGTTCCGGCAAATTTTCAGGCACTCGATATGTCCTATTTTAGCAAAGGTCATGCCGGATTTTTCCGTGAATTTTGGCATGACTTGTGCGAATATGTAGGAAATATCGAGTGCCTCGGATTTGTGTGTTGAGTATCCCGGTAGTTGTCTTCGATCGATTTTCAATTAATGTTTTAACTATGAACATAGGAAAGGTCCGATTTACGAAAATGATTTCGGTATTTGCAAATACTGCAAAGACGAAAGCGCGGCCCGTGCGACGGAATCTTCCTAGATGATGATAGGCGCTCAAAGATCAAGTCGGACGAGAACTTCAAGTGGATATGAAGTCACAACGACAAGTCTTTTTTTCGTAATTAAGCATGACATCTGCTTCATTTGCTTCAACTTATATTTTTTACTATTCTACTAGCGTATCCCCTGCCATGCAAGAGTTTTTGTATTGGATAAGATAGGTTTCAGTCGTACTATGGAGGTAAAGAAAGTTTACTTGAAGACCGAGCATGGTTATATTTTCCACGCAAAATTATACAATTCAGACGACTACACCTATTTTAGATGCAAAACATGGCGAGCACTATGCAAGACTTATTCATTTGAGCCTGATATGGTTATCACCTTTGATATTCGTCCGGAAGTTGATATTGAAGGTAATACCGACATCTGGGTCGATGTGCAGACGCCTCCATTTATACCATTATGTAAGTTTCTCAACCATATTTATGTCTTTGATATTGTTTATTCAAAAATAGTTGACAACTAATTTGTATTGTCAGCTTATTTCGGTGCAAGCAAACATGTCCGGTAGCTTGGTAGACATGACCATTATCTTGTGTCGGGGCTGAACTCAACTGCGTGGAGCTCAGTCATTATGTTTCATGGCTTGCGGATCTTGATACTGTCAAGACAAATTTTCTTCCTGCATTTGGAAATGTTAGTACTGAAAACGTGCGACCAATAGTGTTTGTAATGAACTGCGGTCACATCTATTTAGGAAGGATGGTAAGATTTTTAGTATTTGTCCTCAGTGCATCTTTTCCATACATTATTTTTGAAGCTAAACTTCATTGCTAAGTATGTTACCATATGATGTTCTTCAACAGGGACTCCCGATGAATGTTGTGCCTTATGGGATCGAGACTAAAGGTACCATGAGTATTATTAGCTTATGGCCAAGATATCCTACAGATTACTTTAGTGCATTCAAGATTAGCGACGGATTCTTAATAGTGCAAGACTGGACCAAATATGTGATGGGGGAGCGCAGAGAAGTACTAGGGGGCAACAAACAGATGTGCTTCCCACGATTAGGAGACAGGTTCATCCGCATGCTCCAACTTGATCAAGGAGGAGAGCTATACATGTTTTATGTTATTTTACCTAAGAGAGAGCAGCAGGAGTGATTAGCTAGCTAGAAATGAGTTTGAAGATGATGATGTGCTACACTATTACTATGATGATAAAAGAGCTAGTGTTGGTGGTAATGACTATGATGATTATTATTAGCTACTGTTAGTGGTGATTAAATAAATACTGCTAGTGGTAATGACTATGATGTTGATTAAATAGCTTGTGGTGCCGGATTAGATTCAAGTGGAGGCAACATATGGTGCACATCGAAAGTACTACTAGTCCAAACTAGATCAAGTTTGGATTAGTAGTACACTTTTGACATGCACCACATATTGCCTCCACTTGAACCTAATCCACCTTCATTTGACACACTGTTATGGACATAATGATGTAAACCTCATAACTAGTATTGTACCAATATTTGTACGATGGCGCATAAATACACTAAAAATAAAAAAATAAAAATAATAAAAAAAGAATACTAGTAGCGATGGAGAGAAAACACGCTGCCACTAGTTACATTAGCAGTAGCATGGGAGCGAACAAACGCTGCATCTATTTGTCCTAGCAGTAGCGCGTGCGGGCGCGTGTTACTGCTAAGCAATAGCTATAGCGCCTTATTAGTAGCGCCCCCCCCCCCCCCGCGCTACTAGTGAGCACAAAACCAGCGCTACTGCTAGGGTTTTCCCTAGTAGTGCAGATGTGATCACGGAAATGACGAGGAGACTCGAAATGGTCAAGACATAAAGATTGATATATTGGACAATGTTATTCGGACACCGGATGAGTTCTGGGGGTCACCGGATAAATATCGGAGTGCCGGGGGTTATCGGAACCCCTGGGGGAACTAATGGGCCCCTATGGGCCTTAGTGGGAAGAGAGGAAAGGCCAGGAGGGGCTGGCCGCCCCCCCCCCTTGGGTCCGAGTTGGACTAGGGGACGGGGGCGGCGCCCCCCTTTCCTTCCCTACCCCCTCTTCCTTCCTTCCCCCTCTCTCCCTCTTGGTGGATTCCTACTAAGACTTGGAGTCCTAGTAGGATTCCCCTCTTGGGGGCGCGCCCTAGGGGCCGGGAGGCCTCACCCTTGCTCCTTTATATACGGGGGCAGTGGGGCACCCTAGAACACACAAGTTGACAGTTGTCTTAGCCGTGTGCGGTGACCCCCTCCATAGATTTCCACCTCGGTCATATCGTTGTAGTGCTTAGGTGAAGCCCTGCGTTTGTAACTTCATCAACACCGTCATCACGCCGTGCTGACGAAACTCTCCCTCGACCTCAGCTGGATCTAGAGTTTGTGGGACGTCACCGAGCTGAACGTGTGCAGATCGCGGAGGTGTTGTACCTTCGGTGCTAGGATCGGTCGGATCGTGAAGACGTATGACTACATCAACCGCGTTGTTGATAACTCACAAGTATAGAGGATCGCAATAGTTTTCGAGGGTAGAGTATTCAACCTAAATTTATTGATTCGACACAAGGGGAGCCAAAGAATATTCTCAAGTATTAGCAATTGAGTTGTCAATTCAACCACACCTGGAAAACTTAATATCTGCAGCAAAGTATTTAGTAGCAAAGTAGTATGGAAGTAACGGTAATGGTGGCAAAGGTATGATAGCAATTTTGTAGTACTTGTAACAAAGTGGCAACAAAGAAAGTAACTAAGCAAAGATCAATATGTGAAAAGCTCGTGAGGCATTGGATCAATGATGGATAATTATGTTGGATGCGATTCCTCATGCAACAGCTTATAACATAGGGTGACACGTAACTAGCTCCAGTTCATCAATGTAATGTAGGCATGTATTCCGAATATAGTCATCCGTGCTTATGGAAAAGAACTTGCATGACATCTTTTGTCCTACCCTCCCGTGGCAGCGGGGTCCTATTGGAAACTAAGGGATATTGAGGCCTCCTTTTAATAGAGTACTGGACCAAAGCATTAACACTTAGTGAATACATGAACTCCTCAAACTACGGTCATCACCGGGAGTGGTCCCGATTTTTGTCACTTCGGGGTTGCCGGATCATAACACATAGTAGGTGACTATTGACTTGCAAGACAGGATCAAGAACTCACATATATTCATGAAAACATAATAGGTTCAGATCTGAAATCATGGCACTCGGGCCCTAGTGACAAGCATTAAGCATAGCAAAGTCATAGCAACATCAATGTTAGAACATAATGGATACTAGGGATCAAACCCTAACAAAACTAACTCGATTACATGATAAATCTCATCCAACCCATCACCGTCCAGCAAGCCTACGATGGAATTACTCACATACGGCGGTGAGCATCATGAAATTGGTGATGGAGGATGGTTGATGATGACGACGGCAACGGATTCTCTCTCCGAGCCCCGAACGGACTCCAGATCAGCCCTCCCGAGAGAGATTAGGGCTTGGCGGCGGCTTCGTATCGTAAAACGTGGTGAATCCTTCTCTCTGATTTTTTTTCTCCCCGAACGTGAATATATAGAGTTGGAGTTGAGGTAGGTGGAGCCTCAGGGGGCCCACGAGACAGGGGGCGCGCCCAGGGGGAGCAGGCGCGACCTCCACCGTCGTGGACAGGGTGTGGGCCCCTTGCTGTTGATTCTTTCGCCAGTATTTTTTATTAATTCCAAAAATATTCTCCGTGAAGTTTCAGGTCATTCTGAGAACTTTTATTTCTGCACAAAAATAACACCATGGCAATTATGCTAAAAACAACGTCAGTTCGGGTTAGTTACATTCAAATCATGCAAGTTAGAGTCCAAAACAAGGGCAAAAGTGTTTGGAAAACTAGATACAATGGAGATGTATCAAACCCCCCAAGCTTAAACCTTTGCTTGTCCTCAAGCAATTCAGTTGACAAACTGAAAGTGATAAAGAAAATTTTTTACAAACTCTGTTTGCTCTTGTTGTTGTAAATATGTAAAGCCAGCATTCAAGTTTTCAGCAAAGGTTATGAACCAACCGTATTCACAATAACACTTAGGTATCATGTTTACTCATATCAATGGCATAATCAACTAGCGAGCAATAATAATAAATCTTGGATGACAACGCTTTCTCAATACAATCATAATATGATATAACAAGATGGTATCTCGCTAGCCCTTTCTGAGACCGCAAAACATAAATGCAGAGCACCTCTGAATATCAAGGACTAACTAGACATTGTAATTCATGGTAAAAGAGATCCAGTCATAGTCATACTCAATGTAAACTAATAGTAATGCATGCAAATGACAGCGTTCCTCTCCAACTGGTGCTTTTTAATAAGAGGGCGATGACTCAACATAAAAGTAAATTGATAGGCCCTTCACAGAGGGAAGCAGGGATTTGTAGAGGTGCCAGAGCTCGAGTTTTGAAATAGAGATAAATAATATTTTGAGTGACATACTTTCATTGTCAACATAACAACCGAGAGACCTCGATATCTTCCATGCTACACACATTATAGGCGGTTCCCAAACAGAATGGTAAAGTTTATACTCCCCCACCACCAACAAGCATCAATCAATGGCTTGCCCAAAACAACGGGTGCCTCCAACTAACAACAGTCCTCGGGGAGTTTTGTTTGCAATTATTTTGATTTGGTTTGAGCATGGGACTGGGCATCCCGGTGACCGGCCATTTTCTCGTGAGTGAGGAGCGGAGTCCACTCCTCGTGAGAATAACCCACCTAGCATGGAATATATAGACAACCCTAGGTTATACATGAGCTATTAGAGCATACAAAACAGAATTTCATTTGAAGGTTTAGAGTTTGGCGCATACAAATTTACTTGGAACGGCAGGTAGATACCGCATATAGGAAGGTATGGTGGACTCATATGGAATAACTTTGGGGTTTATGGAATTGGATGCACAAGCAGTATTCCCGCTTAGTACAAGTGAAGGCTAGAAAAAGACTGGGAAGCGACCAGCTAGAGAGCGACAACAGTCATGAAGATGCATTAAAGATAATCAACACTGAGTGCAAGCATGAGTAGGATATAATCCACCATGAACATAAATATCATGGAGCCTATGTTGATTTTGTTTCAACTACATGCGTGAACATGTGCCAAGTCAAGCCACTTGAACCGTTCAAAGGAGGATACCACCCTATCATACTACATCACAACCATTTTAATAGCATGTTGGCATGCAAGGTAGACCATTATGAACTCCTAGCTAATTAAGCATGGCATGAGCAACTATAATCTCTAATTGTCATTGTAAATATGTTTCATTCATAATAGGCTGAATCAGTAACAATGAACTAATCATATTTACAAAAACAAGATAGGTCGAGTTCATACTAGCTTTTCTCATCTCAATCAGTCCATCATATATTGTCATTATTGCCTTTCACTTGCACGACTGAACGGTGTGGATAATGATAATAATGCACGTGCATTGGACTAAGCTGGAATCTGCAAGCATTTAATACACAAGAGAAGACAAGGTAATATGGGCTCTTTGTTAAATCAACAATAATGCATATAAGAGCCACTCAACATTTTCATCAAGGTCTTCTCCTCTCGACCCCCAAAGAAAAGAAATGAAATAAAACTATTTACACGGGAAAGCTCCCAACAAGTAAAAGAAGAACGATAGATCTTTTGGGGTTTTCTTTTAATTATTACTACTACAGGCATGGAAAGTAAACTAGCTAAAAACTACAACTAATTTTTTTTGTTTTTCTTAAGGTTTTTCAAACACACAAGAAGAAAACTTGAAAATAAAATAAACTAGCATGGATAGTACAATGAAAAAGTATGAGCACCGACAACTAGAATGAGTGTGTGAACATGAATGTAATGTCGGTGAGAAATACGTACTCCCCCAAGCTTAGGCTTTTGGCCTAAGTTGGTCTATGACCAAGGCTGGCCTGGCGGATATCCGAAGTTGTAACTGGGGTCGTACTGAGATGCAGCAGCTATTGCCTGACGAGTTGCAGCTTGGAGGCGAGCTGCCTCCGTCCTCCTCTCATACTCATTCGCCTCCTCCCTAGTTATAATACATCTCCTTTTGCCTGAAAGTCAAAGAAAGTAGGAGCAGGGAGAGCAACATGGACAGTGCGACGTCTGTCGAAGATTAGTCGGTATTGGAGGAACTATTCATTCCTCTCAACAAACTGATGACGAACCATAGCATTATAATCTAAATAAGCAGGAGGCAATTCCATACAATTTCATGTATGGGTATCTCAAGATATTTAGCTACACGGGTTGCATAAATTCCACCAAACAAGTCTCCACTTAAACTATTAAGATGCAACCTTCGTGCAACGATGGCCCCCAAGTTATATTGTTTATCACCTAATACCACACTCTTGAGGACAGTAAGATATGGAACGCACATGTGACAGGCTTCATCTTTACCGTTAATACATCTACCTGAGAGCAAAATAATGTATCACAGGAAAATGGATGCTCCCTATGGTAGCTTGCGTGATTTCTCTAGATTCGCCCACAGTTATACTAGCAAGGAAGTCTTTGTATTCAGATTTTTGAGGTTCACTAGCATTACCCCACTGCGGGAGTTTACAAGCAGTATTAAAATCTTCTAAGTCCATGGTATAAGATTTATCATAAAGATCAAATAGGACAGTGTGAGAATCGCGTGATGATGTAAATTTAAACCTTGTCACAAAGGAATTAGTTAGGTAGTAATATTGGGGGCACTTATCTGACACGAAGCCCTCAAGTTCAGCATTACGGGCATACGCATCAAATTCCTCCTTAATTCCTGCTTGGACCATAAAATCTTCTGACGGCCATTCACAAGGCTGCACTTGAGCTTCCCTCGGTAGTTCATAGTCCGGCTCACGTATCGCGAGCCTGGGTGCTTGCTTCCTTGAGGAACCACCTTGGTACATTTTACTGAACATTTTTCTTCCTCTGAAAAATTTCTGAAATTTTTAGTGACTCAAAATAAAAGTGAACCAAACTCAGCAAGATTGATAGCAACTACTCCCACAAGTGCCTAGAGACTATATCATGCATTAGAACTACTTGAGACCATATAAATTTGACATGCAAGCTCAAGAACAGGGTCACCTAAGCAGCAAAAATTCGCAATAAATTAAGCGCTAGAACAAAAACTAATTGGACCATTGGAGGAGTCACATACCGAAGAACAATTCCTCAAAGCAGTTTTGTGAATGGAGCTTTGAGCAAGGAGATCGAAAATCACAGCAAAACGAGCTAGAACACAGGTTTGAGCTGTGTGATGATTTTTTCTGGAGGAAGACAAAGTGTGTGGGTGCAGGAATAAGTGGAGGGGGCAACATGGGGCCCACGAGGCAGGGGGTGCGCCCTACACCCTCGTGGCCAGGTGGTTGCCCCCTCTGGTGTGTTCTCAGTGCCAAATATTCTTAAATATTACACAAAAAATCATATTTTAATTCCAGGGCATTTGGAGAACTTTTATTTTCGGGGTAATTTTTATTGCACGGTTAATTTAGAAAACAGATAGAAAATACTTTTGCTATATTTAATCTAAATAACATAAAGTATAAGGAGGGTCAAATAGTTGTGCTTTCTAACTTCATTCATCTCATGCTCATCAAAAGGAATCCACTAACAAGGTTGATCAAGTCTTGTTAACAAACTCATTCTGAATCGCATGAAACCAGAGAATTTTTGAATAGCACTAGGTTACCTCAACGGGGATATGCACATCCCCAATAATAAGAATATCATATTTCTTCTTGACAGTAGGAAGAGGAATTCAAAACATCTAATAGTAATTGTTGAAAATTTTCCAATAGAATTTATACTGTGGACTTGAGGTTGTTTCCTCGGAAAGTGTACCGTATGCTCATTACCATTAACATGAAAAGTGACATTGCCTTTGTTGCAGTCAATAACAGCCCCTGCAGTATTCAAAAAGGGTCTACCAAGGATACTCGACATACTATCGTCCTCGGGAATATCAAGAATAACAAAGTCCGTTAAAATAGTAACGTTTGCAACCACAACAGGCACATCCTCACAAATACCGACCGGTATAGCAGTTGATTTATCAGTCATTTGCAAAGATATTTCAGTAGGTGTCAACTTATTCAAATCAAGTCTACGATATAAAGAGAGAGGCATAACAATAACACCGGCTCCAAGATCACATAAAGCAGTTTTAACATAGTTTCTTTGTAATGGAACATGGTATAGTTGGTACTCCGGGATCTCCTAGTTTCTTAGGTATTCCACCTTTAAAAGTATAATTGGCAAGCGTGGTGGAAATTTCAGCTTCCGGTATCTTTCTTTTATTTGTAACAATATCCTTCATATACTTAGCATAACGATTCATTTTAAGCATATCACCAAACGCATACATGCAAGAAGATAGGTCTAATCATTTCAAAGAAGCGCTCAAAATCCTCATCATCCTTTTTCTTGGATGGTTTAGGAGGGAAGGGCATGGGTTTCTGAACCCATGGTTCTCTTTCTTTACCGTGCTTCGTTGCAACGAAGTCTCTCTTATCATAATGTTGATTCTTTGATTGTGGGTTATCAAGATCAACAACAGGTTCAATTTCTACATCATTGTTATTGCTACGTTGAGCATCAACATGAACATCATCATTAATATTATCACTAGGTTCATGTTCATCACCAGATTGTGTTTCAGCATCAGAAATATAAATATCATTGGGATTCTAAGGTGTGTCAACAACATGTTCACTAGAAGCATGCAAAGTCCTATCATTTTTCTTTTTCTTCTTTTTAGAAGGACTAGGTGTATCAACATTGGTTCTCTAAGAATCTTGCTCAACTCTCTTAGGGTGGCCCTCAGGATACAAAGGTTCCTGATTCATTCTACCCCCTCTAGTCATAACTCTAACGGCATTATCATTTTTCTTATTATTTAATTCATTGAGCAAATCATTTTGAGCTTTAAGCACTTGTTCTACTTGAGTGGTAACCATACAAGCATGTTTACTAATAAGTTTAAGTTCACCTTTAACTCTAGACATATAATCACTCACGTGTTCAACCATATAAGCATTACGTTTCAATTGTCTACCAACATAAGCATTGAAGTTTTCTTGTTTAACAATAAAATCATCAAACTCATCCAAGCATTGGCTAGCAAACTTAGTAGATGGGATTTCACACTTATCATATCTATAGAGATAATTTACCTTTACTACATGTGTCGGGTTATCAAGACCATCTATTTCTTCAATAGGTGGTAAATTCTTTACATCTTCAGCTTTAATACCCTTTTCTTTCATAGATTTCTTTTCCTCTTGCATATCTTCAGGACTGAGAAGTAGAATACCCCTTTTCTTAGGAGTTGGCTTAGGAGTTGGTTCAGGGAGTGTCCAATCATTTTCATTACTCAACATATTATTCAATAGCAATTCAGCTTCATCAACCGTTCTTTCCCTGAAAACACAACCAGCACAACTATCCAGGTGGTCTCTGGAAGCATCAGTTAGTCCATTATAAAAGATATCAAGTATTTCACTTTTCTTGAGAGGATGATCAGGCAAAGCATTAAGTAATTGGAGAAGCCTCCCCCAACCTTGTGGGAGACTCTCTTCTTCAATTTGCACAAAATTATATATTTCCCTTAAGGCAGCTTGCTTCTTATGAGCGGGGAAATATTTAGCAGAGAAATAATAAATCATATCCTGGGGACTACGCACACAACCAGGATCAAGAGAATTAAACCATGTTTTAGCATCACCCTTTAATGATAACGGAAATAACTTAAGGATATAGTAGTAACAAATTTTTTCCTCATGAGTAAATAGGGTGGCTATATCATTTAATTTAGTAAGATGTGCCACAACAGTTTTAGATTCATAGCCATAGAAAGGATCAGATTCAACCAAAGTAATTATCTCAGGATCGACAGAGAAATCATAATCCTTATTGGAAATAGAGATAGGTGAAGTAGCAAAAGCAGGGTCATATTTCATTCTAGCATTCAGAGATTTTTCTTTCAGCTTAGCTAATAATTTCTTAAGATCATATCTATCATTGCAAGCAAGAAAATCTCTAGCAGTTTCTTCATCCATAACATAACCCTCAGGCACAACATGCAATTCATATCTAGGGGGAGAATCTTCATTATCACTTTCATCAATATTATCTGCTTCAATAATTTTATTCTCTCTAGCCCCAACAAGTTGTTCATCAAGAAATTCACCTAATGACACAGTATTATCAAGCATAGAAGTAGTTTCATCATAAGTATCATGCATAGCAGAAGTGGCATCATCAATAACATGCGACATATCAGAATCAATAGCAGAAGCAGGTTTAGGTGTCGCAAGTTTACTCAAAACAGAAGGTGAATCAAGTGCAGAGCTAGATGGGAGTTCCTTACCTCCCCTCGTAGTTGAGGGATAAATCTTGGTTTTTTCGTCTTTCAAGTTCCCCATAGTGATCAACAAATATAAATCCCAAGTGACTCAAAGAATAGAGCTATGCTCCCTGGCAACGGCGCCAGAAAATAGTCTTGATAACCCACAAGTATAGGGGATCGCAACAGTTTTCGAGGGTAGAGTATTCAAGTCAAATTTATTGATTCGACACAAGGGGAGCCAAAGAATATTCTCAAGTATTAGCAGTTGAGTTGTCAATTCAACCACACCTGGAAAAATTAATATCTGCAGCAAAGTATTTAGTAGCAAAGTAGTATGGAAGTAACGGTAACGGTGGCAAAGGTAACAGTAGCAGTTTTGTAGTAATTGTAACAGTCGCAACGGTAAAATAACGGTAACGGTGGCAAAGGTAAAACGCGATGAATCCTTCTCTCTGATTTTTTTCTCCCCGAACGTGAATATATAGAGTTGGAGTTGAGGTCGGTGGAGCCTCAGGGGGCCCATGAGATGTAGCGCCTCCACCCTCGTGGACAGGGTGTGGGCCCCGGTGTTGATTCTTCGCCAAGATTTTTTATTAATTCCAAAAATATTATACGTGAAGTTTCAGGTCATTCCGAGAACTTTTATTTCTGCACAAAAATAACACCATGGCAATTCTGCTGAAAACAGCGTCAGTCGGGGTTAGTTCCATTGAAATCATGCAAGTTAGAGTCCAAAACAAGGGCAAAAGTGTTTGGAAAAGTAGATACGATGGAGACATATCAGTTTTCATAATGCTTCCGCTTTCGGTCTACGAGGGTACGTAGACAACACTCTCCCCTCTCGTTGTTATGCATCACCTAGACAGATCTTGCGTGATCGTAGGATTTTTTTTTGAAATTACTGCGTTCCCCAACACTCTTGTGTCATAAGATTGTTCCCGCATATACAAAATTTCTATCTTGGTTTGCGCATTTCGCATAGTGGCCATATCAAAAAAAAGGAATAAGCTTTTAAGCAAAAGAGAGCAAAGAGCTTGTAAGCAATAGCCATAGCATCATACCACGTTGCACATAAGATTGTCATATCCGATCATCTTGAATCATCTTGAGAAGAACAGCGTGAACATCATACACATAGCATACTTGGGATAGAAGGCTCATACATTTTGCATCTTATAGGTTGTGCACAAGTGTCGTATCCGCCTATTGAGCAATCGTGCTAGCGTCTCTCTAGAGTTGTGCAACACGAGCGTTTTCCATGGATTCCACATTTTGTGCTCATTCCTTGATTGCACGACCCCATTAATCTATCCGTGTGTGTGTTTTCGTGTGCCACTCGTTGCTATTGGTCTACTTGTTTCACTTGCGAATTTTGCATCAAATTATTGACTCTTGCTAACATTTTGCATCAAATTTTGTGCCACTATCCTCACCGAGCTCCACCATAAGCCTTACTTGTGTAGGTGTGAGAATTGACAAGATCCGGTACGAATTGTCTATTTCTTTGTTACATTATTGAGTGATCATTGATCCATCTTCAACATTGGAAAGGTACATTTGGTCTAGTTCTTTCCTTTCTTCCACTCACATTTGCTCGAGTCTTATGATGGATAGGCGAAGCATTTCATCTCCGTTCTTCCACGACAATGATGGCGTGAACAACAACATCACCAAAACGTCCATCTTCGGACTACAACAAGCAATGCAAGGCATTGAGCAACTCGCCATCGACATTCGCCAAAATGAAGCAAGGAAAAGGGACTACATCGACACCAAGTTGGACGAACAAATGGATCAAGTACGAGACTTGGTGGCCAAATACAAGTCTTCTTCCCCTTTGTCATCTTCACAGCGGAGACGCTCAAGTCGCACACCTTCGGAGCGACCACAAGATGCAAGTACCATGCGGCACCGTCAAGAAAACCTTCATGAGCACAAGAGAAGACCATGAGACGAGCACCAACAAGACGGAGCTACAACTACTACCACCACTTCGGCATCTTTGCCAAGTGTTATCAAGGCATCTTCGCCTTTGGATGTACAGCATCTTCTCCTACCTCCGACGAGTATGCCTACATCGTCCTTCATCCACGGCCACGGTGAACGGATGATCGAGCATGGGATTTTCCATTCGGTCATGGAGGAGAGCGATGATGTGCTATCTTCGGCCTTCATCCACGGTGACGACGATGAGATGGTTGAGCATGGGATTTTGCCTTCGACCACGGCGACGTATGATGACTTGAGTGACTTGTGCCACCATATTGAGAGTGAGAGTGACTTCACCACTAGCCCCATATATGATGAGTTGCCACAATTCCCATGTGAGGAGAGCCACCACCACCACTTGAGTGATTTGAGTGACTCCACCATATGTGACATTGAGTGCACCTACCTTGAGGGAGTGAGTGAGCCACCACCACATAGACAGAGTGAGGTGATTGATAGGGCATGTTAGGCCATTTCGATTTCTAACAACTTAACCTCTAACTCTATCATGTCTTCTCATTTGGTGCTAGGTCCCATATATGATGACGCGCCGATCCGCGACGACTTCGTCCTTCCAATGGACAAGACGATGGCCATGGTGGAATATGATGCACCCCCACATGGTTCCATCAAGTTGATGATGATGACCACCATTTGGTCTTTGCCACCTCACCTACACCACTTGAGTGGAATGAAAAAGGTAACATAGGTGAGGGTGATGCTCTAATCCCACTAGTGGACATTCTTGACATTGATTGCTTGCATGATGTTGATCCACCTATTGTCATGCTTCATGCTAGTTCGACTTCCCCATGCGATGATTTACCCATTTATGATGAGCTTGATGATTGCCATGTGGAGTTTATTAGTTGTGATGCCATGTTACATAGGATTTCTTGTGATAATTCTCTCGGTCACATCATGTTTGACAATCCATTGAACTTGTCATATGCTATGAGTGAGATCTCCCATATCGCATCATTTCAATCTCAACATAGTAACTATGCATGCCCTATTAAAATAAATCCCATTTGCACTTATGGCATAGATGACGAGATGATGGTCATTGGCTTTTGTTTTTCATGCGATGATATTGCCATGCTTCCTTTACATGATTTGCGCAATTCATCTACTATGCCATGCCATGATCACATTGTTCCAAATATGCATTGTTTTGGATATTGTCGAATTTCTCCATATGATGTTTCCGATATTGCTCATGAGGAGACCCTCATAGTTTCCTCATACATGTTAGGAGATTTTGATGCATTCCATACTTTGCATGATCCCAATAATTATGTGCACAATATGCTCCCTATGAATGAAAATGATATTGATGTGCCATATACTTGCAATTTCAATTTGTGTCCCCATCGTGCCATACATCACAACTATTCTTTCATGATGGATGACATGTTCTTATACCATGCATCAAATTTCTTTGAGCGATGCTTATCTTGTGCTAACTCACACATGCAGATACACATGATGATGGATGATGTGTACATTTGCCACGCACACAATTTCTTTGGTTTGTGTCTCTTTTGTGTAGGTACCCATGAATACTTGTCAACCTCACAATCCCATGAGTTGACAAAACGAGCTCTAGAGAGCAATGATGACTTGGGATCCCATGGATCGCCTTTCCCTACGCTCTCTTCGCGCAAAGACTTCACGTATGCTTTCTACATGGCTCTTACTTGGCTATGGGTTATTGTCCATTACATATTATATGCCCATCTTGCCATGTCCACTTTGCATGACATGCTTATTCATATGCCTTTACCATGTATTTGTGACCCATGCTTTGCATTACACATCATGATTGATTCTACTACGTGTATGTGTCTTTGCAAGCTTGGTGGAGATATTGCTTGTTCTAGCCATGTTTCATTTATAATCCATTTCTATGATGATACATTGATCCTGTTTTGTGTTCATGCTTGCGATATGCCATGTGCATTGCCTATGCCTACTATTTGCTCACATGACATGATTGCCATGATTACCTATAGCATGTTGCATCTTTGCACTACTAGCTTGAATGATTTGATAGCCTCACACATGTTGCACAATTCCTATCTATTTGGGTTGAGTGCCACACTATCTTCACCACACCATATGCACATTATGCTTGGATTGTCTTGCACTTACTCCATGTATTTCGACATCTCTTATTTTGTGTTGTGAATGGTTCATATGCATACCATAGACCATTTGTTGTGCAATTTATGCATGCTTGCTATGACATTGAGGTAGATTCTTGTTTACTTGTCCAACATATTAGCACATTTACCTCACCTTTGCATGATTGTTTCCATGATGCTTTTCCATGTGCTCATTTAGATGCTTAAATGCTATGCCACACTTCTTTGTCAAACCATATGCTATGCTTGAGGACAACACTTGTTGGGTTAATCACCTCTCGAATGCTTGGTTTTGCTCTAACGCTAACCACATTTGTTTTTCCAAGTGTTTGTTGTAGTTGCTCCTTTTGAAGGAATCACAAGACGATGCGACATCGGAGAGTGCCCATTTCGAGCTTCCACATGATACGTGCTTGGTGGTCGTCCACTTCTACACGGCGATGCCCTCTCTTTACCATGGTGATGAAGATCACGATCCGCAGACGGATCTCTACCAAGGGGGGGGGGAGATGATGCGGAGCATCCGTCGACCATCCCCATAGACGTCACACCACCACCGCAAGCACAGAGAGGACCTATGACGAAAGCTCGCACACGAGCCATCAAAACCGAGGTTAACTCCTTCCTCTTCGCACTCCATTCGATTTCACACAAGAGTTGGGTCCTACCTCAAACCGAAGTGGTGTGCATCCTTAGGTACCAAAGAGATGATCATGAAGAGGCGAGCACGGAGACCCAAGCATCCATGGAGGAGGAGGACGCAAGATAAAGAGAGCGAGAAGCGAGAGAGGTCTCGGACCACTCCGGGTGCCCGGCCACCCACAGCCGCCGGCTGGCCGCCCCGGGTGCCCGGGCCCTAAGCTCCCGGGTGCCCGGCCGCCACCGCAGCGCCCCGGGTGCCCGGGCTTTCAACCCCCGGGTGCCCGGTGATGACCCACAAGTATAAGGGATCTATCGTAGTCCTTTTGATAAGTAAGAGTGTCGAACCCAACGAGGAGCAGAAGGAAATGACAAGCAGTTTTCAGTAAGGTATTCTCTGCAAGAAATTATCGGTAACAGATAGTTTTGTGATAAGGTAATTTGTAATGGGCAACAAGTAAAGAAAGTAAATAAGGTGCAACAAGATGGCCCAATCCTTTTTGTAGCAAAGGACAAGACTGGGCAAACTCTTATATGAAGGAAAACACTCCCGAGGACACATGGGAATTATCGTCAAGCTAGTTTTCATCACGCTCATATGATTCGCGTTTGTTACTTTGATAATTTGATATGTGGGTGGACCGGTGCCATTTACTGCCTTTCTTGGACAAGCATCCCACTTATGATTAACCCCTATTGCAAGCGTCCGCAACTACAAAAGAAGCATTAAGGTAAACCTAACCATAGCATGAAACATATGGATCCAAATCAGCCCCTTACGGAGCAACGCATAAACTAGGGTTTAAGCTTCTATCACTCTAGCAACCCATCATCTACTTATTACTTCCCAATGCCTTCCTCTAGGCCCAAACAATGGTGAAGTGTCATGTAGTCGACGTTCACATAACACCACTAGAGGAAAGACAACATACATCTCATCAAAATATCGAACGAATTCCAAATTCACATGACTACTTATAGCAAGACTTCTCACATGTCCTCAGGAACAAACGTAACTACTCACAAATCATATTCATGTTCATAATTAGAGGGGTATTAATATGCATAAAGGATCTGAACATATGATCTTCCACCAAATAAACCAACTAGCATCAACTACAAGGAGTAATCAACACTACTAGCAACCCACACGTACCAATCTGAGGCTTTGGGACAAAGATTGGATACAAGAGATGAACTAGGGTTTTAGAGGAGATGGTGTTGGTGTAGATGTTGATGGAGATTGACCCCTCCCGATGAGAGGATCGATGGTGATGATTTCCCCCTCCCAGAGGGATGTTTCCCCGGCAGAACAGCTCCGCCGGAGCCCTATATTGGTTCCGCCAAGGTTCCGCCTTGTGGCGGCGGTGTTTCTTCTCGAAAGCTTGCTTATGATTTTTTCCAGGGTAAAAGACTTCATATAGCAGAAGATGGGCACCGGAGGCCTGCCAGGGGGGCCATGAGGCAGGGGGGCGCGCCCCCCACCCTCGTGGATGGTGGGTGGCCCCCCTCTGGTAGTTTCTTCGCTCAGTATTTTCTTATTAATTCCAAAAATGACTTCCGTGGTGTTTCAGGACTTTTGGAGTTGTGCGAGAATAGGTCTCTAATATTTGCTCCTTTTCCGAGAATTCCTTGCCGGCATTCCCCCTCTTCATGTAAACCTTGTAAAATAAGAGAGAATAGGCATAAGTATTGTGACATGATGTGTAATAACATCCCATAATACAATAAATATCGATATAAAAGCATGATGCAAAATGGACGTATCACCCCCCCCCCCATCGCCACCGCTTGGAGCCACCCCGGGTGCCCAGGCCTTGGACCCTCGGGTGCCCGGCCTCCTCCCTATAGCCGCCTGGAGCCACCCTGGTTGCCCGAGCTTGGAGCCCCTGGGTGCCCGGTCCACCTGCAGCCCCGGCCACTGACCGGTCTGGGTGCCCGACCCCCTTTGCCCCGGGAGCCCGTACCCCTCCGGGAGTGCCTGCGTGCACTATGGGCTTTTGACCCTTGTACCCCTCTTTCCCTCATATTTCGTCCCTAGGCTATATAAACTGTCCCCCTAGCTCATTAGAGAGGATAGCAAAGTATTTGATAGACAAAGAGAGATCTTTGCTCATCTTCCTCCTCATGGAGATCATGATCTCCTAAGGGAGAAGATACTTTTGTGGATATCAAGGCCTCCTCTTGGAGAAGTATCCCCATCATAGGATCATCAAGACCTCTTTCCTCATAGGATTTGGATGAACTAGTTACCTCTTGTATCTTCTTGTGTTGGATTTGGACCTTTGGATCTCTCTTTGTGTGATTGGATCTAGCACATGTGTGATTGGATCAAGTCAATTTGGGTGTTCCTCTTGTGTTCCCCTTTTGTGTTCTTCTTGTTATTGGGGATTTCCCCTCCAATTCGTGAAAGATCTCCATCTAGGGTTCCACCCTACAACACGATCTAAATAATTCGACACCGAATATTGTCGTTCGTACGCACGGCGAGAAACCCTAACCTCGCCGCCCCGAGGAGCTGACGAGAATATACGCCGGAGCTCCGTCTAATCCGTCTCAACGGACAAAATTGAGGAGGATCGGAGCCCGGAAGACTGACTCGAAGAAGAAGCACTGTCATTCATCCAAACGCCGCCCTTGCGAGGACTAAAACCCTACCTATCAACTAGCAGGAGTCGAGGCACCAGAAAACCCCTTCCCGCCACCGGCCACCGGAGCAGCAGGTGGAGGGGAGGCGACTACACAGACTCGATGGCGGAGATCAAGGGGAGAAAGGCTTTCCCTAGTCGCCTTGCGATAGGGGAAAGAAAAGCAATCTCTTGCTCGAAACACCACGCTAACAAACTGAATTGACCTCTTCTTGTGGACTAACTCTTTGTATTTAGATATCCTCTTATTTAATAACAAAATTATATGTCCGGACAATGAAAAACATCTTAACTCATTCTAATGTAAAAAATGTATTCCCTTCGTATTAAAATATAAGACCTTTTTTGACAGCGTCATAGTGTCCGTGCAGAGGTGGTACCAGATAATGAAGTTTATGTTACTAGGAAACATGCCCGTGCTTTGCAACGGAAGAAAAAAATATATACAGCTCTAACTCAATAGGCATGGTCAAGATCTTTCACGGGTCTATGCCTTCGGTTTTAACATGTCAACCCATTTTAAAATTAGCAGCTAAACATGATTTAAAAATAGTAGCTAGTTTAAAGTTATTTGTTGAGATACTAATTGGTTAATTCCTCTAGAAGAAATTAGTAGGTTAGTATTTAATCCCTTTGAATGACAGTTCTCACCTTTTGTGATTTTTTTGTAGGATTGGACACCAAATTACTAGCATTACACTGCATTGCAAATTATTTGATTAGATCTCACCGGATATATCATGATGCAAAAAGTGAGGATGTAGCATACATGCAGAAGCGAAAACAATCTTGGTGTCAATCATGCGGATCCAGTATTTCTGATCCAAAATTCCATGAAGTGAGATTTAGGTGCTCCTGTATTAGTGATATGCGACATTACTTCCAACATTCCAACCAGCAAATCTCAAGACATGTAGTATTGCCAACACATGCTCCTTAGATGGTGTTGCGTTGGAGTTGGAAACATCCGGTTCATGTATGTGGATGGGATGGACCATGGTGCGTGTGGACAACAATAGTAATATGATGATCGGCAATGTCTAGCAGGCTGGCAAAATCTAGGTGGGATAGGTGCGAGTCTAGGTGGGATAGGTGCGAGTAATTGGAAAGTTTCCAACGAGCATGTCGTGGGCTTGTGGTGGTCGGTGTAGATAATTCGTCCTTTATGACACATGGTTCGAGCTCTCCTTCGTTTGAATGGATTCTACTCCTCAATGTGTGAGGGTTCGGCCAGGTGAGCTTCGGTGCATCGGGGATGATGGCGGCGTCCCATGTTGGTCCATGGCGGCAAATTAAGGCAACTTACAAGAAAGTAAAAAATAGAGCGGAGGAGGTGGTGTGGCTGTTTTTTGTAAAAAGATAAATAGAGAATGGATTCTGCTTTCTATGAAGTCAGGACTAAGTATTTCTGGGCTATTGAAATGAATCTTGCATGAGTCTCAATTAGACACGAGTGGTAAGAAGACAAGCCCTGTGAATCAACCTATGGTATCCTTTGCCCATTAGAGTTCGAGTCTCGAACTTGCAGATGACGCTTGCATTTTTTTTGAATTTATTCTAGGCTCATTGACAATGTAATTTTTTGGGTACTTTTACTGACGGACAGGAATATTCAAAGAGGAAGAAATAATAAGTTTGCTTCTTTGACATGATGGTATATAGGTTGTGTGTTGGGTTCGAGCTGTAGGGACTCACTTCTCTTTTTCCTAACAGCTAGTGGGCTGCACTGAGAGGCAAGCCGGCCCAGAGGTCCAACGTGGCCCATTAACCCAGTGCGGGCAGCAGGAACGGGCATAGAACCGTTTTTTACTTGTATGTGGCATTTCTGTAATTTCTAGCAACTTCAGCGGTAATTTCACGAGGGACAGGCAGAAACAATCCTCATGTTGTTGTTATTGTTGTTGTTTATTAACACCCTATTCTATAAGCATCTTTGAGAAACTGAGTCGGTGTATCATTTTGAGATCGACGAAATCGTCATGGACGCCTTCGTAGACGACGAGAACATATCCTCCCACGGAAAGCACATTGTCGAAAGGTCTGGAATTAAACAGAAAAATGCGAGCACCAGTATCAAATTTAGGACTTTAACCCTAGTGAGTTCGGGATACCGCTGTTCTCCTAACCATCCAATCACAAGTTGGATTGTCAATCCTCCCTTTGTTTTTTAACACACTATAGACGCGCGCGCACACACACACGCCACACCTTTATGAAGGCATGACACACACCTTACTCATATGAGCATCTTTGAGAGACTGAGCCGGCACATCATCCTGAGATTAACGATGTCATCATAGACTTCTTCGTAATCGACGAGAACGTCTCCTCCCACCGAATGCACATCGTTGGAATGCCTGAAATAAATTTAGAAAAATAGGAGCACGATGTCAACTCTAGAAATTGAACTCGGACTCCACGCGTACTTTAGACGCCAAGTTGTTAGACGCTAATGAGGGGGTTAGTCGACGAAATAAGTTTGAGGGGTCAGTGGGCGAAACAAGTTTCTCCACGGGCCATTTAGTAAAAATAACACCTCGGCGGCGGATGAGCGAGTGATCGATGGATCGGAGAATATCGGTGCACGTAATCGCGTTGCACATTTTAAGTGTTCAAAATTATGAAAAATAAGCTAGCACATTCACACAACACAAATGTAGGCTGTCATGAAAATTGAAGACAAAAATTGAAACATAGTTAAAAAAATAAGAAATGACAAATTCAACACTTAATACTAGTACATAACGATAAGTTGGGATTTAGATTTGACCCATTATCGCATTGATGTCAAATTTATTATTTTTGTATCTCGAATTTTTCTAAAATTTTGATACAAAATTTTATGACTACATACATTGATGTTTCGTCAATGTGTCAGGGTATTTTCTCCGGATTTTTTTTGAAATGTTCTGCGGCATCGGTGCATTGGATACATCTTCGGATCGGTGAGGGGCGGGCGAGGAATGATGGCGCCCGCAGAAGCGGATGATATCCACTTTGAAAACTCTGCGCGAGCGTGCGGCCGCGCCGGGTCCCGCACTGACAGCGACGCGCCCCACCACAACCACACCCACCCGCGCGCGCGCCCGCGAAACCTCCTGCCCAGACGGTTCTCGTCAATTAAAAACGAAACGAAACGCAGCCTCCCATCAAAAGGCCTTCCCCCCTCCATGACGCGGCCCCATCCACGGAGGGAGCTGGAGGCTCCCCATTGGCTGGCCCCGTCACGCGCTGCGGCCATCCACAAGGCTCCAAGCCCAGGCCGGCCCGCTGCGGCCGCTTGCGCTCGCAGAATCCCTTTGACTTTTCGGCACCGTGGAAACTTGAGAGACCAGCGCAACAAAGCGCCTGTGACCCGAGCTCACGCTGTGCGACCCCTTTCCCGTATTTTCCACCCGTATATGCGTCCGGTTCTCTAAAGCTACGGCGGCACCCAATTTTCTACGCCTCCGGAACGTGTGCAGTCTCCTGACGGCTAAGTGTGCGGTCGCGGTACTGCCCAGCGGGTACGACGCTTTTGAATACCACTGCTGCGTAATCTGAATAATCTAAGGCTAAGCGTGCCAATAATATCACCGGTTAGATTATCAATCATCCTGCCTGTAGGAGTAGATTAGGCTGCTGTGCTGTGGACTGTCTGTGGAGGCTGGCTGGCTGCTAAGGCCAAACAAGGCAATAAAAGCAAGCGCAGTTAGGTAAAGGGTGTAGAAAAGAAAGGCAGAGGGCGGGGAGGGGGCTATAAAAAAATCCCGTGCTACTGCCCTAATTCCCTTTGGACTTTGGCGTTATATCCATCCTCGAGCCCCTCCCTTCCCGACCCTCACCCTCTCTCCCTCTCCTCCGCCTGATTCCAGTGGTGCTGCTGCCTTCTTCTCCAACGGGACAGACGACACACGCAGGGTAAGCACGCTCTGAGCCCCCCCTTGTGTGCTTCCTTGTTTTCCATGGGGTTTGAGCTCTTGCTTGCGGATTCCTTGGTTGGGACGGGGACATATGCATCGATCGACTTCTCCGTAGCATGGAAAATTTGTTATGGAGTTCTTTATCTCCAGTTGCTGTTTGAGTAGTTGAGTTGAGTTGAATCGAGTTGGCTGGTGTGCAGTTCCGGTTTGGTTCGCTGTACAGTAGTAAGCATCTGCCGACGGTTCCTTATCTCCAGCTTGCGCACCTAATCTTGGATTTGACCATCCAGCTGCTCTCCCACCTGTGTCCCGAAATTAACGCCAATCTTGTATGGATTTCGTTTGATTCGTGCTTGTTTCTTGGTTGCAGTTGCAACAGCTAGCGGCGGGGAGGTGCTTTCTTCATCATGGAGTCGCAGCAGCAGCAGCAGATGGAGGCGGTTTCTGCGCCGGCCGCCGCCACGAACGGGGGCGGGGAGCTGATCGGGTACGTGGACGTGCACGTGCGGAGCGCGCGGGACATCCAGAACATCTGCATCTACCACAAGCAGGATGTGTACGCGCGCCTGTCGCTGCCGGGGGAGGGCGCGCCGGCGGCGTCCACGCAGGTCATCAATGGCGGCGGCCGCAACCCGGTGTTTGACCAGTCGGTGCGCGTCGGCGTGCGCGCGGGGGACGTCGACGCCGCGCTCCGCTGCGAGGTCTGGATGCTCAGCCGGGTCAAGAACTACCTGCAGGACCAGCTGCTGGGGTTCGCGCTCGTGCCGCTCCCGGACGTCGTCGCCGCCGAGGGCGGCACGCTCGCGCGCGAGTTCCCGCTCTCCACCAACGACCTCTTCCACTCCCCGGCTGGGTTCTTGGAGCTCGAGCTCTCTTACATCGGGGTCGTGCCCGATGTCATTCCTGTCTCGCCGACGCCCAAGCCTGCGCTTGCCGATCCCGACGAGTCCGAGGACGCCGGCGCCGGAGCCGGCGCTGGCGCAGGGAAAGACTACGAGAACATGGAGTTCCCTGACATGAATCTCGTGGAGGAAAACCAGATTATGCTCTCCGAATATGTTGGGCTGCCGTGCACAGCCATGGAGACGCAGAGCTCCGAGAGCCTTCTGACCTCGGAGGACGTGGATGGCGCCGCTACCGAGTCCCACGACGCTGGCGTGCGCGTCGTGCGGAGCTTCTCCACGGACTACAGCACCGCCGACTCGGCCGGCGCCTTCCGGAGCGAGACGGCAGTCAGCAGCGTGTCCACCACGGAGTCCCCGGCCGCGGCCGTCCCGGCCACCCCGCAGTCCAACCCGTCCGAGCCGTCAGGAAACGCCCTCTCATCAGCAGGCCAGAAGGAGAAGAAAGCCTCGGAAGCGGTGGACGCGGCAGAGGTCGATTCGTCTCACACTGTTCAGGAGAGCCCAGCCGTGAACTCGCCCAGCACCGTGTCTGAGAACGCGGTGGACAAGCCACCGCCGGCGATGAGCTTCAACTTCGCGGAGGAGGTGCAGGTGAACCAGAAGGAGATCATGGACATGTACATGAAGAGCATGCAGCAGTTCACGGAGTCGCTGGCCAAGATGAAGCTCCCGCTGGACATGGACAATGGCAGCGACAAGAGCGGGAGCGGCCCCGCCGCCGCCTCGCCCACGGATTCCAGCGGCACCGACTCGAGCCCGGCGGCGAAGAAACCGACGGCCGGGGGCGCGCAGGAGAAATCTCCCAAGGTGTTCTACGGAAGCCGAGCCTTCTTCTAGGAGGGAACGAAGCCGGAGTAGTGCCGGACCCCGGACTAGAAGATGGCATTTGCAGCCATCAGTCTCTCTCAGCTGAAAACTTGGTAGCGCAGAGGAATAACACTTTTCTCATGCTGTTGTTTTACTTAGGCTTCGTCAGATCCAAGACACATGCGGAAATTAGCTGCCCTGTCTTACTTTTAATGTATCGCTACTTTAATGAGAAATGCTTGGCTTCTTTTGCTTGAGTATACACATCTGAATTACTTGTAATTCGCAAGCAAAAAAAAAGAGTATAGACATCTGAATGTGAGTTGCTATATCTGCAATCTTCTTAGGTCCCGCTTGAAACGCACTAAAATTTACAGGAATTTCATAGGTATCAAACAGAGCGGCGTGAGACAGCAACAGAGTGGTGGGCAACGGTGCCAGCTCCATGTTTTATGTTTCCAATTGTAGATGGTATTTGATGATTCTGCAGATCTTGCTCAAGGGTTAGGACGATCGATAGGGATACAAATCTTGTCGGGAAGATGTGTGTAAATACCCTGCCTGATGGCTGTGGATGTGGAAAGTTGAAGCGCATCGGGAACCTTGTGTAGCCATCATCATGTCATCTCTTTCCCTTTCAATCCAGCTCATCTTCTTCTCCCTACTTCCTAGTTTCTGGTTTGTGGTTGTGTCCACCAAGGAGATTCCATCTTAATATGCTACCATGGACCTCACCAATGATTTTGCAGTGCCTAGTTTGCCGAGGCAAGAAAACATCAAATCTGTTTGATTCCGAGGTTCCTACTAGTTTATGTAAAAGCTTTTTTTGAAGGTATATATAAAACTATAAATGTATGAGTAAGTTACATTAGGAGGGAAAAAAAGAAGAAAGGAAAACAATCATCTGCATCCAGACATTCCAGCATCCAGGAACAAGGATTTCCATTACAACAGCAGTAGGAAATTTCACTAGTGTGAGTATTGGTGTCCCCATATACAGAGATGCCCCTTTTTCCTATTTGCAGCTATAAACATTTCCAAGCAAAGTCACAATCCCAAAGTAAGTGATGAGTGGTTTCTTCAGGTGCTTGGCTGCAGAGAGGACAAGAATAATCATTTTTTCTTAAAAAAGAATAATCATTTTTGATAAAACCCCTTCCTTTTTAACATAGCTCTAGTATTTAGCATGTCATCTAGGATTAGCCAGAAGAAAATTTTGTGCTTGACTCCTGAAGAGATCTGGACTTGGTGGTTACCCATGAGAAGCATGTACATGTGCATGGATGGGTAAACATTGTTATTTGAAGAGCATTTCCAAAATATCTTTGCCAAATCCATTTGGCTGTTGAGGAACCAAGCGTGAGAAATGTTGGTCCTGGGGACCATGAGAGTTTGTTTATGATCTTAGGATGATAATCACAAACAGTTGAAACATTATATAATTATCTGTATCCTTTATCTTCTTGTTTGCTAGATAAGGTATGCCATGTCATGATTGCTAGAATTGCCATGATATTGTTTCCATGCCATATATTACTTCGCTTAGTGATATTGTTATATTGTTATTTCATTACAGGAATCAGGCACTTTGCCGTCCGCCGACAAAGACATACCTGGCGGACGGCAAAGGCATTTGCCGTCCGTCAGCGGACGGCAATAGGTCCGGCTGGAAAGGCTATGGCGAAGGCTTCTTTGCCGTCCGCTGGCGGACGGCAAAGATGGAATGGTCTTTGCCGTCAGCCGGCTGACGGCAAAGGTCCTAGACGGCACACGTGGCAGCTTATGGACGTTAGGGGGCTAACGGTGTGCTTTGTCGTCTGCTGGTGGACGACAAAGACCATTGCACCTTTGCGGACGACAAAGTAAGCAAATAGGCCAGCCCCCAGGTTGTACAGGTAGCTGCCACATGGCATCTTTGCCGTTTGCTGGCTTGTGGCAAATCACTTTGTCATCTGCCAGCGGACGACAAAGATCCTGTATAGCCCCTGTTTTTTCTGTTTTTTCTTAAATTCATTCAATTTGAACACACAAGTTTCAATACACAAATTTCAACACAAAAATTTCACAAGACATATGCAACACACAAGTTTCATCATATATACATACATAACCAACACATGGTTCAATCCATACATATTATAAAAGTTTCACGTTGTTCATCCAACACCGTTATCCATCCATCCATATATCAAGTTCCATCCATGCAAGTTCATCGATACAAAATAAAAGAAGAAAGGAAATGAAGCACTCCATCCATGCAAGCTTCCATGAATTAAATGAAATCTGCAAAATGGGAAACAATAAAGTTAGAAGAAGAAGAAGAAAATGAAGAAGAAGAAGAAGACTAGAAGAAGAAGTAAGCATACTTAGGTAAAATGGAGCTAACCTAGATAATTATGCCATCTTTGAGTGAACTAAGCATATTATGCCATTTTTGATATAAAGCAGCTAAGTATAGGTCTTTATTGAGCTAACATAGGTAACTAAGCATATTAGAGCTAACTTAGGTCATTTTGGAGAAGAAGAAGACTAGAAGAAGAATAAGAAGAAGAAGAAGAAGAAAAATACTAGAAGAAGAAGAAGACTAGAAGAAGAAGAAGAAGAAGAAGAAGAAGAAGGTTTTTACCCTTTTCCTTCTCATTCTTCTTCTTTTATTCTTTCTTTTTCTTCTCTTTCTTCTTCTATTCTTTCTTTTTCTCCCCTTCCTTGTTTTTCTTCTTCTTATTCCTTATTTGTGTCATTTTAGAGCTTACATAGGTAATTATGCCAATTTTTAGCTAACAAAGCTTATTATGTCAATTTGGAGGAAAATAAGGTAAGTATAGGTCATTTTTGTGCTAATATAAGTAATTTTGGAGCTAACCTAGGTAAACTTGGTCATTTCGGAGTTAACCTAGGTAAACTTGGTCACTTTGGAGCTAACCTAGCTAAAATGGATCATATTGGAGCTACCTAGGTAAACTTGGTCATTTTGGAGCTAACCTAGGTAAAATGGATCATATTGGAGCTAACCTAGGTTACATGGGTCATTTTGGAGCTAACTTAACTAATTATGCCATTTTTGAGTTAACTAAGCATAATTATGCCATTTTTTACACAAGTAAGCCAAGTGTATGTCATTATTGAGCAAACCTAGAAAACTAAGCATACTAGAGATAACTTAGCATATTAGAGATAACTTAGCATATTAGAGCTAACTTATGTCATTTCAGAGGAAACAAAGCTAAGTATATATAGATCATTTTGGAGATCTGACATACCTGACATAATTCACTCCTCATTCTTCTTCTCCTTCTCCTTCCTCATCCTGATGCGCCAAGAGTGGCGAGGCGGTGGAGGCAGTGGGATGTTGTCTTCTTCCACAATTGGCATAGTCATGTCGCCCGACTGTGGGATCGCCGGTGCCACCACCATCGCGAGGTCATTGTCAGGCACCACCACCATCGCGAGACCATCTTCAGGCAGCACCATCGCTAGGTCATCCTGAGCCACCACCATCTCTTGCCCATCGTCAGCCACCACCATCGCTAGGTCATCCTCAGCCACCACCATCTGTTGCCCAGCGTCAGCCTGCACCTCCTCATCCCCACTCTGCTCCTCTTCTTCCCCACTCCATTCCGGATCATCCTCGCTGCTTTTTGCAGCCAGAGTCGCCGCCGCTTTGGTCGTAGCAGTAGTCGCCGCCATCGCTCCCATTGCCTGACCAAATGCAATAATGACCGTTAACAATTGATGTGAGACAAAGCCAAATGTAGAGGAAGAAGAGGCAGAACATACTGGCATCATCGTCGTCCTGGTAGCGCATGCGACACATAGTCGTGTTGAACACCTTCACAGTGAGCATGGCGTTGTCGTCGTACCTGAAGAGAAGGAAGTACATGTGCCACAGGTCGTAGGCACGGTAGAACTGCTCCCAGCCATGACACAGGTACATGTGGCCGTACCTGATCACCAACTCCACGTCCCAATGCCTGCGAAGCCCGCTGCCGGCCTGTCGCAGCTTCACATTCTTTGGCCGATGGCCGTACAACATCGTCATAAAAGTGTCAAGCAGCCTCTGCAGTTTGGGACAAGGAGTGATGTAGCAAACAGCAGAGTTATCATAATGAGATGGGTGAAGGGGAGATCTCTCCTTTTATATACCTACCTCTTGGAGGAAGTCCCAAGTATGATAGTGAAGAACTCGAAAGCATCCAACTCGTACTCCGGTGTGGCAGAGCGGAGCCTGCGGTGGCGGCTTCCCCCGATCTCTGATAAGCAGCAGAAGGGACCAATTACTACCCTTACAACATTATCATACAACATTATAGCAGTAGGAGTTTTGAGCAGAAGATAATCAACTACACGAAGTTATCATTTCACATTCAAAAAGCAATGCACTTGTGGACATATGATGGCTCTAGGTTGACATACTAGAGCTAAGCACAAGATTTATTAGTAGCACTAGTCGTCAACCCGTGCCTTCGCACGGGCTAGACACAAAAATGTTGACTTTAGTTGAATTTCATATAATAACTATTTTAACTTCTTTCGGTCAGCAACCTAGGCAACTAGCAGTATAAAAACATTCAACTAAAGAAAGTGTTGGTTGAGAGATCCCAGTACAAAAATGAGTTACCAAAATGAAAGGAAAGCAAAAACAGGGTGCGCACTATAATCTAGTATCTTACAGAACTGCTAACACACAATCACCTGAAAGTTTCAGTTTCGGCCAGTCATCTCAACCAAGATGATTTTCTTTGAGATCATGAGAACAACCATGATATAAGGATCTAAGAGTGATGGAGATTGACTGTAATAATAAAGCATGATTTCTTGAGGGCCATGAAAATAAGAACAACATATACACGACTATGCCCGGTGTACTGTATTCACCCTCAACAAGACCATAACTCTTAACAGCTAAAAAAACTTGACATGGAAATATGCTCTGAAATTGTTAATTTCTGAACCTATATGACAGCCACCAGATCTTCTGTGTTTCTCACACTTATTACTACTGATGCTGATCTTCAACTACAATCAAGAGGGAGCATTCAATCTGAACCAAAAACAAAAACTAACTAGAACTTGTGCAGTGAACCCTTGCTTTGAAAACTAGAAACTTGACTGGCATCTTAGCAATGTTCAACAATAGGATTGAATTGTTGTAGCGCACTCTAGTCCGTCAACTTAGCGCTGAAGCTCCAGTGCCGCGCCATATTCTTCTAAGATATTGAGATAACCTAGGGCAGGCCTTTTGATTGTGCTATCATTTACGCATCATGGGCAGACAATACCAGGCAAATCAAAACTAACTAGAACTGTACATATGAACATAACACAAAGATCATAACAGATTTTAAACCCTAGGCAGAGACAGTGACCAAATCAATGCACCAAAAGTGCAATTGGGGCACCATGAAGACAGGGCACACTAACTTGAGGGCGAGGAGCGGTCAAGGTCGAGGTCGGTGTCGCCGGGGCGGCGGGGGCGGCGCGGCGACGGGGTTGGCGCGGGGCGAAGAGGGGGTCGCAGGCGCGGAGAGGGGGTCACTGGGGTGGAGAGGGGGTCGCCGGGGCGGCGCGTCGATGTGGGTGGCGCGGGGGGGGGGGGCGGCTGGCGACGGGGGTGGTGCAGGGCGGCGGCGGCTCGGGCTCGGGGTGGAGAAAGGGGACAGAGAGAGAGAGAGAGTGGTCGGGCGCGGGCGGGTTTTATTTTTAGTTAGGGCACAGTTCTTTGCCGTCCGCTAGCAGACGACAAACAACCTACTTGACGGACGTCAGTTTAAGCACTTTCTTTGCCGTCTGCTAGCTGACGGCTAGAAAGTGGCCATTAGGTGGTTCTCACTAGTGGGCCACCCTGCCTCTTTGTTGTCCGCTGGTTGACGGCAAAGCTTGTATGCCGTCTGCTGGCTGACGGCAAAGATTTGACTGACGACAAACGCGCTCTTTGCCGTCAGCTCTTCCTTTACCGTCAGCTTTTCGTATACTGATGGCAAAGACCAACTTTGCCATCAGCTAGCTGACGGCAAAGATCTGGCTGACGGCAAAGATCCTGATTCCAGTAGTGTTTTGGGTTTACTTGCGAGTACTTTCAAAGTACTCATTGGCTCATTTTTGTGGCCGGGTGTGAAGCAAGGATTCGTCTTCCTTCTGTCGGAAGGAACTGGTCGAGTGTGTGCTAGGGAGTAGTGGTCCAGCTAGAGCCCTTCGGAATGGAGTCCATCCAAATCCATGGGTGCCCCAGTTAAAGTCTTCCATTGTAATATGATAAGTTACTCTGTTCTTAGAAGCTTGCTGTAGCAAGCCTTACTTTAAGAACTGCACGAACCCTTATAGTTGTCTGTGTGTGTTGTCATGTCAAGATTTATTGAGGCCTTCTTCTAGAAGGAACGAGGCCCTCCGGACCCCGTACTAGAAGATGGCATTTGCAGCCATCGGTCTCAGCTGAAAACTTGGTAGCGCAGAGGAATAACACTTTTCTCATGCTGTTGTTTTACTAGGGGCTTGGTCAGATCCCAAGACACATGCAGAAATTAGCTGCCCTGTCTTACTTTTAATGTATCGTCACTTTAATGAGAAATGCTTGGCTTCTTTTGCTTAAGTATGCACATCTGAATTACTTTTAATTTGCAAAAAAAGAGTATAGACATCTGAATGTGAGTTGCTATATCTGCAATCTTCTTAGGTCCCGCTTGAAACGCACTAAAATTTACAGGAATTTCATAGGTATCAAACAGAGCGGCGTGAGACAAAGACAGCAGTGGTGGGCAACGGTGCCCGACTCCATGTTTTATGTTTCCAATTGTAGATGGTATTTGATGATTCTGCAGATCTTGCTCAAGGGTTAGGACGATCGATAGGGATACAAATCTTGTCGGGAAGATGTGTGTAAACACCCTGCCTGATGGCTGTGGATTTGGAAAGTTGAAGCGCATCGGGAACCTTGTGTAGCCATCATCATGTCATCTCTTTCCCTTTCAATCCAGCGCATCGTCTTCTCCCTACTTCCTAGTTTTTAGTTTTGTAGTTGTAGTGTCCACCAAAGAGATTCTATCTTAATATGCTACCATGGACCTCACCAACAATTTTGCGGTGCCTTGTTTGCCGAGGCAAGAAAACATCAAATCTGTTTGATTCCGAGGTTCCTACTAATTTATGTAAAAGATTTTTTTGATGGTATACATAAAACTACAAAAGTATGAGTAAGTTACATTAGGAGGGAAAAAAAGAGAAGAAAGGAAAACAATCATCTACATCCAGACATTCCAGCATCCAGGAACAAGGATTTCCATTACAACAACAGTAGGAGAGTTCTCTAGTGTGAGTATTGGTGTCCCCGTAGACAAAGATGCCCCTTTTATCTATTTGCAGCTATGAACATTTCCAAGCAAAGTCACAACCCCAAAGTAAGTGATGAGTGGTTTCTTCAGGTGCTTGGCTGCAGAGAGGACAATGAAGGAAATATGCCCTAGAGGCAATATTAAAGTTATTATTTATTTCCTTATACCATGATAAATGTTTATTATTCATGCTAGAATTGTATTAACCGGAAACATAATACATGTGTGAATACATAGACAAACAGATTGTCACTAGTATGCCTCTAGTTGACTAGCTCGTTGATCAAAGATGGTTATGTTTCCTAACCATAGACATGAGTTGTCATTTGATTAACGGGATCACATCATTAGGAGAATGATGTGATTGACATGACCCATTCCGTTAGCTTAGCACACGATCGTTTAGTATGTTGCTATTGCTTTCTTCATGACTTATACATGTTCCTATGACTATGATATTATGCAACTCCCGTTTACCGGAGGAACACTTTGTGTGCTACCAAACGTCACAATGTAACTGGGTGATTATAAAGGAGCTCTATAGGTGTCTCCGAAGGTACTTGTTGGGTTGGTGTATTTCGAGATTAGGATTTGTCACTCCGATTGTCGGAGAGGTATCTCTGGGCCCTCTCGATAATGCACATCACTTAAGCCTTGCAAGCATTGCACCTAATGAGTTGGTTGCGGAATGATGTATTACAGTACGAGTAAAGAGACTTGCCGGTAACAAGATTGAACTAGGTATTGAGATACCGACGATCGAATCTCGGGCAAGTAACATACCGATGACAATGGGAACAACGTATATTGTTATGCGGTCTGACCGATAAAGATCTTCGTAGAATATGTGGAGGCCAATATGAGCATCCAGGTTCCGCTATTGGTTATTGACCGGAGACGTGTCTCGGTCATGTCTACATAGTTCTCGAACCCGTAGGGTCCGCACGCTTAACGTTACGATGACAGTTATATTATGAGTTTATATGTTTTGATGTATTGAAGGTTGTTCGGAGTCCCGGATGTGATCACGGACATGACAAGGAGTCTCGAAATGGTCGAGACATGAAGATTGATATATTGGAAGCCTATGGTTGGATACTGGGAAGTGTTCCGGGTGAAATCGGGATTTCCGAGTACCGGGAGGTTCCCGGAACCCCCCGGGAGGTAAATGGGCCTTAGTGGGCCTTTACGGAGAAGAGGAGAGGCGGCCAGGGCTGCCCCCCCCTAGTCCGAATAGGACAAGGAGAGGGGGGCGACGCCCCCCCCTTCCTTCTATCCCTCCTCTTTCCACCTCCCGAATCCTATTCCAACTAGGAAAGGGGGGGGGGGAGTCCTACTCCCGGTGGGAGTAGGACTCCTTCTGGCGCCCTCCTTGGCCGGCCGCACCCCCTTGCTCCTTTATATCTGAGGCGGGGGGCACCTCTAGACACACAAGTTGATCAGTTGATCTCTCCCAACCGTGCGGTGCCCCTCCACCATAGTCCACCTCGATAATCTTGTGGCGGTGCTTAGGCAAAGCCTGCGTCGGTGAAACATCAACATCGTCACCACGCCATCGTGTTGTGAAACTCTCCCTCAACACTCGGCTGGATCGGAGTTCGAGGGCGTCATCGGGCTAAGCGTGTGCTGAACTTCGGAGGTGCCGTGACGTTCGAACTTGACGGTCGGATCGTGAAGACGACGACTACATCAACGCGTTGTGCTAACGCTTCCGCTTTCGGTCTACAAAGATGCGTGGACAACACTCTCCTCTCGTTGCTATGCATCACCATGATCTTGCGTGTGCGTAGGAATTTTTTGAAATTACTACGTTCCCCTCTGATGGCATCCGAGCCTGGTTTTATGCGTAGATGTCATATGCACGAGTAGAACACAAGTGAGTTGTGGGCGATATAAGTCATACCGCTTACCGGCATGTCATACTTTGGTTGGCGGTATTGTTGGACGAAGCGGCCGGACCGACATTACGCAGACGCTTACGCGAGACCGGTTCTCTGACGTGCTTTGCACAAAGGTGGCTAGCGGTGTCGGTTTCTCCCTTTAGTTGAACTGAGTGTGGCTACGCCCGGTCCTTGCGAAGGTTAAAACAGCACCAACTTGACAAACTATCATTGTGGTTTTGATGCGTAGGTAAGAACGGTTCTTGCTAAGCCCGTAGCAGCCACGTAAAATTTGCAACAACAAAGTAGAGGATGTCTAACTTGTTTTTGCAGGGCATGTTGTGATGTGATATGGTCAAGACGTGATGCTATATTTTATTGTATGAGATGATCATGTTTTGTAACCGAGTTATCGGCAGCTGGCGAGAGCCATATGGTTGTCGCTTTATTGTATGCAATGCAATACATACTGTAATGCTTTACTTTATCACTAAGCGATAGCGATAGTCGTAGAAGCATAAGATTGGCGAGACGACAACAATGCTACGATGGAGATCAAGGTGTCGCGCCCGGTGACGATGGTGATCATGACGGTGCCGGAGATGGAGATCACAAGCACAAGACGATGATGGCCATATCATATCACTTATATTGATTGCATGTGATGTTTATCTTTTATGCATCTTATCTTGCTTTGTTTGTGGTAGCATTATAAGATGATCCCTCACTAAATTATCAAAGTATAAGTGTTCTCCCCGAGTATGCACCGTTGCGAAAGTTCTTGTATTTGAGACACCACGTGATGATCGGGTGTGATAGGCTCTACGTTCAAATACAACGGGTGCAAAACAGTTGCACACGCGGAATACTCAGGTTAAACTTGACGAGCCTAGCATATAACAGATATGGCCTCGGAACACGGAGACCGAAAGGTCGAGCATGAATCATATAGTAGATATGATCAACATGGTGATATTCACCATTGAAACTACTCCATCTCACGTGATGATCGGACATGGTTTATTTGATTTGGATCACGTGATCACTTAGAGGATTAGAGGGATGTCTATCTAAGTTGGAGTTCTTAAGTAATATGATTAATTGAACTTAAATTTATCATGAACTTAGTACGTGATAGTATCTTGCTTGTCTATGTTTGATTGTAGATAGAAGGCCCGTGTTGTTGTTCCGTTGAATTTTAATCCGTTCCTTGAGAAAGCAAAGTTGAAATATGATGGTAGCAATTACACGGACTGGGTCCGTAACTTGAGTATTATCCTCATTGCTGCACAGAAGAATTACGTCCTGGAAGCACCGCTGGGTGCCGAACTGCTGCGAGAGCAACACCAGATGTTATGAGCGTCTGGCGAGCAAAAGCGATGACTACTCAATAGTTGATGTGCCATGCTTTACGGCTTAGAACCGGGACTTCAACGACGTTTTGAGCGTCATGGAGCATATGAGATGTTCCAGAGTTGAAGTTAATATTTCAAGCAAATGCGGATTGAGAGATATGAAGTCTCCAATAATTCTATAGCTGCAAGATGGAGGAGAATAGTTACATCGGTGAGCATATACTCAAGATGTGCGGGTATATTAATCACTTGATTCAACCGGGAGTTAATCTTCCGGATGATAGCGTCATTGACAGAATTCTCCAATCACTGCCACCAAGCTACAAAAGCTTCGTGATGAACTATAACATGCAAGGGATGGAAAAGACGATTCCCAAGCTATAAGGGTGAAGTAACCTAGTAGTAACTATTACCTTGATTTGAGAACAAAGGTTTATCGAATCAGGAGTTCTTCTAGTAAACAAAGTCATGGATACCAGCTTCTTGTCCTGCGAGTTACAAGGGTAAATTGCACGGTATGGTAGGAATTGATAGATAGATAGAATAAAATAGTGATACAACAAATAATAATATTTTTGTAGATGTTTTCAGGTATGGAAAATAGTGACCAGTGACATCTCTCCAAGCAGATAAGTGTGGTGCAGTGAAAAAATTATAGTTGCACAACGATTAAATTACCATATTTATATTTATGGCTATGATCATACATGGCATAATCTTGTGTAGGCATTTTGTCTATGATATGAAGACCTCGACTCACTGGTTGTGCATGTAGTTGTGTTGCCTAACGACCCGAGTTCAATTCCTAGAATTGATAGGTGATGCACACGGGTTTTCCCCCATTTATTGAGGATCCACCTTGGTGTGTGGTGGAATCACTCATTGAGAAATATATTGATACTCATCTAAAAAAATTGGAGGACCATGTTTATCTTGGTACTCATACTATAATGGTTGTATGCATCCCTAGTTGGTGCAAAGCCCGGGAAGTGAAAATCTCTCCCATTTTTAGACGCCCCCCATGTCGTCCCTGCTAGGGCGACTCGGGTAGCGCCAAAACCCTAGCCGTCGGGGCGTGAAGTCCCTCCTCCCCTTCCTCCGCTGCCACTGGGCTAATGGTAGTGGCGGGGGATCTCCTCCCTAACGCGTGATGGAGGGGGTGGGGCGAAACCTCCTCCCGCGAGGAGGTGCGACCGTGATCTCGATCATGGCGGCATGGCGGCTAGCTCTGGGCGGCGATGTGTTCGTCCGGTGGCAGGCCGATGGCGGCGACGTGAAGAGGACACCATGGAGAACTTGGCTGGGCAGATCAGGCTGGGTGTATGCGGCGGTGGCCTCCGGTCATGGCCTGGCTGGAGTGGTCACCTTGCTATGCGATGGTGGATGCTGGGGCGGCGGCCCCGGGTGAGCCCCAGGTCGTCCTCGGCGGCACATCGCGGAGCTACCCATGTCCAAGGCGAATCTGCTTTGGCGGTCCGGTGGCTTCATTTCCGGTTCCCATGAGGTACAGAGACGGTGAAGAGTGTGCTTGGGATTCATCCTAACGGCTCTTCTGGCATGGCGCAGTGGGTGGTAACCCTCCCTCCATGCTCCAGTGGTGGTGCCCTTCGGCAGTGGTCGGACCGTCAGGTACACCGAGGTGACAGTGCGACTGTGTATAATCGTCGGATTTGGGTGGCCAGATTCGGGGCTTTGAAGGTGGTCTTGTAGATGCACAGTTGTCGGTTGGAGTCTCGTGCAGTAGATCCGGGTGAAGATCTTGTCTTTGGCAGCTGGCCAAAGCCAGTGATGGCGACGCATTGGCGCTCTTTCCTTCTTGAAGGCATCGTCGAGGTGAAGCTCCCAACTCCTCCCGCTACCTGTGGGCGAAACCCAAGATTAGTCATTTGGATGACGGTGGCACCCTTGTGTCGTCCCCTCCTTGGGGGCGTCATTCTTGGAGGTGTGTTATGGCTTGAGGGACTAGTGGACGGTTCCAGCAGTGGAGCGACGTTACATGTGGCACATTGACAACATGGAGTCTCGGCGCGCATGGTGCAGCAGGGTCTCGGTGGCAGATATGTGATGATGGACGCGCGTAGGGAGGTGGCGTTGTCTGGCGCTGTGGTGGTGTCGGCTGTAGGCCTGGCAAGGTCGATGCCTCACTACCTGCTCTGAAGATGGATCGGTGGAAGAAGGCGGCGACCAATGAGAGTGCGCCGGACCAGTGTGTGCCCCAGACCCGACAACACTGCTTGGTTGGGGCCTCCGGCTTTAGATGTTAGGCTTTGGTGCGAGGTATGTTTGGTATTTGTCTAGGAAAATTGGGACCCCTTCATCAACTGGATAGGGTAGTGACAAATATTGCCAAGATGGTGACTTTAGACTTACCGATGTATTACCTTGTAAGGTCTTTGTGAATAATTAATAAAATGGCTGCATGCATCGCCCAAATGCAGAGGCCGGGGGTCATCCCCCTTTTCAAAAATTATATAGACTATTATCCAACTGCATCTACAACTAATACTCCACCCAAGACCGCTAACCAGCATGCATATCATAGTATCAAGTTCATTACAAATAGAGCATCACAATAAGCATGATGACATAATGTAGATAATAAAATTATCATCTAAGTGTGACAAAGAAACTAACATTTTCTCCTTAGAGGCAATAATACAATATGCGCCCAATCCCTTATTGTCACTAGGATAAAATACAAGGCAAGACTGAACCCACTACTATGCACCACTTCCTCTAAAGAACTACCTATCATTTTTTGCCAGATAAGACAAACAGACTGGAAAGCATACATAGCTACTTAATTATACAGTGAAGAAACTTCAAAGATTCAATATGATTCAATGAACAATCCAATCATAAAGTGAATTCATCATATCCTAGCAAACGAATGAACGATTGCATTATATTGACCCCAATCATGTGAGGCAGCTGACAAAAACTTTGTATTTAATTACAGGGGGAGAGGATGCTATCTAGCTACTGCTATGGGCCCTAAGGTCCTAAGGAAATTTTTCACACATGACCATGGAGGATCAAGGCTTATGAAGATGGCTCTGGTGATGGATTCCCCCTCCGGCAGGGTGTCGGAACATGCCTCCGAATTGGATCTCCCCGAAACGAGAACTTGCGGCGGCAAAGAAATCATGAAAAATGGTTTCGAGGGTTTCTCATTTTTGTGATTTATAGGCGAAATAATAGGACGTAAGGCGGTGCTCAGGGGGCCCACATGGCCATGCCACGTGGGTGCCCCTGGCCATGCCACTAGGCCGCATGTGGTCCCTTGGTGGCCCCCCGGCAGGTCCCAATACTTTCTAGACTCCCCGTGTCTTGGAAAAATCAAAAGCATGCAGAAAATAGCAACTGACTCTAGACACTAAAGTAATAGGTTAGTCCAAAAAATTAATAAAAATTGTTACGAGAAGTATTCAAAAGCGATATTATAATAGCATGAAATAATAAAAATTATAAATACATCTGAGACGTATTACATGTTGGCAATCCAAACCGGGACATAAACTTCCACCGAAGTCACTCAAGTGTTTGGCCCTGACTTCATTATACTCCTTATGCTGCAGACACTTTAGTAATCCCTACTATCACACCTAGTTGATTTACGAGAAGACCACCTACATAAAAAGCGTAAACTTTTTTCTTGTAGAGAAATACCATTCTACTAGGGAAAGCAATCATGGCAGATTATATTATTTGCAAACAGAGATATATTTTTTGTGATTACATCAACCAGAAAATTTGACTTTCCACACAATAGTGCCTCGGGCCCGTCGCTTTACTTGCTAAAGCATCAATGGCCAAATTAGCTTCCCTAGGACAATGACTAATGGCAACATAATCAAAACCACGGTATAAAATGGTACATAATTCATAGATCCAGCCCAATCGAGTTGCCTCAATAATGCATCGCCTCTGTATCTTGCACGCAGTCGATCTCAAATTAGCTTGTTGCAGTAACATTACCAACCAGAATTAGACCATCTCCGAGGTCCGAACTTCGACCATAGTTGCATGATCAACAAAAAGGATACTACTATGTTCTATCACCGAAAGTACCATTCTTCTCGAATAATCACCCCCAAGCCTCCATAACTATTGTTGATGTTGAAAGGTGCATCGAAATTAAGCTTGACACATCCCTCCTTTGTCTTCCCCACCCATACCTCTCTATACCGCCCGCTCCTTTATGATTTTCCCTAAAGTAATTACTAGCTACTATGGAAATCACTTGGGTTGGCTTAGCTGACTGTTAGACGACCTCGTCATGAGTGGCCTACTACCTCTCCCACTAGATGTACCAAATATTTGTGCGACCAGGTCTTTGAGGTGGACAACGAGTAGAAGATATGCCTTTTGCATTCTTGTTCAATAGTAGGTCACCGAGCATGGGAGACCCTTGATTTTTCAATGAGCAAGCACCACTATGACACTTTTCATTCCTAGAATTCTCTAGATATTTCTCACCCAATGGCATTGAAAGAAGGCATGTTGAATGCCTTACAACCAGAGATACATGATACGTCCCTTTTGCATCATGTTTTCCTACTGTTATTTATAATGTTTTTAGGCATAATAACACTTTTTGGAGTAATTATAATGCCTTTTCTCTCATAATATGCAAGGTTTACACAAAGAGGGGGAATGCCGGTAGCTGGAATTCTAGACCTAGAAAAGCGATGTGAGAGATACTTATTATGCACATCTCCAAATGAGCTGAAATTTTACGGAGAATTATTTTGGAATATATAATGAATATTGGAGGAATAACTACCAGAGGAGGGTTACCTGGTGCCCACAAGACACCAAGGCACGCCAGGCCCCCTAGGCGCGCCCTGGTGGGTTGTGGGCAGCCTAGACCACCTCCGGTGCCCATCTTCTGGTATATGAGTGAAGAAAATATGTCCTAGAGGCAATAATAAAGTTGTTATTTTATATTTCCTTATATCATGATAAATGTTTATTATTCATGCTAGAATTGTATTAACCAGAAACTTGATACATGTGTGGATACATAGACAAAACACCGTCCCTAGTAAGCCTCCACTAGACTAGCTCATTAATCAAGGATAGTTAAGTTTCCTAACCATAGACATGTGTTGTCGTTTGATGAACGGGATCACATCATTAGGAGAATGATGTGATGGACATGACCCATTCGTTAGCATAGCATATTGATCGTTCAGTTTTATTGCTATTGCTTTCTTCATGTCAAATACATATTCCTTCAACTATGAGATTATGCAACTCCCGGATACCGGAGGAATGCCTTGTGTGCTATCTAACGTCACAACATAACTGGGTGATTATAAATATGCTCTACAAGTATCACTGAAGGTGTTTGTTGGGTTGGCATAGATCGAGATTAGGATTTGTCACTCTGAGTATCGGAGAGGTATCTCTGGGCCCTCTCGGTAATACACATCATAAGAAGCCTTGCAAGCAAAGTGACTAATGAGTTAGTTGCGGGATGATGTATTATAGAACGAGTAAATAGACTTGATGGTAATGAGATTGAACTAGGTATGAAGATACCGATCGAATCTCGGGCAAATAACATACCGATGACAAAGGGAATAACGTATATTGTCATTACGATACGACTGATAAAGATCTTAGTAGAATATGTGGGAACCAATATGAGCATCCAGGTTTTGCTGTTGGTATTGACCGCAGAGGTGTCTCGGTCATGTCTACATAGTTCTCGAACCCGTAGGGTCCGCACGATTAACGTTCAATGACAATTTTGTATTATATGAGTTATGTGATTTGGTGACAGAATGTTGTTTGGAGTCGCGGATGAGATCACGGACATGATGAGGAGTATTGAAATGATCGAGAGGTAAAGATTGATATATAGGACGATAGTATTCGGACACCGGAAGTGTTCCGGGGGTACCGGGTACGTATCGGGTCATCGGAAAGGGGTTTCGGGCACCCCCGACAAATATATGGGCCTAATGGGCCAAGAGGGAAAACGCATCAGCCAACATGGGCTGCTGCACCCCCCATGTAGGCCGAAACAGGAGGGGAGGGAAAGAGGGGAAGAGAGTAAGGAAGGGGAGGGATTCGGCCCCCCTTCCTTCCCTCCTCCCTCCTCCTTCCTTCCCTCTCCGGTAATTATGGTAAGGGGGGGGGGGGGCGAATAGGGCTATGGCCCCAAGTAGGATTCCTCCTACTTGGGCGCCCCCTTGGCTGCTCCCTCTCCCTTCCACCTATATATATGAAGGGGGGGGGGGAGGCGCCTAGAGCACACACCAACAATTGTTAGCCGTGTGCGGCGCCCCCCTCCACAGTTTACGCGACCGGTCATATCTTCGTAGTTCTTAGGTGAAGCCCTGCGCGGATCACTTCACCATCACCATCACCACACCATCGTGCCGACGAAACTCTCCCTCGACACTTTGCTGGATCAAGAGTTCGAGGGACGTCATCGAGCTGAACGTGTGCAGAACTCGGAGGTGCCGTACGTGAAGGAAATATACCCTAGAGGCAATAATAAAGTTGTTATTTATATTTCCTTATATCATGATAATGTTTATTATTGATGCTAGAATTGTATTAACCGGAAACTTAGTACATGTTTGAATACATAGACAAAACAGAGTGTCCCTAGTACGCCTCTACTTGACTAGCTCGATAATCAAAGATGGTTATGTTTCCTGACCATAGACATGTGTTGTCATTTGATGAACGGGATCACATCATTATAGAATGATGTGATGGACAATACCCATCCGTTAGCTTAGCATTATGATCGTTCAGTTTTATTGCTATTGCTTTCTTCATGACATATACATGTTCCTCTAACTATGAGATTATGCAACTCCCGAATACCGGAGGACACCTTGTGTGCTATCAAACGTCACAACGTAACTGGATGATTATAAAGATGCTCTACAGGTGTCTCCGATGGTGTTTGTTGAGTTGGCATAGATCGAGATTAGGATTTGTCACTCCGATTGCCGGAGAGGTATCTCTGGGCACATCAATATAAGCCTTGCAAGCAATGTGACTAATGAGTTAGTTGCGGGATGATGCATTACGGAATGAGTAAAGAGACTTGCCGTAACGAGATTGTACTAGGTATTGAGATACCGACGATCGAATCTCGGGCAAGTAACATACCGATGACAAAGGGAACAACGTATGTTGTTATGCGGTTTGACCGATAAAGATCTTCGTAAATATGTAGGAACCAATATGAGCATCCAGGTTCCGCCATTGGTTATTGATCGGAGATGAGTCTCAGCCATGTCTACATAGTTCTCGAACATGTAGGGTCCGCACGCTTAACGTTCGGTGACGATCGGTATTGTGAGTTTATGTGTTTTGATGTACCAAAGTTAGTTCGGAGTCCCGGATATGATCACAGACATGACGAGGAGTCTCAAAATGGTCGAGACATAAAGATTGATATATTGCATGACTATGTTTGGACATTGGAAAGGTTTCGAGAGAGTTCAAGCATATACCGGAGTATCGGGGGGTTACCAGAACCCCCCGGGGAGTATATGGGCCCTAATGGGCTTTAGTGGACAGAGAGAGGGGCAGCCAGGGCAGGCCACGCTCCCCCTCCCCCTCTGGTCCAAACTGGACTAGGAAGGGGGGGCGGCGCCCCCCTTTCCTTCCTCCCTCTCTCCCCCTTCCTTCTGTCCTAGTCCAACTAGGGAAGGGGGGAATCCTACTCCCGGTGGGAGTAGGACTCCTCCAGGGCACGCCATAGAGGGCCGACCCTCCCTCTCCTCCACTCCTTTATATACAGGGGAGGGGTGCACCCCATAGACACACAAGTTGATCATTGATCTCTTAGCCATGTGCGGTGACCCCCTCCACCATAATCCACCTCGGTCATATCGTTGCAGTGCTTAGGCGGCAATCGCGCGATAGCTTCATCATCACCGTCATCACGCCGTCATCTTGTGAAGCTCTCCCTCGACACTCAGCTGGATCGAGAGTTTGTGGGACGTCACCGAGCCGAACGTGTGCAGATCGCGGAGGTGCCGTACTTTCGGTACTAGGATCGGTCATATCGTGAAGACGTACGACCACATCAACCGCATTGTCATAACGCTTCCGCTTACGGTCTACGAGGGTACATGGAATACACTCTCCCCTCTCGTTGCTATGCATCACCATGATCTTGCGTGTGCGTAGGATTTTTTTTGAAATTACTGCATTCTCCGAGCCAGGTTTATGCGTAGATGTTATATGCACGAGTAGAACACAAAGAGTTGTGGGCGATAATAGTAATACTGCTTACCAGCACGTCATACTTTGATTCGGCGGTATTGTTGGATGAAGCGGCCCAGTCCGACATGACGCGTACGCTTACGCGAGACTGGTTCTACCGACGTGCTTCGCACACAGGTGGCTGGCGGGTGTCAGTTTCTCAAACTTTAGTTGAATCGAGTGTGGCTACGCCCGGTCCTTGTTGAAGGTTAAAACGGTACACTTGACGAAAAATAATTGTCGTTTCGATGCGTAGGTAAGAACGGTTCTTGCTCAGCCCGTAGCAGCCACGTAAAACTTGCAACAACAAAGTAGAGCAAGTCTAACTTGTTTTTGCAGGACATGTTGTGATGTGATATGGTCAAGACATGATGCTTAATTTTATTGTATAAGATGATCATGTTTTGTAACAGAGTTATCGGCAACTAGCAGGAGCCATATGGTTGTCGCTTTATTGTATGAAATGCAATCGCCATGTAATTGCTTTACTTTATCACTAAGCGGTAGCGATAGTTGTAGAAGCAATAGTTGGCGAGATGACAACGATGCTTCAATGGATATCAAGGTGTCAAGCCGGTGATGATGGTGATCATGATGGTGCTTTGGAGATGGAGATCAATGGCACAAGATGATGATGGCCATATCTATATCACTTATATTGATTGCATGTGATGTTTATCCTTTATGCATCTTATTTTGCTTAGTACGGCGGTAGCATTATAAGATGATCTCTCACTAAATTTCAAGGTATAAGTGTTCTCCCTGAGTATGCATCGTTGTGACAGTTCGTTGTGCCGAGACACCACGTGATGATCGGGTGTGATAAGCTCTACATTCACATACAACGGGTGCAAGCCAGTTTTGCACACGCAGAATACTCGGGTTAAACTTGACGAGCCTAGCATATGCAGATATGGCCTCGGAACACTGAGACCGAAAGGTCGAGCGTGAATCATATAGTAGATATGATCAACATAGTGATGTTCACCATTGAAAAGTACTCCATCTCACGTGATGATCGGACATGGTTTAGTTGATATGGATCGCGTGATCATTTAGATGACTAGAGGGATGTCTATCTAAGTGGGAGTTCTTAAGTAATATGATTAATTAAACTTTAATTTATCATGAACTTAGTCCTGATAGTATTTGCATAACTATGTTGTAGATCAATAGCTCGCGATGTAGCTCCCCGTTTATTTTTGATATGTTCCTAGAGAAAAACTATGTGAAAGATGATAGTAGCAATGATGCGGACTAGGTCCGTGATCTGAGGATTATCCTCATTGTTGCACAGAAGAATTATGTCCTTGATGCACCGCTAGGTGACAGACCTATTGCAGGAGCAGATGCAGACGTTATGAACGTTTAACAAGCTCAGTATGATGACTGCTTGATAGTATAGTTCACCATGCTTTACGGCTTAGAACCGGGACAACAAAAATGTTTTGAACGCCACAGAGCATATGAGATGTTCCAAGAGATGAAATTGATATTTCAGTCTCATGCCCATGTCGAGAGGTATGAGACCTTTGACAAGTACTTTGCCTACAATATGAAGGAGAATAGATCAACGAGTGAGCATGTGCTCAGAATGTCTAATTACTACAATCAATTGAATCAAGTGGGAGTTAATCTTCCCGATAAGATAGTGATTGACAGAGTTCTCTAGTCACTATCACCAAGTTACTAGAACTTCATGATGAACTATAATATGCAAGGGATAACGGAAACGATTCCCATGCTCTTCGCGATGCTGAAATCAACGAAGGTAGAAATCAAGAAAAAACTTCAAGTGTTGATGGTTAACAAGACCACTAGTTTCAAGATAAAGGGCAAGGGAAAGAAAGGGAAACTTCAAAAGGAATGACAAGAAAGTTGCCACTCTCATGAAGAAGCCCAAAGCTAGACCCAAGCCTGAAACTGAGTGCTTATACTGCAAAGGAAATGGTCACTGGAAGTGGAACCGCCCTAGATACTTGGCGGATAAGAAGGATGGCGAAGTGAACAAAAGTATATTGGATATACATGTTATTGATGTGTACTTTACTACTCCCTCCATCCCATAATGTAAGATGTTTTTTGACTCTAGTGTAGTGTCAAAAATGTCTTACATTATGGGACGGAGGGAGTAGTGTTTATAGCAACCCCTCAGTATTTGATACTGGTTCAGTTGCTAAGAGTAGTAACTCGAAATGGAAGTTGCAAAATAAACGGAGAATAGTTAAGGGAGAGGTGATGATGTGTGTTGGAAGTGATTCCAAGGTTGATAAGATCACCATCGCACACTATCTCTACCTTCGGGATTAGTGTTGGACCTAAATAAATGTTATTTGGTGTTTGCGTTGAGCATGAATATGATTGGATCATGTTTATTGCGATACGGTTATTCATTTAAGTCAAAGAATAATTGTTGTTCTATTTACATGAATAAAACCCTCTATGGTCATACACCCAATATAAATGGTTTACTGAATCTCGATCGTAATGATACACATATTCATAATATTGAAGCCAAAAGATGCAAAGTTAATAATGATAGTGCAACTTATATGTGGCACTGCCGTTTAGGTCATATTGGTATAAAGCGCATGAAGAAACTTCATGCTAATGGACTTTTGGAATCACTTGATGCTTGCGAACCATGTCTCGTGGGCAAGATGACTAAGACTCCGTTCTCCAGAACAATGGAGCGAGCAACTGACTTATTGGAAATAATACATACTGATGTATGCGTTTCGATGAGTGTTGATGCTCGCGACGGGTATCGTTATTTTCTGACCTTCCCAGATGATTTGAGCAGATATGGGTATCTACTTGATGAAACATAAGTCTGAAATATTTGAAAAGTTCAAAGAATTCCAGAGTGAAGTGGAAAATCATCGTAACAAGAAAATAAAGTTTCTAAGATCTGATCGTGGAGGTGAATATTTGTGTTACGAGTTTGGTCTTCATTTGAAACAATGCGGAATAGTTTCGCAACTCACGCCACCTGGAACACCACAACGTAATGGTGTGTCCGAACATCATAACCGTACTTTATGAGATATGGTGCGATCTATGATGTCTCTTACCGATTTACCACTATGGTTTTGGGGTTATGCATTAGAGACCGTATGAATAGGGCACCGTCTAAATCCGTTGAGACGACACTGTATGAACTATGGTTTGGCAAGAAACCAGAGCTGTCATTTCTTAAAGTTTGGGGTTACGATGCTTATGTGAAAAAGTTTCAACCGGATAAGCTCGAACCCAAATCGGAGAAGTGCGTCTTCATAGGATACCCAAAAGAAAATGTTGGGTACACCTTCTTTCACAGATCCGAAGGCAAGATCTTTCTTGCTAAGAATGGATCCTTTCTAGAGAAGGAGTTTCTCTCGAAAAAAGTGAGTGGGAGGAAAGTAGAACTTGATGAGGTAGTTGTACCTTCTCTCGAATTATAAAATGGTTCATCATAGAAATCAGTTCCAGTGATGCCTACACCAATTAGTGAGGAAGTTAATGATGATGACCATGAAACTTCAGATCAAGTTACTACCGAACCTCGTAGGTCAACCAGAGTACGGACCGCATCAGAGTGGTACGGTAATCCTGTTCTGGAAGTCATGTTACTAGACCATGACGAACCTATGAACTATGAGGAAGTAATGATGAGCCCAGATTCTGCAAAAGGGCTTGAGGCCATGAAATCTGAGATGGGATCCATGTATGAGAACAAAGTGTGGACTTTGGTTGACTTTCCCGATGATTGGCAAGCCATAGAGAATAAAATGGATCTTCAAGAGGAAGACGTATGCTGATAGTAGTGTTACTATCTACAAAGCTCGACTTGTCGAAAAGGGTTTTTGACAAGTTCAAGATGTTGACTACGATGAGGTTTTCTTACTCGTATCGATGCATAAAGTCTGTCCGAATCATGTTAGCAATTGCCACATTTCATGAAATCTGGCAAATGGATGTCAAAAACTACATTCCTTAATGGATTTCTTAAAGAAGAGTTGTATATGATGCAACAAGAAGGTTTTGTCAATCCTAAAGGTGCTAACAAAGTGTGCAAGCTCCAGCGATCCATCTATGGACTGGTGCAAGCATCTCGGAGTTGGAATATATGCTTTGATAAGGTGATCAAAGCATATGGTTTTACACAAACTTGCGGTGAAGCCTGTATTTACAAGAAAGTGAGTGGGAGTACTACAACATTTTTGATAAGTATATGTGAATGACATATTGTTGATCGAAAATAATGTAGAATTTTTCTGGAAAGCATAAAGGAGTGTTTGAAAGGAGTTTTTCAAAGAAAGACCTCGGTGAAGCTGCTTACATATTGAGCATCAAGATCTATAGAAATAGAACAAGACGCTTGATAAGTTTTTCTTTTCAATGAGTACATACCTTGACAAGATTTTGAAGTAGTTCAAAATGGAACAGTCAAAGAAGGAGTTCTTCCTATGTTGCAAGCTGTGAAGTTGAGTAAAGACTCAAAACCCGACCACGGTAGAAAATAGAAAGAGAATGAAAATTCATTCCCTATGCGTCAGTCATCGGTTCTATGAAGTATGCTATGATGTGTACCAGACCTATTGTGAACCTCATCATGAGTTTGGCAAGAGGGTGCAATAGTGATCCAGTAGTGGATCACTTGACAGCGGTCAAAATTATCCTTAGAATACTAAGGAGATATTTCTCGGTTATGGAGGTGATAAAGAGTTCATCGTAAAGAGTTACGCTGATGCAAGCTTTTACACCGATCCGGATGACTCTGAGTCTCAATCTGGATACTATTGGAAGTGGGAGCAATTAGCTAGAGTAGTTTCATGCAGAGCATTGTAGACTTAGAAAATTTGCAAAATACATACGGCTCTGAATGTGACAGACCCATTGACTAAGCTTCTCTCACAAGCAAAACATGATCACACCATAGTACTCTTTGGGTGTTAATCACATAGCGATGTGAACTAGATTATTGACTCTAGTAAAACCTTTTGGGTATTAGTCACATGGCGATGTGAACTAATCACATGGTAATGTGAACTATTGGTGTTACATCACATGGCGATGTGAACTAGATTTTTGACTCTAGTGCAAGTGGGAGACTGAAGGAAATATGCCCTAGAGGCAATAATAAAGTTGTTATTTATATTTCCTTATATCATGATAAATGTTTATTATTCATGCTAGAATTGTATTAACCGGAAACTTTGTACATGTGTGAATACATAGACAAAACAGAGTGTCCCTAGTACGCCTCTACTTGACTAGCTCATTAATCAAAGATGGTTATGTTTCCTGACCATAGACATTTGTTGTCATTTGATGAACGGGATCACATCATTAGAGAATGATGTGATGGACAAGACCCATCCGTTAGCTTAGCATTATGATTGTTGAGTTTTATTGCTATTGCTTTCTTCATGACATATACATGTTCCTCTGACTCTGAGATTATGCAACTCCCAAATACCGGAGGAACACCTTGTGTGCTATCAAACGTCACAACGTAACTGGGTGATTATAAAGATGCTCTATAGGTGTCTCCGATGGTGTTTGTTGAGTTGGCATAGCTCGAGATTAGGATTTGTCACTCCGATTGTCGGAGAGGTATCTTTCGGCCCTCTCGGTAATGCACATCACTATAAGCCTTGCAAGCAATGTGAATAATGAGTTAGTTGCGGGATGATGCATTATGGAACGAGTAAAGAGACTTGCTGGTAACGAGATTGAACTAGGTATTGAGATACCGACGATCGAATCTCGGGCAAGTAACATACCGATGACAAAGGGAACAACGTATGTTGTTATGCGGTTTGACCGATAAAGATCTTCGTAGAATATGTAGGAACCAATATGAGCATCCAGGTTCCGCTATTGGTTATTGACCGGAGATGAGTCTCAGTCATGTCTACATAGTTCTTGAACCCGTAGGGTCCGCACGCTTAACGTTCGGTGATGATCGGTATTATGAGTTTATTCGTTTTGATGTACCAAAGGTACTTCGGAGTCCCGAATATGATCACGGACATAACAAGGAGTGTCGAAATGGTCGATACATAAAGATTGATATATTGGATGACTATGTTTGGACATCGAAAAGGTTTTGAGAGAGTTCGGGCATATACCGGAGTACCGGGGGGTTACCGGAACCCCCCGGGGAGTATAGGTGCCCTAATGGGCTTTAGTGGAGAGAGAGACGGGCAGCCAGGGCAGGTCGCATGCCCCCTCCCCCTCTGGTCTAAATTGGACTAGGAAGGGGGAGCGGCGCCCCCCTTTCCTTCCTCCCTCTCTCGCCCTTCCTTCTCTCCTACTCCAACTAGGGAAGGGGGGATCCTACTCCCAGTGGGAGTTGGACTCCTCCAGGGCACGCCATAGAGGGTCGGCCCTCCCCCTCCTCCACTCCTTTATATACGGGGGAGGGGGGCACCCCATAGATACACAAGTTGATCATTGATCTCTTAGCCATGTGCGGTGCCCCCCTCCACCATAATTCAGCTCGGTCATATCGTTGCAGTGCTTAGGCGAAGCCCTGCGCCGGTAGCTTCATCATCACCGTCATCACGCCGTCGTGCTGACGAAGCTCTCCCTCGACACTCAGCTGGATCGAGAGTTCGTGGGACGTCACCGAGCCGAACGTGTGCAGATCACGGAGGTGCCGTACTTTCGGTACTAGGATCGGTCGGATCGTGAAGACGTACAACTACATCAACCGCGTTGTCATAACGCTTCCGCCTACGGTCTACGAGGGTAAGTGGACTACACTCTCCCCTCTCGTTGCTATGCATCACCATGATCTTGCATGTGCGTAGGATTTTTTTTCAAATTACTGCGTTCCCCAACAGTACGTTCGGTGCTTGATCTGTCGGAACGAGAAGAAGTTCGACTACATCAACCACATTGTCAAACGCTTCCACTTTTGGTCTACAAGGGTACGTGGACACAATCTCCCCGTCTCGTTGCTATGCATCTCCTAGATAGATCTTGCGTGAGCGTAGGATTTTTTTTGAAATTGCATGCTACGTTTCCCAACAGTGGCATCCGAGCCAGGTCTATGCGTAGATGATATGCATGAGTAGAACACAAAGAGATGTGGGCAGTGATCGTCATACTGCTTACCACCAATGTCTTATTTTGATTCGGCGGTATTGTTGGATGAAGCGGCCCGGACCAACCTTACATGACCACGTTCATGAGACCTGTCCACCGACAGACATGCAACTAGTTTTGCATAAAGGTGGCTGGCGGGTGTGTGTTTCTCCAACTTTAGTTGAATCGAATTTGACTGCGGCCGGTCCTTGTTGAAGGTTAAAATAGCAAACTTGATAAATCACCGTTGTGGTTTTGATGCGTAGGTAAGAACGGTTCTTGCTAGAAGCCCGTAGCAGCCATGTAAAGCTTGCAACAACAAAGTAGAGGACGTCTAACTTGTTTTTGCAGGGCATGTTGTGATGTGATATGGTCAAGACATGATTTGATATACGTTATTGTATGAGATGATCATGTTTTGTAAAAGTCATCGGCAACTGGCAGGAGCCTTATGGTTGTCGTTTTATTATATGAAATGCAAACGCCAAGTAATTGCTTTACTTTATCACTATCCGTTAGCGATAGTTGTAGAAGCAATAGTGGGCAAGACGACCACGACGCTACGATGTAGATCAAGGTGTCAAGTGATACGTCTCCAACGTATCTATAATTTTTTATTGTTCCATGCCATTATATTATCTGTTTTGGATGTTCAATGGGCATTATTATACACTTCTATATTATTTTTGGGACTAACCTATTAACCAGAGGCCCATCCCAAATTGCTGTTTTTTTTGCCTATTTCAGTGTTTCGAAGGAAAGGGATATCAAACGGAGTCCAAACGGAATGAAACCTTCGGGAACGTGATTTTTGGAACAAACGTGATCCAGAGGACTTGGAGTGGACGTCAAGCAATCAACAAGGAGGCCACGAGTCAGGGAGGTGCGCCTACCCCCTGGGCGCGCCCCCACACTCGTGGGCCCCTCGTAGCTCTCCTGACCGACCTCTTTCACTTATATATACTCATATACCCTGGAAACATCAGAACCGGATCCGAAACCCTATTTCCACCGCCGCAACTCTCTGTACCCGTGAGATCCCATCTTGGGGCCTTTTCCGGCGCTCCGCCGGAGTGGGAATTGATCACGGAGGGCTTCTACATCAACACCATAGCCTCTCCGATGATGTGTGAGTAGTTTACCTCAGACCTTCGGGTCCATAGTTATTAGCTAGATGGCTTCTTCTCTCTCTTTGGATCTCAATACAAAGTTCTCCTCGATTCTCTTGGAGATCTATTCGATGTAATCTTCTTTTGCGGTGTGTCTGTCGAGATCCGATGAATTGTGGGTTTATGATCAAGATTATCTATGAACAATATTTGAATCTCCTCTGAATTCTTTTATGTAGGATTGGTTATCTTTGCAAGTCTCTTCGAATTGTCAGTTTGGTTTGGCCTACTAGATTGATCTTTCTTGCAATGGGAGAAGTGCTTAGCTTTGGGTTCAATCTTGCGGTGCTTGATCCCAGTGACAGTAGGGGAAACGACACATATTGTATTGTTGCCATCGAGGATACAAAGATGGGGTTTATATCATATTGCTTGAGTTTATCCCTCTACATCATGTCATCTTGCTTAAAGCGTTACTCCGTTCTTATGAACTTAATACTCTAGATGCATGCTGGATAGTGGTCGATGTGTGGAGTAATAGTAGTAGATGCAGGAAGGAGTCGGTCTACTTGTCATGGACGTGATGCCTATATACATGATCATAGCTAGATATTCTCATAACTATGCTCAATTCTATCAATTGCTCGACAGTAATTTGTTCACCCACCGTAATACTTATGCTATCTTGAGAGAAGCCACTAGTGAAACCTATGGCCCCCGGATCTATTCTCTATCATATTAATCTACCGTTATTTCTATTACCGTTTATTTTGCAATCTTTAGTTTTTATCTTTATCATAAAAATACCAAAAATATTGTCTTATCATCTCTATCAGATCTCACTTTTGCAAGTGGCCGTGAAGGGATTGACAACCCCTTTATCGTGTTGGTTGCAAGGTTCTTATTTGTTTGTGTAGGTACGTGGGAGTTGAGCGTGGTCTCCTACTGGATTGATACCTTGGTTCTCAAAAACTGAGGGAAATACTTACGCTACTTTACTGGATCATCGTTTCTTCTTCAAGGGAAAACCAACGCAGTGCTCAAGAGGTAGCATCAAGCCGGTGATGATGGAGATCATGACGGTGCTTTGGAGATGGAGATGATGATGGCCATATCATGTCACATATTTTGATTGCATGTGATGTTTATCTTTTATGCATCTTATTTGTGCTTAGTACTGCGATAGCATTATAAGATGATCCCTTAACTAAATTTCAAGGTATAAGTGTTCTCCCTCGGAATACTTGGGTTAAACTTGACGAGCCTAGCATGTACAGACATGTCCTCTGAATACTGGAGACCGGAAGGTCGAACGTGAATCATATAGTAGATATGATGAACATAGAGATGTTCACCATTGAAGACTACTCCATCTCATGTGATGATCGGACATGGTTTAGTTGATTTGGATCACGTATCATTTAGATGATTTGAGGGATGTCAATCTAAGTGGGAGTTCTTAAGTAATATGATTAATTGAACTTAATTTATCATGAACTTAGTCCTGATAGTTTTTGCATATCTATGTTGTAGATCAATGGCCCGTGCTACCGTTCCCTTGAATTTAATGTGTTCCTAGAGAAAGCTAAGTTGAAAGATGATAGTAGCAATGATGCGGACCGGGTCCGTGATCTGAGGATTATCCTCCATGCTGCACAAAAGAATTATGCCCTTGATGCACCTCTAGGTAACAGACCTATTGCAGGAGCAGATATAAACGTTATGAATGTTTGGCAAGCTCGATATGATGACTACTTGATAGTTTAGTGCACCATGCTTTATGGCTTAGAACTGGGACTTCAAAAATGTTTTGAACGCCACAAAACATATGAGATGTTCCAAGAGCTGAAGTCGGTATTCCAGACTCATGCCCGTGTCGAGAGGTATGAGACCTCTGACAAGTACTTTTCCTACAAGATGGAGGAGAATAGCTCAACTAGTGAGCATGTGCTCAGAATGTCTGGGTACTACAATCACTTGAATCAAGTGGGAGTTAATCTTCCAGATAAGATAGTACATAGTTATTTAGTCACTATCACCAAGCTACTAGAACTTTGTGATGAACTATAATATGCAAGGGATGACGAAAAAGATTCCCAAGCTCTTCACGATGCTGAAATCGGCGAAGGTAGAAATCAAGAAACAAAATCAAGTGTTGATGGTTAACAAGACCAATAGTTTCAAGAAAAAGGGCAAAGGAAAAGAAAGGGAACTTCAAGAAGAATGACAAGCAAGTTGCCACTCCTGTTGGGGACATGACTATTGGATATGACCCGCCCAGGAGGGGCCGGGTTATCCCAATGGCGGTTCATAAACCAAGACCATGAATATGTTGAAGATGGCGGTTCATGTAGTAGGCTTGTTAAAGGGCCCAAAACCCAAAAGCGGCTTAAGGCCCGTAAGTGTAAACCACCATGGGTATATGACTTGTATTGTAAGGCATGTAAGATAAGTCACCGGACCGGACACGTTTGTATGAGCCGACCGGGACTCTGTAAGCCGCGGGGCGTCAACCCGTGTATATAAGGGGACGACCCGACAACGGCTTAGGGCAAGAAAACAATAGATCGAAAGCCAGGCTAAGCGTATTCGCTCTGTGGTAATCGAAACCCTAGCAATACCACCTCAAACTGGATTAGGCTTTTACCTTCACCATAAGGGGCCGAACCAGTATAAATCCTCGTGTCCTTTGTCTCATTTTAACCCCTTTAAGCTAACTACGTCGCAATGGCTCCATGACTAAGTCCTTCTGCTAGGACATCTGCCGTGACAATTCCATGATAGTTGGCGCCCACCGTGGTGCCAGCGCACGGTGGTTTTGAGTTCTTGAAGGGCGGCTTTGAAGGGATCAAGGGATACGCTGTGGGCCGGATGACCAAGAGTCATCGCGGCAAGCTCTACATCAACGATGCAAGCTGGGGCCCCGAGGTCGGCTCAATTGAGTACGGGTACCGGGTCCCCTTCGGCGGAGTCCACGTCTACATCGGCAAGATCGGCAAACCGGGCCCTGAGCCGGACATCTGCACCGACATCATCGACACGGCTCAGCGCGCACGACCCACCCGGGTTCAACCCGCCGTGAAGTGTGCCTTTGTCGGATTTATCCATTGGGCCGAATTGGAAGGCTCTGTGTCTGGCGGTGAGACGGCCATCTACTCTTATGGTGAGTCGTCCATGGGCGAGACCAGCTCAATGTATCAACTACAAGACGGACGGCTTGGGGGATGTTCCGATGGTGACAGTATTCCGGACCCCCATGAGCGGCCGAACAAGGTGGCGATCTTCATGGCTGGCACCCAGCCGGTTCTCGGTTCAACAGTCGCCGCGGCTATGACTTCCAGGGCAGCGGCGGTAACGGCGGCGGGTGCTGGCGGATCAGCACGCCCACCGGCTCAAGTTTTAACGGATTTGTTGGAGGCTCTGGCAACTCTGTTGGGAGTGGAGGTAACCCCGGACAACCAGGAATAGCATAGGGTGGATGTGGCTAAGCTACGTGATGAGATAGCACAAGCCAAGGAAGAGCTAGCGGCAGAGAACGCTAGGATGATTGCAGAGCGGGCCGTTTTGAACGCCCAATCACAGCAGATTCAAGCGAATTCATACCGGCTCACGGTGGACCAGAACACTTCAAACGAAGTCTTGAGGAGAAAACACCGAAGTCGTCTGCCCTTGGTTTATGCGTCGAGGAACCTCTTCAACACACCGGGAGCAGGGGCCAGTAACCCGCCGGTGATAAACCAGATGGCTGAAGCGCCAGGGGGTGGAGTGCCGTTCACCGCCAAGCGTGTGTTCTCAAAGATATGAATAACACCCCGTCTCAGCATGTGGTAACACCGCCGGGTCATTATTCCAACCCTTTAGACAATATGATTGCTGCAGCTACGCGATTGGCGGCTCTGCCAGTCGAGGGCGAGACTCCGACGGCGGTTGAAACCCGAAGGGCCAGGGAACTTCTTCAAACAGCGCTAGTACAGCAGCAGGCTTATTCTTATAGTCGTGACCGGATTCATTCGACCCCTCGTCCAAGCCGGAGCTACAGTAGGCACATTGACTCGCCAGCAGTTTTGAGTACTGAGCAGCGCCGTAACCAACCTCATGGGCATGACCCGGTGCACAATGGTGCCAATGCACAAAATTTGGTGGACCAGGGCAGAGCGTGCCGGCAGGCCGAGCTGGCGGCTCATCAGCACGCGCCGGTTTACCCGACAACTTCAGTGGAGGCAGGTGTGACTTCAAGAGCTTGGGGTGTGCCGTGTTAACAGCGGCTCTGCGAAACGAGCGTTTGTCCAAGGACTTCAAGGGCCCTTGTAAGGTGCCTAATTACACAGCAGATCGGCCCCCTGAGGCTTGGGTGGAGAGTTATGAAAGGGCTATGGAGATGCTGGATGTTAGTGTGGCTGCATATGCTAAGTATTTCACCATGATGTTGGAAGGGACGTCTCATACCTGGTTGAAAGGGCTGCCTGCCAACTCCATTGGGTCATGGGCAGAGCTGAAGGCTCGGTTTATCCAAAATTTCAAAGATACGTGCAAGTAGCCTATGTCGATCGTGGATTTGGTCTCTTGTGCTCAAGCTGAGGGCGAGTCGACGACCAGCTGGGTGCGCCGGGTCTCGACTATCGTACATTCTTCAGATAATATCAACGTCGTCTCAGCGGTTTTAATGTTGGAGAAAAATTATCGTTTCTTCTACTCAAGCAGAAGCTTGGGCGGCTTAAACGTCATTGCAGTGACATGGGGGAGTTCATGGAATCTCTTGTCAAGTATGCCGACTCTGATAGTACCAAGGACCCCGACTCTGAGGATGAAAGATCGGGAAAGGGAAAGAAGAGTAGCAGTGTGAGGGGACAACAACACAACCCGGTTAATCAGGGCGGCAACGGTAAGCGCAAGGCTGATGATTTTGTGGCTAACACCGGGGCACGGAATTATAACCAGCGTCGTAAGGGGAGGCCGCTCAAGGGACAAAATTTGACCTTGAAGCAATAATGAATCAGCCATGTCCGAAGCACGGAACACAGGAAAAGCCGTCTACCCATCCGTGGAAGGATTGCATTATCATGAGACAATTCAGGGAGTCTTTCCAACACAACCATGGTCCGAATGGCGGTTCAAGGTCCGGCCCTCATGGTGTGGGTCATGGAGGCGGCGGCTCAACTTCCGGGTTTCAAGGCTAAGGCAGTCAAGGTGGTTACAACCAGCAGAATAACCAGGGGAATCAGCAGCAGCAACAGTCGGGTTATCAGAGCAATCCGAAGCAATTGAACAGTGGACAGTACCACGTCTTCACCACTAGCTTGTGTAAGCAGGATCAGAAGCTTCATAAGAGGGCAGTGAATGCTGTTGAGCCGGCGGTCTCACGTTACTTACGGTGGTCGGAGCAGCCTATTGTATGGAGTCGTGAGGATCACCCGCCCCGGGTTGTCAATCCGGGTCACCTGGCTCTAGTGGTGGCGCCTCGGGTTGGGGGCTATAAATTTACTAAGGTGCTCATGGATGGAGGCAGCAGCATTAATATATTTTACTATGAAACCTTCCGTCGCATGGGATTGACCGACAAAAGTCTTAAGCCATCAAACACCATCTTTCATGGTGTGGTGCCTGGTAAGTCGGCATATCCAGTGGGTAAGATATCTTTGGAGGTTGCTTTTGGAGATGAGCATGATTCCAGATCTGAGACCTTAACCTTCGAAGTGGTTAAAATCAAGAGCCCTTATCATGCTCTGTTTGGGCGGCCGGCTTATGCTAAATTCATGGCGAGGCCCTGTTATGTTTACTTGCAGCTTAAGATGCCAAGTTACAAGGGCACCATCACAGTGCATGGGAGTCGCAAGGTGGCCTTGGAGTGTGAAGAAGGCGATGCTGCTTATGCTGAGTCTGTTTGTGCAATGGAGGAGCTGAAATTTTACAAGGATAATGTTGACCCGGCGGACATGACGTCCCTGAAAAAGCCAACCATAGAGCATGATCCTTTGCTAAAGTTTAAATCGGCAGATGACACTAAAGTGGTTGATTTCGTTCCTGGCGACTCATCTAAGCAGTTCAGCATCAGTGCTAATCTAGATCCAAAATAGGAAAGCGCGCTCATCGAGTTCATCCGTGAGAACCGGGACATATTTGCATGGAAGCCTTCAGACATGCCGGGTGTACCAATGGAACTCATTGAGCACACTCTTAGTATTGATCCAAAGTTTAAGCTGGTCAAGCAATTCCTTCGTCGTTTTAACGAAGAGAGGCGGAAGGCCATTGGTGAAGAAGTGTCCCGGCTCTTGGCGGCCGGTTTATCATTGAAGTTTTTCATCCTGAGTGGTTGGCTAACCCGGTATTGGTGCTTAAGAAGAACGACACTTGGTGAATGTGTGTGGACTACACGGATTTAAACAAGGCTTGTCCGGCTGATCCATTTGCTCTCCCTCGTATTGATCAAATCACTGATGCTACGGCGGGTTGTGAGCGTTTGAGTTTTTTGGATGCTTTTTTTGGTTATCATCAGATCAAGATGGCAGTCAAGGACTAGGAGAAGACAACTTTCATTACTCCGTTTGGAGCCTTCTGCTATGTGACTATGCCTTTCGGGCTCAAGAGTGCCCAGGCGACTTACCAATGGTGTGTGCAAAACTGCCTTCATAATCAGATCGGGCATAATGTTCATGCTTATGTAGATGACATTATGGTGAAGTCCAGGAAGAAGGAGACCCTGATTGGTGATTTGAAGGAGACGTTTGACAATCTCCGGTTTTATAAAATTATGCTTAACCGGGCCAAATGTGTTTTTGGTGTACCGGCGGGTAAGCTTTTGGTTTTTTGGTTTCAGACCGAGGTATCGAAGCTAACCTGGAGAAAATCAAGGCTATTACTTCTCTGGCTAAGCCAAAGTATGTTAATGACGTCCAACACTTGGCGGGTCAGATAGCGGCTTTAAGCGAGTTCATAAGCCGCCTAGGAGAAAAGGCTATCCCTCTGTACCAGATGATGAAGAAGACAGATACTTTCGTTTGGAGAGATGCTGCTGATGAGGCATTTGAGGCGCTTAAGAAGCAAAGAGCCACCGGTTCTCGCTGCTCCTATTGATAAGGAGCCTTTGTTGTTATATGTGGCTGCCAATGGCCGGGCTGTCAGTGTGGCCATTGTGGTGGAAAGGAAAGAGGCAGGCAAGGAGTATCCGGTTCAACGGCCGGTTTACTACATCAGCGAGGTACTTATTGAGTCCAAGCAGAGGTATCTGCATTGCAAAAGCTTGTTTATGGGGTCTTCATGGCAAGTCGAATGCTCAAGCAATATTTTCTAGGTCATCCCATTACTGTGGTTAGTTCTGCTCCTTTAGGGGATATCATCCAAAATAGAGAAGCCAAGGGTAGGGTAGCCAAGTGGGCCATTGAGCTTGGACCTCATGGTTTAAAGTATGTGCCTCATACGACCATCAAGTCGCAAGCACTCGTGGATTTTATAAATGATTGGACAGAGTTGCAGACGCCCGAGGAAAAGCCGGATAACACATATTGGGCTATTCACTTTGATGGATCCAGGCAGTTGGAAGGCTCGGGGGCTGTAGTTGTCTTGACTTCCCCACAAGGTGATAAATTTTCTTATGTTCTCCGGTTAATGTTCCCTTGTACTAACCATGCAGCTGAGTATGAGGCCTTGCTCCATGGTCTTTGGATGGCTAAGGAGATGAACTTAAGCCGGGTGAGATGCTTCCACTACAAAAAAAATACACTTCCGTGATGATATGTGTTTGTCACAGTAGGTCACGTTTTCTGTCATGCATGTACATCCATGACAAATTTATGACAGAATGAAGATAGTCATACCTGTGGTGTCGTAGAAGTGTTCCATGACATTACCAAAATTATCATCACGGTAGTGTCCACTTCCATGATGATAAATCGTGCGTCATAGAAGTGCTTTGGTCAAGGGTGACCGACACGTGGCATCCACCGTAACGGGACGCCATTAAGCTATCGGGTCCGGTTTTGGATCCGATAACCCGCTAACAGCCACGACCAATGCCGATTTTCCACGTGTAAAATTCTCATTGGCCGACGAAACCACGCGTCAGCTCCACGTTGCCACAGGTGGCACTCATCCAACAGTCGAGATGGGCCTATGATATGTTGACACGTGGACGGGCCCAAAAGTGGCCCATAAAGTTTAAATGGGCCGGCCCAACTAAAGGCCCACAAGATTTAGTGGACCATAATGGGCCGGCCCAGCTAAAGGCCCACAAGATTTTGTAGACCATAATGGGCCGGCCCAGCTAAAGGCCCACAATATTTAGTGGACCACAATGGGCCAGCCCGGCTAAATGCCCACAAGATTTTGCAGACCATAATAGGCCAGCCCAGCTAAAGGCCCAACATTCCCGTCAGTGGCCTGTCCTAAACTTGTCATCGTCGCGGCCCATGGTCACTTCTGGCCCGTTAACAGTCCGCTAAGTATATGGGCCGAATTACGGCCCGGTGTATTTCTGGCCTGTTAAAGGTCCCGCTTCATTTGGGCCCATTTACGTGCCATTGAAACTTTCGCCCATAAACGACCGTGAAGGATTTGGGTCATATTCGCCATGTCGACATTCGGCATGTTAGAGGCCCGCTATAGATTTGGGCCACTTCGGCCTGTTCGATTTTCGCCTGTTAACGCTTGGACGATATCCATGGGCCATATGTGGCCCAACGTCACATCGGGCCCATTAACGGCCCATATAAAATGATGATAATCTAGCCCGACCGAACTTCCGGCCTATTAAAGGCCCGTGTATTAGGTCGGCGCATTTACGGCCCGTCCGAATTTCGGCCTGTGAAAGATCCGCATCGTAAATGGGCCCAATCTCACTTTCGGTCTTTTAAAGGCCCATGTTTCTTATGGGCTCGAGATATTTACACATGTAAATGGCCTATTGTTACTGAGGGCCCAAATTATGTTTAGGCCTGTTAAAGGCCCACTATGGGCACTGGCCTACCAGAAAAATATGAAATCTTATGCTGATTTAGGCCCAGATATTTTTAGTGGGCTACATGCAAATTTTGGCCCATAATCGTTTTTAGCCCAATTGGAATGGGCCCGACGAATGTTGGCATGTTGGGCTCCTACGAAGCTTTCGGCCGAATACATTACTAAGATAAACCTACACTATACAAAAATAGCATCGTAATTATTGCATCCATTGGGAGCATCATAAATGTTGTATCACAACAAAATAAATTCCAACCATACAACAAAAGGCATGTTGGCATAAAGTTTACAGTCCTTGCAGATAAAAGCACCATCAGATGTATAGAAGCACAGATCATTTGACCGAAAAGCTAATGTTTCAGTGTAGAATATGATGGAGCAGCATGATCTTCACCTTTTTTCGCCATTGCTTTTGAACAACGGTTTAATATCCGATAGTCCGGTTTCAAAACCATTCATATCTTGGACGACATTTGTCAACCACTATTCTTGTTTCCAAAATGACGTCCATTAGGGATTGGACTTGTGTGCGGAGCACGTATATATCACTTGTCTAGCAGGAAGATTTTGTTCAGTAGGCGATTTGGACGAGGTTACCTTGACAACAAACCCAGAATTACGCAGGAAGGTGCTTTTTGTACTGTTAGTGGAGAGATACTGACGCACTGCAGCAAGAGGTGACATTGTGCCTATGGTAGCCTTGTCGCCTTCAGGTGGTTGTGGTTGTTCAATCATTTGTTCCATAGCTTCCTGAAAGTTTGAACTTGTAGATTAGTGTACCAGATAAGTTACTAATGAGACAAAAACAAACAAAGTAGGTTACACATTTATAGATAACTTATTTTGGTGAACTACTGTAATACATTAGCATGTATTGTAGGGCCAACTACATAATAAAATCACTTTCGGAACATATGTCCATGTAGCATGCCTACTGTATTGTCTATTTACTCACATTCGTTGACATCTAAGGATAAAGAGACATGGTTTAAAGTAGGATGAACATAGTATGACATCATTCATATCATGGGCAAACAGATATAAACCAAACAAGCTATTTTATCATTGTGTGCGCATGTGAACATAACAACTAGAATACAGATCAAGACCAAAAGAATATCCTTCATCTCTTTTAAACCATGTAAGGTGAAATGATACGTTAAGACAACTGTGTATAAAAGTGAATAGAGTAACTGACATTGGCTTCAAACCAAGTAGTTAAATGAACACATCACTGTACCAATCAGTTCAAAGGTAGGAGGAGTAAGGACTTACAACAGCGGCTTGAACTGGTGTGCTCATGCCCTTTGAGGGAGTCCTGGATTAGGGGGTGTCCGGATGGCCGGACTATAGCCTTTGGCCGGACTCCTGGACTATGAAGATACAAGATTGAAGACTTCGTCCCGTGTCCGGATGGGACTTTCCTTGGCGTGGAAGGCAAGCTTGGCGACACGGATATGTAGATCTCCTACCACCGTAATCGACTCTGTGTAACCCTAACCCTCTTGGTGCCTATATAAACCGGAGGTTTTAGTCCAGAGGACGAACAACAATCATACCATAGGCTAGCTTCTAGGGTTTAGCCTCTCTGATCTCGTGGTAGATCTACTCTTGTACTACCCATATCATCAATATTAATCAAGCAGGAATAGGGTTTTACCTCCATCAAGAGGGCCTGAATCTGGGTAAAAACATCGTGTCCCTTGTCTCCTGTTACCATCCGCCTAGACGCACAGTTCGGGACCCCCTACCCGAGATCCGCTGGTTTTGACACCGACACCCTTCATCTTGTTGGTGTGGCAATCCTTGAAGATTTGCGCTGCATTCGGTTCAGGTTCTTTTTGGTCCGCACAGGCTTTCCTCTGTATTTGGAACAAGTCAATATAGATACGATAATATGGCACAGAAAAAAGAAGGGAGTAGCAGCTATTTACAAGAGCCTCGAAGTGTGCAATATAGCTACGAGATCCTGTTGTCTGTTGGAAGTTCACTTTAGAACGGTTGGCCTTGTTCTTCAAACAGTTAGCCTGGAAGAAGATACACTTGTAAGGCACGTACATAAATACAAGTTCAATATGTGGTATGATCAAATACACATACCCTACCTGATACTTTGGATCGCATCAAAGTGTTTAACGAGGGTTGTCCATCTTTATCTCGTAATATATTCCACTAGAGATGTTTGGGCGATTTCATTGTTAGCCTTGCCTTCAAAGTGATATTTTCTAAGGTGGTACCGACATCGTCAGCAGAAAGGCATCGAAAACATGAGCGCATGCTTGTTTAGTTGCATCATCTTTCGGATCCAACTTGAACCTCATTTGTTGAAAAAGAATGTGAATCTTATTAGGAGGAAGCTAGAAAGTATGGGATGAGCAAGACAATATTACTAATTGCGATGAATAACATTACTTACGGATAAATGGTCAAGGAAGGTGTTAAACTGGGTATTGTCTTTCTCATTCCTATACTGGATCCATGTTGGGAGGATACGTGCATGACACCTAACGACAACAGCTGCCTCTGCTACTAACTTGGCTGACTCTATAGCATCACGTGGCCTTTTTAAACCTGCCTCAAAATGGATCTCCATTCTTCCTCCTTTAGATTTTGTTAATCTGTCAAGAATTAACCCTGATGTCTGTTTCCGCTTGCGTCGTGGTGCTAGTTCAACAACGAATATGGAAAGTGTTAGTGTACATCAAACTGTGAGAGTACATATAATGGAGCATGCAACTGCAACTTGACTCGGTCAGTACCGTCTTGGTGTTGATGCTCATGAGGTTCATCTGATCTTGCCAAGTCCTGTTGTGTCGCCAGTGCTTCGGAAGTAGTGTTAGGTGTGAAGGCAGCTTGGGAACCGCCGCCTCGAGCAAACGAACGAGTAACTCGTTGAGATCTTTGAAATGCAGTTGAAGCGGATGCTTCAGCTGGTGGAGCAGGTGATACTGTGTTTGTAGATTTAGCCGGTGGACTTGGACCTTCTACTGCATTATAAGTACCAGCAAAATCTGGACGGCAAATCCTTTTTCGTTTCACCCGACGAGTAACACCACTCCCTACTATATTATTTTCCTTGCTCTTTTTTGACTTTGCCATGTCAAGTCGTACCCACAACACAAAAGAACAAAATCGCTCTTCGTAACTCATTGATGCATGATCTGCATAAGCAATACTTTGATGTAAGACAACCGTATGAGGATGGAATATGTAAGAAAAACAGACGGCGTGACATATTCATAGCTACGATGTGTAAACTAAAGAAGGATTTTCAAGAAAATAGAAGTAATGCAAGCTAGACACCATATGAAAGATGCAACCAATATTACTCGCCAAGTTAAAAGTGTCTTGTCATAAGTGGCAATTCGAAAAATTAGAAGCAGTACAATGTAGAAATCAATGCAAGATGCAACCACTATCAAACTGCCATGTTAAAAGTGTCCAATAATGAGTGACTGATGCGGGATACACAATAGTAGTACTTTGATGTAAGAACATGGTATGATAGATAGATGCAGTGTATTCTAGACACAGAACGCCATGTCATATGCGCATGTATAACGTATGAACTCAAAGAGTGCAATTTAATCAAAATAGAAGAAATACAAGCTAGACAACATATGCAACATGAAACCAATTATCACACTGTCAACTTAGAGCAAGCACCTGTGATGGTGGAGTACAGGAGATGAACTCATCATGTAGACTTGGGACTTCAACTTCATTAGCAGTAGTAGTGGCAAATCTAGAGAGTCTCTGTTTGCGTCGGTGCGGAGGACCACCAACATCCCCTAACTTACTCTTTTCCTTCCTATTTTTTGATATTGCCTTATGAAGTCAAAACCACAAGAAGATGAATAAAATTAGCTCTGCATAACTGGTTGATGCATGATACAGACGAACACTACTTTGACGTAAGGCAAGCGCAAGATAGGAGGATGGAATATATACAAAAAAAGACATCGTTTCATATTCACATGTACGATAGGAGGATGGAATATGTATGAAAAAATAGTAAGCGGAAGGCATTTCAAGAAAATTAGAAGAAATGAAAGCTAGGCACCATATGAACATGTAACCAATATCACTCTATCAGGTAAAAAGTGTCTCGTCGTAAGTGCCATTTCAAGAAATTAGAAGCAGTACAAGCTAGGAGACAATGCAAGATGCAACCTACATCACAGTCCCAATTTAAATGTGTCTTATGGGTAAGTGATCGTTGCAGGTATAAGTTTTAAGCTACGCAGATGCAATTCAACATAATCAGAAGCAATACAAACTAGACATCATACAGAAAACACAACCACATATAATAGTTCCAAGTTAGAGCAAGCACCTGTGATGGTGGAGTAGGGGAGGTGTGCTCATCATGTACACATATGTTCTAGAAACAGGAACACGTGTCATATTCACAGGCATTATGTGTAAAGTAAGCAGATGCAATTCAACAAAGTTAGAAGCGATACAAGCTAGACATCATACGCAACATGCAACCACATATAATAGTGCCAAGTTAGAGCAAGCACCTGTGATTGTGGAGTAGGGGAGATGTGCTCATCATGTACACGTATGTTCTAGAAACAGGAACACGTGTCATATTCACATGCATTATGTGTAAAGTAAGCAGATGCAATTCAACAAAGTTAGAAGCAATACAAGCTAGACATCATACGCAACATCCAACCCCATATAATAGTGCCAAGTTAGAGCAAGCACCTGTGATGGTGGAGTAGGGGAGATGTGCTCATCATCTACACAGCTACGTTGACTGTCTAGCCTTGCGTTGTCTTGCAAATCTTGTTGGGAGGATGGCGGAGTAGAATCTGTAGAGAACCTCCGTTTCAGTTGCTCGGAAGGACCACCATCATCCAATGCCTTGCCAATTTCCTTCAGCTTTATTGATTTTGCATTGTGAGGTCAAACCGACAAGAAAAAGGAATATAATTCGCTCTTCAGAACATTCATGCATGATACCGATTTAACACTACTCCGATGAAAGGCAAAGTCATGATACGAGGATGGAATATGTACGAAAAAATGGACGGCTTGACATATTCACACCTATGATGTGGTAACTAAGCGAAGGCACTTCAACAAATTAGAAGCATCGCAAACTAGACACCATATGAAAGGTGCAATCAATATCACTCGCCAAGTTAAAACTGTCTCGTCATAGGTGGCGTTCATCAAACTAGAAGCAATACATGCTAGAAATCATATTCAAGACGCAAAACCAATATCACATCGCCAACTTAAAGGTGTTCCATCATAAGTGACCTGATGCACGGGATACACAAGAAGAGTAGTTTCATGTAAGAACATGGTGTGATAAGCAGATATAGTATGTACCAAAAACAGGAAAGCGTTTCATATTCACACGTATCATGTGTAAGCTAAGCAGATGCGATTTACACTAATTAGGAGCAATACGAGCTAGACACCATATGCAACATGCAACCAGATATCACACTGCCAAGTTAGAGCAAGCACCTTGGATGGTGGAGTAGGGGAGCGGAGACTTGGACCTTGTAATTCACTATCAGTACAAGGAGAATCGGTACAGATGCTCCGTTTATGTTGCTACAAAGGACCACCATCATTGCCTTCCTTACAATTTTCCTTCCTCTTTCTTGATTTTGCATTGTCAAGTCAAACCCACAAGAAAAAGGAATAAAATTTGCTCTTTAGAACTCATTGATGCATTATACTGACGAACACTACTTTCATGTAAGGCAGCTGCATGATAGGAGGATGGAATATGTACGAAAAACAGGACGACGTGACATATTGACATGTATGATGTATAAAATGTAAACTAAGCACAAGGTGCTTGAACTTGTTAGAATCAATGCAAGCTAGAAACCATATGAAAGATGAAACCAATATCACTCTGCCAAATTAAAAGGGTGCCCTAACAAATGTATTTGACCAAATTAGAAGCAATACATGGCAAGAGGCTAGAAATAATATGCAATATGCAACGAATAAAGGTGACTCATCTTAAGTGATTGATGCAGGATACAGAAGAGAGGTAGTTTCATGTAAGAACAAGGTTAACACATAGATGTAGTGTGTACCAAAAATAGGAAGGCATGTCATATTCACAGGTATAATCTGTAAACTAAGCAGATGCGATTTACCCTAACTAGAAGCATTACAAGCTAGAAACTGTATGCAACATGCAACCACATATCACACTCCGAAGTTAGAGCAAGCACCTGTGATGGTGGTGTGCGGGAATTGCGGTCATCAACTAGAGAGCTACGTTTACTATCTTCATTTAGCTTTGCTGTTTCTTGAGAATCATGTGGGGAGGATGACAATGCTGTAGGACCTTGAAGTATGTCTAGAGGGGGGGGGGGGGTGATTATACTCCATGACCAATTAAAACTAAACCTTTTCCCAATTTTAGACTTTGGCTGATTTTAGCTATCTTTGAACAAGTCAAGCAATCTTCACACAATTCAAGCAAGCATGCAAAGAGTATATAGGCAGCGGAAATTAAAGCATGCAACTTGCAAGAATGTAAAGGGAAGGGTTTGGAGGATTCAAACGCAATTGGAGACATCGATGTTTTTGTCGTGGTTCCGATAGGTGGTGCTATCGTACATCCACGTTGATGGAGACTTCAACCCACGAAGGGTAGCAGTTGCTGAAGTCCACGGAGGGCTCCGCCACCTAAGGGTCCATGAAGAATCAACCTTGTCTATCCCACCATGGCCGTCTCCCACGAAGGACTTGCCTCACTAGCGGTAGATCTTCACGAAGTAGGCGACCTCCTTGCCCTTACAAACTCCTTGGTTCAACTCCACAGTCTTGTCGGAGGCTCCCAAGTGACACCTAGCCAATCTAGGAGACACCACTCTCCAAGAAGTAACAAATGGTGTGTTGATGATGAACTCCTTGCTCTTGTGCTTCAAATGATAGTATCCCCAACACTCAACTCTCTCTCACAGGATTTGGATTTGGTGGAAAGAAGATTTGAGTGGAAAGCAACTTGGGGAAAGCTAGAGATCAAGATTCATGTGGTTGGAATGGAATATCTTGGCCTCAACACATGAGTAGGTGGTTCTCTTTCAGAACTGGTAAGTTGGAAGTGTAGGTTTGTTCTGATGGCTCTCTCCATGAATGAAGAGGAGGTGGAGGGGTATATATAGCCTCCACACAAAATCTAACCATTACACACAATTTACCAAACTCGGTGGGACCGAATCAACAAACTCGGTCGGACCGATTCAGTAAACCTAGTGACCGTTAGGGTTTTCGATGGGACCGACATGCAACTCAAGAGGGACCGATATGGTTAGGGTTAGGGCATAACGTAATCTCGGTGAGACCGATTACACAAACTCGGGTGAGACCGATTTTGGTAATTAGCTAACCAGAGAGTTGGTCGAGTAAACTCGGTGGGACCGATTAAGCTCTCTCGGTGAGACCGAAAAGTTACGAAAGGGAAACAGAGAGTTTACATTGCAATCTCGGTGGGACCGATCGCTCACTTCGGTTAGACCGAAACATTACAAAGGGAAACCGAGAGATTACAATCCCATCTCGGTGAGACCGAGATCCCTATCGGTGAGACCGATTTGCCTAGGGTTTGTGGCAGTGGCTATGACATTTGAACTCGGTGGCGCCGGATAGAAAGAATCGGTAGGGCCGAGTTTGACTTTAGGTTTAGGTCATATGTGGATGTGAGAAAGTGGTGGAGGGTTTTGGAGCATATCACTAAGCACATGAAGCAAGAGGCTCATTAAGCAACACCTCATCCGTCCTTGATAGTATTGGCTTTTCCTATAGACTCAATGTGATCTTGGATCACCAAAATGTAAAATGTAGAGTCTTGAGCTTTTGAGCTTGAGCCAATCCTTTGTCCTCAATATTTTGAGGGATCCACTTTCATCATCCATGCCATGCCATTCATTGAGCTTTCCTGAAATATTTTTCTTGGAATAGCATTAGCTCAATGAGCTATATGTTGTTATGAATTACCAAAACCACCTAGGGATTGTTGCACTTTCAATCTCCCCCTTTTTGGTAATTGATGACAACATATAGATCAAAGCTTCGACAAATGATAATAAGATTGAAAAACATCATCGCTTTGAGAAGTATGTGATAAGAAAGAGCTCCCCCTAAATTTTTGCATATTTTAAGATTTGCTTTGGACTGCAAATGCACAAGGAATTAGGCTCATGGGTTACTCTTCCATGTCACATACATCTTGGTGGAGCGCTCAAAATAATAAAGATTGAATACATGCACTCATCACCAAGCACAGTGAACGATCATATAAGGATAAGCAAGATAATATCAATTAACAAGTATAAGTGTAGCTTATGATCAAACACATGATCATCAATGTCTCACATGTAATAGCATAGTATCTCAAGCAATCAAAAGCAAACAAAGTTCAACCAAGAAGACAAGAGAGAACAAAAGCAAATCTCTCTCTCAAAGCCTATGATCTATACATTTTTCTCCCCCTTTGGCAACAAGTTACCAAAAAGTTCCTAGAAAATGCATAGGACTATATCATCTCTCAGGCTTGGTCTTCTACTGGTGGCGTAGAGATGGCTCCTTGGACGAAGACTTCAGTTGATGTGGTTGTTGGGGAACGTAGTAATTTCAAAATTTTCCTACGCACACGCAAGACCATGGTGATGGCATAGCAACGAGAGGGGAGAGTGTCTGTCCACGTACCCTCGTAGACCGAAAGCGGAAGCGTTATAACAACGCGGTTGATGTAGTCAAACGTCTTCACGATCCGACCGATCCAAGTACCGAACGTCACGGCACCTCCGTGTTCAAAGACGCTGCTCAGCTCGATGGCGATCCCCGGCTCCGATCCAGCAAAGCTTCGGGGATGAGTTCCACAAGACGACGGCGTGGTGGACGATGATGATGCTCCACCGACGCAGGGCTTCGCCTAAGCTCCGCGACGATATGACTTCACGGGCGCAGGCTTCGCCTTAAGCTCATGACGATATGACCGAAGTGGAATATGGTGGAGGGGGCACCGCACGGCTAAGGAACGATCCGTAGATCAACTTGTGTGTCATGGGGTGTCCCCCTGCCCCGTGATATAAAGGAGCAAGGAGGAGGTGGCCGGCCTAGGGAGGAGGCGCGCAAGGGGGAGTCCTACTCCCACCGGAGTAGGACTCCTCCTTTCCTAGTAGGAGTAGGAGAGAAGGAAGGGAAGGGAGGAAGGTGCGGCCTCCCCCTAGTCCACCCGGACTAGGCCTTGGGGCGCGGCCTGCCCTAGGCAGCCCTCTCTCTTTCCGCAGGGGCCCAATAAGGCCCAATACTTCTCCCGCGAATTCCCGTAACTCTCGGTACTCCAAAAAATACCCGAATCATTCGAACCTTTGCGAACTCGAATATAGTCGTCCAATATATCGATCTTTACGTCTCGACCATTTCGAGACTCCTCGTCATGTCCCGGATCTCAACCGGGACTCCGAACTCCTTCGGTACATCATAACTCATAAACTCATAATAAAACTGTCATCGTAACCTTACGGGTTCGAGAACTATGTAGACATGACCTAGAACTATTCTTAGTCAATAACCAATAGCGGAACCTGGATGCCCATATTGGCTCCTACATATTCTACGAAGATCTTTATCGGTCAAACCGCATAACGACATACGTTGTTCCCTTTGTCATCGGTATGTTACTTACGAGATTCGATCGTCGGTATCCAATACCTAGTTCAATCTCGTTACGGTAAGTATCTTTACTCGCTCCATAATATATCATCTCACAACTAACTCATTAGTTGCAATGCTTGCAAGGCTTATGTGATGTGTATTACCGAGAAGGCCCAGAGATACCTCTCCAGACAATCGGAGTGACAAAACCTAATCTCGATTCATGCCAACTCAACATATACTTTTGGAGACACCAGAGAGTACCTTTATAATCACCCGATTACGTTGTGACGTTTGGTAGCACACAAAGTGTTCCTCCGATAAACGGGAGTTGCATAATCTTATAGTTGCGTGAACTTTGTATAAGTCATGAAGAAAGCAATAGCAACATACTAAACGATCAAGTGCTAAGCTAACGGAATGGGTCAAGTCAATCACATCATTCTCCTAATGAGGTGATCCCGTTAATCAAATGACAACTCATGTCTATGGTTAGGAAACATAACCATCTTCGATTAACGAGCTAGTCAAGTAGAGGCATACTAGTGACATCTTGTTTGTTTATGTATTCACACATGTATTATGTTTCCGGTTAATACAATTCTAGCATGAATAATAAACATTTATCATGATATAAGGAAATAAATAATAACTTTATTATTGCCTCTAGGGCATATTTCCTTCAGTCTCCCACTTGCACTAGAGTCGATAATCTAGTTCACATCATCATGTGATTCAACACTAATATTCACATCGGTATGTGATTAATACCGTAGTTCACATCGTCATGTGACCAACACCCAAAGGGTTTACTAGAGTCAATAATCTAGTTCACATCGCTATGTGATTAACACCCAAAGAGTACTAAGGTATGATCATGTTTTGTTCGTGAGAGAAGCTTAGTCAACGGTCTACATCACATTGAGCCGTATGTATTTTGCAAATATTCTATGTCTACAATGCTCGCACGGAGCTACTCTAGCTAATTGCTCCCACTTTCAATATGTATCCAGATTGAGACTTAGAGTCATCCGGATCGGTGTAAAAAGCTTGCATCGATGTAACTCTTTCTGACGGGCTCTTTTATCACTTCCATAATCGAGAAATATTTCCTTAATCCTCACTAAGGATGTTCTTGACCAATGTCCAAAGGATCTACTCCTAGATCACTATTGTACTCCCTTGCCAAATTCAGAGCAAGGTATACAATAGGTCCGGTACATAGCATAGCATACTTTACAGAACCTATGTTTGAGGCATAGGGAATGACTTTCATTCTCTTTTCTATTTTCTGCCGTGGTCGGGTTTGAGTCTTACTCAATTTCACACCTTTGCAACACAAAAAGAACTTTTCTTTGACTGCTCCATTTTGAACTACTTCAAAATCTTGACAAGGTATGTGCTTATTGAAAAAACTTATCAAGTGTCTTAATCTATCTCAATAGATCTTGATGCTCAATATGTAAGCAGCTTCACCGAGGTCTTTCTTTGAAAAACTCCTTTGAAATACTCCTTTATGCTTTCGAATAATTCTACATTATTTCCGATCAACAATATGTCATTCACATATACTTATCGTAAATGCTGTAGTGCTCCCACTCACTTTCTTGTAAATACGAGGCTTCTCCAAAAGTGCAGTATAAAACCATATGCTTTGATCACACTATCAAAGCGTTTATTCCAACTCCGAGATGCTTGCACGGTCCATAGATGGATCATTTGGAGCTTGCACATTTTGTTAGCTCCTTTAGGATTGACAAAACCTTCTGGTTGCATCATATACAACTCTTCTTTAATAAATCCATTAAAGAATGTAGTTTTGACATCCATTTGCCAGATTTCATAAAATGTGGCAATTGCTAACATGATTCGGACAGACTTAAGCATCGCTACGAGTGAGAAAATCTCATCGTATTCAACACCTTGAACTTGTCGAAAACCTTTTGCAACAAGTCGGGCTTTGTAGATAGTAACACTACTATCAACGTCCATCTTCCTCTTGAAGAACCATTTATTCTCTATGACTTGCCGATCATCGAGCAAATCAATCAAAGTCCACACTTTGTTCTCATACATGGATCCCATCTCAGATTTCATGGCCTCAAGCCATTTCGTGGAATCTAGGCTCATCATCGCTTCCTCATAGTTCGTAGGTTCATCATGGTCTAGTAACATGACTTCTAGAACAGGATTACTGTACCACTCTGGTGCGGATCTTACTCTGGAAGACCTACGAGGTTCGGTAGAAACTTGATCTGAAGTTTCATGATCATCATCATTAACTTCCTCACTAATTGGTGTAGGAATCATTGGAACTGATTCCTGTGATGAACTACTTTCCAATAAGGGAGAAGTTATAATTACCTCATCAAGTTCTACTTTCCTCCCACTCACTTCTTTCGAGAGAAACTTCTTCTCTAGAAAGGATCCATCTTAGCAAAAAAATATCTTGCTTTCGGATCTGTGATAGAAGGTGTACCCAATAGTTACCTTTGGGTATTCTATGAAGACGCACTTCTCCGATTTCGGTTCGAGCTTATCGGTGAAAACTTTTCACATAAGCATCACAACTCCAAACTTTAAGAAACGCATGACTTAGGTTTATCGCTAAACCATATTTCATACGGTGTCATCTCAACGGATTTAGATGGTGCCCTATTAAACGTGAATGCATTTGTCTCTAATGCATAACCCCAAAGCGATAGTGGTAAATCGGTAAGATACATCATAGATCGCACCATATCCAATAAAGTGCGGTTGATTTACATTCGGTCACACCATTATGCTGTGGTGTTCGGTGGCGTGAGTAGTGAAACTATTTCACATTGTTTTAATCAAGGCCAAACTTCGTAACTCAAATATTTTTCCTCTGCGATCATACCGTAGAAACTTTTATTTTCTTGTTACGATGATTCTTCACTTCACTCTGAAATACTTTGAACTTTTCAACTATTTCAGACTTATGTTTCATCAAGAAGATATACGCATATCTGCTCAGATCATCTGTGAAGGTCGAAAATAATGATACACGCCATGAGCCTTAACACACATCGGAGCGCATACATCGGTATGAATGATTTCCAACAAATCAGATGATCGCTCCATAGTTACGGAGAACGGCGTTTTAGTCATCTTGCCCATGAGTCACGGTTCGCAATTACCAAGAGATACATAATCAAGTGAATCCAAAAGCCCATCAAGATGGAGTTTCTTCATGCGTTTTACAATCGATATGACCCAAACGGCGATTACCACAAATAAATTGCACTATCATTATTAACTTTACATCTTTTGGTTTCAATATTATGAATATGTGTGTCACGATCGAGATCCAACAAACCATTTTCATTGGGTGTATGACCATAGAAGGTTTTATTCATGTAAGCGAACAATAATTATTCTCTAACTTACATGAATAACCGTATTGCAATAAACATGATCAAATCATATTCATGCTCAACGCAAACGCCAAATAACATTTATTTAGGTTCAACACTAATCCCGATAGTATAGGGAGTGTGCGATGATGATCATATCAATCTTGGAACTACTTCCAACATTCATCGTCACTTCCCCTTCAACTAGTTTATGTTTATTCTGTAACTCCTGTTTCGAGTTACTAATCTTAGCAACCGAGCAAGTATCAAATACTCAGGGGCTACTATAAACACTAGTAAAGCACACATTAATAACCTGTATATCAAATATACCCTTGTTCACTTTGCCATCCTTCTTATCCACCAAATATTTGGGGTATTTCCGTTTCCAGTGACCATTTCCTATGCAGTGTAAGCACTCAGTTTCAGGCTTTAGTTCAGCTTTGGGTTTCTTCGTGGGAGTGACAACTTGCTTGCCATTCTACTTAAAGTTCCCCTTTCTTTCCCTTTGCCCTTTTTCTTGAAACTAGTGGTCTTGTCAATCATCAACACTTGATGCTCTTTCTTGATTTCTACCTTCACGATTTCAACATCACGAAGAGCTCGGGAATCGTTTTCGTCATCCCTTGCATACTATAGTTCATCACGAAGTTCTAGTAACTTAGTGATGGTGACTAGAGAATTTCGTCAATCACTATCTTATCCGGAAGATTAACTCCCACTTGATTCAAGCGATTGAAGTACCTGACAATCTGAGCACATGCTCACTAGTTGAGCGATTCTCCTCCATCTTTTAGCTATAGAACTTGTTGGAGTCTTCATATCTCTCAACTCGGGTATTTGCTGAAATATTAACTTCAACTCTGGAACATCTCATATGGTCCATGACGTTCAAAATGTCTTTGAAGTCCCGATTCTAAGCCGTTTAAGCATGGTGCACTAAACTATCAAGTAGTCATCATATTGAGCTAGGCAAACGTTCATAACGTCTGCATCTGCTCCTGCAATAGGTCCATCACCTAGCGGTGCATCAAGAACATAATTCTTCAGGCAGCAATGAGGATAAACCTCAGATCACGGATCCAATCCGCAACATTGCTACTAACATTTTTCAATACAATTTTCTCTAGGAACACATATAAAAACTTAGGGAAGCAACAACGCGAGCTATTGATCTACAACATAATTTGCAAAATTCTACCAGGACTAAGTTCATGATAAATTTAAGTTCAATTAATCATATTACTTGAGAACTCCCACTTAGGCAGACATCTCTCTAGTCATCTAAGTGATCACGTGATCCAAATCAACTAAACCATAACCGATCATCACGTGAGATGGAGTAGTTTTCAATGGTGAACATCACTATGTTGATCATATCTACTATATGATTCACGCTCGACCTTTCGGTCTCCGTGTTCCGAGGCCATATCTGCATATGCTAGGCTCGTCAAGTTTAACCTGAGTATTCTGCGTGTGCAAAACTGGCTTGCACCCGTTGTAGATGGACGTAGAACTTATCACACCTGATCATCACGTGGTGTCTGGGTACTACGAACTTTTAGCAACGGTGCATACTCAGGAAGAACACTTCTTGATAATTTAAGTGAGAGATCATCTTATAATGCTACCATCAATCAAAGCAAGATAAGATACATAAAGGATAAACATCACATGCAATCAATATAAGTGATATGATATGGTCATCATCATCTTGTGCTTGTGATCTCCATCGCCGAAGCACCGTCATGATCACCATCGTCACCGGCGCGACACCTTGATCTCCATCGTAGCATCTTTGTCGTCCTCGCCAACTATTGCTTCCACGACTATCGCTACCGCTTAGTGATAAAGTAAAGCAATTACATGGCGTTGAATTTCATACAATAAAGTTTATAAACCATATGGCTCCTGCCGATTGCCGATAACTTCGGTTACAAAACATGATCATCTCATACAATAAAATATAGCATCACGTCTTGACCACATCATATCACAACATGCCCTGCAAAAACAAGTTAGACGTCCTCTACTTTGTTGTTGCAAGTTTTACGTGGCTGCTACGGGCTGAGCAAGAACCGTTCTTACCTACGCATCAAAACCACAACGATAGTTTGTCAAGTTGGTGCTGTTTTAACCTTCGCAAGGACCGGGCGTAGCCACACTTCGGTTCAACTAAAGTGAGAGAGAGACACCCGCCGGTCACCTTTAAGCAACGAGTGCTCGGAGCGGTGAAACCAGTCTCGCGTAAGCGTCTGGCGTAATGTCGGTCCGGCCGCTTCATCTCACAATACCGCTGAACCAAAGTATGACATGCCGGTAAGCGGTATGACTTATATCGCCCACAACTCACTTGTGTTCTACTCGTGCATATGACATCAACGCATAAAACCAGGCTCGGATGCCACTGTTGGGGAACGTAGTAATTTCAAAATTTTCCTACGCACACGCAAGACCATGGTGATGGCATAGCAACGAGAGGGGAGAGTGTCTGTCCACGTACCCTCGTAGACCGAAAGCGGAAGCGTTATAACAACGCGGTTGATGTAGTCGTACGTCTTCACGATCCGACCGATCCAAGTACCGAACGTACGACACCTCCGTGTTCAGCACACGTTCAGCTCGATGACGATCCCCGGGCTCCGATCCAGCAAAGCTTCGGGGATGAGTTCACAAGACGACGGCGGCAGGACGATGATGATGCTCCACCGACGCAGGGCTTCGCCTAAGCTCCGCGACGATATGACTTCACCGGCGCGGGGCTTCGCCTAAGCTCATGACGATATGACCAAGTGGAATATGGTGGAGGGGGCACCGCTGACACGGCTAAGGAATGATCCGTAGATCAACTTGTGTGTCATGGGGTGCCCCCGCCTGCATATATAAAGGAGCAAGGAGGAGGTGGCCGGCCTAGGGAGGAGGCGCACCAAGGGGGGAGTCCTACTCCCACCGGAGTAGGACTCCTCCTTTCCTAGTAGGAGTAGGAGAGAAGGAAGGGAAGGGAGGAAGGTGCGGCCTCCCCTAGTCCACCCGGACTAGGCCTTGGGGGCGCGGCCTGCCCTAGGCAGCCCCTCTCTCTTTCCCTTGAGGGCCCAATAAGGCCCAATACTTCTTCCCGGCGAATTCCCGTAACTCTCCGGTACTCCGAAAAATACCCGAATCATTCGGAACCTTTCCGAACTACGAATATAGTCGTCCAATATATCGATCTTTACGTCTCGACCATTTCGAGACTCCTCGTCATGTCCCCGATCTCATCCGGGACTCCGAACTCCTTCGGTACATCATAACTCATAAACTCATAATAAAGCATCGCCATCGTAACCTTGTTGCAAGCGGACCCTACGGGTTCGAGAACTATGTAGACATGACCTAGAACTATTCTTGGTCAATAACCAATAGCGGAACCTGGATGCCCATATTGGCTCCTACATATTCTACGAAGATCTTTATCGGTCAAACCGCATAACGACATCGTTGTTCCCTTTGTCATCGGTATGTTACTTACCCGAGATTCGATCGTCGGTATCCAATACCTAGTTCAATCTCGCTATCGGTAAGTCTCTTTACTCGTTCCGTAATATATCATCTCACAACTAACTCATTAGTTGCAATGCTTGCAAGGCTTATGTGATGTGTATTACCGAGAAGGCCCAGAGATACCTCTCCGAGCAATCGGAGTGACAAAACCTAATCTCGATTCATGCCAACTCAACATATACTTTTGGAGACACTGTAGAGTACCTTTATAATCACCCGATTCACGTTGTGACGTTTGGTAGCACACAAAGTGTTCCTCCGGTAAACGGAGTTGCATAATCTTATAGTTGCAGGAACTTTGTATAAGTCATGAAGAAAGCAATAGCAACATACTAAGCGATCAAGTGCTAAGCTAACGGAATGGGTCAAGTCAATCACATCATTCTCCTAATGATGTGATCCCGTTAATCAAATGACAACTCATGTCTATGGTTAGGAAACATAACCATCTTCGATTAACGAGCTAGTCAAGTAGAGGCATACTAGTGACATACTTGTTTGTTTATGTATTCACACATGTATTATGTTTCCGGTTAATACAATTCTAGCATGAATAATAAACATTTATCATGATATAAGGAAATAAATAATAACTTTATTATTGCCTCTAGGGCATATTTCCTTCAGTGGTAGGAGCTGAAGGATTTGGTGCTGGAGCTGGTTGCGCTGGAGCTGTAGCTGGAGCAGATGAAGTGACTCTGGTGTCTCGTACTGGCTCTGCAGCTGATCTCTGAGCTCGAGGCACTCTGGGAAATGCATCAGTTGTCGTCCTGCCCTTCCTCTCCTGCATGTAATCCTGTAGCTGCTCCACAACTGATTGAATCTCAGTTACTTTGACATCAAGATCATAGAATTTTTGTTCCATGATTCTTTCCAGGCTCTCTTGGTTTTGAGTTAGGGTGGCCAACCCCTTCTCAATCCGCAGAGTTTATGCTATCAAGTAACCAAGCTGCTCCTGCTTGTTCTTCAAAAAGTATTCAGATGCCTCTGCTAGAGTTGGCATCTTGGCAGCCTTCTCTTTCCTTGCCTTCTCCTTCTTATCTTGAGCTTGTACTGATGATGGTTCATTCTCAGTCATGACAACTTGATTGTCCTCAAATTCAGGATACAGAACCAAGTGTTCCTTATCCAACAGATACTTCCATGTGCCCATATTTGAGTTAATCAACTCCTAAATTTGTGGGGCATATCCACAGCTCCTTTTCTGGTCTGCTGTTGTCCTCTTGATAGTTCCAACTATGAGGCTCATGACTTTGAATTTCTGGGGCACATAAAAAATGTCAAGCAAATTAATTGCATGCCCTCTGATCATGTTGTGGTCACCTGATTTGGGCAACAAAGTGTGCCTTAGGATCCAGTTGATCGTAGGCAGCCCTGACAAAAGAAAATGAACTGATCCAAACTTGAAAGTCTCAAGTGCATCATCCGGGATCTCCTTGTACATCCGTGACATTGAGTTATGATCCATCTTCTTCTTGGCATAAATGTCCAAGTCATCTTCACTTTCCTTTGGGGCATTGATCGGACTTGCCCATTCCTCTATGGTTGATTGGTATCTCGTTCCTTCCGACATCCAAACTATCCTCGCCATCCGGATAGAAATGTCTTGTGAAGTAGAATTGCATAATGAGCTCATCGTTCCGGTTTGTGAGCTTACGCCCAACAAAATCTGCAACTCCACACGCCCGAAGCTGTCATATACTCCAGGATAGTGTTCTGCATTCTCCTGAATGTAGGTCCAGTCGACCCACCTCATATCACATACTATGGGCTTCTTATCCAATAAGTTGGTCTCATAGAAGTCCTGCTGCTCCTTGGTGTGGAACCTGTAATCTACAACAGTCCTTCTCCTCGTGGCATATGGATCTGACTCTCTCCATAGCCTCAACCCTAAATCTCTCCTGATCTTCATGTTCTCAGCCACAGGATGAGCATCATTGTGGTCTAGAATCTTGGGTTTGAGCTTCCTTAGGACTTGCCCTTCTTCATCTTCCTCAGCAACAACATCAGGCATTGGGGCCTTGTTCTTTTCAGCAGCTAGTATACTCCTGGTATTCCTCTTAGTTGCACTCTTGGGCTTGGAGGCAGCTTTGGGTGCTACTTTGAGCTTTGAAGTTGCAGCCCCTGACTTGATAGCATTGATACGTCTCCAACGTATCTATAATTTTTGATTGCTCCATGCTATATTATCTACTGTTTTAGGCAATATTGGGATTTATTTTCCACTTTTATATTATTTTTGGGACTAACCTATTAACTGGAGGCCCAGCCCAGATTTGATGTTTTATGCCTATTTCAGTGTTTCGAGGAAAAGGAATATCAGACGGTTTCAAAATGGAACGAAATCAACTGGAGAAGTTATTTTTGGAAGGAAACCCACCTGATGGACTTGGATCCCACGTCAGAAGATACGGGAGGTGCTCACGAGGGTGGGGGCGCGCCCTCCCCCCTGGGCGTGCCCCCTGCCTCGTGGGGCCCCCGTAGCTCCACCGACGTACTACCTTCACCCATATATACCTACGTACCCTAAAACTTCCAGAACAGAAGATAGATCGAGAGTTCCGCCGCCGCAAGCCTCCAGAACCACGAAAAACCAATCGGGACCCCTTTCCAAAGACCACGGGAGGGGGATCCATCTCCGTGGCCATCTTCATCATCCCGGCGCTATCCATGACGAGGAGGGAGTAGTTCACCCTCGGGGCTGAGGGTATGTACCGGTAGCTATGTGTTTGATCTCTCTCTCTCTCTCTCTCTCTCTCGTGTTCTCTCTTGTGTTCCATCTATGGCACGATCTTGATGTATCCCGAGCTTTGCTATTGTAGTTGGATCTTATGATGTTTCTCCCCCTCTACTCTCTTGTGATGAATTGAGTTTCCCTTTGAAGTTATCTTATCGGATTGAGTCTTTATGAGAACACTTGATGTATGTCTTGGTGATCAACTTGCGGGTTTCGTGACATTGGGAACCTATGCATAGGGGTTGGCACACGTTCTTGATTCTCCGGTAGAAACTTTGGGGCATTCTTTGAAGTACTTTTATGTTGGTTGGATGAATCTGAGATTGTGTGATGCATATCGTATAATCATGCCCACGGATACTTGAGGTGACAATGGAGTATCTAGGTGGCATTAGGGTTTTGGTTGATTTGTATCTTAAGGTATTATTCTAGTAAAAACTCCAGGGTTGTTTGTGACACTTATAGGAATAGCCCAATGGATTGATTTGAAAGAATAACTTTGAGGTGGTTTCGTACCCTACCATAATCTCTACGTTTGTTCTCCGCTATTAGTGTCTTTGGAGTGACTCTTTGTTGCATGTTGAGGGATAGTTATTTGATCTATCTATGTTATTATTGTTGAGAGAACTTACACTAGTGAAAGTATGAACCCTAGGCCTTGTTTCCTATCATTGCAATACCATTTACGCTCACTTTTACCGTTAGTTACCTTGCTGTTTTTATATTTTCAGTTTACAAATACCTATATCTACCATCCATATTGCAGTTGTATCACCATCTCTTCGACGAACTAGTGCACCTATACAATTTACCATTGTATTCGGTTTGTTGGGGACACAAGAGACTTTTTGTTATTTGGTTGCAGGGTTGCTTGAGAGAGACCATCTTCATCCTACGCCTCCCACGGATTGATAAACCTTAGGTCATCCACTTGAGGGAAATTTGCTCTTGTCCTACAAACCTGCACTTGCAGGGCCCAACAACGTCTACAAGAAGAAGGTTGTGTAGTAGACATCAAGCTCTTTTTCTAAGGCCGCTGTTTGGGGAGGCTAGGTAAGTGAAGGTATATCTTTAGATCTTGCATTCGAATCTTTTTTTTCTTGTTTTAGCACTAGTCTAGTTTATAAAAGAAAACTACAAAAAAAATGGAATTGAGTTTGTCTCATACGCTTCACCTTTTTAATATCTTTCGTGAGAATGATGGAAAGGAAAATTGTGCCAAAGTGGTAGAAGAAGAATTACGTAGAATGCTTGGCATGAAATATGTGAATGATGAGCATGATTGCAATTTTGTTAGTATGAATGCCTTGAATACACATGATGCTAATGATATGCAAAGCCACAAGCTTGGGGAAGCTATGTTTGATGAAGATGATTTTTTTGTCCCCCAAGCTTTGGTGAGAAAATTTACTATGATGAAAGCATGCCTCCTATCTATGATGATTATTGTGATGACACGTATGCTTTAAAGAATAATGATAACCATGAAACTTGTCATCTTGATCTTAACTTTCAATCACATGATAGTTATTTTGTTGAGTTTGCTCCCACTATTGTTGATGAGAATAGATTTGCTTATGTGGAGAGTAGTAGAATTTCTATGCTTGTAGATCATGAAAAGAATGCTTTAGGTGCTGGTTATACTGTTGAATTCATTCATGATGCTACTGAAAATTATTATGAGGGAGGAATATATGCTTGTAGGAATTGCAATAATGTCAAGTTTCCTCTCTATGTGCTTAAAATCTTGAAGTTATGCTTGTTTTACCTTCCTATGCAAGTTGATTATTGTTCCCATAATTTGTTTGTTCACAAACTTCCTATGCATAGGAAGTGGGTTAGACTTAAATGTGCTAGTCATATTCTTCATGATGCTCTATTTATGTTTCAATTCTTATCTTTTATGTGAGCATCATTGAAATCATCATGCCTAGCTAGGGGCGTTAAACGATAGCGCTTGTTGGGAGGCAACCCAATTTTATTTTAGTTTCTTGCTTTTTGGTTCTGTTTAGGAATAAATAATCCATCTATCCTCTGTTTAGATGTGGTTTTATCTTTTAATTAGTGTTTGTGCCAAGTTAAACCTATTAGATCTTCTTGGGAGATAGTTATTTGATCTTGCTGTAATTTTCAGAATCTTTGCGCTCAGTGCCCGAATTGTTAAAAATCACCAGAACATGATAAAATAGTGATTCCAATTGATGCTGATCAATAAACAAATTTTCCAGGTCGTCTAATTTTGGTGGAATTTTTTGGGTTTCAGAAGTTTGCGTTAGTTACAGATTACTACAGACTATTCTGTTTTTGACAGATTCTATTTTCATTGTGTTGTTTGCTTATTTTGATGACTCTATGGCTAGTAAAATAGTTTATAAACCGTAGAGAAGTTGGAATACAGTAGGTTTAACACCAATATAAATAAATAATGAGTTCATTACAGTACCTTGAAGTGGTGTTTTGTTTTCTTTCGCTAACGGAGCTTACGAGTTTTCTGTTAAGTTTTGTGTTGTGAAGTTTTCATGTTTTGGGTAAAGATTCGATGGGCTATGGAATAAGGAGTGGCAAGAGCCTAAGCTTGGGGATGCCCAAGGCACCCCAAGGTAATATTCAAGGATAACCAAGCGTCTAAGCTTGGGGATGCCTCGGAAGGCATCCCCTCTTTCGTCTTCGTTCATCGGTAACTTTACTTGGAGCTATATTTTTATTCACCACATGATATGTGTTTTGCTTGGAGCGTCATTCTATTTTATTTAGTTTTGCTTTCTGTTTGGATACAATACCAAGATCTGAAATTCTTATATGGGAGAGTCTTCACATAGTTACATAATTATTTAGCTACTCATTGATCTTCACTCATATCATTCGGAGTAGTTTGTTGTTTGCTCTAGTTCTTCACTTATATCTTTTAGATCATGGTGGTAGTTTTATTTTGAAGAAATAGATGAACTCTCGTGCTTCACTTATATTATTTTGAGAGTCTTAAATAGCATGGTAATTTGCTTAAATAATCTTAATATGCTAGGCATACAAGATTTGTAAGAATTCTTATAAGTGTGTTGAATACTACGAGAAGTTTGATACTTGATAATTGTTTTGAGATATGGAGGTGATAATATCAAAGTCGTGCTAGTTGGGTGATTATGAATTTAAAGAATGCTTGTGTTGAAGTTAGCAAGTCCCGTAGCATGCACGTATGGTTAAAGTTGTGTAACAAATTTGAAACATGAAGTGTACAGCTTGTGCATCCTTATGAGTGGCGGTCGGGGACGGCGATGGTCTTTTCCTACCAATCTATCCCCTAGGAGCATGCGCGTAGTACTTGATTTTTGATGACTTCTAAATTTTGCAATAAGTATATGAGTTCTTTTGACTAATGTTGAGTCCATGGATTATACGCACTTTTACCTTTCCGCCTTTGCTAGCCTCTTGATGCCGTGCATTGCCCTCTCTCACCTTGAGAGTTGGTGCAAACTTCGCCGGTGCATCCAAACCCCGTGATATGATACGCTCTATCACCCATAAACTTCCTTATATCTTCCTCAAAACAGCCACCATACCTACCTATTATGGCATTTCCATAGCCATTCCGAGATATATTGCCATGCAACTTTCCACCGTTCTGTTAATCATTATGACATACATTACTTTTGTCATATTGCCATTGCATGATCATGTAGTTGACATCGTATTCGTGGCAAAGCCACCATGCATTATTTTCCATACATGTCACTCTTGATTCATTGCACCATCCCGGTACACCACCGGAGGCATTCATATAGAGTCATATCTTGTTCTAGTATCGAGTTGTAATCCTTATGTTGTAATCAATAGAAGTGTGATGATCATCATTATTAGAGCATTGCCCAAAAAAAAGAGAAAGGCCAAAAAAAAGAAAGGCCAAAAAAAAGAAAGGCCCAAAAAAAAGAGAAAGGCAAAAAAAAGGCCCAAAAAAATAAAAAAATAAAATAAAAAGGGCAATGTTACTATCCTCTTTTTCCACACTTGTGCTTCAAAGTAGCACCTTGTTCTTCATGTAGTGAGTCTCATATATTGTGCTTCAAAGTAGCACCATGGTTTTCATATAGTGAGTCTCATAAGTTATCTTTTTCATACTAGTGGGAATTTTTCATTATAGAACTTGGCTTGTATATTCCTACGATGGGCTTCCTCAAATGCCCTAGGTCTTCGTGAGCAAGCAAGTTGGATGCACACCCACTAGTTTTCTTTTGTTGAACATTCATAGCTCTAGTGCATCCGTTGCATGGCAATCCCTACTCCTCATGTTGACATCAATTAATGGGCATCTCCATAGCTCGTTGATTAGCCTCGTCAATGTGAGACTTTCTCCTTTATTGTCTTCTCCACACAATCCCCATCATCATATTCTATTCCACCCACAGTGCTATATCCATGGCTCACGCTCATGTATTGCGTGAAGGTTGAAAACGTTTGAGATTATTTAAGTATGAAACAATTGCTTGGCTTGTCATCGGGGGTATAGAAGTTGGGAACATCTTTGTGTGACGAAAATGAAGTATAGCCTAACTATATGATTTTGTAGGGATGAACTTTCTTTTGCCATGCTATTTTGAGAAGACATGATTACTTTGATTAGTATGCTTGAAGTGTTACTATTTCTTTTATCAATATGAACTTTTGTCTTGAATCTTATGGATCTGAATATTCATATCACAAGTAAGAAGAATTACATTGAAATTATTTCAAGTAGCACTCCGCATCAAAAATTATCTTTTTTATCATTTACCTACTCGAGGACGAGCATGAATTAAGCTTGGGGTTGCTTGATACGTCTCCAACGTATCTATAATTTTTGATTGCTTCATGCTATATTATCTACTGTTTTAGGCAATATTGGGCTTTATTTTCCACTTTTATATTATTTTTGGGACTAACCTATTAACCGGAGGCCCAAATTGATTTTGTTTTATGCCTATTTCGGTGTTTCGAGGAAAAGGAATATCGACGGAGTCAAACGGAACGAAATCAACTGGAGAATTTATTTTTGGAAAGAAACCCACGATGGACTTGGACCCCACGTCGAGAAGATACGGGAGGTGCTCACGAGGGTGGGCGCGCCCTCCCCACAGGCCGCCGCCTCGTGGGGCCCCGTAGCTCCACCGACGTACTCCCTTCACCCATATATACCTACGTGCCTAAAACTTCCAGAACAGAAGATAGATCGGGAGTTCCGCCGCGCAAGCCTCCGTAACCACGAAAAACCAATCAGGACCCCTTTAGGCACCTGCCGAGGGAGGATCCATCTCCGGTGGCCATCTTCATCATCCGGTGCTATCCATGACGAGGAGGAATAGTTCACCCCTCGGGGCTGAGGGTATGTACCGATAGCTATGTGTTTGATCTCTCTCTCTCTCTCTCTCTCTGTGTTCTCTCTCGTGTACCCTCTATGGCATGATCTTGATGTATCCCGAGCTTTGCTATTGTAGTTGGATCTTATGATGTTTCTCCCCTCTACTCTCTTGTGATGAATTGAGTTTCCCCTTTGAAGTTATCTTATCGGATTGAGTCTTTATGAGAACACTTGATGTATGTCTTGGTGATCAACTTGCGGGTTTCATGACATTGGGAACCTATGCATAGGGGTTGGCACACGTTCTTGATTCTCCGGTAGAAACTTTGGGGCATTCTTTGAAGTACTTTTATGTTGGTTAGATGAATCTGAGATTGTGTGATGCATATCGTATAATCATGCCCACGGATACTTGAGGTGACAATGGAGTATCTAGGCGACATTAGGGTTTTGGTTGATTTGTATTTTAAGGTGTTATTCTAGTAAAAACTCCAGGGTTGTTTGTGACACTTATAGGAATAGCCCAACGAATTGATTTGAAAGAATAACTTTGAGGTGGTTTCGTACCCTACCATAATCTCTACGTTTGTTCTCCGCTATTAGTGGCTTTGGAGTGACTCTTTGTTGCATGTTGAGGGATAGTTATTTGATCTATCTATGTTATTATTGTTGAGAGAACTTACACTAGTGAAAGTATGAACCCTAGGCCTTGTTTCCTATCATTGCAATACCGTTTACGCTCACTTTTACCGTTAGTTACCTTGCTGTTTTTATATTTTCAGTTTACAAATACCTATATCTACCATCCATATTGCACTTGTATCACCATCTCTTCGCCGAACTAGTGCACCTATACAATTTACCATTGTATTGATTGTGTTGGGGACACAAGAGACTTTTGTTATTTGGTTGCGGGTTGCTTGAGAGAGACCATCTTCATCCCACGCCTCCCACGGATTGATAAACCTTAGGTCATCCACTTGAGGGAAATTTGCTACTGTCCTACAAACATGTGCACTTGCAGGCCCAACAACGTCTACAAGAAGAAGGTTGTGTAGTAGACATCAAGCTCTTTTCCGGCGCCCGCTGTCGGGAGGCTAGGTAAGTGAAGGTATATCTTTAGATCTTGCAATCGAATCTTTTTGTTTCTTGTTTTAGCACTAGTTTAGTTTATAAAAGAAAACTACAAAAAAATGGAATGGAGTTTGTCTCATACGCTTCACCTTTTTAATATCTTTCGTGAGAATGATGGAAAGGAAAATTGTGCCAAAGTGGTAGAAGAAGAATTACGTAGAATGCTTGGCATGAATTATGTGAATGATGAGCATGATTGAAATGTTTTTAGTATGAATTCCTCGAATACACATGATGCTAATGATATGCAAAGCCACAAGCTTGGGGAAGCTATGTTTGATGAAGATGATATTTTTTGTCCCCCAAGCTTTGGTGAGCAAATTTACTATGATGAAAGCATGCCTCCTATCTATGATGATTATTGTGATGACACGTATGCTTTAAAGAATAATGATAACCATGAAACTTGTCATCTTGATCTTAACTTTCAATCACATGATAGCTATTTTGTTGAGTTTGCTCCCACTATTGTTGATGAGAATAGATTTGCTTATGTGGAGAGTAGTAGAATTTCTATGCTTGTAGATCATGAAAAGAACGCTTTAGGTGCTGGTTATATTGTTGAATTCATTCATGATGCTACTGAAAATTATTATGAGGGAGGAATATATGCTTGTAGGAATTGCAATAATATCAAGTTTCCTCTCTATGTGCTTAAAATCTTGAAGGTATGCTTGTTTTACCTTCCTATGCAAGTTGATTATTGTTCCCATAAGTTGTTTGTTCACAAAATCCTATGCATAGGAAGTGGGTTAGACTTAAATGTGCTAGTCATATTCTTCATGATGCTCTCTTTATGTTTCGATTCTTATCTTTTATGTGAGCATCATTGAAATCATCATGCCTAGCTAGGGCGTTAAGCGATAGCGCTTGTTGGGAGGCAACCCAATTTTATTTTAGTTTCTTGCTTTTTGGTTCTGTTTAGGAATAAATAATCCATCTAGCCTCTGTTTAGATGTGGTTTTATCTTTTAATTAGTGTTTGTGCCAAGTTAAACCTATTAGATCTTCTTGGGAGATAGTTATTTGATCTTGCTGTAATTTTCAGAATCTTTACGCTCAGTGCCTGAATTGTTTAAAATAACCAGAACGTGATAAAATAGTGATTCCAATTGCTGCTGATCAATAACAAAATTGTCTAGGTCGTCTAATTTTGGTAGAAATGTTTGGGTTCCAAAAGTTTGCGTTAGTTACAGATTACTACAGACTGTTCTGTTTTTGACAGATTCTGTTTGCATTGTGTTGTTTGCTTATTTTGATGACTCTATGGCTAGTAAAATAGTTTATAAACCGTAGAGAAGTTAGAATACAGTAGGTTTAACACCAATATAAATAAAGAATGAGTTCATTACAGTACCTTGAAGTGGTGTTTTGTTTTCTTTCGCTAACGGGGCTTACGAGTTTTCTATTAAGTTTTGTGTTGTGAAGTTTTCAATTTTTGGGTAAAGATTCGATGGACTATGGAATAAGGAGTGGCAAGAGCCTAAGCTTGGGGATGCCCAAGGCACCCCAAGGTAATATTCAAGGATAACCAAGCGTCTAAGCTTGGGGATGCCCCGGAAGGCATCCCCTCTTTCGTCTTCGTTCATCGGTAACTTTACTTGGAGCTATATTTTTATTCACCACATGATATGTGTTTCGCTTGGAGCATCATTCTATTTTATTTAGTTTTGCTTGCTGTTTGGATACAATACCAAGATCTGAAATTATTATATGGGATAGTCTTCACATAGTTACATAATTATTTAGCTACTCATTGATCTTCACTCATATCATTCGGAGTAGTTTGTTGTTTGCTCTAGTTCTTCACTTATATCTTTGGCCATAGATAGCTAGAGAAGGTTCTTAGGCATTCTTGTCCATCCATGCTCACACAATAAAATGGCAAATGAAATATGTGACAATGCATGCACAACCAATTCTAGCATCTATCAAACAATTGGCGATGACTAGGTCATCTATATATGAGTATATTGACTTAGGAGTCAAATGAGAACATTTGATCATAGGTCATACTCATCGTTTAAGCTCAAGTGGGGTTACCACTTTTACATAAAGCATTCATGTGTTCACATCATTAGAGTTGCTTTGACTTAATTCTTAGAGTTAAGCTCCCCCTGGATGTGAGATCCCCCCTTAGAGGGATGAACTAACCTTGGGTTTTGTCGATGATGACTTCATGTAGGTGTTGAAGATGTGGATGCTCAATGTTGATGTAGATCTTTTTGGAGCATACCTTTGGAGTGAGTTGCACTTTCAATACCTACATGGGTTAGTCCCACAAGGAACAAACAAGAATATCCATAGACATAGAGTGATGCACACACAAAATGATGTCCATGAAAACATTAGGTTACCTTGTCCCTTGCCTTACCAACATGAGGGTTTGTGACTCCTTGAACTAGTGCAAAATATGGAAGATGATTGCACTTGTCTTTGCCATAATGATATGAGTGGAGAATGTTGGCGGAGTCACCCTCAAGAACTCTCTAGTTCTTCTTCTTCTTCGGGATCCACATCATCTTGATGGGAATCCTTGGTGTGGTAGTTGTACTTGATGAAGTAGAACTTGACGTAGTCTTCGGAACCCACTTGACCAAGGCCTTAGGTGCTTCTTCAAATGCATCAATATCCTCCTGAAGCTTGTCCTTGCCTTTGTTCTTGTGGTCTTGTGGTGGAAGATCATCTTGTGCTTGTGTTCCTTTGAAGGAAGTAGGATCATACTTCTCTTGTTGAGGAACAAACTTCGTCTTGGGGTATTGATCTTCTTCCCACTCTACTCCATTGGCATTGAACTTTCGTTCAAAACCAACACCTTGATTCTTCCGGTGCCTTCCTTGCTTGCGTACAATTTCCTCGAATTGCTTACTCCTGGCAAGGCTCTTGTATACACCTTTCTCTATAATTCCCTTCAATAAGCTGTTTTCTTGCTCAAGTGTAACTTGGCTAAGAGGATCATTAGTGTAATCAAGAGAACTACTAGAAGCAACAATATTGGATTTAGCATTGTTATTGTTACTACTAGAGGAAGAATCTTTCTTGTTCTTGTTACTAGACTTGGCTTGAGGCATGTAAGTAGATAAGAGTAAACGCTTGGCAATGTAAGAAGAACTTTTCTTACGGAGATCATCATTGATTGCCTTTAAGAACTCATGCTCTTGCTCAAGATTGAGCTTTTCAAAGCGTAACTTCTCATGAGCCCTTAAAAGTTCTCGATGATCTTGAAGATAGTTTCATGAGCTAACTTAAGAGTGTTTAGTTCTTTAGTTAGAAGCTCAATCTTCTCCTTATCATTGTCATTCGTTTCATCTTGATTAACATGATTAATTGACGTTTCATCATAGTATTCATCACTAGAGTTGTCAACAAGTAAATCATCATCACCTAGCAAGTCATCTTCATCACTATTAAAATCCACATACTCGGGGTGTGTTACCTTAGGACCTTTGGCCATGAAGCATCTACCAATTCCTTCATTTGGTGATTCAAATATGTCGTAGGAGTTGGTTGACACAAGTGCTAGGCCGGAAACACCTTCATCTTGAGTGTATTCAGAGTCGGAGTGATAGCTTCTCTCGGAGTGATTGTCGGAGTCGGAGCCGGATACCCATTCACCAACATGAGCTTGATGTCTTCGTTTTGTGTAGATCTTTGATGACTTGTCCTTCCTTTCCGAATCCTTGCTTCTCCGTGAGGGTCTTCATTCATAACGATCATCTCTACTCCTTCTCTCTCTTGGTGGTGATTCTTCTCTTCTACTTCTTCTCTTGGGAGAATCTTCTCTTCTTTTGTAGGGTGCCGTACACTCATTGGAATAGTGTCCGGGTCTCCCACAATTGTAGCAATTGCGCTCTCGACTAGAAGATCTTTTGTCATTGTAGGACCTTGACTTAGAGCTTCTTTCTTTGCTTCTACTCTCGTAGAATTTGTTGAAGTTCTTCACCATTAAGCTCAATTCTTCATTGAAGGTTTGTTTCTCACTTGATGATGTGGGGCTTCACATGAGGCTTTGTAAGCACCACTTGACTTGTTGTGAAGTTCCTCCTTATCCTTGAGTGACATCTCATGAGCAACAATTCTTCCAATGACTTCCGTTGGCTTGAGATCTTTGTAATTTTGCATCATTTGGATCAATGTGCACACGGTATCATATTTTCCATCAAATGCTCTTAGGATCTTCTTGATGATGAATCTGTCGGTCATCTCTTCACTTCCCAAGCTGGCAATCTCATTTGTGATAAGAGCAAGCCTAGAGTACATTTCAGCGACACCTTCACCATCCTTCATTTTGAACTTGTCAAGCTGACTTTGGAGAACATCCAACTTGGATTCCTTGACGGAGTCGGTACCTTCATGCATATCAATCAAAGTATCCTAAATTTCCTTTGCATTCTCAAGACGGCTGATTTTTTTGAATTCTTCGGGGCACAAGCCATTGAAGAGGATATCACAAGCTTGAGCGTTGTATTGCAACATCTTCAACTCTTCCGCGCTAGCTTCACGGTTCGGTTCTCTCCCATCAAAGAATTCACCTTGCAAACCAATACACACAATAGCCCAAACGGCGGGGTTATGTCCGAGAATATAAATTTTCATCTTATGCTTCCAACTAGCAAAATTAGTGCCATCAAAGTAAGGACCTCTTCGGTGATAATTTCCCTCGCTAGACGCCATACTCTCCTAGGTTGTGAAACCAAGGCTATGACCACCAAAAGCTATGGAAATCAAAGCAAATGGAGACCAAAGCTCTGATACCACTTGTAGGACCTTGAAGTATGTCTAGAGGGGGGTGATTAGACTACTTGACCAATTAAAACTTAACCTTTTCCCAATTTTAGACTTTGGCAGATTTTATGTAGCGACCCGACCCGAATGGGTCAAGTCTCTGTGCTTACGTGTCATCCCTGGATCGGTATGCTGACACACACAGTACTCGAGGATTTATAACAGAGGTAAATCACATGTATAAAGTAGCGTAAATACTATTACCTCAATCCGTATATATAGCGGAAGCAACAAGGTTGTGGATTCCCATCAACACCAACGGCAAAGTTGAGTGTAGAAATCGTAACCCTAACGTATCACTTACTCGTCATCTGAAAAGTCTGCAACATGGAAATTTGCAGCCCGAAAACGGGTCAGCACATGGAATATGCTAGCAATGTAACACATAGATAGTAATGAAGGAATAAGCCTATACTACATGCATATATGGCTGGTGGAAAGCTCTATGGTTACAGTTTTTGTGAAAAGCCAATTTTTCCCTACTACAAAGGAATAAATTTATTTAACTATCATGGTGGTTGTTAAACATTGAGAATGGTTGACAGCATTCTCAATCCCAATTAAAAGTACTCATTAACAACCCAACAATATTAATTTAGAGTAACATGATGAGATCAACAGGATAATCCAAGAACTAGATACTCAAGATTGTCCATAACCGGGGACACGACTAACCATGATTAGTTTATACACTCTGCAGAGGTTTAGCACTTTTCCCCACAAGACTCGATCGCCTCCGTTGGATTTCTCGCACTACATGATGTTTGAGAAGCGGATGACCAAGACATAGTCTTTCTAAGCGCTAGCACCTTACATAGGGTAGACCGGTACACCTACTTTCCCCTACATCTGCTAGTCTACCCGTAAGAGTTCGCACAACTTAATCAACTATGCCAGAGCCCATAATGGCTTGTGGCTGCACATGTAAGTTTCTAGCATGAATAATCTTATGATCCCTTTGAGCCTGGGTGGCGGTCCGAAGAAAAACAGGCAAATCCTGATAGAAACCAGGTGCCTCAATCCACCCAGATGTGTGTTTAAGTTGCCACCTTAAATAAACCATTAAATAACAATCTCACATATGTCATGGAATACACTCACCCAATCCACGTCTACTAGCATAGCATGGCATAATAAGCAAGCGTAGAAGTAACTCCCAAGGGTTTAATAATAAAACAGGTAATAGGTACTACCTCAACTACTTCCCATCCCACAATTTAATTAGATCCAAATCATGCAAGTGTTTGAGGATAGATCTACCGCATAAAAACTGGGTATGAGAAAAGTATGATCAAAGTGTTACTTGCCTGCAATGTTGATGAAGATGATTCACACTCAAAACTCTTGATAAGTCTACTCGTCACACTCCGGTCAATCTATCGTAATCAAGCAATAGTAACCACACATAAGCAATCACTCAAAAGATCGGAAAGAACGAAGAAGACGATTCGAAAAATATCAAAACCAAGCAAATAACTCTTGCAAGAAAAAACAATTTCTAACAGTACCAAAATTATGTGAATTTGGCCTTATCAGAAAGTTTAGGTCAAGAGCTTCGATTTGCAAAAAGAATCAACTAAATCGGAGTTACGAAACTCAAGTTATGATCAAACGAAGTTCAAATCCAAATCTGATCTAATTCAACATTTAAACTTTCAAAAACATGTTTGAGTTTGATTACTGGATAGAGGGGATCATAACGAAGAAGTGGGCGTTGGTTTCGTTGGATTTGGATAAACGGGCAAGAAGTTGTGATCGTTTGAAGATTAGGGACTAATCTGTAAAAAATAACACTACGGATAGGTCCCTGGCAGTAAATCTAAAATAAAAAGAAAAATCCTACCCGAGCGAGCGTTCCTTTGCTAAAACCTAACAAAGCGGATTAGATTCGCTGTGAAAACCTAACCGTGACGTTCACTAAATAACTAGATTAAAAGAGAAACCGGTTTAAAAAACGGCGAAAAAAAATAAACCGGATCGGACCGGGCGGTTTTTACCGGTCCGATGGCGGCGTCGCCGTCGGTCGGGGTGGCGGAGCGGTGCGGGGCGACGACGGCAAAGCTCGTCGACGGTGGTTGGTGCCGGAGATCTCATTGCGGTATGATGGGGAAAAGAGGAGAGGAGGCGGGGCCGACGCGGCTTTTAAGGAGGGGGAGGCGCGGCTTGGAGAAGGGGAAAGAGGAGTCCGGGACGGGCACGGCGGCCATGTCGGCGAGGCGGCGTGCGGCGGGCGGAGTCCCTTGGGAGCTCTGGGACGGGCGCGGATGGATGATGGCTAACTTTGGCCAGGTTGGTAAGCCCGATTCGTGAGGAAGAATCTTTTAAACAACGAAAATAAAATAAAAGCAAACCAAAAATAAAATAGAACCTAGGCATATTATATATCAAAATTTTCAGAAAAATATTTCCTACAAGCTGAACATTTTTCTAGAGTTAAATAAAATACACACATATTTAAATAAAACAAAGAGTGCTTCTGCTCTAGAAAAATCCAGTAAAAATCATTTTTAAAATACCAAAATGAATTCAAATTTATTTCTCTCCAATTTTCTGATGTAGGGAATCATGTTACCCTATTTTCCGTATATTTTATTTTTGGAGAAAAATAAATTGAATAAAACTCAAATAGCTCCAAATTGAAAAATAAATTCAAAAGAACTTTGAATTTTATTATTTGAAACTCCCAACTCATATTTCATATGTTTTGAAGAAGTCATTTTATCTTCGCTCGTGAAAATCATTTAGTTGCATAAAGCTTCAGAATTGGAAATATTCTCAAATGAAATTCAAATATTTTCAACACCCCTTGTCATTTAAATAAATGGAAGAAGCCATGTCATCTTCTCTCCAGGGTTTTGTGATGAAAAGAATTTGAATTCCCGAAGATCATAAAAGCAAAATGAAAGTTTGGGAAAGTCCTTTTATTCCCTCTCATTTAACTTTCAAAAGTTTCAAATTCACTCACTTTCAGTCAATCAATCGAATAATCAACCAAAACTATCTATTTGTTTATAACATTCCAAAATTTAGAATTTTGGGATGTTACAAACTACCACCCTTAAAATGAATCTCGTCCTCGAGATTCGGAGAGGCTAGAAAGAAATAGGTTAGGGTTTGGGGGTCTTCTCAAAATCCATCGATCGTCTCCGGGGTCTCGGGTGCTACCACCCTTAGAAGCATGGTTACGGTTCCATCAAAACTCATATACGCCATCCTTATTCCTGACAGTGTCGGTCTTCTCAGATTGTAAGGATAATTCCTTCTCTGGGCTCTTTTGGCAGTGGCATAACCTTTACCGCAATTCTTCTGTCCCTTTTTTCTTGGTAACGTTATACCGAAACTGGGTCTTCATAGCTGATAGGTCTGGCGCCAATACTAAACAACTATCGATATCTCATGGTGGTCAACGATTTATGGTTTCTCCTGCAGAAAACGGGTCTGGGTTGAACCTCCCCGTATAACCTACGGTTGGCAACAACTGCCTTGTACAAGGGGAAAAAGAAAATACCTATACCATTCTAAGGTTCAAACAAGGTTTTGATCGTCGTCTCTCTACTATAGGTAAGTCACTCAGATTTACCATCCCATATAGCAACGCGAATAATAAGAGTAAGTCGGTATGGTGATCAATCCATCCCGCACCCAAATCATTACCTTATACATGGTTTAGCGAATCTCGCATTCTAACACTCGGTCATCCTCACAAGCATTGCAGAATTTCTCTTGTCGACGAACCAAGTTCGGAAAATCCATTGATTCTGCAAGCCAAACAAACATCTATCGTTCCTTCACAACTCTCAGGTTTTGTGTTACTCCTATAAAATCGTCGGTTGATAAAATCATGTAAGTGCATCTAGTGCCCCTTAGTGATTTTGGTGTATTGAAGACTTATAGGTTAAGAAACCATGTGTTTGTGAGTGTACACAGGTCTATAAGTGTATGAGGAGTATGATATTTACAGTGAAAGTCGACCCCTAAAAATGAAGTTCTTCGACTGAAGACTTTGATATTCTGAAGACTTTCTGAAGACTTTGAAAGTGAAGAAATTGGTGTGACCTTGAAGACTTGGTATTCATTCGAGGAACATGAAGCGTGAAGACTTTTGTTTTCGTAGTTTCGCTTTTCTCTTTCTCGAGTCATAGGAAACACCGCATCAAGAAGGGGTCGAGGAAATACTAAGGAAAAATTTCCATGTGATGCTCAACTCAAAATCACCTACCAAACCCTTGAGTGAAGCCTTTGGAAATCTCATACAGTTCAGTCAATTTCTTCAGTGATGAGACGAAGTTCTTCCGTCACGAGGAATTTGTTCGACCGAGGAGTTAGGAATTCGCCAAAGGCGGATTGCCTACACGATGAGGAACATGATAGCCACGAGGAATTTGAGATTCAAATTTCCGACCGTTCTGTCTTGGCGCCAACTGTCCCAAAATATCTTATCCACCTAACGGTCATATCATTGAAGGGCATTTATGTCTTATCATGTCGGGCTGGTCCCTAGGCTATAAATAGTCGCCCCCTACAACCACTAGCTGGTTGGCTGCTCCGAGAGAAACTTGACACTTGTCATTTGAGAGCAACCCATCCTCCAAGGACTTTGAGCGAAAATCATCGAGTGAGGAAAACCCCAAAAACCAAACCCCTACAAACCCAAAGTGATTGAGCATCACTGAAGAGATTGATCCTGCATGGATCCGACGCTTGTTACCTTTGAAGACTGTGCTTCTTCCAGACGGTTAGGCGTCATGGTCTAGAGCATCCAAGAGGAATTGTGGATCGCCGAGTGACCAAGTCTGTGAAGGTTTGGAAGTCGCTCAAGACTTACCACGAGTGATTGGACAAGGTCCGTGTTACCTTAGTTCAAGGAGAATACGGTGAGGACTTGGTGTCCTAAGCTGCGTGCTTTCGGATCGGGTGTCCGGACTGTGTGTCCTCGAGTTTAAATACTCACCGCTCCAACAGTGACGCATAACCGAGATGTTAGCTTGGAACTGGTATACCAAATCATTGTCTTCACCAACCTTACTGGTTCTATTTCCTCAACCCTTTCATTTCCTCATTACTGTGTTGAGTGTTTGTTCATATCTGTGCTTGAAGACTTTGACTGAAGACTTTCTCAATTTCCTCAGTTCAATTTCTTCAGTCTGTTTGTCTTCATCTTGTGCTATCCTGTGTTTACGCTTTCTGTACTCTTTGATTGTCTTCATTTCATCATGATGGCCATGCCCGCATTCTCTTGTGCTTACTTCTGAGTACTTATTCCGCTGCAAGTAGTTCTTCGCTAAGGAATTACCTCACCGGCAAATTCCTCAGTGAAGAATTCATAAAAATCGCCTATTCACCCCCCCTCTAGTCGATATAACGCACTTTCAAATCATAACTTCTACTAGGGTTTTTCCTTCAGCCAGAGTGTGCTTGCTTCTTGGCAGGTCCTGGGGCCTGTGGGTTATGGCCCATCTCATCACTTGTAAATCTTGAACTCATCCTTGGGGCAACTGATCGTTATTCCAGCATCCAACTTCCAGCTTCCTAGCATACTTAAAATCCATCCAATTGTATTGTCTTCCTTCCTTCTATTGGCACCAAACTAGGACATGATTACTCAGACTCATCATGGAATTTCCATTGATCCATACTTCCATCATCATACCTACTTTATATCCAATAGTACTTCATCTCTTCATCCTCGTGGGATATCCCACCTACCAAGATAAAAACTTATACTTATGAAGTCCATACTCCACTTCGTGGAACATCATTATCCTTTCCAGGGTCAAGCGTCCTTATAGGGGAATATTGGCCATCTCTGCATGGCTCTTCTTCAACTGGGAAACGTGAAACACATCATGAACTCCTGACAGTCCTTCGGGTGTCTCCAACTTGTTGGTAACTTCTCCCATACGCTCCAAAACTCAGTATGGTCCTACAAATCTCGGGGCTAACTTTCCCTTAACTCCAAATCGTTTTACTCCTCGCAGAGGGGACACACGAAGACATGCTCTGTCTCCAATTTCATAGACTACCTCCTTGCATTTTTGAGTCTGCATAACTCTTTTGCCTGGACTGAGCTACCTTCAGTCTATCTCGAAGCAACTTAACATTCTCTTCTGACTCCTTGATCATATTTTGTCCAAACAACTGACGGTCTCCAACTTCATCCCACATCAACGTGTCTGGCTCCTTCTCCCATACAAAGCTTAAAAAGGGGCCATCTTCAAACTGACTTGGTAACCTTTGTTGTATGAGAATTCCGCGTAAGGTGGATTATCATCCCTACTAGATCCATAATCTAGCGCATAGGCTCTCAACATGTCCTCCAGAATCTGATTGCTCTCTTGGTATATCCATCTGTCTGCGGATGAAAGGTTGTACTAACTCTAGCCTAGTACCCAAAGTCTGGTGCAGCTGATTCCAAAACTTTGAGGTAAACTGGGTTCCTCTACGATGGTCCTCCGAACTCCATGCAAACATACGATCCTGGTCAAATATATATTGGCCAACTTTGCACTTGTATAGGTGGTTTTCACTGGGATAAAATGAGCCACTTTGGTCAAGCGAGTCAACTACTACCCAGATAGAATCATATCCCGTTCGGGTTCTGGGAAATCCGGTAATGAAATCCATGCCAAGCTTATCCTTCTTCCATTCGGGTATTGGCATAGGCTGTAGTAATCCTGCTGGCTTCTGATGCTCTGCTTTTACTTTCTCTGGCATACATCACTTATGACTACATACTCCGCAATATCCTTCTTCATACCAGTCCACCAGAAACACTCCTTCAAATCCAAATACATCTTGGTGTTTCCAGGGCGAATTGGGTATGGTGCGTCATGAGCCTCTAAGTATTAACTTCGATCTACGCATTATTGGGTACATGTACACTATCCTCAAACCATAAGGTGTCGTGCTCATCCTTACAAAAACCTTTGGCATTTCCTTTGCTCATCCTCTCTTTTACCTCAGAAATCTCTTTGTCATCCTCCTGAGCTTCACGGATCTTTCCCAACAATGTAGACTGAACTTCCATTGCTGCAACAAAACCTTTTGGGAACAATCTCCAATCGAAGTTCCCTGAAAATCCTCGGCTAACTCCTTTGGTAATCCTCTGCTTATGAGGGTATTCGTCCTTATTTTCTTTATGGTTGTGTCCTATTTCTCCACAAAGCTTGTAAGCACAAGGTTTCCTCATATCATTTCCATAAGGCATCAACTTCTGGGACACAAGACGAGACTTTGGCAAAGTCAACTTAAATTCCTTCCAAGTGGTTATTCCTTGCCATCCGTTGATGGTTTAGTACATCCTCCACCAGGTAGAAGCACCTCTTTCAAAGAATGGAAGAGCATCCTGGGTCATATCCTTTCTGGCTACAGGGTTATTCTTCATGTGATCCTCCATGTTCTAAATCCATCGGTCCAGAAAATATAAGCTCTTATCCATTCATCTTCTAACGGGTCCATGGGTTTGGGGTGGGATAAGAGAGATAGAGAGGGATGCACACAATACAAACAATGGTTTTGAAAAGACAGATTTTATTGTGGCTGTCGGAAAAACATCAAACAAATGACAGCTCACAATCGTCGCATCTAACGCAGGTATGCAACAGGGGTTTGGTCTTCTAAAGGTCAATGAATCTTCAAAGTCATCAAACTCTTCAAGTCTTGTTCATGACTCCAACAGCTTGGTTACTTTAATCTTCTGGAACCTGGGTTCTTCACGAACTGCTTCCTTGTCAAATATAGCTTCCTGCAAGTCCATCTTAAAATCCTTGATGTAATGCTCCAGATCCCGGTGTTACATCAGCTAAGGTTAAAACTTCACCTCTTGCTGATAGGTGCTCCATCAGCTTTCTATCTTCCAATCCTTCCATGCTTATGCATGCTTAACTCAGCACGGTGACAATAGTATAAGCGGGCGATAACATCATGGATAGCGTGTTTCTGCTCTTGTCATTTCCATGAGCTATCATTCCGTAGTTGATATCTCCTGCCTTAGGGTTTTCCTTGACAAAACTTTGAGTTTCTAACTCTCCATGTTCCGGTCTTACTCCAATACACCTTGATCTCGGGTATTGATAACTTCCATGGTCCGTCAAATTCCATAAGCGTAACCTTCCTAGGTCATACAAATCTGAGAATACTTCGGAGCCTTCAAATTCTCCTAGTCTTTGGAGTCTCCAACCGTTGTAGTGTCATTTACACGGTAAAATCCTCTTCATTCCAAATGGTCTTAGTTGTCCGATATCTTGCCTCCTTGGAGTGGTCTCATCAGCCGAATCTTCGAGTGGTCAAAAGGGAAAAGGGGTATGGTCCCACTAAAAGGGAATATTTGAATAAGCTCAGAAGAGAAGAGAGGTAAAAGATCTTTTTGAAAAAGAAGTTGTAGAGAAAAATCTTTCCTATGGGCTTGTCAGTTTCTAGGGTCACGTCCTCATACCAACATGTGCTCTGATACCATCTTGTAGCGACCCGACCGAATGGGTCAAGTCTCGTGCTTACGTGTCATCCACGGATCGATATCTTTGACACACACAATACTCGAGGATTTATAACAGAGGTAAATCACATGTATAAAGTAGCATAAATACTATTACCTCAATCCATATATATAGCGGAAGCAACAAGGTTGTGGATTCCCATCAACACCAACGGCAAAGTTGAGTGTAGAAATCGTAATCCTAACGTATCACTTACTCGTCGTTGCGAAAAGTGCGCAACATGAAAAGTTGCAGCCGAAAACGGGTCAGCACATGGAATATCTTGGCAATGTAACACATAGATAGTAATGAAGGAATAAGCCTATACTACATGCATATATGGCTGGTGGAAAGCTCTATGGTTACAGTTTTTGCGAAAAGCCAATTTTTCCCTACTACAAAGGAATAAATTTATTTAACTATCGTGGTGGTTGTTAAACATTGAGAATGGTTGACAGCATTCTCAATCCCAATTAAAAGTACTCATTAACAACCCAACAATATTAATTTAGAGTAACATGATGAGATCAACAGGATAATCCAAGAACTAGATACTCAAGATTGTCCATAACCGGGGACACGGCTAACTATGATTAGTTTATACACTCTGCAGAGGTTTGCGCACTTTTCCCCACAAGACTCGATCGCCTCCGTTGGATTACTCGCACTCCATGATGTTTGAGAAACGGATGACCGAGACATAGTCTTCGGAAGCGCTAGCACCTTACATAGGGTAGACCGGTACACCTACTTTCCCCTACATCTGCTAGTCTACCCGTAAGAGTTCGCACAACTTAATCAACTATGCGAGAGCGTAATGGCTTGTGGCTGCACCACGTAAGTTTCTAGCATGAATAATCTTATGATCCCTTTGAGCCCTGGGTGGCGGTCCAGAAGAAAACAGGCAAATCTGATAGAAACCAGGTGCCTCAATCCACCCAGGATGTGTGTTTAAGTTGCCACCTTAAATAAACCATTAAATAACAATCTCACATCATCATGGAATACACTCACCCAATCCACGTCTACTAGCATAGCATGGCATAATAAGCAAACGTAGAAGTAACTCCCAAGGGTTTAATAATAAAACAGGTAATAGGTACTACCTCAACTACTTCCCATCCCACAATTTAATTAGATCCTAATCATGCAAGTGTTTGAGGATAGATCTAACGCATAAAAACTGGGTATGAGAAAAGTATGATCAAAGTGTTACTTGCCTGCTATGTTGATGAAGATGATTCACACTCAAAACTCTTGATAAGTCTACTCGTCACACTCTGGTCAATCTATCGTAATCAAGCAATAGTAACCACACATAAGCAATCACTCAAAAGATCGGAAAGAACGAAGAAGACGATTCGAAAAATATCAAAACCAAGAAAATAACTCTTGCAACATAAAACAATTTCTAACAGTACCAAAATTATGTGAATTTGGCCTTATCAGAAAGTTTAGGTCAAGAGCTTCGATTTGCAAAAAGAATCAACTAAATCGGAGTTACGAAACTTAAGTTATGATCAAACAAAGCTCAAATTCAAATCTGATCTAATTCAAATTTTAAACTTTCAAAAACATGTTTGAGTTGAATTACTGGATAGAGGGGATCATAACGAAGAAGTGGGCGTTGGTTTCGTTGGATTTGGATAAACGGTCAAGAAGTTGTGATCGTTTGAAGATTAGGGACTAATCTGTAAAAAATAACACTACGGATAGGTTCCTGGCAGTAAATCTAAAATAAAAAGAAAATTCCTAACGAACGAACGTTCACTGCTAAAACCTAACAAACGGATTCGTTCGCTGTGAAAACCTAACAGGCGAACGTTCACTAAATAACTAGATTAAAAGAGAAAACCGGTTTTTAAAAAAAACGAAACTAAAAAAATAAACCGGATCGGACCGGGCGGTTTTTACCGGTCCACGGCGGGTTCGACGCCGGCGGCAGTTTCCGGCGAGACAGGGCGGCGGCGGCGGCTCGGGTCCGGCCGGGGCGGCGGCTCCGGGCTTCCCGGCAGCGGCACGTGTGGCGTGGGCGTGGAGCAGCGCGTCCGATGGCGGCGTCGCCGTCGGTCGGGGTGGCGGAGCGGTGCGGGGCGACGACGGCAAAGCTCGTCGACGGTGGTTGGTGCCGGAGATCTCCGGCTGCGGCGCGGTGGGGAAAAGAGGAGAGGAGGCGGGGCCGGCGCGGCTTTTAAGGAGGGGGGCGCGGCTTGGAGAAGGGGAAAGAGGAGGCCGGGACGGGCACGGCGGCCATGTCGGCGCGGCGGCGTGCGGCGGGCGGAGTCCCGCCCGGGAGCTCGGGGACGGGCGCGTGGGCCGGATGGGCCGTGGCTGTGGCTTTGGCCGGTTGGCTGGCCGCCCGATTCGTGAGGAAGAAGTTTTTTTAAAACAACGAAAATAAAATAAAAGAAAACCAAAAATAAAATAGAACCTAGGCATATTATATATCAAAATTTTCAGAAAAATATTTCCTACAAGCTGAACATTTTTCTAGAGTTAAATAAAATACACACATATTTAAATAAAACAAAGAGTGCTTCTCCTCTCGAAAAATCCAGTAAAAATCATTTTTAAAATACCAAAATGAATTCAAATTTATTTCTCTCCAATTTTCTGATGTAGGGAATCATGTTACCCTATTTTCCATATATTTTATTTTTGGAGAAAAATAAATTGAATAAAACTTAAATAGCTCCAAATTGAAAAATAAATTCAAAAGAACTTTGAATTTATTATTTGAAACTCCCAACTCATATTTCATATGTTTTGAAGAAGTCATTTTATCTTCGCTCGTGAAAATCATTGAGTTGCATGAAGTTTCAGAATTGGAAATATTCTCAAATGAAATTCAAATATTTTCAACACCCTTGTCATTTAAATAAATGGAAGAAGTCATGTCATCTTCTCTCGAGGTTTTGTGATGAAAAGAATTTGAATTTCAAGATCATAAAAGCAAAATGAAAGTTTGGGAAAGTCCTTTTATTCCCTCTCATTTAACTTTCAAAAGTTTCAAATTCACTCACTTTCAGTCAATCAATCAAACAATCAACCAAAACTATCTATTTGTTTATAACATTCCAAAATTTAGAATTTTGGGATGTTACATTTTAGCTATCTTTGAACAAGTCAAGCAATCTTCACACAATTCAAGCAAGCATGCAAAGAGTATATATGCAGCGGAAATTAAAGCATGCAACTTGCAAGAATGTAAAGGGAAGGGTTTGGAAGATTCAAACGCAATTGGAGACATGGATGTTTTTGTCGTGGTTCCGATAGGGGGTGCTATGGTACATCCACGTTGATGAGACTTCAACCCACGAAGGGTAGCAGTTGCGCGAGTCCACGGAGGGCTCCACCCACGAAGGGTCCACGAAGAAGCAACCTTGTCTATCCCACCATGGCCGCCGCCCACGAAGGACTTGCCTCACTAGCGGTAGATCTTCACAAGTAGGCGATCTCCTTGCCCTTACAAACTCCTTGGTTCAACTCCACAATCTTGTCGGAGGCTCCCAAGTGACACTCTAGCCAATCTAGGAGACACCACTCTCCAAGAAGTAACAAATGGTGTGTTGATGATGAACTCCTTGCTCTTGTGCTTCAAATGATAGTATCCCCAACACTCAACTCTCTCTCACAGGATTTGGATTTGGTGGAAAGAAGATTTGAGTGGAAAGCAACTTGGGGAAAGCTAGAGGTCAAGATTCATGTGGTTGGAATGGAATATCTTGGCCTCAACACATGAGTAGGTGGTTCTCTTCGTAACCGGTAAGTTGGAAGTGTAGGTTTGTTACGATGGATCTCTCCATGAATGAAGAGGAGGTGGAGGGTATATATAGCCTCCACACAAAATCTAACCGTTACACACAATTTACCAAACTCAAGTGGGACCGAATCAACAAACTCGGCGGATCGATTCAAGAAACATAGTGACCGTTAGGGTTTTCGGTGGACTGACATGCAACTCGGTAGGACCGATATGGTTAGGGTTAGGGCATAACGTAATCTCGGTGAGACCGATTACACAAACTTCGGTGAGACCGATTTTGGTAATTAGCTAACCGGAGAGTTGGTCGTAAACTTCGGTGGGACCGATTCGCCTCTTTCGGTGAGACCGAAAAGTTACGAAGGGAAGCAGAGAGTTTACATTGCAATCTCGGTGGGACCGATCGCTCACTTCGGTTAGACCGAAACGTTACGAAGGGAAACCGAGAGATTACAATCCCATCTCGGTGAGACCGAGATCCCTATCGGTGAGACCGATTTGCCTAGGTTTTGTGGTAGTGGCTATGACATTTGAACTCGGTGGCGCCGGATAGAAAGAATCGGTAGGGCCGAGTTTGACTTTAGGTTTAGGTAATATGTGGATGTGAAAAAGTGGTGGAGGGTTTTGGAGCATATCACTAAGCACATGAAGCAAGAGGCTCATTAAGCAACACCTCATCCCTCCTTGATAGTATTGGCTTTTCCTATAGACTCAATGTGATCTTGGATCACCAAAATGTAAAATGTAGAGTCTTGAGCTTTTGAGCTTGAGCCAATCCTTTGTCCTTAATATTTTGAGGATCCACTTTCATCATCCATGCCATGCCATTCATTGAGCTTTCCTGAAATATTTGTCTTGGAATAGCATTAGCTCAGTGAGCTATATGTTGTTATGAATTACCAAAACCACCTAGGGATAGTTGCACTTTCAACTGCACTCTTTAAATGAGTATGGCATCTGACAGTAACCCACCCGGGTGACTGTCTCATCATAAGTGATTGACGAGGGATACAAAAGAGCATTAGTTTGATGTACAAACATGGTTAATAGACATATGTAGTATGTACCAAAAACAGGAAGGCATGTCATTATCAAAGGTATAATGTGTAAAGTAAGCAGATGCAATTTAACCAAGTTGGAAGCAATACAAGCTAGACACCATATGCAACATGCAACCACATTTGACATCGCGAAGTTAAAGCAAGCACAGGATGGTTGTGTGTGGCAATTGAGATCATCAATCGCAGAGCTACGCCATCGTCTCCAATCACGACCTTGCATCCTTTAGAGTGCTAAAATGCTTAGTGCTTATCTTCGAATTACACTGGAGCGACTTCTCTCTTTTCTTTTCAGCATTCATCAACACTGTGTCAGAGTCTTAAATACCCATGCATAAAAAAACAATAGTGTGAGTATGGGTGAAGTGTGTTCACATTTAGTACAGTGTAAAGGTAGCAGATAGCAGGTCGGTGAGAAATAAATGACGGCAGACATATGATAGCTCTACAACATGCATGGCACACTCAATTACTACAGGATTCTATGAAAATAACATTCGACTGAAAACAAATAGGCCAGTCCATTTTTTCTGCACCGTCTGATGTACAAAGAACAGGCAGATCGCCTTCATCTACCTCCAGCTAGTCAGTGTTGACGATCTCCTCGAAACGGCAGCGACCACCGGCCTAGTCCCCTGCCCGCGCCCTCCCCTCGACCTTACCGCACTGCCGTGCTTGGCACCGCCCCCGGCAATCCATTCAAGCCCCGTCGACCTCCAAATCGGGCGCAAGCAGCTCCTGCACCCCACACCCCTATGATAGACACCTATGCGCCGCTTCCCCGGTGAACAGAGACGTAAGCGGGTGCTGCTTATTTTAGTTGCGGTTCGGCTGACCCTGAATTGAAATCCAGGCAGGCTGCTGACCTCTAGCAAAGGTGAAATAGTGAAGGGAGGAAACCTTGTGCATTTAGTATCACGAACAAGATGGAGTAAGAAGCGCTCAACTAGTTTCTTTCGTAGGATGAATACGGTGTGAGCAGAGACGTAAGGTTTGCACGAATAAGGGAAGAGGAGTACCTCTTTCTGCTGGCGATCTTTATGTCCTCCTTCTGTTTTTCCAACGATCTTCTTGTGGTTCGCTGGAAACGAGAAGTTGTGGAGGACGGTGCAGCCTTGGACGAACCCATGGCCAAGTTGTTGAGTGTGGTGCGGTGGCCGTCTGTCGGCGGCGGGGAAGCAGATCCGAGGCGGCGAGCGATGGCGTAGCGGGAACAGCTCCGTTGCGGTGGACGGTTGCAACAGTGGAGCGAAAGCAGTGAGGCGCAGGACGGCATGGTCGGAGTGGTTCTGATACGGCGCACGCCGGCATCATGGAGGCAGCTCTACCTCGGCTTCAGCTGCTAAGTCCTTGAGGGCATTGCGGTTGCGGTTGCGTTGGACGACGACGTTGGGGTACCGGCTCCGGCGTGATGGAGGAGGGCGGCGGTGGATTGGGCGTTATGGGGTGGAGGACGGAGGAGGCTGGGGTTTCGCGGCTGGTGGAGAGGGCGTTTTGGCACCCACGGAGTATGAATGGGGAAACGGAGGGAGGTTGGGAACTAAGGGGGAACAATGTTTCGGTTTGGGACGCGCTTGTTTGAAATTTGGGGAAAGTTACAAACTTTGCCCCCATCTAAAATTCGGACATATTGCGGGTTGGGGTAGGACGATAATCTCAGTGTGTCCCAAATGTGGGCGGGATAGATTTGACCCGGCGCATGGGTGTTTAGGCGCCCAGCGTATGAATGCTTCTCGAGGCGGTTGAGACTGGCGTCTTGGTGAAGTTACAAACCTACCCCGGTTTAGACCTTTGGACATCGGGCCGATAGGCTACGGGCAGTAGTCGGGACAATAATTTCCTACCACCAAACATTAGTCTCGCGCGGTTTCGGGTGACCAGAGGCCTATTTTGCACTTCGTTCAATATTTGGGAGCAGAAGCATTAACGTTTTCAGTTCTCTTGAATTGAACATTTAGGATTTGTCAAACTTCACAAATCTTTACTCTTGAAAATCCTAAAGCTATGATTATTTTGGAATGGAGGTGGTACATTTGAATATACATTGTACACATATTAAAAAATATGCAACTTACCTCAGTTCATGCATGGTTCCAGATATAATCTCCTTGGTTGCAAAAAAAGTTAGACATGTGTATGAATATATATAGCATGTTCAAACGCACAACAAAGATTGATGCCCCCTTTTACATCTGATTTACAAATGCCATTATCTCGGGTTCAAATATATGAATGCACTTCCTATGAATTCGAATCTTCGAAACCCCCTTTACGTTGAATTCGACATGTATTCTATTTCGTAGCTAGCAATTTGGAATGTATCCATGGAAGTTACAAATGTATAAAGTGCTTCACACTAATAGCATGGAGTGCACTAATTAATATTTATATATGAATTGCAAAAGCATCCATTGCCTGTATTTCAAACCACTCTCACTCTATGGATCGATAATATGAAATAAACACATGCACATGCTAGAATTCAATAGAGTATGGGTGTCTCGATAGACCGATTTTCGTCCCATACGCAATTTGCAAAATTCATGATCTCATCCAAAAATAATAATGCCATTTATATTTTAATTTAATGCGTAGAACTGCCTTTTACACGTAGATGCACTATGCTTCGGCCCGTTCTCACAAACGCGCTATATCTCTCTCTATCTACCGCGTAAGTGCACACACTTTATATGCATCGGCATTTCTCTTTCACACATGCTCACAATCTCTCTCGGGGTGTCGGGGAGTCTCACGCACATGCTCTGTCTGTCTCTCTCTCTCTCTCTCTCTCTCTCTCTCTCTCTCTCTCTCTCTTTCTGAATACTATGTACCACTCTTTTCACTAATCTCAGTTGGAAAACACTATTTCTCTCACATGCATATATATATATATATACACACGCACGGTCTCTACTAGCCCTCTATACGCACATTATGTGCCTACGTGTCTCCCCCACGCACATAATCTTTAGGCCTCTCTCGCACACATTGCCCCCCCCAGACACACCTCTCTCTTAGTAGTTGGCAGATATGATTCCATCCTATCATTCGGAGGGATATCCCTGACTGTTAGGCTGGATGGTATCTGAGGCAAAGTTTTACCCTAGTTCGGACCCTTGCGGTTGAGGAAAAAGCCTACTCCTGGTACTGTATATTAGTGATAGGGGTGTGTACAAAGTACACGTGAATACCAGACATTGTGCGTGTGTGTATACTACCGACGAACAAGCCCCAAGCTTCTATAACATACTGAGGGCCTAGGGTTACAAATCATATATAGTCGGCTTATCACCAGTGGGGATAGAGTCCTCCGCGACTCTGGTAGCTAGCTTCGTGTTGTACGCCGAGTCCTCAACATGGGTCTTCGTATAACGCGTCTCGATCCAACCTATGTGGCGCAGGATGGAACCGACCCATGAGTCCTCATGTTGACCCACCACAACTAGAAATGATGTGCCCACCACACCACACACGCAATCGGCCACTAAGAAAATAAGCATATACAATAGTACAATGTTCTACATGAAAGTTAATTGCATGGTGCATCCAAAAATATTTGTTCTGCATTGTGAATCTTTAATATTCTCCTAAAATATTAGTCATGGGAAAGAGAAACGAAGGGCATATCTCTCCTTGTCTCCACCGGACATCCCCTCTTTCTACACCACTTTCACATACGCACACAAACTATCTCTCGGCCCTCTAAAAGTATGCATGCCCACGACACATTCACGCATGACGGTCACTGTATTTCAAGCTAAAGCACTATACGGTCACTGGAGTTCAGAATATGCTCATTACGGTCACCGTATACATTCTCGTGGTGATCATACGGTATCTAGCTCACGATACGTCTCCGTATTTTCTTGATGACAGCAGCGGACTTTGCATTTGATGCGTGCTTCGTATTTTGTTGATGACACTTACGGTCATTGTATTTGAAGCGAAAGCACGATATCGTCACTGGACTTTAGAATAAGCTCATCATGGTCACCACATACATTTTGTCGTGCTAACCAACATGTGGTTGGATGGTTAGGAGGACAGTGGTTTCTCGAGCCCACCAGGGTTAAAGTCCCGGTGCTCGCATTTATCCTGTGTTAATCTCAGTATTTTCCGGTGATGTGCGTTCAGTGGGAGGAGACGTTCCACTCGACTACGAGGCACCTATGGTGACTTCGTAAAATCTCAAGATCATATGCTGGCCCACTCTCTCGAAGGTGCTCATAGGGGTAGCGTCTGCGCTTATAGCGGTGAGTGCTTGCGCGTATATATGAGCCCTTGCGTCTGTACCGTGTTAAAAAATAAATGTCATGATTATACGGTCACTGGCTCACCCGTACAACTCCGTATTTTGTTGATGACACAATCAATTGACCAGTCAGACGTTCCATGTGGCGCAACTAGTGTTGCACCATCGGGGCGTATAACCGTGGGGCCCACCTGTCAGCCCGTATATGAAAGAAAAAAATGGTAGTTTGAGTCTGTACTGTGTTAATAAAATACATTTAAGGGTGATCATATGGTCACTGGCTCACCATACAGCTCCGTAATTTGTTGATGACACAATCAATTGACCAGTCAAACGGTCCACATTCAGCAGCTCACATTACCATAGGGCCCACCCGTCAGCGCGTATATGAAGGACATAAATGGTAATAAATTAGTGGTCGGCGGGTACTCGAAGTCGTGAGAACTCTGGTTGGCAGTCGCCGACGATGGGGGGAGGGGCGCGTTGATTGGGCGGTGGGGTGGGTATCGCCGGAGAAAAAGCTCGACACTGGGGGGGGCTAGAGGGATGGCGGTCTTGGCCGTGGACCGTGATGAGGAGTGGTTTTGGGCGGGCGGGGTGGCGTGGCGGCACGGGCCAGCCGCGGGCGGGGGCAGCGGTTCGCCGCTGGTGGCTGGCGGCTCAGGGGGGTGGAGTTTGATGATAAACTGCAGGCCCTTGATTTCGTATCCAATGGCTGGAAAATCTAATGACCAGAGATGAAAAAGTCAGCCGACTGACGTGTAGCGTCACCCCGTATGTACACATGCACGCACGCAAGACACGCATGCATGCAGGCATGCAACACTGACATGTACACATAACGAGCACACGCACGCATGCAGGTGTGCAACACTGACGCGTACACATGCACTCACGAACACACGCCCATACGCACACATGCATGCAACACTGAAACGTACCCTTGCACACATGCAACACTCGCACACCTGCATGCACACAGCACACGACGCAAGACAGACGCTCAACCTATACGTGTGTGCACCCTTTGTTAAGGACATGGATTGTTACGGGTATTAATCAATCTTATCTCTGATAAGCAGAACATTGATGTTTGTAACGGTCTTTATGAATCACAACGTATCGAACGGGCTATCAACATAGTAGGCTTATCTACATGAAAAGGATGACGTCACACTCAATGAACAATCATCGGTTTATGAAATGCCCGCTTCTGACCGCCCTGGCCCACCAAAGGTTCCTCTGCTGTGCGCTGCCTGCGTTGGGTCACTGACATGCATGCCATGTACCCAAAGAGCCCACATGTCAGTGGAAGTACGGCGCGATGTCCTACGTCAGAGTCGAGGGTGCCACTCGATGCACGCCCGGCTGAACACGCCTCCTTGCCGCATTCAAACGCCTCCATGAAACCCGCCCGTGTGGAAGCCGAGAAACCCACTCTGGACACACGTCCGTTCATGACCTGCCGGCATTAAACGCAACGCCGGCCCAGCTCCTTCCGTCCGCCGTCTATTTGATCTCCTATTTGAATGAGGCCAAACGCCGGCCAAGAATCGCACACCTCCGCCGCTCCCCTATCTCCTCCTTCACCATTTTGTCCACTCTTACAATGGCTTACGAAGAGTAGTTATTCCGCATCCAAGCCGGCTGGGTGGCCCGCCGAGCCCGTCGGATACGAGCTATGCAGCTCGCTGATCCACCTCCCTCCCCCCGCCCGACGGAGCCAGTTGCCGCCCCAAGCCGGCGCGAGGTTCCTTAACTCGCCGCTCGAGGCCAGCTCAACGAGGAGCGGCGCACGGGCGTCGTTGCTGCCATCCATGCTGCTGCCTCGTACCGCGTCTCCCGTTTTTGTGGCCGAGACTCCCATGCCGGCGACCGTGCCATGCAAGCAGCGACAGAAGCCGGGTGCGCGGAGAGCGACGAGTCGGTGGCCAGCGCCTCCGCGTCCACTGCCATCATCAAGGAGAAGTAGAACACGGGAGGCCGCCGCCGCTTGGGTCCCATGAAGGCCACCACGGAGGCGACGCCGACGTACACAGCAGGTGTCTTGCCGGATCCTTTTGTTGCGAGGACCTTTCTCGACCCCGCATATACCTCCAAGGCTCCCGGCAGTCCGGTGATCGTGCTGCCGGACATGAGGAACACAAATCGATCGGCGGGCGACCATTTAGGCTAGGTATTATATACCTGTGCTGTCTAGAACTAGCACCGCGTAGTTCATTTGAATGTAATGAAATCCGTCATGTTTGTATGAAAATCCGGTATCTTATATGATTTCCGTCGTTGTTTATATAAAATATCGCCGTGTTTGCATGAATTTCGTCTAGTTGGTTGAGTTGCTGTCATAATGTGTGCGGCTACGGTTGGATGGCGTAATTTGCGGGTCGTTGGTCGGTCTGCGGGTGGCTCGGGCGGTGTGGTGGGACAAAAAGAACATAGCTCGTGCGAGCTCGTCCCCAACGTGCACGCTGGAGGATGCATGAGCACCCGAGCCATTCCTTGTTCATCGGTGGCAATGGCACCGGTGGACAAAAGGGTCGCCAATATTTTGGCTACCCCGGGCAAGATCCAAACAGCCCCTCCCAGCACATTCAAATCCTCGTTCGCCGTGGAATTTTGCCATGTGTTGTTTTCATGGACTAGCAACATGCCCGTGCATTGCATGGAACATCAAGATGCATTTTTTTACAAAACACCTGTTGTGATTGACCCATGCAGGAGTAATCCCATTTTGCAAAAAAACTAATGATTGCTCGAGAATTTTATCGGATAAATGGTATCTTGAGAATTTTATCGGACTCCATTTTTGTATACAAGGCCACAAACCCATATTACAGGTACCAAGGCAAAAACTAATGTCTTCTAACTCAATGTAGCAAGCCACCTTGTTTCCTTGTTTGCCGTGTAAATTAATGTGTATTCTTCTCTTTCATGCACATCAAGCCAATGCTCACACTCCCGCATGCATGCAAGGGATAATTAATGTCCTCCTTTGCTAGTAGTACTACAAGGCAAACACCATTAATATTGCATCGATTAGTGTTAGTGGCCTTGTATATATGTAAATTTTAATTTTGATAGTGGCCTTGTATATAAAAATGGAGGGAGAAAGATGAGAGATAAGGTGAGGAGGAGTGGAGCGTGGTGGTGACTGGTGGTCGGACTGGGCGGAGGCATGGGGATGGACGGCACATTATGTCTAGGTTTGTATCTCTATAGTCCTTCTTACACACACCCACGTAGGTGGGGGACATGCACAAAGAGAATAGGTGCACGCACGGCGCACATACTCCTGTCTCTTTCCCAACCACACCCGCGCGGGTACACGGTGGAGCTCATTTCTTTACGAAAAGGTAGCCCACATGGTAATTTGACCGTCTACTGGTTGTCCACTTGGTGGAGGGAGGATCGTCTACCACGGGTGAACAAACAAATTGCGACTTGACGCGTTATGTTAAAAAAGAGGCAAACCATGTGGGGCCTACCTTAGAGGCAAGGCTCTATACACTGGAGTACTTTTGATGTGTCCCATCAACTCGTAGAACGAGGAGAAGCTTGCTTAGTACGCCGTCTCCCCCGCCCACGGGTGCGGTGGCTTGCAGGATGAGGTGAAGCTTGCTTACTAGTAGTAATCTTGTCGCCTATACGCCCGCTCCTCGCCTACATGCCTTGTGTGGCTCGCAAGACGAGGAGAAATTTTTACTACTCCCTCCATTTACTCCTCGTCCCTACTACCTTGGTTAGAGAGATTATCATATTGTTTGGAATATATATGTCCCTTAGTACTCCCTCCATTTACTTATACAAGGGCACTATAAAAAATACATTTTGCATCTATACAAGGCCACAAATAGTAATCGAGACAAAAGTTACTACTCCCTCCTTTCCAGTTTATGGCCCAATTTCAAAATCTCTCCAACCAAGGTAGACTGTGAGTGGTGGAATTAATTTCGTACTCCTAGTTTGCACAAGTAATTAGTACGCTCATTTTTCTCAAGAAGTTATGTTTACCGACGCATTAATTAGAACAAATGCATGAATGACCACTAAATTTCCATGAACTTCTACATGCATTGGTGAGTTTTCTCTTGACACTGCTTGCATCAGGTGATCTAACACACCTCGAAATCCAACATGTGATGGTACTACTACTAGTAGTAGAATTGAGACTTATAAAACGGAAAAACGAATGTTTTTTAGATGAGCCCTATAAACCCTAGTGGGTACGCATTACAGTAAAATCAGATTTTCCCAAAACTAAGTCGCTCAACCTTTATTTGCTTGTTTCCTTCCCGCCTCCTTGCCTCGAAAAAGACTATGCCAAACTCCCATGTTCGCCACGCTGAAAAGACTCATACTGTGGCGACCCGACCCGAATGGATCAAGCCTCGTGGCTTAAGTGTCATCCACGGATCGGTATCTTTGACACACAAGACTCGAGGATTTATAACAGAGGTAAATCACATGTATAAATAACGTAAATACTATTACCTCAACCCAAAATATAGCGGAAGCAACAAGGTTGTGGATTCCCATCAACACCAACGGCAAAGTTGAGTGTAGAAATCGTAACCCTAACGTATCACTTACTCGTAAATGCGAGAAGTGCGCAACATGAAAAGTTGCAGCCCGAAACGGGTCAAAGACATGGAATATCTTTGGCAAAGTAACACATAGAGAATAATGAAGGAATAAGCCTATACTACATGCATATATGGCTGGTGGAAAGCTCTATGGTTACAGTTTTGCATAAAGCCAATTTTCCCTACAACAAAGGAATAAATTTTAATTTAACTATCATGGTGGTTGAAACATCATTGAGAAGGTATAACCCCAACTCAATCCCAATTAAAATAATTAACATCCCAGCAATATTAATTTAGAGTGATGAGATACATGTGAATACTCAAGTACTAGATACTCAAAATTGTCCATAACCGGGGACATGACTAACCATGATTAGATTGTACACTCTGCAGAGGTTTAGCACTTTTCCCCACAAGACTCGATCGCCTCCGTTGATTTCTCGCACTACATGGTGTTTGAGAAACGGATGACCGAGACACAGTTTTTCAGAAACATTAACTCTCTACTCAGGGTAAACCATACCAAACCTACAAAACCCACTACCTGCTGATCTACCTCTTCAAGAGCTTCACGTAACTTACTCAATTATGCTAGAGCCCATAATAGCTTGTGGCTGCACACGGAAGTTTCTAGCATGAATAATCTCAGTTCCCTTTGAGCCTGGGTGGCGGTCCATAGGAAGATCACACGGGTACCCAGGATTTCAAAAAGTAAAACAGACAACACTTTGGGTTCCCAGGTGCCTCAATCCACCCAGATGTGTATTAAAGTTGCCACCTTAAAGTAAACCATTAATTAACAATCTCACATACATCATGAATAACTCTCAAACCCAACCACGTCTACGAGCATAGCATAGCAATATAAGCAACACGTAGAAGTAACTCCCAATGGTTTGATAGTAACAGGGCAATAGGTTCTTACCTCATCATCTACTTCCCAACCCACAAATTAATGACATCCTAACCATGCAATGTTTGAGGGTTGAACTAATGCATAAAAACTGGGTATGAAAAGAAATATGATCAAGTGTTACTTGCCTGCAATGTTGATGAAGATGATTCGCACTCAAAACTCTTGATAGTTCTACTCGTCACACTCCGGTCAATCTATCGTAATCAAGCAATAGTAGCCACACATAAGCAATCACTCAAAAGATCGGAAAGATCGAAGAAAACAATTCGGAAAACATCAAAACCAAGCAAATAACTGTTGCAACATAAAACAATTTCTAACAGTACCAAAATTATGTGAATTTGGCCTTTTCAGAAAGTTTAGGTCAAGAGCTTTGATTTGCAAAAAGAATCAACTAAATCGGAGTTACGAAACACAAGTTATGATCAAACAAAGTTAGAATTCAAATCTGATCTAATTCAAATTTTAAAATTTCAAAAACATGTTTGAGTTGGATTACTGGATAGAGGAGATCGTAACGAAGAAGTGGGCGTTGATTTCGTTGGATTTGGACAAACGGGCAAAAAGTTACGAAGGTTTGAAAATCAGGGGCTAAACAGTAAAGAAACTAATTACGGATAGGTCCCTGACTAAAATAAAAAGAAAAAGAAAAAAAATCTACCGGGCGAACGCTCGCTACAGAAAGCTAACGAACGAACTCGTTCACTACTGGGACCCTAGCTAATGAACGCCGCATAAACTAAACTATTCAAAAAAAAAACAAAACCGATCTAGAATAATAAAGAAAAGCAGGCGGGTTTTTAGCGGTTTTACCGGTCCACGGGCGGTTTGGCGGTTTTGACGGAAAGCCGGCAGCTCTCGAGGCTGCGATTCGGTCGTTGAGGACGAGAGCACGCGGAGGTGCGGCTGGCGGGCGGCAGTGTGGTGGCGACAGTGGGCATAGGCGGCGAGGGTGGCGGTTTCGGGCGGCGCTTGGCGGATCTCGCCGGGCGACTTGGGCGGGCGGCGAGCGAGAGAGAGGAGTCGGGCCCGCCTTTTAAAGGCTAGGGAGGCGGTGGCGTGGCAGGCAGCGGCGCACCGACTCAGGAGGAGTCCGGTGACGACGCAGGTGGCGTGAGCTGGTCTGCGGCTTTGGTCGGCCGAGCTGGCCGCCCAGCCGAGGGAAGTTCTTTTTTTTTAAAACAAACAGAGAGAAAAAAAATGAAAATATTATATAGGCATATAATATATCAAAATTTTCAGAAAAAGATTTCCTACAACATGGACATTTCTATAGCATTAAATAAAATTCACACAAATTCAAATAAAGCAAAGAGTGCTTCTGGTCCAATAAAATCCAACAAAAATCATTTTAAAAATACCAAAATGACTTCAAATTAATTTCTCTCCAATTTTATGATGTAGGGAATCATGTTACCCTATTTTCCATATATTTTATTTTTGGAGAAAAATTATTTGAATAAAACTCAAATAACTCCAAATTAAAAATAAATTCAAAGAACTTTGAATTTAATTCTTTGAAACTCCCAACTCATATTTCATTTCTTTTGAAGAAGTCATTTTATCTTTGCTCATGAAAATCATTGAGTTGCATAAAGTTCCAGAATTGGAAATATTCTCAAATGAAATTCAAATATTTTCAACACCCCTTGTCATTTAAATAAATGGAAGAAGTCATGTCATCTTCTCTCCAGGGTTTTGTGATGAAAAGAATTTGAATTCCCGAAGATCATAAAAGCAAAAATGAAAGTTTGGGAAAGTCCTTTTATTCCCTCTCATTTAACTTTCAAAAAGTTTCGAATTCACTCACTTTCAGTCAATCAATCAAACCATCAGTCAAATCTATCTATTTGTTTATAACATTCCAAAGTTTAGAATTTTGGGATGTTACAAACTACCACCCTTAAAATGAATCTCGTCCTCGAGATTCGGAGAGGCTAGAAAGAAATAGGTTAGGGTTTGGGGGTCTTCAAAATCCATCGATCATCTCCGGGGTCTCGGGTGTTACCACCCTTAGAAGCATTGTTATGGTTCCATCAAAACTCGTATACTCCATCCTTATTGCTGACAGTGTTGGTCTTCTCAGATTGTAAGGACAATTCCTTCTCTGGGCTCTTCCAGTAGTGTTATAACCTTTTCCTCAACTCTTTTGTCCTTTACTCTTGGTAATGTTATTCCAAGACTGGGTCTTCTTAGCTGACGGGTCTGGTGCCAATACTAACTAACTATTGATATCTCATGGTGGTTAACAATTTAGGGTTTCTCCTGCAGGAAATGGGTCTGGGTTGATCCTCACCGTATATCCTACGGTTGGCAACAATTGCCTTGTACAAGGGAAAAAATACTTATACCATTCTAAGGTTTAAACAGGGTTTTGATTGTCGTCTCTCTACTATAGGGAAGTCGCTCAGATTTACCATCCCATATAGCAAAGCGAATAATAAGAGTAAGTCGGTATGGTGATCAATCCATCCCGCACCCAAATCATTACCTTGTACATGGTTTAGCGATTCTCGCATTCTAACACTCGGTCATCCCCACAAGCATTGCAGAATTTCTCTTATCGACGAACCAAGTTCGTAAAATCCATTTATTCTGCAAGCCAAACAAAACATCTATCGTTCCTTAACAACTCTCAGGTTTTGCGTAAACTCCTATAAGATCGTCTGTTGATAAAAGCATATCCTCTTCTTCTAGGATTTCTCCTTCAACAAGAGTGTGCTTGCTTCTTGGCAGGTCCTGGGGCCTGTGGGTTATGGCCCATCTCATCACTTGCAAACCTTGAACTCATCCTCTGGGCAACTGATCCTTATTCCAACTTCCAACTTCCTAGTATTCTTAAATCCATCCAATTGTATTGTCTTCCTTCCTTCTATTGGCACCAAACTAGGACATGATTACTCAGACTCATCATGGAATTTACCTTGATCCATATTTCCAACGTCATACCTCCTTTATATCCAATAGTAATTCATCTCTTCATCCTTGTGGGATATCCCACCGACCGAGATAAAAACTTATACTTATGAAGTCCATACTCCACTTCGTGGAACATCATTATCCTTCCCAGGGTCAAGCGTCCTTACAGGAGAATATTGGCCATCTCTGCATGGCACTTCTTCAATTTGGGAAACGTGAAACACATCATAAACTCCTGACAGTCCTTCGGGTGACTCCAACTTGTTGGCCACTTCTCCCATACGCTCCAAAACTCGGTATGGTCCTACAATCTCGGGGCTAACTTTCCCTTAACTCAAATCATTTAACTCCTCGCAGAGGGGACACACGAAGACATGTTCCGTCTCCAATTTCATAGACTACCTCCTTGCGTTTTTGAGTCTGCATAACTCTTCTGCTGGTGAGCTACCTTGATCTATCTCGAATCCACTTAACATTCTTTTCCGACTCCTTGATCACATTTGGTCCAAACAACCGACGGTCTCCAACTTCATCCCACATCAGCGGTGTGCGGCTCCTTCTCCCATCTGAAGCTTAAAAGGGGCCATCTTCAAATTGTCTTGGTAACTGTTGTTGTATGAGAACTCCGCGTAAGGTAGATTATCATCCCTACTAGATCCATAATTTAGCGCACACGCTCTCAACATGTCCTTCAGAATCTGATTGACTCTCTCGATTTATCCATCTGTCATGCGGATGAAAGGTCAGATCTTGAACTCTAGCCTAGTACCCAAAGTCCGTGCGGTGATTCCAAAACTTTGAGGTAAACTGTGTTCCTCTATCTGATACGATGGTCCTCGGAACTCCATGCAGACATACGATCCTGGTTATATGTATCTTGGCCAATTTCGCACTTGTATAGGTGGTTTCACTAGGGCCACTTTGGTCAAGCGAATCAACTACTACCCAGATAGAATCATATCCCGATCAGGTTCTGGGAAATCCAGTAATGAAATCCATGCCAAGCTTATCCTGCTTCCATTCGGGTATCGGCATAGGCTGTAGTAATCCGACTGGCTTCTGATGCTCTGCCTTTACTCTCTGGCATACATCACCTATGACTACATACTCCGCAATATCCTTCTTCATACCGATCCACCGTAAACGCTCCTTCAAATCCAAATACATCTTGGTGTTTCCAGGCGAATCGAGTATGGTGAGTCATGAGCCTCTGAAGTATTAACTTCCTGATCTTTGCATTATTAGGCACATATACACGATCCTCGAACCATAAGGTGTCGTGCTCATCCTTACGAAAACCTTCGGCCTTTCCTTTGCTCATCCTCTCTTTTACCTCAGCAATCTCTTTGTCATCCTTCTGAGCTTCACGGATCTTTCCCAACAATGTAGACTGAACTTCCATTGCTGCAACAAAACCTTTGGGAACAATCTCCAACCGAAGTTCCACGAGATCCTCGGCTAACTCCTTTGGTAATCCTCTCGCTTATGAGGGTATTCGTCCTTATTTTCTTTATGGTTGTGTCCTATTTCTCCACAAAGCTTCTATGCACAAGGTTTCTTCATATCAATTCCATAAGGCCTAAACTTCTGGGACACAAGACGAGATCTTTGCAGAGTCAACTTAAATTCTTCCCAAGTGGTTACTCCTTGCCATACATTGATGGTTTGCTACATCCTCCACCAAGTAGCAGCACCTCTTTCAAAGCACTGAAGGGCATGCTGGGTCATATCCTTTCCGGTTATAGGGTTATTCTCCATTTGATTCTTCCATGTTCTCAATCCATCGATCCGTCTCCAAGTGACCCATCGGTCCGTAAGATATGATTTCATCTCCATTCATCCTCTATTGGGTCCATGGGTTTTGGGGTGGGATAGGAGAGATAGAGAGGGATGCACACTATACAAACAATGGTTTTGAAAATACAGGTTTTATTGTGGCTGTCGGAAAAACATCAAACAAATGACAGCTCACAAACGTCGCATGTAACGTAGGCATATAACAGGGGTTGGGTATTCTAAAGGTCAACGTCGCCAAACTCTTCCAGTCTTGGTCATGTCTTCGATGGGCTTCTTCCAATCATGCTGTCCTTCTCAAGTTCTTTTGCCAGATCAACTCTGTTGTCACGGGGTCTCTTGTACCGTCTTTAATATTTTGAAGTTGCATTCCAAACTTCTGGGTTTCAACATCCTTGGCATGAACCACGGTCCTACTGTCCTTCAGTTCCTGATGAATCTCCTGTATCTTGAGGTTTTGCTCCTCTAGCTTGGCTACTTTCAGCTCCTGGGTCCTGAGTTCTTCACGAAACGCTTCCTTGTCAAATATAACTTCCTGCGAGTCCATCTTAAACTTCCTGATGTAATACTCTAGATCCTGGTGAGACACCAGCTATGTTAAAACGGCATCCTTTGCTGACAGATCCTCCATCAGCCTTCTACCATCCAATCCTTCCATGCATATGTATGCTTAACTCAGCGTGGTGACAATAGCATAGGCGAACAATAACATCATTAATGTCCATGTTTCTGCTCTTATCATTGCCATGAGCTATCATTCTGTTAGTTGATATCTCCTGCCTTATGGTTTTCTTGACAAAAACTTTGAGTTCTAATGTTCCATGTTTCGGTCTTTCTCCGATACACCTTGATCTAGGAATTCTTCAGAGCCTTCAAATTCTCCTAGTCTTCGGAGTCTTAAACAGTTGTAATTTCCATTTACACGGTAAAATCCTCTTCATTTCAAATGGTCTTAGTTGTTCGATATCTTATCTCCTTGGAGTGGTCTCATCAGTCGAATCTTCATGTGGTCAAAAGGGGAAAAGGGGTATGGTCTCACTAAAAGGGAATATTTGAATAAGCTCACAAGAGAAGAGAGGTAAAAGATCTTTTTGAAAATGAAGTTGTAGAGAAAAATATTTCCTATGGGCTTGTCAGTTCTCGGGGTCACGTCCTCTGATCAACTTGGCTCGATACCATCTTGTAGCGACCCGACCGAATGGATCAAGCCTACGTGCTTAAGTGTCATCCACGGATCGGTATCTTTGACACACAAGACTCGAGGATTTATAACAGAGGTAAATCACATGTATAAATAACGTAAATACTATTACCTCAATCCAAAATATAGCAGAAGCAACAAGGTTGTGGATTCCCATCAACACCAATGGCAAAGTTGAGTGTAGAAATCGTAACCCTAACGTATCACTTACTCGTCGTCTGAGAAGTCTGCAACATGAAAATTTGCAGCCCGAAAACGGGTCAGCACATGGAATATGCTGGCAAAGTAACACATAGAGAATAATGAAGGAATAAGCCTATACTACATGCATATATGGCTGGTGGAAAGCTCTATGGTTACAGTTTTGCATAAAGCCAATTTTTCCCTACAACAAAGGAATAAATTTTAATTTAACTATCATGGTGGTTGAAACATCATTGAGAAGGTATAACCCCAACTCAATCCCAATTAAAATAATTAACATCCCAGCAATATTAATTTAGAGTGATGAGATACATGTGAATACTCAAGTACTAGATACTCAGAATTGTCCATAACCGGGGACACGGCTAACTATGATTAGATTGTACACTCTGCAGAGGTTTGCGCACTTTTCCCAACAAGACTCGATCGCCTCCGTTGATTTCTCGTGACTACATGGTGTTTGAGAAGCGGATGACCGAGACACGATCTTTCGTAAACATTAACTCTCTACTCAGGGTAGACCAAACCTACAAAACCCACTACCTGTGATCTACCTCTTCAAGAGCTTCACGTAACTTACTCAACTATGCTAGAGCCCATAATAGCTTGTGGCTGGTACGGAAGTTTCTAGCATGAATAATCTCAGTTCCCTTCGAGGCACGGGTGGCGGTCCATAGGAAGATCACACGGGTACCCGGGATTTCAAAAAGTAAAGCAGACAACCTTTGGGTTCCCGGTGCCTCAATCCACCCAGATGTGTATTAAAGTTGCCACCTTAAAGTAAACCATTAATTAACAATCTCACATCTCGTTATGAATAACTCTCAAACCCAACCACGTCTACGAGCATAGCATAGCAATATAAGCAACACGTAGAAGTAACTCCCAAGGGTTTGATAGTAACAGGGCAATAGGTTCCTACCTCATCATCTACTTCCCAACCCACAAATTAATGACATCCTAACCATGCAATGTTTGAGGGTTGAACTAATGCATAAAAACTGGGTATGAAAAGAAATATGATCAAGTGTTACTTGCCTGCAATGTTGATGAAGATGATTCGCACTCAAAACTCTTGATAGTTCTACTCGTCACACTCCGGTCAATCTATCATAATCAAGCAATAGTAGCCACACATAAGCAATCACTCAAAAGATCAGAAAGATCGAAGAAAACAATTCGGAAAACATCAAAACCAAGCAAATAACTCTTGCAACATAAAACAATTTCTAACACTACCAAAATTATGTGAATTTGGCCTTCTCAGAAAGTTTAGGTGAAGAGATTTGATTCGCAAAAAGAATCAACTAAATCGGAGTTATGAAACTCAAGTTATGATCAAACAAAGTTTGAATTCAAATCTGATCTAATTCAAATTTTAAAATTTCAGAAACATGTTTGAGTTGGATTACTGGATAGAGGAGATCGTAATGAAGAAGTGGGCGTTGGTTTCGTTGGATTTGGACAAACGGGCAAAAAGTTACGAAGGTTTGAAAATCAGGGGCTAAACGGTAAAGAAACTAATTACGGACAGGTCCCTGACTAAAATAAAAAGAAAAATAAAAAATCTACAGTGAACACCCGCTTCTGAAAAGCTAACGAACGAACTCGTTCACTACCGGACCCTCGCTAATGAACGCTCGCAAACTAAACTATTCAAAAAAAAAAAACCGATCTTGAATAATAAAGAAAAATCGGGCGGGTTTTTAGCGGGTTTTACCGGTCCACGGCGGTTCGGCGGTTTTCAAGTGAAAGTCGGCACTCTCCCGGACAGGGAGGCGGTGGCGTCGGCAAGGGCAGCCTGGACTCGGGAGGAGTCCTCGGGGGACGACGGCAGGCAAGCGGGTCAGCGGCTTTGGCGAGGCTGGGCCGGCCCAGTTCGAGGGAAGTTTTTTTTAAACAAACAGAGAGAAAAAAAATAAAAATAATAAAAATAAAATGAAAATATTATATAGGCATATAATATATCAAAATTTTCAGAAAAAGATTTCCTACAACATGGACATTTCTATAGCATTAAATAAAATTCACACAATTCAAATAAAGCAAAGAGTGCTTATGGTCCAATAAAATCCAACAAAAATCATTTTAAAAATACCAAAATGACTTCAAATTAATTTCTCTCCAATTTTCTGATGTAGGGAATCATGTTACCCTATTTTCCATATATTTTATTTTGGGAGAAAAATAATTTGAATAAAACTCAAATAACTCCAAATTAAAAATAAATTCAAAGAACTTTGAATCTAATTCTTTGAAACTCCCAACTCATATTTCATTTGTTTTGAAGAAGTCATTTTATCTTCGCTCGTGAAAATCATTGAGTTGCATAAAGTTCCAGAATTGGAAATATTCTCAAATGAAATTCAAATATTTTCAACACCCCTTGTCATTTAAATAAATGGAAGAAGTCATGTCATCTTCTCTCCAGGGTTTTGTGATGAAAAGAATTTGAATTCCCGAAGATCATAAAAGCAAAAATGAAAGTTTGGGAAAGTCCTTTTATTCCCTCTCATTTAATTTTCAAAAAGTTTCGAATTCACTCACTTTCAGTCAATCAATCAAACAATCAGTCAAATCTATCTATTTGTTTATAACATTCCAAAATTTAGAATTTTGGGATGTTACACGCCCTCGCCTTTTTTTAGTATCGATGGATCACGCGAAGCAGCAAAACCCAAGCCATGTCTTGTACTCCTCCGTCGACGCTAGCTTTCATGAATTTTGTACTTCATGTCACCGACATGTGGGACATATAGCAACCGGGTCGACGTGTCAAGCACCAAATAACAAAGGTAATGCCAGGGGGACGCACCTTAGTCGCACTGGCCCAAAGAGTAGTAGTAATGAGCAATGAGACAACAATGCCGCACCTTCCCGCATGCACGAGAGGCAACCATTATTTCACACTTCGGTTCGCCATCATCTCAAACCATGTAGTATTGCTTCTGCCTCAAGAGGGACACGCGCATTGCCTTGGTACATCATGACACGTGGGACCGCATGACAGGCCGTGCTCCCCCGCCGATCGCTCGGTAAAATCACCTCATTTTTACTACTATACTTCCTCTGTATTGGTTTACATGGCATGCACGTCGTTCTAGGTTGAGAATTTAACTAGCTATATATGCGATGAATATTATATGTTTAGAAACTACATCCGCTTGATAATCCAATGATATACTTTTTGTGACAAAGTAACTCAGATTTAGTTAGTCAAATGGATGACCTAGAACTATGTGCATGCCCTATAAACCGGGACGTCTAAAAAACGAGACGGAGAGGGTAGTTAAGTACGTATCTTTTTAGATCAATATAGTCGGGATTCACCAAGGAGCAAAACCAAGTGGTAGGCTGCACCTGTCGTGTTGGCGTAGCGACTCAAGCAGGGCCAGTCCGCACACGAAATGGCGACACACTTAATTGGACCCCTTTGGCCGACATGTGGCTCATCCACCGTCTTGTTCCACGTGCGATGCACCAAATTACGGTTCGGAGCAGCGGTTGGAATTGGAGGCACCCCGGTCGTAGCACCGCAGTAGTAGAAAATGAGTGATGAGGGGTGAAATCACAAAGCCCCACCTTTCCCGCATTAAGCTGGACGGACGAAGCAACCATCATTTCACACTAGGGCGCAAGAGCATAAAGAAAAGAGAAAACCAATGATGCGTGCAGCAGCTACCTAGGGCACCCAAGGGTAGGGGTCTCCGCTACAGATCATTTTTTTAAGCGCCTCCACTACAAATCGGCTTCTCCCTCGTCCTCTTGAAGAAAACCGATGATGCATGCGGCGGTAGGGTTTGTAGGAGTACTACTAGGGCGTGCGGGGCCACGTTGTAGTAAACGGGAGAGGGATTGAGTTCGAGTCGATGCCTTAAATATGTGTGGGCCGCTTGGTTTGAGGGGAACGAGGCAACATTTTGGGTTCGGGGACTAGTGGAGATATAGTATGTACAAAAAAATTGTGGACGTAGGTTCGACCGAAAGGTAATGATGCATGGGCCCTGCATTTTTATATACCCGGGGCCACGTGAAATTTGCTACTCTACTCAAAACTAGTAAGGTACACATGCATTGAACGCATGAGATTTCGAAACCAAATTATTAATAAATACACATTATAGCATGTAAAGCTTTGAGTCATATATGCATGATGTAGATGTTCGTTTAGTTCTTATAGTTCATCTCATTCAAAATAAATTAGTTTTATAAAAATGTTAAGATTCATGGGATTGTGCATTGTAAAGCATAAAGTAAAAACAAATAATGGCAATTCATTTAGAAAAAAAATCAATTATGATACGGAAGATTCTAGAACAAAGGAGACGTGCTTGTGTTTTGAGGTTTGTGCATTATGCTTAAGTTCAACCATGGATTCTTCTAAATTGTACATCTGGCAGATCTGGTGGAATGTTGATGATATCCAACGGCCAGTAGTGCTCAGATTTGCCATCTCTGCACTGTCGGATTAGCTTCATCCAACGACCATCTTTCAAGTTATTCGCACACTATATAGTTCTTGTGCCATAGTTGCATGTCTTGGAAAAAAGCTACTAGTGGGTTGTACTAGCTATTTAGGAATAGAAGATGTATACATGGAAGTTGTAGGGAAAGAGATGACATGGAGTATCTCAATTCCTATGAGTAGGGATTGGAAAAGAGATGTCATTTGGTTGACATCATAGGAACTTTTCTATTGAATATACGCTAATGTTTATTTTCCTTTGGAATTATGGGAGTATAGGAATCCATCATATGAACCAAGTGTCTCTAAAGCTATAGAAATGATATCATGTTATTTCCTTTGAAATGTGGAGTATATGAATCTATTCCTATGAACCAATTGGCTCTAAAGGAAAAAAATCCTATAAAAATCATATCATATAGAGTTCACATGATATTCCTCCACACCAAAGGATGGTTGAAATTGCTGCAGGTGATACGATGGTCTTTCTTTGTAGACTCCTCCCCCATCTTTATAGTTACCTCTCGAAGATGAATGAAATGATATATACAGGGTATTCTACATGTGCAATTTGGTACACGAAAACTCGGTAGAATTTTGCGAGGTTCGAATTTTCAATAAAGCTATATGCATTGCATTTTGGAACAGAGGGAGCATACGACAGTTGCTAACACTCACGTATATATGTGTGTAGGAGGAGTAGCTGTTCTGTTAAATGACATGGCAAAACTGACACTACCGGATGCCGATCTAACGGCTCTTACGGCGTTCGTCAGGAAAAGGCTTGTGGCGAACATTTGACGGATAATGATTTATGAACACATGCATTGCATTGATACGTGCCCCCTCTCTCTCACGCACACACACCCTCCCGAGTCCTCTCACACCCACCGTCTATCTGCAGGTAGACGTCACACATATATGCGCTCTTCACACCCTACCCTCAGAACTTCTAAAAAACAAAAGACGCCGTGCACATTTTATTTTAGCTCACATGTCACACACTTATACTATTACTCTTGTGGCGAACGTTCTTTGGACATAGTATATTGCACTCCCACGAAGAGAAGCGGTGCACGCACGCACTAGTTCTCTCACACCCACTCGCGGGTACACGTAGGAGCGCATTTTTTCAAAGCTGGTACAACAAAATCACTGCACTATATATATAAGCAGGAGCCTTAGCGCTTGCTTTACTAGGGTTCCTCTTGTTCACTCTCTCATGCTCTCCAGATCTAAGCAAGACATAGGTGGGCACACTCTCTCTCAGCTCACGACTGGTCACAAATCCGGCTGGACAACCTCGACCGGGGCAGGGGTGTAGGTTGATCGTTCACGCTGTCGTCGGTGGCGAGGGAGGAGACCAACGGCTGCCCAGCTGGCCCGATCGATCGGCCGTGCCGTTCTTCACGAGAGAGCGCCGGCTTCGGAGGGCCTCCGACCCCTTCTTCCTCCCTGAGGTATTGTGGCCAAGATGCGGCCTCCCGACGCCGTCTTTGCCACATGCCGACGACCCTCAGGTATATATTCCTTCAAAACATGCCTTGCTCTACTGCCCCAGCTCCCTACTTGGCTTCGTGTGGATCTTTTTCTAATTCCGTCCGCTGTTCCAAAGCCACCCAGACTTTTACTATTATTAGAGGTGAAGCTAGTTCATACAGTCGACTCTAAGAGTTGGTTCAAACATGGAAGAAAGTGGGAAAGTTGTAGCATGAATCTAGGACTTGGTTCTAAGAGGAAACGAGGGAAAGTAGTAGATACTGGCTACCCAACCGGTCTCTTGGTTGAAAAGACGAAAAAAGCATGGTGGATGGCGAAGGGTGGGGGGGAAGTGGACCTATCTCTTGGTTGAAAAAGGAAAGAAAGTGACGGGTGTTGGGGGACAACGCAAATGAGAATGAGCAGGTCTAGATTTCCTGTGCTCACATAGGAAAATGTCGCCGAGGAAATGGTGTTGAAGCAATGCCACCACCATTTTATGAAGTGCTTCCGTCTTGCTTTATTTCCCATGAATTGTGTTCTTGTAGTTACACTTAAATCTCACAGCGCTAACACTGCTTCATCCCAGTGGAACTGCACAAATTTGATTGCACATTTACTAACCATGTGCTACTCTCATGACAGTAATACTAATGCTATTGTTATGCATGTTAATCTAGTGGCAGTGTTGATGTGATGTGATGCTACTTACTTAAGGGCACTTTCATACTGTCAATCTAGTGCCAATCATAACATAATAGATGTTGTTAATCATACGCCATCGCAAATATACATCCTTGTTTAAATAACCATATTTACGTATTTGCATAAACAGGGATATACATCTCCATATCGTTTCGGGATGTACATCTCCGTATCATTTCTATCCGGTGCAATCAAAAGCACACACCTCAGTTTTAGTAGAAGCTGCAAAAATGAGATGGCTATCCTCGTTGTCGCCGTCTAACCACCCGTCTTCCGTGTATTCCTACATTGGTAGTTACTAGGTAGAATGACCAGCATAATATAAAAGAAGTTGATTAAACGCGTTTTACTTCACGATTGCGATGTAGGGACGGCGAAAACAACTGCATCCTAGTCCGGAATGCACTTTCTACCAGTTCATCCATCAACCGAGGACTAGGCGGCATGGCTGCACGGGCGGTTTTTTGGACAGGTGCGCGGACAAGAGGCATGGTTGTCTCCTTATTTCCGCAAATAGCGGTGCTTAAATTTAGTGGAATGCACAAGAATTTCAGCTGGTCAGTACACTACATGGTTCAGTTCAGCATTCCAGCTGAGAACACAATTATAATTGGTTATTATGGAATGAGAGAACCTAACCTTGGATGGTGGCAACAAGAAAAAATCAGAGTGAACTCTAGGAAATTTAAACTGCCGGGAGAATCTTTTTCGATGAATCCTTGCTTGTTTTTTCCTGATTTATAAACCTTCTCACAACTTTGTCTTTTGCTGTGAACTAGTATATGTTTGTTATGTTCTATGAATAACTGAGATGTATAAAATTGCTTAACTTATGCTTTTCAAGTTTTTTTATGAAGCTGAGTTTAATGTGAGTGTTCCACATGAACGCTGGACTAGCCTGTGAACGTTTGGAATTTACATTGTGGCCTCAGTTAACTGCATGAACCACTGTAACAAGATACATAGTTGCTTATATGTTAGACAGCAGATTGTTGATTGTTAGCTAGCCGATAGCCTAGTGTTGAAGCGAGCTGAGCCAATGTGTCGTGTTTTGCACAACTGCTTACAAGTGGGGTAGCACCAACAATGTTTACAAGTACTTATGTATACGTCAGCGCACAGTTCTCGAATGAGTACTCTATTTCATCAAAAAACACACTGCTCGTATGATAAAACTAGTGAAGACGCATCTGTTTCGGCAACAATTACGATGATTCACGGGCACACAAAAGTAGCAGCAGTTCCCATAGACGGATTCAAACAGTACTAGCCCCGGAGGGCTCGATAACGAGCAAGGTTAGGATAATTATACACAATCCAAACTACTATTAAACACTAGCTGGGGCAACTATTTCATGCCTCGATCTAATTTGGGCTGGACCCAAGATGGACCTTGCCATGAACATCATCGAGGACGTCCGGCAGCAGCTCAATCTTGTGAACCTTCATGAAGACAACCTTGTGGCCTTCCCACTCATAAACTTGTTTGTGGCGGCATGCCACGTCATCTTCCTGCGTAAGCTTGACAAGAACAGTATGGCTCACAAACGAAGGAGTAGCTTTGAACTTCTTGTGCTTCAGTACACCCTGGACAACACGCCTGACAATAGTGAGGCTGGAATACAACTCTTCATTGGTATAAGCGCAAATGGCTTCCAGGATCCAACAGCCTAAAAACTCTGTTTTCCCAGTGCGTATATTCAGGTCATCCGCCTCATAGCAAGTGACATGTACAACCACACAATCCTTGTCTGCATCAGGGCTCTAATTGAAACAGAAACAAATTCTGAATTACTTTCCAGTATAAGAAACACAAGTTATTTAAACCACTATGTATAGCATGGCATAGAAGCTAATAAAATTTTGCATTATTCATCACCACATACTTAGATGAAAAACCACAATCGAGATCGGCAAAGAAGAAAATCACCTTGGGCAGCTCAGCGGGGACATCCTCGAAGGGGAAAACTGCTCTGCGGTGCCACGGGCTATAACTTCAAACGGGCATTGTCCATCTCAGTAGTGGCCGTGGCGTATCTGGGTCGGCTTGGTGGCTGCCTCCATCTTCTTGGAGCTCTCTGTCTCGTGGGGATCAGCCTCCCCGTCTGCGCTCCAATATCGGCAGATCTTTGTCTGCTTTCTCCTTGGTCCATCATGAAACCCAGCGAATACTAGGAGACCACCGAAAGGAAAACACAATTGCAATGACAATGAAACAAAAAAGAGAGTGAGGATCGATTCTTTGCTTTGCAAAAGTTCTTTTTTCTACGAGCGAAAAATATACCAACATCACGGATCTTCTTACCTTCCCTTCGTTGGGAGAGAAGAACGATGGCGGAATCTGAGTGTTGCCTTTCTTGAAGACGGTGAGGGAGAAGGGGATTCAGTGAAGATTTAAATGATGGTTGCTTCGTCCGTCAAACTTAGACTGCGGGGAGGTGGGGTTTTGTGATACGACGGCTCGTTATTGCCGCGCTATGACCTGGGTGACTCTCCGCCTGCATACTGCCTTCTAATTTGATGGATGGCATTTGGGCCCGCGCGTTGCATGGCCCGCATGTTAGTGAACAAAAGTATAACGACATTCAGTAGAGGGAGACGTTTCGATGACCTAGGAGGAGCTAGAAGCGGTATTGTATCCACTGTACTAGTAGTAATTGTTTTTCTGGGTAGCTGTAGAGTGTCTCCACTGTACTAGTAGTAATTGTTTCACTCGGCCCAAGACAAAACAGCCCATCCACCCTAGTAAATAGTAAAATCAATTCAAAAGTCCATATATTTACTGAATGAGAGGCGCTACCCACACCCAGCACACCGCCCCCCAAAAAACTTGGGTGTTCTTCTTCCTCCTCACTCCCACCCACCTCATGTCAGATCGGTCCACTCGTACCCCCAAATTCCTCACCTCACTCCTACAGAAAACCCCAGCTCCCCTTCTTCCTCACTACTACAAAAAAACCCAGCTCCCCTTCTTCTTCTGTCGCACTACAACTAGGCTCGTCATTCGTTACTCTGCTCAAACCCGTGAGCGCGATGCGGCGCCCTCGAGGAAAATGGAGTCGGCTGACCCCAGTGCCAAGAAGATGAGGCTCCCACCAGCGGCGACTCCTGTTGTAGATCCCGCACCCGACAGCGCGGGGAGAAGCGGCGACCCCGCCCCCACCGGATCCTAGGAACCCGTAGAATCTCGGGTGGACCGCATCAGCGATCTCCCGGACGGCGTCCTTGGGGAGATCATCTCGCTTCTCCCCACCAAGGATTGCTGCCGCACCCAAGTCCTCTCAATTCGGTGGCGCCCTCTATGGCGCGCCATGCCCCTTAATCTCGACTTTCGTCATCTATCTCTCTTCAATGATTTTGAAATCCCCAGAGCCATCATCTCCTCCCACCAGGGCTCCGTTCAAAGCCTCTGCATCCCGTCATGCTACCTGAGCAAGCATACCATGCGCTGCACGGTGTACGCCTGGCTGAAATCCCCTGAATTCCTAGGACTACAGCTGCTTGAGTTCTACTATTCCCCTGGAAATCACCTACCAGATACCGAACACCAGCTACCTGTGTCCTCAACACCAATGTCCATCTCGCGGTTTTCCTCCTCTCTCCACACCGCCACCTTTGCACTGTGCGACCTACCAGACAATCTAGTACTAAACCTTCGAGTCCCATTTCTCAAGAAACTTTAACTTGTGCGGGTTCGTATATCGGAGGCCTCATTGCACAGCATCATCCACTCCAGTTGCCCTGCCCTGGAGTGCTTGGTGCTTGTTTTCACAGTTAGAATCAGTTGTCTCCAAATAAAGTCGCCTAACCTTGTAAGAATTGGAATTTGTTTTAACGGAAGGCAGCTCATCATCCAAGATGCCCCTTCACTTCAAAGGTTGATCCTTGATTCTAGTTATTCACCGTTGCAAATAACCATCCTCTCTGCGCCTAAACTGGAGACCTTGGGTGTAATACATGATCTCTGTGCTCACTTCAATATGGTGTTTGGCTCCACAGTTCTTCATGTACTTTACATTATCATCTACACTTGTAACCATAAGCTAGAGTTTAAATTTTTGCGCATAAGTTATATGTCATCTTGGAGTAAACATTTTGTACTAATATTATGTTCTATGCTCAATGAAGAGTTTCTCCATGGATGGCCTATCAATGGTGCTTGGATTACATCAAGATCTTATATATCCAAATGAATAGTTTTGATTTGAACAAGATTATTGGCTTGCTGCAATACTTTCCATGTCTGGAGAAGTTGTATATGAAGGTGATAATTTCACGCACATTGGAAGCCCGCATATAGTGTACTAGAATTAACCGTTCAGCTGTTGCTCTTTCGACACTCTTTTTTTAGACCTTAACTGTTTTCAATCTTCATGTCTATTTAGGCAACAAGACAGGGTAAGAAAGTTATAACCAATCGGTGGATTCGTAAGCATTGGGATTTTCTCACTTCTCATGAGATTCGATTGAAGACAATAATGCTTAGAACGACATGTAGCCAACCGTGCAAACACTAGATTTGTCACATTCTTCCCTTTGAATGCGAGGTTACTATTGTCCACCAGGCTTAAGTGTATCAGCAGCATGGTTTTGACGGATGGGTATGTGGAAGAGCAAAAAAGGAGTTTCGGTGGGCAAAAGAGCTTACGAGCGTCTTGGGCTTCTATTTACAACATATTGTGGTCATAATCCGTAAATTTTACGACCGGGATGTCCATTATATGGACTGACCGATCCATTTGATTGTGACTGCCAAAAATAGTCTTTGGAGTTAGATGTTGTTGCCCTTTTCAACCTGGGTTTTTTTGTAAACCTGATGAACAATTAACCCTCATGCTTTTGTACAGTTTGTAAGCTAGAGTTAGATGTTCTTGCCCTTTTCAACTCGGCTGTGACTGTCATATTTTCTTTGAAGCAAGGCAAATGGCTTGCCAGTCGTTTAATTTAGAGTGAAATATTGTAACAACTAACAAATCTCAACCAAGGGAAATAACATCACTCTCGCCGGCTGCTTGAGCTCACTGTGCATTATAGAAGCCAAGTGATTAGCCCCCACCAGCACCCACAAACTTATTTCCAACTAGCACATCAAATGGGCTATAAATTTTCATAGGAAAGGCTGCATGACCATGACAGATTTGGATTTTGACATTTGGGACCCGCGAGGAAATAGCCTATCCAAGGTGGTGTCGACTTACTAGCCAGTCAACAAACGATTCTGCCTACCAGCCGTTAGATTGACATCCAACATCTGTGGTGTATCTTCTATCTCTTGTCTTCTTCTTCCTCCAGCCACCCAAACCAAACCCCCACACGTCCTGTTATTCTCCAGTGACGTCAGCCCCAACACGCACGCGCACCCAAACCAGTCAACCCTCGTACTCCCCTCCGCCTGCGACTGGACCGGCGCATCTTCCACGGCTCCTGTTCGTTCCGTCTGAGGCCTCGCCGTCGTCCTCTGCCTTGCGGCCTTGGTTCGCTCGCCGTGCGTGGTGCACTGCCCTCTTGCGTTGTCAACATCGTCAACAACCGAGAGGAACAAGGAGATGATTGTACGTGGATAGGATGACAGTAGGGACCCACCAGCATCATGGCAGTATGCAAGCAAGTGCCTCAATATTACAAAGCCCAAAAATATGGTTCCTCCTAATGGTTGGACATCTAGGGCTCACGCCATTGTCAACGTAGTCAATAAACGAGAGAATTACACTACGAGCGGCTAACACCAGGGACCTAGTAGGTCGTGCAATTTTTTTTTAGGAACAAGCAGTTGTTATTTATACTAGTTTTAGCGACGGATCAGGGTAACAACGGGGTTGTCTTGAGGTCTGGCCTAGCTGTGGTTTTATTTATGTTTACCACATCATGAGCTCAGTTGTGTTTTTCTCTTGCTGAAAATGGCTACCCCAGTTCTATTTTTTAAAAGAAATACCCAAACGAGGCCTACTTGCTTTATCAGCCCTGTTGGGCTGCAAAATCTTTCAAGACGAGGAGAGTTTCATTCGGTTTGCCCAGAAATGGGCTGTACATTTTTAAAACACATCAAACCGGGAATTAGTTTAAATTTTTTTCATTACAAGATTTTAAACTCCATTGATTTTTATGCGTGGACAATTATTTGGATTTTATATTTATATAAAATATTTTTCAAAATAGTTTGAATGTGAATCAATATTTTGGGATTAAAAACAGTTTACCGCACCGAAATATGCAAAAATTCCTACACTTTTTAACCGTGGCCACAATATGGGGTGTAATGCTAACAAAAAGAAGATGGGCTCCAAAAAAATCTTAAGAATTAGCAAATGGGCTGTACATTATTAGAAATAATGCACACGAGAGTAGTGACTGTTGGATGTCCATCCAACGGTTGTCGTGCTTCTTCAATCTCTGCTTTTCCTGCTCCAGCCGTTCAAACAAGCGCGGCGGGACTGCGTGCTCCCTCCTCTCGCAGCCGGCTATGCTGCCGCGCAGACCTTACCGCCCCACCGTACTCCCATCGCTGGCCTAGACATCCCTCTACTCACCCACACCTGCTGTTATTCTCCGGGGACGGTAGACGAACTAGTAAACCCTCGTACTCCTCTACGTGGGAAACAACTGCCGAGTCTTCCCTGGCTCCGTGTCGTTCCCTTCCTAGGCCTCGCCGTCGTCCCTTTATACAGGTGCTCTCGGCGCGGCCTGGTCAACGTGGTCAATGAACGACATCCATCGGAAGTGGATTGTACGTGGAGAGGCTAACAACTGGGTCCACAGCCGCACGCAAGGAAATGCCTCCGTATTACGCGCAAAATAGTGATTCCTCCACCTGACAGCTAGGACCCATGGGAAGGGCTTCTGTATTTCGCGAAAAAAACGTTCCCCCCGCTGACAGGTCGGACCCACCAGCTATATCTTCGCACGCAAGGAAGTGCCTCCTTATGACGCACAAAAAAATGAATACCCCCTACTAGCTGGGACCCACCATGGTGGGTGGCTGACTTGTGGGCCTACTAAGTTGACAGGGACAGAGGGCTTTGTCATCTTAGTCAATATGAACGATTCTAGCTCCAGTGACCGTACGATGTCCATCCAACGGGCATAGTGCTTCTTCAACCTCTGGTCTTCTTGCTCCAGCCGCCCAAAGCAGCGCCCGGTCGTCTTGCTCCTCCTGCCTCCCGTGGCCGGCTGTGCTCCCGCGGAGGCCTCACCGCCCCCATACTACTCCCATCGCTGGCCAGGCCATCCCTCCACTCACCCACACCCCCTGTTATTCTGCGGTGACGGCAGCCTCACACTGCAGATGAACCAGTGAACCCTCGTACTCCTCTCCGCGTGGGCATCCACTGTCGCGTCTTCCCCGGCTTCGCTCGTCCCCCTCCTAGGCTTCATCGTCGTCCACCGCCTTGGTGCTCTCGGCACGGTGTGGTCAATGTGGTCAATGACCGACTTCCATCGGAAGAGTACTGTACATGGAGAGGCTGACAGCTGAGTCCATGGCCACAACCCAGTTTTTTTGTGATTTGCCAAGTAAGTCGCTTTGTCAGGCCTGTTGGGCTGCAAATCTTTCAAGACGAGGAGAGCTTCATTCGTCTGGCCAAGAAAATGGCCTATCAATGATGAGAAATGGATTGTACATTTTTAAAACACGTCAAACCGATAATTAGTTTCAATTTTTTTTTTCATTTTGAGATTTTAAATTGCATTGATTTTTATGCGTGGACAATTTGTTGGATTTTATATTGATATACATTTATTTTTAAAATCAGTTTGAATGTGACTCGAAATTTCGGGATTAAAAACAGTTCGGACCGCTTTTGAAATATGCAAAATTTCGTATAATTTTTGAACCGTGGCCACAATATGGGTTGTAATGCTAACAAAAAGAATATGGGCTCCAAAAAAACCTTAATAATTAGCAAATGGGCTATAAATTATTAGAAATAATGTCTGATGGGCTGTATGATGTTTTCCACAGATTTGACGCTTTCCTAAAAAAAGGTTGACGACAGCAAAGGATTGTTGGATGTCCATCCAACGGCCGTCGTGCTTCTTCAATCTCTGCTCTTCCTGCTCCAGCCGCTCAAACAAGCGCCGGCGGGACTACCTGCTCTCTCCTCCCCGCGGACGGCTGTGCTACCGGGCAGGCCTCACCGCCCCACCGTGCTCCCATTGCTAGCCTAGCCATCCCTCTACTCACCCACACCTGCTGTTATTCTCTGGCAACGGCAGACGGACCAGTAAACCCTCGTACGGTCGTACTCCCCTCCGCGTGGGAAACAACTGCCGAGACTTCCCTGCCTCCGTGTCGTTCCCTTCCTAGGTCTCGCCGTCGCCCCACCGTGCTCTCGACGCGGCCTGGTCAACGTGGTCAACGACCGACATGCATCTGAAGTGGACTGTACGTGGAGAGGCTGGCGGCTGGGTCCATGGCCGCACGCAAGGAGATGCCTCCTTATTACGCGCAAAATAATGATTCCTCCACCTGACATCCGGGAACCACCGAAAGGGCCGCTATATTTTGTGAAAAAAACGTTACCGCCGCTGACAGCTTGGACCCACCAGCTATATCTTCGCACACAAGGAAGTGCCTCCTTATTAAGCACAAAAAAAAATGAATACTCCCTCTGCTAGCTGGGACCCAGTATAGTGGCAGGCTGACTTGTGGGCCTACTAAGTTGACGGGGACGGAGAGCTTTGTCAACTTAGTCAATATGCACGATTCTAGCTCCAGTGACCGTACGATGTCCATCCAATGGCCATAGTGCTTCTTCAACCTCTGGTCTTCTTGCTCCAGCCGCCCAAACCAGCGCCGGTCGTGCCTCGTGCTCCTGCCTCCCGCGGCCGGCTGCGATGCGGGTGCGGCGGAGGCCTCACCACCCCTACTACTCCCACCGCTGGCCAGGCCATCCCTCTACTCACCCACACCCCCTGTTATTCTGCGGCGACGGCAGCCTCATACCGCAGCGAACCAGTGAACCCTCATACTCCTCTACGCGTGGGCATCCACTGCTGCGTCTTCCTCGCTCGCGTCGTCCCCTTCCTAGGCCTCGCCATCGTCCACCGCCTGGTGCTCTCGGCGCGGCTTGGTCAACGTGGTCAAGGAACGGCTTCCATCGGACGTGGATCAGACGTGGAGAGGTCGACAAATGGGTCCACGGCCGCAGCAAGGAAGTGCCTCCTTATTACGTGCAAAATAATTATTCGTCCACCTGACAGTGGGGACCCACCGGACGGGCCACTGTATTTCGCGAAAAAAAAGTTTCCCCCTGACTACTGGGACCCACTAGCTACATCTTCGCACGCAAGGAAGTGCGTCCGGGCAAAAAAACATGATTCGCCCCCCTGACTGCTGGGACCCACCAACTACATCTTCGCAGGCAAGGAAGTGCCTCACAGTTGGGACCCACCTGGTCAAACCGTATGTAGCATTGTCATTCTGGTCGCGAACGTGTATGTACATACTGGTCGATGTAGAGGCGCACACGTGTCGTAGTAGAGGAACATACGTAGCATGTACACGTACGTACAGCGGCCAATGTGCAAGAAAGAAAGTACGGCCACGTACGTACATACGGGTAGGGTCTCGAACGCCTACTCGCGCATACGTACGGCCAAGGCTCATGTACATGGCTGGGTTGGAACAGAGAAACAACGTCATCGTCGTGTTCATGGGAAGCCAACCGGCTGGGTCAGAACGGAATGTGTCATCATGTTCATCGGGAGGGCTTGGACGGAACAGCCGATGGAAACGAGGCCTGGCATACCGCAGAACGAAGGAAACAACCTTGTGTTCGACCGGCCATGTTCGAAACGGGATCCTGTTCATCAGGAGGGGTCTGGCTTACCGCAAAACAGAGGAAACGGACCTCCTACGGTTGAAACGGGGGTCCTGTTGATCGGGAGGGGTGTGGCATACCGCAAAACGGAGGAAACGGTCTTGTGTTGGAGCGCTTCTGATCAAAGCAGGGGTCCTGTTCATCGGGAGGGTGTGGCGCATCGCAAAAGCAGGACTCCACAGGATACTTATCATCTCCACCGTCGACCCTCCGGCCTCCACAGCTCTTTTCATCCACCGTCGACCTCCTCCAGCCTCCACCTGCGACTGTTCATCCACGGGCTCCTGTTCATCCAGCCTCCACCGCGCGCTACTCCATCGGCTACTATTCAACCAGCCCTCTCCACGGGCTCCTGTCAACAACCCCTCCACGGGCTACTGTTCATCCAGCCCTCCACCGTCTACTGTTCATCCAGCCCTCCACGGGGTGGTCCTGTTCATCCAGCCCTCCATGGGGTGGTCCTGTTCATCCAGCCCTCCACGGGGTCCGTTCATCCAGCCCCAACCGGCTCGATCGATCAAGGTCCTGTTCATCCAGAGGCAACACCACGGGGTCCTGTTCATCCACCCCCGCCGGGAACTGTTCATCCAAACCCCCTGTCGGTGTCAAAACCGGCGGATCTCGGGTAGGGGGGCCCGAACTGTGCGTCTAGGCGGATGGTAACAGGAGACAAGGGACACGATGTTTTTACCCAGGTTCGGGCCCTCTCGATGGAGGTAATACCCTACTCCTGCTTGATTAATATTAATGATATGGGTAGTACAAGAGTAGATCTACCATGAGATCAAGGAGGCTAAACCCTAGAAGCTAGCCTATGGTATGATTGTTGTTCGTCCTACGGACTAAAACCCTCCGGTTTATATAGACACCGGATAGGTTAGGGTTACACAGAGTTGGTTACAACGGTAGGAGATCTACATATCCGTATCGCCAAGCTTTCCTTCCACGCCAAGGAAAGTCCCATCCGGACACGGGACGAAGTCTTCAATCTTGTATCTTCGTAGTCTTGGAGTCCGGCCAAAGATGATAGTTCGGCTCTCCGGACACCCCCTAGTCCAGACTCCTCAAGAGCTCCCTGAACCGGACTTCAATGACGCATTTAGTCCGGGCGCACATATTGTCTTCGCATTGCAAAGGCGGGTTCCTCCTCTGAATACTTCATAGTAGGTTTTGAACACAAGGATAGTGTCCGGCTCTGCAAAACAAGTTCCACATACCACCGTAGAGAGAATAACTTTTGCATAGATCTGCTGACGTATTCCGCGGCGTGACATCACACCACGGCCAGGCCTTTATATGAATCGCTTTTGCTGTTCCACCTCGGTAGCGTTTAGCGAGGCGGTTTCCGCACGCCTTATCAAAGCATAGATCTTGCCCCCTTATTCCGGGATTCTCATCAATACGGACGTGGGTAACCCATCCGCGCCCTTGATTACGGGCGCTTGGGAGATAAGCAAGTTTTACCAGTGGCGGGGGACGCATAGCCCGTCCTTCCATATAAGGGGATAAGGATCCACCTTTTTCACCTACGCCTTCTTCCTCCTTTGCTCATCCATTTCCGCACACTCGAGCTCCAGCGCCCAAGTCCGCACATCCCACCTCAACCTTCTCCAACTATGTCCGGAGCGGGAGGCAGGTGGATGGCCTCCTCCGTCACGGAGGGGCACATCACAAAGCTGCGGGAGGCCGGATACTTGTCCGGCGACATCGCGTGTCGGCTACCCGACGAGGGGCAGCTCATTCCAACCCCCAGGCCCCATGAGAGGGTGGTGTTTCTCCCCCACTTCCTCCACGGACTAGGTTTTCCACTTCACCCATTTGTCCGGGGCTCATGTTCTACTACGGCCTGGACTTCCATGATCTGGCCTCAATTTCATCCTCAACATCTCGGGCGTTTCATCGTCGTGTGCGAGGCCTTCCTCGCATCCAGCCCCACTTCGGCTTATGGTGAAGATCTTCAATGTCAGGCCGAAGGTAGTGGGCGGCCGTCAGCCGGAGTGCGAGGCGCCATGGTTGGCAAGATGGCCAAAGTCCTATGGCTCGAGGGCTCCTTCATGGAGACAATAAAGGGGTGGCAATCGGGTGGTTCTATATCACCGAGCCGCTGCGACCCCAAATGGGCGGCGGCCCCGAATTCAGTTCTGCTTCCCACATGGCTCTCATCATGGAAAGAGACGGGCTCGACATGGGGAATTCAGACGAGCTATCCGGACTCCAAACATGCGTCCAAAACACGGTGGACAAGAATCTCGGGCTTGTCAACGTAATCCGTGATGCTCATCCGCCGGATTCTCCCATGCCAACAACGGGCCTTCAAATTGTGGGAGTTCGATCCGGCACATCACCCAACTCTGAAAAGGCTCTTCGACACTACGTACGAAGATGCCTGGAAGGTGCTGTTCAAGGGCGCCGAGGCTCCCACATCCGCTACCGAAGATCGCAGATTCATCTCGCAGCGTCAAGCCAGCGAGGTAAGTTATTTTACCCTTTATGGGACTCTTGTTTTTCATAGATTGACTCTATGTGGGATCTAAAACTCCCTAACCTTTGACAGATTGGTCAAGACGTCCGAACAGATTAACTGTCCGGCCCCTTGCCGAAGACTCCAGCGGACGCCCGATTGATTTGGCTGCTGGCTCCGGTACCTCACGTGGTGCCGAGAAGAAGGCCAAGAAGGAGGTCACGGGAACTCGAAGGAGCCTCGACGCCAGTCTTGTCGATTCAAGCAGAATCTTCTCCTCAGAACGAGGAGGAGGAAAAAGAAGCCTCTCCCCCAGCGGGGGAGGAGAGGAAAAGGAAGGCGCCCCAACTGGGGAGGCCGGAGGGTCCAAGAAGGGAAGGACCCTTCCTCCGGACTTCTCCACCAACGTCGACAACGAGGAGGAGGAGTGGCCAACAAGGGACAAGCCCCTGGCGAGATCGTAAGTGTCCGGATACCCATGGCTTTTTCATTGCATAGTGTTCTCTAATGCCGAACAATCATGCAGCCCGCCCAAAGGGCGAAGTTCGCCGCCGTCGAAGCGGGTCCTCGAGTTCGCCGGAAATGGAGAGTACTTCACTTCCGGCCGCCTCGCCTCACGCTGCGGACGACGCCGAGGTGGTGCCCCAAGGGGGCCTGGTCAAGAGGAGGTGGCACAGAGGCGCCGCAAGGCAACCTCCCGGACTCGAGCTCGAGGGAGCAAGACCTCAGGGGCTCTAAGCCCGACCTCGTCCGGACTCCATACGGAACCTTCAGCGGTTCCGAGTCCGCAAGCGGTCCCTTCGTAGGAAGGGTAAGACGCCGTGTCCTCCGGCCCAACCGGAGGCACCGGATAGCATCGGAGGCGCTTAACAGCGCCTCCATCAAGGAGGAGCACCGCACTGTTATGAGTATGGTGATCCAAAAAGTTCAGTCCGCCAAGGGCGGGCTGACTGAAGCCTGTACCAACCTTCTAACAGGCTTTGAGGTAAGTTTAGAATATGTAAAAATATTACCGCATAGACAGTAGCCCCTGATGCTTAGGTCGGTGTTCGGAAAGAAAAGCTGGACTAAGGATCTAAAAAGATATACGTGAGAGTCTAACATAAGCATGTCAATATGGGAATGCAGTCAGGCTGCCGACCCTCGCCAGACCGATCATGCGGAGGTCGATGCATTGAAGCAGAGCCTCGAGCGGTCCGAGAACGAGGTCGGCCTTGCTAAGAAGCAGCTCGAGGACAAGGAAGGTAAGTAATACCTTTTTAAAGAAAATACCTTATAGAAAGGTTTCGGTTGCAAAAAATAACAGGAGTAACATGGGTACTGCAGGGGCCACGAGCGAGGTGGCGACCCTGAAGGAGGCGGTGTCCGCGGCCGAAAACAAAGCGGCCATGAGCGCACCGAGCGAGAGAAGGGGAGGCGCACTGGCGAAGGTACGGCAAGAGGCTCCGAGGCCTCGTGAAAAACACGAGAGTTTGGAGCGTGACTCGAAGACTCGAGAGTCCGAGCTCGCCTCGGCTCTTGAGAGTGCCAAAGCCGCTAAGGCCGAAGCCCAAAAAGCCCTCCAAGAAATTGAATCATTAAAGAAGATAGTGGCGGGTAAGGCATTCTTTATGAAAAGCAAGCATGTGAAAGTGAATTACCTATTACTTACCCGGATTCGGAGCTCTCCAGGAGCATTCGCAGATCTGCCCCGTAGTGTATGCGATCTTTGCCGCGTTCTACCGCGCCAAGGAGGGAGCTCGACGGAAAAGGTGTTCTGGTCTCAAGATGTCGAGGCCGGACATCCAGTGCCCCTAAGCGACCAGCTGAAGCAGATGGTCGAGCTCCACAAGGTCGCCGAACAGGCCATGAAGGGCCTCATAGTTAGGTCATGGCCATTGGAAGCCATGCCTGGAGCTGCTTGGGTTGGTGCTGGGTGGTGGGCCGTCCATGGGTTGAAGTCATCAAGCGCTCCTGCATTGAAGGTGCCTGTCGGGCCTTGCCCGTGCTAAAGTGCACTTGGGCAAGCTGAATGCGGAGAAGCTTGTGACGGACGGGCCACCGAAGGGCAAGGAGCATCGTACGCCCAAAATGTACTATGAGGGCGTCCTGAAGGGTGCCCGCCGAATAGCGTATGAGTGCTCCAAAGATGTAATTTTTGAATAAACTCGCATTTGTTATCCTGTACGCTGAAAACTTGTTCATATGCGCTAAGCAACGCTTGTTAATTTAAAATATTACCTTCTGTGCGGCCGTTTATCAAATTTGAGAGATGTCAAGTCGTTGGCTTCAGCCCCCATGCCATGAGTGCTTTGGGGTGTTCGGATAAACTTGAGCGCTCTTGTTCCCATTCTTGGGTCCATCGAGGGAGGCGCTCAACGCATAGCGAACAAGGCAACCGGACTTATAATGCTTGAACACTCTCACTTAGCCATAGAATTCTATAATTTTAAATTTCGGCGAAGCCCCTAGTATTCGGAAGACCGAGTTCGGGCGCTATCCACGCCTTGGCCGGACAATGCCGGTTCCTCGCTCTAAGCGGCATAAGTCTTTAGGGACCCGAAAAAACCTCTCGAACAGCGACCGGCTCTCGCCCTATCTTGATGGTCAGTTTTAGCTTTCTCCACTGAGGTGCTCAACCTAGCTCAACTGGGGCACAATCGCAGTGGTTCTCCCGGTGCTACCTTAGCCGATATAACGGAACGTAAGGTACCAAAACACGGGAGCCGGGCAAACCCAACTATTGACCCAAGACATGATTCGGAGCTGATGCATATAATGCTATAAGTTCGGGGTGCCACACTTGTGAAAGTGTTCGGACTTATCACACCATAATTTTGGGGTACTTAAGCCCCTGGTGTATTGGCCGTACCAAAGTGTACGGGTGCAACATGTCATGATATGAACATATATATAGATAAATAATGTAATAATAGACAAGAGCTATATATTGGTTATTAAAAAGAGACTGCAAATAAAAAGCAGAACGATACAAATTGTGCGATAAGCAAGGGATGGGACTATTTAACATGTCCCCCTCCAGGGGTAAGCTGCGGGATGGTATGTAAAACAGGTATATTGCTCGTAGTAGAGACCACCTGAACACTCGACGTAACTACGCTTTCCACAGCTGTTGCATCATGAGTTCGGCAATTCCAAAGGTGCGGACATGACTTCGGAAAGCGGAGTCCCGAAAGTAAGAAAAAGAAAAAAGAAAAGAATGGCACAATTGGGAGCCCACAGTGCGGTTAAGCCGCGTGCAGGCGTGCCGTGGTCGTGCCCCTCCCCTTATGCCCATGGTATCTCCAGAGCGTAGTTATGTACGCGTAGTACTAGCTTCGCAATTTCGAGAGGGCTGGGGCTGGGGCCGGATTGCTACGCGTGCTTGAATCGTGCCAGGCGGTCTTGTTGTAGGTTACTCCAGGCGCGCTTGACAGTTTCCGGATGTTTAATGGCCGGACTCGAGAATTGCTGTGAGAGGCTGCTTTGCACCTCCGCCGCGAGGGCCGCCGTGTGCTCCTCCGTTCGGAGAGAGCGTTCGGTGTTTCCATTGACCGTGATTACTCCTTGAGGGCCTGGCATCTTGAGCTTGAGGTATGCGTAGTGCGGCACCGCATTGAACTTTGCAAATGCGGTTCGTCCGAGCAGTGCGTGATAGCCGCTACGGAACGGGACTATGTCAAAGATTAACTCTTCGCTTAGGAAGTTATCTGGGGATCCGAAGACCACTTCGAGTGTAACTGAGCCTGTACAATTGGCCTCTACACCTGGTATTACGCCTTTAAAGGTCGTCTTTGTAGGTTTAATCCTTGAGGGGTCTATGCCCATTTTGCGACCGTATCCCGATAAAGCAGGTTCGAAGTTGCCGCCTTGATCCATCAGGACTCTAGTGAGGTGAAATCCGTCAATAATTGGGTCAAGAACCAATGTGGCGAAACCGCCATGACGAATGCTAGTGGGGTGGTCCTTCGATCGAAGGTGATCGGGCAAGAAGACCATGGGTTGAACTTTGGGCGGCTGGCTCCATCGCATATACGTCCCTTAGTGCACGCTTCCGCTCCCTTTTGGGTATATGGGTTGCGATATCATGTTCACCATCCGCACTTGTGTGGGAAAGCCCTTCTGTCCTCTATTGTTCGGGCGGCCGAGGCTCTTCCTCGTCATCGCTATGCAGCCCCTTGTCATTGAGTTCGCACTTAACTTGCTCGCTTGCTTGAACATCCAACAATCCCTGTTGGTGTGGTTGGCTGGTTTTTCGGGGTGCCATGTATCCGCACAAGCGGTCGTAGTATTCGGTCCAAGTTGGGCCGGGCCCCGGTATTTCTTTTGAATGGCTTCTTCCGCTGACCGGGTTTAGAGCCTCTGAATCCGGCATTGACTGCCGTATCTTCATCATTGTCGCCGTTAATGCGACGCTTGTTCTTGTTGCGACAGGGCCTGCCATTGCTGTCCTTGGTATCCGAACTACCAGGGTTTTTGGTCAAATTGTTACTACGAGCTAGCCAGCTGTCCTCTCCCGCAAAAAAGCGGGTCATGAGTGTTGTGAGGGCTGCCATGGATTTCGGCTTTTCCTGTCCTAGGTGCCGGGCTAGCCACTCGTCGCAGATGTTATGTTTGAAGGCTGCAAGGGCCTCTGCATCCGAACAGTCAACGATTTGATTTTTCTTGGTTAGGAACCGTGTCCAGAATTGTCTGGCCGATTCTTCTGGCTGCTGAATTATATGGCTAAGTCATCGGCGTCTGGTGGTCGCACATATGTGCCTTGGAAGTTATCAAGGAATGCGGCTTCCAGGTCCTCCCAACAACCAATTGATTCTGCTGGCAAATTGTTGAGCCAATGCCGAGCTGGTCCTTTAAGCTTGAGTGGGAGGTATTTGATGGCATGTAGATCATCACCGCGGGCCATGTGGATATAGAGGAGATAGTCCTCAATCCAGACCGCAGGATCTGTGGTACCATCGTATGATTCGATGTTTACGGGTTTGAAGCCCTCAGGGATTTGATGATACATTACTTCATCTGTGAAGCATAGTGGGTGTCTTGGCGCCTATATTGGGCTATATCACGACATAGCTCATATGAGCTTTGTTCATCGTGGTTCGCCCGGCCGGGTTTGTTGTATCCGGCTCGACGGTAATCATACAGAGTCGTTGGGCGCCATGGCGTTCCATAGATCGATCTTGTATGTTTTGCCTTATCCTCCAATATATCTCGCAAGTCCGACGCGTTTTCCCGTGCCTTGGTACTTTTTGAGCGGCGTCGGGGTGCGGCTTGAATGGAGGGTCTAGAGGCCTCTCTGTTGCAGCCACGGGGTGGCCGGTCGGCCGCATCATGCGCTGGCGATGTGGGTGCTTCCTCCTCGGATCGAGGCAACGGCCTGCGTTTTGGGTAGCTTTTGGAGGGGCGTTCGAGTTCATACTCTTCGGCTGCAAGGACTTCAGTCCATCTGTCAGCTAGCAGGTCTTGGTTAGCTCTAAGCTGTTGCTGCTTTTTCTTGAGGTTGCTTGCCGTGGCTATAAGCTTGCGTTTGAAACGCTCCTTTTCGGCGGGATCCTCAGGCACGGCGAATTCGTCGTCGTTGAGGCTTGCCTCGTCTTCGGAGGGAGGCACATAATTATCGTCCTCTACCTCTTTCTCACAGACCGTCGTGCGGACTTGCTTCTCCCTCCTCCTGCGCTGAGTCCTGCTGGAGGGGGTTGTCTTCGGCACTGTCCGGGGTGTTATTATCTCCTGTGCCGGAATCACCGTTTTTGCTGTGGCGGGATTTAGAGCGGCGCCGCTGACGTCGGCGCTTCGGTTGCTTCTTGGAGGGGTCATCCTCCATTGTTCCATCGCCATTTCCATCTTTTAGGATGTCCACCATGTATATGTCATATGACGAGGTGGCCTTCCAGTGCCCTGTAGGCGCTGGGTCTTGGTCTTCTCCGGCATCGTCGTCCATACCGTCGATGTCTTCAGAGTCGAAGTCGAGCATGTCGGTTAAATCATCGACAGTGGCTAGAAAGTGGGTGGTGGGTGGGTGTTGAATTTCTTCGTCGTCCGCATCCCAACCTTCCTGACCATAGTCCAGCCAGGGCTCTCCGGATAAAGAGAGAGACTTTAGCGAATTCAGGATGTCGCCAAAGGGCGAGTGCTGAAAGATGTCCGCGGCAGTGAACTCCATGACCGGCGCCCAATCGGATTCGATTGGCAGGGGCGCGGAGGGTTCGGAGTCCGGAGAGGAGTCCGGCACCTTGGAGTCACGGTCTTCGCCAAGGACATGGATTGTGTTCGGCTCAATCGCCGTAGAGATTTCAGCCCCCGAGGCGGTGTCCAACCAACCATCCTCGATCGGCGAGATCGGCTCCGAATCGATGTTTGGAGCGGACACTAGTGCAGCCTCCGTGACACCTTTGCTCGTGGCAGAGCTAGATCGTACCCATCGAGGCGGTCGCTGGCGCTTGGCTGTGGCTCGAATCCGTCGAAGATCAAGTCTCCGCGGACATCGGCCGTATAGTTCAAGCTTCCAAATCTGACCTGATGGCCAGGGGCGTAGCTTTCGATCTGCTCCAGATGGCCTAGCGAATTGGCCCGCAGTGCAAAGCCGCCGAATACGAAGATCTGTCCGGGGAGAAAAAGTCTCACCCTGGACTTCATCGTTGTTGATGATCGAAGGAGCCATCGGGCCTATAGGTGACGACACAGAGGAACTCCCAATGAAAGCACCAATGTCGGTGTCAAAACCGGCGGATCTCGGGTAGGGGGTCCCGAATCGTATGCGTCTAGGCGGATGGTAACAGGAGACAAGGGACACGATGTTTTTACCCAGGTTCGGGCCCTCTCGATGGAGGTAATACCCTACTCGCTTGATTAATATTGATGATATGGGTAGTACAAGAGTAGATCTACCATGAGATCAAGGAGGCTAAACCCTAGAAGCTAGCCTATGGTATGATTGTTGTTCGTCCTACGGACTAAAACCCTCCGGTTTATATAGACATCGGATAGGTTAGGGTTACACAGAGTCGGTTACAACGGTAGGAGATCTACATATCCGTATCGCCAAGCTTGCCTTCCACACCATCCGGACACGGGACGAAGTCTTCAATCTTGTATCTTCATAGTCTTGGAGTCCGGCCAAAGATGATAGTTCGGCTATCTGGACACCCCCTAGTCCAGGACTCCCTCACCCCCCCAGCAACGCTCACTGTTCATCCAGAGGCAACACCACGGGGTCCTGTTCATCCACCCCCACCAGGAACTGTTCATCCAAACCCCCCAGCAACACTCACTGTTCATCCAGAGGCAGCATCGATCGGCTTCAGTTAGCAGCGATGGCGAAGGAATCGCTCGATCGGGTCGATTAACGACCATCGATCGATCGCCGGGTTCGAGAACGCCAGCGTAACTGCGGTGCAATCGCTCGGTTCGATTAGAGCCCAATGCCTTGCTCGGGTTCGATTAGAGCCCAACGCCTCGCACCCGCAGCGTGCGTGTAATGAGAGAAACACGCATCGCTTCGGCCCGACCACCCACCGTAACCGGGAACACCCCACTATTTTCCTCGCCCTCACTTCTACCATGGTTTTTTCGTCATGGACGGCCCAAAGAATGTCATGCAGCTGCGTCTCCGGCCCGCCCAGGACGAAAAGCCCATTTTCTATCATGATTTTTTTTCATAGAAGTAGGAGCCCACCACATCTATGATGATACCGGGTTTTGTCACAATTATCGTCATAGAAGTGTCATAAGTATGACAGAAAAAATTTATTCGGCCCAAAATTTCACGAATGTGTCTTTTTTTTGTAGTGTCCGGCGACTCAGTTCTGGTAGCTCAGCAAGTTTCTGGCACTTGGGATTCTAAGGATCCACTCATGGCGGCTTATCGTCGAGAGGTTGATGCTATTGCGGGTCACTTCAAGGGTTACCAAGTTGAGCATATTGATCGCAGGAAGAATGAGGCCGCTGACACTTTAAGCCGGTTAGGGTCTCAGCTTAAGCCGGTGCCACCTAACACGTTTTTGGATATTCTGCTTAACCCTTCTGTCAAATTTCCTACAGAGGATGATCTTGATGTTCCTGACCTGGAAGCATAATTGGTGGCGGCACTTCATGCCATTCCTGATTGGACAGTTCTGTATTTGGCTTACATAACCCGGGCGAGTTACCTGAGGATGAGATTTTGGCCAAGCAGATAACCCAGAGGTCTAAGTCAATGACGATTGTCAATGGGGAGTTGCACCATCGCAGTGTCACAGGGGCGTTTCAATGTTGCGTCTCTCCTGAAGAAGGTTGTGAGATTCTACGAGAGATTTACGAAGGAGATTGTGGTCATCATGCCGGCTCTAAATGTCTCGTAGCCAAGGCTTTTCGTCATGGGTTTTATAGCTTGACGGCTCATGCTGATGCTGAGGGTTTGGTCAGCAAATGTGACGGTTGTTAGAAGTTTTCACGACGAGCTCATGTTCCGGCTCAAGAGTTGAGGATGATTCCAATTACTTGGCTGTTTGCGACTTGAGGGCTTGATATGGTCGGGCCTTTCAAGAGGTCCAAAGATACGAAAACCCACCTTTTGGTGGCAGTTGATAAGTTTACTAAGTGGGTTGAAGCAGAGCCGGTTAGCAAGTGTGTTGCAGCAACGACGGTTCAATTCATCAAGAAGGTGATCTTCCATTTTGGCTTTCCCCACATCATTATAACGAATAATGGCACTAATCTGTCTAAGGGTGCTATGAAAGAGTTTTTTCAATGAGAGCATGTTCGACTTGATGTTTCCTCCGTGGATCACGCCCAGTCTAATGGTCAAGAGGAACGAGCTAATCAAGAGCTTCTGCGAGGCATCAAGCCCTGACTTATGGTTCCTTTGCAAAGAACACCGGGTTGTTGGGTGGAGGAGTTACCCTCAGTGTTATGGAGTATCAATACAACCCTTGCAAAGAACGCTGGGTTGTTGGGTGGAGGAGTTACCCTCAGTGTTATGGAGTATCAATACAACCCCCAACAGATCTACGGGTTACACACCTTTCTTCATGGTATATGGAGCAGAGGCGGTTCTCCCTAGTGACATCCGTCACGATTCGCCCCATGTGGCGGCTTATGTTGAAGCTAATAATGAAACGACAAGTCGGGATGCACTTGACCTATTGGATGAGGAGCGTGACCTCGCGATGGCTCATTCAACAATTTATCAACAAGATCTACGTCGTTATCAAAGCCGCCGGGTCAAAACTAGAACCTTCCAAGAAGGCGACTTGGTGCTCCGGCTTATCCAGGATCAAACTGATATGCATAAACTATCACCGCCTTGGGAAGGACCTTTTGTGGTCAGCAAGAATCTGCATAATGGGTCATACTATCTTATCGACGTTCGAGACCACAAGGACTCACGCACACCGGAGGAGGAGACTCATCGGCCGTGGAATATTGCTCATCTTCGGCACTACTATACTTGAGCCACCGGCTCTCATGATGTACATAGTTTGATGATGTATATATTGTAAATAGTATAATGAAGCCGGCATCCCTGATAATTCAGGGCCTCTGTCGTTTCACTTCTTCGAAGCTGAGTCTTTATCATCGTCTTACATGTTCACTTAAGAGGCTTGACGCCCAAATTACAGGGACCAAAGAGAGTTGGATGCACATCACAACTCAAACATAGGTCTCCGACGAGCACAACTCATAAATATGTCACTTGGGGGCTTCCTGTTCAAACATATGTGTATTCACCAAAGAGAACATAGCATTACTACCTTCTTGACCAGGTTATCTTGTTCAAACATAGGTGTATCCACCAAAGAGGATATAACCTTTACGGGTCATCCTACCTGTAGACCAGCTGCTTCTTCATCAGGTAATCCTGATTAACCCGCCGAACTCTTAACAATCAATCTTTTACGGTGTATTGACCAATGATCCTGAGCTTGCTAAGGTTAAAACGCCGGTTTGTCATGTGAGAGCACGGCTTACAGATAGTCAGGATAGATCCAGGCTCATAAGCCGCCTTCCTTGAAACTTGGATAAATCGGCCTGTGATGCATGATGCTACTCCGACCCCGCGTACTCCTGATAAGTCTACCTTCAAATATGACATGAACTTATCTGGGTTCAAATGTCAACTGGGTCATGTGAGAGCCGGCTCACGGAAAGCGCGTACCTTCCAGTGGCCATCACGCTAGTTTCATTGAAGAAGAAACTTTGGCTTGGCGGCCTGCAAAAGCCTCGGATTTTTTTATTTTTGATTTTGGCTTTATATCATCTCTTTTTTCTTACCATATGGTTTTCACGAATCGGGCCAAACTTCCCTATTTATGTATCATATTTGAAGCATCTTCGGGTCTTTGCAGCCCGCCAGGACGGCAGACTCTAATTCACCAGAGAATAATCAACTTATGCTTAGAGTTATGGCTCTAAAAGCTCTAACTGCATGGAGCTGATAAGCTTGCAGTTTAAGTAAATACCACAGGTATTATATTATGTTATATAAAAAGTTGTGATCATCCCGACCCTGGTTATGGACTATTTGTCCCCAGCGGTTTAATTTGGGCATTGTGACCCGCCCGACGGTAAACCACCAGGGCAGTTGTAATCTATTTGTGTGCATGGTACTGTTCAATCTGATCTGCTCAAATCAACGCTATCATAAGCATAAAGCAGTAGCTTTTCAATTGGCGGATCAACTGTCTTGCGCCAAACAAAAACATGCACGATGGCACGATCAAGGTTTCACTAGCCTATTACATGACTCAGTGAGCTAATAAAGATCGAGTGTTTTTTCAAAGGCTCGCATATTTAACTCGCCCGATGGATCACTATTCTTGGCCTTGCTGACTTGAGGCTTCTGGATCATCCTTCTCTGGTTCTTCGTCCTCCTCCGCCGTCTGAAAGTTTGGTGATGACCAATCGATGCCACACCAAGGCTTGAAATTCAGCTGCATCATCTATAAGTTCGGACGGGTCAACTTCAGGGGCGAAAGTATGCTTACGGATTGGAGGGATTAGATCCTTCACTTTATAAGCCAGCATGGGCATCTTCTGATTCTCCATGCTGTAAGCCAGGTGGTATTTTGACAGACCCGTTTCATTTGCAGTCAGACTGGCCAAAGGACGTATTTCTTTCACACAGGAAGCAAAGTTCTTTTGATCAAATGAAGTGTCGTCTTCTTTCAAGCTTGGATATCCAGTAGCTACCTCAGGCGGGTCTAGCTCTGGTAACCATGCCTTTGCCCGGCTCAAAGTTGTCATGGCGCCAGCTCTTGCAGACGACCGATTCATCTCATCCATCCTAGCAGGTAGCACAGAAAGTTTTTTCAAGACATCTATCGAGAGAGTATGTGCTTGATTAGTCAGAGAAATTGTGGACCATGCACGCTGAGCTCCAGTGTATAGCTGTTCCACAAGTGTGTAAACAACCTTGAGCTTCACAAGCATATCTTGGTTAAGATTGTTGCTCCTGTGACCTGAGTAAGTCATAGATTGGTTAGAGGCGGTTTATACTATCAACAAAAAGATTCACTTTTGATGATTAGCAAGGCGACTCACCAAAGATAGCAGAAACCATCTGGGATACACGGTGTTTTAAATCGGTGAGCTCAATGGTCACCTCTTGAAGAGCCACCTCCACTTTTTCAGCTCGCCGCGTCAAAGCAGTCCTTTCTTCAGCCCAAGCGTTTTTCTCTGCCTCAAAACTGGTCTTCAGCTTTTCCATTTCAGCCACGCTAAATTGGAATTTTGACTCAGCTTTCCGGGTCTCAGATTCTTGATTCTCCAGCCGGATCTTTGCATTAGCCAATTGTGATTGAAGTTCAGCAGTGGCATCTTGTACAAACACAGAGTTGCAAATACATTCATATCCGAGTTACAGGAATATAAGTCCCAAGCCTTTTGCAAGTAACAACACTTGGCACTTGGGAGCTAATGCCTGCTGAAACATTCTTCATACAACGGCTCATATAAATAAGTCCCAAGCACTTTGCACGCAAGAATACTTGGCACTTGGGGGCTAATGCATATCGCTTGCGTCTTCTTATTCCTTTATGATAACCCGGTGGTGCCGTAAACAATCACAGCTGGTTTATGGAGGCTATACAGGTAAGCTCTCTTTGTAAACAATGGTGAACAGGACCGGCTCATTCATACTGATTAAACCGGCCCATGGGGACTACGGATGCAATGTTAATTGTTTAAAATCCGGTTTAACTATAATGGTGAAAGCCGGTCTTGGAAGGATTCTACTAAAGATGCTCATGCTTATTCTAAGTCTACAACATATTCAATTTTATCATACCCAGTAGACTTGGGGGCTGGCAGGATGTACATAACTTATTCAAGCAGGAATTCATACCTCAAATTTTTGATGCATCTGCTTGACCATATCAACTTCAAGATTACGGCTGGTGTGTACTTGATTGAGGTAGCCAGAAAGTATTTCGCTACTACTCAATTGCGCATAGTGGGCGACATCAAACCTCACTTTCTGCCTTTCAATGACCTCTTGTTTAGTGGAGTGCTTAGCCAAGACAGTTGGATTTCCCGGTTCCTTAAAGCCGGTGCCAGTGATCATCACATCTTCACTATGCTCTTCTGACGGTTTAAGCGGGCTTGATAATCCAGTGTTCAAAGATTTGATATTTGTATGGTCAAGGGAGAGATCAGGAATTTTAGGCGGAACATCATGGGCAGGTTCTTCTGGGTTTTTCTCAGAAGCATGTGATGCTGGGACTTGCTGCTCTGGTTCAACGACTTTAGGATCTTCAGCCGGCTTGGTCACCTTTGCCTTCTTACTAGGCTTTGCTTGGCCACTGCATGGGTTATGACAAGTCAGTACAATTATAAAAGCAAAAGGAGGTACAGAATAAAAAGTAATTGTTGTTACCCAAGGACAGTTTTGAAAGCCGACAGCTGGGTCTGTGATGAGTCGCCGCAGGAAGAGCGAGAAACCTCCTGGTAGTTTGAATCAGAGGAATTAAGTGGCTGGCGAATGAGACCCGCCAGTGGGTAAAAAGAGTTTAAGTTCGGAAGGACCTCGTTTTGACGTTTCTGTCGAGCTGGTGTATTTGGTAAGCCGGAGGATAATTCTTCACCTTCGCTATTCCGAGTCTGTTGCCGGTTCTCGTGCTGCTGTTGCTTCAAAAGAGAGTGAGGATTCAAATGAGCTAAGGGGTGTGAAAAGCTTACTTTCCGGGTTACTCGTCAAATTTTCTGTCTTGGCAAATGTGCTGAGCCGGAGGAAATAACAATTACCTCTTCTTCAACTACTTGGCTAGCCCCCATATCATCCTGATAATAATCAGTGTCAATAAGATAATTGAAAAAGGAGCCAAGGGAGTCAAGGGCTACCTCCGACTCAGAGCTATCATTCAGCTCAAACATTTCAGAGGCACTTGGTTTCTTCTTATTTTTTCTGGCAGCTTTCTTGGCAGCCCTGGCCTTTTTGGCAGCCTCATGGTCATATTTCTTCTTCCAAAAATCAGATTGAGCCTGTGAAAATCAGCAAAGTTGAGTTAATAGAGTATTTAAATGATGAGGTAAAAGTAAGTAAGTTGGAGACTCACATCCGGTGGCGGGTTAAGTTTGCAAAAAGGGTTCAGAACCACTTTGCTACAGTCTTCTGGATCTTCATTTAGAAGGGACTTTTTCATCTGATTGATGGCTTCGTCAGTTAAACGCACAGATCTGTGGCACAGTGGATCCTTTATGCCGCCGGTGTAAGTACACATTAAGCCGGGCCGGCGGCTCAAGGGTATGATTCGCCAAGAAACCAAGCACCGAACCAAGTCAATGCCGGTTAACCCATTTCCCAGCAAAGCCTTGACCTTTGCAATGGTAGGAGCAAGCTTTGCACGTTCAGCGGTGATAAGCTTTTCAGGAAGATGATGCTTCGGGTCAAGACGCTGGACATGATAACACAGCAGTGGATTCTCATCAGCCGGAAAGGTATCTTTGCAATAAAAGCATGTCTGGTTCCAATCTTTTGGGTGACTCGGCAAGCAAGCATAGGGGAAGATGTCATCTCTTCTTCGTTGAATTGAGATTCTGCCAAGTTCCAAGCTGGGCCCGTTTGTGAACTCGTTTTGGCGGTTCAAGTAAAAATATTCTCTAAAGAGTTCAACGCTGGGCTCCTTTTGAAGGTACTCTTCATAGAAAACTTGAAAGTTGCAGATGTTTAACACGGAATTGGGTCCGATGTCCTGAGGATGAAGTTGAAAGAAATGCAGAACATCTCGGAAAAATTTAGAGCCGGGTGGTGAGAAGCCCCGATTCATGTGATCAGTAAAAACAATGACTTCATCATCCTTTGGCTGAGGTTTTTCTTCATCTGGATTGGGGGCGCGATAAGCCATGACATTTTTTGCTGGCAGGTACCCGTTTTTGACAAAGTCTTTGAGTGTATTCTCAGTGACAATGGAGGGAATCCAATTACAGGAAGTGACTGTCTTTGGTGGCATTGTGAAGAAAGAAGCCTAAAAGAAAGAATTTTTTTGCCGGTTTAAGTTGATTCATTAAGCCAGAAGTAAAACGCTACAGTATATATTCAGAGTGGTGGCTTAAATGGGGCCTAATGATATATGACTAATTATAACTGGTGATGCAAGCCGCCATGACAACAATTTTACTAAGTGTTGGGACAAATAGGTTTAACAAATTGGAGCTATAAGATTGGATCTACAACAGTTCAGAGAAATGAAATAAAATCTAAACCTAAGGTGGCGGCAGCAGAAAAGTGGGGATGCCCAGATGAGATCTGTTGCAATGAGGATATATTCTGATATTAAAAAACAGGTGTTAAAACTGCTACCCCACAAGATTTGTGTCGTTTTCAGATCAAAACTATGCAATCTAGGAAAGGGAAGGAGGAACGGCGATGAACGCCGACGAACAGGGAAACCCTAAGACATATCTATTAAGAGGAAAAGTGAATACTTACTGACGCTGATGAACAGCGGAGGGGTGCCAAGATGTTCTGGTTCGTTCAGGGTGATGCAGCGGCCAGGGTTGAAGCAGTGGACGAAGATCGACGGTGGCGGAGCTCGGGCACGCTGGAGCGTTGCGAGAAAGAAGATGAAGACGAGAAGGCAAAGGGGGAGAGTGAAAAGAGGACCCATGGCCCTATATATAAGGCTGGAAGGATAAGTGGCATGCGCGAGAACCGAGGAGACAAGAAAATGGATATGTGATGGCGTGAGCGCCTCGATTTTTGGAGGTTCATTAGAAAAGAAGATTTATTAAGATTTGGGCCGAATGAAATATTAATAACAGGTGACGTCACGGCGGGTTACCGCAATCTCAGGAGATGACATCATGGCGGGTTACAATATCTCACAAGAAGATAAAGAAGGATTGTTTCTAAGTGTTGAAGATTGACATGAACAAGTTCAAATCAACCTAGGGCCTAATGTTTGGGACATGACTATTGGATATAACCCGCCCAGGAGGGGCCGGGTTATCCCAATGGCGGTTCATAAACCAAGCCCATGAATATGTTGAAGATGGCGGTTCATGTAGTAGGCTTGTTAAAGGGCCCAAAACCCAAAAGCGGCTTAAGACCCATAAGTGTAAACCACCATGGATATATGACTTGTATTGTAAGGCATGTAAGATAAGTCACCGGACTGGACACGTTTGTATGAGCCAGCCGGGACTCTGTAAGGCGCAGGGCGTCAACCCGTGTATATAAGGGGATGACCCGGCAGCGGCTTAGGGCAAGAAAACAACAGATCGAAAGCCAGGCTAAGCGTATTCGCTCCCTAGTAATCGAAACCCTAGCAATACCAGCTCAAACTGGATTAGGCTTTTACCTTCACCGTAAGGGGCCGAACCAGTATAAGTCCTCGTGTCCTTTGTCTCGTTTTAACCCCTTTAAGCTAACTACATCGCAATTGCTCCACGACTAAGTGCTTCTGCTAGGACATCTGCCGTGACAATTCCATGACAACTCCCGTGAAGAAGCCCAAAGCTAGACCTAAGCCTGAAACTGAGTGCTTCTACTACAAAGGGAATGGTCACTGGAAGTGGAACTGCCCCAAATACTTGGCCGATAAGAAGGATGGCAAAGTGAACAAAGATATATTTGATATACATGTTATTGTTTTGTATTTTACTAGTGTTCATAGTAACCCCAGGGTATTTGATACCGATTCAGTAGCTAAGATTAGTAACTCGAAACAGGAGTTGTAGAATAAGCAGAGACTAGTTAAGGGCGAGGTGACGATGTGTGTTGGAAGTGATTCCAAGGATGATACGATCACCATTGCACACTCCCTCTACCTTCGGGATTAGTGTTGAACGTAAACAAATGTTATTTGGTGTTTGCGATGATCATGAATATGATTTGATCATGTTTATTGCAATACGGTTATTCATTTAAGTCAGAGAATAATTGTTGTTATGTTTAAGTGAAGAAAACCTTCTATGGTCATACACCCAATGTGAATGGTTTATTGAATCTCGATCGTAGTGATACACATATTCATAATATTGATGCCAAAAGATGCAAAGTTAATAATGATAGTGCAACATACCTGTGGCATTGCGTTTAGGTCATATTGAGTAAAGCGCATGAAGAAACTCCATATGGATGGACTTTTGGAATCACCTGATTATGAATCATTTGATACTTGCAAACCATGCTTCATGGGCAAGATGACTAAAACTCCGTTCTTCGGAACAATGGAGCGAGCTAATAACTTATTGGAAATAATACATACCGATGTATGCGGTCCGATGAGTGTTGAGGCACGCGGTGGGTATCGTTATTTTCTGACCTTCACAGATGATTTGGGTATGTATGGGTATATATACTTAATGAAACACAAGTCTGAAACATTTGAAAAGTTTAAAGAACTTTAGAGTGAAGTGGAGAATCATCGTAACAAGAAAATAAAGTTTCTATGATCTGATCGCGGAGGCGAATATTTGAGTTACAAGTTTGGCCTTCATTTAAACAATGTGGAATAGTTTCACAACTCACGCCACCTGGAACACCACGGCGTAATGGTCTGTCTGAACGCTGTAACCGTACTTTATTAGATATGTTGCGATCTATGATGTCTGTTACCGATTTACCACTATTGTTTTGGGGTTATGCATTAGAGACAGCTGCATTCACGTTAAATAGGGCACCATCTAAATCCGTTGAGACGACACCGTATGAACTGTGGTTTGGCAAGAAACCTAAGCTGTAGTTTCTTAAAGTTTGGGGTTGCGACACTTATGTCAAAAGGCTTCAGCCTGATAAGCTCGAACCCAAATCGGAGAAGTGCGTCTTCATAGGACACCCTAAGGAAACAATTGGGTACACGTTCTACCACAAATCCGAAGGCAAGATATTTGTTGTCAAGAATGGAAACTTTCTAGAGAAGGAGTTTCGCTAGAAAGAAGTGAGTGGGAGGAAAGTAGAACTTGATGAGGAAATTGTCCTTCTCTCGAATTGGAAAGTAACTCATCACGGAAAACCGTTCCCATGATGCCTACCCCAACTAGAGAGGAAGCTAATGATGATGATCATGAAACTTCAAATCAAGTTACTATCAAACATCGTAGGTCAACCAAAGCATGTTCCCCACCAGAGTGTGATACGTCTCCAACGTATCAATAATTTATGAAGTATTCATGCTATTATATTATCCATCTTAGATGTTTTATATGCATTTATATGATATTTTATATGATTTTTTGGACTAACATATTAACCTAGAGCCCAGTGCCAGTTTCTGTTTTTTCCTTGTTTTTGAGTTTTACAGAAAAGGAATACCAAACGGATTCCAATTGACGTGCCAATTTTTGACGATTTTTTATGGACCCGAAGAAGCCCACAGAGCATCGGAGATGGACCAGAAGAGTCCCGAGCCGAGCACGAGGGTGGAGGGCGCACCCTACCCCCTGGGCGCGCCCCCTATCTCGTGGACAACTCGGAGACCCCCCTGACGTGGAACCGACGCCAAAAATTCCTATAAATACATAAACCCCCAGAAAATAACCTAGATCGGAAGTTCCGCCGCTGCAAGCCTCTGTAGCCACGAGAAATCAATCTAGGCCCTATCTAGCACCCTGCCGGAGGGGGCCATCATCACCGGAGGCCATGGAGGAGGATCCCGGAGGGGCCATCATCGCCATGAAGGCTAAGGACTAGAGGGAGAACCTCTCCCCATCTAGGGGGAGGCCATGGAGGAGGAAGCACAAGGGGGAGAACCTCTCCTCCTCTCTCTCGGTGGCGCCAGAGTGCCATTGGGAGGGGAATCATAGCCGTGGTGATCGTCTTCATCAACATCAGCATCAGCATCACCATCCTCATCTCTTTTACGCGGTCCACTCTCCCGCACCCCGCTGTAATCCCTACTTGAACATGGTGCTTTATGCCACATATTATGATCCAATGATGTGTTGCCATCCTATGATGTTTTGAGTAGATATCCTTTGTCTTTGGGTTGATTGATGATCTAGATTGGTATGAGTTGTAAGTTTTATTTTGGTGTTGTCCTATTGTGCCCTCCGTGTCACGCAAGCGTGAGGGATTCCCGTTTTAGGGTGTTGCAATACGTTCATGATTCGCTTATAGTGGGTTGCTTGAGTGACAGAAGCATAAACCTGAGTAAGGGGGCTGTTGCGTATGGGATAAACGGGACTTGATGCTTTAATGCTATGGTTGGGTTTTACCGTAATGATCTTTAGTAGTTGCGGATGCTTGCTAGAGTTCCAATCATAAAGTGCATATGATCCAAGAAGAGAAAGTATGTTAGCTTATGCCTCTCCCTCATATGAAATTGCAATAGTGATTACCGGTCTTGTTAACAATTGCCTAGGATAATCCCGCACACCGACCCATCATATGCCACACTCGCTATTTATAATATTTAGTAATATATTCTAACTTTATGATAGCATCACCTAATTTTATATTTTAGCTCTCTGATATCATGCAAAGTTATCCTCTTCATACCCACAGCGTTGTTTTATTTCTCGTTTCTAGTTGGAAGTAAACGTTCGGTGTACGTAGAGTCGTATCAGTGGCAGATAGGACTCGAGAGAATATTGATCTTAACATTAGCTCCTTGTGGGTTCGACACTCCATACTTGTCACTTCCACCTTTGCGAATTGCTACGATGATTCCCTGCATTTGGGGATTATCAAGCTCTTTTCTGGCGCCGTTGCCGGGGAGCAATAGCGTGGGGTTGATATTATCGTGTGTGCTTGTTCGCTTTCTTCACTAAGTAGATTTTGTTTTTCCTTTTGTTTCTGTTTATTTGTGGGTGAAACATGCAAAAAAATAAAAGAATGAAAATACAAAAAAAATTACTTGCCTTTCATGCCTAAAAAGTTTTTCAATAAAAGAACTGATTGGAAGATTATGCATTGAAGAAGTGAGGGTCGACCTTGAGCACTTTTGTTCATGCTCATGGAAACAATGTAAAAAATTTCATGGAATCTTCTCGAAAATAATTACCTCATTTTATATATCCATTGTATTATAAAAATAATGTGCCAAGCTTTGTTTTTAGGATGATTAGATTGCTTGTTTACTATGTGCAGTACAAAAACAGAAACTTTGGCTGTAGTGCGTGAATTTACATTTTTTACTGGAAAGTCAAATGGGTATGAAAAGTTTTGCACATTACTTATGTACAAATATTTTGAATTTTCATATTTTTTAAAAATTGTTTGGAGTTACAGAAGTTTACTAAACTTCCAGATTACTACACATTGTCCTGTTTTTGACAGATTCTGTTTTCTATGTGTTGTTCGCTTATTTTAATGAATCTATGGGTAGTATCGGGGGGTATGAACCATGGTGAAGTTGGAATACAGTATATAAAGTGCTAATATGAAATTTGAATGAGTTTGCAACAGTACCTAAATGTAGTGATTTGCTTTAGTATACTAACGGATCTCACAAAGTTTTTGTTAAGTTTTTGTGGATGAAGTGTTTGAAGAATGAGGAGATACCGATGTGAGAAGAATAAAGAGAGGCAAGAGTTCAAGATTGGGGATGCCCAAGGCACCCCAAGTAAATATTCCAAGGATACTCAAGCATATAAGCTTGGGGATGCCCCGGTTGGCATCCCATCTTTCTTCTTCAACAATTATCGGTATACCTCGGTTTTTGTTTTGTTCACATGACTTGTGTCCTTTGTGTTTTTATTTTTCTTTAAGAACCATGCTAGTATGAGATGTCCGTTCATCAATTTATAGAATTATTCATGTGCTTCACTTATATCTTTTGAGTATGACCTTATAGAATGCTCTTTGTGCTTCCCTTAAATCTTTTGAGTATGATTTTATAGAATGCTTCGTGTGCTTCACTTATATATTTTGAGCTTGGATATTGGTTAGTCTATATTAATTGTAGAATGCTCCATGAACTTCACTTATATATTTTGGAGTATGAATAATACTATCATCTAAAGCGGGTTTGGAAGAGTGTCAACTTTAGGAATTAGTGATCCCACTATTCCGAATGAGAAGAATTTGCTTATGTGGAGAGTAGAAAAGTATCTATGCTTGTGGATCATGAAAATAATGCTTTATTTGATGGTTATATTGTTTAATTCATTCATGATGCTACTGAAATTTATTATGAGGGAGGAATATATGCTTGTAGGAGTTGCAATAATATCAAGTTTCCTCTCTATGTGCTGAAAGTTTTGAAGTTATACTTGTTTTGCCTTCCTATGCTAGTTGATTCTTGTTCCTATAAATTATGTGTTAAAAAAAACCCTAGCCATAGGAAGTGGGCTAGATTCAAATGTGCTAGTCATATTCTTCGAGATGCTCTCTTTATGTTTCAATTCTTTTCTTTTATGTGAGCATCATTGAAATCATCATGCCTAGCTAAAAGACATTAAAGAAAAGCGCTTGTTGGGAGACAACCCAATATTTACCCTTACTGTTTTTGTGTGTTTACATGATAAGGCTACTGTAGTAATCATGTTTTATAGCTTTTTGTTTCAATAAAGTGCCAAGTAAGACCTTTCGGAAGACTTGGGTGAGAGTTAATGTGATCTTGCTGTAAAAAACAGAAACTTTGCGCTCACGGGATTAGCTACCTTTTCTTTACAGAAGAGTGATTTTGAGTTGATTATTTTTGCAGAAGATTAATAGAAAAATTACTCACGTCCACCAATTTATTTCATAATTTTTGGAGTAGCAGAAGTATGGTTGATATTCAAATCATTACAGACTGTTCTATTTCGGACAGATTCTGTTTTCATTGCATAGTTTGCTTGTTTTCTAGTTTATATGGCTTATATTTCTCAATATAAATTGTAGAAATGATATGGTACAGTAGGCATTGTGTGAGAACAATTATGAACCTTGTCTATTACAGTACCAAAGTGAATGGTTTACTCTTTATCATACTAACCTATCTCACGAAGTTCCGTTAAGTTTTGTGTGATTGAAGTTTTCAAGCTTTGGGTGAGATATCGATATGAGGAGAATACGAAGTGGAAAGACCCTAAGCTTGGGGATTCCCAAGGCACCCCAAGGTAGTATTCAAGGAAGACTCAAGCGCCTAAGCTTGGGGATGCCCCGGAAGGCATCCCCTCTTTCGTCTTCAAAACTATCGGTATACCTTACTCGGAGCTATATTTTTATTCGTCACATGATATGTGTTTTGCTTGGAGCATATTTTCAATTTTACTTGCTGTTTGAATAAAATCATTGGATCTGAAATCTTGAATGAAAAAGAATCCTCCCATGGCTAGTTAATTATTTGACTACTCAGTGTTCTTCACTTATATCTTTTTGGAGTAGTTTGTCGTTTACTCAAGTGCTTCACGTATATCCTATGAGTAAACGGTTGAATGAATTGAATATCATAAATATGAATTTATATACGTTTCATATGCTTATAACATGGGGAGTAATGACTTCACACATAATAAGTATAGGTAGTAAACTTATTGAAAGTTAGCAAACGCAGAATTGGTCACTTGAGCAATTCATAAAAGAATATTAAAGGAAGAGAGATTTCACATATAAATACACTATCTTGTACATCTTTTGTAATTATGAGCACTCATTAAAATATGACATGCTAAAAGGTTGATGTTGGACAAGAAAGACAACTTAATGGGTTGTGTTTCCTATATCCGAAACGTTATATTGTCTTGGATCATCCAACATGTTGAGCTTTCCTTTCCCTCTCATGCTAACCAAATTCTTTGCACCAAGTAGAAATACTACTTGTGCTTCCCAACATCCCTTAAACCAGTTTTGCCATGAGTGTCCACCATACCTACCTATGGATTGAGTAAGATCCTTCAAGTAAGTTGTCATCGGTGCATGCAATAAAAATTGCTCTCTAAATATGTTTGATCTATTAGTGCGAAGAAAATAAGCTTTATACGAACTTGTGATAGGGAAGAAATAAAAGCGATGGACTGCATAATAAAGGTCTTTATCACAAGCGGCAATATAAATTGACGTTCTTTGCATTAAGATTTTGTGCATCCAACCATAAAAGCGCATGACAACCTCTGCTTCCCTCTGCGTAGGGCCTATCTTTTACTTTTATTTTTTACCCTTATACAAGAGTCATGGTGATCATCACCTTTCCTTTTTACACTTTTTCCTTTGGCAAGCACTTTGTGTTGGAGTGATCCGCATATATATATATCCACTTGGGTGTAGGTTTTCATAAATTATTATTGTTGACATTACCCTTGAGGTAAAGTTTGGGAGGCGAAACTATAAGCCCCTATCTTTCTCTGTGTTTCATGAATGCTATTTGTTCTAAAAATATGCTTTGAGTGGTAGCAATCATGGAAGACTATATGATAGTTGAGTATGTGGGATTTGCTAAATTAAAGCTCTTACATAGACCCTTCTTTGACCCGGAGTCACTGGGCACCCCACGATGAAAAGTGTGAGAGCGGGAACGAAACTCAAAGCGGTGAGACTCTCCAGCATGTAGCTCCTCTTCCTCCTCATCCTCACCCTCATGATCAGTTGCCTTGCCCTTCCTTACAAGCAAGTTAACACTAGAGTGGCCAGTTAGACGCCGACCCGCAAGTGCTTCAGGAGCAATCTCAGCAATCAAGGCAGTAATATAAGGAGCATAGATAGGAACCTTTCGGTTCATTACCACACTGTACATCTCATGCCACATAAAATCCATCACATCAATGGGCCCTGCTCGGAGTTGTGACAAGTGTAATGAAGAAGATTGATGAGGTGACCACGAATCTTGGTCTTGTCACCCATCTTGACCGCAAGTATCTCTCGAAAGATTCGGTGCATGATGTCATAGAAAGGCAGAAGATCACCAACAGATCCAACCTTTCCTGATGGAGGATACAAATCATCCTGAATAGCCTGGAAGACCCATTTGTCGTAAATCTTGCAGCCACAGTCAACAGTAGTGTCAGTATACTCATAGCCCAGAAGCCCGGCCAGCACTGAGAACGGGGCAGAGAACTTCTCATTGCCACTCATCCAGGTAAGGGTGCACTGCCTATCAGTCCCAAAATGCACCGTGGCATAGAACTGAGCCACAAGGGGCGGAGACACATCATGTTGAAAGCGCATGAGTGGAAGGAGGTTGAGCTTCACACACATGTTCTGCATCGCCTCAAAGTAAGCAAAATTTGTTGGAGTCTTGCCAAAGTGAGCAATGTTGATACTCTTCTGGGGGACATATTTTTTGACGAATTGAGAAAAAATCTCTTCATAGTTGCGTTGCTGGAAAAGGGTCCAAAACTTGGAATCAGCCACATGATCACGGTCTTGACGATAGGGATTGACTCGGCCTGTGAGCAATCCACTCTGGTGCGGGCATTTCTTTCATATTGACTGGCTCAGGAGGGGGAGGTTGAACATTTGGTGCTTTGGCCTTCTTGGAAGTAGTCTTCCGCTTCTTGGAGTGGACGGGAGAAGCATGAGGAGATGCACTATCTTCAGCCTCAGCATCTTCCTCAGGATGGCAGTCAAACATGTTCTCACGCCCCAAAACAACCGTCGTTGTCTTCTTGACCCTAGCCTTGGATTTCCGTTCATACACCTTAGATGAGTGAGCACGCGAACCAGACCCTCATGGACTAGCATCAGTCATGCCGAACTTTTCTAGGATATCCTTGAGATATTTTGCTTGAGACAAGAAAATTCCTTCTTAAAATTGTTGAATTTGAAATCCAAGAAAGAACTTCAAATCCGTATTGAGTGACGTTTCAAAATTCTTGGTCATGGTGTCCGCAAACTTCTTGCACAAATGAATGTTAGGAGAACCAAAAATTATATCATCTACATAGATTTGGCATAAGATCAAATCACCCTTGTCCCTCTTAGTAAAAAGAGTGGGATCGATAACCCCTCTCACAAAGCCATCATTGAGTAAAAACTTCTTAAGATGATCATACCAAGCACAAAGTGCTTGTTTGAGGCCATACAGAGCCTTATGAAGTTTATACACATAGTCTTTGTGATCGGGATCAACGAACCCGAGTGGTTGTGACACATATACTTCTTGTAGAGGACCGTTAAGGAAAGCACTCTTTACATCCATTTGATGCAATGTAAATCCATTGAATGCAGCATAAGCAAGTAAGATGCGAATGGATTCAAGACGGGCAACGGGGGCAAAGGTCTCACCAAAGTCCAAACCTTCAACTTGTGAGTACCCTTGACCCACTAACCTTGCCTTGTTGCGGATGATTATACCATTCTCATCTTGCTTGTTATTGAAAATCCATTTTGTTCCAATGACATTGTGTTCCGTAGTTGGTCTCTTGACTAATGACCACACTTGGTTGCGTTCAAAACTGTTCAACTCTTCTTGCATAGCAACGAGCCAATCGTTGTCCATCAATGCATCTTGTACCTTGAGAGGTTCAACACTAGACACAAACGAGACGTGAGCACAAAAGTTAGTCAATTGTTTACGAGTGACTCTACCTTCCGATATGCCGGTGAGGATTTTATCAACATCAACACGACCGGCCACTCGAGGCATGATGGAGATTAAGGTTTCGCGAGGTTCAACTTCATGTCCATCATCCACGTCCTCAACATACCTGGATCATTAATGTGTGGTGGAAGATCTTCTTGTACATATTGCATTTGTTGAGGTTCATCATCAATGATTGGACTTTCTTGTTCTTGCGCTTGATGATGATCTTGTTCTTGAAGATTCTCATAAAGAGGAACTTGATCATCTTCTTGTACTTGGACTAAGGGCATCGGTTGAACAATAGGAGTTTGTGGTGGTATGGGTGTTGAAGTAGTTTGATGATGTGTGAGACTTCCCTCTTCTTCTTCATCATCATGAGGTTCTTGTTCCATTGGAAGAAGTGCGCCAACACCCATGGTCAAATATCTTGAGAGGAATCTTCTTCACCTACATCACTTAGATCAACTTGCTCCCCATGGGAGCCATTAAATTCATCAAACACCACGTCACAAGTTTCTACAACACATCCATTGGATTTGTTGTAGACTCTATAGGCGTGAGAGTTTGATCCATAGCCAACAAATATGCCCTCAATTGTTTTGGAGCTCATTTGTTGTAGACTTTATAGGCGTGAGAGTTTGATCCTAACCGTTCTCTTTTGTTGAGGATGAAACATTTGCACCCAAATACACGAAAGTACTTGACATTTGGTTTGTTCCCAGTTAGGAGCTCATATGGAGTCTTTTCCAATATAGTGTGGAGGAAGAGTCGGTTTGATGCATGGCATGAAGTGTTGACAGCTTCGGCCCAAAAACTATGTGGTGACTTGTATTCATCCAACATGGACCTTGCCATCTCCACAAGGGTACGGTTCTTCCTTTCGGCTACACCATTTTGCTGAGGAGTGTATGAAGCTGAATATTGATGCTCAATCCCTTCATCACTAAGGAATTCTTCCAAGGTATAGTTTTTGAACTCAGATCCATTGTCACTTCTTATTGCCAAGATTTCTTTGTCAAACTTGCGTTGTGCTTGCTTGGCAAAATCAATGAAGGCGATCATCGTCTCGTCCTTGGACTTGAGGAAAAACACCCATGTATATCTTGAGTAATCATCAACAATGACAAGTCCATACTTTTTCCCACCGAGACTATCCCATGAAGGAGGCCCAAAGAGATCCACATGAAGGAGCTCCAAAGGCCTTGAAGTAGACACAATATTCTTGGGTGGGTGCTTTGATTGATGTTGCTTCCTGGCTATGCATGCACTACACACACGATCTTTCTCAAAAGAGACATTTGTTAGTCCAAGGATGTCATTACCCTTTAAGAGATCTTGAAGATTCCTCATGCCGACATGGACTAGCCGGCGATGCCATAGCCACCCCTTGTCGGCCTTGGTCATTAGACAAGTTGCATGGAATGTGCTCTCTTTCGAGAAATCAACCGTGTAAAGGTTGGCATCCAACTCTCCAACAAAGGCCACTTCGAATGTATCTCTCTTAAAGACTTTCACATCCGATAGTCCAAATAGTGTATCATAACCAACATAAGACAATTGACGAACAGAAAGCAAATGATATTTAAGGGATTGGACAAGCATGAAATTTGTAAGAGACATGTGATTTGTGATAGCCACCTTCCCCAACCCAAGTACCTGTCCGTTTGATCCTCCACCAAACATAATGCTCATAAATGGTTGAATAGCTTCCATGAAATCATAGAGCAATTTGCTATCTCTGGTCATATGATTGGTACATCCACTATCAATCACCCATTTTACTCCACCGGAGAAGGCAACCTACACACAATTATTACTTGGTTAGAGGCACCCATTTTGCAATGGGACCTCTCAAGTTAGTCACAAGGGTCTTAGGGACCCAAATAGCATAAAACCGAAATGCATTTTGAGGACCAACAAACTTTGCATAAACTTCTCCATCCTTAGTCTTACGAAGTACATAGGATGGAGGCATGAACTCTTTTGGCTTGTTGAGAGTGGGCATGCCCCTTGTGGCCTTCCCACTAACAACCTTACCTTCTCTTTGTGCCCTTATCGTACAAAAGTTTCTTTTAAAGGGGTGGTGCACTTTTGAGAGGACGTCTTCTTCTTGCTTGTGCTTTGGTCAAACCCGAGTCCCTCTTTGGCAAACACTTCATTGTGGTGGCTCAACACCTCATTAAGGTTCTTTTGCCCTTGAGCACATGTCATGAGCCCTTTCTTGATTTGAGCCTTGAGAAAACGATTCTCCTCAAGAATAGATGCTAGATCACTACTAGAGTTAGTAGAACAAGCATCAACATTGATAATAGGAGACGAATAAGACTTAGCTAGAGTTTCAAGATAAGTAAGTTTGAGCGTCTCAAAACTCTTTGTAAGAAGGGTGAGCTCTTCTTCCTTAGTCTTGAGGGACACAGATAGAAGCTCACAATAGAAACATGACACTAAGTTTTTCAGATCAATTTGAGAAGGTAAGTTGATTCCCTGGATGTTTTTATGATGCACCCCCTCTTAATAGTGCGGCTGCCCTAAAGACTCAAGTAAAAAGAAAACTTAATGGAACTTCTTCTTTCCTTGAGCACACCGCTTTTCCTTTTTCCAATAAGAGAGGGAAAAACCAGTCATGCTTCACTTTGACTTACTCAGGGCTGTTAACACTTAGAGCATGTGGTTAGAAACACAAATGATGTTGTCATAGATGTCAAAAACAATTTAGTGCAATATTGCACTTTCAATCTCCCCCTTTTTGACATGGATGACAACAATGCTTGAGAGGATAACCTCATAAAGTATATATGATGATAAGCAATTTCAATGACAGAAGGTACTCCCCACAACCCATGCCTTATTTTAAGATTGCATTTGAATGAAATGACATGGCTAAGGGATTCTCCCCTATCACTATGTGTACCTGCACAAGAATGATATATCGACATAGAACGCTTTACTAACCTTTGTACCCACAATATGAGCAAATAGAATATGCCATGTAACCCCCTTGCCATAAGTTTCTCACACACAGATAGAATATTTAACGGAACATAAATAGGTTCAAATAGCAAGCAAAAGATCCAAATTAAGGCAGATAAAAGCAAAGGTTCAAGGCAGATAAATCGAAGATAGGCGATAAGCCCTATCAAGCACCAAAATATCTCCCCCTGTTGTCACCAAGATGGCAAAAAGGAAGGATGGAGGAATCCATAAACAGCCCCTAGGAGAGGGACGCAGAAGGGTCATCAGTCGACTCTCCAGAAGACTCGGAGCCATGAGGGCGGTGAGAAGAGGCTTCATCGCCGTCTTCAACATCAAACCGAGCAAACTTGGACTGGTATTTCGCAAAAGAAGTCACACGAGACTCAGAGCCGTGAGCAATGTTCATACCAGATGCATGAAGACCATCCTTAAGACCCTTCATGCTCTCCTTCCTAGACTTGTGCTCCTCCCACTACTTCTTATGAATATCTTGCTGAAGACAAAACATGTTCTTGAGAAGGTGCCTGAGGGAGTCCTGGACTAGGGGTGTCCGGATAGCCGGACTATCGTCACGGCCGGACTCCAAGACTATGAAGATACAAGATTGAAGACTTCGTCCCGTGTCCGGATGGGACTTTCCTTGGCGTGGAAGGCAAGCTTGGCGATACGGATATGTAGATCTCCTACCATTGTAACCGACTCTGTGTAACCCTAACCTATCCGGTGTTTATATAAACCGGAGGGTTTTACACGAAGAACAATCATACCATAGGCTAGCTTCTAGGGTTTAGCCTCCTTGATCTCGTGGTAGATCTACTCTTGTACTAACCATATCATCAATATTAACCAAGCAGGAGTAGGGTATTACCTCCATCGAGAGGGCCCGAACACAGGTAAAACATCGTGTCCCTTGTCTCCTGTTACCATCCGCCTAGACGCACAGTTCGGGACCCCCTACCCGAGATCCGCCGGTTTTGACACCGACATTGGTGCTTTCATTGAGAGTTCCTCTGTGTCGTCACCAATAGGCCCGATGGCTCCTTCGATCATCAACAAAGACGCGGTCCAGGCTGAGACTTTTCTCCCCGGACAGATCTTTGTGTTCGGCGGCTTTGCACTGCGGGCCAATTCGCTTGGCCATCCGGAGCAGATCGAAAGCTACGCCCCTGGCCGTCAGGTCAGATTTGGAAGTTTAAACTATACGGCCGATATCCGCGGAGACTTGATCTTCGACGGATTCGAGCCGCAGCCAAGCACGTCGCACCGTCTCGATGGGCATAATCTAGCTCTGCAGCGAAAGGTGCCACGGAGGCCGCACGAAATCCGGCCCGACCCTTAATCCGGAGCCGGATTCCCCGATCGAGGATGAGTGGTTGGACACCGCCTCGGGGGCTACAATCTCTACGGCGAACAAGCCGAACTCCATCCCTGTCCTTTGCGAAGACCTCGACTCCAGGGTGCCGGACTCCTCTCCGGACTCCGAACCCTCCGCGCCCTTGCCAATCGAATCCGATTGGGCGCCTGTTATGGAGTTCACGGCCGCGGACATCTTTCAGCACTCGCCATTTGGAGACATCCTGAATTCACTAAAGTCTCTCTCTTTATCCAGAGAGCCCTGGCCAGACAAAGGACAGGAAGGTTGGGATGCGGACGATGAAGAAACTCAATGCCCACCCACCACCCAATTCATAGCCACTGTCGAAAGCTTACACGACGTGCTCGATTTCGACTCCGAAGACATCGACGGTATGGACGACGATGTAGGAGACAACAATGAACCAGCACCTATAGGATGCTGGACAACCTCATCCCATGATGTATACATGGTGGATACACCTAAAGGAAATGAAGACGAGGAACAACGGGACACCACGAAGGATAAATCCCTCGAAAAGCAGTCAAAACGGCCATGTAAACGCCGAACAAAGTCCCGCCTCAACAAAGACCCAACCATAGAGCAGGGCAAACCAGTGGACAACGAACAAGCTATCGAGCAATCGTCCGAACAAGACAACTTGGATAAACAATCTGTCCTCAATGAAGACAACAGTCCGGACGATCTCTCACGGACAAACCATTGGAGCAAAATGACCTCCGTAAAAGGCTCGCCGCCATCGCTGCGTAGCCTGAAAAAGCGAAGCGGAAGCTCAAAACAGTGGAAGATGCACTCAGGATTAGATGGAGCAAAGTATTCAGCACCCTTGAGATAAATCTGGCGACAATCGCCGAACAAAGAGCTACCCGAAAAGAAAGCTACTGCCTGAATTCGACGAGGAGGCCTTAGAGCCCCCACAATCAAAAAGCAAGAAGGCCACCCGGTCGGATGGACGACCTCACGGCAAAATGAGGGCGGCAAATGGTGCCGCACACAAGCCAATATGCGATCCGCTTAAGGATTCACATCAAAAGGATGGCCCAGTTAGGTCCATCTATGGGCCAAGAAAGCACGCTCGTCAAAGCAATGCAACACGCCAAAATTCCGAAAACCACGGCACACCCAAATATAGGGGCGCCGCACACCCCCTATGTTTCACCGATGAGGTGCTGGATCATGAATTTCCAGCGGGATTCTAACCCGTAAACATAGAGGCATATGACGGAACAACACACCCTAGAGTCTGGATTGAGGATTACATCCTCCACATACACATGGCTAGAGGAGATGATCTCCACGCCATAAAATTCTTACCCCTTAAACTCAAAGGACCAGCTCGGCATTGGCTTAAGAGCCTCCCCGAAAATACCATTGGAAGCTGGGAACAGCTCGAGGACGCATTTCGGGCAAATTTTCAGGGGACCTATGTCCGCCCTCCGGACGCAGACGATCTAAGTCACATAACTCAACAGCCCGGAGAGTCAGCCCGGAAATTCTGGAACTGGTTCCTTACTAAAAAGAACCAAATAGTCGACTGTCCGGACGCCGAAGCCTTAGCAGCTTTCAAACACAACATCCGAGTCGAATGGCTCGCCAGACACCTCGGCCAAGAAAAGCCAAGAACAATGGCCGCATTAACAAGCCTCATGACCCGCTTTTGTGCGGGAGAGGATAGCTGGCTAGCAAGATGCAGCACCAGCGACCCAAATACATCCGAAATCGGGTGGAACGGGAAACCACGGTGCAACAAGGACCAGCGCGGATTAAAAGGAACAGTCCAAAGAGCACGGCAAATAACGCCGGATTCAAAAGCTCACGGCAGAACAACAAAAAACTGCCCTTAAGGACAGTAGCGATGAGCTATCCAACTTCAACAAAATCTTGGACAAGATATGTCAAATCCACAGTACTCTCGGAGGCTCGCCAACCATACCCACGTAAATTGTTGGGTCTTCAAACAGTCCGTGATCAACGCCGAACACAAGGGGCTCGACACACAAAGTGAAGATGACGACGAGCACCACAAGCAGAGCCTTGGAAATCAAAAAACTTTCCCACAGGAGGTCAAGACAGTAAACTCACTTCACGTGATCAAAAGGAAAAACAGATGGCGCCCTAAAAGGCGCCGCACACCGGGTTGTCAAAACCAATCACCTTCGACCATCGGGACTATTCCGATAATACCGGAACGCAGGATGGACTGCCTTGATATTGGATCCTATAATCGATTTGATTCCAATTTACACATGTCCTCATGGATGGCGGCAGTGACATAAACACGATATATCGTGACACGATCGCAGGATGGGGATAAACCCAACCAAAATTCGCCGTAGCAACACCTCCTTTAAAGGAGTAATGCCAGGCCCATATGCCCTTTGCACGGGCTCCATACTGCTAGAAGTTGTGTTTGGTTCATCCGACAACTTCCGTCATGAAAGGTTACTCTTCCATGTCGCCCCGTTTAAAAGTAGCCATCAAGCACTATTGGGACGCGAAGCTTTCGCCCGCTTTAACGCAATACTGCATTATGCATCTCTAACACTTAAAATGCCCGGTCCACGCGGCATCATCTCGTTAAAAGGAAGTATTAAGTGTCACTTGAGCATGGAAGAATGGGAGACTGCCTTGACAGCCCCACAGCTATTCGGCTCTGCTAGGCAAAGAACCTGAATCGGTCATTCAAACCCCGGACACGGTTAGACGAGTCCGGCGCCTACTAGTGGCATAACCCCATACGAGGGGCCGCATACATGTATAACAAGAGACAATAAAGCTCAATTTTATTCAATTCTTCGAACCGTACTCTGTTTATTTAATATTAAGTACATTTTTCACACGATCCTTTTACTTTTCAAACTAAGTTCCTCTCTTTTACAGATGAACAACGTGCTACACCCATCCAGGATACGGCACAACGGAGACACAGGCGCAGACGTGCAGTAGGGAACCGTTGCAAGGATTCTTTTCAGATTAAGACCCTGCGTAAACCTTTTTCCACTGTCTCTTGTTGATATACATCCCCCCGGTTCCTTAATATAACCGAGGAGGAGGCTGGTGCTTTGGCATTGGCCGCACCAGAATTTTTATGGCGATACTGGACAATTGTGGGGCTTAGGGCATTATTCTTCCCATTTCCATAAAGACCGAATACCTTAGGGAGTATTCGGCGTCTCGAGTTAGGCCTTATATGCATCAGCTCCGTATCATGTCTTTGGTCAAATGTTGGGTTGCCCGGCTCCTGTGTTTTGCTGCCTTACGTTACATTTTCACGGCTAACGCGGCACCAGGAGAACTATCTGCGATTGTGCTCGGTTCGCCGGCGTAAAGCACCTCGAGAGAAAGCCGAAACCGACTGTCATGATATAGCGAGAGACTGGTCAACCACTCGATGACTCACAGGAATGTTTAGGATTCCTCCACATTAACGAAGGACTGGTTTTCGGTCAGGCAGATACGCACCCCGAATTCGGGAGAGTGCGGTGCCCCCAGGGGCTATATAGTAGCCCCACCCTCGAACTCCTATGGCTAAGTGAAAGTGATGAAGCATTATAGTCCGGTTGCCTGGTTTGCTACGCTATCACCTCCTTAACAGGACCAAGACGTTGGATTAAGTGTGAAAAAGCGCTTTTTTTGCAAACACGCCCGCACTATGTGCGTGGGGGCTGAAGCCAAGGACTGCCATCTTTCAGGTTATATACACATATACATAAACGGCCGCACATGGAGTAGTTTACTACTTGAACGCACAAGTATAAAAAGCCCTTATATTACATTGAAACATTGTTTTCACAAATCATACATGTCATTTAAACATAATATCCTTCGAGCATCGCGTCTCTATTAAACGAGCGCCCGGCAGACTTCTTCAAAGTAGTGCTCGGCGGTACTCGGCTTCTGTCTCAATCTTGGGATGCAACGTCGGTGGCCTTCATCTCTGCCCAAGATGTCTTGACATGGGCAAGAGCCATCCGCTCCCTCAACACACGCCGATCGCTTCATTGCGTCGACACGCTGCACCGCACCAAGAAAGCTGCACTAAACCAAAATAGCTCTTGGTGGGTCCGTCCGGCCACAAGTGAGTCAAGACATGCTTCATGGCAAATCCGGACAATTGATTCAGCTCGGCCCATTCGCCAACCGATCGGTCGTGGCGGAAGGGACGCTCCGGACTATGGAATTGCGACCAATATAGCTCTTCCCTTATGTGCCCCTTACGGCCCGGAAGTGCTCAACGCGTCCTGGCGCTTCGCCGCCAAGTCCAGATAAGCATCCTCTAAACTCCACAACTTATCCAACTGAGCATACTTTGGATCTGGATATTTCCTCCGCAGCAGAAACGGTTTTCCAGCCGCAATTGCCCCGGCCTGACTCAGCTCCTCCTTGGCAGCTCTCAAAGCCGATTGGGCATTCTTTGATTCGGCGGCGGCCTTCTTTAGGCCCTCTTGTTCCGCTTGACGTTCCTTTTCAAGAACCTCGCAGCGATTGGTAGTATTCCTTAACTTTTTGGCCATATCGGCCATCTCCTCTTCTTGGCGAGCAGCCCATTCAGCTTCTAGCTCTTCGCCGCTTAAAGCGGCCGCAGACATTAATTTCCGCTTGCTCTTTTCGTCCGGGCGAGTTCTGCAAGCAGCTCCTCCACGGCAGCTGCACCATCTGCACTAAGCATACGAACGATGAAGACATGGGCGTCAAGCTCCCTTACAAGGTGTCTGCATAGAGGTCGCATACCTTGTGACTCGTCAAACCGTTTATTGACCAGCGCGATGTCCGCATCCGCCTCGTCAAGTTGCCGCTTTAGTTCGGCATATTCAGCAGTCCGGCTGGCCTCCGGACGCCCCGCCACCTGTTCAGGAGCGGCGATATGTTATAACTGAGAATTTGATCCTCGACACATTGTCACTTTTGACAGCATACTGAGTCTCAGGGGCTACTATCTATACAGGGCGCATTTTATATGCATAACTGTCAGAAGGTACATTATTTTTGTGTACCTCAAACCCCGTCAGTAAGCTTTTGACGGCTTCATGCAATCCGCTCTCCGCGGATGCAATTCTTTCAATCACCGTACCCATTAGAGCACGGCGATCCTCTGAAATAGCCGCTCGCCCGAGCAGATCCTTGACTCCTCCGATCAAGACGCCACTTGGCGCCGGACCTTCCGGCCCCGCCGGACTTGGGGGAACCCTCCGCGACGACACCTCTGGGTCGTCCGCCTCACATGGGGGTGCGACAGGTGGAGGCGTTTCGCTCTCCATCATCTCCGGAAGAAGATCCCTCGAAGACGAGCTCTGCTGAGAAGGGTTGAAGTCCGAACTACAAGGTACAATTTCGGTTATCCTCATGAATAAACACAGGTACAAGATCCCTTCTTTTTACTTACGGCTGGCTGGAGGGCTGATCCCCTTGGGGAAATAATGCGGATGGGTTACTTCCCAGCGCTGGACTCTCTGCCGAAGATTTCTTCCCCCTCTTTGAGGCCTTGACCTTCGGATCTTCCGAAGCGGTCCTCTTCTCTCCTCGGAAGGTAGGACTCTTAATCCCTCCTTCCTTGATAGCCTCCTTCGCAGAGGCGGTTGCTTCCCCGCTCCCCCCTTCGCCTTCTTCAAAAGGCGCGACCTTCAACATCTTGGTCAACATGGGATCCGGCGTGGTCTCTGGAGGAGGCCGGACACCTTATTTACTTTGCCTTGGCTATCCACTCCTGTTCAAGAAACGGCTCATTTACAGGGCATATATATATATATATATATATATATATATATATATATATATATATATATATATATGAAATAAATGAATGAACAGCTTGTCCGGTTCTGGGACTACTTACTTGAGTATCACAGGCGATTGCAGCTTAGTCATGCGTCCTCGGTCAAGTCAGGACACTTCTCTTGTGATCCGAAGAACAGTTTATACATCTCCATGGGCGTCGTGCCCATAAAATTTTGGAGAGCTCGTGGTCCCTCCGGATTGAATTTCCACAGTGAGGGGGGCGATGTTTGCAGGCTGAAGGCGCCGGATCACCGTAACTGCGCCCATCGCAACCAGATTGATCCCTCTTTCCTGGAGATCTCGAATACGGCCCTCCAGCAGGGGAACGTCCTTGGACGGACCCCAGTCGAGCCCCTTGTTGACCCATGATGCCAACCGCTGTGGTGGACCTGAGCGGAAGGCAGGGAGCGCCACCCATTTGGTGCCCCTGGGAGTGGTGATATAAAACCACTCCCGTTGCCACAAACCAAGCTCCTCTTGAAAAGAGCCCTCGGGCCACGGAGCATCAGCACATTTGCTTATGACCGCCCCTCCAGCACTCCGCTTGCTGCCCCTTGATCATCTTTGGCTCCACCTTGAAGGTCTTGAGCCACAATCCAAAGTGGGGGTAATATGGAGGAAGGCCTCACATACGACAATGAATGACAAGATATGGAGGATGGACTCGGATTCAAGTCATGGAAATCAAGCCCATAATAAAACATGAGCCCCGCACAAAGGGATCCGTCGGAAGCCTAAACCCGAAGGAAGTGGGACCACGAACACCACGTTCTTGCCGGGCTCAGAGTGGGAATGACCTGCCCTAGAGCAGGGCAGCCTATCACGAGATCTCGCGGTTAGATACTGGCGTCTCGCAGCTTTAGCACATCTTCTTACGTGACGGAGGAAGACATCCATCGGCCGTGCTTTGGTCGGAGCGGACATCGTCGAAAGTCAGCGCGCTGAATCTGAAGCTTTGGGTGTTGGAACTCAAGCGAGGCGAACTTCGATGGAGGGTGTAAAGAAGAAGAGGGCCTTGGTCTCATTATAAAGAGGTTGAATACCAAGAGCCCACCCCGTGGTCGATTAGGACTCGCCTTTGATAGAGAAGGCAGGCCAACAGGCACGGTTGGGTTACCCATGTCCATATTGATGAGAATCCCGGAATAAGGGGGCACGATCTACGCTTTGATAAGACGTGCCAAGGAAACCGCCTCGCTAAACACGCTGAGGTGGAACAATAAAAAATGATTCATATAAAGGCTTGGCCGTGGTGTGATGTCACGCCGCGAAATACGTCAGCAGATCTGTGCAAAAATTATTCTCTCTACGGTGTTATGTGGAACTTGTTTTGCAGAGCCGGACACTATCCTTGTGTTCAAAACCTTCTATGAAGTATTCGGAGGAGGAACCCTCCTTGCAATGCCGAAGATAATATGCGCGCCGGACTCATCGTCATTGAAGCCTGGTTCAGGGGCTACTGAGGGAGTCCTGGACTAGGGGGTGTCCGGATAGCCGGACTATCGTCACGGTCGGACTCCAAGACTATGAAGATATAAGATTGAAGACTTCGTCCCGTGTCCGGATGGGACTTTCCTTGGCGTGGAAGGCAAGCTTGGCGATACGGATATGTAGATCTCCTACCATTGTAACCGACTCTGTGTAACCCTAACCTATCCGATGTCTATATAAACCGGAGGGTTTTAGTCCGTAGGACGAAGAACAATCATACCATAGGCTAGCTTCTAGGGTTTAGCCTCCTTGATCTCGTGGTAGATCTACTCTTGTACTACCCATATCATCAATATTAATCAAGCGGGAGTAGGGTATTACCTCCATCGAGAGGGCCCGAACCTGGGTAAAAACATCGTGTCGCTTGTCTCCTGTTACCATCCGCCTAGACGCACAGTTCGGGACCCCCTACCCGAGATCCGCCGGTTTTGACACCGACAACGCCAAATTTTGTTGCTCTTCTTTGACCCGGAGTCACTAGGCTCCCCACGATGAAAAGTGTGAGAGCGGGAACGAAACTCAAAGCGGTGAGAATCTCCAGCATGTAGCTCCTCTTCCTCCTCATCCTCACCCTCATGAGCAGTTGCCTTGCCCTTCCTAACAAGCAAGTTAACACTGGAGTGGCCAGTCAGACGCCGACCCACAAGTGCTTCAGGAGCAATCTCAACAATCAAGGCAGTAATATAAGGAGCATAGATAGGAACCTTTCGGTTCATTACCACACTGTACATCTCATGCCGCATAAAGTCCATCACATCAATGGGGCCCTGCTCGGAGTTGTGACAAGTGTAGTGAAGAAGATTGATGAGTTGACCACGAATCTTGGTCTTGTCACCCACCTTGACCGCAAGTATCTCTCAAAAGATTCGGTGCATGATGTCATAGAAAGGCAGAAGATCACCAACAGATCCAACCTTTCCTGATGGAGGATACAAATCTGCCTGAATAGCCTGGAAGACCCCTTTGTCGTGAATCTTGCAGCCACGGTCCAATGATGAGTGTCGAGATACTCACAGCCCGTAAGCTCGGCCAAGACCGAGAACAGAGCAGAGAACTTCTCATTGCCACTCATCCAGGTAAGAGTGTGCTGCATATCAGTCCCAAAATGCACCGTTGTTGGGGAACGTAGTACTTTCAAAAAAATTCCTACGCACACGCAAGATCATGGTGATGCAACGAGAGGGCAGAGTGTTGTCCACGTACCCTCGTAGACCGAAAGCGGAAGCGTTAGCTCAACGCGGTTGATGTAGTCGTACGTCTTCACGATCCGACCGATCAAGTACCGAACGTACGGCACCTCCGAGTTCAGCACACGCTCAGCCCGATGACGTCCCTCGAACTCCGATCCAGCCGAGTGTTGAGGGAGAGTTTCGTCAGCACGATGGCGTGGTGACGATGTTGATGTTCTACCGACGCACGGCTTCGCCTAAGCACCGCTACAGTATTATCAGGTGGACTATGGTGGAGGGTGGCATCGCACACGGTTGGGAGAGATCAACTGATCAACTTGTGTCTCTAGCGGTGCCCCCCTGCCCCCGTATATAAAGGAGCAAGGGGGGTGCAGCCGGCCAAGGGGAGGGCGCGCCAGGAGGAGTCCTACTCCCACCGGGAGTAGGACTCCCCCCTTTCCTAGATGGAATAGGATTCGGGAGGGGGAAAGAGGAGGGAGAGAAGAAGGGGCACCGCCTCTCCTTGTCCTATTCGGACTAGGGGAGGGCGCGGCCCAGCCACAGCCGCCTCTCCTCTTCTCCGTAAAGGCCCGCTAAGGCCCATTTACCTCCCCGGGGTTCAGGTAACCTCCGGTACTCGGTAAAATCGATTTCACCCGGAACACTTTCGATATCCAAACATAGGCTTCCAATATATCAATCTTCATGTCTCGACCATTTCGAGACTCCTCGTCATGTCCGTGATCACATCCGGGACTCCGAACAACCTTCGGTACATAAAAACATATAAACTCATCATATAACTATCATCGTAACGTTAAGCGTGCGGACCCTACGGGTTCGAGAACTATGTAGACATGACCGAGACACATCTCCGGTCAATAACCAATAGCGGAACTTGGATGCTCATATTGGTCCCACATATTTTACAAAGATCTTTATCGGTCAGACCGCATAACAACATACGTTGTTCCCTTTGTCATCGGTATGTTACTTGCCCGAGATTCGATCGTCGGTATCTCATTACCTAGTTCAATCTCGTTACCGGCAAGTCCCTTTACTCATACTGTAATACATCATCCCGCAACCAACTCATTAGTTGCAATGCTTGCAAGGCTTAAGTTGATGTGCATTACCGAGAGGGCCGAGAGATACCTCTCCGACAATCGGAGTGACAAATCCTAATCTCGAAATACACCAACCCAACAAGTACCTTCGGAGACACACAGAGAGCTCCTTTATAATCACCCGATTACGTTGTGATGTTTGGTAGCACACAAAGTGTTCCTCCGATAAACGGGAGTTGCATAATCTCATAGACATAGGAACATGTATAAGTCATGAAGAAAGCAATAGCGAGAATACTAAGCGATCGTGTGCTAAGCTAGCAATTTGGGTCATGTCAATCACATCATTCTCCTAATGATGTGATCCCATTAATCAAATGACAACTCATGTCTATGGCTAGGAAACATAACCATCTTTGATCAATGAGCTAGTCAACTAGAGGCATACTAGTGACAATCTGTTTGTCTATGTATTATGTTTCCGGTTAATACAATTCTAGCATGAATAATAAACATTTATCATGATATAAGGAAATAAATAGTAACTTTATTATTGCCTCTAGGGAATATTTCCTTCAACCGTGGCATAGAACTGAGCCACAAGGGACGGAGACACATCATATTGAAAGCGCATGAGTGGAAGGAGGTTGAGCTTCACACACATGTTCTGGATCTCCTCAAAGTAAGCAGAATTTGTTGGAGTCTTGTCAAAGTGAGCAATGTTGATACTCTTCTGGGTGACATACTTGTTGAAGAATTGAGAAAAAATCTCTTCATAGTTGCGTTGCTAGAAAAGGGTCCAAAACTTGGAATCAGCCACATGATCACGGTCTTGATAATAGGGATTGACTCGGCGCAGAGCAATACACTCTGGTGCGGGCATTTCCTTCATAGTGGCTGGCTCAGGAGGTGGAGGTTGAACATTTGGTGCTTTGGCCTTCTTGCAAGTAGTCTTCAGCTTCTTGGAGTGGAAGGGAGCAGCACGAGGAGATGCACTATCTTCAGCCTCAGCATCTTCCTCAGGATGGCACTCAAACATGTTCTCACGCCCCAAAACAACCGTCGTTGTCTTCTTGACCCTAGCCTTGGATTTCCGTTCATACACCTTAGATGAGTGAGCACACGAACCAGACCCTCATGGACTAGCATCAGTCATGCCGAACTTTTCTAGGATATCGTTGAGGTATTTTGCTTGAGATAAGAAAATTCCTTCTTGAAATTGTTGAATTTGGAATCCAAGAAAGAACTTCAAATCCATATTGAGTGACATTTCAAAATTCTTGGTCATGGAGTCCGCAAACTTCTTGCACAAATGAATGTTAGGAGAACCAAAAATTATATCATCTACATAGATTTGGCATAAGATCAAATCACCCTTGTCCCTCTTAGTAAAAAGAGTGGGGTCGATCACCCCTCTCACAAAGCCATCATCGAGTAAAAACTTCTTAAGATGATCATACCAAGCACGAGGTGCGTGTTTGATGCCATACAAAGCCTTATGAAGTTTATACACATAATCTTTGTGATCGGGATCAACGAACCCGGGTGGTTGTGGTACATATACTTCTTCTTATAGAGGACCGTTAAGGAAAGCACTCTTTACATCCATTTGATGCAATGTAAATCCATTGAAAGCAGCATAAGTGTCGGATTTCGGGTTCCGGCAGACCCTTGAGGTTCGAACTCTGGGGTGCGCAAGAAGATCTTTCCCCTACCAGCTCACGTCTCGAAGTCTCGCAAAGGATCTAGGCTAGAAAGAAGAACACACAAGGGACACGAGATTTATACTGGTTCGGGACACCATTGTGGTGTAATACCCTACTCTAGTGTGTGGTGTGGTGGATTGCCTCAGGGGTAGATGATGAACAATACAAAGGGAGAACAGTCTCGCGAAGGCTGTTCTTGAGCTGGTGCGATGAACTGCTTGGGTGAGTTCAGTCACCTTTCTCTCTCTATGCATGATCTGGATCCTCTTCCTTCTACTATGGTGGCTAGTCCTATTTATGGAGGGAGGCCCTGGGCCTCGTCCCAAATAATGAGCGGGAAGGGCGCCAACAATTGGCCATCTTGAAGGGGAACATCTAGTACACTTATCCTGACTAAAGCTGGTCTTCGGCTGCCAAAGGCTCTAACGATGACGCCGTCCTGGGCTCCACGATGACCTCCATCCTGCCGTTCTGCTGGTCTAGGTCTTGTTGCACCGCAACGGTAACTTTTGACTGATGCCTTGGCCAGTGCTTGCCCCCTTTGCACCGAAGGGGAAACAAGGACACTACGCTGGCCGGCGCCCGCCTGGCTCCCGCCTGGTCTCAATCGTCATGGGTTGCGTCACGGGCTCCTCGTGAGGTGCCCTGCCTTGATCTCCCTGCCTCATCGCGAGCCTGCCTGATGAGGCTGCTCCCGAGGAAGCTTCCTGTCGTCCGCCCCGCGAGGCTTGGCCCCTCGCGAGGGTCTTGAGATTGAGCTGATGAAGCTGGGCTACGCTGGGCCCCCACTTGAGCCACGCCGCAGGCCGCAGGCAGGCAAGTCTGGGGACCCCCGTTCCCAGAACGCCGACAGTAGCCCCCGAGCCCGAGGCGTGCCCGGACTTGGCTTAGCAGAGAAGCGAAGGGGCAAGTGCGAAGCGCCGCGGGCCCCAATAGCCTGCGGCCTCGGGCGCCGCATGGCGGTTGATTTGACGTGGGCGTCTCCGCTTCCCCATGATGCCTCGGCAACCGCATGACTTGACAAGTCCCTTCATGCAAAAATGGGTCATGATTACCTGCGATCGTGGAGGCCGACGGTTGGCCTCCTCCGGCTATAAGTACGGTACGGCGCGAGCCATTCCAGTTCATCTCTCCCTGCTACTCTTTCCTCTCCATCCCGGCTACTCGCCACTCCCATGGCTCCGCCGAAGAGGTTCTCGGCCGCGGAGAAGGGAAAGGCCCGTCAGGAAGGGCCTGACTCTCCTCCGACCAAGCGCGGTCGGGGCCGCCCTCGCAAGCATCCTGCGGCCCCCGTGGCGGCTTCCCGTAGTCGTGGAGGCGGTCCCCAGCGCGGCGATGAGCGCACGGTTGCAGATGGGAGGCACGCCGCAGCTGCGCGATGCCCCAGGCCACGCTTCCGCTCGGTGGAGGTTCTGCCGGAGTTCGTCGTGTGGTCGGCGGACCCGACCAGCACCTGGCTCCAGCTCCCCCGCTTCTTCGTAGGTGAACTTCCGGCCGGCGCTCCGGGCGGCCTCTGGCTTCAGGCGGACGGTTGCTGCAGCAGGGCCTCCTGGGCTTCGCTGGAGGTCTCCGTCGCCGGGGATGCGGCCCTGACCTGGGGCTGGCAAACGTTTGCCCGCGTGCATGGCCTGAGCCGGAGGTGCACCCTGCACCTTAAGTTCGACGGCGATGCCACCCTCTACGTGAGGGTGTTCGGGGAAGACGGCCGCCATCTTTGGGTGCTGCCCGAAGGCGATGGCTGACGTGTGCCCAGCCCTGGCGTTGACCAGGACGAAGATGGTGGCAGGCGCGTGGGCAGCGGCGCTCGGGGCTCGCCACGCTTCGGCGACTTTCCTTCGGACAGCAGCTCCTCCAGCGGTGGTCGCTACCAGCCCCCGCGCCGTTGCGCCCGCCTAGGGGAAGGTAGCGGGTCAGTCCGCCTTTGCGCCCCGGTGAAGCGAGAGCAGGGATCTGACTGAGCCCCGGAGGCAGTACGAGCCCTCGCCGCGAGTCGGTGCCGATCAAGTCGTGCCTGTTTTGTTTTTCTTCCTTTCCTGTGCAAAAAATAAAGTAGTATTGGGCCCCGCAGGGGCGTTGTTGAATCATCCTTAATTATCGTGTTGTTTCCGCTATTTCTGTGTTATCTTTCCGTGTCGTGTGCCCGTGTGCGGGAACTACTTAGCTCGGGGAGGCTTGTCGCGGTCTTCGCTCCCCGAGGCCGAGGCCTCGCCGTGCGCTTCATGTCCTGCAAGGATTAGTCAGTAGGAGTAGCTTCCGGTCTTGGTTGCGGGGGCGACCGACCCAGGTCCTGTGCTCACGTCGCGATGCCCGTGGGGCACGGACTGGGAGGGGTGCTCCCGCGGTGGACTCGGAAAGGAAAGCTTCAAACGACCACGGCAGAAAATACTCGCGAGGGTGCCCGCGTACCTCCGTCGCGAGACTTGTGCGAGAGAAAACGAGGCAAGTGAGTGAAAAAGACAAAGAGTCACAAGCTAGAGATGACAACAACTCCAATAAAACTTCAAATAGGAACGAACAAGCCAACTGCAGAAAGCAAATGGAAAAGCCGTGTCCGGCACCTAATCTAGTCTTCGACGTCTTCTCACCAGCGTGGAGCTAAGTGCTGCCACTGGGCGTGGGCGGGAGCCCCCGAGGCCTGAGGGCGGCAATCCGGAGACTCCGGGGCGTGTACAGCCCCACTCATTATTACATGAGAGTGTCACAGGCGGCGAGCTTCACAGGCATTGGCCTTCTTCACAGGCACCGGGCCTTTTCCAAAATGCGGCAGCTTCACAGGCATTGGCTTTCTTCACAGGCACCGGGCCTTCCCCAAAATGCGGCAGCTTCACAGGCATTGGCCTTCTTCACAGGCATCGGGCCTTCCCCAAAATGCGGCAGCTTCACAGGCATTGGCCTTCTTCACAGGCACCGGGCCTTTTCCAAAATGCGATAGCTTCACAGGCATTGGCCTTCTTCATAGGCACCGGGCCTTTTCCATAGGCACTAGGCCTCGCTCAGGGGTAGAATCTTCGGAGATGTTGAATGTTCCATGCGTTCTGGATGGGCATCCCCTCCTGGGTCTCCAAGCGCAGCGGGCCGGGCACAGAAACATGAACAACCTTGAATGGGCCCTCCCACATGGGAGAGAGCTTGTGCAACCCCATCCTGGAGAGGACCCGTCGGAGCACGAGGTTCCCTACCTCAAGAGTTCTGGGGCGGATGTTGCGGCAGTGGTATCGTCGCAGCGCCTATTGATACCTTGCCGCTCGCAGCGCGGCCTCTCGATGGCGTTCCTCCCCCAGCACAAGATCCGTCTCCCGCATGGCGTCCTGCTGCGTCTCGTCGAACGCCAGGACCCGTGCGGAACGACGCCTGACCTCGTGAGGGAGGACGGCCTCAGCTCCATAGACGAGGAAGAACGGAGTCTCTCCAGTCGGCTTGGCCGCGGTCGTGCGGATAGGCCACAGCACAGACTGGAGCTCATCGTACCAGCCCCTGCCACATGCCTCCAGCTTCTTCTTGAAGGTCCTGGTTTTGAGGCCCCTCAGGACCTCCGCGTTGGCTCGCTCGGCCTGGCTGTTGCTCCGGGGGTATGCTACCGAAGCGTAGAATATCTGCGTTCCAAGGTTAGCACAGTATGTTTTGAAGAGATTACTGGTGAATTGCGACCCGTTGTCGGTGATGATGCGGTTAGGCATCCCAAACCGGCTTACAAGACCCTTGATGAACTTGACCGTGGAGCCTGCTCGGATGGTGCGGACAGCTTCCACCTCAGCCCACTCGGTGAACTTGTCCACGGCGACGTAGAGGTAGCGATAGCCCCCTGGCGCCCGAGGGAACGGGCCCAGAGTCCAGCCCCCAAACTGCGAACGGCCATGAGAGGGGTATAGTCTGCAGACCCCCTGCCGGCTGATGGATCTGCTTGGCATGGAATTGGCAGGCCTCACAAGCCTTCACCAGCTCAACAGCGTCACTGAGTGCTGCGGGCCAGTAGAATCCGCTCCGGAACGCCTTGCCAACGAGGGTTCGTGATGATGAGTGATGCCCATAGTCTCCACCGTGTATGTGTGCCAACAGCTCCTTCCCTTGCTCTCTGGAAATGCAACGTAGGGACACGTCATTTGGTCGCCTCCGGTAGAGCTCTCCATCCTCTATGCAGTAGGTCGTGGCCTGCCGCGCCACGCGCTCCGCGTCCTCTTCCTTCTCCGGCAGGGTCCCTTGCGTCAAGTAGTTCTTGAGCTCTGCGATCCAACATCCTTCCTGAGGCTCCAATGCCAGGAGCAGGCGTGCCCCTGAGGCCGGGCCGCAGGCCGGGGCTCCCGAGGCAGGCGATTGAGGGAGCTCCTCCCGAGGTTGCGCCGTGCTTGATAGTGATGGCGCTGCCGAGGGCTTGAAGAGTCGCTCCTCGAAGACGCCAGGCTCTTGAGGCAGCCGCCTGGATGCCCTCTTGGCAATGTCATCAGCCTCTTGATTGGTGCCGCGAGGCACATGCTGCAACTCCAGCCCCCAGAACGGTTTCTCCATCCTACGAACCTCCGCGGGGTAGGCTTCCATGTGCTCGTCCTTCGGCACGTATATCTTGTTGGAGAAGTTGACGAGGAGTTGCGAATCACCCTTGATGATGAGGCGCTTTACCCCCAAGGCGACTGCGGCTTTCAGGCCTGCTATCAGGCCTTCGTACTCTGCTATGTTGTTGGAGACCTTTTCTCCGTGCTGGAAACAGAGTTGTACGGCGTAGTAGAGCTTGTCCTGAGTAGGAGATACGAGCACTGCGCCGGCCCCCGCGTGAAAGTGCAACTATCCCTAGGTGGTTTTGGTAATTCATAACAACATATAGCTCATTGAGCTAATGCTATTCCAAGACGAATATTTCAGGAAAGCTCAATGAATGGCATGGCATGGATGATGAAAGTGGATCCCTCAAAAGATTAAGGACAAAGGATTGGCTCAAGTTCAAAAGCTCAAGACTCTACATTTTACATTTTAGTGATCCAAGATCACATTGAGTCTATAGGCCAATACTATCAAGGAGGGATGAGGTGTTGCTTAATGAGCCTCTTGCTTCATGTGCTTAGTGATATGCTCCAAAATCCTCCACTACTTTCTCACATCCACATATGACCTAAACCTAAAGTCAAACTCGGCCCTACCGATTCTTTCTATCCGGCGCCACCGAGTTCAAATGTCATAGCCACGCCACAAACCCTAGGCAAATCGGTCTCACCGATAGGGATCTCGGTCTCACCAAGATGGGATTGTAATCTCTCTGTTTCCCTTAAATAACGCTTCGGTCTAACCAAGTGAGCGATCGGTCCCACCGAGATTGCAATGTAAACTCTCTGTTTCCCTTTCGTAACTTTTCGGTCTCACCGAAAGAGCGAATCGGTCCCACCGAGTTTACCTGACCAAGTCTCTGGTTAGCTAATTACCAAATTCGGTCTCACCGAGTTTGTGTAATCGGTCTCACCGAGATTACATTATGACCTAAACCTAACCATATCAGTCCTACCGAGATGCATGTCAGTCCCACCGAAAACCCTAATGGTCACTAGGTTTACTAAATCGGTCCGACCGAGTTTGTTGATTCGGTCCCACCGAGTTTGGTAAATTGTGTGTAACGGTTAGATTTTGTGTGGAGGCTATATATACCGCTCCACCTCCTCTTCATTCATGGAGAGAGCCATCAGAACAAACCTACACTTCCAACTTACCAGTTCTGAGAGAGAACCACCTACTCATGTGTTGAGGCCAAGATATTCCGTTCCAACCACATAAATCTTGATCTCTAGCCTTCCCCAAGTTGCTTTCCACTCAAATCTTCTTTCCACCAATCCAGATCCTGTGAGAGAGAGTTGAGTGTTGGGGAGACTATCATTTGAAGCACAAGAGCAAGAGTTCATCATCAACACACCATTTGTTACTTCTTGGAGAGTGGTGTCTCCTAGATTGGCTAGGTGTCACTTGGGAGCCTCCGACAAGATTGTGGAGTTGAACCAAGGAGTTTGTAAGGGCAAGGAGATCGCCTACTTCATGAAGATCTACCGCTAGTGAGGCAAGTCCTTCGTGGGCGACGGCCATGGTGGGATAGACAAGGTTGCTTCTTCATGGACCCTTCGTGGGTGGAGCCCTCCATGGACTCGCATGACCGTTACTCTTCGTGGGTTGAAGTCTCCATCAACGTTGATGTACGATAGCACCACCTATCGGAACCACGACAAAAACATCCGTGTCTCCAATTGCGTTTGAATCCTCCAAACCCTTCCCTTTACATTCTTGCAAGTTGCATGCTTTAATTTCCGCTGCCAATATACTCTTTGCATGCTTGCTTGAATTGTGTGAAGATTGCTTGACTTGTTCAAAGATAGCTAAAATCTGCCAAAGTCTAAAATTGGGAAAATTTTAGGTTTTTAATTGGTCAAGTAGTCTAATCACCCGCCCTCTAGACATACTTCAAGGTCCTACAAGTGGTATCAGAGCCTTGGTCTCCATTTGCTTTGATTTCCATAGCTTTTGGTGGTCATAGCCTTGGTTTCACAACCTAGGAGAGTATGGCGTCTAGCGAGGGAAATTATCACTGTAGAGGTCCTTACTTTGATGGCACTAATTTCGCTAGTTGGAAGAATAATATGAAAATGCATATTCTAGGACATAACCCCGCCGTTTGGGCTATTGTGTGTATTAGTTTGCAAGGTGAATTCTTTGATGGGAGAGAACCGAACCGTGAAGCTAGCGCGGAAGAGTTGAAGATGCTGCAATACAACGCTCAAGCTTGTGATATCCTCTTCAATGGCTTGTGCCCCGAAGAGTTCAACAAAATCAGCCGTCTTGAGAATGCAAAGGAAATTTGGGATACTTTGATTGATATGCACGAAGGTACCGACTCCGTCAAGGAATCCAAGTTGGATGTGCTCCAAAGTCAGCTTGACAAGTTCAAAATGAAGGATGGTGAAGGTGTCGCTGAAATGTACTCTAGGCTTGCTCTTATCACAAATGAGATTGCCGGCTTAGGAAGTGAAGAGATGATCGATGATTCATCATCAAGAAGATCCTAAGAGCATTGGATGGAAAATATGATACCATGTGCACATTGATCCAAATGATGCCAAATTACAAAGATCTCAAGCCAACGGAAGTCATTGGAAGAATCGTTGCTCATGAGATGTCACTCAAGGATAAGGAGGAACTTCACAACAAGTCAAGTGGTGCTTACAAAGCCTCATGTGAAGCCCCCACATCATCAAGTGAGAAACAAACCTTCAATGAAGAATTTAGCTTAATGGTGAAGAACTTCAACAAATTCTACAAGAGTAGAAGCAAAGAAAGAAGCTCTAAGTCAAGGTCCTACAATGACAAAAGATCTTCTAGTCGAGAGCGCAATTGCTATAATTGTGAGAGACCCGGACACTATTCCAATGAGTGTACGGCACCCTACAAAATAAGAGAAGATTCTCCCAGGAGAAGAAGTAGAAGAGAAGAATCACCACCAAGAGAGAGAAGGAGTAGAGATGATCGTTATGAACGAAGACCCTCACGGAGAAGCAAGGATTCAGAAAGGAAGGACAAGTCATCAAAGAGCTACACAAAACGAAGACATCAAGCTCATCTTGGTGAATGGGTATCCGGCTCCGACTCCAACAATCACTCCGAGAGAAGCTATCACTCCGACTCCGAATACACTCAAGATGAAGGTGTTGTCAGTCTAGCACTTGTGTCAACCAACTCCTAAGACATATTTGAATCACCAAAGAAGGAATTGGTAGATGCTTCATGGCCAAAGGTCCTAAGGTAACACACCCCGAGTATGTAGATTTTAATAGTGATGAAGATGACTTGCTAGGTGATGATGATTTACTTGTTGACAACTCTAGTGATGAATACTATGATGAAACGTCAATTAATCATGCTAATCAAGATGAAACTAAGGACAATGATAAGGAGAAGATTGAGCGTCTAACTAAAGAACTAAACACTCTCAAGTTAGCTCATGAAACTATCTTCGAAGATCATCGAGAACTTTTAAGGGCTCATGAGAAGTTACGCTTTGAAAAGCTCAATCTTGAGCAAGAGCATGAGTTCTAAAAGGCAATCAATGATGATCTCCGTAAGAAAAGTTCTTCTTACATTGCCAAGGGTTTACTCTTATCTACTTACATGCCTCAAGTCAAGTCTAGTAACAAGAACAAGAAAGATTCTTCCTTTAGTAGTAACAATAATAATGCTAAATCCAATATTGTTGCTTCTAGTAGTTCTCTTGATTACACTAATGATCCTCTTAGCCAAGTTACACTTGAGCAAGAAAACAGCTTATTGAAAGGAATTATAGAGAAAGGTGTATACAAGAGCCTTGCCGGGAGTAAGCAATTCGAGGAAATTGTACGCAAGCAAGGAAGGCACCAGAAGAATCAAGGTGTTGGTTTTGAACGAAAGTTCAATGCCAATGGAGTTGAGTGGGAAGAAGATCAATATCCCAAGACGAAGTTTGTTCCTCAACAAGAGAAGTATGATCCTACTTCCTTCAAGGGAACACAAGCACAAGATGATCTTCCACCACAAGACCACAAGAACAAAGGCAAGGACAAGCTTCAAGAGGAGATTGATGCATTTGAAGAAGCACCTAAGGCCTTGGTCAAGTGGGTTCCCAAGACTACGTCAAGTTCTACTTCATCAAGTACAACTACTACACCAAGGATTCCCATCAAGATGATGTGGATCCCGAAGAAGAAGAACTAGAGAGTTCTTGAGGGTGACTCCTCCAACATTATTCACTCATATCATTATGGCAAGGACAAGTGCAATCAACTTCCATATCTTGCACTAGTTCAAGGAGTCATAAACCCTCATGTTGGTAAGGCAAGGGACAAGGTAACCTAATGTATTCATGGACATCATTTTATGTGTGCATCACTCTATGTCTATGGACATTCTCGTTTGTTCCTTGTGGGACTAACCCATGTAGGTATTGAAAGTGCAACTCACTCCAAAGGATTGCTCCAAAAGATCTATATCAACATTGAGCATCCACATCTTCAACACCTACATGAAGTCATCATCGACAAAACCCAAGGTTAGTTCATCCCTCTAAGGGGGGATCTCACATCTAGGGGGAGCTTAACTCTAAGGATTGAGTCAAAGCAACTCTAATGATGTGAACACATAAATGCTTTATGTAAAAGTCGTAACCCCACTTGAGCTTAAACGATGAGTATGACCTATGATCAAATGTTCTCATTTGACTCCTAAGTCAATATACTCATATATAGATGACCTAGTCATCGCCAATTGTTTGATTGATGCTAGAATTGGTTGTGCATGCTTTGTCACATATTTCATTCGTCATTTTATTGTGTGAGGATGTTGGTTGCATATTTTACTCATTCGAGGACATTCACTTGTTGTTTTGATTGATTGGCTTCTTTTTTCTTTGGCCAAGTGGATGGACAAGAATGCCTAAGAACCTTCTCTAGCTATCTATGCTTTTCTCGTCTCAAACTCTATTCATGCTACATCACAAAATTTGATCAAGTCGATTCGAACCACTCTGTGTGAGGAGCACTGAGTCCCGATTAGTCATAGACTTAAACTTCCAAAACTTCTTTGTGATTTTCGGTCTGACCGATTCCACCATTTCGGTCATACCGAGATTACTAAGTCGATCTAGGTTTTCATCTCGGTGCAACCGATTTGAACTATTCGGTCACACCGAGTTCTTTATGCTGATCGATTATGCATCTCGGTGCCACCGAGTTGTTCCACTCGGTCACACCGATAGAGTCGGGCTATATATTCACACGGGCAAATTTTGGAAAACTTTCTCCGAAACTCCTCGCCCGCGCATAGCTCGGTCTGCCTACTAGGTCTACGGATCGTCGACTTCGTCGCCAGCCGCCTCCTGTCGCTGGTCTCCGCCGCCGTCAACGGAATTCTTCTCCGCCGTTGCCGCCGTAGCGAGTTCCCGCTGAACTAGGGTATGAACTCGATCACAGTGCTTTCCTCGTCTGATTCTCAACACATTGTGTTCGTTATGCATCTTGCCACGATTGAAACACTTCTATCCAGTCAAAACAATCCTTAGAATAGATGAGATTCGAAAATTTAGGGTTAGGTTTCCGCCGAAACCATCTCGGACCCACCGAGTTGAAAAACTCGGTCCCACCGATTTGGCTAACGCCATTTCACTAGTAAGTCTCGGTCTGACCGAGAATTGCTAATCGGTGTGACCGATTTTAAAACTTTGTGAAACCCTAGCAGTCTCGGTGCCACCGAACTGTGACTCGGTCTGACCGAGTTCACTAGTTTAGGTTCCAAAACTGCTTCGGTATCACCAAGTTTGAAAATCGGTAGATCCGAAATGCTTTCTGTGGGAAACTAAAACTAAGTTTTTTGAATCATTCTTTTGCAAAAATCTCTGCATTTTGTGATGTTCATCCACTCTACCTCATCTATAACTATTCACAAGGTCAGCATTCAGTGTGAGCAACATGTCAGACCAAAGTGACAGTCAGAACAAACCAGAAGAGCAGATCCAATTGAGTGAGGGCACTAGTCCCTCTAGCAGCTCAGATGAGGGGAGCAGAAGCACTCCCAGCAATTTGCCCAACGCTGCCACAAGGACAAGGAAGAAGAAGACCTCAGAGTCTGAGGATGAGGATTATGTAGCAGTTGAGGATGAGGCAAGTTCAAAGAAGAAAGTTCTCAAGAAGGAGTACAGCTCAATAGCAGTTAAGCCTGGAATGAAGATCAAAAGGCCAGCAGGTAGACAACCAATGTCCAAAGCCAGAGTCTCTACTCAAGCTTCTTTGGAATCCCAACCCAAAGAGCCTGCTGCTGCTGAAGGAAAGAAAAGGAAGGAAAGGGTCAAGAAGACCATGGCCAGAGTGATTAGAAAGCCTTCCATGATGGAAGAGGAAGAAGAAGAAGAGGTTGCTGAACCAGCACCCAAGGCACAAAAGTTGATGGGTGATGCTATCAAATCAGGGGCTGCAACTTCAAAGCCCAAAGCTGCCCCCAAGCCCAAGAGTGCACCTAAGAGGAATACCAGGAGTATACCTGCAGCTCAAAAGAACAAGGCCCCAATGCCAGATGTTGATGCTGAGGAAGATGAAGAAGGGCAGGTCCTAAGGAAGCTCAAACCCAAGATTCCAGACCACAACTATGCTCATCCTGTGGCTGAGAACATGAAGATCAGGAGAGATCTAGGGTTGAGGCTATGGAGAGAGGCAGATCCATATGCCACCAGGAGAAGGACTGATGTAGATTACAGGTTCCACACCAAGGAGCAGTGGGACTTCTTTGAGACCATCTTATTGGATAAGAAGCCCATAGTTTGTGATATGAGGTGGGTCAACTGGACCTACATTCAGGAGAATGCAGAACACTATCCTGGAGTATATGACAGCTTCAGTGCATATGGAGTTGCAGATTTTGTTGGGCAAAAGCTCACAAAATGGAATGACGAGCTCATTATGCAATTCTACTCCACAACACACTTCTATCCAGATGGCAGGATAGTTTGGATGTCAGAAGGAACGAGATACCAGTCAACCATAGAGGAATGGGAAAGTCTGATCAGTGCCCCAAAGGAAAGTGAAGATGACTTGGACATTTATGCCAAGAAGAAGATGGATGACAACTCAATGTCATAGATGTACAAGGAGATCCCAGATGATGCACTTGAGACTTTCAAGTTTGGATCAGTGCATTTTCTTTTGTCAGGGCTGCCTACGATCAACTGGATCCTAAGGCACACTCTGTTGCCCAAATCAGGTGACCACAACATGATCAGAGGGCATGCAATCACTTTGCTTCACATTTTTGATGTGCCTTAGAAATTCAAGGTCATGAGCCTCATAGTTGAAACTATTAAGAGGACAAAGAAGCAGACTGAAGAGGAGCCGTGGATATGCCCCACATTCGTGAGTTGATTAACTCAAAGATGGGCACAGGGAAGTATCTGTTGGATAAGGAACACATGGTTCTCTATCCTGAATTTGAGGACAATCAATTTGTCATGACTGAGAATGAACCATCATCAGTACAAGCTCAAGAGAAGAAGGAGAAGGCAAGGAAAGAGAAGGTTGCCAAGATGCCCACTCTAGCAGAGGCATCTGAGTACTTTCTGAAGAACAAGCAGGAGCAGCTTGGTTACTTGATAGCATCAACTCTGCGGATTGAGAAGGGGTTGTCCACCCTAACTCAAAACCAAGAGAGCACGGAAAGAATCATGGAACAAAAATTCTATGATCTTGATGTTAAAGTAATCGAGATTCGGGCCACCGTGGAGTAGCTACAGGATGACATGCAGGAGAGGAAGGGCAGGACAACAACTGATGCATTTTCCAGAGTGCCTAGAGATCAGAGGTCAGCTGCAATGCCAGTAACAGACACCAGAGCCACTTCATCTACACCAGCTACATCTTCAGTGCCACCAGCTCCAGCACCCACTCCACTAGCTTCAGCTACATCAACTGATGCCTTCGTCCTTGGAGTCCTATCTACACCACCACCTGAAGACCAAGCCTGAGAGACGACATAGTCCTATGCATTTTCTAGGAACTTTTTGGCAACTTGTTGCCAAAGGGGGAGAAAAATGTATAGATCATAGGCTTCGAGAGAGAGAGAGAGATTTTTTTTTCTCTTGTCTTCTTGGTTGAACCTTGTTTGCTTTTGATTGCTTGAGATACTATGCTTTTACCTGTGAGACATTGATGATCATGTGTTCGATCATAAGCTACACTTATGCTTGTTAAGATATTATCTTATTCATCCTTATATGATCATTCACTTTGCTTGGTGATGAGTGCATGTATTCAATCTTTATTATTTTGAGCGCTCCACCAAGATGTATGTGACATGGAAGAGTAACCCATGAGCCTAATTCCTTGTGCATTTGCAGTCCAAAGCAAATCCTAAAATATGCACAAATTTAGGGGGAGCTCTTGCTTATCACATACTTCTCAAAGCGACAATGTTTTTCAATTTTATTATCATTTGTCGAAGCTTTGATCTATATGTTGTCATCAATTATCAAAAAGGGGGAGATTGAAAGTGCAACTATCCCTAGGTGGTTTTGGTAATTCATAACAACATATAGCTCATTGAGCTAATGCTATTCCAAGACGAATATTTCAGGAAAGCTCAATGAATGGCATGGCATGGATGATGAAAGTGGATCCCTCAAAAGATTAAGGACAAAGGATTGGCTCAAGCTCAAAAGCTCAAGACTCTACATTTTACATTTTAGTGATCCAAGATCACATTGAGTCTATAGGAAAAGCCAATACTATCAAGGAGGGATGAGGTATTGCTTAATGAGCCTCTTGCTTCATGTGCTTAGTGATATGCTCCAAAATCCTCCACTACTTTCTCACATCCACATATGACCTAAACCTAAAGTCAAACTCGGCCCTACCGATTCTTTCTATCCGGCGCCACCGAGTTCAAATGTCATAGCCACTGCCACAAACCCTAGGCAAATCGGTCTCACCGTGATGGGATTGTAATCTCTCTGTTTCCCTTCGTAATGTTTCGGTCTAACCGAAGTGAGCGATCGGTCCCACCGAGATTGCAATGTAAACTCTCTGTTTCCCTTTCGTAACTTTTCGGCCTCACCAAAAGAGCGAATCGGTCCCACCGAGTTTACTCCGACCAACTCTCTGGTTAGCTAATTACCAAAATCGGTCTCACCGAAGTTTGTGTAATCGGTCTCACCGAGATTACGTTATGCCCTAACCCTAACCATATCGGTCCTACCGAGATGCATGTCGATCCACCGAAAACCCTAACGGTCACTAGGTTTACTAAATCGGTCCGACCGAGTTTGTTGATTCGGTCCCACCGAGTTTGGTAAATTGTGTGTAACGGTTAGATTTTGTGTGGAGGCTATATATACCCCTCCACCTCCTCTTCATTCATGGAGAGAGCTATCAGAACGAACCTACACATCCAACTTACTGTTTCTGAGAGAGAACCACCTACTCATGTGTTGAGGCCAAGATATTCCATTCCAACCACATAAATCTTGATCTCTAGCCTTCCCCAAGTTGCTTTCCACTCAAATATTCTTTCCACCAAATCCAAATCCTGTGAGAGAGAGTTGAGTGTTGGGGAGACTATCATTTGAAGCACAAGAGCAAGGAGTTCATCATCAACACACCATTTGTTACTTCTTGGAGAGTGGTGTCTCCTAGATTGGCTAGGTGTCACTTGGGAGCCTCCGACAAGATTGTGGAGTTGAACCAAGGAGTTTGTAAGGGCAAGGAGATCGCCTACTTCGTGAAGATCTACCGCTAGTGAGGCAAGTCCTTCGTGGGCGACGGCCATGGTGGGATAGACAAGGTTGCTTCTTCGTGGACCCTTCGTGGGTGGAGCCCTCCGTGGACTCATGTGACCGTTACCCTTCGTGGGTTGAAGTCTCCATCAACGTGGATGTACGATAGCACCACCTCTAGGAACCACGACAAAAACATCTGTGTCTCCAAATGCGTTTGAATCCTCCAAACCCTTCCCTTTACATTCTTGCAAGTTGCATGCTTTAATTTCCGCTGCCAATATACTCTTTGCATGCTTGCTTGAATTGTGTGAAGATTGCTTGACTTGTTCAAAGATAGCTAAAATGTGCCAAAGTCTAAAATTGGGAAAAGGTTAGGTTTTTAATTGGTCAAGTAGTCTAATCACCCCCCCTCTAGACATACTTCAAGGTCCTACACCGCGCCATGTCGGGAGAATACCCCGTCGAAGTACATGACCCAGCCGTCCGGTGCCTCGCTTCCCGGGGAAAGTGATCGGTCCTCGCCTGCCTCGAGGCCCGGTGCCTCTGCCCATTCTGCCATGAAATCTGCAAGTGCGGCTCCCTTGATGACTCTGGTCGTGCTGAATTCTAGTTGAAATACTTGCAGTTCGATGTTCCATTCAGTGACTCTTCCAGCCGAGTTGGGGCTCCTGAGTACCCTTTCCAAGGGGTATGCTGAGACGACATTGATGGGATGGCCTTGGAAGTAGTGCTGCAGCTTTAGCGAGGCTACCAATAGCGCGAGGAGGAGTTTTTGAGGCATGGGGTACCGCGCCCTTGCGTCCTGTAGCATTGTGCTGACGAAGTACACGGGATGCTCGACGAGGTTGAGGGTGCTGGCGCTGCTTGCCTCCTCCGGAGGTTGGGGCGCCTCGTGAGACGACGGAGCCCGCAGCGCTTGATCGCTTGGAAAGGCCTCTTCTACTCCAGGTGCGCTCCCTTGCTGCGGGTGATCCTTTTCGGCTGCGGTCGCGGTCTTCGCGAGGCTTTCTTGGCTTCGCTTGGCTTCAGCCCGGACGGTTGCTGCAGCCTTGGTCCGATGCTCCTCCCTAACCGCCACCATGGATGCACTGGTGGAGTAGGGGGTGGCTGCAAGGTAGAGCACCATGGGCTCCCGAGGACGCGGAGCTACCATCACCGGAGGGCTGGTAAGGTACCTCTTGAGATCTTGGAATGCCTTGTCGGCCTCTTCAGTCCATTCGAAGGGGCCCTTCTTCTTCATCAGCTTGAAGAAGGGCAGTGCTCGTTCCCCCAGCTTGGAGATGAAGCGTCCTAGCGCGGTTACACGCCCGGTGAGCTTCTGCATTTCTCTGAGGGTTTTCTGCGGGCTCATGTCTTTGACTGCTTTGACCTTCTCCGGGTTGGCCTCGATGCCCCTGTGGGACACGAGGAAACCCAGGAGCTTGACCGAGGGGACTCCAAACATGCACTTCTCCGGGTTGAGCCGCAGGTCTACTTCATTGAGGCTGCGAAGGTTTGTTCCAAGTCCTGTATCAGGGTTTTTGCCTCCCGAGACTTCACCACAATGTCATCGACGTAAGCCTCAGCGTTTCTCCCGAGCTGCCGGCCCAAGGCGATGTGCATCAGCCACTGAAAGGTCGCGCCTGCATTGCGCAACCCAAAATGGCATGCATGTATAGCAGTACACTCCGCACGGGGTCAGGAAAACCGTTTTTTCCAAGTCTTCTACCGCCATCTTGATCTGGTGATAGCCCGAGAAGGCATCCAGGAAGCACAACAGGTCACACTCAGCGGTGGAGTCGACGATCTGGTCGATGCGAGGGAGCGGAAATGGATCCTGCGGGTAGGCCTTGTTGAGGTTGGTGAATTCGACACACATGTGTTCCTTTCCTCCCTTCTTCGACACGACAACCGGGTTAGCCAACCAATCCGGGTAGCGGACCTCGCGAATAACCCCTGCTGCCTCTAGCTTGCGGGTCTCTTGGACGATGAAAGCTTGCTTCTCAGTGGACTGCCGCCATATACGCTTTACGGGGCGCACGTTGGGGCACACGTTGAGGTGATGCTCAATCACACCCCTCGGGACCCCCGCTAGCTGATCAGGTTCCCATGCGAACACCTTCTTGTTCGCGCGCAGGAACTTCACCAAGGCCTCCTCCTGCTCGGGTTCGAGGTTGGCACCTATGGTGAAGGTGGCGTTATTGGACCCGTCCTCGTCGACCGGTACCTGCTTGGTTTCCGCCTTGTCTTGGGTGAATAGCCGCTTCTTCTTAGCTGGTGCAGCCCCCTTGGGCTCGAGGGCGTCAGTGCTGGCGGGCTGCGCCACCGTGGCCATCTTGAAAGCAAGCTTGAGCGCCTGCAGTGCATCTTTTGTGTCTCCTGACACAGTAAGGATGCCGCTGCTCCCGGGCATCTTCATGAGGTTGTACGCCGGGTGAGTTGCTGCCATGAACCGGGCCAAGGCCGGGTAGCCGAGGATGGCGTTGTACGGGATGCCGATGGGGGCGATGTCGAAGTCGATCAGCTCTGTGCGGAAGTTGTCATAGGTGCCGAAGGTCACCGGGAGGCGAATCTGTCCCAAGGAGGCGGTGGAACCGACTCCGACACCCGAGAAAGGCCTGCTGGGCTGAAGCCGCTCTGGTGGCACGTGGAGGAGGCTAAAGGCCTCCACAGAGCATGTTGAGGCCGGCTCCGCCATCAATAAGGGTCCTAGTGACAGCCACTTGGCAGATGGTGGGGGTGCACAGCATCGGGAGCGCACCCGAACCGGCAGGGTTGGAGGGGTGATCGTCCGAGTTGAAGGTCAGATCGGCCTCGGGCGCCACCCATCCGGGGGGGATTCTCGGCACTTGGAGGCAGTGCCGATATGGCGGGTGAACGGCTTGACGTGGCGGCTCGAAGGTGGCGCCTGTGAGCCGCCCAGGAGAGTTGCGACGACCTGGGGCACTGGCGCGGCGTAATGGGCGAGGAAGAGGTCGTGCAGCTCCCCCCAGGAGGTCACAGAAGCCGTCGGTAGGTGGAGCAGCCACATGCGCGGAACGCCGGTGAGGTCCATGGGAAACCAGTTGGCCATCACCCTGTCGTCTCCCCTGGCCTTGAGGACGGCCTCCTCATACGCCAGCAGGAAAACCAGCGGATCCGTCGCGTCGTTGTTGCGCGGCGGCATCTCGGGCTTGAACTTGAGCGGCCACTACACCTGCCGCAAGGCGGGGGCCAAACTCGAGCCCCGGCCCCGGTGCTTACGCCAGCTCTTGGGCGGCGGAGGCGTCCGTGGGGGCTCGCCGGGCGTGGGACGACGAACCGGCAGGAGCCAGCGACGGGGTGGCGGTGCGGCCTTCCCACCGCACCGAAGGATGCAGGGACGAGGCCTGCTGCTCATTCCCCGCTGGGCCGGTGGTGGCGTTGGCGGCAGGCGACTGGGGCGACCGCCGACGGGCGCCGTCCGGGCGACACGGGTGGCGAGAGCAGCCCGACGCTCAGCGCGAGCTCGGCGAGCGTCAGCCATGGACACGACGGAAGATCACACACGACCAGCGGAAGAAAGATTCCGGCACACCCCTACCTGGCGCGCCAAATGTCAGATTTCGGGTTCCGGCAGACCCTTGAGGTTTGAACTATGGGGTGCACACGAAGATCTTTCCCCTACCAGCTCACGTCTCAAAGTCTCGCAAAGGATCTAGGCTAGAAAGAAGAACACACAAGGGACACGAGATTTATACTGGTTCGGGCCACCATTGTGGTGTAATACCCTACTCCAGTGTGTGGTGTGGTGGATTGCCTCGGGGGCAGATGATGAACAATACAAAGGGAGAACAGCCTTGCGAGGGCTGTTCTTGTGCTGGTGCGATGAACTGCTTGGGTGAGTTCAGTCGCCTCTCTCTCTCTCTCTCTATGCGTGATCTAGATCCTCTTCCTTCTACTGTGGTGGCTAGTCCTATTTATGGAGGGAGGCCATGGGCCTCTTCCCAAATAATGAGCGGGAAGGGCGCCAACAATTGGCCATCTTGAACAGAAACATCTTATACACGTATCCTGACTAAAGTTGGTCTTCGGCTGCCAAAGGCTCTGACGATGACGCCGTCCTGGGCTCCACGATGACCTCCATCCTGCCATTCTGCTGGTCTTGGTCTTGTTGCACCGAAACGGTAACCTTTGCCTGATGCCTTGGCATGTGCTTACCCCTTTGCAATCAAGGGGAAACAAGGACAACTTCTGAGGCCGGGCGCCTCACCGGTCTCGATCGTCATGGCTTGCATCACGGGCTCCTCACGAGGTGCCCTGCCTTGATCTCTCCGCCTCCTCGCGAGCCTGCCTAGTGAGGCTGCTCCTGAGGAAGCTTCCTGTCGTCCGCCCCGCGAGGCTTGGCCCCTCACGAGGGTCTTGAGCTTGAGCTGATGAAGCTGGGCTGCACTGGGCCCCCCACTTGAGCCACGCCGCAGGCCGCAGGCAGGCAAGTCTGGGGACCCCCGTTCCCAGAACAACGACAATAAGCAAGTAAGATGCGAATGGATTCAAGACGGGCAACGGGGGCAAAGGTCTCACCAAAGTCCAAACCTTCAACTTGTGAGTACCCTTGAGCCACTAACCTTGCCTTGTTGCAGATGATTATACCATTCTCATCTTGCTTGCTCTTGAAAATCCATTTTGTTCCAATGACATTGTGTTCCGTAGTTGGTCTCTTGACTAATGACCACACTTGGTTGCGTTCAAAACTGTTCAACTCTTCTTGCATAGCAACGAGCCAATCGTTGTCCATCAATGCATCTTGTACCTTGAGAGGTTCAACACTAGACACAAACGAGGAGTGAGCACAAAAGTTAGTCAATTGTTTACGAGTGACTCTACCTTCCGATATGCCGGTGAGGATTTTATCAACATCAACACGACTGGCCACTCGAGGCATGATGGAGGTTAAGGTTTCGCGAGGTTCAACTTCATGTCCATCATCCACGTCCTCAACATATGGATCATTAATGTGTGGTGGAAGATCTTCTTGTACATATTGGACTTTCTGCATTTGTTGAGGTTCATCATCAATGATTGGACTTTATTGTTCTTGCACTTGATGATGATCTTGTTCTTGAAGATTCTCATAAAGAGGAACTTGATCATCTTCTTGTACTTGGACTAAAGGCATCGGTTGAACAATAGGAGTTTGTGGTGGTATGGGTGTTGAAGTAGTTTGATGATGTGTGAGACTTCCCTCTTCTTCTTCATCATCATGCGGTTCTTGTTCCATTGGAAGAAGTGCACCAACACCCATGGTCAAATATCTTGAGAGGAATCTACTTCATCTACACCATTTAGATCAACTTGCTCCCCATGGGAGCCATTAAATTCATCAAACACCACGTCACAAGTTTCTATAACACATCCATTGGATTTGTTGTAAACTCTATAGGCGTGAGAGTTTGATCCATAGCCAACAAATATGCCCTCAATTGTTTTGGATTGAAATTTTCCTAACCGTTCTCTTTTGTTGAGGATGAAACATTTGCACCCAAATACACGAAAGTACTTGACATTTGGTTTGTTCCCAGTTAGGAGCTCATATGGAGTCTTTTCCAATATAGTGCGGAGGAAGAGCCGGTATGATGCATGGCATGCAGAGTTGGCAACGTAGGCCCAAAAACTATGTGGTGACTTGTATTCATCCAACATGCACCTTGCCATCTCCACAAGGGTACGGTTCTTCCTTTCGGCTACACCATTTTGCTGAGGAGTGTATGGAGCTGAATATTGATGCTCAATCCCTTCATCACTAAGGAATTCTTCCAAGGTATAGTTTTTGAACTCAGATCCATTGTCACTTCTTATTGCCAAGATTTCTTTGTCAAACTTGCGTTGTGCTTGCTTGGCAAAATCAATGAAGATGATCTTCGTCTTGTCTTTGGACTTGAGGAAAAACACCCATGTATATCTTGAGTAATCATCAACAATGACAAGTCCATACTTTTTCCCACCAAGACTATCCCATGAAGGAGGCCCAAAGAGATCCACATGAAGGAGCTCCAAAGGCCTTGAAGTAGACACAATATTATTGGGTGGGTGCTTTGATTGATGTTGCTTCCTGGCTATGCATGCACTACACACACGATCTTTCTCAAAAGAGACATATGTTAGTCCAAGGATGTGATTACCCTTTAAGAGATCTTGAAGATTCCTCATGCCGACATGGGCTAGTCGGCGATGCCATAGCCACCCCTTGTCGGCCTTGGCCATTATACAAGTTGCATGGAATGTGCTCTCTTTCGAGAAATCAACCGTGTAAAGGTTGCCATCCAACTCTCCAACAAAGGCCACTTCGAGAGTATCTCTCTTAAAGACTTTCACATCCGTTAGTCCAAATAGTGTATCATAACCAACATAAGCCAATTGACGAATAGAAAGCAAATGATATTTAAGGGATTGGACAAGCATGACATTTGCAAGAGACATGTCATTTGTGATAGCCACCTTCCCCAACCCAAGTACCTGTCCTTTTGATCCTCCACCAAACATAATGCTCATAAATGGTTGAATAGCTTCCATGAAATCGTAGAGCAATTTGCTATCTCCGGTCATATGATTGGTACATCCACTATCAATCACCCATTTTACTCCACCGGAGAAGGCAACCTACACACAATTATTACTTGGTTAGAGGCACCCATTTTGCAATGGGACCTCTCAAGTTAGTCACAAGGGTCTTAGGGACCCAAATAGCATAAAACCGAAATGCATTTCGAGGACCAACAAACTTTGCATAAACTTCTCCATCCTTAGTCTTACGAAGTACATAGGATGGAGGCATGCACTCTTTTGGATTGTTGAGAGTGGGCATGCCCCTTGTGGACTTCCCACTAACAACCTTACCTTTCTCCTTGTGCCCTTCTCGTACAAAAGTTTCTTTTAAAGGGGTGGTGCACTTTTGAGAGGACGTCTTCTTCTTGCTTGTGCTTGGGTCAAACCCGAGTCCCTCTTTGGAAAACACTTCATTGTGTTGGCTCAACACCTCATTAAGGTTCTTTTGCCCTTGAGCACATGTCATGAGCCCTTTCTCGATTTGAGCCTTGAGAAAATGATTCTCCTCAAGAATAGATGCTAGATCACTACTAGAGTTAGTAGAACAAGCATCAACATTGATAATAGGAGACGAGTAAGCCTTAGCTAGAGTTTCAAGATAAGTAAGTTTGAGCGTCTCAAAACTCTTTGTAAGAAGGGTGAGCTCTTCTTCCTTAGTCTTGAGGGACACGGATAGAAGCTCACAATCCTTAGAGAGAGAAGCATGAGACTTCGCAAGCTTAGTTTTATCATTCATCAACTCTTCACAAGAGTCAATAGCCTTTTTCAAGGAGGCAAGATCTTTAATATGAACATCAATATTTGCACCAATTTTTAAGCATAGTTCATCATTTCGTGCTTCCTGATATTGGACTTTCCGCTCAAGGATTTCACATTTTTCCTTTTCCTCGGTGATGAGGGTTTCGAGTTCCTTAATGGTGATGGTGTGCTTACTCACCATCTCCCTAAGCATACGAAACATAGTGAGCTTCTTTCCTTTGAGGGAGCACATGAATTTATTAAGTTTAGCAAGCATAGGATCATTTAGATCATCATCCTCATAACTATCCTCCGCATCAAGATACTCATCACTAGGAGTAGAAGGAGTGAAAAGAGGAGGATTTGATCGTGCAGTTACCTTCACCTTCTCAGGACAGCTTTGGTCCTCTCCATCTTCTACCACGGCCTTTGCCATTAGGCACTTGTGAGCGTTGCCCTTGTAGTCTTTCATGTAGTTGTAGGTGACCACATCACCACTCTTGTTTACTAACCTCAAAGTGTTTTGAGAGTCTTGAGCAACTCCGGCAACACCACTAACATCATCTGGATCGGATTCTTCTTGAGCAAACATTGCTTTCCCATCTTTCTTCTTGAGCTTGGAGTTCAAAGGATTTGGCAACTTCTTCTTGGGAAAGGTCTTGGGAAACCTTGGTTTATCCTCTCTCTTCTCATAAGGACACTCGTTTGAGAAGTGGTTGGTTTCTTCATAGTTGTAGCATTTTCTTACTTTCTTCTTTTGAAATCTTCCCGTGAATTTTCCCGCGCTAAACTTCTTGACAAAGAGAGCCATGTCTTCATATGAAGGGCCCTCATCAGATTCAATCTCATCACCATTTTCATCATCATCATCTTCTTCTTCCTCTTCACTTTCCTCATCTTCACATACATGATTGGCCTTCAATGCAAGATTGATCTTTGATGATGGGGTACCATGCATGGCAAGATGTTTTGTGGCATTAGCCTTTGACTCTTCAAATAGTTGGAAGGTGGATATGATGTCATCTATAGTCATTTCCTTGAAGGTATGGTGTTGTCTTATGTCCCACACCATTTGATGGTGATATGGGGCAAGAGCATGAAGCAACTTATCCACAAGGAATCGCTTAGTCATGTTGAATCCGTCTTGTGTCTTGTCACACTCGCACGACTCAATGTCAGCAGTGAGGGTCATGAGACGCTCAAGAGTTTGATTGGGGGTTTCTCCTTTCTCCATACAAAAGTTTTGCAATTTCCCCTTAGCAATTTCATATTGAGCACTCCGGAGGGCAGAGGTGCCAGTCTTGCATCTTATAATACTTTCCCATAGTTCCTTGGCACTTGTGATGTGTATGAACAGTCTCCTTTGCTTTTCATCCATACCTCTCCTTATACACATGATTGCAGTGTCATTGAGATTCTTGTCATAAATTTCTCTTGGTGTAGGGTTCTTTGGATCAACCACATGATAACCATACTCCATGATCTCCAGCATCTCATCGTTTCCATGTCGAAGATGATCCTGCATAGAAACTCTCCACAAGGCAAAATTGGATGTGGCGCTAAGTAAAGGAGGTTTTCCTTGAGGATTATATCTTGGTTTCTCAACCTGAGGTCTTGCGTAAAGCCAAGGAACACTGGTGTGTTCATTGCTAGGAGGTTGTTGACCAAGTGACGGAGCGAGCTGATTGGCCTTGAAGCCGCACCACTCGAGAGTGGTGCAAGCACCATGGACAACGTGGCTAATCTCATTTGGACCAAGGCCTCAAGAGAAGCATCATGCTCCTCTTTTTGCTTAGCAAGGGCCGTTCCAGATCCTCAGATGTAAAGGACTTGACTTCTGAAGAAGCCTCGCCTTTATCCTTTGGATCTGCAACTGTGGGAGACCCATCCGGTTCATCTCGCTCTAGGGCGGTTAAGCCACAAGAATAGAGCACGAGGCTCGATACCAATTGAAAGGATCGAGATGGACCTAGAGGGGTGAATAGGTACAATTACAAATTTTAAGTTTTACTTAGCAATTTTAGGCAATAATGCGGAATATGAAGGTGAGCCTAACAATTGCAAGTGAGTACAAAGTACTAAGCAAGTAACACGAGCACGTAGGTAATCAAGCACAATATGATATAAGTAAGTGCTAAGAGACAAGTAACCACAAGTAGAAAGTTAGGGTTAGGAATAACCGCAACTTCCGAGAGACGAGGATGTATGCCGATGTTCACTTCCTTGGAGGGAAGCTAGTCACCGTTAGAGAGGTGGATGTTACCACGAAGGCACACCAACGCCACGAAGGCTCACCCTATTCTCCCTTTGAGACAACACCACGAAGGCATTTCTCAACCACTAGTGGTAGACATTGGGGTGGTCTCCAAACCCTCACAAACTTTTCCGGGGGTAATCACAATGGTCGATTCCTCGCCGGAGAACTCCTACTGCCTAGGAGTCTCCAACATCCAAGAGTAACAAGATGCACCAAAAAAACAAGAGGGGAATCAACTTTCCCTTTGGTGAATGTGTAGATCGAGCACTTCTCCTTCACCTTCAAAAGATCAAGAGCTTTTGTTGGCTAAGGAGGGAGATCTCCAAGAAATAGAAGTCTGAAAATAGAGGTGAGAGAAATGGAGTCGTCCCCTTCTTCGTGAGGAAGAAGAAGCCTATTTATAGGTGGGGATGGAATCTGGCCGTTGGAGGCAGATTTCTGCGTAGCCCGGAAGTTCCGGCGACGGACGGAAGTTTCGGACCCCGGAAGTTCCGGCCAGGTTCCGGGATACACAGAGAGTTTGCACCACTCAGTTGTACCCCGGAAGCTGGAGAAACAAAGGACGGAAGTTCCGGCGCCCGGAAGTTCCAGCCGCCCCGGAAGTTCCGGGAGACGGAAGTTCCGGAGAGTTGCGGGCTACACAAAGATATTGCACGAAAAGTGCAGTTTTTCTGGGTACCCCGGAAGCTTCCCGGACCTTCCAGTCCCCGGAAGTTCCGGTCGTCCCGGAAGTTCCGGCTGAGTAAACATGACACTAAGATTTTCAGATCAATGTGAGAAGGTAAGTTGATTCCCTGGATGTTTTTATGATGCACCCCCGCTTAATAGTGCGGCTTCCCTAAAGACTCAAGTAAAAATAAAACTTAATGGAACTTCTTCTTTCCTTGAGCACACCGCTTTTCCTTTTTCCAATAAGAGAGGGAAAAACCATCCATGCTTCATTTTGACTTACTCAGGGCTGTTAACACTTAGAGCATGTGGTTAGAAACACAAATGATGTTGTCATAGATGTCAAAAACAATTTAGTGCAATATTGCACTTTCAGACTGCAGAGGTGTCTCGGTCATGTTTACATAGTTCTCGAACCCGTAGGGTCCGCACGCTTAACGTTCAATGACGATTTTGTATTATATGAGTTATGTGATTTGGTGACCGAATGTTGTTCGGATTCCCGGATGAGATCACGTACATGACGAGGAGTTTCGAAATGGTCGAGAGGTAAAGATTGATATATAAGACGATAGTATTTGGACAGCAGAAGTGTTCCGGGGGTACCGGGTACATATCAGGTCATCGAAAAGGGGTTCCGGGCACCCCCGATAAAGATATGGGCCTAATGGGCCAAGAGGGGAAACGCAACAGCCATCATGGGCTGTTGTGCCCCCCATATAGGCCGAACCAGGAGGGGAAGGAAAGAGGGGAATAGAGAAAGGAAGGGGAGGGATTCGGCCTCCCCCTTCCTTCCCTCCTCCCTCCTCCTTCCTTCTCCCTCGGTAATTATGATAAGGGGGGCGAATAGGACTACGGCCCCAAGTAGGATTCCTCCTACTTGGGCTCCCCCTTGGCTGCTCCCTCTCCCTCCCACCTATATATATATATGAAGAGGGGAGGCGCCTAGAACACACACCAACAATTGTTAGCCATGTGCGGCGCCCCCCTCCACAGTTTACGCCTCCAGTCATATCTTCGTAGTGCTTAGGAGAAGCCCTGCGCGGATCACTTCACCATCACCGTCACCACGCTGTTGTGCTGACGGAACTCTCCCTCAACACTTTGTTGGATCAAGAGTTGGAGGGACGTCATCGAGATGAACGTGTGCAGAACTCGGAGGTGCCCTCGTTCGGTGCTTGATAGGTCGGAACGAGAAGAAGTTTGACTACATCAACCGCATTGTCAAACGCTTCCGCTTTCGGTCTATGAGGATACGCGGACACACTCTCCTCCTCTCGTTTCTATGAATCTCCTAAATAGATCTTACATGAGCGTAGGATTTTTTTTTTTGAAATTGCATGCTACGTTTCCCAACAATGAGGTCTTTTGACCTAGAAATATTAGGAGGTGACTTCCAGTACGGAATGTCGCTGTCTTGAGGTGGAACTTGGGGATGTGCACTTTTGCCCTCCAGTGGAGCGATTCCGCCGGGGGAACTTCCCTCCCGGAGGGGGAAATCAAAGCCATCGTCATCACCAACAACCCTCTCATCTTTGGGAGGCCAATCTTCATCAACATCTTCAACAACACCATCTCATCTCAAACCCTAGTTCATCTCTTGTGTTCAATCTTTGTACCAGAACGTCAGACTGGTACTTGTGGGCGACTAGTAGTGTTGATTACATCTTGTAGTTGATTGTTGTACGGTTTATTTGTTGGAAGATTATATGTTCAGATAAGTTATGCTATTTAATACTCCTCAGATATTGAGCATGAATATCATTTGTGAGTAGTTATCTTTGTTGTTAAAGCCACGGGAAAAGTCATCTTGCAAGTAATCATGTGAATTTGATATGTGTTCGTTATTTTGATGATATGCATGTTGAGATTCCCTTAGTGGTGTTATGTGAACGTCGACTACATGACACTTCACCATCTTTGGGCCAAAGGGAATGCATTTTGGAGTAGTTATTAGATGATGGGTTGCTAGAGTGACAGAAGCTTAAACCCTAGTTTACGCGCTATTCCATAAGGGGCTGATTTGGATCCATATGTTTAATGTTATGGTTAAATTTTATCTTAATACTTTTCTCATAGTTGTGGATGCTTGCGAGGGGGTTAATCATAAGTGGGAGATTTGTTCAAGTAAGAACAACACCCAAGCACCAATCCACCCACATATCAAATTATCAAAGTAGCGAACGCGAATCAAACCAACATGGTGAAAGTGACTAGATGAAATTCCCGTGTGCCCTCAAGAACGCTTTGCTTATCATAAGAGATAGTTTTGTCCTATCCTTTGCCACAAAAGGATTGGGTTACCTTGCTGCACTTTTTACTATTACCGTTACTTGCTCGTTACAAACTATCTTGCTATCAAACTATTTGTTACCTACAATTTCATTGCTTGCAAAAATTACATTGCTGAAAACCGCTTGTCATTTCCTTCTACTCCTCGTTGAGTTCGACACTCTTACTTATCAAAAGGACTATGATTGATCCCCTATACTTGTGGGTCATCAAGACTCTTTTCTGGTGCTGTTGCCGGGGAGTGAAGCGCTCTTGGTAAGTGGAAATCGGTAAGGAAAAAATTATTTTACGTGCTGAAATTTATTGTCACTTGTTACTATGGAAAGCAATCCTTTGAGGGGCTTGTTCGGGGTATCTTCACCTCGACCGGAAGCACAATTAGTTGCTCCTCAACCTACTGCACCTACTGAAAATATTGGTTATGAAATTCCTTCGGGTATGATAGAACAACTGTTAGCTAATCCTTATGCAGGAGATGGAACGGAACATCCAGATATGCATCTGATACATGTGGATGAAATTTGTGGATTGTTTAAGCTTGCAGGTTTGCCTGGATATGAAGTTGAGAAGAAGTTTTTCCCTTTATCTTTGAAGGGAAGAGCATTGACATGGTATAGGCTATGCGATGGTATTGGATCTTGGAACTGGAATTGATTGAATTTGGAATTTCACCAAAAAAAATTATCCTATGCATCTAGTTCATCATGATCGAAAATATATATATAATTTTTGGCCTCGTGAATGAGAAATTATCACTCTAGCTTGGGTGAGGCTTAAGTCAATGTTATATTCATGGCCCAATCATGAGCTCTCGAGAGAAATTATTATTCAGAATTTTTATGCTCGGCTTTCTCGTAATGATCAATCCATGCTCGATACTTCGTGTGCTGATGCTTTTATAAAGAATACTATTGAATTCAGGTGGGATCTTTTAGAAAGAATTAAACGCAACTCTGAAGATTGGGAACTCAATGAAGGTAAAGAGTTAGGTATTAAGCTTGAGTTTGATTGTGTTAAATCTTTTATGAATATTGATGTTTTTCACAAGTTTAGCACTAATATGGACTTGACTCTGAGATAGTAGCCTCTTTTTGAGAATCATTTGCTACTCATGTTGATCTCCCTGAGGAGAAGTGGTTTAAATATCAACTCCCCATTAAAGAAGAAATCAAAGAACTAGTTAAAGCTAAAGATGAAACTATCATTTACAATGTTGACCCAGTTGTGCCTACTGTTTATATTAAAAACCCACCTTTCCCTGTTAGGATAAAGGAACATGCTAAGGTTTTAGTTGTGGGTCAAAAAAGTAATATTAAAGCACGTAAACCCTCTGAACAAATTAAAGTAGAACCTAGTGTTGCTATGGTTAAAGATCCCTTTGTCGGAAATGTTGATGGGCATGTTATTTATTTCTGTGATGAAGCTGCTAGAATTGCAAAAGCAGGTACAAAAGATAAACATAGACCAGTTGTTGGCATGCCTGTTGTCTCAGTCAAAATAGGAGATCATTGTTATCATGGTTTATGTGCTATGGGTGCTAGTATGAGTGCTATTCCTTTTACCTTGTACCAAGAAATTATGAATGATATAGCACCCACTGAAATAGAAGAGATTGATGTCACTATTAAACTTGCAAATAGCGACACCATCACACCACTTGGGATAGTTAGAGATGTTGAAGTATTGTGCGGGAAAATAAAATAACCTAGTGATTTTCTAGTTCTTGGTTCCCCAAAAGATGACTTTTGTACCATAATTTTTGGTAGACCCTTCTTGAACGCTGTCAATGCTAAGACAGATTGTGTGAAAGAAACTGTCATTGTTAGTTTTGGTGATCTTTCTCATGAGTTTAATTTCTCTAAGTTTCGTAGACAACCTCATAATAAAAAATTACCTAGTAAGGATGAAATAATTAGTCTTGCTTCTATTGCCATAACTCCTACTGATCCACTAGAACAATACTTGTTAGACCATGAAAATGTTATGCACTTGCATGAAAGAAATGAAATAGATAACATTTTCTTTGAACAACAACCTATCCTTAAGCACAATTTGCATGTTGAAATTCCCGGGGGTCCTCCTCCACCTAAAGGTGATCCTGTGTTTGAATTAAAGCAATTGCCTGACACTATGAAGTATGCTTATCTTGATGAGAAAAAGATATATCATATTATTATTAGTGCTAACCTTTCAGAACATGAAGAAGAAAGATTATTAAAAATTCTGAGGAAGCATCGTGCTGCTATTGGATATACTCTTGACGATCTTAAGGGCATTAGTCCCACTCTCTGTCAGCACAAGATCAATATGGAACCTGATGATAAACCCGTTGTTGATCACCAAAGACGATTGAATCCTAAGATGAAAGAAGTGGTAAGAACTAAAATACTAAAGCTTGTGGAAGCAGGTTTAATCTATCCCATAGCTGATAGTAGATGGGTAAGTCATGTCCATTATGTCCCTAAGAAGGGAGTAATTACCGTTGTTCCTAATGATAAAAATGAACTTATGCCACAAAGAATTGTAACTGGCTATAGAATGGTAATTGATTTCAGGAAATTAAACAAAGCTACTAGAAAAGATCATTACCCCTTGCCTTTTATTGATCAAATGCTAGAAAGATTATCTAAGCACACACACTTTGTTTTCTTGATGAATATTCTAGTTTCTCTCAAATACCCATGTCACAATCTGATCAAGAGAAAACCACCTTTACGTGTCCTTTTGGAACCTATGTTTATAGATGTATGCCTTTTGGTTTATGCAATGCACCTGCTACCTTTCAAAGATGTATGACTGCTATATTCTCTGATTTTCGTGAAAAGATTGTTGAGGTTTTCATGAATGATTTTTCTATTTACAGGACTTCTTTTTTGATGATTGCTTAAGAAACCTTGATCGAGTTTTGCAGAGATGTGACCAAACAAATCTTGTCTTGAATTAGGAGAAGGGCCACTTTACAGTAAATGAAGGTATTGTCTTGGGGCATAAAATTTCTGAACGAGGTATTCATGGTGGAGCTAGAGTTGATGCAATTGAGAAAATGCCATGTCCTAAAGACATCAAAGGTATTCAAAGTTTCCTTGATCATGCTGGTTTCTATAGGAAGTTTATTAAAGACTTCTCTAAAATTGCTAGGCATCTTACCACTGGTACAGCGAGCTGCTATACAAACAGTTTTTAACCCCTTTCCGCAACGGCATTTTAAACCGTCACCTAGTGAGTGTAGACGATAGGGGGGTCCTTCCCACACGACCCAGAAACCATCAGGAATAGGGAGCCATGATGCATACAGTTGTCCCTATAAAACTGTTTCTGATATCTCGAATATCCCAAACGCTCCATCTTTGCTACTCGTGTGTGCTGGTATTACCATCGCAATCGGTATCCTGTGGTGCTATGTTTACGATGCACGACCCATCACAAATAGTTCACGATTATAGAACGTGTATGATAAGCAGACAATCACACACATTCACTTTTCCCGGACCGTATGCGATAACTAATTAAGAAGATTAGCTAATCATCGTACGAGTGTCGGATAGGATTCCGAAACGTTGGACCATCGTAACAACGTCGTACATGATAACTGTCGCACACGCTATTCAGTGGTACAACGTTTACGATGCATACCACATCAGAAACAGATCATGATTGCAAATCATGTACGATAAGGCAACTATCACCAACATTTAGTTTGCCCGCACCGTTTCTGATATTGTCTGACATCACACACACTTTGCGAACGACAACTATGTGCATGCTCGCATACGTTTACTCTCTGTGAAGCGTGTCGTATTATGGTGTATATCACAAGCGTTTGTGTTTTACTAATTGTATGCACCGTAACGACCTGCAAAGCGTAATTTCACTATAATTTAATTGCTGCTGTTCAAAATTGTACCGGCTTTGAATTTGAAAGTATGCTATAGCTTTATTCATATCCATCAGGTTCCAACAACCAATGCATTACTCGATTTATAGGTACATATGTTCAAGAATTACATAAGCACCAAATAAAGAACGATGAATCACAGTTGTATACTTGTACTATTAAAGACGGTAAAGAAAGAGGCGAAATACATTTTGGTTCCTGAACAAGGTGAAGCGGAATGCCCATATTGTGTCCTCCTCCATGCAGAAGGAACACACGACTCTAGTCCAACCCCTTGTGATGGCTGACCGCCCATCCTTCACTGTCTTCATGAACACATTTAGATAGTCATCACGTTCTGGTAGAAATATGTCAGGACCGGTTTTCCAATAAAATATTTATTGAAAAATCGACCATTTTATCATACCAGTATAGAAAAATCCTCCTTACTGGTAGACAAATCCTTGATACAGAAATCCAGAAGTACTAAATATTATACATGGTTGAGCTAAGGCTGCTCAACAATTTATTACAAGCACGCCGATATTACACATAAAGGCGGATATGACACAAAGGGTATGGTGGCATAACTACTGACTCGTAATAAAAGTGGTGGTGGATATGTCACAGTGAAGTGGGTGACATGACTCCAAAATCTTACAGCTCATCAAGCGCCGGAGTGAGGCTCGATGATTTTATTAAGGTAGCGGAAGTGTATGTAATTCAAGTGACCAATTCCAGGATCGCACGGGACTGACTGGGACTCCTCTAGGCGTCGGACACGCTATCGTACTCTTCATCCATAAGATCGCCTTCGTCAACATCTGGCCAAATCAACAAGCTAGGTGAGTACTTTGAATGTACTCGCAAGACAGTTTGGACATAAGATATAACAAATGCAAACATGATGCACATGAGCAGACTAGTACGCACACAGATAATAAATTTGCACTGCATGTTAAATAAAAAGGAGTCAGGCGGTAGTCCTCCCGAAATCCCAATAAAATAACTGAAGACCGATCGGGTGTCTGAAGCGACGCCTAGAAAGGTAAAAATAAATTAACATGCCGCAGTCGGGCGTCAGTGCGACACCACATAAAGGGCTTATATTAAAACGTAAATGACAGTACGTGCCACAGTTGGACGTCTAAGCGACATCTCGAAAAGGGCTGATAATGAAAGTAAATAACAAGGATGCCACAGTAGGACGTCTGAGCGACATCACATAAAGGACTTATATCAAAAGTAAATAACAAGAATGCCACAGTCGGACGTCTGAGCGACATCACATAAAGGGCTTATATCAAAAGTAAATAACAAGAATGCCACAGTCGGACGTCTGAGCGACATCACATAAAGAGCTTATATCTCATCATTCGAATTCAAGTAGCTCATGAAGGTAACATCATTCCACGGAAATACTCGGTACATGACAATAAACTGGTCAGTCCATCCACATGAATAACATTCAGCCGGGTTTACCACTCTCAATTGCATGCTTATTCTCCGGAGTATCCTTTGAGACCCATTTGAGACTAATACTGAGATTGACACTAATATGTTGATCAAAATCCTTGACCATGGACATGGTTACTCGAGTGGTTTTGACTCTGCAGAGTTTGCACTTTTTAACCATAGCCAACGGATTTCAGTAGTCACAAAGGACTAGTTCCGTTTACGGTATTTTAGGAGAAACACATCTAACCGGTACACACCCATTCCACCTTCCGCTGCCAGAAATCACCCTAGGCAACGTTCAAGAAAAACTTTAAGACGGGGAGGCTACAACCTCGAATAGCATGGGATCAAATTTATATCACGCGCTCTAAGGGGTGCCCCCCTCTCGGTCCCAACCGGAAACACCCATGCCCCCTGACCGGATGACGGGCTATAATCCAGGGCCATGGAACCCTCATCACGGCCCCTCTATTCGGTGTGTACAAGGAAAGAGGTTTGCAACTGACTAAACCGCATTCTTTGCAGAAGACAAGTGGCGGCATGAAAAGGGGACGAACGGGAACAAGACTTGGTCCACGCTAATACTGGAGCTAACCGGTTGACATAAAACTGGCATGCTTCAACAATACCAGCTTGCAACCTATCATGCCACCACATGATCAGGTTATCTCACCATCATATGAACACATCAAATTTCGAAGCTCACTTGCAGCTTGCTTTGCATGAAATATAACATTCACAAATGCTTATATAAACATGTCATGAGAAAACCTCTCAAGCAATCATGAAATACACTCATCATATCAAAGGTTCAAACATGCTTGCTCGGTTCGGAGTAGTCGAGTCTAGCTCGGCGAAGTTTGCGACTTCGTCACTTCCTTCAGATTCACGTTATAAAAAAATCGGATACTAACGTAAATATCGTGCGCGCATAAAAATTGTTCCAAATATTTTTCAAATAAATATGATAAAAAACTAGATAGAAAAATAAAGATGACAGAAAAATAATAAGCTCAAAATCAACTTTTTTTTAGAATTTATAAAGGTTTTAGTCCAGGGACTAATCTGTGATGAAACAGAAACTTTCCAGGGGCTAGTTTAGAAAAACAGAAAACGTTTCGGTTAGAAATACGCCGACCCAAAGGGAAAACGTACTTTGCCCGAAGGCGCTTTCAGAAAACGTTTCAAATAAAAGAGGAGAGGCTGACGAGGGGGTCCCGCATGTCAGGTTTAAAATCTCACCGTCGACCGAAGCAAACGATGATCGCCGGCGACGATCGACGGCGATCCAGAGGAGGGAAAGGTTATGGTTGTACTCACGGGACAATTCCGCGTCGGTGGGTGGTGGACTTGGTCGTCGGCGAGCACCACGCCGACGGCGGCTTCCACTCCGGCGGACAGCGGTTCGGTCGAGGATGGATCCCTCCGAAGAGAGCTGCAAACTCCAAATTGAAGCGCGGGTCAGGCAAGCGGGTGCACTAGGCTGCTACTGGCACAGTTTGGGGAGCGGGGGTGCACTCACTAAGAGAATCTTGCCAGAGCCCGAAGCGGATCGGGGCGGCCGGAGTCGGGGAAGAAGGCCTCCTCGAGGTCCTCCTAGCAGCTGGGCGCGGTTCCGGTGAGGTGGAGGAGTGGTGCTGGGTCGAAGGCGAGCTCGAGGCCTCCATTTATAGCCGGCCCGAGGCGGTTGCCGAGAACGGGATTTCTTCGGCGAGTAATTACGGCGAGGTGGTGGTCGAGCTGACGGCTTAGGTGACTGGGCAGCAGCGGATTGGTCCACTGGCTCCGTTCAATAGCTAAGCTTGATCGGATTTGGCCTGCTCCCATGGCTTCGAAGGAACGGAGCTCACGGGCTCGTCGGCCGTAGAGAGCGCGCTCTGCGCCTCTCAGGCCACAGCGACGGTTCTGCAGCGTGCACAGAGAAGAGGACAGCCACGCGGAGGCTCCTGGTGGTGTGGGCGGTGCTGGACGGCGCCGTACTGCAGGGCTGGCCCTTGCTGGCCGCCACGGGCGGTTCTGCCACCGTGGGAGGTGCCGGAGTTGACGCGACACATTGCCACCGACGCTCGCAAGCGGCCAAGCAACCGTGCGGCGCACTGGATAAGAAGGGGGAGCAGTGATCAAGGCGCCAATGCGTGCGCTGGCGAGATCGACGCCGAGGTTCTGAAGAAAACGACACTGCCACTGAAACTGAAACACTGAATTTCTGAAACTTGACAGGAACAGTGTCGGCCACCTGTTCGATGAAATGATTTGAGCATGTGGAAAAAATTTCCTGAGCTGAAACTTGGTGGGATGGCCTCTTGATGCATCCAGAGACTGCCTGAATTATCTCAGAATTTTTAGAAAAGAAAAAGAATGAAATTCACCAAAAATGGCAAATCTGGTCCCAACTTGCAGCAAGCAAATTTTGAAAAATTTGAACTGTGGACTAGCACATCTTGATGGATCTAGGTTCAGGGCACTAAGGACTAGCCAGGGGAATTTATTTGGAACCAAAACTCAAAGGAAATCTAGTAGTTCCTTTGTAAATCACTAAGGTCCAAATAAATGGCAGAAAAAGATTTTGAGTTTAAAATAAATAGAATTAAAATCTAGGGGAAGTTGAACTTTGCTGGACTTGATGCTTGACTTGACCCAAAGTGGGGAGGTGGGTTTTGGAAGAAAGTTTTCAACATAGGTCATGGCAAGAGAGAAATTTTTGAATGGGGAAGAATAAATTCATAAACTTTAGGAATCCTTTTTAATAAAAAGGAATTGTAAAAACCTTCCAAAGTTATTTGTGTTGAGCCAACACAAGATGAAAAATCTTCAAGACCAAAAATCAAGGTTGGGAAGAACCCATAAAAATACTTGTCATAAAAGAAATTTTTTGGAGAACGAGAGTCTTTTAGAAAAAAATTTAAATAACCTCCTTCCAATTAATTAAAGAATTTGATAAAAACCAAATCAAAATTTTTGGAGTGTTACAAAATACTTTAAGCTTTGCATGCCCACCAATCATGTTGTTTGAGAGGTAATCTTGAGTAAACTGCTTTGGGATCCATTGCAAAGGAAAAAAGATTCAGACATTGTCATCTAACACAACTCATTATGGGCAGTAAAAAGAAGGCTGCAGAGTTCTTACTTACCATCCTGCAGTTCGCCGTTGTCTTGGATAAAGTGTAAACAAATAGTTGAATAGCCATTTTTTGACCCATTTTACTAATAATCTTATCAGCTTCCTCACTTGATTTGGTTCATCAATATCTCATTACCCCATACGCAGAAAGGGTCAAAGCGCGGATCTTTACCAATGACATATGTACCTAAATGCACCAAGTTAATATTCGAAGCTAAACAACAATTGCACAATGATGTAGTACAACACTCCCTTCGTCCCATTATATAATATCTTATAACATCCAGTATACTCACATATTGGATGAATTAACATCTTATATTATGGGATAGAGGGAGTTTATTGCATTTTTACAAATTATCGGCTGATTAACTACTGCTGCTGCTCTTCTATGTATATCAAGACATCACCAGAACATTAAGGTAACACTCTTCCTTGTTGCTATGTAGCCTAGGATTGCATATTTAGACATTCAGTATAGTGCATGTTGCTATGTAGCCTCAGATATATTAGATATGCCCTAGTTAACCTAACGATAAATGGGTTATAGATATATTCAGTTAAAAGTATGATTCATCGATTAGTCCCTTATCAGCCCCCGGCCTATATGGTACCAGCTACCGATATCCCGAACAGTGAGTATATATAAGCCATGGGATGAAACTAACCTCGATGGAAAACAACAGTCGTTCCCAAAATTGTCCTGTGTAAGTACATTGAAAGGCATGTTAAGCACAACAGGCTAAACATCAACCAAATATATCCATGGCAGACAAAATAGTCTCCAAACGATAGCTTTAGTGTGCAGGTTTAAGCACGCTAGTTAAGCAAAACAAGTGGAAAGGTGTGCTAACTACAACAGGCCTAACGTTTAACAACAAGCAAATATTTTCATAACTGGTATTGTGCCGGTCTAAGTACATGGGTTATTGTTAAATAAAAGTGGAAAGGCGTGGTAACTACAACATGCTTAACAACAACCAAATGTAGTCCTTCATAGTGGTATTGTTGAAACTGGTATTGATGAAATTGAACTGCATAGTTCATACTTGCACATATAGAACATCATGCTGTGAATAATTGGAATAAACAAGGCATACTATGAACAACCAAAGATAGCATTTGAAACTGGACATATGCTAACTACAAACAACCGAGCAACCAAAAAACATTAAAAGAGGCCTATGCTAGCTATAACAGGCTTAACAACAAGCAAATATATGCATTCCTATCGGTATGTTTAAAACTGGTATTGATGATAATGTACTGCACAGTAAATAGTTGCACATATAGAGCATCACATTGTGAACAACTGAAATAAACAAGGCATACTGCAAACAACCAAATATAGCAATTAAAACTGGACATATTCTCACTACACTACAAAAGGGATTCTACAAAACAAATCATGGGTTCCCCCTGTGAAGAGGCACGGCAAAACAAATCATGGGTTTCCTCGCTTGTCACAGATGGGCTCGTGTAACATCCCAAATTTTCAATTTGGAATGTTATACACTAGATCATCTTTGCATATCATATTTTTTTGCTTTTGCTTTGATCCTAGAAATTCTACGCAACTCAAGGACCCTCGGAGAGAGTTGGGGATTTCGTTATTTTCATATATGAGTTTTCTGAAATTTTGAAAATAGGATCATTTGATTTTATTTATTTTATCTTCAATTATTTCTATTATAAAAATATGAGAGAGGGAATAAAATGACTTTCCCAAAATAAAGAAATATTTTGGATTTAATAAAAATCAAATAAGATTTTATTTTGGAGTTTTTGCCTTTTTATTTGAATTTAGGAAAAATTGCACGTTTTTCAAAACTGCATTTTAGGGCCAAGAAAATGTTCATCTCGTTCTAAATTTTTTATTTAGACGGTGAAGATTTGTTTTGACATTTTTAGATTTTTATTTATTTTTCTAAAAATTTTCTTAGTTTCGGCGGAATTGTTTTAAAAAAATTCTTCCTCGCCCGACTGGGCCGAAGGCCTAGCCGAGCCAGGCCGGTCCGCGCCGCCGCCGAGTTCGGCCGGGGCACGCCTGCCGAGGCCGCCCTCCTTAAATAGCCGCCACGCCCCACACCGCCACCCCGAGTCAGCCGCATCACGCTCGACCCGAGCTGCCGCCGCCGGCCAGAGCCACCGCCGATGCTGGCCACGGAGCCCCACGCCGCCTCCTCGCCTCAGCCGCCCCGCCGGAGCACATCGCCGGAGGTATAGCCGACACCGCCGCCGTGGTCCGTTTTTTTTTTAAACCTGATCCGTTTTTTTAGAAACCCTAGTTTTTGTTTTTTTAGAATAGATCCGTTTTTTTTTCGGTTTATCTATTTAGCGAGCGTTCGCACGTTCATTCGTTTTAACGGACGAGTTCATCGTTTAGTTTCAGTTAACGAACGTTCGTTCCTTAATCTGTTCGTCAGTTTTTTTTCTCGGATTTTCCGTGATTATTTCTGATCGCGATTTATGATCTGGTTTTCGTTCTAGTATAACTTTTCGCTCGTTTATCGGAATCAGGCGATTCAAGCGCTTAGAGTTTCGTCTCGAAACGCTCTTTCCGTTTAACCAACTCAAACAAGCTTTCTGTAAAATTTTACTTAGGTCCAGATTAGTAAACGAAGCTTGTTTCTTTCGCCGTTTGACTTTTGTTGCTTCGTTTGATTTGATTCTTTTTTCAAACCGGAGTTCTTAAGTTGAACTTTCTGGTTAGTTCTCTTATTTGAGTTTTACCAGTGCATTAGGTGAGTACTTATTGTATGCTTGTTTGTTTGCGATAGAGTATCCGAAGTGCGCCGCTTGCTACTTCGAATCTCTAGGTTTCACGGATCATCAGCAAGGCAAGTAACACTTTGATCATACCCCTTTACTACCCAGTTTTATTGCATTAGATCAAACCCTCAAACATTGCTTGGTTAGGATCTAATTAAACTGTGGGTTTTGGGAAGTAGATGAGGTAGTACCTATTACCTGTTTATTATCAAACCCTTGGGAGTTACTTCTACGTTTGCTTATTGCCATGCTATGCTAGTAGACGTGGATTGAGTGAGTGTAACCATGACAGATGTGAGATTGTTAATTAATGGTTTATTTAAGGTGGCAACTCTAACACACATCTGGGTAGATTGAGGCACCTGGGTATTCCAGCGATTGCCTGTTTTTCTTTATGGACCGCCACCCAGGCTCAAAGGGATCATGAGATTATTCATGCTAGAAACTTGTGTGTGCAACCACAAGCTACTATGGGCTCTAGCATAGTTGATTAAGTCATGCGAACTCTTAAAGTGGTAGACTAGCAGATGTAAGGGAAAGTAGGTGTAACTGTCTACCCGATCGTAAGGTGCTAGTGCTTCTGAAAGACTATGTCTCGGTCATCCGTTTCTCAAACACCATGTAGTGCGAGAATCCCAACGGAGGAGATCGAGTCTTGTGGGGAAAAGTGCGCAAACCTCTGCAGAGTGTATAAACTAATCATGGTTAGTCATGTCCCCGGTTATGGACATCTTGAGTATCTAGTACTTGGATTATCATGTGAATCTCATCATGTTACTTTAATTAATATTGTTGGGTTTAATGATGATGCTTAATTGGGATTGAGAGGATGTCTATCTTCTCAATGTTTAACAACCACCATGATAGTTAAATAAAATTTATTCCTTTGCAGTAGGGAAAAATTGGCTTTACGCAAAACTGTAACCATAGAGCTTTCCACCAGCCATATATGCATGTAGCATAGCCTATTTTTTGTTCATTGCTCTCTATCTGTTACATTGCCTGCATATTCCATGTGCTGACCCGTTTTCGGGCTGCAACGTTCATGTTGCAGATTTTTCAGACGACGAGTAAGGTGCCTTAGGTCGTGGTTCTATACTCAGTGATGCCGTTGGAGTTGATGGACTCGCTTATCTTCCAAGCCTTCCGCTGTTATCGTTATTAGATGGCCTTAAGCCATATTTATTGTAATAAGTTCTCTTTTGAGACATTCGATGTAATAAGTGTGTGATTGCTACTCTGTTACAAATCCTTCAAGTATTGTGCGTGTCAGCATTACTGATACAGGGATGACACTGAAGCACAGAGATCAGACTGTTTGAGGTCTGGTCGCTACAGCTCGTTCCCGTGGGAAGAGCACGAACCCTGGGTGCACTCCATGTTGTCGCAAATGGGCTCCTTCTCCTTGGAAGAGCACGACTGTAGGGTGCCCTCCCTGATGTCGCAGATGGGATCTTTCCCCTTGGAAGAGTCGGAGAGGGTGCCCTCCTCGTGGTCATCGTTGATGAGGTCTGACTTGGCAGCTGTGGATCCCAAGCCAGCGTCGCAGAACGTGCCCTTCAGAAATGACACAAGGGGCTCGATGGCGATGTAGGATGGCACATTCTTGACAGTGAGCCAGAGGTGATCAGCGGCAGGGCCATGGCGGTTGAACCCGAGGGGTTGGGGGTGGGCCGCTTAACCTGTGACATCGCCACTGTCAGGCTGTCGTTGCCGACCACCTCGATGTCGTAGATGGCGTCCGTGACATACCCGCATACTCTAGCCCGCTGATTGAGAGCTTACAGCCAGTAATGGTCGTCAGCTTCCTTGACGGCCACCTCGGCGATGTCAGGCGAAGAGGTCGTGATACACCTCTTTTGGGTCAGTCGCTCCACGAGAAGCATTGCCGGGCTTAGGCTGCAATGCTCTGGAGTGGGGAACGGGGATGGGGATCTATGGGAAAGGGGGCGTTTGGCAGGCGTCATCTAAGAAACTAAGGGCGGCTAGGGCATGGAGATCGGTGGCTAAGCTGCACGGGAAACCGACAGATGTTGACAATGGAGGCCTTGCGGCGGCGACGACGACCTTGCTATGGTTTCGAGCAAGGGAGGGGTTGTGGTGGGTGTGTGTGTGTGTGTGTGCGCGCGCGCGCGCCCACGAGGAGTTTTTGTGGTGTGTGTGTGGAGGGGGGTGTTTGAGGAAATGACACGACTACTGAAAATTGTACTACGCGGGGCTAAAATGCCGGGGCTATTGAAAATTGGGATGATGCATCGCACACGGTCCCTAAATAACAATTGTGTGTTATGAAACAAAAAAACCCTCGAGCGGGGCAGATATTTTCGAGGGATGCAGGCGGGAGCGGGAACAACAACCATCACACATGGTCGAAACATTATAACTGTGTGTTATCAAACAGAAAAACCCTACAGGCGGGTAGATAATTTTGAGAAGGGAAGCCTCGTGGAGCCCAATGTACTATGCTGATGTGCGTGACAGGGGCACCGGCGTGGCACACGGTTAGTGTGAGTGAACCGTGTCTGTTCCGTCATCCAACTTGTCTAATGTTCATAACTTTGGCGAAAATGACGCGGGAAAGGGTCAAAACACGAACACACTTGCATGTCGTCCAAATATATGTATGAAAAGGGTGGTTTGATGTTAAAATAACAAATGCACAACTTAGATGTGGCACCTATCTCATAAAGTGCATGGTGTTCCTTGCCCCCCCTTCGTGTCGGCAGGTGTAGCGACCCGACCTCAGACGGTCAAGTCTCTGTGCTTAAGTGTCATCTCTGGATCGGTATGCTGACACACACAGTACTAGAGGATTTATAACAAAGGTAAATCACATGTATAAAATAACTTAAATACTATTACCTCAATCCAAATAGCAGAAGTAACAACAAGGTTGTGGATTCCCATCAACACCAACAACAAAGTTGAGTGTAGAAATCGTAACCCTAACGTATCACTTAATCGTCATAAGGATCCTGCAACATGAGACGTTGCCGCCATGTAGGTCAGTACATTGAATGTACTGGCAAATTCACACCATAGGATAAAAATGAGAATGGCTATCTCTATATGCATATTTGGCTGGTGGAGGCTCTAAGTTTAATTTTTGCATAAAGCTAATTTTTTCCTACAACAAAGGAAAAAACTTGAACTAATCCTAGCCCTAGATCTACGATCTAACGAACGGGGGGAGACGGGGCGTCGCCGGAGAAGACGGTGGCTGCGGCGGCTTAGGGCAGCCGGCGGCTCTGGTGGTCCTCCGGCGTGGCCGTGGGGTCGGGAAGAAGAGGCGCGAGTTGCCGAAGCCGATGGCGGGGTCGAAGCTGGGTTGCGGCGTCGGAACGACGCGGCACTTGGCGGCGGAGCTCGGCGGATCTCGCGAACTCCTGTGAGTTCGAGTGGAGCGTGGGGGCGGGGTCTCGGGCCTGTCGGTTTGAGGCAAAACGAGGCCGGGGCCTCGACTATGTATAGGAGGGGGCGAGGGCGATGCGTGAGTGAGTGGGTAAGGCGATGCGGAGGCGTCCAGGTCGGACACGGTGGCGGCGGCGTTTCATGCGAGCGGAGGACTCTGCCGCAAGGTCGGGGACGGACCCGACAGGTGGGGCCCACCTGTCGGTGGCAGAGAGAGGCGGCGGCCGATCGGGGCTGCGAGCGGGCAAGCGAGTGGGAGGCGGTTTGCGGGCACTATGCAGGGGAGGCATTCTTTGGGCTGGCGGCGGCAGCCGCTGGGCAGTGGCTTTGGCTTTGGCCTTGATCGGTGGGCTTCTCCTTTGTTTTAAACATACAAAGGAATAAAACAAAAAAAAGAAAATAAAAACAATATATAATATAGGCATATTATATATCAAAATTTTCAGAAAAAGATTTTCTACAACATGAACATTTTCCTAGCGTCAAATAAGATCCACAAAAAATTAAATAAATCAAATAGTGCTACTAGTTCAATAAAACCTCATAAAATCCTTTTAAAAATACCAAAATAAATTCAAATTTATTTCTCTACAATTTTCTGATATAGGGAATCATTTTACCCTAATTTCCATATATTTTATTTTTGGAGAAAAATAATTTGAATAAAAACCAAATAACTCCAAATTGAAAATGATTTTCAAAAGAAATTCAATTTGATTCTTTCAAACTTTCAACTCATATTTCATATGCTTTGAAGGAGTCATTTTATCTTCTCTCTTGAAAATCGCTGAGTTGCTTAAAGTTTCTGAATTTGAAATATTTCCAAATGGAATTCAAATCTTTTCAAAACCCTTTTCATTTATTTAAATGGAAGAAGTCATATTATCTTCTCTCTAGGGTTTTGTATTTGAAAAGAAATTTAATTCATGGAGATCATAAAGGAAAATTGAAAGTTTTGGGAAAGTCATTTTATTCCCTCTCATTTAACTTTCAAAAAGTTTCAAATTTCACTCAAGTTCACACAAGCAACCACACCACAATCAAACAATCAATCAAATCTATTTATTTAATATAACATTCCAAAATTTAGAATTTTGGGATGTTACAAACCTACCACCATTAAAATGAATCGCGCCCTCGAGATTCGGAGAGGCTAGCAAGAAATAAGTTAGGTTTGGGGGTCTTCTCAAAATCCATCGATCGTCTCAGGGGTCTGGGGTGCTACCACCCTTAGAAGCATTGTTATGGTTCCATCAAAGCTCATATAATCCATCCTAATCATTGACAGTGTCCATCTTCTCAGATCTACAGGATAATTCCTTCTCTGGGCTCTTCCGGTAGTGGTGTAACCTTTACCTAAATTCTTGTGTCCTTTCATCTTGGTAAGGTTCTTCCAAAACTGGGTCTTCTTAGCTGACAGGTCTGGCGCCAATACTAAACAACTATCGATATCTCATGGTGGTCATCAAATTTGGCTGGGTCCCTGCAGAAAACAGGTCTGGGCTTCATTCTCACCGTATGACCTATAGTTGGCAACAACTGCCTTATACAAAGGGAAAAAAAATTGTCATACCATTCTAAGGTTGAAACAAGGTTTTGATACCGTCGTCTCTCTACTATGGGTAAGTCACTCAGATTTACCATCCCATATAGCAAAGCGAATAATAAGAGTAAGTCGGTATGGTGATCAATCCATCCCGGACCCAAATCATTACCTTGTATATGGTTTAGCGAATCTCGCATTCTAACACTCGGTCTTCCTCACCAGCATTGCAGAATTTCTCTTGTCGGCGAACTAAGTTTGGATAAATCCATGGATTCTGCAAGCCAAACAAACAACTGTTGTTTCTTCACATCTCTCAGGTTTTGCGTTACTCCTATAAGATCGTCTGTCGATAAAGACATAACTTCTTCCAGTGTTTTTCCTTCAGTAAGAGTGTTCTTGCTTCTTAGCAGGTCTTGGGGCCTGTGGGTTATGGCCCATCTCATCACTTGTAAACCTTGAACTCATCATCGGGGCAACTGATCATTATTCCAACATCCAGCTTCCCAGCATTCTTAAATCCATCCAATTGTACTGTCTCCCTTCCTTCTATTTGTACCAAACTAAGACGTGAATACTTAGACTCATCATGGAGTTACAACTGCTCCTTATTACTAACATTATACCTCCTTTATATCCAATAGTACTTCATCCCTTCATATCCTTGGGGTATCCCACATATCGAGATAAAACTCGTACTTATTTTGTCCGAAGTCCATTAAGTGGAATATCATTATCTTTTCCAGGGTCAAGTGTCCTCACAGGGTACTACCACCCTTGAAATGCACAAATTCATCCATAGGCCATATTTTTCATATCCTCGAAAATGGTCAAAATCTTTCTTCATAGAGTAACAACTCATAAAATCCAAATCAGTACCAACAATGCTAACTTTATTGATTCTCCAATTATTACAATCTCATGCATTTCCATTACATGCCTTAACTCAACATCTCAATATAAAAGAATTGTTCCCACACTACTTCTATATTTCTCACAGACTCAACTATTTAACACAAGCCTCCTTCTCTTTGGGACAATCTCTGGCAAAGTGCCCTGCTTCATTACAGCAGAAACAAATTACTTCTGACAGCTCTCGTGGTTTCCTTGTGATTACATAGCCTCTTTGGGTCCTCGGCTTCCTTTTTGGGCAACCATTGAAGTAGTGCCCTGACTCCTTGCACGTGAAACATGTGATATGACTCAGGTCCTTTGTAGAAATTGGGTTGTTCTTGGAGTCCAATCTATTTCTCTTCCTCGAGTTTTCCATGCCAATCAGGGCTTCTATTTCTTGTGGGTCATACTCTACTTCCACTGTCAGGAATGCTACTAGATCCCCATTCAGACAATTCTGGGAGATGTGTCCTTCTTCTCCACATGAATAGCAAGACTTGGTGCAGGGTTTAATTGGGCCTTCTTCGGGTGTGTCCTCCACCTCTTCCTTCATCACAGGTTCTTCTAAAATTTCCATGAGGGCTCCTTTAATTGCTTCTTTCTTTTGCTGGATGGTTCTTTGTACCATGGGGTAATGTGACACTAAGCAGGGTAGTGGGTAGTCCCTTCACACAAGAAACAAGTGATCTGCCTAGTTGGGAATTATTCAGCTGGTTGACTTCATTCACAATTAGGGCATTCATCCTTGTGTTCTTTATGGTTGTGTCCTATTTCTCCACAAAGCTTGCATGCACAGGGTTTCTTCATATCCTTTCCATAAGGCTTCAACTTCTGGGACACAAGACGAGACCTTTGCAGAGTCATCTTAAATTCTTTCCAGGTGGTTACTCCTTGCCATCCATTGATGTTTTGGTACATCCTCCACCAAGTAGCAGCACCTCTTTCAAAGCACTGAAGAGCATGCTGGGCCATATCATTTCCGTCTATAGAGTCATTATTCATGTGATCCTTCATGTTCTGAATCCATTGGTCCATGTACAATTGACTTATCGGTCTAGAAAATATGAGTTCATCTCCATTCCTCCTCTATTGGGTCCATGGGTTTTGGTGTGAGATGAGAGATATAGAGAGGGATACACACAATACAAACAATAGTTTTGAAAAGACAGATTCTATTTGTGGCTGTCGGAAAAACATCAAACAAATGACAGCTCACAAACGTCGCATATAACGTAGGTATATAACGGGGCTTTGGCCTTCTAAAGGTCAATAAATCTTCAAAGTCACCAAACTCTTCAAGTCTTGTTCATGTCTCCGATGGCTTCTTCCGATCGTGCTTGTCCTTCTCAAGTTCTTTTGCCAGATCAACTCTGTTGACGCAAAGTCTCTCATGACGTCCTTTAATATTTCTGGAGTTGCATTCAAACTTCTGGTTTTCAACATCCTTGGCATGAACCCTGGTCCTACTGTCCTTCAGTTCCTGACGAATCTCCGGTGTCTCGAGGTTTTACTCCTCAAGCTTGGCTACTTCCAGCTTCTGGGTCCTGAGTTCTTCACGAAATACTTCCTTGTCAAATACGGTTTCCTGAAGGTTCATCTTAAACTTCTTGATGTAATACTCCAGATCCTGGTGATACACCAACTAAAGTTAAAAGTGCATCCTTTGCTGATAGATGCTCCATCATCCTTCTTCCATCCAATCCTTCCGAAGAAATACATGTTTAACTCAGCACGGTGACAATAGCATAAGCGGGCGATACTACCATGGTTAGCCGTGTCTATGCCCATGTTATTGCCATGAGCTTTCATTCCATAATTGATCTCTCCTGCCTAGGATTTTCTTGACAAAAACTTTGAGGTTTAACGCTCCATGTTCCGGTCTTTCTCCAACATGCCTTGATCTCGGGTGTTGGCAGCTTCAATAGTCTGACAAGTTCCATAAGAGTAACCTTCCTTGGTCATACCAATCTGGAAATTCTTCAAAGCCTTCAAATTCTCCTAATCTTCGGACTCTTCAACCGTTGTAATTTCCATTATTACAATGCACGGTAAAATCCTCTTCATTCCGAAGTGGTCTTAGTTGTCCGGTATCTTGTACTTCTTGGAGTGGTCTCATCAGTCGAATCTTCATGTGGTCAAAAGGGGAACGGGGTATAGTCTAACTAAAAGGGAAATATTTGATAAAGCTCAGAAAAGAAGAGAGGTAAAAGATCTATATGAAAATAAAGTTTTTAGAGAAAATCTTTCCTATGGGCTTGCCAGTCTCTAGGGTCACGTCGTACAGTCAACATGTGCTCTGATACCATCTTGGAGCGACCCGACCTCAGACGGTCAAGTCTCTGTGCTTAAGTGTCATCCCTGGATCGGTATGCTAACACACAGTACTCGAGAATTGATAACGGAGGTAAATCACATGTATAAAGTAACATAAATACTATTACCTCAATCCAAATAGCGGAAATAACAACAAGGTTGTGGATTACCATCAACACCAACGGCAAAGTTGAGTGTAGAAATCGTAACCCTAACGTATCAGTTACTCATCATAAGAATCCTGCAACATGAGATGTTGCAAATGACGAGGTCAAGACATTGAATGTACTGGCAAATTCACACCATAGGATAAAAATGAGAATGGCTATCTCTATATGCATATTTGGCTAGTGGAGGCTCTAAGTTTAAATTTTGCATAAAGCTAATTTTTTCCTACAACAAAGGAATAAATTTTATTTAACTACAAAGTTTGTTGAAAACAATTGAGAAGGTAACCCCAACTCAATCCAAAAATAATATTTAATAACCTAACAAATTAATTAAGTAGAATGATGAAATCAAATCAATAATTCAAGAACCAGATACTCAAGATGTCCATAACCGGGGACACGGCTAATCATGATTAGTTTGTACACTCTGCAGAGGTTTGCACACTTTTCCCCACAAGACTCGATCTCCTCCGTTGGTTTTATCGCACTACATGGTGTTTGAGAAGCATTAACTCTTTCAATGGGTAGACCGTACCACCTCCATCCCCTACATCTTCTAGTCTACCACTGAAAGAGGTCACACAACATACTCAACTATGCCAGAGCCCATAATGGCTTGTGGCTACACACGGAAGTTTCTAGCATGAATAATCTTATGATCCCTTTGAGCCTGGGTGGCGAACCATAGGATGATCACACAGGTACTCCAGGATTCCCTTGGACAAACACTGGGTCCTCCAGGTTCCCGGGCAAACCACTGGGTGCTCCAGGGTGCCCCAACCAATCCACCCAGATGTGTATTAAAGTAGCCACCTTAAGTTAAACCTTAGTTAACAATAACTCTCACATCTTCCATGAATTCTCTCAAAACCAAACCACGTCTACGAGCATAGCATAGCAGTAAGCATAACGTAGTAGTACCCAGGGGTTGAATGCAACACAATAGGTTCCTAACTCATCAACTACTTCCCAATACCCACATGTTATCAATCCTACTCGTGCAATGTTTGAGGGTTGAAAGTAATGCATAAAAACTGGGTATAAAAGAGTATGATCAAAGTGTGAACTTGCCTTGTACTGATGATGAAGATGATTTGCACTCATAACTCCTGATAGATCTACTCGTCACACTTCGGTCAATCTATCGTAAGCAATCAATAGTAACCACACATAAGCAATCAAGCAAAAGAATCGAAGAAAAGATCTCGGAAAACTTCGAAAACAAGCGATTAACTCTTGCAACAGAAAACAATTTCTAAATATTACCAAAATTGGGTGAATTTGGTCTTATCAGAAATTTTTGGTCAAGAGCTTCGATTTGCAAAAAGAATCAACTCAAACGGAGTTATAAAACTCAAATTACGATCAAACGAAGTTCAAATACAAATCTGTTTGAATTCAAATTTTAAAACTTTCAAAATTATGTTTAAATTGTTTTAATGGATAGAGGCGATCATAAAGAAGAAGTGGGCATTGGTTTCGTTGGATTTGGATAAACGACCAAGAAGTAACGAAGGTTTGAAGAACAGGGACTAATCTGTAAAGAAAATAATCACAGTTAGGTCCCTGGCCAAAATTAAAAAGAAAAAGAAAAATTCTACTGAACGAACGTTCGCTACAGAGACCTAAGCGATGAAATTGCTCGCTCCAGTGACTTAACTAGCGAACATTCACTTAATAACAGAAAACGGTTCGAAAAGGAAAAAACGCGAACTAATCCTAGCCCTAGATCTACGATCTAACGGACGAGGGGAGACGGGGCGTTACCGCAGCGGTTGGGGTCGACGTCGCCGTAGATGACGGTGGTGGCGGCGGCTCTGGTGGTCCTCCGGCGTGGTCGTGGGGTCGGGAAGAAGCGGCGCGAGGTGCCGAAGTCGATGGAGGGGTCGGAGCTGGGCTGCGGCATCGGATCTCGCGAACTCTGGCGAGTTCGCGTGGAGCGTGGGGGGGGGTCTCGGGTCTGTCGGTTTGAGGCAAAACGAGGCCGGGGCCTCGGCTATATATAGGAGGGGGCGAGGGCGATGCGTGGGTGAGGGGGCAGGGCGATGCGGAGGCGTCCGGGTCGGGTACGACGGCTGCGGCGTTTCGTGCGAGCGCAGGACTCCGGCACGAGTCAGGGATGGACCCGACAGGTGGGACCCACCTGTCGGTGGCGGAGAGAGGCGGCGGCAGATCGGGGCTGCGAGCGAGTGGGAGGCGATTCGCGGGCGCCATGCAGGGAGGCCGTTCTTTGAAATTTGTGGTCTTGGCCATTGCTAGGAGTGGGCAGTGTGGCTGGCCCATGATTAGTGGGCTTCTCCTTTTTTTAAAAGAGATAAAGGAATAAAACAAAAAAATAAAAATATAATATAATATATGCATATTATATATCAAAAAATTTAGAAAAAGGTTTTCTACAACATGAACATTTTCCTAGCATCAAATTAAATCCACAAAAAAATTAAATAAATCAAATAGTGCTACTAAGTTCAATAAAACCTCATAAAATCATTTTAAAAATACCAAAATAAATTCAAATTTATTTCTCTCCAATTTTCTGATATGGAATCATTTTACCCTAATTTCCATATATTTTATTTTTGGAGAAAAATAATTTGAATAAAAAGGAAATAACTCCAAATTGAAAATGATTTTTAAAAGAACTTCAATTTGATTCTTTCAAACTTTCAACTCATATTTCATATGCTTTGAAGAAGTCATTTTATCTTCTCTCTTAAAAATCATTGAGTTGTTAAAGTTTCTGAATTTGAAATATTTCCAAATGGAATTCAAATCTTTTCAAAACCCTTTTCATTTATTTAAATGGAAGAAGTCATATCATCTTCTCTCTAGGGTTTTGTATTTGAAAAGAATTTGAATTCATGGAGATCATAAAGGAAAAACTAAAAGTTTTGGGAAAGTCATTTATTCCCTCTCATTTGACTTTCAAAAAGTTTCAAATTTCACTCAGTTTCACACAAGCAACCACACCACAATCAAACAGTCAATCAATCTATTTATTTAATATAACATTCCAAAATTTAGAATTTTTGGATGTTACAGCTGGAGGGGAATCCTAAGCTATGAATGCATGCCCGCCTCCACGGAGGTTCACCTAACAAAGTGCAAAGTAGCAGTCACCCCCCATCAAACACACACACACACACACACACACGCACGCACACACACGCACACACACACACACACACTTTCAGTCGGCGGGATAGGGCATCTTAATAACCCACATGTATAGAGGATCGCAATAGTTTTCAAGGGTAGAGTATTCAACCCAAATTTATTGATCCGACACAAGGGGAGCCAAAGAATATTCACGAGTATTAGCAGTTGAGTTGTCAATTCAACCACACCTGAAAGACTTAATATCTGCAGCAAAATATTTAGTAGCAAAGTAGGATGGAAGTAACGGTAACAATGGTAACAGTAATAGTAACAATTTTGTAGTGATTGTAATAGTGATAACGGCAAAGTAACTTAGCAATGATCAATATGTGAAAAGCTCATAGGCATTGGATCAGTGATGGATAATTATGTTGGATGGTATTCATCATGCAACAGTGATAACCTAGGGCGACACAGAACTAGCTCCAGTTCATCAACATAATGTAGGCATGTATTCCTTACATAGTCATACGTGCTTATGGAAAAGAACTTGCATGACATCTTTTCTCCTACCCTCCCGTGGCAGCGGGGTCCATATGGAAACTAAGGGATATTAAGGCCTCCTTTTAATAGAGAACCAGAACAAAGCATTAGCACTTAGTGAATACATGAACTCCTCAAACTACGGTAATCACCGGAAACAACCCCAATTATTGTCACCTTGGGGTATGCGGATCATAACACGTAATAGGTGTCTACAACTTGCAAGATAGGATCAAGAACACACTTATATTCATGAAAACATAATAGGTTCAGATCTGAAATCATGGCACTCGGGCCCTAGTGACAAGCATTAAGCATAGCAAAGTCATAGCAACACCAATCTCAAAACATAGTGGGTACTAGGTATCAAGCCCTAAAAAACTAACTCGATTACATGAATCCAGCCCATCACCGTCCAACAAGCCTATGAAGGAATTACTCACTCCCGGCGGTGAGCATCATGGAATTGGCGATGGAGGAAGGTTGATGATGACGATGGCGACGGATTCCCCTCTTCGAAGCCCAAAACAGACTCCAGATCAGCCCTCCTGATGAAGAACAGGAGGCAGTGGCGGCCCTGTATCGTAAAACGTGATGCTCTCTAATTTTTTCTCCGCGAATAGGTACTTATAGAGTTGGGGTTAGGGTCGGAGGAGGTCCAGGGGCCCCACAAGCCTGGGAGGCGTTCCCTTGGGGTAGGCGCGCCCCCAGGGCTTGTGGGCTCTGGGTGGCCCCCCTCTGGTATCTTTTTGCACCAGTATTTTTTATATATTCCACAAAAATTCTCCGTAAATTTTCAGGTCAATCCGAAAACTTTGATTTCTGCACAAAAATAACACCATGGCAATTCTGCTGAAAACATCGTCAGTCTAGGTTAGTTCCATTCAAATCATGCAAATTAGAGTCCAAAGCAAGGGTAAAAGAGGAAAAGTAGATACAATGGAGACGTATCAACTCCCCGAAGATTAACCCATTGCTTGTCCTCAAGCAATTCAGTTGACAAACTGAAAGTGACAAAGAAAAACTTTTACAAACTCTGTTTGATCTTGTTGTTGTAAATATGTCTAGCCAATACTCAAGTTTTCAGCAAAGATTATGAACTAACCGTATTCACAATAACATTTTAGGTCTCATATTTTACTCATATCAATAATATAACCAGCTAGCAAGCAATAATAAGATATCTTGGAAGGCAACACTTTTTTCAAAACTATCATGATATAATATGACATAATGGTATCTTGCTTGCCCTTTCTGAGACCGCAAAACATAAATGCAGAGCACCCCTGAAGATCAAGGACTGACTGGACATTGTAATTCATGGGAAAAGAGATCCTGTCACAGTCATACTCAATACTAAATAAAATCAAGACATATAAATGTCAGAAGTGCTCTCGAGCTGGTACTTTAATAAGAGGATGATGACTCAACAATAAAAGTAAATAGATAGGGTCTTCGCAGAGGGAAGCGGGGATTTGCAGAGGTGCAGAGCTTGAACCTTTTAAAACAGAGATGAATATAATTTTGAGCGGTATGCTTTCATTGTCAACATAACAACCAAGAGATCTCACTATCTTCCATGGTAGACACATTATAGGCGGTTCCCTAACATAATGGTAAACCTTTTACTCCCCCTCCACCAACAATCACACTCCCCGGCTACCCAAATCCACGGGTGCCGTCCATACCAACAACAGTCCTTGGGGAGTTTGTTTAATTATTTGAAATTTTGATTTTGATCTTTGATCATAGGACTAGGCATCCCAATTACCAGCCACTTTATCGTGAATGACAAGTGAATAAACACTCATCATCAGAATAACCCACCTAGCATGGAAGATACTGACAGCCCCAGGTTGCTCCATGAGCGATTCGGGCATACCAAACAGATTATGATTTGAAGGTTTAGAGTTTGGCACATGCAAATTTACTTGGAACGGTAGGTAAATACCGCATATAGGTAGGTATGGTGGACTCATATGGAACAACTTTGGGTTTAAGGAAGTGGATGCACAAGCAGTATTCTTGCTTAGTACAAGTGAAGGCTAGCAGAAGATTGAGGAGCGACCAACTAGAGAGCGACAATAGCCATAAACATGCGTTGAGGTTAATCTACATTTGAATGCAAGCATGAGTAGGATATAAATCACCATGCACATAAATATCTTGGAGGCTATGTTCTTTTTGATTCAACTACATGCGTGAACCTGTGCCAAGTCAAGTCACTTGAATCATTCATAAGAGGATACCATCCCATCATACTACATCATAACCATTTTAAAATGCATGTTGACACACTCTGATGAAGCATAGATTGTGTAACTATAATCTCTAATTGTCATTGCAAACATGTTTCATCCATAATAGGTTGAATTAGGAATGATGGCTAATCATATTTACAAAAACAAAATAGGTCGAGTTCATACCAATTTTCTTTGCCTCGATCATTTCATCAAATATCGTCATTATTGCCTTCACTTGCATGACTGAATGATGTGAATAATAATAAGAGTGCACGTGCATTGGACTAAGCTAGAATCTGCAAACATTTGTTCAAAGGAGAATACAAGGTAATATGGGCTCTTTGTTAGATCAACAATAATGCATATGAGAGCCACTCAACATTTTCAAAGTGGTATTTTCCTTACACCCAAAGAAAAGAAAATAATTTCAAAGAAACACAATGAAAATATTTTTGGATTTTTTGTTTTTCTGAAGAAAGAAAATTAATGAAAATAAAACAAAAACAAGAAAAATATTTACACGGGAAAGCTCCCAACAAGCAAAAGAAGAACGAGAAATATTTTTGGGTTTTCTTTTAATACTACTACTAAAAAGAAAAGAGAAATATTTTTGGTTTTTATCAAAAAATTTCAAACAGACAAGAATAAAGCAAGAAAAATAAACTAACATGGACAATACAAAGAAAAAGTATGGACACCGACAACTGGAATGAAAGTGCCAACATGAATGTAATGTTGGTGAGAGATACGTACTCCCCCAAGCATAGGCTTTTGGCCTAAGTTGGTCTATGGCCACGGCTCGAAATAACCCTCTCCTGGATACTGCGGAGGGTCCTGAGGGTTCCACTGGTTCACGAGCTCCTGTGGCTTCCACTGATAAACAGGCTCCTGATATGCATCAGGAGCTGGTGCTGGCTCATGTGCGGGAGGTTGCGCTAAGCTCCAGTACGCATAAATGTCATTGGGCATAATAGTGTATCTGCATGAATGGATATCGAACAAAGAAGGTGCAGGCAAAGTAATAATCTCACAAGTACCCTGGCTAAATACAAAGTTCTAATAGAGTCAGTTATGCTTATCATTTGTAATAAAATTTTGCGCTACGATGCTAGCATAATCTAAATATTTAGTGGGCAGCAGCATCTCCTCCTTCTCCTCATGCCTAATAGGTATCTCAAAATGTGCGTCGAGGCGGGAGGCATAAAATAGCAAGGTCATGTGAGCTGAGATTTCCACTCTCCCCTCGACCAGTCAGACATCTCTCGGCAAATAATGCATAATAACGTAAAACTGGAAAATGTAAACTAGCCACTCTCGCTTCTGACTCTCCTCTCTCTTCCCCCACAGTAGTGTCAGCAATGAAATTCTCCATGTTTCTAGGACGTGGCTCACTGATGCTGCCCTCATAAGGTATTTTGCAAACATTGCAAAAATCATATAATGTCATTTCCTTAGGCTCATCATACAAGTGAAATTCTACCATGGGAGGATCCTTCCTGGAATGAAAACGAAAATTTTGCACGAAGGTATTTGTGAGTAAGAGCTATTGGTCACACTTATCTTGGAGGAAGGGAATGATGCCGGCCTTGTCCGCCAAATAATAGAAATCCTCATAAATTCTACCTTCCCTCAGAAACATGTCACTTGGCCATTCACACGGCCGAACCTCCGTCGCGCGTGGAAGGTTGTACTTGGGATTTTTCTTCGGAGTTTCCTCCGAGTCTCGGCTAGATGAGCCCCTTAACCACCTCCTCATTGCTTTTATTTTCTTTGAAAATTTCTGAAATTTTTAGTGACTCAAATAAAAGTGAAAGTGAACCAAACTCAACAAAATTGTTGGGAACTACTCCATAAATGTCTAGAGGTTATATCATGCAACAAAACTACTTTGGACCATATAAATTTGACATGCAAGCTCAAGAACATGGTCACCATAGCAGCAAAAAATTGCAATAAATAAATTACTATAACAAAAACTAATTGGACCATTGGAGGAGTCACATACCGATGTTCAAATCCCCCAAAACAGTTTTGCAAATGGAGCTATGATCAAGGAGATCAAAAATGGCAACAAGATGAGCAAGAACACGGGTTTGAGCAATGGTGTAATTTTTTCTGGAGGAAGACGAAGTGGATGGGTGGCTGGAATAAGTGAGGGGGTCCCTGTGGGACCCACAGCCACCTAGGCACGCCCTGTGGGTGGGTGCGCCCTGTGCGCTTGTGGCCCACTGGTGCACCCCCTGAGGTGTGTTCAGTGCCAAAAAATCTTAAATATTGCATAAAAAATCATATTTAATTTTCAGGGCATTTGGAGAACTTTTATTTTCTGGTCACTTTTTTATTGCACGGATAATTCAGAAAAAAGAAAAATAATAACGTTTCTACTTTATTAAATGTAAATAACAGAAAGTAAAAAGTGGGTACAGAAAGTTGTGTTTACTAAATTCATCCATCTCATGCTCATCAAAAGGATTCCATTAATAAGGTTGATCAAGTCTCATTAACAAACTTCTTCCGACTGGCATGAAACCGGAGAATTTTCGAATAACACTAGGTTACCTCAACGGGGATATCCGTGTCCCCAACAATAAGAATATCATATTTATTTTTGACAGTCAGAATAGGGAATTTAAAACGTCCAATAATAATTGTCGGAATTTCTCCAATAGAGGTGATACAATTCACTTGAGGTTGTTTTTTTGGAAAGTGTATCGTATGCTCATTACCATTAACATGAAAAGTGACATTGCCCTTATTCCAATCAATAACAGCCCCTGCAGTATTCAAAAAGGGTCTACCAAGGATGATCGACATACTGTTGTCCTTGGGTATATCAAGAATAATAGAGTTTGTTAAGATAGTAACATTTGCAACTAAGACAGGCACGTCCTCACAAATACCGATGGGTATAGTAATTGATTTATCGGCCATTTAAAGAGATTTCAATGGGTGTCAACTTATTCAAATCAAGTCTACGATACAAAGAGAAAGGCATAACACCGGCTCCAAGTATTTGTGCTCGCGGCAGATTTACTGCAATCTTTAATTAATAAAGCCTGGCTGGATGGTTTGATCTCACTTCCAATTAATCAACCTGCTTCTGAATACTACCCAGTCATACAATATGCTGACGATACATTAATCATACTCCCAGCAAATCAACATGAACTGCAGACAATTAAGGAGATTCTTGATTCTTATGCCCGGGCAACTGGTTTGAAAATTAATTATGCTAAGTCTCAATTAATGCCAAGCAATGTAAATGCTCAAAAAACTCTGGATCTGGCCAATGCTCTTGGGTGTCAAGTTGGAGAGATGTCGTTTACCTATCTAGGTTTGCCTCTTGGTACAACAAGACCCACTGTTAGAGAGTTAATACCTTTGGTCGACAGAATTGAGAGAAGATTGACAGGAACAACTATCTGGTTATCCTACGGAGAGCGAGTTCAGCTGATTAACTCTCCGCTATCATCACTGCTATCTTTTGCTATGTGTGTCCTAAAACTTCCTCTCAAGTTGATTGATATCTTTGATAGAGCAAGAAGACACTGTTTATGGAGGAAGGAAGTGGACAGAGATGCTAAAACCCGCTCCTTGGCTGCTTGGGAGATGGTTTGTCGCCCAAAGAAAAAAGGGGGTCTTGGAATTTTAAACCTACAAATCCAAAACAATGCTCTACTGCTCAAGTTCCTGCATAATTCATTCACAAACAGGATGTCCCCTGGGTAATGCTAGTTTGGAATGCCCATTATGACGATACACCTCCCCATGCAAAACCACCTTCTGGTTCTTTTTGGTGGCGTGATATTTTCTCTCTGATGGATATTTACCGTGGGATTACCTCCTGTATACCTGTCGCGGGGGACACGGTTCTGCTATGGAAAGATGTTTGGATCAATGAAAGACCACTGATGGACTCCCATGAGCATCTTTTTTCGTTTGCTAACAATGAAGACATCTCATTGGCGCAGTACTACAACAATAATGATCACGCGGGCAACTTCATGCTTCCTCTGTCAATGGAAGCCGGAACAGAACTGGATAATTTACAAGAGATCATGGAAGGAATCAACCTGGAAGCTATGGGGACTGATGAATGGATCCTTTGTTGGGATGATGCTGATTTTAAACCGAAGAAGTTCTACAATTTCATTTTCAGAAATGTATTGGCTCCCCAATGCATCACCTCAGTTTGGAAAACAAAATGTATCATGAGACATAAAGTGTTTGCATGGTTGATGTTGAATGACAGGGTCAACACAAGAGATTTGCTGCTGAAAAGGCACTTTAATATTGGAGAAAATCACAATTGCCCAATGTGCAATATGGAGGCTCTAGAAATAAATGCCCATCTATTCTATGAGTGTCCTTTTTCTACAAAGTGTTGGGAGGTTGTGGGCATAGATTGGGATAATCATCCGGACATACAACACAAGTATGAGAGAGCTAGGGCAAGGTGGCAGGGACCTCTGTTCAAAGAGATAACCATATTGACCTCCTGGAATATTTGGAAGCAACGCAACAGAGATATTTTTGATGGAGAGGAGGCCACGCATGCTGAGTGGCTGAGGAAACTTAAGGAAGATTTTGTGATCTTGGGTTAGAGGATCAACCCTCAAAAATTAACCTTTTTAGAAGGCTTTAACAACTCTTTATCTTTGTAATATCTTGTTTACATAGGCTAGTCTAGCACCTTCTGAGTTCTTTTTAAAGCCATGTAAAATAGCCCTTATCTATAATGTTAACCAATGGTTAACATTTTAAATAAAGAAAGAAAAAAAGCAACAGTAGGAGGCTGTCCTGCTGTTTTCACTGATAAAAAAGAACACCGGCTCAAAGATCACATAAAGTAGTTTTAACATAGTTTCTTTTAATGGAGCATGATATAGTTGATATTCCAGGATCTCCTAGTTTCTTAGTTATTCCACCCTTAAATGTGTAATTGGCATGCATGGTGGAAATTTTAGCTTCCGATATCTTTCATTTATTTGTAACTATAGGCGTTCTGGGATCGGGGGTACCCAGACCTGCTTGCCTGGGCCCAGCCCTTACTTCATCGACGGCCCAGCTGAGAGACCCCACGAGCAAGGCCCTCACGAGGACCCCTAGCCTCTCGAGGGGGACGGCGTCAAGACCTCCCAAGGAGCATCTCCCCGAGCATGCCTCCCGAGGAGCGGAGATCTCTATGCAAGTGCCCTGCCTCACGAGCTTCATGATGACGTGAGCCATGATGACAAATGTCAGGCGGGCGCCAGCGGGCACATAGGGGGACAATTTCCTTTTCGGTGCGAAGGAAGCAACGACAGACGCAGGTTCCCATGGGAGGCCCCAAGGGTTTCCATTCTGGTGCAATGTGACTAAGACCACGAGCTCGACAGGATGGATGTCATCATTGAGCCCACCGCTGCGTCATGACTAGAAGCATTGTAGGCGAAGACCACCTTTCGTCGGGATAAGATGTACCTCTTGTCCCCTTTCAAAATTGGCCATTGTGGAATCCCTTCCCACCTAAGCTATGAGGGAAGAGGACCAAGGCCACTACAAATATAGGCTAGACTACACCGTAGGGGGGATCGACTCATTCTCCCATCTAAGCCCTCGCGAGGTAGCTCACCCACTGTACCAATTCATCTTCCACCTCTTCGTGAGGCGAATCCACCGCAAAGCAGGAGTAGGGGCTTACACCGCAAGGTGGCCCGAACCTAGGTAAATCTCTGTGTTCATTCCTTTCTCCCAGCTCGCATGTACTCGATGAGACCAGGCCGCGTGTGTGGTGAGCAGAGCATCATCATGAAGTGAGATCCTTCATACACGCCCCAGAGTTTGAACCTTGTTGGGTCCGCGGAGCCCCAATTCCGACATTTGGCGCGCCAGGTAGGGGTGTATCGAAGCCTCTGTTTCTTCATCAACCTCGCTTCGCCACGTCCATGGCCGAAGCTCGCCTTGTCCGTGCTGAGCGCAGGGTCGCTCGCGTCGCTCAGATAGCCCCAGCGGGCCATGGCACCCCTCGCAGCTCCGCTTCCCCAGTGGTGAACGCTGCCACTGACCCTGCTACTCATGACCAGTAGGATTCTTTGCTGCCTCCTTCCTTGCCGCGTGACGGCTCCACCACAATTCCTTCCCTCACCCTCGCCACGGCCTCGTTTTCCCACGTTTGTTGCGGGCCAACGAACGCGTAGGTTGCGCTGCTCATTGCGCGCGAGCTGCTACGCTAACGCCTCGCCGATGAGGGCTATGATGCATGGCTGGGTCGCATCACTGAGATCTTCAATGCCGTGGGCGGGGCCCCGATGCCCTCCCACTCGCTCCGCCCCCGCCGTCCCATGCGGGCAACGTGGCTCATGATGCACCGCCACCTCCGCCCCGGCGCAGCGCCGACAATGAACCAAGGCGCGACGCGCATCTGCGCGGCCCGCACCACGGAGAATCGGCCCGGATGTGGGGCGAGGTCAGCTGGCAGGTCGTGCAGCGACCGCAGTACAACGCGCGTGTGCTGCCGGCGACGCCATGCCGGCCTCAAGACCGTGCAGCCCAAGAGGCCGCGGGAGATGAACCTCAAGATTGTGCCCCACTGGCATGGCCATCCCCGTGAGCACAGCGGGTTGCCATGCCTTCCCTCGTGAGCTGCGTCGCGTTGTCTGGCCGGTCAAGTTCAAGCCCGACCTGCCCCCGCGCTACGACGGCACTCATGACCCCGCTGAGTTCCTCTACCTGTAGCGACCAGACCTCAAACAGTCTAATCTCTGTGCATCAGTGCCATCCCTGGATCGGTAATGGTGACACGCACAGTACTTGAAGGATTTATAACAGAGTAGCAATCACACACTTATTACAACGAATGTCTCAAAAGAGAACTTATTACAATAAATATGTCTTAAGGCCATCTAAACGATAACAGTGGAAGGCTTGGAAGATAAAGCGAGTCCATCAGCTCCAACGACATCACCGAGTGAAAGACCATGACCTAAGGCTCCTTACTCGTAAATGCGAAAAAGTACGCAACATGATACGTTGCAGCCGAAAATGGGTCAAGACATGGAATATCTTGGCAATGTAACACAAGAGAGTAATGAACAGAATAAAGCTATCACTACATGCATATATGGCTGGTGGAGGCTGTATGGTTAATATGTTTTGCGAAAAGCCAATTTTTCCCTACAACAAAGGAATATATTCTATTTAACTATCATGGTGGTTGTTAAACATTGAGAATGGTAAACCCCATCTCAATCCCAATTAAAAATAATCATTAACCCAATCAAATTATATAATTAAGAGTGATGAGATCCACATGATAATCCAAGAACCACATACTCAAGATCCATAACCGGGGACACGGCTAACCATGATTAGTTTGTACACTCTGCAGAGGTTTGTGCACTTTTCCCCACAAGAGTCGATCTCCTCCATTGGATTTCTCGCACTACATAATGTTTGAGAAACGGATGACCGAGACACGATCTTCCGAAGAGGTCCCTTAACCGATAGATAGGCCGGTACACCTACAATCCCCTACATCTGCTAGCCCATCATGGAAAGGTTTCCCACAACTTACTCAACTATGCCAGAGCCCATGATGGCATGTGGTTGCACACGGAAGTTTCTAGCATGAAAAATCTTATGATCCCTTTGAGCCTGGGTGGCAGTCCATAGGAGAATCACACGGTACCCCGGGATTTCCAAAAATACAGGCAATCACTGGAATTCCCCAGGTGCCTCAATCCACCCAGATGTGTATTAAAGTTGCCACCTTAAGTTAACCATTATTTAACAATACTCACATCTGTCATGAATACACTCAAACCCAATCCACGTGTACAAGCATAGCATAGCAATATAAGCGACGTAGAAGTAACTCCCAAAGGTTTGATAATAAACAGGTGAATAGGTACTACCACATCTACTTCCCAAACCCACAATTTAAATCAGATCCTAACCATGCAATTGTTTGAGGATTTATCTAATGCAATAAAACTGGGTAGTAAAGAGGTATGATCAAAGTGTTACTTGCCTTGCTGATGATCCGTGAAACCTAGAGACTCGTAGTAGCACGCTTCACACTTCGGGTACTCTATCACAAACAAACAAGCATACAATAAGCAATCAAGCAAGGGCACGGGTAAAACTCAAATAAGAGAATCTAACAAGAAAGTTCAAATTAAGAACTCTGGTTTGCAAAAAGAATCAAATCCAACGAAGCAACAAAACTCAAACGGCGAAAGAAATAAGCTTCGTTTACTAATCTGGACTAAAGTCAAATTTTACAGTAGCAAAATCTTGTTTAAGTTGGTTAAACAGAAGAGGGTTTCGAGAAGAAACTCTAGGCGCTTGAATTGCCTGATTCCGATAAACGAGCGAAAAGTTATACTAGAACGAAAATCGGATCAGAAATCGCGATCGAAAATAATTGCGGAAAATCCGAGAAAAGAAAAAGCATTTAACAAAGCAGGCTAACGAACGAACGTTCACTGTCTGCGGCTAAACGGTGAAAACCGTTCGTTAAAACGAACGTACGAATGGGCATTCGCTAAATAACTAAACCGAGATAAAAAATAAACCGAACCGAATCTAAAAAATGGATCTAGGTTAAGAAAAAAACATCGGTTCTCTCGCAAAAACGAGGCAAAGAATGGGCGGCTACCTCCCATGGATCGGGCGAACGGCGGCGGGCGACGGCAGCGGCGGGTGTAAGTGGCGCAAGGCGGGCGCTGGTTAGGGTTTGAGCGCTGGTGCGGCTGGGTCAAGTGGGCTTTGACTCGGGCGTGGCTTATAAAGCCTCAAGTGAGTCCCGCTCGGGTACGGCCCGGAGTCGGTTTGACTTTTTTTTATAATTCTAACATGCAGAAAAAGTAAGAAAAGAAATACTAAACGGACTCCAAAAATCCCGAAATAAATTTTCCCTGTCCTCTAAAAATAGGCCGGACAAGGTGAACATTTATTTGGGCCCAAAATGCAACTTTGAAAAATGCATATTTTCCTAATTCAAATAAAATAGCGATAAAACTCCAAATAAAAATCTTATTTGACTTTAATATTAAATCTTTGATATTTCTTTATTTTGAGGAAGTCATTTTATCCTCTCTCTTTTAATTTTTATAAAAGAAATATTCAAGAGAAAATAATTAAAATCAAACGATCCTCTTTTCAAAATTCGAGAAAAACTCGAATATGAAAATAACGAAATCCCCAACTCTCTCCGCGGGTCCTTGAGTTGCGTAGAATTTCTAGGATCAAAGAAAATGCAAGAAATATGATATGCAATGATGATCTAATTTATAACATTCCAAATTGAAAATTTGGGATGTTACAAACCTACCCCCCTTAAGATGAATCTCGCCCTCGAGATTCGGGTTGGTTAGAAAATAGGTGTGGGTGATCTTTCCGTAGATCTTCCTCTCGCTCCCAGGTGGCTTCATCTTCAGTATGGTGGCTCCACTGAACTTTGCAGAACTTGATTACTTTGCTGCATGTGACTCGGCTAGCAAACTCGAGTATCTTGACTGGCTTCTCCTCATAGGTCAAATCGCTATCCAATTGTATCATTTCCAGCGGTACTGTATCTCCTAGAGGAATATCAGCAATCTCTGCGTGGCACTTCTTCAACTGACAAACGTGGAACACATCGTGAACTCCTGACAATCCTTCGGGTAATTCCAACTTGTAAGCAACTTCTCCCATAATGCTCCAAAACTTTGTATGGTCCCACAAAATGTGGTGCTAACTTTCCCTTAACTCCAAAGCGCTTTACTCCTCAAGTGGAGATACACGAAGATACACTGTCTCCAACTTCAGAAGCTGTATCCTTGCGTTTAGAATCCGCATAGCTCTTCTGCCTGGACTGGGCTACTTTGAGTCTATCGCGAATCAACTTAACCTTCTCTTCAGACTCTTTAATCAAATCTGGTCCAAACAACTGTCGATTTCCAACTTCGTCCCACAACAACGGTGTTCTGCACCTCCTTCCGTACAGCGCTTCGAAAGGGGCCATCTTCAAACTGGCTTGATAGCTGTTGTTGTAAGAGAACTCTGCATACGGCAAATTATCGTCCCAACTAGATCCATAATCTAGTGCACAAGCTCTCAACATTTCCTCCAAAATCTGATTGACTCTTTCACCGGTCCATCCGTCTCATGGGTGAAAAGTCAGATCAACTCTTGCCTGGTTCCCAAAGTTTCATGCAACTGATTCCAAAACTTTGAAGTAAACTAGGTTCCTCTATCTGATACAATGGTCCTCGGAACTCCATGCAAACATATGATCCTGGTCATGTATATTTTTGCCAACTTAGCTCTAGTGTAAGTGGTCTTCACTGGGATGAAATGAGCTACTTTCGTCAAACGATCGACTACAACCCATATCGAGTCGTAGCCTGAACAAGTCCTGGGTAATCCGGTGATAAAGTCCATGCCTAGTTTATCCCACTTCCATTCGGTTATCGGCAATGGATGTAGCAACTCGCCGGCTTCGATGCTCGCCTTCACTCTCTGACATACATCACAAACTGCTACATACTCCGCAATATCCTTCTTCATTCCGGTCCACCAGAAACTATCCTTCAAATACAGATACATCTTGGTATTCCTTGGGTGAACCGAATATGGCGATCATGGGCCTCTTGCAGAACCAACTTCCTGATCTCCTGATCATTTGGCACATATACGCGATCCTCAAACCATAAGGCATCGTTCTCATCCTCACGAAATCCATTAGCTTTTCCTTTGCTCATTCTTTCCTTTATTTCGGCTATCTCCTTGTCCGTCTTCTGAGCCTCTCTAATCTTATCCATTAAAGTAGACTGAATCTCCAAAGCTGCTACATATCCTCTCGGAACTATCTCCAAACATAGCTCGCGAAGGTCTTCTGCCAACTCCTTGGGTAATTCTCCAGTCATGAGTGTATTGACATGACTTTTGCGGCTCAACGCATCGGCTACTACGTTAGCCTTTTCGGGATGGTAATGCAATCTCATATCATAATCCTTAATGAGCTCTAACCATCTCTTCTGCCTGAGATTCAACTCCTTTTGCGTGAAGATATACTTCAAACTCTTGTGATCCGTGTATACCTCACAATGGTTTCCGATCAGAAAATGTCTCCATGTCTTCAACGCATGAACTACGGCTGCTAACTCCAAATCATGCGTAGCATAATTTAACTCATGGGATTTAAGCTGTCGTGAGGCATATGAAACAACTCTTCCCTCCTGCATAAGTACGGCTCCAAGTCCTCACGAGAAGCGTCGCAATACTCTTCATAATCCTTGCGTTGATCTGGCGGAATCAACACTGGTGATGTAACCAAGCGTCTCTTCAACTCTTGAAAACTGGCCTCACATTCTTCAGTCCATTTGAATTTGGTGTCCTTCTTCAACAACTCCGTCATAGGCTTTGCAATCTTTGAGAAATTTTCAATGAACCTCCGGTAGTATCCTGCGAGTCCAACAAAACTCCGGATCTCTCCAACTGTCGTGGGTGACTCCCAATTTGTCACAGTGTCAACCTTGGTGGGGTCTACCGCTATTCCTTCTCCGGATATAACATGTCCAAGGAATCCAACTTCCTTCAGCCAAAACTCACACTTGCTGAACTTGGCGTATAACCGATGTTCTCTCGAGCTTCCCAAGTACCAAACGCAAGTGGTCCTTATGTTCTTCTTCATTCTTCGAGTAGACCAGTATATCATCAATGAACATCACGACGAACTTATCCAAAAACTCCATAAACACCTTGTTCATCATGTTCATAAAATACGCAGGTGCATTAGTTAGGCCAAATGACATAACGGTATACTCATATAGCCTGTACCTCGTGGTAAAAGATGTCTTAGATATATCCTGCTCTCGAATTTTCAGCTGGTGATACCCTGATCGCAAATCGATCTTGGAAAACACTTTAGCTCCTTGCAGCTGGTCAAACAAATCATTGATCATCCGCAGTGGGTACTTGTTCTTGATCGTCACCTCATTCAGCCCTCGATAATCAACAACCATCCTTAACGATCCATCCTTCTTCTCCACTAGAAGTACTGTGATCCCCAAGGTGACTATTTTGGGCGTATATAACCTTTATCCAATAACTCCTTAATCTGCATCTTAATTTCCTCCAAATCCTTTGCGGGCATTCTGTACGGTCTCTTAGATATTGGCCCTGTGCCTGGCAAAAGCTCAATTAAAAACTCAATGTCTCTATCCGGTGGCATGCCTGGCAACTCTTCTGGAAATACATCCGAAAAATCCTTCACCGCTGGTACTTCCTCCTGTACAACTCCTGATAAGGAATTTACTTGAGTCCTATTCGGCACATGCCGAGATACATACTTGATCCTTCTTCCTTCTGGTGTGGTGAGCAAAATCGTCTTACTGGCGCAATCGATGTTTCCTCCATACATCGACAGCCAATCCATACCCAGTATCACATCCAAACCTTGCGACTCCAGAATTATCAAGTCAGAGGGGAAAACATGACTACCTATGGTTAATGGCAACTGAAAACATCCACTGCTTGCCATATACTCGGCTCCGGGTGAGGTTACTAGCATGGGTGTCTTAAGAACTCTAGTGGGCAACTTATACTTATCCACAAATCCCCTTGATATGTATGAATGCGATGCACCAGTATTGGAAAGTACGACTGCAGTAAAGGACTTAACCAAAAACTTACCTATTACTGCATTTGGCTAGGCTTCAACCTCCTCCACGTTAACGTGGTTCACTTGTCCCCTATTGAAAGGGTTGGGCTTCTTCCTAGAGCTTCCATTGCCGTTTCCATTCTTGGCTTCAAGACATTCATTGGCGTAATGTCCGGTCTTCTGGCACTTGTAGCAAGTAACGTGGCTTAGATCTTTCTTGGCGGGTGTTGCCGGGTTGGAACGGTTTTGTCCGCTACTTCCTCCATTACCATTACCGTTCTTGGAGCCACTATGGTTGTGCGTACTTCCTCCATTATGAGTGTGGCCTCCATGATTATGAACAAGTCCTCCCGAGTTCGGGGTGAAACGGGGTCTCTGCTTCCCTCCAGAATTATACTTCCCTTGTCCACACTTCCTCTTGCGGTTGTCAATCTGCTGCTGCTTCCCTTCAAGCATGAGAGCTCTATCCACCAACTCCTGGTAGTTATTGAAATTTGCTACCATCAACTGCATGCTCAGCTCATAATCCAGTCCTTCCAGAAACTTCTCCTTCTTAGCTGCATCTATAGCGACGTCATCCGGGGCATAACGTGCTAGCTTACTAAATTCATCCACATACTGGCCAACAGTGCGCCCTCCTTGGCGTAAGTTGCGAAACTCACGCTTCTTCATGGCCATAGCTCCTGCTGAAACATGGGCGACGGAAAGCTTCTTGAACCGGGTCCCATGTCACAAAGTTGTCAATGGGGTAAGTGACTATGAAATTCTCCCTCCATGATGTTGCGGGTCCATCAAGTCGATAGCGGCAAAACGCACTCTCTCCGCAGATTTGTGCATCCTGCAGTAGTCAACTCCCTTTCAATCTTTATGGAGCCAATCATCTGCAATAATCGGCTCGGTGCTCTTTGGAGAACACCGCGGATTCAGCCTAAGAAAATGGGCTAAGTGATCAACCGGGTGGTGGTGGTGGTGGGTTGTTGTTGTTGTTGGTCCCCGGTTACGATTCTCGGACTAGTATCTCAGATCAATGCATTCAACTGCTTTGGATCAACTGAGTGAGCTCCGGTGGGAAAGCAAATCCATTGTCGCGTCTCGGAGGCATCTGCTGGGTTTAGAAAAGATGAGAAAACGGAATAGAATGAGGTCTAGGGGGGAAACACTACCCGTATGCACATGAGACAAACACAAACATATCACTCAATCAAATCAAACAAGGGCATACAATCGGTCTAGAACTATAGTTACAAAAGTGCTTGGACTATACTATATACATGGTGGAATACTACTACTGATATGGTGGTCGACTAGAAAAATTGCTCGGTCGAAGACTCCATGATATCTGCTCCAGCTTCATCAACATAGTCATCATCGCTATCGTCAGGGTCCGAGTCAGTGTCGTCGATGATGATGATGTAGTTCTCCAGGCAAGTGGAACTGTCATCTTCTCCTCCTGGCGGGGGATCTCCCATGAAAACTCCTAGCTTCCTTGTCAGGTCGTCATTCTTCTTCACTAGTACGATAATTTCCTCCATATAATATTCACGTATAGCCTTGAGTTCTTCCTCCAGCTCCATGATTCTTGTCATCGCCTTCTTCAAATCTGTCATGCATGCACACATCTAGTTCTCCTGGCGTCGGATGTGTTGGTTTAACTCCTGGATGAAAGCGGCAATCGATCTATCCTTCCTGGTGCGGATCATCTCCCATTGCTCGTCTCGGCGCCCACAAATCTGGTAGATAGTTTCCTTGAGATCATTGTGGTAAACTTCTCCAATGCGTCCTATGGTAATGTGAGCTGCCATACTCTTTCCTAGACTCCAGGTTGGTGCATCAAAAGAAAACTCTATGGGCTCAAGGATCATGGCGTGAATGTCCTTCCCGAACTTGAACTTGTATCATCCAACACTCCTCTTACGGTAAAGTGGCGTTATGTACGTCCGGTGAAGCTTGGTATTCCAATGTTCAGGTACCTAGTGACTTCCTTCAAGTGGCGTCCAAAAGGGGTGTCTTCATCCGGTTGCGTGAACTTGATCCTTGCATCCGCCATCCTAAAGAGTAGAAAATGGAGAGGAGTCAGAAGTGAGAAGAGAGTAGTGATCTAGGGCTTTAGCTTAGTGGTCGTGTCCTACAGTCAGTGTGTGCTCTGATACCATCTTTGTAGCGACCAGACCTCAAATACCGATCTTCGTGCATCGGTGTCATCCTCGGATCGGTAATGCTGACACACTCAATACTTGAAGGATTTATAACAGAGTAGCAATCACACACTTATTACAATGAATGTCTCAAAAGAGAACTTATTACAATAAATATGGCTTAAGGCCATCTAATACGATAACAGCGGAAGGCTTAGAAGATAAAGTGAGTCCATCAACTCCAACGGCATCACTGAGTGAAAGACCACGACCTAAGGCTCCTTACTCGTCGTCTGAAAATTCTACAACATGATACGTTGCAGCCCGAAAATGGTTCAGCACATGGAATATGCTGGCAATGTAACAAAAGAGAGTAATTAACAGAATAAAGCTATCACTACATGCATATATGGCTGGTGGAGGCTGTATGGTTAATATGTTTTGCGAAAAGCCAATTTTTTCCTACAACAAAGGAATATATTTTATTTAACTATCATGTTGGTTGTTAAACATTGAGAATGGTAAACCCCATCTCAATCCCAATTAAAAATAATCATTAACCCAATCAAATTATATAATTAAGAGTGATGATATCCACATGATAATCCAAGAACCAGATACTCAAGATGTGCATAACCGGGGACACGGCTAACCATGATTAGTTTGTACACTCTGTAGAGGTTTGTGCACTTCTCCCCACAAGAATCGATCTCCTCCGTTTGATCTCTCGCACTACATAATGTTTGAGAAACGGATGATCGAGACACAGTCTTTCTGAAGAGGTCCCCTTAACCGATAGATAGGCCGGTACATCTACAATCCCCTACATCTGCTAGCCCATCATGGAAAGGTTTCCCACAACTTACTCAACGATGCCAGAGCCCATAATGGCATGTGGCTACACACGGAAGTTTCTAGCATGAAAAATCTTATGATCCCTTTGAGCCTGGGTGGCAGTCCATAGGAGAATCACACGGTACCACGGGATTTCGAAAAATACAGTCAATCACTGGAATTCCCCAGGTGCCTCAATCCACCCAGATGTGTATTAAAGTTGCCACCTTAAGTTAACCATTATTTAACAATACTCACATCTGTCATGAATACACTCAAACCCAATCCACGTCTACAAGCATAGCATAGCAATATAAGAGACGTATAAGTAACTCCCAAAGGTTTGATAATAGACAGGTGAATAGGTACTACCTCATCTACTTCCCAAACCCACAATTTAAATCAGATCCTAACCATGCAATTGTTTGAGGATTGATCTAATGCAATAAAACTGGGTAGTAAAGAGGTATGATCAAAGTGTTACTTGCCTTGCTGATGATCCGCGAAACCTAGAAACTCATAGTAGCACGCTTCACACTCCGGGTACTCTATCGCAAAGAAACAAGCATACAAGCAATTAAGCAAGGGCACGGGTAAAACTCAAATAAGAGAATCTAACCAGAAAGTTCAAATTAAGAACTCTGGTTTGCCAAAAGAATCAAATCCAACGAAGCAACAAAACTCAAACGGCGAAATAAATAAGCTCCGTTTACTAATCTGGACTAAAGTCATATTTTACAGTAGCAAAATCTTGTTTAAGGTTGTTAAACGGAAAGAGGGTTTCGAGAGGAAACTCTAGGTGTCGCCTGATTCCGATAAACGAGCGAAAAGTTATACTAGAACAAAAATCGGATCAGAAATCGCGATCAAAAATAATTGCGGAAAATCCGAGAAAAAGAAAAACTGTTGAAAAGGCCGTGTTAATATAAATGCTCTGCCTCTGAAAGTTGCAGTTTCTTATCTGAAATTGAACTTGCAGTTTCTTATCTGGCCCGAAACTTGCGCTTTCTCGTGAGAATCACATTGTCTCGCACTTTTATACTCCTATGAAACTACATTTTTAAGTACTAAAAATAGATCTCTAGAATTCATAAAATAATCCATATGCTCAATACTGCAAATTTGAAATTCAAAAGACATTAATATCTGAAAGTTCTCTCAAAATACACAACACAAAACACAATTCACAACCTGCAAATACTGACAACCCTAAGCTCCTCCTGACAATTCACAACCTACCCGACTATTGGGCTGGGGGGCGCAGTCCCCTCCTATTCCTCAGCGGCAGACAGCCGCCCCGTGAGATGATGTGAACGGCGAGGGAGAGCATGGTGGGGAAACTTTGTTGGGCCAACTGCTTTTCTCCTCTTGTAGTTGGGTTCGGTCGATGAAGACTCCACCGGCTCGCTTGGCACAACACCCTCACAAACGGCACCCTGTAGATGCTCGATCCTTCAATCTCTGGTGGATGCTCCATCTGGGATCGATACTCCCACCACCGCTCCCTCACGATCGGATTTGGTGAATCTGTTTGCTCCATGGCCCAGAGGAGTAGCTCTATGTACTCCTGCGCGACTCCCTTCAGGAGTATCGCTGCCTTTTCGCTCTGTTGCAGATATTTGGCCATGGATGTCGCCATCGCCGCAAGTTGGTCCTTGTTGTCAAACCAAGACTGTATCTCCAACATCCTAGCTAGCTTCACAGGGTCGCCGCCTGCCATCCTCACGTATCGATTGTACTCCTTCATCGATCTACTTCTCCACAGCACCTTCACTCGCCGGCGGTGGTTTTTGAATGGAAGAGGAGAGGAGCAGCACTGGTTTTGGATTAGAACGGGAGAGGAGCGATGCTGGTTTTGGATTGGAACGGGAGAGGAGGGGCGGTGGTTTTGAAATGGAAGAGGAGAGGAGCGGCGCTGGATTTAGATTGGAACAGGAGAGGAGTGGCGGTGGTTTAACAGGAGAGGAGCGGCGCTGGTCTTGGAAGTATTTTTTTGTTTTGCGTTTTTCGGTCAAAGTTTGACCACGTACTGTATTTGACAGGCAAAATGTGAATGCATGTCACCAAAAATTGTATTGTTTGGTTCGTATCTGAATGTACTTTCAAATTATATTATTTTTGCAACGTATAACATATATTTTATTTGTGAAAATCATGGTCAATTATGACCCAGAATAAAAGGGAGACTAGTTAATGTGGGGTCACTTTCTTAATTGAAGGGTTAATAGATTTTGACTTTGATCCAGTCACAACGCGCCGGCCCTCTCGTCCAATCCTAAATCGCCGCCGCACGCTCCTCTCCCTCTACTCCATTGCAAAACCACCTCCTCTCATCTCCATCATCTCCATTCCAAAACCACCGTCTCGCCTCTCCCTCTTCTCCATTGCAAAACCACCCCTCTCCTCTCCATCATCTCCATTCCAAAACCACTGTCTCGCCTCTCCCTCTTCTCTATTGCAAGACCACCGTCTCTCCTCCCATCTTCCAAATCTAGCACCGGACCACTCAGAAGGACATCTATGGAGAGGATGCAAAGAATAATCAGGCAGATCACCGACGGCGACCAGGAAAAGTTAGCCAGGTTGAAGGAGATCCTTACTTGGTTTGACAATGAGTGGGAGATTTCGAGGATGGTGAGGTCATGTGGCAATGTATGCGAAGAGCGAGATGGCGGCAATGTACTCTGGGCGATGGAGCAGATAGATTTGTCCGAGGCGAAAGTCAGGCGGAGGTGGTGGGCGTACAGGTCGAAGGTCGAGAACCCAGAGGATACGAATTGATCGAGTATGATGTGCCGTTCGTGAGGGTGCAGAGCCGGCCGAAGCCACAATAGTATTCGTTCTCCCACCACAAGAGGAGGCCGGATGGCGCGACGTCGCTTCCCCACCGTTCTCCACGGTTCCTTCGACGCTCGCCTCGTTTCAATGGCGGTGGTAGGGTTTAAGGTAAGCTTCGCACTAACCTAATCTTCCATCTGCTCATGCTTACAATCAGTGTGACAGCTAATGAAAATCATGCTTACAATCAGTCTCCGAGTACTGCGCTAATCATCCTAAAATAGCTTTGGACCTTTGGGTCAAAGTTGTGACACTGTGTACAAATAAATAAAAATAGATTGGTGCTTCTTTCAGAAAAGAGTACTCCCTAGAAAACTGCCAATATAAGCTACTAGTATTTGGTTACGGTGATTTGCCGCCGAGAAAGATCTGTCCACGAGAGCGCCACACATTCCATCGGTGGCGGTGGATGCCAATGCGTGCATGGAGCATGGTTGGTGTCGGTAATTTTTACTTGGCACACCTCGCACTCTGCATATATGCTGGTTCCATCCGTACATTTGTGCAGTTCCACCAAAATGCAGCTGAATAACCCTGTTTGCACAGATAATGAAAAAGCGTGATTACATTATAGTGGCACTAGTTGATGAAAAATACACTACTAAATAGAAGAATATATTACGATAGTATCATAGTATGCCATGCTGCAAGGGCGAGATGGGCCCTGCGACGCCTTATACGGTATGCCTCATACTGGAAATTGACCCAAGTCTCCCTGATACACCTTCTACCAGTGATGAACATCAGTGTACAGTGGTAGTACAAGAAGGGGCCTTGAGACATTCCAATCTCTATTTTTGTGTAGATCAACTAAAATTAAGCACCCCAGTTTGCAGAAACGCTTAAACATTAACAATGGGACTAGTTGATGAAACATATACTAACAAAGAGAAGCACTTTCTTTATCAACATTGGAAATGAAATGATAGAGAAGACACTCGCTCTATTTTAACTATATTATTACTTCATTTTATCAGTGACATTAGGGTCGAGCAGGTGGCAAACGAAGTGCACCGTGCGTCGCAAGGATGGAGGTCGGGGGTGCTTAGACTGGGATGCTGAAGCTGGCTCTTTTGAAGGAAATATGCGCTAGAGGCAATAATAAAGTTATTATTTATTTCCTTATTTCATGATAAATGTTTATTATTTATGCTAGAATTGTATTAACCGGAAACATAATACATGTGTGAATACATATACAAACATAGTGTCACTAGTATGTCTCTACTTGACTAGCTCGTTGATCAAAGATGGTGATGTTTCCTAGCCATAGACATGAGTTGTCATTTGATTAACGGGATCACATCATTAGGAGAATGATGTGATTGACTTGACCCATTCTGTTAGCTTAGCACATGATCGTTTAGTATTCTCGCTATTGCTTTCTTCATGACTTATACATGTGCCTATGACTATGAGATTATGCAACTCCCGTTTACCGGAGGAACACTTTGTGTGCTACCAAACGTCACAACGTAATTGGGTGATTATAAAGGTGCTCTATAGGTGTCTCCGAAGGTACTTGTTGGGTTGGCGTATTTCAAGATTAGGATTTGTCACTCCGATTATCGAAGAGGTATCTCTGGGCCCACTCGGTAATGCACATCACATAAGCCTTGCAAGCATTGCAACTAATGAGTTAGTTGCGGGATGATGTATTACAAAACGAGTAAAGAGACTTGCCGGTAACGAGATTGAACTAGGTATTGAGATACCGACGATCGAATCTCGGGCAAGTAACATACCGATGACAAAGGGAACAACGTATGTTGTTATGCGGTCTGACCGATAAAGATCTTTATAGAATATGTGGGAACCAATATGAGCATCCAGGTTCCGCTATTGGTTATTGACCGGAGACGTGTCTCGGTCATGTCTACATAGTTCTCGAACCCGTAGGGTCCTTGACGCCGAAAGTTTCGGCGATGCTTATATTATGAGTTTATGTGTTTTGATGTACCGAAGGAGTTCGGATTCCCTGATGAGATTGGGGACATGATGAGGAGTCTCGAAATGGTCGAGACGTAAAGATCGATATATTGGATGACTATATTCGAACATCGGAAAGGTTCCGAGTGATTCTGGTATTTTTCGGAGTACCGGAGAGTTACGGGAATTCGTATTGGGCCTTAATGGGCCATACGGGAACGGAGAGAAAGGCCCCAAAGGGTGGCCGCACCCCTCCCCTTAGGAATTCGTATTGGGCCTTAATGGACTAGTCCGAATTGGACTAGGGAGGGGGGCGCCCCCTTCCTTCCTTCTCCTTCTCCCTTCCCTACTCCTACTCCAACAAGGAAAGGAGGAGTCCTACTCCCGGTGGGAGTAGGACTCCCCCCTTGGCGCGCCCTCCTCCTAGGCCGGCCGCCTCCCCCCTTTCTCCTTTATATACGGGGGCAGGGGGCACCCTAAAGACACAACAATTGATCAGTTGATCTTTTACCCGTGTGCGGTGCCCCCCTCCACCATAGTCCACCTCGATAATACTGTAGCGGTGCTTAGGCGAAGCCCTGCGTCGGTAGAACATCAACATCGTCACCACGCCGTCGTGTTGACGAAACTCTCCCTCAACACTCGGCTGGATCGGAGTTCGAGGGACGTCATCGGGTTGAACGTGTGCTGAACTCGGAGGTGTCGTGCGTTCGGTACTTGATCGGTCGGGTCGTGAAGACGTACAACTACATCAACCGCTTGTGCTAACGCTTCTGCTTTCGGTCTACGAGGGTACATGGACAACACTCTTCCCTCTCGTTGCTATGCATCACCATGATCTTGCGTGTGCGTAGGAAAATTTTGAAATTACTACGTTCCCCAACATCTTTCAGTCCCTATCTTCCACCCTGATATTTCTGTGGTAGCACTTGGGTTGTAATCCAAACTTGGTAGAACTGGTGCTGCGTCCCCCTACCTGCCTAGCTTATGTGGGGAACTTGTCTCCTGCTAGTACTCACTCCGTTCTAGTAGTAGTTGCATAACTGCCTGTTTACACTGAGATGTTGTCGGATAATGGTTCTCTATGGTTGGGTTTCTTTAATGAAATCAGAGGAAACCCCCTCTTTCGATATATAAAAAAATCAGTGGCACTAGCGGTGACAAAACATTGCCTCAAATTAATAGTGCCACTTGATTAACATGCAAAATAATAACATTACTGCTTTATCATGGCAATGCCAAAACAGTAGCACAAGAGCAGACTCAACATGCAGGATCTTTGGCAAACGGTCAGACCAAAAAGGAACATACCTCATGATGGGAACCATATCTGCAGTCAACGCCATCGTAGAAGGGATGACACCAGTCACCAACATGGATGATTCAATTCATGGGACCTTTTGGTGCAGTTCACCTAAAATGAAGCAATGTCCCATGAGCTAGCAGCTTCTTCTTTTTTTTAAGAAAAGGGCTCCAGCCCCGGTTCCATTCCCATCACAAAACAAAACCTACAGAGCTTCTTCTTCATTAGTTGCAATAAAATTGAGCAACATCAAGGTTGGTTGTGAAGCTCCCCGAATGTTCAACTATAATTTGGATATCATTTTTGCAGTTCAACTAAGATCAAGTGTGAAATGTATATCTCCGTTTGCACAAAAAAGGTGGAAAGGAGGGTGACTAACAAGTGATGAAACATACATCAAATGAAAATAAGCATGTTCCTTATCTGAATGGCAATCCTACAAGGATAGTAGCAATTTCTAAAGCAGCAGCATTGCTAGATATTAGTGTGGGCATTAGGATTAACTATGACAACCGTTAAATACGACATTACTTTAATGGTGCCATTGCTTCATTTTACCAACAGCATTACATTAACAGCTGCTACAGAGTCGATATTTTGGCACGGGAGAGTAGATGACCAGGATGCTTGCATTTCTAACGAAAAGAAGCAACTTATCTTAATGGGAAATTTAGCAGGACATGAAAAAAGTGCCATTGATTCATATTATCGGAGGCATTACATTGAAAAAAACATTGGTTTAACGTGTCCTTACTTTTTAACAGTACGATCGCTACATTTTACCAGTGTCATTACATAAGAGTGGCTCGAGGAAACAAACATCAGAACAGGATATCTGGGTTGGTCCCATTTTTGTTCGGTATAGCCACCTTATACTGTCTGAGGCTAGCAAATCTAGTGCTGGACTTACTCTGTTGACTTGTCCCACAATCTCCACTTTCTTTCCTTTTTCAACCAATAGATCGGGTTTATATTGAGTTTGTACTGCGTTTCCCTTTATTTCCCTATTAGACCTAGAGACTAGTTGGATAACTAGTCTCTGCCACTTTTCGCCCCCATTATTTCCTCTTTCGACCAAGTCCTAGATTCAGGTAACAAATCTTCCCCCACCCCCACCCCCTTTCTTCCTTGTTTTAACCAAGTAGTACTAGATTCGAGTGCATGAACTAGTTTTACCTCTTAACAGCAAAAATTTAGGTGGCTTTCGAACAGCTGATCGGTCCTATCTACGAGGGGGCCTGAGAAATAGTAAAAGATACAAATGCAACAACGTCAGGAGCTCGGGAAGTAGAGCAAGGCCGGTTTTGAAGTAAGTTATACCTGAGGGTCGCCGGGATATCGCTAGGTGGGTGGCGGGAGGCCGGATCTGCCCACACTACGGCCGCGAGGAAGAAGGTGTTGGAGGCCCTCCCTAGCCAGCGGTTCTTGGAGAGAATGGCAAGGCACGCTGATCGGGACGCGCCGGCAGTGGGTAAGAGCCGTCGCCGAGGATGACCGCGTGAACGTTGCACCTTCTCACCTTACCTGGCGAAGAGGATCCGGCTGGATCTGTAACCAGCGGTGAGCAGAGAGAGAGTGTGGCCACTGCTGTCGTGTTTAGATCTCGAGAGGACGAGACAGTGTGAAGAGAGCAACACTAGCAAGCAAGCGCAGAGGCACCTCCCTATATAGTGGAGTACTAGTTTTCTTTTGTCTACCGGAGCCGGCTTGACCTCATCAATGACTGTCGAGAAGTCTTCATGCACGTGCCCCGGAGGCGCAGTTGTCGTCGTTTCGATCTGAAGCACCGGATTATAACATATAACACGAAAAAATGCCACATGACAAGAAACCATAACCTCATTGCCCGAAGGAGACAACATGAATCCCGATGGACAAACTAGACGAGGATCAAAGCTCAAATTAAAGATAAACTCGTAGAAAAGGGGTCCATCGTTAGATGTCCTAATTGACATAGTCGGCTTGACCTAGATGGCAGTCGAGTAGTCTTTGTGCATGTGCCCCCAATGACTAGCCCCTTGGAGGAACTCAGTTGTCGTTGTTTAACCCTCTCAGTGATCCGAAGCACATGACACCTAATTTTGCGAGATGACAAGAAACCTTTTTTTAGATTTCTCACCAGAACTACAGCCCTGCACAACACAGCCTGCACGATATGTAGACGATAGCCAATTCAGGCGTGTCTACTGGAGTCTGATCACATGCATGGACGAACTGATCTTCCGTGTCTTGCAGGGATCATCCAGGCACCAACGTCTGTACAACATTTCTCTAGTACTATCGCTCGTCTCTCTCTTCTATTAACTCACCCGACTTGCGGGGCCGGGGAGTGTGCTTATGCTCGGTTCTCAATTGCGGTCCCACATGTGTGTGCAAACACAATATGACGCATGTTCCATTCGGAGAGCGGCGTGCCAGACCGACCGACCGTCTGGGGTGTGACGCAAACTCGGCGGACATGTTGTATACTCCGTACATGTGTACCGCCGTTTTCTTGAGGCTTTGCTCCATGGCGCAATCCATGGATACAAAATTAGTATATTATACTATTTAAAAGTCGAGGGCGGGGCTTTTCCCGCGCGGTAGGCAGGGCAGTTCCGCCTAGTCGGTTCGACAGAGACGCGAGAAGATGAGGGAGTAGGTTGCTGCAAATGTAGGGCTGTGTGATTTGACAGCGAGTTACTGTTGGACAGGTGGGGCCCCGTGATTTGACTTGCCATTATCATTTTAACTGTGGCACTACGACCGGCGTGAGTCTCCCGATTCCTGACCACCTCCATACAGGTGCCTCTCCCAATGCTCCACCATGTAGAGGCTCGCTCTTGCATGAGAGCCCACTCCTCCACTTTTTCCTTGCCTCTTTCCTCCACATATGCAAAAATGCCATGTAAAGCGGGCTTATAGCCCACTATTATACTTGCTCCTACAGGTGCTAAGCCTGCCACATAGGCATAAAGTCTGATGTGGCAAGTTAATTAAGAAGAGAGAGACTAGTTTGGTGACCCCGGGAAGAAACGGTGCTAAGCGCGTCTACCTAGGTGAAAAAACAATTTTGAGTCAATAGCTAATTAAATGAAGCAAACTTAGCAACAAAAAACTAAGCACCTATGCATTGGGGACTTGAGTTGTTGAGCCATTTAATGCCCTTAGCACCTCATCTAAGCACCATTTCATTGGAAAAGGTCACTCCTTGGCAAATGCAATAAATACTATGAAGAAAGAGATAAAGAGAAGTAAAAAATACTCTTATAGCCAACCTTATAGCTAACCTTGTTGTAGTATGAGTGACTAAGTGATGACTATTTATGACATGCCAACATCAAATAGCCTAATGCACCGTGTTAAACCTCCAAGGGCGCGACTGCGCGAGCGAGGCCATGGTCGTGGTAGGCGCGGCCATGATACGGGCTGCTGGCAGCCCTTGGACCTAAGATCGAACAGTCGCATGCTAAGTTGCTGAAAATTTGCAGAATAACCCTCTAGGATAGGATATTCACCCATAGGTCTAGAATCACGCCATGTAACCATTCAATCTTAGATCCAAGGGCTCTCGGAAGCCTGTATCATGGGAGAATGGAAAGCTTCTTATCACCTGTAATTTTCCCGACGCTTGACATGACATCGAAAGCCATTTAACAGGGCGTCGAGTAGACATGACATCTAATTGGGCCCCCATAGTACTATGCATGAATCCATTTATCCACCAGGCAAGCCACTACCCTGATGTTCGCACGCCCCACTCAACATTTCTACAAATCAAAAAACCGCTGGCAGTTCGCTCCTACTCATCCTCGGACGTCCTTTAACATTACGGCAGTTCGCTCCTAGTCGTCCCGTCCTTTCACATTACGGCAGTTCCACTAATCCTAACCCTCCTCCCAAATCCATGGCGTCCCAAATCTCCATGATCAGCGATGAGTATAAGGTTAGAATGTGACGCCCCCGATTCAATCGTACACTAATCATACACGCAAACGTGTACGATCAAGATCAGGGACTCACGGGAAGATATCACAACACAACTCTAAAAAATAAAAATAAGTCATACAAGCATCATAATACAAGCCATGGGCCTCGAGGGCTCGAATACAAGTGCTCGATCATAGACGATTCAGCGGAAGCAACAATATCTGAGTACAGACATAAGTTAAACAAGTTTGCCTTAAGAAGGCTAGCACAAACTGGGATACAGATCGAAAGAGGCGCAGGCCTCCTGCCTGGGATCCTTCTAACTACTCCTGGTCGTCGTCCGAGGGCTGCACGTAGTAGTAGGCACCTCCGGGGTAGTAGTCGTCATCGACGGTGGCGTCTGGCTCCTGGAGTCCATCGGCTGGTTGCAGCAATCGGGTAAAGAAAGGGGGAAAGGGGGGAACAAGGCAACCGTGAGTACTCATCCAAAGTACTCACAAGCAAGGAGCTACACTACATATGCATGGATATATGTGTAAAGGGCCATATCAGTGGACTGAATCGCAGAATGCCGTAATAAGAGGGGATAGCTAATCCCGTCGAAGACTACGCTTGGCAGCCTCCGCCTTTGCAGCCTTTGTTGAGAGAGTAAATCAAGTCCTCCAAGTAGCATCACAAAGCAATAATCCTACCCGCAATCCCTCCTCGTATCCACGAGAGAGAGCGACCACCGGGTTGTATCTCGCACTTGGAAGGGTGTGTTTTATTAAGTATCCGGTTCTAGTTGTCATAAGGTCAAGGTACAACTCCAAGTCGTCACATATCAAGATCACGGCTATTTGAATAGATTAACTTCCTGCAGGGTGCACCACATAACCCAACACGCTTGATCCCATTTGGCGGACACACTTTCCTCGGGTCATGCCCGCCGCGGAAGATCAACACGCCGCCGCCCACCTAGGCTCAACAGAGAGGTCAAGACGCCGTTCTAAACCTAAGCGCATGAAGTGCGGGCCCATCGCCCTAAGCACACCAAGACGTTATGCGGCCGGCAGACCTAGCCTAGTGGCGTTCGGTCCAATCCGGCGCGCCGCCGGCCGACGTCACGAAGTGCCGGTGATACCACGGCGCCGTAGTGCCCATATCTTTCCCACGTAGTTGGTTAGTGCGTATAGGCCCGTGAGCTGCACTCGGATCAAATACCAAGATCTCGTTAAGCGTGTTAAGTATCCGCGAATGCCGAACAGGCTGTGCCCACCTCTCTCCTAGGCGGTCTCAACCTGCCTGTCCCTCCGCCACAAAGATCCACTCATGGGTGCTCCACCAGCCGACCCGACTTTAGTCTCCACATGTATCATGTATAAAGTATATAGTATATACCCGAGATCACCTCCCGAGTGATCTCGGCTCGATAGTATAGCACAGCAGACGGACAAGAACGTAGGGCCACAGATGGAATACTAGCATCCTATACTAAGCATGTAGGATTGCAGGTAAAGGTAACAAATAGTAACAAGGAAAGGCTATGCATCAGGATAGGTATAACAGAAAGCAGTAACATGCTACACTACTCTAATGCAAGCAGTATAGAGTAGAATAGGCAATATCTGGTGATCAAGGGGGGGGCTTGCCTGGTTGCTCTGGCAAGAGAGAGGGGTTCGTCGATGTAGTCGTACTCGGTGGCATCAGCGCCGGTCTCGGGGTCTACCGGGGAAGAAGAGGGGGGAAGAAACATTAAATACGGAGCCAACAAAGTATCACAAACATAACGAGGCAATACGCGGTGCTAGGTGTGCCCTAACGCGGTAGTAGGTGATACCGACGAAGGGGGAAAACATCCGGGAAAGTATCCCCGGTGTTTCGCGTTCAGACGACGGAGGGAGGAAAGTTCCATGTTCGATATGCTAGGGATGTGTGGCGATTTAACGGGCTGCGATCCGGATTCTTCTCGCCGCTCGAGCAACTTGCATGTAGAAAGTATTTTAATCCGAGTTACGGATTAAAAGATATGATTTTCTAAAGATTTTATTAATTTCTGAAATTTAAATAATTATTTAATTAATTCGAAAATGATTTAATGACATCAGCATTGTCATGCTGACATCAGCAGTCAACAGAGTTGACTGGTCAACCTGACCAGTGGGTCCCACTGGTCAGTGACACATTTAATTAACAGATTAATTAAACTAATCATAATTAATTAGGGGGTGGGCCCCACTGTCATTGTTTGATTAATTAACTACTCCCTCCATTCCTAGATATAGGGTGTATAGTTTTTGGCACGGAAATTAAAGAACGCACGTGGAGGGAAAAGTTCACAAGTTTTGGGCGAGATTACACCTGAGTAATTGACATGAGGAAATAGAGGAGCGTGTCTGATATAAGGAAATGTAATCAAATCCCTAAAAAAATTATCCAAACGAGTGGTGCAATGCAATACACCTTATATTTTGGACTTTTTCTCAAAAATCTATACACCTTATATCAAGGAACGGAGGGAGTATCAGTTAATTAGGTTAATCTAATTGTGATTAATTAACTTAAATAATCCGTTAATTAATTAATTAATTTAATTATTATTATCTATTTATTTATTTTTATTATTATTGTTTTTTTAATTCTTTTTTTATTAAAACGTTATCTGGGCGGGGCCCATGTGTCATAGGGCCATAGGGGCCTTTGCGGGTATGCGGTTTACGAGCGCAACCCGAACAAAGGGGGCTGGCGCGGGCGAACGGGCGACGGGCGCCAGTTCGCCAGTATGGGCGTGTCCGTACGGCGGGCTGCCGCAATGGGGCACGAGGGCCACGGCGGGCGGAGGCGACAGGCGGGCAGCGGGCGCATACACGGTGATTTAACGACGGCGCCCGAGGCAGCAAGAATAAACCACGCAGCGGCAGGAAGAGGAGAAGGCCGTATGAGCACGGCGAGGGGAAGGAGGCCGCGGCAAAGTAGGGACGCTACAGGCGCACAAGACGCGCGGCAGCGGTGTGGGCGCGAGCGCTGGGTTGGCCGGTGCGGCTGGCCGGGCGATGTCCGTGGTGGAGCCGAGCGCAGGAGTGGGCGCGACCATGGCAGTAGAGAGGAGGAAGGGGAGCTCACAGAGAAGGAGTAGGGCACGGGCAAGGGGCGGGTGGGCGACGGGACGACCGGGCGACGGAAGCGATCCGTTTAACGCGTCCGGTGGTGGTGGTGCTCCGGCGACGGGTCTTCGGGCGGCAAAGGATGGCGAACGGCGACGGCGCGAGGGCACCTGTCGGGGAGGAGATGAGGTCGGGGCGACGAGGACGAGGTAGCCCGGCGAACAACGACGGCGGGGTTCGGGACGATGGCGTGGTGGCGCCTGGGACGCGCCCCGATCTGAATCTGGGGCGGGCAGAGGCGAGGGAGGAGCCGAGGCGTCCGGCGAGGTGGGGATCTCCGGCGGATGGCGGGTCGGCGTCGGGATGGTGCCGATGGCGGCGGGCGCGAGGGCGGCCCCGAGCACGGGCAGTGCCCAGATCGAGCGGGGGGAGGGCGGAAGGCCTGATCCAGATCGGGGAAGGGAGAGAGGCGTGGGGAAGCGAGTGGAGGAGTGGGGATCGGTTAGGGTTTGGTGGCTGGGGTTACAGGGGTGGGGGCGATTGGGCGATGGCGGGCTGGGCCGTTGGCTTAGGCTTGGGCCATTGGTCTGGCCCGGGGGTTCTTTCCTTTTCCTCTTTTTTTGTTTGTTTGTTTGTTTTCTGTTTTCTTTTATCATTTCTTTCTTTTCTGTTTAAATCATTTTAAACCAATTAGCCATTTTATAAAAAGGTGTTTGTTGCACCATAATTACCCTAGTAATATTCGGCAACCATCGAACATTTTTGTTTTAAGTTTTGAAAACTTTTATTGTTTGTCATTAATTTGAATTTGAATTTTGAACGGTTCCGAATTATTGCGAGGACAGCAACAGTAACCGAGGTGTCATGGCACGACTAGCGTGGGATTACTGTAGCCTAATTACCCGGGCGTCACAATTCTCCTCCACTACAAGAAATCTCGTCCCAAGATTTAAGAGGGAAGTAAAGGGGGAAGGTTCGGGTTACAAAATTCCAGGGAGTGTTCTTGGTCTTGGTTGTTCTTCTCGAAGAGGTTGATCCATTACATTGATGTCTTCATTTCTCTGCTTCAGGTCATCAAGATGAAGTTGTCGTCCTTCCTTCAGGAACTCCATCATACTTACGTAAAAATAAGGGGGTATTCCGGGAGAATGAACCTCTACCAGGTTGACTATCTGGTCGATATCATCGAGGAAGGTGGCAGAAAGTAACTCTCGAATTTAAACTTAAGAAAATATCAAGAGCAAAGTAAGGAGGTACCATGAGAAGTTTCAAACGGATAGGCAAGCGTTTGATGCCTAATCAGAAGGTGAAAGTGGTTCAGAGCAACGAGAATAAGTATCGCGTCTGATACCAGAATTGATGATCTCATCGGTAGGTGGCTCATGAATTTCGTATGAGTCCACGCGCGAGGAATAACTTTGGTAACATGAGGGTGTACAGGAGAGTCAGGTTTCGATCCTGGTGGAACTGTGGGTTATGGGCCCAACATGTGGGTTAAAGTAGGAAGGGCGGAGACGTCTTGCGTGATCATGCAAGCAAGGCATGTCAGAGGGTAGCCTGTCGATTAAGTCGGCAACAACGTCGATACCAAGGGCGAGGGACGAAGAGAACCATTTTCCTGCTCGTTGAACGAGGCGGACCAATAGGCAAAGTTCCCGTCCGTCGGTGGCTACCGAAATGTCATCAACAAGAGAAACAGTGGTCTTACCGATGTAATTGTACAACGAGGTGTTTACATAAGGTGGAGAATATTATCGCTTAGATCATATAGATCACAAGAAAGGTTAAACCAGCAATGGAAGGAAAATATGATCATCGATTAAATGAACAATGGAAAGGAAAATATGTTTAAACACATATTTCAAGGGTATATCCTTCCCAAGGACAAGCGAGCATGATATCCATGTCGGATATAATGTAGAAAACTCTTTAGGTAGGGGAGAATTTTTCATGACATTACCCATACAACGGTGTTTGGATAATTGAGCAGGGAACATTTAGCATTGGGCTTCAAATGATCTTGTTGAAAATCGGGTACCACAACAAGCTTCAGTAGCAATGATATGGTGTTTCAATCAAGGGCCGACTTTGGATATTGGAAGGATCCATTAGGAACAACTTGTAGGATACGCCTTACAATTTCCTCCAGGAAGAATGGTTATCTTGCAAAAGAAATTATAATGATAGGTCCTCCAAAAGGGGGTGCTAGGCATGACATCATGTTACCGGTCATCAAAGGATCAACATCATAACCCTTGGAAAGTTGTCCCAACCATCATATCTCGACCGAGATTCATATCCAATTGGTGTCATAATACCTCGGACTCAGGGGTCCGAGAGGAAAAGGTGCAACATAAATCATTTAAAATGACATTGCAAGATTCTCGGAAATGAACTATGGGAGCGGGTTCTCAAGCAATAGTTCATCATTAAACCAAGGAGGATGAGAAGGTGGCTGATGGGCTCAATGACAATTCATCGAGAATTCCAACAGTTGGATTTCCACGATAATGTGAACAAGAAGATGACACTTATCAATTCAAATGATATAAGGTTGTATGCTCGAGGAAAACATACACCATCAATCACTAGTTGAAAGGTGTGCCCGAAATATGGGCTGGGTTGCACGGCCAACATTGGAATGTTGATTCAATAATCAATAGTCTAAGAATGAACGGTCGACCATTAACTTCAAAGCAATATGGTTACTAGAAGGGAGGAATCCAAACAGCACCGCTCACTTGTTGGTACCCTGGTTGGAACCAACACGAGGACCCAAGAAGAATGGCGATGGTGAGAAGTATCACCATACCAAGAATTCTTAAGAGGTGGTGAAATTCTACGACATTCTTGACATAAAAGGTGGTAATATTACAAGGTAAAGAAGAACAATCTTTGGGTAGCAAGGAACTCAAGGTATAACACAAACTCGAAATCTAGCTTGTTGTTCAAGGCGAAATGATATGACGAGGAAGATCGACGTAAGCTTAGCTATCGTCGCAAATTGGTGCTCCGAGAATAAGGACCAGGTAGCACAGTTAGAATCATCACGACAATGATATGGCCAAACAGGCTAGGAATGGCGTGATCGGGTACAAACTCATACTTATAGAAGCTTACTGAAGAGTCGTTGAACCGTAGAGAGGACTCGGTTCAGTTATCGGTGTCTTTGAGTGTTTAATAACTCAGAGCCCGTGAAAAATTGGAATCGGTGGAAAGGTAGCACTTGATGAAGAACTCATAAGAAGTTATGCAGTTCCATGATAATCTCGAGATACCAGGGGGGTAATACTCGACACAAGATCAAAGTAAAGGTTGGACTGGTGTATTGATCCATAGAAGACAATTGTTCTAACTTGTCCGAGAAATGGAATCAAAGAAGAACAATCATGGTCGGAACCACGGTTGCAATGGATCGATTCACAGATACCATGTGTTAGCTATCAAGGATATAGTTATTATTACAAGAAGCTTCTATGATAGGATATACATCGCGTCCATGGGCATGAACACAAAGTTTAAGGTCGACTCCCACTTCCTCAATGCATAATCTTCCATTCACCTCTTGTATTTCGAAGATGACATTAGTTGTTGAAAGTTTTACCTGGTGCAATACCAGATAAGTATGACTCGTGAAATCTTTCGGGTTCACACCGATGACGGAAGGCGTTGGTTCAATCCCATCGGGGCTTCTTACGAACATATACCATAAGCTTCAAGAGTAAATATCACCAGCTCGAAAGCAGAGCATGGTTGACAAAAGGAAAGGATACAATTTACAGGCATTATGTATCGGAGAAAGAACTCACAAAGTGATTAATTATGAAGGACACTGTCGGATAATAATCCAACAGTGGATATGGCGATCCACAATGGGGGCCGATAGGAGTATCGATACCCAATCGAGGAAGAAAGATTGCAAATGCATCGGTTTATAGAACATCTGAATAGTTCAACGCTTAATTAGCAAAGTAATTATGATTTTCAAATCAAGGGATCGGGAGCAAATGCTCGATCAAGGATGGATAAGCTGAATAGACTTAGGGGTACAATCGACGGCAATTTGATTGGTCGATAGCCAGCTCATGTTTAAAATGACGTCGAGCGGAAGGATGAATTCTAGGATCTGTTTGAGGATTGCGAGCATTCACAACAAATCGAATCAATGGACTAAAAATGATAATGACAATGGATGCCAACAAGATTACTAGACTTATGGGATTAACCATAGTGCAAGTAATCAAGAATTTCAAGAGCAATAGGATGCCTGTGGTTTTCAAGATCGAATGGTTTTTCGAGGATTGGTGACATACATGAATCAACTGGGATGAGCGGATATTCGTAAGTGTGAGAAATTATCCGTAGGGGTATTCATGTAGCAAAGAACTGCAAGGCAATAGGCGCAAAGTATTCTCGGAACATTAGAGAGAATTTCGGGTATCTTGTAATAACAAGATTAACTGGGAATAAAAGTAAGAACGACAGGCGTAAGTATTTATCCATAGGGATGTTTCGGTGGTAGGGAATTACAAAAGCGGCAGGCACAAGGTCTCGAGAGAATATCGGAGAGTATCTTAAAATTCTTCTGGTTCACGGAGCAATCACCTGTAGTGAGGGGTTCTCCGTGTCGGTGTACTAGAGTAGGGGTACCCTAGTATCCCGAACTTGTGCACGGGCAGTTGCAGCCCTCCGCGGCCAGGCTTACCGGGTGACCGCCAAGGTCCTCCGTGGTTCCTTTGGAGCCATTCAAGAACAAAGTATTCAAGCCAAGGAGACAAGGCCCCTAAGAAGAGGAGCTTGCCGAAGGCCACCCAAGGCACCTAGGAGGCAAGGCCCGGCAGCAAGAGGAGCTTGCCGGAAGGCCACCCAAGGCACCTAGGAGACAAGGCCCGGCAAGAGGAGCTTGCCGGAAGGCCCGGTGAGCGACAAGCTTCCGGACGCGACAAGACAACAACCGCGCAAGGCACTTGCCATGCGCATCACCACTCGTACCAAGGCCCAAAGACATCCACTAACGAAGTCGCCTGACCTTTCCAGCGCATATGGCAAGAGGTCGCGGCGACCAGCGGAGCTGTGGCAAGCGGCGCCGACAAGATTGCCATCGTGGCAAGCGGTGGCGCCCGACGGTCCCTTTCGCAGACCGTTAGGGCGATGTAGACGGGCATTTAATGCCTTTGCCCCTCGCCGCCGTGGTTAGGTATGATACATCGCATAAGTAGCTGTACCAACCACTCCTTTTCCATTTTTACCCTTGTCTACGTTGCCACTGCCGGAGACCCCATTATCATATAAAAAGAGGCCCAAGCGCAACGTAGGAAGGGGTTCGAAGGTTCAAGCAGAGAACACTCACGCCGGGTCTCGTTAGAAGCTTACGCACCTTGTAGCACTCAGCTTCCCGAGCAAGAACTCAATACACTCAGACATGCAGCAAAGAGGAGTGTTATCTCTCCGGAGAGCTCAAGCCGGGTAAACCGCCAGGTGCTTCACCGACTCGCTTCTTCAGGCGACCTCCACTTCGCCGAACCGAAGGGGCTCGGTCCGCCGTCCCATAGGTGTTCGTGGGGCCGATTAGCTTCCCCGACATCTTTGGCGCGCTGTAGGGGCATCGAGATTGTGTGAACCTGATCCGGCGCCCACACGAAGCTAGATCTTCATCATCTTCATCGACATGCCACCAAAGAAGAAGGCTTGGCGGCAGATGTTCCGTCTGCGTCGAACCCACCACCACCGGAGCAAATGGGTGGTGGGGTAGACGCCGCGGAAGAATGGACGCCGACGGGAGCCCACGGTGCTGCCAAGTCCAAGGACAAGGCTGCGCAGACCTCGGCGTCAGACATGCACCGCGCCCGCCTCAGAGGCGCGGGTCGACAGCGTCATGGTATTCACAACGCCATACGCCGTTGGACCAAGATCGAGCTGGTGGATCTCGGATGCTCAAGACCAGCATGCACGCCAACATGTCGGGCGCGAGCAAGGCACGGTCGCTCGACGGGATATCGCCTTCTAACATAGTTAGAAGTCCGAGCATATCCGCTCCTCGCGCCGCTCGCCATCGCCACCCACCACTCCGTGAAGCTTTGGCGAGCTCAATCGCTTCCTGGATTACCCTCCAACAGCCGACAAGGTCGATGAATGGAGGGCCACCATTCGTAGTCTCATCGGCTTTGCTAACGGCGACGCCCGCGTGGCAGCCGAAAGTGCATCGCCGCCGCAGGATCGCCAAACACGAGCCGGTGGCGATTTAAACCGGTGGGGGTGCAACCACCATGCACTCTCCGCCCCGAAGGCCAAGATCACCGACTCGTTGGATCCACCTCGACAGCGACTCCACCGCATCATCGGATCCACGAGCTCGTCGCGATCAGCGCCAAGTTCTTCACGAACGACAGCAAGAAGACGCTCGAACTCGCATCAAGCGCCGAAGAGAAGCGCGGCGTCAATCCGACCAGCGCGCTGGGCCCTCTGTCGACATGCATGCGCCAGGGGAACCAGGCGACTTGCCGTACGCGGTAGGTTGCTCTGCGTTCACTCGTTAGCTGCGGCAAGTCCAAAGGGCTCAAAGAAGAAGAATTTCAAGCCGACGCATTTAGAGAAGTACAACGGCAAGACGATCCGTCGAAGGTCCTCAAGATCAACACCAAGGGTGCCGAGGAGCAGTCTGCCCGGCAAGCCCTAGGGTTTGTTCCATTGAAGCTGCACGCCCCGACAAGTTTTGCTCCGGCAAGCTTGCTCGAACGTCAAGCTGGCCGAGCCGCAGTGTTCTCGCCGTGGAAGCAGATGTTCCCGCAACAGCAGATGTGCCTTTAGTCCTTGTTGTCGAGCCGCATAAGCTCCAAAGATGGGCACAGCAGATTGTCCGCTTCTTCGCATGTGAGAACTTCCGAAGAGCAAGAAGAAGCGGAAAGAGTAGCCCGGCAATCAAGTATGTACCAGTTTGTCGACAACACACTGCATGTAAGAAGACTCAACGGTGTGAAATTGAAGTGTATTCACCGAAGACGGACAAAAGCTGTTGGCAGAGATACATGGAGGCATATGTGGTCACCACATTGGCGCCAGAGCACTTGCCGCAAAGCGTTCTAGCAAGGTTTCTTTTGGCCGACAGCCCTCCAGATGCAATCGCACAAGTAACCAAGTGTGAAGCGTGCTGGCCCATTCCAAGCAGATACACCACCAGCTCAAACTCTCCAGACGATCCCTTTATCCCGGCCATTTTCGGTCCGGGGCTCGACATCCTCGGCCCTTTTCCCCGAAGTTGTCGGGGCTTTGAGTACTTGTACGCTGTAATCGACAAGTTCACAAAGTGGCCGAAAGTGGAAGCAGTGAGGAAGGTGACAAAGACAACAGCCAAGTTCTTTAGGTCGATTGTTTGCCGCTTCGAATCCCTAACAGGATCATCACCGACAACGGCACGCAATTCACGAGCCGCACCTTCATGCAAGACGTCCCAAGATCTTGGCGCCAAGGTCTGCTTTCGCTTCTATTGCTCGCCCAAGAAGTAACGGTCAAGCGGAGAGGGCGAATCTTTGAAGTGCTGCGGGCTCAAGACCAGAACTTTCGGCTGTGCTGCACAAGTGCGGAAAGAATCGATTGAGGAGCTGCCGGTGGTTCTTTGGTCGATCAGACGACGCCAAATCGAGCCAGCGCCGACACCTTTCGCCTAGTCTATGGAGCAGAGGCAGTTCTCCCCACGGAACTCGTGATACGGGTCACCTCGAGTGCTCGCTTATGATGAGCTTGAGCAAGAGCAGCTATGCGACAAGATGACGCTGCTTCCTTGAGGAGGATCGTCTTTCAGCTGTCAGACGAGCTGCTTGATACCATCTAGCTTTGCACCGCTACCATAGCCGCAAAGTTAATGCCAAGTCTCGAGGAAGGTGACCTTGTTCTTCGGTAGCGTTCAGTCCGCCAAGAATTCCAACAAGTTGACGCTTGAAGTGGGAAGGCCCTTACCGGGTGAAACGAGTCACTAGGCCTGGCCGTCCGCCTTTGAGACCGAAGATGGCATTCCGGTGAGCAACTCCTGGAACATTGAGCATCTTCGTAAGTTTTACCCGTAAGGCGCGGTTGCCGGAACCCGTTCCGGCACCCACCTTTTGTACAAGTCTTGCCGATGTTGCATGTAATCCTTTGTACAAAGCCAGGCGCAGACCCCGTGCATATGTGCTTCGCACATCTTGTCAATTTCATGCTTTCTACTTCTATTTTGCATGCGTTATCTGACACTTTGTGCAGCACCTACCCCCGGTAAGCAATAACGAGCCATAAGGCTCCATATCTTTATTTTCTTCTTTCTATTTCTCAAAGAAAGGAAGGTTCCTCGCCCACAAGTTTGCCGGGGAAAGGAGAAGATAATGGTGTGGACCAAGCGTCGCCAAGGAAGTCTAGCCTTACCGGAAGCAAACGATGTAAAAGCTAAGTTGTTAAAGTTTGAGCAATCAGTTTTAAAAATTTTAAGTTATCTTCCTCGAACGACCGCATTTTGTATGGAAAACCTGTGCGCGGAGGAACCAACTCGTAGCTAGTTGCGCCTTACTTTGTTTCGAGTCCGCTCAACAACTTAAGTGAGCTGCGACTAGTTGGCATAAGGTTTCTTGTCGGAAGCGGCACCGCCAAAGAAGTTCTTGACTTCAAGACTCAGCGCTCATGACCAGGTGTGCATACGACAAGTTCCCTAAAAGCGTAGGGCAAAAGCATACAAAGGAAGGAATCAAGTAAAGGAAATAACATAGCAATCACTATCCGAAATAGAGTTATATTACAAGATAACTTGTCGCAGCTCTAATAGACCGTTCTCATAACATGACCAGCAGCGGCAAGAAGAAAAGAAAACGAGCAGCTCTTCATCAAAAGTTTCTCCTTCGGTCGGCGCCCTGGAGCTCGACGCCCATGGGAGCTTGATGAAGACGCCATCGCCGGCCTTCAAATAGGCGTCGGGCTGGGGCTCTTGAGCCGACAGGCGGAGGGATCGGCGGTCGGTGTAGCGCTGGCGCCTCCTGCGACCTCAGGGCCGTCGGCGATCGCGGACCTCGCCCGGCTCTGGCGGCAGCTTTGGCGGCCTCTTCGCCCGGCGGGCTCGTCGGCGCCAGCTTCTTCTCCGATGGCAGCGGCGTCGTTGCCAAGATAAGCACGCGTCCTCCTCGCCAGCCTCGGTCTCCATTGGCTCTGTGGCGGATGGATCTGACGACCGGAAAATGAAGAAAAGTCAAGCAAATATTCAAAAGAAAATCAGAGGAAGAAGAACACAAGGAAAGTTTTCAAGCAAGAGGATTACCTGCTTAGGGTCTGCAGTCATGGTCTCCGCCACTGTGGGATCGCTGGTGCCGCCCTTGCTCGAGAGCTGTCCTTGCCGGAGAATCGCCTTGCCGGAGAACGCCCCTTGCCGGGAATCCTCCCTTGGCGGTGTAGTCGGCAGAAGGCATGTCGAGCGGCTTCAAGGCACTCCTAGTAAGGCTGCTCGCTTCCTACACAAATCGCCAGCCGATATCAAGAAAGAAAGGGCACCCATGCACGCCTAACAGCAGGAAGTAAACCATATACTTACTGGGGTTGCGCTTGGGCTATGGCCAAGAACCCAAGGTGCGTCTGCGTTCTGCTTTTGGGCTCCGCCCAACAGCCGTGGCACTGCAGGTGGCCCAGTTCGGGGCTCTGCCGGTGTACTAGAGTAGGGTACCCTAGTATCCCTAACTTGTGCACGGGCGATTGCAGCCCTCCGCAAGGCTTACCGGTGACCGCCAAGGTCCTTCGTGGTTCCTTTAGAGCCATTCAAGAACAAAGTATTCAAGCCAAGGAGACAAGGCCCGCAAGAGGAGCTTGTCATGAAGGCCACCCAAGGCACCTAGGAGGCAAGGCCCGGCAAGAGGAGCTTGCCGGAAGGCCACCCAAGGCACCTAGGAGACAAGGCCCCGCAAGAGGAGCTTGTCGGGAAGGCCCGGTGAGCGACAAGCTTCCTGGACGCGACAAGACAACAACTGCGGGCAAGGCGCTTGCCGCGCATCACCACTCAGACTGCGCTCCAAAGACATCCACTAACGTGTCGCTCGGGACCTTTCGGTAGCGCTGTGGCAAGAGGTCGTGGTGGCCGGAGCGCGGTGGCAAGCGGCGCCGACAAGATTGCCATCGTGGGTAAGCGGTGGCGCCTAACGGTCCCTTTCGCACCGTTAGGGCGACGTAGATGGGCATTTAATGCCTTTGTCCCCGCCGCCGTGGTTAGGTATGATACACTGTACAAGTAGCTGTACCAACCACTCCTTTTCCATTTTTACCCTTGTCTACGTTGCCACCTGTCGGAGACCCCTTTAGCATATAAAAGGAGGCCCGTGCGCAACGTAGGAAGGGGGTTGGAAAGGGTCGGAAGCCAGAGAACACTCACGCTCGGTCTCGTCAGCAGCTTGTGTGTACTGTAGCACTCAGCGCTCCTGAGCAAGAACTCAATACACTCGTGACATGCAAAGAAGAGGGAGTGTTATCTCTCCGGAGAGCTCCGAAGCTGGGTAAACTGCTCGTGTGCTTTGCCTCAATCTGCTCTTCGTGCGACCTCCGCCCCCCGCCGAACCGAAAGGGGCTCGGTCCGCCGGTGCCATAGGTGTTCGTGGGCCAGATCAGCTTCCCCGACACTCCGGGAGGAAGTAGTAACGAGATCCTAAAGTTAGATTTTAGTAAAAATTGTTTAACCCGAATAGAAGAGAGTTCAGAGTCCCAGAGTAAAGGTCGAGGAGTAAAAGATCCTAGTACCACCCGATGGCGACGTGGGCCCGTAAGGCACACAGCCAAGTTAGTAAAAGTTTTGCAATGTCTAGACTCGACTTCGCCAAGGAGTGTGGAAGGGGATTCCTACAGCAATGGCTCGATACCAACTTGTGACGCCCGATTCAATCAGACACTAATCATACACGCAAACGCAGTACGATCAAGATCATGGACTCACGGGAAGATATCACAACACAACTCTAAAAAATAAAATAAGTCATACAAGCATCATAATACAAGCCATGGGCCTCGAGGGCTCGAATACAAGTGCTCGATCATAGACGAGTCAGCGGAAGCAACAATATCTCGAGTACGTACATATGTTAAACAAGTTTGCCTTTAAGAAGGCTAGCACAAACCGGGATACATATCGAAGAGGCGCAGCCTCCCGCTCGGGATCCTCCTAACTACTCCTGGTCTTCGTCCGTGGGCTGCACGTAGTAGTAGGCACCTCCGGGGTAGTAGTCGTCATCGACGGTGGCGTCTGGCTCCTGGACTACATCGGCTGGTTGCAGCAATCGGGTAAATAAAAGGGGGAAAAGGGGGAACAAAGCAACCGTGAGTACTCATCCAAAGTACTCGCAAGCAAGGGGCTACACTACATATGCATGGATATATGTGTAAAGGGCCATATCAGTGGATCGAATCGCAGATGCCGTAATAAGAGGGGATAGCTAATCCTCGTCGAAGACTACGCTTCTGGCAGCCTCCGCCTTGAAGCTTGTTGCAGAGAGTAGACTGAAGTCCTCCAAGTAGCATCACATAGCAATAATCCTACCCGGCGATCCCCTCCTCGTATCCCTGAGAGAGAGCGACCACCGGGTTGTATCCGCACTTGGAAGGGTGTGTTTTATTAAGTATCCGGTTCTAGTTGTCATAAGGTCAAGGTACAACTCCAAGTCGCCCTGCATCAAGATCACGGCTATTCGAATAGATTAACTTCACCTGCAGGTGCGCCACATAACCCAACACGCTTGATCCCATTTGGCGGACACACTTTCCGGGTCATGCCCGCCCCGGAAGATCAACACGCTATGCCCCACCTAGGCTCAACAGAGAGGTCAAGACGCCGTTCTAAACCTAAGCGCATTGGGGTCCGGGCCCATCGCCTCGAGCACACCTCAAGACATTGCGTATGGCCGGAAGCAGACCTAGCCTAGTGGCGTTCCATCCAATCCGCCACACGCCGCCGCCGACGTCACGGCGTTCGGCTGATACCACGACGCCGAGTGCCCATATCTTTCCCACGTAGTTGGTTAGTGCGTATAGGCCCGTAGCCAGACTCAGATCAAATACCAAGATCTTGTTAAGCGTGTTAAGTATCCGCGAATGCCGAACAGGGCCAGGCCCACCTCTCTCCTAGGCGGTCTCAACCTGCCCTGTCGCTCCGCCACAAAGATCCACTCATGGGTGCTCCACCACCAATTCGACTTTTAGTCTCCACATGTATCATGTATAAAGTATATAGTATATACCCGAGATCACCTCCCGAGTGATCTCGGCCCGATAGTATAGCACAGCAGACGGACAAAAATGTAGGGCCACAGATGGAATACTAGCATCCTATACTAAGCATGTAGGATTGCAGGTAAAGGTAACAACATTAGTAACAAGGACAAAGCTATGCATCGTGATAGGTATAATGAAGCAAGAATATGCTACACTACTCTAATGCAAGCAGTATAGAGTAGAATAGGCGATATCTGGTGATCAAGGGGGGGGCTTGCCTGGTTGCTCTGGCAAGAGAGAGGGGTTCATCGTCGATGTAGTCGTACTCGGTGGCATCAGCGCCGGTCTCGGGGTCTACCGGGGAAGAAGAGGGGGAAGAAACAGTAAATACGGAGCCAACAAAGTATCACAAACATAACGAGGCAATACGCGGTGCTAGGTGTGCCCTAACGCGGTAGTAGGTGATACCGACGAAGGGGAAAAACATCCGGGAAAGTATCCCCGGTGTTTCGCGTTCATGTTCCATGTTCGATATGCTAGGGATGTGTGGCGGACGAACGGGCTGCGTATCCGGATTCGTCTCGTCGTTCTGAGCAACTTGCATGTAGAAAGTATTTTAATCCGAGTTACGGATTCAAAGATATGATTTTCTAAAGATTTTATTAATTTCTGAAATTTAATTAATTATTTAATTAATTCGAAAATGATTTAATGACATCAGCATGATGTCATGCTGACATCAGCAGTCAACAGAGTTGATTGGTCAACCTGACCAGTGGGTCCCACTGGTCAGTGACACAATTAATTAACAGATTAATTAAACTAATCCTAATTAATTAGGGGTGGGCCCTAATCATTATTGTTTGATTAATTAACTATCAGTTAATTAGGTTAATCTAATTGTGATTAATTAACTTAAATAATTCGTTAATTAATTAATTAATTTAATTATTATTATCTATTTATTTATTTTTATTATTATTGTTTTTTAATCCTTTTTTTTATTAAAACGTTATCTGGGCGGGGCCCATGTGTCATAGGGCCATAGGGGCCTTTGCGGGTATGCGGTTTACGCGCAACCCAACAAAGTGGGCGCTGAAGCGCTGGCAACGGCGACGGGCGCCTGTAGCCTGGGCGGGCGTGTCTGCGGGTTACGGCGGGCCGCCAATGGGCACGCGCCACGCGGGCGGAGGCGACAGGCGCAAAGGGCGCAAGACACGGTGATTTAACGACGGCGGCCCGAGGCAGCAAAGAACAACCACGTAGCAGCGGCAGGAAGAGGAGAAGGCTGTGGCGGAGCACGGCGAGGGGAAGGAGGCCGCGGCAGCGAGGGCGTACAGGCGCGCACAAGACGCTGGGCCGCAGCAGCGGTGTGGACGCGAGCGCCATGGGTTGGCCGGGTGCGGCCGCGGGCGACGCTCGGTGGTGGAGCCGAGCGCAGGAGTGGCGCGACCACGGCAGAGAGAGGAGGAAGGGGAGCTCACAGAGGAGGAGTAGGGCACGGGCAAGGGGCGCGGGTGGGCGATGTGGACGACCGGGCGACGGGGAAGCGATCCCCAAGGCGTCCCGGTGGTGGTGGTGCTCAATGACGGCTGGTCTTCCGGGCGGCAAAGGATGGCAAACGGCGACGGTGCGAGGGCACCTGTCGGGGAGGAGATGAGGTCGGGGCGACGAGGACGAGGTAGTCCGGCGAACGACGACGGCGGGGTTCGGGACGACGGCGTGGTGGCGCCGGAGACGTGCCCCGATCTGAATCAAGGGCGGGGCAGAGGCGAGGGGAGGAACTTCGAGGCGTCCGGCGAGGTGGGGATCTCCGGGCGGCGGATGGCGGGTCAGCGCCAAGGCCGGGATGGTGCTGGCGGCGGGCGCTGGGGCCGGCCTCGAGCACGGGCAGGTGCCCAGATCGAGCGGGGAGGGCGGGCTGCCCGATCCAGATCGGGGAAGGAGAGAGGCGGGGGGAAGCGAGTGGGGAGTGGGGATCGGTTAGGGTTTGGTGGCGGGGGTTACAGGTGGGGGCCGATTGGGCGATGGCGGGTGGGCCGTTAGCTGATTGGGCCGGTGGTCGAATGGGCTTACAGTTGGTCACCGGCAGGGGGTTCTTTTCCGTTTCCTCTTTTTTTTGTTTGTTTGTTTGTTTGTTTTCTGTTTTCTTTTATCATTTCTTTCTTTTCTGTTTAAATCATTTTAAACCATTTAGCCATTTTATAAAAAGGTGTTTGTTGCACCATAATTACCCTAGTAATATTCGGCAACCACCGAACATTTTTGTTTTAAGTTTTGAAAACTTTTATTGTTGTCATTAATTTGAATTTGAATTTTGAACGGTTCCGAATTATTGCGAGGACAGCAACAGTAACCGAGGTGTCATGGCACGACTAGCGTGGGATTACTGTAGCCTAATTACCCGGGCGTCACATAGAACCATCACACGCGATGAGTTCGATGTCATCTACACCCGTTCTTCCATGACGGTGAAAGGATGCCTTGCTCGCTTCAGACGCATGTTCAAAAACTCAAACGATGAGTGGGTCGCTGGGCTAGATGTTGAGTGCACAACAACCCTGGACAAAGAGAAGAATCTAAAGGAGGAAGAGAAGATGAAGCCCGCCGTGATCCAGGTTTGCGTGCATGACTTATGCTTGGTCTACCGCATATGCCATGCCGATGTTGCGTGCGAGGAATTTAAGAACTTCCTCAAGGGCGGCCGAGTCAAATTCGTTACTATAGACTTTACGAACGACAGAAGAGTCCTAGATCGGATAGACCTCATTGTAGGCAACCCCTTCGACCTCCAGAAGAATGGGCTGGTGCCCTCCCGTTATCAGCCTTCACGCCGACCTGGCAGGAGCCATGGTTCATCCTTCGTACGGTAAACTGAAGAAACCTCCGCACACGTTTCATCATGCATGGCAATTTAATGTACTAGATGTAGACCACATCCACTACGCTGCAATGGATGGCTACCTTTGTTTTTCAATATCTACAAGGGTTGGATGAAGAGCAAGAGCCAAGTGTGCGGTTCAAGCAAAGAAGTATCGGCCAAGAGGAAGAGGGACAAGGACGAAGTCGAGGACGTGGACGAGGACTCCGAGTAAGGTGGCAGTGTTGTTGCTCATGGTGGTTCTAATGCAGTGTCTACCAGATTAGTTGCTTAGTTTAATTTCAGGTGTGCTTAGTTTTATTTGAGGGGTGTGTTGTGCTGAGCCCCCAGCAGAACTATGTTATGTTTATTCTCGTTACTTCAACTCTTCAGTACGTACATACTAGTATATCTTACAGTTCATGTTTTAGTTGGTATAGTACTACCACTTGTTTCTTCACATTATATACATACAATATATATGACCAACATCATATAGCCAGCAGTTTAGTTGTCAAAGAATTTCAAGGTGCTTAGTTTTATTTGAGGGGTGTGTTGTGCTGGACACCACTATTGTTACTCAAATCTCTTTTGCCATGTTATAATGACATAAATACCGATGAACCAACATGCCAGCTCTCCCTCTATCTCACTACAGTAAAATAAAGTGTGGGGCCTACTTGATCCCAACAACATTCTTATTTTCCTGTAAAATTATTTGCTTGGATACTCCTGACAAGCGGGGCCACACTTATCATTGTAAGAATCGGCTTATTTTTGTCACGTAACATGGTCAACGGGTTTGATTTGAAAATAACAATGTCTAATGGCATTTTTTAGCAAACATCTAACTTAACGATGGCATTTTTTAGATATCTAATTGCATTTTTTAGCAGGCATCTCACGGATCGATAGCATTTTTGAGTAGTTGTAACTTCTAATGGCAAAACTGAGTAGTGATACACAACTAGTGGCATAAATAATAAGAACCCAACAATTAAATAGGTATGCTAATTTCTTTAATAGAATTTAGCACCCCATTTAAGCACGTACTAGCTTTTTTAATAGTACTATATGCATAATTTGGCGACGAGCGGTCTCTATATCTACCACCTTTTTGTTTAATTTCATCTTGTTAGTTTTGCTCCATGGCACAATTCATCGATACTACTACTATACAAAAGTATACATTTTTTAAAAGGCTAGAGGGCGGGGCAGTCCAGCTCTGTCGGTTTCACGAGAGGCGAGGGCCTTTGTGATTTGACGGCTCATTACTGCTGGAAGGCAGGGCCTTATGATTTGACCGCTCGTATAAATGTGCCGACGACCTGAGGAGAAGCAAAGAACCGTGCGGTATTGAGGGAGTCCTGGATTAGGGGGTGTCCGGATAGCCGGACTATAGCCTTTGGTCGGACTCCTGGACTATGAAGATACAAGATTGAAGACTTCGTCCCGTGTCCGGATGGGACTTTCCTTGGCGTGGAAGGCAGGCTTGGCGATACGGATATGTAGATCTCCTACCATTGTAACCGACTCTGTGTAACCCTAACCCTCTTCGGTGTCTATATAAACCGGAGGGTTTTAGTCCGTAGGACGAACAACAATCATACTATAGGCTAGCTTCTAGGGTTTAGCATCTCTGATCTCGTGGTAGATCTACTCTTGTACTACCCATATCATCAATATTAATCAAGCAGAGTAGGGTTTTACCTCCATCGAGAGGGCCCGAACACAGGTAAAAACATCGTGTCCCTTGTCTCCTGTTACCATCCGCCTAGACGCATTCGGGACCCCTACCCGAGATCCGCCGGTTTTGACACCGACATTGGTGCTTTCATTGAGAGTTCCTTTGTGTCGTCATATTTAGGCCCGATGGCTCCTTCAATCATCAACAACGACGCGTCCAGTGGTGAGACTTTTCTCCCGGATAGATCTTCGTGATTCGGGCGGCTTTGCATGCGGGCCAATTAAACTGGCCATCCGGAGCAGATTGAAAGCTACGCCCCTGGCCATCAGGTCAGATTTGGAAGTTTGAACTATACGGCCGACGTCCGTGGCGACTTGATCTTCAACGGATTCGAGCCACAGCCAAGCGCGCCGCACTGTCTCGATGGGCATGATCTAACTCTGTCGCCGAACAGTGCTCTGGAGGCCGCACCCGTGTCCGCTCGGAGCCGACTGAGCCGATCGAGGACGGTTGGCTGGACACCGCCTCGGGGGCCGCGATCTCTACGGCGATTGAGCTGAACACCAACCCTGTCCTTTGCGAAGCTCGTGACTCCAAGGTGCCGGACTCCTCTCCGGACTCCGAACCCTCCGCGCCCCTGCCAATCGAATCCGATTGGGCGCCGATCATGGAGTTCATCGTCGGACATCTTTCAAAGACTCGCCCTTTGGCGACATCCTGAATTCACTAAAATCTCTCTTTATTAGGAGAGCCCTGGCCGAACTATGGTCAGGAAGGTTGGGATGCGGACGACGAAGAAATTCGACGCCCACCCACCACCCACTTCGTAGCCACTATCGAAAGTTTAAACGACGTGCTCGATTTCGACTCCGAAGACATCGACGGTATGGACGATGATGCAGGAGATAATTATGAACCAGCACCAATAGGGTACTGGACAGCCACCTCATCTCACGATGTATACATGGTGGATACACCTAAAGGAAGCGACGACGAGGAACAACGGGACGCTACGAAGGATAATTCCCTTGAAAAGCAGTCAAAACGGCGACGTAAGCGCCGCTCAAAGTCTCGCCTTGAGAAAGACAGCAGCCATACAGACCCAGCCATAGAGCAGGGCGAACCGGTGGATGACGAACATGCTATCGAGCAACCATCCGAACAGGATAACTTGGATAAACAATCCGTCCCCGATGAAGATAACAGTCCGGACGATCTCACGCCGGACAAGTTGTTGGAGCAGAAGAACCTCCACAAAAGGCTCGTCACCACTGCGCGTAGCCTGAAAAAGCAGAAGCGGAAGCTCAAAACAGCGGAAGATGCACTCAGAATCAAATGGAGCAAAGTACTCAACACCGCAGACAAATACGGCGATGCCGCCAAACAAAGAGCTACGAAGCGCAAACTACTGCCCGAATTGATGAGGAGGCCGTGAAACCCGGCAATCAAAGAACAAAGAGGCCGCCCGGTCGGATAGACGACCACATGGCAAACATAGAGCGGCAAGCGGCGCCGCACACAAGCCGGCACGCGATCCGCATAAGGATTCACATCAAAAGGATGGCCCAATTGGGTCTATCTATGGGCCAAGAGAGCAAGCTCTAGTAAGCAATGCAACACACCAAATATCCGAACATCACGGCACACCCAAATATAGGGGTGCCGCACACCCCCTATGTTTCACTGACGAGGTGCTGGATTATGAATTTCCAGCGGGATTCAAGCCCGTAAACATAGAGGCATACGACGGAACAACAGACCCGGAGTCTGGATTGAGGATTACATCCTCCACATACACATGGCAAGAGGATATGACCTCCACGCCATAAAATACTTACCCCTCAAGCTCAAAGGGCCAGCCCGGCATTGGCTCAAAAGCCTCCCCGAAAATACCATTGGAAGTTGGGAAGAGCTTGAGGATGCTTTTCGGGCAAATTTTCAAGGGACTTATGTCCGCCCTCCGGATGCAGACGATTTAAGTCACAAGACTCGACAAACCGGAGAGTCAGCCTGCAAATTCTGGAACAGGTTCCTCACCAAAAAGAACCAAATAGTCGACTGTCCGGACGCCGAAGCCTCAGCAGCTTTCAAACACAACGTCCGAGACGAATGGCTCGCCAGACACCTTGGCCAGGAAAGGCCGAGAACAATGGCCGCATTAACAAGCCTCATGACCCGCTTTTGCGCAGGAGAGGATAGTTGGCTGGCAAGATGCAATACCAGCGACCCAAGTACATCCGAAGTCAGGGATGGAAATGGGAAACCACGACGCAGCAAGGACCAGTGCCGGACCAAGGGAAACAGCCCGAAGAGCACGGCAGTCAAAGCCGAATTCAAAAGCTCTCGGCAGAATCATAAGAAACCACCCCTTCAGGATAACAGGGACGAGCTATCTAACCTAAACAAAATCTTGGACAAGATATGCCAAATCCACAGTACTCCCGGGAAGCCTGCAAACCATACCCACAGAGATTGTTGGGTCTTCAAGCAGTCCGGCAAACTCAACGCCGAACACAAGGGGCTCGACACACGAAGCGAGGACGATGACGAACCCCACAAGCAGACCACCGGAAAACAAAAGAATTTCCCACAAGAAGTCAAAATAGTAAACTCACTTCATGTGACAAAAGGGAAAAACAGAGCGGTGTCCATAGAAATACGCGCCATACGGCCTATCCCAGAGGAGTCCCGCCACTGGTTGTTAAAACCAATCACCTTCGGCCATCAGGATTACTCTCGAAGTATCTGGAATGCAGGATGGACCACCTTGATATTAGATCCGATAATCGACGGACTCCAATTTACACAAGTCCTAATGGACGGCGGCAGTGATCTAAACCTGCTATATCAGGACACAATCCGCAGGATGGGGATAGACCCAACCAAAATTCGCCATAGCAACACTTCCTTTCAAGGGGTAATGTCAGGCCCATATGCCCATTGTACGGGCTCTCTACTGCTAGAAGTTGTGTTCGGCTCATCCGACAACTTCCGTCGTGAAAAGTTAATCTTCCACATCGCCCCATTTAAAAGTAGCTATCAAGCACTATTGGGACGCGAAGCTTTTGCCCGCTTCAACGCAATACCGCATTATGCATCTCTTACACTTAAAATGCCCGGTCCACGGGGCATCATCTCATTAAAAGGAAATTTCGAGTGTTCCTCGAGCACAGAAGAATGTGAGACTGCCTTGACAGCCACACACTAATCCGGCTTCGCTAATCAAAGCACCTAAACAAGGTCGTTCAGACCCCGGACACGGTTAGGCGAGTCCGGCGTAAATATACAAGGGCTTACTAGCCGCATACCCCCTTACAAGGGGCTCCATGCATGTATAACAAGAGACAATAAAGCTCAATTTTATTCATTTTTTTTGAATCGTACTCTGTTTATTTAATATAAAGTACATTTTTCGCACGATCTTTTTTTCAACTAAGTTCCTCTCTTTTACAGATGAACGCCGTATACACCCGGCCCGTGATACAAGACAACGGAGACACAGGCGCAGACGTGCAGTGGGGACCCGTTGCAAGGATTCTTTTCAGATTAAGACCCTGCATAGACCTTTTTTACTGTCTCTTGTTGATACACATCCCCCGGTTTCTTGCTATAACCGAGGAGGAGGCTGGCGTTTTGGCATCGGGCCGCATCAATTTCTTGCGCTGCACTGGACACCAGGGCTTGTTACCAAGGGCGTTGTTCGCCCGTTTTCATAAAGACCGAATACCTTAGGGAGTGTTCGGCGTCTCGAGTTAGGCCTTATATGCATCAGCTCGAATCATGTCTTTGGTCAAATGTTGGGTTTGCCCGGCTCACGTGTTTTGCTGCCTTACGTTCCGTTCTATCGGCTAACGCGGCACCGGAGAACTCTTGTGATTGTGCCCGGTTCGCCAGTGAGCACCTCAAGAGAGAAAGCCGAAAACCGATTGTCATGATATAGCGTGAGACTGGTCAACCACTCGATGACCCACCGGAATGTTTAGAATTCCTCGCATTAACGAAGGACCGTTTCGGTCGAGCACATACGCCCGAATTCGGGAGGCGCGGTGCCCCTAGGGGCTATATAGTAGCCCCACCATCGAACTCCTATGGCTAAGTGAAAGTGATAAAGCATTATAGTCCGGTTGCCTAGTTTGCTACGCTATCATCTCCTTCTGAGGACCAAGACGTTGGATTAAGTGTGAAAATGCGCCTTTTGCAAACACCCCGCATTATGTGCGTGAATGAAGCCGAAGACTGCCCTCTTTCAGGTTATATACACATATACATTAACGGCCGCACAGGAGGTATTTTAATACTTGAATGCACAAGTATAAAAAGCTCTTATATTCTATTAAAACATTGTTTCACAAATCATACATGTCATTAGAACATAATATCCTTCGAGCATTGCGTCTCTATTAAACGAGCGCCCTGCAGGACTTCCTCAAAATAGTGCTCGATGTACTCGGCTTCGTCCGAATCTTGGGATGCAACGTCGGTGGCCTTCATCTAGGCCCAGTATGTCTTGACATGGGCAAGAGCCATCCGCGCACCCTCTTTGCATGTTGACTGCTTCATTGCATCGATTTGTGGCACCGCACCAAGGAAATGTTGCACCAAGCCAAAATAACTCTTGACTCGGGCCTTTTCGCCACAAATGAGTCACGACATCCTTCATGGCAAGTCCGGACAACCTATTCAGCTCAGCCCATTCGGCCAAACGATCGGTTAATGGAAGTGGACGCCTGGACTATGGAAGCTGCGACCAAAAAGCTCTTCCATTCCGTGATCCTTTTGACCTCGGAAGTGTTCGGCCGCGTCTGCGGCACTCGCCGCCAAGTCCAGATAAGCATCCTCCGCACCCCACAGCCGGTCCAACTGAGCATACTTAGGATCCGTGAATTTCCTCCACAGCAGAAAGGATTTTCCAGCCGCGATATCTCCAGCCTGACGTAGCTCCTCCTTCATAGCTCTCATCGCAGAGCGAGCATCCTTGGCCTCGGTGGCGGCCTTTTTCAGGTCCTCTTGCTCCGCTCGACCTTCTTTTTCAAGAAGCTCGCAGCGGTCGGTAGCATTCTTCAACTTCACGGCCATCTCGGCCATTTCTTTCTTGCTTCGGCAGTGAGCAGCCTGTTCGGCTTTTAGCTCTTCGGCCGCCTTTAAGGCAGCCGCATCACTTTTTCTGGCTTGCTCCTTGGCTCGGGCGAGTTCCGCCCGAAGGTTCTCCATGGCAGCGGCACCATCTGCATCAAGCATACATGTTGTAAGGCACAGACATCAAGCTCCCTTACCAAGTGTCCGCGGAGAAGCTGCATACCTTGTGACTCGTCAAGCCACTTATTGACAAGCGCGATGTCAGCATCCGCCACGTCAAGTTGCCGCTTTAGTTTGGCAAATTCATCAGTTCGGCTTGCCACCGGACGCTTCGCCACCTACATAGGAAGAGCGCATATTATACCTGGGATTATGATCCTCGGCGCGTTGTCATTTTTGACAACGCACCAAGTCTCAGGGGCTACTATCTACACAGGGCGCATTCTATATGCAGAACTGTCAGAAGGTACATCATTTTGCGTACCTCAAACCTCGTCAGTAAACTTCTGACGGCTTCATGCAATCCGCTCTCAGCGGATGAAATCCTTTCAATCACCGTATCCATTAACGCACGGTGACCTTCTGAGATAGACGCTCGCCCGAGCAGATCCTTCAACTCCTCCGACCGTACACCAGTTGGTGCCGGACTCGTCCGATGGCCTTTTTCGAAGGCCGGACGCGGAGGGCTTCGAGGGGACACACGGCCACCTTCCGGCCCCACCGGATTCGGAGAAACCCTCCGCGATGACACCTCAGGGTCGCCCGCCTCGCATGACAGTACGGCAGGCGGAGGCGTTTCGCTCTCCATCATCTCCGGACGAAGATCCCCCGAAGACGAGCTCTGCTGAGAAGGGCTGAGATCCGAACTACAAGGTAAAGTTTTGATTGTCTTCAGAAATAAAACAGGGATGTCCCTTATTGTAAAACTCCCTTCTCTACTCACGGCTCGTTGGAGGGCTGATCTCCTTGGGGAAATAGTGCGGCTGGGGCATCTCCCGGCGCGGGACCCTCGGGCGAAGATTTCTTCCCCCGTTTTGAGGCCTTGGTCTCTGGATCTTCAGAAGCGGTCCTCTTCTCCCCCTGGGTGGAGGGATTTTGATCCCCTTTCTTGATAACCTCCTTGGCGAGGCAAGAGCTTCCTGTTCCCCTTCGCCTTCTTCCAAAGGCGCAGCCTTCAACATCTTGGTTATCTGGGATCCAGCGTGGTCTCGTGGAGGGGCGGACACCTTATCAGTTTTGCTTTCGCTATCCACTCCTGTTCAAGGGACAGCTCTTTTAAGGGCAAGTTTATGATAAATATGCGGATAGCATGTCCGGGTACAGGACTACTTACTTGAGTATCCGGGCGATTGCAGCTCAGACCTGCATCCTTGGTCAAGTCCGGACACATTCTTTGTGATCCGAAGAACAGTTGGTACATCTCCACGGGTGTTGCGCCCATGAAATGGTGGAGAGCTCGTCGTCCCTCTGGATTGAACTCCCACAGGTGGAGGGGGCGATGTTTGCAGGGCAGGACGCGATGAATCAGCATGACCTGCGCTACTACGACCAGATTGATCTCCATCTCTAGGAGGTCTCGAATACGGCCCTGCAACAAGGGCACGTCCTTGGACGGCCCCCAGTCAAGCCCTTTGTTGACCCATGACGCCAGACGCGGCGGAGGACCCGAGCGGAAGGCAGGTGGCGCCACCCATTTGGTGCCCCTAGGAGCTGTGATATAAAACCACTCTCGTTGCCACAGACTGAGCTCCCCTTGAAAAGAGCCCTCGGGCCATGGAGCGTCAGCATTCTTGCTTATAACAGCCCCTCTGCACTCTGTCTGCTGCCCCTTGATCATCTTCGGCTCCACTTTGAAGGTCTTGAGCCACAATCCGAAGTGAGGGGTAATGCGGAGGAAGGCTTCGCATATGACGATGAACGATGAGATGTGGAGGATGGACTCCGGATCCAAGTCAAGAAATTCCAGCCCATAATAAAAACATGAGTCACGAAGGGGTCCGTCGGGAAGCCTAACCCCCGAAGGAAGTGAGATATGAACACTACGCTTTCACTAGGCTTGGGAGTGGGAATAACCTGCCCTTGGGCAGGCAGCCGGTGCAAAATTTCGTCGGTTAGATACTTGGCGTCTCTCAGCTTTAGCACGTCTTCTTTCGTGACGGAGGAAGGCATCCACTGGCCTTGCAGGTCGGAGCCGGACATCATTGAAGGACCGAAGCGCCCGAATCAGGAGCTTTGGGTGTTGGAACTCGAGGCGAGGGGCGGATTTGATTGAGATTGAAAGAAAGGAGTGGGGCCTTGGTCTCTTTATAAGGAGGTTGAATACCAAGAGCCCTCCCCGTGACCGTTTGGGACTCGCCTTCGATAGAGGAGGCGTGCCAACGGGCGCGATTGGGTTACCCACGCCCGTATTGATGAGAATCCCGGAATAAGGGGGGCATGATCTTCGCTTTGATAAGACGTGCCAAGGAAACCGCCTAGCTAAACGCGCTGAGGTGGGACAGTAAAAATGATTCGAATAAAGGCTTGGCCATGGTGTGATGTCACGCCATGGAATACGTCAGCAGATTGAATTTGTGTAAAGATCATTCTCTCTACGGTGGTATGTGGAACTTATTTTGCAGAGCCGGACACTATCCTTGTGTTCAAAATCTTCTATGAAGTATTCGAGGAGGAACCCGCCTTGCAATGTCGAAGACAATATGCGCCGGACTTGTCGTCATTGAAGCCTGGTTCAGGGCTCTTGAGGAGTCTGGATTAGGGGTGTCCGGATAGCCGGACTATAGCCTTTGGCGGACTCTGGACTATGAAGATACAAGATTGAATACTTCGTCCCGTGTCGGATGGGACTTTCCTTGGCGTGGAAGGCAAGCTTGGCGATACGGATATGTAGATCTCCTACCATTGTAACCGACTACAGTGTAACCCTAACCCTCTTCGGTGTCTATATAAACCGGAGGGTTTTAGTCCGTAGAGATCTAACAACAATCATACCATAGGCTAGCTTCTAGGGTTTAGCCTCTCGATCTCGTGGTAGATCTACTCTTGTACTACCCATATCATCAATATTAATCAAGCAGGAGTAGGGTTTTACCTCCATCGAGAGGGCCCGAACCTGGGTAAAAACATCGTGTCCCTTGTCTCCTGTTACCATCCGCCTAGACGCACAGTTCGGGATCCCCTACCCGAGATCCGCCGGTTTTGACACCGACAGGTATACTCAAATTTTCCAGTGGAGTACGACGGAGGAGCACGAAACACGGCTGCTCAGTGCTATATGGCGATAAAAAATGATCTAATTTGCTAGTCATCTCATTGTTAGCATTGTTCTATTCATGCCTCGCAGAGAACGTGACACGTGCAGCGAAACACCTGAAGCAAAAGAAGAAACACAGGAGCAAAAGAAGAAGGAAGACGCACACACAAGTCTGGGGCGCTGCTCTCACTACATGAAGGATTGCTGGACGCGGAGTCGTAACTGCTTCTTCATCGCCTCCACGACCTCCATCTCCTTGCGCGTCTCCTCTGCCATATTCTTCATTCTGTCCATGACGCGGGATTTCTCGACGCGAGCCTTCATCATCAGTTCCACGGCCTCATTATGTACCTTGACAGCAGCCGGGTGCTCGATGCGGAGCTTCGCCAACTCCTCCTTCTGTTCCATGACGAGGGCCTGCAGCATCTTCATCGAGGAACTACTATTCTCATGCAGCTTCTTCTAGCCGGCGTTCTCCTCCTTCAGCAGGTCGAGCTCGTGGCAGAGCTTCGCCTTGTCCTCCTGAAGTTGCAGGATTTCACCGGTCTCCTTCTTTCTCCGAGGCAAAGCTCTTCTTCAGCGGCATCACCAAGCCGGCGGTCAACTCCCCCTGCTCATTGAGCTCAGCGGGCATGTCGTCGAGGCTCTCCTTCAGGAGCTCCACCAAGCCGTGGATGAACTCCTTCTGCTTATTGAGGTGCTTATTGAGCTGATCGGGCATGCCGTCGGGCGATAATGACTCCAATGCCGCCAGCTCCGCATGTTCGCCTCCGCGGCTAGGGCGCTCCTGGGAGCCATCGCCTGCCCGTGAGAGATCTTTCGAGGTCTCTGCGTGGCGGTGACCCCTCTCTTTATTTTCCACAGCCTTGGTTGCCGCTCCCTTGTTACGAGTAGTTCTCGACCTAGAGCTCTGCACACCGTCCATGGCAAGGACGGACGAAGAAGGACTTATGAGGAGGAAGGTAGAGTAATTTTCGGTTAGGTAGTTCCCCTTTTTATAACCTAAATACTAGCATTAGTACTAAAACCTGCATAGTGGGAACACGTTCAGGTTTGGTACGTACTAGTAGGTGTGAGCAGGCTTGCACTTAGTTGTAGCACTAGTACTTTTGAATGTGATGGGAACAAGGTAAAGATTAATTGATGGTTTTGGTTTCGAGGCCCGAAACGGCTCCCGATGAGTTTAGTGCAACATAAGTTTCAAGTACTCCCTCCATCTCAGTTTACAAGGCTCGCACGTGTATCAAGGTCGTCAATGTAACTTGTATAAAATAAATTGTTTAACATAAAAAATATATCATTACAATTAGAATATTTAAACTTTGTAATGATATATTTTTCGTAATCTATGCCTCTTATTAAGTTGGTCAAATAAACGACCTAGGTACATGTGCAAGACTTGTAAACTGAGATAGAGGGAGCACTACACTGCTCAAATGTGGTCGCACAAGTCAGTGATGTAACTGGTCGTACATGTCAGACCAAGCCGATGCGTGTCCCTTTGGTGAGACGCGGGTCCGACCGACCGTCTGTTGGTGTGACCGACCGTAAAGTATTACACGATGGAGACTTCTGGTTGTGGCTTTGGTTGATTGTCACAACCAAGCATTCTAAAACTAGTGATAAATCAATTACCATCTTTTTTCCAAACGACCAAGTATTTTCACAGGAATACAATACATATAGATGGAGTGATTGTCAAGGTTGCAAACCGACATGGCGTTGCAAGTTCATCGCAGTGACAACCGACTAGGTCCTTTGCATCACCGGGCGGGGAAGGAGGGCAGCTCACCTCGCCTACCATGAATTCCCAGCGGCGCCGCCGCAACTATTTCCGAGATTTGGCTTCTCCTACCGCCCATTTGAACAGTTGGACCGGGTGCTCATGCCATTGCGCAGGCATGCGCATTCTTTCCTCCGCATTCGACTCCGTGAATATGATCTCTGCCATTAGCCCTAGCTCGAAATCAACGCGACGCTGCCAGATGCTGACATCCCTCAGCATCTCTCCCCTGAGATCAACTTGCGCCTCCGCCTTGTGCTGCGCTAGGCGCAGCTCCTTAGAACTTCTCTCCAATCGATGCGATGCTTCCTCGATCTAATTTTCCCTTGCTGCCCACCACCTGAAACGCAGCCCTGGCATGTCCTCGGGCACCACCGATCTGTGATTCCAGAGCAATGGATCCCCTCTAAAACACATGTGGGTTTCGCTCAAACGCGGCAGTGCTGCGGGCCGCAGCGAGAGGGTAGCCCACGGGATCCTGGGATCTAAGGTATTATCCATGGCGGGATCCGGTGGGCAAGGCGGGGAGGCGATCCTAGGCGCTGGGAGAGCCCTACGAGGCTAAGATAAAGATAGTACTACTCCACTCCGTCCATATTTAAATACAAAGGCCACCAACAGTAGCCCTGGCAAAAATTGATCATGCTGCCTGTTGTGGTCTTCTAGCGTTAGAAGAAGTCGTGTCCGTCCCGGACATCTGCAACGTCCTCTCACGCCTTTTTTGGGGGGACAAACAAAGATCAGGAAAAGACGGACCAGATTCAGAAAAAGGGAGGAAGAGGGCCTCTCGGTGGGAGTGATTCCCCGAAAAGAGATCGTTCCCAGCATCCTCGAGTTCGTAGTCAAACTCACCTTCATCCCCGGTTTATTGGCCCCCTTTTTTTGTGCCACTTTTTATGACATGCATAAATATTATGTTACTTACAAATATGGTCAAAAATTGGCACAAAATACGAAGGAGACCAATGGAAGTACTAGCAACCCATGATTTAACTACTCGCATGTGCACAGTGGAGTAGTAATGTCTTTCTTCCGCCCTCACATCCACTCAATTTGCATGCGCTATATTAATTGACCATCAATGAAGTGAAGGACTTTACACGCGTCAAATTATCACATGGGGTGGATCTTCGTACAAAAATGTGTCCGCCCGTGTACCCGCGTGTGCATGCAAGGGAATGAGGGCATGCGTGGCGTGCGTGCACATCTTCACTTCATGCATGTACCGCCAGTGTGGCTCGGAGAGGACGAGTACATTCTTCTGGAACCAGCATCACGTCACTGTGATCAATCCACACAAGGAGGTCGTGACAACACCTCCACATGTTCCACGTGGCTTCATGAACTGTAAGAGAGACACTGTATAGTGTGCCATTGGAATTCCAATTTACGTGTTTTGCACATACTCGAAGTACTAGTAAGGTACACGTGCATTGCACGCATCAGATTTGGCAACCAAATTATGAATAAATACCACACTATAGCATGTAAGCTTTGAGTCATATATGCCTGATGTAGACCTTCATTTAATTCTTATAGTTCATCTCATTCAAAATCAATTAGTTTTTATAAAAAAGCTAGGGCCTCTTTGATTCGTAGGATTTCCAAAACACGGGAATAGGAAAAACATGGGATTAGAGTGGAATGTCGTCTTGAATCCTACATGATTGTACGAGTGACTGATTGTGCATAGAAAAACACAGGATTCTTTCAAAGAGGTTTGAGTGGGTGGGATGTTTCCTATGAAATCTAGTGCAAATGAATCCTATGGAAAATTTCCTATGCTTTACAATCCTACGAATCAAACAACCAAGATAGGAAAAATTCCTAAGGATTAGAATCCTCCAAAATTCCTTTGAGAATCCTTTGAATCAAAGAAGCCCTTAATCTATTTTATGATTCATGGAATTGTGCGTTGTAAAGCATAAAGTAAAAACAAATAATGGCAATTCAACTAGGAAAAAGTTTGGGCAGTTATGATACGGAAGATTGTAGAACAAAGGAGAAGCACTTGTGTTTTGAGGTTTGTGCATTATGCTTAAGTTCAACCATGGAGTCTGCTAGATTGTACATGTGGCAAAATCCGGTGGGGGGCTAGAAGATGGTGCGAGGGGCCAAGTGGAGGGAGACTATGAAGGAGTGCACAAGTTCGAGATCGATATTTAAAGAGAGGGGGCGAGAATGTGTGCTGTTGCGCGCAGTGGCAGAGCCATGAAAAATAAATGAGCTAGGGGGCAAAGCATTGATAATCCTTTATGAGGAGGGCCAATACATCAACTTAAACCATTTTACCAGCAATTGTATAATTATCACATTAATATTAGCTTCGATATATAGTGATGTTAGGGGGGCATGGCCCTTGCTGCCTCCTGTCTTCGCCACTGTGCACGCGTCTGAGAGATGAAGCGGAAGGCATGGATGATGAGAGGGGGACATTGGATATATAATTAATGTGGGTGTATTAGCTATGTAATCCTATATAGAGAGGTATAGATTGATCGATGTGGACGTGGGAAAGAGGGTGAGACCTCACTAGAATATAGATTGATTGGTTTGTGTGGAAAACTGTGAAAGACCTAGCTATATATACATGCACATAGAGGAACATCGATCGTTGCGCGTGAACATGAGAGATAAAGAATGCCCGATATGATGGAGAGGGGGAGGTGTGTGTGTGTGTGTGTGCATGCATGGGAGACCGACCTGAAGAACAAGATTGCATGTGTGCGAAGGATAATGCCAACTGGTAGTGTGTGTGCATGCATGCACGAGAGAAAGTTAGTGGTACAATTATAAAGAGGAGACGACTCTATGGGTGTAAAAGACTAGGTGAAGTCATAATCAATGTAAAGTTGAATTCAAATATTTGAATAAGAGATCATGATGTTTGAAACCCATGCATGCATGAATATAACTGAGATATGCGCGGTATGGTTTGGAAATGAGCATGTTGTGCTGTATACACATTGAACAAGGTCAGACTGATTTGAATTTGAGATACGGATGGCAGACATTGTTTGGCCACAATGTATACGTGCATGGACACACAATTCTCTCCTCCTTTAAAAAACAGAGTTGGTGATGATGGTGTGCCTGCCATCCTGCAATATAGGCCGTCCGATTTATATCCGACGGACGGGGAGGAAACTATGGCAATTTTGCAGAAAGATACCCACGCCCCTCTCCAGATTTGCAAATAAGGCCTTCCCTCGTTCATACTTTTCTCCCACAAGATAAACTACTCATACAAATGCATATTGATGTTCTGTGCAACGCATGGGCATCTTGCTAGTCTAATTGGAGATGATGGGTGGCTTTCGCATCACATATCTATATCTATACCCCTATATATATTATATTTCGTATTTTTATATAGTGTGCGGATGACTTTAACTTTGAAAGATGGTCATGAAGGAAATATGCCCTAGAGGCAATAATAAAGTTGTTATTTATATTTACCTATATCATGATAAATGTTTATTGTTCATGCTAGAATTGTATTAACCGGAAACTTAGTACATGTGTGAATACATAGACAAACAGAGTGTCACTAGTATGCCTCTACTTGACTAGCTCGTTGAATCAAAGATGGTTAAGTTTCCTAGCCATAGACATGAGTTGTCATTTGATTAATGAGATCACATCATTAGAGAATGATGTGATTGACTTTACCCATTCTGTTAGCTTAGCACTTGATCGTTTAGTATGTTGCTATTGCTTTCTTCATGACTTATACATGTTCCTATGACTATGAGATTATGCAACTCCCGAATACCAGAGGAACACTTTGTGTGCTACCAAATGGCACAACGTAACTGGGTGATTATAAAGGTGCTCTACAGGTGTCTCCGATGGTGTTTGTTCAGTTGGCATAGATCGAGATTAGGATTTGTCACTCCGATTGTCGGAGAGGTATCTCTAGGCCCTCTCGGTAATGCACATCACTATAAGCCTTGCAAGATTTGTAATTAATGAGTTAGTTGCGGGATGATGCATTACGGAACGAGTAAAGAGACTTGCCGGTAACGAGATTGAACTAGGTATTAAGATACCGACGATCGAATCTCGGGCAAGTAACATACCGATGACAAAGGGAACAACGTATGTTGTTATGCGGTTTGACCGATAAAGATCTTCGTAGAATATGTCAGAACCAATATGAGCATCCAGGTTCCGCTATTGGTTATTGACCGGAGATGAGTCTCGGTCATGTCTACATAGTTCTCGAACCCGTAGGGTCTGCACGCTTAACGTTTGGTGACGATCGATATTATGAGTTTATGTGTTTTGATGTACCGAAGGTAGATCGGAGTCCCGGATATGATCACGGAGATGACGAGGAGTCTCAAAATAGTCGAGACATAAAGATCAATATATTGGATGACGATGTTTGGACATCGGAAAGGTTTCGAGAGACTTCGGGCATATACCGGAGTACCGGGGGGTTATCGGAACCCCCCGGGGAGTATATGGGCCCTAATGGGCTTTAGTGGAGAGAGAGAGAGAGAGAGGGGCAGCCAGGGCAGGCCGTGCGCCCCCTCCCCTCTGGTCCGAATTGGACTAGGAAGGGGGGCGGCACCCCCCTTTCCTTCCTCCCTATCTCCCCCTTCCTTCTCTCCTAGTCTAAATAGGGAAGGGGGGATCCTACTCCCGGTGGGAGTAGGACTCCTCCAGGGAGCGCCATAGAGGGCCGGCCCTCCCCCTCCCCCTCTCCTTTATATACGGGGGCAGGGGGCACCCCATAGACACAAAAGTTGATCATTGATCTCTTACCGTGTGCGGTGCCCCCCTCCACCATAATCCACCTCGCTCATATCGTTGCAGTGCTTAGGCGAAGCCCTGCGCCGGTAGCTTCATCATCACCGTCATCATGCCATCATGCTGATGAAGCTCTCCCTCGACGCTTAGCTGGATCGAGAGTTCGTGGGACGTCACCGAGCCGAACGTGTGCAGATCCCGGAGGTGTCGTACTTCCGGTACTAGGGTCGGTCGGATCGTGAAGACGTACGACTACATCAACTGCATTGTCATAACGCTTCCTCTTACGGTCTACGAGGGTACATCGACTACACTCTCCCCTCTCGTTGCTATGCATCACCATGATCTTGTGTGTGCGTAGGAATTTTTTTGAAATTACTGTGTTTCCCAACAGTGGCATCCGAGCCAGATCTATGCGTAGATGTTATATGCACAAGTAGAACACAAATGAGTTGTGGGCGATAATAGTCATACTGCTTACCAGCATGTCATACTTTGGTTCGGTGGTATTGTTGGATGAAGCGGCCCGGACCGACATTACGCCAGACGCCACGTGAGACTGGTTCTAGCGACGTGCTTCTCACACAGGTGGCTGGCGGGTGTCAGTTTCTCCAACTTTAGTTGAATCGAGTGTGGCTACGCCTGGTCCTTGTTGAAGGTTAAAACAGCACACTTGACGAAAAATCGTCGTGGTTTTGATGCGTAGGTAAGAACGGTTCTTGCTCAGCCGTAGCAGCCATGTAAAACTTGCAACAACAAAATAGAGGACGTCTAACTTGTTTTTGCAGGGCATATTGTGATGTGATATGTTCAAGACATGATGTTAAATTTTATTGTATGAGATGATCATGTTTTGTAACAAAAGTTATCGGCAACTGGCAGGAGCCATATGGTTGTCGCTTTATTGTATGAAATGCAATCGCCATGTAATTGCTTACTTTATCACTAAGCGGTAGCGATAGTCATAGAAGCAATAGTTGGCGAGACGACACCGATGCTACGATGGAGATCAAGGTGCCACGCCGGTGACGATGGTGATCATGACGGTGCTTTAGAGATGGAGATCAAAGGCACAAGATGATGATGGCCATATCATATCACTTATATTGATTGCATGTGATGTTTATCCTTTATGCATCTTATTTTGCTTAGTTCGGTGGTAGCATTATAAGATGATCTCTCACTAAATTTCAAGGTACAAGTGTTCTCCCTGAGTATGCACCGTTGCGAAAGTTCGTCATGCCGAGACACCACGTGATGATCGGGTGTGATAAGCTCTACGTTCACATACAACGGGTGCAAGCCAGTTTTGCACACGCAGAATACTCGGGTTAAACTTGGCGAGCCTAGCATATGCAGATATGGCCTCGGAACACTGAGACCGAAAGGTCGAGCGTGAATCATATAGTAGATATGATCAACATAGTGATGTTCACCATTGAATACTACTCCATCTCACGATGATCGGGACATGGTTTAGTTGATATGGATCACGTGATCACTTAGATGATTAGAGGGATGTCTATCTAAGTGGGAGTTCTTAAGTAATTTGATTAGTTGACCTTTAATTTATCATGAACTTAGTACTTGATAGTATTTTGCATGTCTATGTTGTTGTAGATAGATGGCCCGTGATGTTGTTCCGTTGAATTTTAATGCGTTCCTAGAGAAAGCTAAGTTGAAAGATGATGGTAGCAACTGCACGGACTGGGTCCGTAACTTGAGGATTATCCTCATTTCTGCATAGAAGAATTACGTCATGTAAGCAGCGCTAGGTGCCAAACCCGCTGCAGGAGCAACGCCAGATGTTATGAACGTCTGGCAGAGCAAAGCTGATGACTACTCGATAGTTCAGTGTGCCATGCTTTACGACTTAGAATCGGGACTTCAACGACGTTTTGAAAGTCATGGAGCATATGAGATGTTCCAGGAGTTGAAGTTAATATTTCAAGCAAATGCCGGATTGAGAGATATGAAGTCTCCAAGAAGTTCTATAGCTGCAAAATGGAGGAGAATAGTTCTGTCAGTGAACATATACTCAAAATGTCTGGGTATAACAATCACTTGATTCAACTGGGAGTTAATCTTCTTGATGATAGTGTCACTGACAGAATTCCTCAATCACTGCCACCAAGCTTCATGATGAACTATAATATGCAAGGGGTGGATAAGACAATTCCCGAGCTCTTCGCAATGCTAAAGGCTGCGGAGGTAAAATCAAAGAGCATCAAGTGTTGATGGTCAACAAGACCACCAGTTTCAAGAAAAAGGGTAAAGGGAAGAAGGGAAACTTCAAGAAGAACGGCAAGCAAGTTGTTGCTTAAGTGAAGAAGCCCAAGTCTGGACCTAAGCCTGAGACTGAGTGCTTCTACTGCAAAGGGACTGGTCACTGGAAGCGGAACTGCCCCAAGTATTTATCGGATAAGAAGGATGGCAAGGTGAACAAAGGTATATGTTATATACATGTTATTGATGTGTACCTTACTAATGCTCGCAGTAGTGCACAGGTATTTGATAATCGGGTTACATTGCTAATATTTGCAACTCAAAGCAGGGGACTACGGATTGAGCGAAGATTGGCTAAGGACGAGGTGATGATGCGCGTGGGAAATGGTTCCAAAGTCGATGTGATCGTAGTCGGCACGCTACCTCTACATCTACCTTCGGGATTAGTTTTAGACCTGAATAGTTGTTATTTGGTGCCAGCGTTAAGCATGAACACTATATCTGGATCTTGTTTGATGTGAGACGGTTATTCATTTAAATCAGAGAATAATGGATGTTCTATTTATATGATTAATATCTTTTATGGTCATGCACCCTTGAAGAGTGGTCTATTTTTGTTGAATCTCGATAGTAGTGACACACATATTCATAATATTGAAGCCAAAAGATGCAGAGTTGATAATGATAGTGCAACATATTTGTGGCACTGCCGTTTAGGTCATATTGGTGTAAAGCGCATGAAGAAACTCCATTCTGATGGACTTTTGGAATCACTTGATTATGAATCACTTGGTACTTGCGAACCATGCCTCGTGGGCAAGATGATAAAATGTCGTTCTCCGGAACAATGGAGCGAGCAACAGATTTGTTTGAAATCATACATACTGATGTATGTGGTCCGATGAATGTTGAGGCTCGCGGCGGGTATCGTTATTTTCTCACCTTCACACATGATTTGAGTAGGTATATCTACTTGATGAAGCATAAGTCTGAAACATTTGAAAAGTTCAAAGAATTCAGAGTGAAGTGGAAAATCATCGTAACAAGAAAATAAAGTTTCTACGATCTGACCGTGGAGGAGAATATTTGAGTTACGAGTTTGGTCTTCATTTGAAACAATGCGGAATAGTTTCACAACTCACGCCACCCGGAACACCATAGCGTAATGGTGTGTCCGAACGTCAGAATCGTGCTTTACTAGATATGGTGCAATCTATGATGTCTCTTACTGATTTACCGCTATCATTTTGGGGTTATGCTTTAGAGACAGCTGCATTCACGTTAAATAGGGCACCATCTAAATCCGTTGAGACGACACCTTATGAACTGTGGTTTGGCAAGAAACTCAAGTTGTCATTTCTTAAAGTTTGGGGTTGTGATGCTTATGTGAAAAATCTTAAACCTGATAAGCTCGAACCCAATTCGGAGAAATGTGTCTTCATAGGATACCCAAAGGAGACTGTTGGGTACACCTTCTATCACAGATCCGAAGGCAAGACATTCGTTGCTAAGAATGGATCCTTTCTAGAGAAGGAGTTTCTCTCAAAAGAAGTGAGTGGGAGGAAAGTAGAACTTGATGAGGTAATCGTACTGCTCCCTTATTGGAAAGTAGTTCATCACGTAAATCTGTTCCAGTGACTCCTACACCAATTAGTGAGGAAGCTAATGATGATGATCATGTAACTTTAGATCAAGTTACTACCGAACCTCGTAGGTCAACCAGAGTAAGATCCGCACCAGAGTGGTACGGTAATCCTGTTCTAGAGGTCATGTTACTTGACCATGACGAACCTACGAACTATGAGGAAGCGATGATGAGCCCAGATTCCGCGAAATGGCTTGAGGCCATGAAATCTGGGATAGGATCCATGTATGAGAACAAAGTGTGGACTTTGGTTGACTTGCCTGATGATCAGCAAGCCATCGAGAATAAATAGATCTTCAAGAAGAAGACTGATGCTGACGGTAATGTTACTGTCTACAAAGCTCAACTTGTTGCAAAAGGTTTTCGACAAGTTCAAGGAGTTGACTACGATGAGACCTTCTCACCCGTAGCGATGCTTAAGTCCATTCGAATCATGTTAGCAATTGTTGCATTTTATGATTATGAAATTTGGCAAATGGATGTAAAGACTGCATTCCTGATGGATTTCTGGAAGAAGAGTTGTATATGATGCAACCTGAAGGTTTTATCGATCCAAAGGATGCTAATAAAGTGTGCAAGCTCCGGTGATCCATTTATGGACTGGTGCAAGCATCTCGGAGTTGGAATAAACGTTTTGATAGTGTGATCAAAGCATATGGTTTTATACAGACTTTTGGAGAAGCTTGTATTTACAAGAAAGTGAATGGGAGCTCTGTAGCATTTCTAATATTATATGTGGATGACATATTGTTGATTAGAAATGACATAGAATTTCTGGATAGCATAAAAGGATACTTGAACAAGAGTTTTTCAATGAAAGAACTCGGTGAAGCTGCTTATATATTGGGCATCAGGATCTATAGAGATAGATCAAGACGCTTAATTGGACTTTCACAAAGCACATACCCTGATAAAGTTTTATAGAAGTTCAAAATGGATCAAGCAAAGAAAGGGTTCTTTCCTATGTTACAAGGTGTGAAGTTGAGTCAGACTCAATGCCCGACCACTGCAGAAGATAGAGAGAAAATGAAGTTGTTCCCTATGCTTCAGCCATAGCATATCATGTATGCAATGTTGCGTACCAGACCTGATGTGTGCCTTGCTATTAGTTTAGCAGAGAGGTACCAAAGTAATCCAGGAGTGGATCACTGGACAGCGGTCAAGAACATCCTGAAATACCTGAAAAGGACTAAGGATATGTTTCTCGTTTATGGAGGTGACAAAGAGCTCGTCGTAAATGGTTACGTCGATGCAAGCTTTGACACTGACCCGGATGACTCTAAGTCACAAACCGGATACGTAGTTTTATTGAACGGTGGAGCTGTCAGTTGGTGCAGTTCTAAGCAAAGCATCTTGGCGGGATCTACGTGTGAAGCGGAGTACATAGATGCTTCGGAAGCAGAAAATGAAGGAGTCTGGATGAAGGAGTTCATATCCGATCTAGGTGTCATACCTAGTGCATCGGGTCTAATGAAAATCTTTTGTGACAATACTGGTGCAATTGCCTTGGCAAAGGAATCCAGATTTCACAAGAGAACCAAGCACATCAAGAGACGCTTCAATTCCATCCGCGGTCAAGTAAAGGAGGGAGACATAGAGATTTGCAAGATACATATGGATCTGAATGTTGCAGAACCATTGACTAAGCCTCTCTCACGAGCAAAACATGATCAGCACCAAGACTCCATGGGTGTTAGAATCATTACTGTGTAATCTAGATTATTGACTCTAGTGCAAGTGGGAGACTGAAGGAAATATGCCCTAGAGGCAATAATAAAGTAGTTATTTATATTTCCTTATATCATGATAAATGTTTCTTATTCATGCTAGAATTGTATTAACCGGAAACTTAGTACATGTGTGAATACATAGACAAACAGAGTGTCACTAGTATGCCTCTACTTGACTAGCTCGTTGATGTCTGCTACGTCTCGAGCTTGCGTTAGTTTTCCTCGAAGAGGAGAGGATGATGCAGCACAGTAGCGTAAGTATTTCCCTCAGTTTTTGAGAACCAAGGTATCAATCCAGTAGGAGGCCACGCGCAAGTCCCTTGTACCTGCACAAAACGATAGTCACCGGCAACCAACGCGATTAGGGGTTGTCAATCCCTTCACGGTCACTTACGAGAGTGACATCTGATAGAGATAATATTTTTGGTATTTTTTGTATAAAGATGCAAAGTAAAAAGTAAAAGCAAAGCAAGTATAAAAGTGATAGAGATTGATATGATGAGAATAGACCCGGGGGCCATAGGTTTCACTAGTGGCTTCTCTCAAGAGCATAGATATTCTACTTGGGTGAACAAATTACTGTTGAGCAATTGATGAATTGAGCATAGTTATGAGGTTGTCTAGGTATGATCATGTATATAGGCATCACGTCCGAGACAAGTAGATCGAAACGATTACGCATCTACTACTATTACTCCACTCATCGACCGCTATCCAAAGCATGCATCTAGAGTATTAAGTTAAAAACAGAGTAACGCCTTAAGCAAGATGACATGATGTAGAGGAATAAATTCATGCAATATGATAAATACCCCATCTTGTTATCCTCGATGGCAACAATACAATACGTGCCTTGCAACCCTTTCTGTCATTGGGTAAGAACACCGCAAGATTGACCCCAAAGCTAAGCACTTCTCCCATTGCAAGAACTACCAATCTACTCGGCCAAACCAAACGGATAATTCGAAGAGACTTGCAAAGATAACTCAATCATACATAAAAGAATTCAGATAAGATTCAAATATTATTCATAGATAAGCTGGATCATAAACTCACAATTCATTGGTCTCAACAAACACACCGCAAAAAGAAGATTACAACGAATAGATCTCCACGAGAGAGGGGGAGAACATTGTATTGAGATCCAAAAAGAGAGAATAAGCCATCTAGCTACTAGCTATGGACCCGAAGGTCTGAAGTAAACTACTCACACTTCATCGGAGGGGCTATGGTTGTAGCGACCTGACCCGAATGGATCAAGTCTCTGTGCTTAAGTGTCATCCCTGGATTGGTATGCTGACACACACAGTACTTGAGGATTTATAACAGAGGTAAATCACATGTATAAATAACATAAATACTATTACCTCACTCCAAATAGCGGAAGTAACAAGGTTGTTGATTCCCATCAACACCAACGGCAAAGTTGAGTGTAGAAATCGTAACCCTAACGTATCACTTACTCGTCAGAAGATCCCGCAACATGAGACGTTGCAGACAAAGGGTCAAGACATTGAATGTCTTGGCAAATTCACACCATAGAGCAATGCTGAAATATGGCTATCACTACATGCATATTTGGTGGTGGTAAAGCTCTATGGTTATAATGTTTTTTGCGAAAAGCCAATTTTCCCCTACTACAAAGGAATAAATTTATTTAACTATCATGGTGGTGGTTAAACATTGAGAATGGTTGACAGCATCCTCAATCCCAATTAAGCATCATCATTAAACCCAAACAAATTATATTAAGTAACATGATGAGATCAACATGATAATCCAAGAACTAGATACTCAAGATGTCCATAACCGGGGACACGGCTAATCATGATTAGTTTGTACACTCTGCAGAGGTTTGTGCACTTCTCCCACAAGACTCGATCTCCTCCGTTTGATTTCTCGCACTACATGGTGTTTGAGAAACGGATGACCGAGACATAGTCTTTCAGAAGCGCTAGCACCTTACGATGGGTAGACCGTACCAACCTACATCCCCTACATCTGCTAGTCTACCACTGTAAGAGTTCACATGACTTAGTCAACTATGCTAGAGCTCATAATAGCATGTGGCTGCACACGGAAGTTTCTAGCATGAATAATCTTATGATCCCTTTGAGCCTGGGTGGCGGTCCATAAAAAAACAGGCAAATCCTGGTCTACCCAGGTGCCTAGATAGGCAAATCCTGGAATATCCAGGTACCTCAATCCACCCAGATGTGTATTAATGTTGCCACCTTAAATAAACCATTAATTAACAATCTCACATCTGTCATGGAAAATCACTCACCCAATCCACGTCTACTTGCATAGCATGGCAAAATGAGCAAACATAAAAGTAACTCCCAAGGGTTTGATAATAAAACAGGTAATAGGTACTACCTCAATCTACTTCCCAAAACCCGCAATTTAATTAGATCCTAATCATGCAATGTTTGAGGATTGAGCTAATGCACAAAAACTGGGTATGAAAAGAGTATGATCAACGTGTGAACTTGCCTGCAATGTTGATGAAGATGATTTGCACTCAAAACTCTTGATAGATCTACTCGTCACACTCCGGTCAATCTATCATAAGCAAGCAATAGTAACCACACATGAGCAATCACTCAAAAGATCGGAAAGAACGAACAAAACAATTCGGAAAACATCAAAACGAAGCAAATAACTCTTGCAACATAAAACAATTTCTAACAGTACCAAAATTATGTGCATTTGGCCTTATCAGAAATTTTTGGTCAAGAGCTTCGATTTGCAAAAAGAATCAACTAAATCGGAGTTACGAAACTCAAGTTACGATCAAACGAAGTTTGAATTCAAATCTGGTCTAATCCAAAATTTTAAAATTTCAAAAACATGTTTGAGTTGGATTACTGGATAGAGGAGATCATAACGAAGAAGTGGGTGTTGGTTCCATCGAGTTCCGACTAACGAGAAAAAAGTTATGAGTGTTTGAAGAACAGGGGCTAAACTTTAAATAAAACATCTACACACAGGTCCCTGACTAAAACAGAAAACCTAACGATCGAACGCTCGTTCTGAGAACTATCTGAAAGCGAACATGTTCGCCAAACACACCTAAACAGAGAATGTTCGCGAAATAACTAAACCCTAAAAAAACAGAACTAGGTTTTTTAGGAAAAACCGATCTAATCAAAGAAAAACTGGGGCGGTTGCGGTTATACCGGTTCGGGGAAAATAAACCGGCGGTGGCGGTCAACTCCGGCGAGTCCGGCGTCGGGCGTGGTCGCCGGCGGTGCTCCGGGGTCTCCGGCTGCGCGGCGAGGGGCGGGGCGGCGGGGTGGCGGCGATGGCACGAGGTGGAGGCGCAGAACGGCGGCAGCAGCTGGCAACAACGGCGGATCTGGCGAGGCGGGGCGGAGAGGAGAGGGGTAGAGGCGGCGATGGGTGCTATTTATGGAGGGGCGGCCTCGGGAGGCGTGGCAGGGCAAGGCGGCGAGGAGGCCGACTGCCACGCAAGGCCGAAGTCGTATGGCGGCGGTGGACTCCCTCGGGAGCTCGGGCGGGCAGCTGGGTCGGGCTGCGGCCTGTTTCAAGGCAATGCCAAGTCGGCGACGGGATTTTTTAAAAAGAAAAACAGACAACCAAAAATAAAAACAAAAGGAATAGAAATATTATATAAGCATATAATATATCAAAATTTTCAGAAAAAGATTTCCTACAAGATGAACATTATTCTAGCTTCAAATAAAATACACACAAATTCAAATAAAACAAAGAGTGCTTCTGCTCTAGAAAAATCCAATAAAAATCATTTTTAAAATACCAAAATTAATTCAAATTTATTTCTCTCCAATTTTCTTATGTAGGGAATCATGTTACCCTATTTTCTATATATTTTATTTTTGGAGAAAAATAATTTGAATAAAACTCAAATAACTCCAAATTGAAAATAAATTCAAAAGAACTTTGAATTTAATCCTTTGAAATTCCCAACTCATATTTCATATGTCTTGAAGAAGTCATTTTATCTTCGCTCGTGAAAATCATTGAGTTGCATAAAGTTTCAGAATTGGAAATACTTTCAGATGAAATTCAAATATTTTCAACACCCCTTGTCATTTAAATAAATGGAAGAAGTCATGTCATCTTCTCACCGGGGTTTTGTGGTGAAAAGAATTTGAATTCACGGAGATCAGAAAAGCAAAAATGAAAGTTTGGGAAAGTCCTTTTATTCCCTCTCATTTAACTTTCAAAAAAAAAATTCAACTGTCACTCAACTTCACACAATCAATCATAACTATCTATTTGTTTATAACATTCCAAAATTTAGAATTTTGGGATGTTACAAACCTACCACCCTTAAAATGAATCTCGTCCTCGAGATTCGGAGAGGCTAGCAAGAAAAAGGTTAGGGTAGGGGTCTTCAAAATCCATCGATCGTCTCCGGGGTCTCGGGTGCTTCCACCCTTAGAAGCATTGTTAAGGTTCCATCAAAAACTCATATACTCCATCCTTATTGTTGACAGTGTCGATCTTCTCAGATCTTAAGGATAATTCCTTCTCTGGGCTCTTCCGGTAGTGGCATAACCTTTACCGCAATTCTTCTGTCCTTTCATTTTGGTACTGTTATTCCGAGACTGGGTCTTCTTAGCTGACGGGTCTGGCGCCAATACTAATCAGCTATCGATATCTCATGGTGGTCAACAATTTATGGTTTCTCTTGCAGAAAATGGGTCTGGGTTGAACCTCACCGTATAACCTATGGTTGGCAAAAGCTGCCTTGTATAAGGGAAAAATTCTTATACCATTCTAAGGTTTAAACAGGGTTTAATATCGTCGTCACTCTACTATAGGTAGGTCACTCAGATTTACCATCCCATATAGCAAAGCAAATAATAAGAGTAAGTCGGTATGGTGATCAATCCATCCCGCACTCCAAATCATTACCTTGTACATGGTTTAGTGAATCTCGCATTCTAACACTCGGTCATCCTCACAAGCATTGCAGAATTTCTCTTGTCGATTTAACCAAGTTCAGAAAATCCATTGATTACGCAAGCCAAACAAACATCTATCGCTTTCTTCACAACTCTCGTGTTTTATGAACTCCTATAAGATCATCTATTGATAAAATCGTAACTTCTTCCGTGGTTTTTCCTTCAAAGAAGAATGCGCTTGCTTCTTGGCAGGTCACAGGGCACATGGGTTATGGCCCATCTCATCACTTGCAAACCTTGAACACATCCTCGGGGCAACTGATCATTATTCCAACATTCAACTTACAGCTTCCTAGCATACTTAAAATCCATCCAATTGTATTGTCTCCCTTCCTTCTATTGGCACCAAACTAGGACATGATTACTCAGACTCATCATGGAATTTCCATTGATCCATATTTCCAACATCACACCTCCTTTATATCCAATAGTAATTCATCTCTTCATCCTCGTGGGATATCCCACCTACCGTGATAAAAACTTATACTTATGAAGTCCATACTCCACTTCATGGAACATCATTATCCTTTCCAGGGTCAAGCATCCTTAGAGGGGAATATTGGCCATCTCTGCATGGCACTTCTTCAACTCGGAAATGTGAAACACATCATGAACTCCTGGCAGTCCTTCGGGTGACTCCAACTTGTTGGCCACTTCTCCCATACGCTCCAAAACTCGGTATGGTCCTACAAATCTCGGGGCTAACTTTCCCTTAACTCCAAATCGTTTAAATCCTCGCAGAGGGGACACACGAAGACATGCTCTATCTCCAATTTCATAGACTACCTCCTTGCATTTTTGAGTCTGTGATAACACTTCGCTCGGATCGAGCTACCTTCGCCTATCTCGAATCCACTTAACATTCTCTTCTGACTCCTTGATCACATTTGGTCCAAACAACTGATGGTCTCCAACTTCATCCCACATCAACGGTGTCTGGCTCCTTCTCCCATACAAAGCTTCAAAAGGGGCCATCTTCAAACTGACTTGGTAGTTGTTGTTTAATGAGAACTCCGCGTAAGGTAGATTATCATCCCTACTAGATCCATAATCTAACGCACACGTTCTCAACATGTCCTCCAGAATCTGATTGACTCTCTCGGCCTATCCATCCGCTCATGGATGAAAGGTTGTCTTGAACTCTAGCCTAGTACCCAAAGTCCGGTGCAGCTGATTCCAAAACTTTGAGGTAAACCGTGTTCCTCTATCTCGATACGATGGTCCTCGGAACTCCATGCGCATATACGGTCCTGGTCATATATATCTTGGCCAACTTCGCACTTGTATAGGTGGTTTCACTTTGGGATAAAGTGAGCCACTTTGGTCAAGCGAATCAACTACTACCCATATAGAATCATATCCCGATCGAGTTACGGGAAATCCGTAATGAAATCCATGCCAAGCTTATCCTGCTTCCATTCGGGTATCGGCATAGGCTGTAGTAATCCGATTGGCTTCTGATGCTCTGCCTTTACTCTCTGGCATACATCACCTATGACTACATACTCCGCAATATCCTTCTTCATACCAGTCCACCAGAAACACTCCTTCAAATCCAAATACATCTTGGTGTTTCGAGGCGAATCGAGTATGGTGAGTCATGAGCCTCTGAAGTATTAACTTCCCGATCTTTGCATTATTAGGCACATATACACGATCCTCGAACCATAAGGTGTCGTGCTCATCCTTCACGAAAACCTTCGGCCTTTCCTTTGCTCATCCTCTCTTTTACCTCAGCAATCTCTTTGTCATCCTTCTGAGCTTCACGGATCTTTCCCAACAATGTAGACTGAACTTCCATTGCTGCAACAAAACCTTTGGGAACAATCTCCAACCGAAGTTCCCTGAGATCCTCGGCTAACTCCTTTGGTGATCCTCTGCTTATGAGGGTATTCGTCCTTATTTTCTTTCTGGTTGTGTCCTATTTCTCCACAAAGCTTGTATGCACAAGGTTTCTTCATATCCTTTCCATAAGGCCTCAACTTCTGGGACACAAGACGAGATCTTTGCAGAGTTAACTTAAATTATTCCCAAGTGGTTACTCATTGCCATCCATTGATGGTTTGGTACATCCTCCACCAAGTAGCAGCACCTCTTTCAAAGCACTGAAGAGCATGCTGGTTCATATACTTTCCGACTATAGTGTTATTCTTCATATGATCTTCCATGTTCTAAATCCATCGGTCTGTCTCCAATTAACTCAACGGTCCAGAAAATACAAGCTCATCTCCATTCATCTTCTATTGGGTCCATGGGTTTTGGGGTGAGATAAGATAGATAGAGAGGGATGCACACAATACAAACAAAAGTTTTGAAAAGACAGATTTTATTGTGGCTGTCGGAAAAACAACAAACAAATGACAGCTCACAATCGTCGCATCTAACGTAGGTATGTAACAGGGGTTTGGTCTTCTAAAGGTCAATAAATCTTCAAGGTCATGAAACTCTTCAAGTCGTGTTCATGTCTCCGATGGCTTCTTCCGATCGTGCTTGTCTTTCTCAAGTCCTTTTTGCCAGCTCATCTCTGTTGTCGCAAAGTCTCTCGTGGCGTCCTTCAATATTTCGAGTTACGTTCCAACTTAGATTTCATCAACCTCGATATGAACGATGATCCTACCGCCCTTCGCCTCGACAAATCTACTGGTATCTCGAGGTTTAGCTCCTCCCGCTATGGCTATTTTAATCTTACGGGACTGGGTTCTTCACGAACTGCTTCCTTGTCAAATACGGCTTCCTGCAGATCCACCCTAAACTTCTTGATGTAATACTCCAGATCCCGGTGATGCACCAGCAATGTTAAAACTGCATCCTTCGCTGACAGATGCTCCTTCAGCCTTCTACCATCCAATTCTTCCATGCATCGGCATGCTTAACTCAGGACGGTGACAATAGCATAAACGGGCGATAACACCATGGTTAGCCGTGCCTATGCCCATGTTACTGCCATGAGCTTTCATTCCATAATTGATATCTCCTGTCTTAGGGTTTTCTTGACAAAAACTTTGAGTTCTAATGCTCCATGTTCCGGTCTTTCTCCGATACACCTTGATCTCGGGTATTGACAGCCTTCCATAGTCCGCCAAGTTCCATAAGGGGTGCCTTCCTAGGTCATACAAATCCGAAATTCTCCAAAGCCTTCAAATTCTCCTAGTCTTCGGAGTCTTCACCGTTGTAGTTTCCGTCATTGTAATGCACGGTAAAAATCCTCTTTATTCCAAAGTAGTCTTAGTTATCCGATATCTTGTACTTCTTGGAGTGGTCTCATCAGCCGAATCTTCATGTGGTCAAAAGGGGAAAGGGTATAGTCTAACTAGAAAGGAATATTTGAATAATCTCAGAAGAGAAGAGAGGTAAGAGATCTTTTTGAAAAAAAGTTGTAGAGAAAATCTTTCCTATGGGCTTGCCTGTTTCTAGGGTCACGTCTTACAGTCAACATGTGCTCTGATACCATCTTGTAGCGACCCGACCCGAATGGATCAAGTCTCTGTGCTTAAGTGTCATCCACGGATCGGTATCTTTGACACACACAAGACTCGAGGATTTATAACAGAGGTAAATCACATGTATAAATAACGTAAATACTATTACCTCAATCCAAATAGCGGAAGTAACAAGGTTGTGGATTCCCATCAACACCAACGGCAAAGTTGAGTGTAGAAATCGTAACCCTAACGTATCACTTACTCGTTGTAAGATCCTGCAACATGAGATGTTGCAGCCACAAAGGGTCAGTACATTGAATGTACTGGCAAATTCACACCATAGAGCAATGCTGAAATATGGCTATCACTACATGCATATTTGGCTGGTGGTAAAGCTCTATGGTTATAATGTTTTTTGCGAAAAGCCAATTTTCCCCTACTACAAAGGAATAAATTTATTTAACTATCATGGTGGTGGTTAAACATTGAGAATGGTTGACAGCATCCTCAATCCCAATTAAGCATCATCATTAAACCAAAAAATATATATTAAGTAACATGATGAGATCAACATGATAATCCAAGAACTAGATACTCAAGATGTCCATAACCGGGGACACGGCTAATCATGATTAGTTTGTACACTCTGCAGAGGTTTGTGCACTTTTCCCACAAGACTCGATCTCCTCCGTTTGATTTCTCGCACTACATGGTGTTTGAGAAATGGATGACTGAGACATAGTCTTTCAGAAGCGCTAGCACCTTACGATGGGTAGACCGTACCAACCTACATCCCCTACATCTGCTAGTCTACCACTGTAAGAGTTCACACGACTTATTCAACTATGCTAGAGCCCATAATAGCATGTGGCTGCACACTGAAGTTTCTAGCATGAATAATCTTATGATCCCTTTGAGCCTGGGTGGCGGTCCATAAAAAAACAGGCAAATCCTGGTCTACCCAGGTGCCTAGATAGGCAAATCTGGAATAGCCGGTACCTCAATCCACCCAGATGTGTATTAATGTTGCCACCTTAAATAAACCATTAATTAACAATCTCACATACATCATGGAAAATCACTCACCCAATCCATGTCTACTTGCATAGCATGGCAAAATAAGCAAACGTAGAAGTAACTCCCAAGGGTTTGATAATAAAACAGGTAATAGGTACTACCTCAATCTACTTCCCAAAACCCACAATTTAATTAGATCCTAATCATGCAATGTTTGAGGATTGAGCTAATGCACAAAAACTGGGTATGAAAAGAGTATGATCAAAGTGTGAACTTGCCTGCAATGTTGATGAAGATGATTCTCACTGAAAACTTTTGATATATCTACTCGTCACACTCCGGTCAATCTATCGTAAGCAAGCAATAGTAACCACACATAAGCAATCACTCAAAAGATCGGAAAGAACGAAGAAAACAATTCGGAAAACATCAAAACCAAGCAAATAACTCTTGCAACATAAAACAATTTCTAACAGTACCAAAATTACGTGCATTTGGCCTTATCAGAAAGTTTTGGTCAAGAGCTTCGATTTGCAAAAAGAATCAACTAAATCGGAGTTACGAAACTCAAGTTACGATCAAACGAAGTTTGAATTCAAATCTGGTCTAATTCAAAATTTTAAAATTTCAAAAACATGTTTGAGTTGGATTACTGGATAGAGGAGATCATTACAAAGAAGTGGGCGTCGGTTTCATCGAGTTCCGACTAACGAGCAAAAAGTTATGAGTGTTCGAAGAACAGGGGCTAAACTTTAAATAAAACATCTACACACAGGTCCCTGACTAAAACAGAAAACCTAACGATCGAACGTTCGTTACAGAACTATTCGAAACGAACATGTTCGCCAAACACACCTAAACAGAGAATGTTCGCGAAATAACTAAACCCTAAAAAACAGAACTAGGTTTTTCTGGGAAAAACCGATCTAATCAAAGAAAAACCGGGGCGGTTGCGGTTATACCGTTCGGGAAAATAAACCGCGGCGGTGGCGGTCAACTCAAGTCCGGCGTCGGGCGTGGTCCGGCGGTGCTCGGGGTCTCCAACAAGGCGGGGCGAGGGCGGGCGGGGTGGCGGCGGTGGCGCGAGGGGTGGAGGCGCAGAACGGCGGCGACAACGACAGTTGGCAACGGCGGGGCGGTGGCGGATCTGGCGAGGGGCGGGGCGGCGAGGAGAGGGGGAGAGGCGGCGGCGGCAGGGTGCTATTTATGGAGGGGCGGCCTCGGGAGGCGCGCGGGCAGGCAAGGCGGCGGGGAGGCCGACCACATCGCGGATGCCGGGCGAAGTCGTGGCGGCGGCGGGACTCCTCTCGGGAGCTCGGGCGGTAGCGCTGTGGGCTGGGCTGCTCGGCTCAGGTCCGGGTCGCCCAAATGACGGATTTTAAAAAAAAGAAAAACAGACAGCCGAAAATAAAAACAAAAGGAATAGAAATATTATATAAGCATATAATATATCAAAATTTTCAGAAAAAGATTTCCTACAAGATGAATATTATTCTAGCTTCAAATAAAATACACACAAATTCAAATAAAACAAAGAGTGCTACTGATATAGAAAAATCCAATAAAAAACATTTTAAAAATACCAAAAATAATTCAAAGTTATTACTCTCCAATTTTCTGATGTAGGGAATCATGTTACCCTATTTTCCATATATTTTATTTTTGGAGAAAAATAATTTGAATAAAACTCAAATAACTCAAAATTGAAAATAAATTCAAAAGAACTTTGAATTTAATCCTTTGAAACTCCCAACTCATATTTCATATGTCTTGAAGAAGTCATTTTATCTTCGCTCGTGAAAATCATTGAGTTGCATAAAGTTTCAGAATTGGAAATACTTTCAGATGAAATTCAAATATTTTTCAACACCCCTTGTCATTTAAATAAATGGAAGAAGTCATGTCATCTTCTCTCCAGGGTTTTGTGGTGAAAAGAATTTGAATTCACGGAGATCAGAAAAGCAAAAATGAAAGTTTGGGAAAGTCCTTTTATTCCCTCTCATTTAACTTTCAAAAAAAATTCAAATGTCACCCAACTTCACACAATCAATCATAACTATCTATTTGTTTATAACATTCCAAAATTTAGAATTTTGGGATGTTACAATGGTGTTGATGTAGAAGCCCTCCGTGGTGGATGCCCCCTCCGGCGGAGCTCCGGTATAGGCCCCAAGATGGGATCTCGTGGATATAGGAAGGTACGGCGGTGGAATTAGGTTTTTGGCTCCGTATCTGATCTGTTCGGGGTACGTAGGTTTATATAGGAGGAAGGAGTACGTCGGTGGAGCATCAGGGGGGCCACGAGGTAGGGGGCGCGCCCTCCACCCTCGTGACCGCCTCTGGCACTTCTTGGAGTAGGGTCCAAGTCTCCTGGATCACGTTCGGTGAGAAGATCACGTTCCCGAAGGTTTCATTCCGTTTGGACTCCGTTTGATATTCCGCTTCTTGAAACATCAAATAGGCAAAAAAAACAGCAATTCTGGGCCGGGCCTCCGGTTAATAGGTTAGTCCCAAAAGTAATATAAAAGTGGAAAATAAAGCCCAATATAGTCCAAAACAGTAGATAAAGTAGCATGGAGCAATCAAAATTATAGATACGTTGAAGACGTATCAGGCATCCCCAAGCTTAATTCCTTTCGTCCTCGAGTAGGTAAATGATAAAAGAGAATTTTTGATGCGAGTGATACTTTGGCATAGTTTCAATATAAATCTTCTTACTTGTGGTATGAATATTCAGAACCGAAAGATTTAAGACAAAAGTTCATATTGACATAAAAATAATAATACTTCAAGCATACTAACTAAGCAATTATGTCATCTCAAAATAACATGGCCAAAGAAAGTTCATCCCTACAAAATCATATAGTTAGGCTATGCTTCATTTTCGTCACACAAAGATGTTCCCAACTTCTATACCCCGGTGACAAGCCAAGCAATTGTTTCATACTCAAATAATCTCAAACTTTTTCAACCTTCACGCAATACATGAGCCTTGAGCCATGGATATAGCACTATGGGTGGAATAGAATATGATGATGGAATTGTGTGGAGAAGACAAAAAAGGAGAAAGTCTCATATTGACGAGGATAATAAACGGGCTATGGAGATGCCCATCAATTGATGTCAACATGAGGAGTAGGGATTGCCATGCAACGGATGCACTAGAACTATAAGTATATGAAAGCTCTACAAAAGAAACTAAGTGGGTGTGCATCCAACTTGCTTGCTCATAAAGACCTAAGGCACTTTGAGGAAGCCCATCATTGGAATATACAAGCCAAGTTCTATAATGAAAAATTGCCACTAGTATATGAAAATGACAAAATGAGAGACTCTCTATCATGAAGACCTTAGTGCTACTTTGAAGCACAATATATGAGACTCACTACATGAAGAACAAGGTGCTACTTTGAAGCACAAGTGTGGTAAAAGGATAGTAGCATTGTCCCTTCTCTCTTTTTCTCTCATTTTTTATTATTTTTTATTATTATTTTATTTGGGCCTTTTCTCCTCTTTTTATGGCCTCTTTTTTTTCGTCCGGAGTCTCATCCCGACTTATGGGGGAATCATAGTCTCCATGATCCTTTCCTCACTTGGGACAATGCTCTAATAATGATGATCATCACACTTCTATTTCTCTTACAACTCAACAATTACAACTTGAAACTTAGAACAAAATATGACTCTATATGAATGCCTCCGACGATGTACCGGGATGGTGCAATGAATCAAGAGTGACATGTATGGAAAATAATGCATGGTGGCTTTGCCACAAATACGATGTCAACTACATGATCATGCAATGGCAATATGACAAAATTAATGTATGTCATAATAATGATGATGGAAGTTGCATGGCAATATATCTCGGAATGGCTATGGAAATGCCATGATAGGTAGGTATGGTGGCTGTTTTGAGGAAGATATAAGGAGGTTTACGTGTGAAAGAGCGTATCATATCACGGGTTTGGATGCACCGCTAAGTTTGCACCAACTCTCAAGGTGAGAAAGGGCAATGCACGGTACCGAAGAGGCTAGCAAAGGCGGAAAGGTAAAAGTGTGTATAATCCATGGACTCAACATTAGTCAAAAGAACTCATATACTTATTGCAAAAATCTAGAAGCCATCGAAATTCAAGTACTACGCACAATGCTCCTAGGGGGGTAGATTGGTAGGAAAAGACCATCGCTCGTCCCCGACCGCCACTCATAAGGATGCACAAGCCAGGTACACTTCATGTTTCAAATTTGTTACACAACTTTACCCATACGTGCATGCTACGGGACTTGCAAACTTCAACACAAGTATTTATCAAATTCACAATTATCAACTAGCATGACTTTGATATTATTACCTCCATATCTCAAAACAATTATTAAGAATTAAATTTATCTTAGTATTCAATTCACTCAAAAGAAAGTTTCACATATCTTGAACACCAAGTATATTAACATTAAGCAAATTACCATGCTATTAACGACTCTCAAAATAATCTAAGTGAAGCATGAGAGATCAAGTTTCTTTAAAAAAATCCACCACCGTGCTCTAAAAGATCTAAGTGAAGCACTAGAGCAAAAATTATCACGCTCAAAAGATATAAGTGAAGCACTATGAGCAAAACTATCAAGCTCAAAAGATATAAGTGAAGCGCATAGAGTATTCTAACAAATTCCAAATCATGTATGCCTCTCTCAAAAGGTGTGTACAGCAAGGATGATTGTGGTAAACTAACAAGAAAAGACTCAAATAATACAAGACGCTCTAAGCAAAACACATATCATGTTGGTGAATAAAAATATAGCTCCAAGTAAATTACCGATGGAAGTAGACGAAAGAGGGGATGCCTTCCGGGGCATCCCCAAGCTTTGAATTTTTGGTGTACTTGGATTATCTTGGGGGTGCCATGGGCATCCCCAAGCTTAGGCACTGCCACTCCTTGTTCCATAATCCATCAAAAGAATTCACCCAAAACTTGAAAGCTTCACAACACAAAACTCAATAGAAATCTCGTGAGCTCCGTTAGAGAAAGAAAACAAAAGACTACTTTAAGGTACTGTGATGAACTCATTATTTATTTGTATTGGTGTTAAACCTACTTTATTCCAACTTCTCTATGTATTATAAACTATTTTACTAGCCATAGATTCATCAAAATAAGCAAACAATACATGCAAAACAGAATCTGTCAAAAACAGAACAGTCTGTAGTAATCTGTAACTAATGCAAACTTCTGGAACCCAAAAAATTCTACCAAAATTAGAAGACCTGGAAAATCTGTTTATTGATCAGCAGCAATTCGAATCACTATTTTATCACGTTCTGGTGATTTTTAACAATTCGGGCACTGAGCGCAAAGATTCTGGAAATTACAGCAAGATCAAATAACTATCTCCCAAGAAGATCTAATAGGTTTAACTTGGCACAAACACTAATTAAAAGATAAAACCACATCTAAACAGAGGCTAGATGGATTATTTATTCCTGAACAGAAGCAAAAACAAAAAATAAAAATAAAATTGGTTGTCTCCCAACAAGCGCTATTGTTTAACGCCCCTAGCTAGGCATAAAAGTAAGGATAGATCTAGGTATTACCATCTTTGGTAGGCAATCCATAAGTGGCTCTCATGATAGATTCATATGGTAATTTTATTTTCTTTCTAGGAAAGTGTTCCATGCCCTTTTTTAAGGGAAATTGGAATCTAATATTTCCTTCCTTCATATCAATAATTGCACCAATCGTTCTAAGGAAAGGTCTACCAAGAATAATAGGACATGAAGGATTGGAATCTATATCAAGAACGATAAAATCTACGGGCACATAATTCCTATTTGCAACAATAAGCACATCATTAATTCTTCCCATAGGCCTTTTAATAGTGGAATCCAAAGATGCAAGTTTAGAGAGCAATCATCAAAATCACGGAAATCTAGCAAATCACATAAAGTTTTGGGAATAGTAGAGACACTAGCACCCAAATCACACAAAGCATGAAAGTCATAATCTTTAATTTTAATTTTGATAGTAGGTTCCCACTCATCATGGAGTTTCCTAGGGATAGAAACTTTCAACTCAAGCTTTTCTTCATAAGATTGCATCAAGGCATCAACAATGTGTTCGGTAAAAGCCTTATTTTGACTATAAGCATGAGGAGAATTTAGCACGGATTGCAACAAGGAAATACAATCAATTAAAGAGCAATTTTCATAATTAAATTCCTTGAGATCCAATATAGTGGGTTTAGCCATATCTTGATTTTTATTTCTTTCAATCCCACTTTTATCAATTTCATCATCAAGATCTAAGAACTCAGAATTCTTAGAGCGCCTTCTAGGTAAAGGAAGATCATATTTAGTTTCATCAAGATTCATATTGCCAAAAAAAGATTTAATAGGGGACGTATCAATAACTTTTAGATCTTCATCTTGATTTTCATAGGAATTAGAAGAACACGCTTTAATAAAGGCATCTTTGGAAGCACGCATCCTAGCGGTTCTTTCTTTGCACTCATCAATGGAAATTCTCATAGATTTGAGAGACTCATTGATATCATGCTTAGGAGGAATAGATCTAAGCTTTAAAGAATCAATCTCGAGAGAAATTCTATCAACGTTCCTAGCCAAATCATCAACTTTAAGCAATTTCTCTTCAAGCAAAGCATTAAAATTCTTTTGTGAATTCATAAAATCTTTAACACTACTCTCAAATTCAGAGGGCATCTTATTAAAATTTCCATAAGAGTTGTTGTAGGTATTTCCATAATTATTAGAAGGATTACTAGGATAAGGCCTAGGATTAAAATTCCCTCTATACGCGTTGTTACTAAAATTATTCCTACCAACAAAATTCACATCCATAGGTTCATTATTATTCTCAATCAAGGTAGACAAAGGCATATCATTAGGATCAGAAGAAACACTCTTAGTAAATAATTTCATAAGTTCATCCATCTTTCCACTCAAAACATTGATTTCTTCTATAGCATGCACTTTTTATTAGTAGATCTTTCAAGATGCCATTGAGAATAATTAACCATAATATTATCTAGGAGTTTAGTAGCATCTCCTAAAGTGATTTCCATGAAAGTGCCTCCAGCGGCGAATCTAAAAGATTTCTAGAAGCAAAATTCAATCCAGCATAATTTTTTGTATAATTATCCACAAGTTCAAACCATGAGTAGGACAATTACGTATCATTAATTTCATTCTCTCCCAAGCTTGTGCAACATGTTCATGATCAAGTTGCTTAAAATTCATAATATCGTTCCTAAGAGAGATAATCTTAGCGGGAGGAAAATACTTATAGATAAAAGCATCTTTGCACTTGTTCCAAGAATCAATACTATTTTTAGGTAAAGATGAAAACCACACTTTAGCATGATCTCTAAGCGAAAAAGGAAATAGCTTCAATTTAACGACATCATTATCGAGATCTTTTTTCTTTTGCATATCACATAAATCAACGAAGCTATTCAGATGAGTAGCGGCATCTTCACTAGGAAGGTCGGCGAATTGATCTTTCATAACAAGATTCAACAAAGCAGTATTGATTTCACAAGATTCAGTATTGGCAAGAGGAGCAATCGTTGTGCTAAGGAAATCATTATTATTGGTATTGGTGAAGTCACACAATTTGGTAGCATCTTGAGCCATCGCGACAAACAAGCAATCGAACACACGAGCAAACAAAAGGCAAAGGGAAAAGGAGGAGGAGATTGGGAAAGAGAGGGAAAATAAAACAGCAAGGGTGAAGTGGGGGAGAGGAAAACGAGAGGCAAATGGCAAATAATGTAATGCGAGAGATAGGGATTGTGATGGGTACTTGGTATGTTGACTTTTGCGTAGACCTACCCGGCAACGGCGCCAGAAATCCTTCTTGCTATGTCTCGAGCTTGCGTTGGTTTTCCCCAAAGAGGAGAGGATGATGCAGCACAGTAGCGTAAGTATTTCCCTCAGTTTTTTAGAACCAAGGTATCAATCCAGTAGGAGGCCACGCGCAAGCCCCTCGTACCTGCACAAAACGGTAGCTACTCGCAACCAAAGCGATTAGGGGTTGTCAATCCCTTCACGGTCACTTACGAGAGTGAGGTCTGATAGAGATAATATTTTTGGTATTTTTGCTATAAAGATGCAAAGTAAAAAGTAAAAGCAAAGAAAGTATAAAAGTGATAGAGATTGATATGATGAGAATAGACCCGGGACCATAGGTTTCACTAGTGGCTTCTCTCAAGAGCATAGATATTCTATAGTGGGTGAACAAATTACTGTTGAGCAATTGACAGAATTGAGCATAGTTATGAGGTTATCTAGGTATAATCATGTATATAGGCATCACGTCCGAGAAAAGTAGATCGAAACGATTATGCATCTACTACTATTACTCCACTCATCGACCGCTATCCAACATGCATCTAGAGTATTAAGTTAAAAACAGAGTAACGCCTTAAGGAAGATGACATGATGTAGAGGAATAAATTCATGCAATATGATAAATACCCCATCTTGTTATCCTCGATGGCAACAATACAATACGTGCCTTGCAACCCTTTCTGTCATTGGGTAAGGACACCGCAAGATTGAACCCAAAGCTAAGCACTTATCCCATTGCAAGAACTACCAATCTAGTCGGCCAAACCAAACGGATGATTGAAGAGACTTGCAAAGATAACTCAATCATACATAAAAGAATTCAAAGAAGATTCAAATATTATTCATAGATAAGCTGGATCATAAACCCACAATTCATCGGTCTCAACAAACACACCGCAAAAAGAAGATTACAACGAATAGATCTCCACGAGAGGGGGAGAACATTGTATTGAGATCCAAAAAGAGAGAAGAAGCCATCTAGCTACTAGCTATGGACCCGAAGGTCTAAAGTAAACTACTCACACTTCATCGGAGGGGCTATGGTGTTGATGTAGAAGCCCTCCGTGGTGGATGCCCCATTTGGCGGAGCTCCGGAACAGGGCCCAAGATGGGATCTCGTGGATACAGGAAGGTACGGCGGTGAAATTAGGTTTTTGGCTCCGTATCTGATCTGTTGGGGGTACGTAGGTATATATAGGAGGAAGGAGCACGTCGGTGGAGCGTCAGGAGGCCCAAGAGGTAGGGGCGCACCCTCCACCCTCGTGACCGCCTCTGGCACTTCTTGGAGTAGGGTCCAAGTCTCCTGGATCACGTTCGGTGAGAGGATCACGTTCCCGAAGGTTTCATTCCGTTTGGACTCCGTTTGATATTCCGCTTCTTTGAAACACCGAAATAGGCAAAAACAACAATTACGGGATGGGCCTCCGGTTAATAGGTTAGTCCCAAAAGTAATATAAAAGTGGAAAATAAAGCCAAATATAGTCCAAAACAGTAGATAAAGTAGCATGGAGCAATCAAAAATTATAGATACGTTGGAGACGTATCAATGTCTACTACGCAACCTTCTTCTTGTAGATGTTGTTGGGCCTCCAAGTGCAGAGGTTTGTAGGACAGTAGCAAATTTCCCTCAAGTGGATGACCTAAGTTTTATCAATCCGTGGGAGGCGTAGGATGAAGATGGTCTCTCTCAAACAACCCTGCAACCAAATAACAAAGAGTCTCTTGTGTCCCCAACACACCCAATACAATGGTAAATTGTATAGGTGCACTAGTTCGACAAAGAGATGGTGATACAAGTGCAATATGGATGGTAGATATAGGTTTTTGTAATCTGAAAATATAAAAACAGCAAGGTAGCAAGCGATAAAAGTGAGCGTAAACGATATTGCGATGCTAGGAAACAAGGCCTAGGGCTCATACTTTCACTAGTGCAAGTTCTCTCAATAATAATAACATAATTGGATCATATAAATATCCCTCAACATGCAACACAGAGTCACTGCAAAGTCACTAATAGCGGAGAACAAACGAAGAGATTATTGTAGGGTACGAAACCACCTCAAAGTTATCCTTTCTGATCGATCTATTCAAGAGTATGTAGTAAAATAACATGAAGCTATTCTTTCCGCTCGATCTATTATAGAGTTCATACTAGAATAACACCTTAAGATACAAATCAACCAAAACCCTAATGTCACCTAGATACTCCAATGTCACCTCAAGTATCCGTAGGTATGATTATACGATATGCATCACACAATCTCAGGTTCATCTATTCAACCAACATAAAGAACTTCAAAGAGTGCCCCAAAGTTTCTACCGGAGAGTCAAGACGAAAATGTGTGCCAACCCCTATGCATAGATTCCCAAGGTCACAGAACCCGCAAGTTGATCACCAAAACATACATCAAGTAGATCACGTGAATATCCCATTGTCACCATAGATAAGCACATGCAAGACATACATCAAGTGTTCTCAAATCCTTAAAGACTCAATCCGATAAGATAAATTCAAAGGGAAAACTCAATCCATTACAAGAGAGTAGAGGGGGAGAAACATCATAAGATCCAACTATAATAGCAAAACTCGCAGTACATCAAGATCGTGCCAAATCAAGAACACGAGAGAGAGAGATCAAACACATAGCTACTGGTACATACCCTCAGCACCGAGGGTGAACACTCCCTCCTCGTCATGGAGAGCATCGAGATGATGAAGATGGCCACTGGTGAGGGATCCTCCTCAGGTGCCTAACAGGGTCCCGATTGGTTTTCGGTGGCTACAGAGGCTTGCGGCGGCGGAACTCCCGGTCTATTCTGCTCCTCGATGTTTTATGGTATATGGACATATATAGGCGAAAGAAGTCGGTCAGGGGAGCCACAAGGGGCCCACGAGGGTGGGGCGCGCCGGGGGTAGGCGGCGCCTCGCCTCGTGGCTTCCTCAAGCTTCCCTAACGTCTGCTCCAAGTCTCTGGATTTCTTCCGCTCAAAAATAACTCTCGAAGGTTTCATTCCGTTTGGACTCCATTTGATATTCCTTTTCTTCGAAACACTAAAATAGGCAAGAAAAAACAATTTGGGCTGGGCCTCTAGTTAATAGGTTAGTCCCAAAAATAATATAAAAGTGTTTAGTAAAGCCCATAAACATCCAAAACAGATAATATAATAGCATGAATACTTCATAAATTATAGATACATTGGAGACGTATCACTCGTTGAATCAAAGATGGTTAAGTTTCCTAGCCATAGACATGAGTTGTCATTTGAATAACGGGATCAAATCATTAGAGAATGATGTGATTGACTTGAACCATTCCGTTAGCTTAGCACTTGATCGTTTAGTATGTTGCTATTGCTTTCTTCATGACTTATACATGTTCCTAGGACTATGAGATTATGCAACTCCCGAATACCGGAAGGACACTTAGTGTGCTACCAAACATCACAACGTAACTGGGTGATTATAAAGGTGCTCTACAGGTGTCTCCGATGGTACTTGTTGAGTTGGCATAGATCGAGATTAGGATTGGTCACTCCGATTGTCAGAGAGGTATCTCTGGGCCCTCTCGGTAATGCACATCACTATAAGCCTTGCAAGCAATGTGACTAATGAGTTAGTTGCAGGATGATGCATTACGGAATGAGTAAAGAGACTTGCCAGTAACGAGATTGAACTAGGTATTGAGATACCGACAATCGAATCTCGGGCAAGTAACATACCGATGACAAAGGGAACAACGTATGTTGTTATGCGGTTTGACCGATAAAGATCTTCGTAGAATATGTAGGAACCAATATGAGCATCTAGGTTCCGCTATCGGTTATTGACTGGAGATGAGTCTCGGTCATGTCTACATAGTTCTCGAACCCGTAGGGTCCGCACGCTTAACGTTCGGTGACGATCGGTATTATGAGTTTATGTGTTTTGATGTACCTAAGGTAGTTCGGAGTCCCGGATATGGTCTCGGACATGACGAGGAGTCTTGAAATGGTCGAGACATAAAGATCGATATATTGGATGACTATGTTTGGACATCGGAAAGGTTTCGAGAGAGTTCGGGCATATACCGGAGTACCGGGGGGTTACCGGAACCCCCCGGGGAGTATATGGGCCCTAATGGGCTTTAGTGGAGAGAGAGAGGGGCAGCCAGGGCAGGCCGCATGCCCCCTCCCCCTCTGGTCCGAATTGGACTAGGAAGGGGGCGGTGCCCCTTTCCTTCCTCCCTATCTCCCACTTCCTTCTCTCCTAGTCCAACTAGGGAAGGGGGGGAATCCTACTCCCGGTGGGAGTAGGACTCCTCCAGGGTGCGCCATAGAGGGCCGGCTTAGGTGAAGCCCTGCGTCGGTAGCTTCATCATCACCGTCATCACGCTATCGTGCTGACGAAGCTCTCCTTCGACACTCAGCTGGATCGAGAGTTCGTGGGACGTCACCGAGCCGAACGTGTGCAGATCGCGGAGGTGCCGTACTTTCGGTACTAGGATCGGTCGGATCGTGAAGACGTACGACTACATCAACCGCGTTGTCATAATGCTTCCACTTCCGGTCTACGAGGGTACGTGGACTACACTCTCCCCTATCATTGCTATGCATCACCATGATCTTGCGTGTGCATAGGAATTTTTTTGAAATTACTGCGTTCCACAACATCACCACCCCACCCTACTCCACCGCTGGCCTGGCCATCCCTCTACTGTCTACTCACCCACAACCCGTGTTATTCTGCGGCGACGACAGCCTCACACCGCAGCCGAACCAGTGAACCCTCGTACTCCTCTCCATGTGGGCATCCACTGCCGCGTCTTCCCCGGCTCCGCGTCCTCCCCTTCCAGGCCTCTCCATCGTCCACCGCCTTGGTGCTCTCGGCGTGGCGTGGTCAACATGGTCAAGGAACGACTTCCATCTGAAAGCACAAGTGCTCCCTGGGTGATTTTGGTAATTAATGTAAACATATCTCTTGTTGGACTAACACCTTTACCTAGTATGTTTCAGATAAGTTCAACAATGAAGTGGCATGGACTAAAGGATGTGGAACCCCTTCAAGATGCTAAGGACAAAGGATTGGCTCAAGCTTCAAGCACAAGACCCTACATTTTATATTTTAGTGATCCAAGATCACATTGAGTCTATAGGAAAAGCCAATACTATCAAGGAGGGATGAGGTGTTGCTTAATGGCTTACTTGCTCAAAATGCTTAGTGATATGCTCCAAAGCCCTAAACTACTTTCTTACATCCACATATGACCTAAACCAAAAGTCAAACTCGGCCCCACCAATTCTTTCCATCCGGCACCACTGACTTCAGATGTCATAGCCACTGCCACAAACCCTAGGCAAATCGGTCTCACCGATAGGGATCTCGGTCTCACCGAGATGGGGTTGTAATCTCTCTGTGTATATCCATTACCAAAATCAGTCTAACCGAATTTGAGTAATCGGTACTACCGAGATTACAATGCAAACTCTCTGGTTAGTTCATTAACAAAATGTCAGGACCCCGATTCCAAGTCACATCGATCTAGCCGGTAACACCTCATATCACTTTGCGGCCTCACGCACGGTATTCCCACGGGTGTCGCCTTACCATGGCCCGGGACCGTTTGCGCCTTTTGTCTCACGTATATGATAGTGTCGCTAGCATCCATATGACAGAGAACCCGGGCCGACATGGCTAGTCGTGAACCCAAAGCGGCACTAACCCATGGGGACAGCATACATGAATCACATCGAGCATGCTCGGTCGCCAGCGTGTGAATCCGGCCTGTAGCACTGGCTAGCAGGACTCGGGAACCCGGGCTCTAGCAGGCTAGGCAGGACTCGGATGTCACCGCGTGACATTTCCCGAAGGGGACCACGAGAACGAAGTGAAACACATGCCCGGCCATCAAGTGTCCCGAGCGGTAGTCTTTGGGCTAGCAGGTGACTCGGTGAACCGGGTCAGTAGCTGACTACTATGGCTCAAGGAAGCATTAGACTACATTTCCCCATAAGAGAGGCTGCCAAGGATAAACAACTAGATTGTCGGATCCCACACATACCAAGCATTTCAATCATACACACAATATGCTCGATATGTGTAAATACAACATGGCATCACAACATAACTCTATGACTCAAATATTTATTCATTAGGCTCTGAGGAGCGAGATATTACAAACATGGGTCTCATGACCCAACATTCAGAGCATACAAGTCAAAGCACAAGCGGAAGCTTAACATGTCTGAGTACAGACATCTACAAATGAAAAAGGCTGAGAAGCCTGACTATCTACCAGCTCCTGCCGAGGGCACAAGATCGTAGCTGAGGTATCAAGCTAAACGTCGAAGTCCACACGGAACTACTAGCAAGACTGACGTCTCTCTGCAAAACATAAAATAGGCAAACGTGAGTACAAATGTACTCCGCAATACTTACATCAGAACTAACTACACATGCATCATTATCAACAAAGGGGGTGGTGGAGTATGACTGCAGCAAGCCAGCTTTGACTCGGTGGCTATCCTATACTACGACTGCAAGTAACTCTTTTGAGGTGGCGCACACGAGTCCACATAATCACCATATCAATACACCACTATGGATTCGCTCCGTCTCCTCACGAGAACGCCATCCATAGCACTCACGCTTATCTTATGCATTTTAGAGTATCCACTTTCACTTGTCTATGAACTGTACAGTGCAACCTGAAGTCCTTTATCATGGACACGGCTATTCGAATAGATCATATTAACCCCGCAGGGTGTACTTCTTCACACACGCTCTCGCCACTTACCGCCATGTACACCTCGTGTATCTCAAGCAACGCTCAAGCGGAAGTTCGGGCGAGGAGTCACCATGACCGACTAACCACACAAGTCTCTAGTCCAGGTTTATCGCCTATTCGGGTTCCATCCGCAAGGAGATCCGGCCGGGTGTCGCCACGGCCCCAAACGATGTGTACAGGGTTCCAAGCCCACCAAACGGGCGACGCTTGGCATACCCGGCCACGGTGCCTAGTCTGTCCCAAGCCCACCTGTACCGGGTGTCACTTGGTAGACTACTAACACTACCTACAAACGCCAGAAACTAGTTGCAACTCCTGGACAGAGATCAGGTTGATTAATAAGTCGAGAGAGCTTGGAGCGCCTGAGCCCAATGTGTGGTAGTAACTGCTCATGGATCACAAACACGTAACTCAGCCTCGAGGACGGTTTCAATGAGACAACCCACCATGTACTCCTACATGGCCTCTCACCGCTACCTTTACCAAATTGTGTTCACACACTTAGCTCTCAACAAGAGGGACATGTTCACACACCTCCGATTCATCCTCGATGAATCGGACTGACTCAACTCTAAGCAGTAGCAGGCATGACAAACAAGCATGAATGAGTAGGCACAACAGGGCTCAAACAACTCCTACTCATGCTAGTGGGTTTCATCTATTTACTGTGGAATGACAGGTCATGCAGAGGATAAAGGGGTTCAGCTACCGCAGCAAGTAACAGATGAATCGATGTTGTCCTAATGCAGTAAAAGAGAGCAGGAGCGAGAGAGTGGGATTATATCGGAATGAACAAGGGGGTTTTTCTTGCCTGGCACTTCGAAGATAATAAAGTTCTTCATCGGTGTCATCGAACTCATCGTCGGAGGCACGTCTATCGAGAGGGGACAAATACCGGCAACAGAGAAGAAACACAATCAATGCAATGCACAATATGATGCATGCTCATGACATGGTAAAATGAGTGTGATTTGGCCTAATGCAACTAGCAACACAATTAAGTGTAGTTGGTTTGAACCCAAGGTTCAAATTCAAACTCTACATATGGTTATTTAAATGCCATTCACTTGATTTGACCTAAACAGTGAACAAAAGTTGTTCTAACATGCATGAAAATGGTACAGATGGATAGATTGGATTTTTCTAATCATTTTTCATATATAATTTATCTTATTTGGAGTTACGGTTGAATTTCTATGATTTTCAGAAGTTTTGGCTATTTTATGAATTAAACAAATCATTTAAGATTTATTTAAATTCTAGAAAAGGATTATTGCGTCAGTCTGACGTCATGATGATGTCAGCAAGTCAACAGGGCTGGTCCGGGTCAAATCTGACCAGTGGGGCCCACTGGTCAGTGACTCAGGGCTGGTTAGGGTCGCAGACAGGTGGGCCTGGTCAACGGCCACGTCAGCAGGGTCAACCCTGACAAATGGGTCCCGTTGGATTATAGTTAGACTAAGCAGAAATAAAGCTGGGGTTAATTAGGGCGTGGGGCCCATGCGCCGATGGGCCCGTAGGGTTAGTTAGGCTGGGTCATTAGTGGCTAATGACCGTGCCACGCCAAAGACGCCGGAGTTGAACGCCCATGAAAGCACGCTGAACGCGGGCGGCGACGCCGGAGCGCTGCCACGGGCGGTGGCCGGACGCTACTGGGGCACCATGAGAAAGCCCTCGCTCACCCGCATCTAGGGGTGCACGCAGTTGGGCGCAGGGAGGCCGGGGTCGACGGCGACGACCACTTGGGCGGCGGCCGGAGTTCGGCGTTCGTGAGTTTTGCTGCTGCGGCTCGCGGTCGCTAGGGATGCACTACGCGAGGCTGCGAACGCGTTGCACACCTACGGATGACCAAATGGTCAATGAAGTGACGCCGACGTCGAGCTCGTGCGGCGGGGCGTTTCGGTCAGCGCGGAATCAACGGCTACAGGTCGCGAACGGCGTCGGGGTAAGAGGGAAACGGCGTAGGAGCACACATAGAGGCTCTAGGGATTCTTAGCGCGCTCGGGGACGGCTCGGAGGTGTCGAATCAGCGGCGGCGATCTCCGGTGCCTGAGGTTGAAGACGAGGGCAAAGGCGGCGTTGTCGGGCGTCCAACGTCGTGCGGCTCGGTATGGAGGTCGAGGATGAAGTGGCGAAGCTCTTGGTAAGCTCGAGAGGTCGAGGGGGCGGCAGTGGCTGCGGTGGTGCTCGGTGGCTCGCTGCGGCGCGCTCGGGCGTGAGGTGGGAAGGGGCCAGAGGAGAGAAGAGGCGCTGGGAGAGCCAGAGAGGGTCGAGGGGGGTGGCGTGGCTTCACTAGGGAGGGCCAGGGCAAAGCGGCAAGCAGGAGGTGGCCGTGCACGTGCCGGCGGGCGTCGGCCACGCACGCTCCAGTCCTTCTGGCGTGAGCTGGAAGAAGACAAGGGAGAGAGATGGGCTAGGCCAACAGTGTTGGGCCAACACAATGCAGGCCAGGTAAGTGGCTCAGGTACTCTCCTTTCTGCCTTTCTGTTTTTGTTCTTTTATTCTTTTCTGTTTTCTATTTTTTTATTTAATCTTTTGCCACTGTTTTGAATTCAAAACAAATCAAACAATGCCAAAAACTCCTTTGAATATTTTTATTTTGCTAGATGGAACTTTCCAAAAGCTCATAAAATATTCCAGGGGTATTTGAAATTATATTCTAACTATATGAATATAATTCAAATTCAAATAGCTAATGATTTAAATTCAAAGTCCCAAAATTAAGTCCTTAAAAATGTTCCATATTTTTGGTTGGGACCAGAACCCTTGCCAAAAATATCAAACATTTAAGAAGAGCATTTTGGAAACAATGAATGAGATTTTAGGGTTTTTGCTCTTCTTTTATTTAAGTTTTTTTAGGCTTCCAAAATTCCTCAGTTCAACTTAAATAGAATTTAAACATGATGCAACAAAATGCAGACATCAGGCAGTACCAGAAGCTAGGGATGTGACACAAAATCGGTTCCACCGAGTTTGTGTAATCGGCATCACCGAGTTCGCCTGACCAACTCTCTGGTTAGCTTATTACCAAAATCGGTCTCACCGAGTTTGTGTAATCGGTCTCACCGAGATTACGTTATGCCCTAACCCTAACCATATCGGTCCTACCGAGTTGCATGTCGGTCCCACCGAAAATCCTAACGGTCACTAGATTTGCTGAATCGGTCTGACCGAGTTTTTCAATTCAGGTCCCACCGAGATTGGTAAGTTGTGTGTAACTGTTAGATTTTGTGTGGAGGCTATATATACCCCTCCACCTCCTCTTCATTCGGAGAGAGAGAGCCATCAGAACGAACCTACACTTCCAATACACATTTTCTGAGAGAGAACCACCTACACTTGTGTTGAGGCCAAGATATTCCATTCCTACCATATGAATCTTGATCTCTAGCCTTCCCCAAGTTGCTTTCCACTCAAATCTTCTTTCCACCAAATCCAAATCCTGTGTGAGAGAGTTGAGTGTTGGGGAGACTATCATTTGAAGCACAAGAGCAAGGAGTTCATCATCAACACACCATTTGTTACTTCTTGGAGAGTGGTGTCTCCTACATTGGCTAGGTGTCACTTGGGAGCCTCAGACAAGATTGTGGAGTTGAACCAAGGAGTTTGTAAGGGCAAGGAGATCGCCTACTTCATGAAGATCTATCGCTAGTGAGGCAAGTCCTTCGTGGGCGACGGCCATGGTGGGATAGACAAGGTTGCTTCTTCGTGGACCCTTTGTGGGTGGAGCCCTCCGTGGACTCAGCAAGAACTGCTACCCTTCGTGGGTTGAAGTCTCCATCAACGTGGATGTACGATGGCACCATCTATCGGAACCACGACAAAAACATCCGTGTCTCCAATTGCATTTGAATCTTCCAAACCCTTCCCTTTACATTCTTGCAAGTTGCATGCTTTACTTTCCGCTGCTCATATACTCGTTGCATGCTTGCTTGATATGTATTGTGTTTGTTAAACTTGTGCCAAAACTCCACTTGAACTTAAAGAAATTAAAAACTGCAACTTTTGGTACTTAGTTTATAATCTCCCCCTCTAGACACCTCTTCTCGATCCTTTCAATTGGTATCGAGCTTTGGTCTCCATTGCCTTGGTTTAATCACCATTGGAGGAAGATGGATGTGTCTACTTTAGGGAGTCTTAGACATAGAGTGCCTATCCTTGATGGAGAATATTTTCATGAGTGGAAAAATGAAATGCTTGAGATTTTCAATGAATATCATTTGAACAAGTACATTACTAGCCCTTGTGCACCTCATATTGATCCCTTGCATCCCACACCAAAAGAGGATCTTGACATGATTCGCAATCTTAGAACCATCAATCTTATCATAAAAGGATTGCCCAAAAATTTGATTGCTAGTTTGCCTACTCTTGATTGTGCCTATACTATATGGAGATTTCTTGAGGAACGATTTCCAGATTATTCCTTGAAAAATTTAGATGAAATTCTCCATAACTCTATTGCCTTGAGTAAGATGAATTCTAGTGATCCTAGCTTTGGTGATTGTCTATTTGAGCTTACAAATCTCATGCGTGCCATAGGAGATGTTGGAATCATTAGCAATATCATTTCCGAAGCTATTAGAATTCATAAAGATAATCATAGAAATGATCATTTGTCTAATGAATTACCCTCACTAGGAATTGATCAATCACAAGATGATGTTGAACATGGATACTATGATGAGGATGATGATAGTGAATATGATCTTGATGATGCAATGAGACACTTTGGTCTCATGGCAACTCTTCACGGCTACATGGCTGGAGGAAAGGAATGGGTCCTTGATAGTGGATGTACTGGTCATATGACCGGAGATAAAGATATGTTTCATGAGCTTGCTGAAAACGACGGCCCTCAAAAATATGTCACTTTTGGTGATAATTCAAAGGGTAAGGTGGTTGGCCTTGGTAAGGTGGCCATCTCACATGATAGCTCCATACAAAATGTCATGCTCGTTAAATCTCTTGGCTACAACTTACTTTCAGTATCTAGACTTGCTGATTTCGGTTTCAATTTTACTGAAGTAGATTGCCAAGTGTTTCGTAGAGATAATCATAAAATGGTCTTTACCGGTGTACGTAGAGGTGATCTATACATTGTTGATTTCACTAAAAAGGCTCAACCGAGAACTTGCTTTATTGCTAAATCCTCTAAAGGTTGGTTATGGCATAGACGATTAGGTCATGTAGGCATGCGAAACCTTGACAAGCATATTAAACGAAATCATATCCTTGGCGTTAACGATGTCATATTTGATAAGGATAGACTTTGCGGTAGCTTGTCAAGGTGTAAACAGGTTGGAGGAACGCATCCCGTGAAGAACATCATGACCACAAGGAGGCCACTCGAGCTACTTCACATGGATCTTTTTGATCCCAACGCTTACAAAAGTCTCGGTGGAAATTCTTTTGGTCTTGTTATAGTTGATGATTTTTCAAGATTTATGTGGGTGTTCTTTCTCGATGATAAATTGCAGGTCCAAAAGATCTTCAAAAACTTCGCTAGGAAGGCCCAAAATCAATTTGACGTGAAGATCAAGAAGGTTTGAAGCGACAACAGAACGGAGTTCAAGAACGCAAATGTGGATACCTTTCTTGACGAAGAAGGGATTTCACATGAGTTCTCGGCTACGTACACACCTCAACAAAATGAAGTCGTTGAGAGGAAGAACCGGACTCTTATTGAGATGGCAAGAACGATGCTTGATGAGTACAAGACGCCAAAGCAATTTTGGGCGGAAGCGGTTGAGACAGCTTGTCATGCAACAAATCGCTTGTATCTTCACAAGCTACTCAGCAAGACGACATACGAGCTTCTCACTGGTAACAAACCCCAAGTTGGATACTTTCGAGTATTCGGCTCAAAGTGCTACATTCTTGATAAGCATCGTCGTTCTAAATTTGCTCCTAAGTCTCATGAAGGTTTTCTACTTGGTTATGGCTCAAACTCTCACACATACCGTCTCTACAACAATTTCACCCGAAAGGTTGAAGAAACGGTAGATGTGAAGTTTGATGAATCTAACGGCTCGCAAGTAGAGAAATTGCCAATTGATGTAGGAGACAAAGACCCCTCGGAAGCAATCCAAGACCTGTCTGTCTATTGGCAAGATTCGTCCAATGGAGGTGAAGGAGAGTACTTCGTCCGTCCAAGTGGAAGCTTCTACCTCAGGACAAGGTGAACCAAGAGTTGATATGGAAGCATCCACGAGTGGGACACACCAAGATGAAGAAAACGAGGAAGTACACCAAGATGAACACCAACAACCTCCTTCTCCACCACGACAAGACAACGACAACATCAACAATGAAGAAGGCCAAGATGAAGAGGATGTTCCACCCCGAGCCAAGCCAAAGCTCCCACGAGTTCGAGCTAGAATTGCTAAAGATCATCCCGTCGAGCAAATCTACAATGATATCCAAACCGGGAGAATCACTCGCTCTAAAACTCGTTTAGCTAACTTTTGTGAACATTACTCATTCATCTCTAGCATTGAACCTATGAAGGTTGAAGAAGCATTGGAAGATCCGGATTGGATAAACGCCATGCATGAAGAGCTACACAACTTTGAGAGAAATCAAGTGTGGACATTGGTTGAGAAGCCCGACAACAACCCCAACATCATCGGTACCAAATGGGTGTTTCGCAACAAGCAAGATGAAGATGGACACGTAGTTCGCAACAAAGCACGTCTCGTCGCCCAAGGCTACACTCAAGTCGAAGGTATGGACTATGGTGAGACATATGCTCCTGTTGCTAGACTTGAGTCCATTCGCATCTTACTTGCTTATGCTAATCACCATGATATTACCTTGTACCAAATGGACATTAAAAGTGCTTTTCTAAATTGTGAAATTGAGGAGGAAGTTTATGTTAAGCAACCTCCTGGCTTTGTCAATCCTAAGAAACCTGATCATGTCTACAAACTTCACAAAGCCCTTTATGGTCTTAAACAAGCTCCTAGATCATGGTATAAATGCTTGACCAAGTTCCTTATTGAAAAAGGCTTTGAAATTGGTAAAATTGATTCTACTCTTTTTACTAAAAGGGTTAATGGCGAACTATTTGTGTGCCAAATTTATGTTGATTCGACTAACCCTCATTTTAGTGAAAAGTTTGGAAAGCTAATGTCGGAGAATTTTGAGATGTCTATGATGAGTGAACTCAAATTCTTTCTCGGTTTGCAAATCAAGCAAACTAAGTAAGGTACCTTTGTCTCTCAAACAAAGTACACCAAGGACTTATTCAAGAAGTTCAATATGCAAGAATGCAAAGGTATGACTACACCCATGCCTACTAGTGGACATCTTGATTTGACCAAAGATGGTGAACCGGTTGATCAAAAAGTTTACCGCTCTATGATTGGTTCGTTGTTATATCTATGTGTTTCACGTCTCGATATTATGCTAAGTGTGTGCATGTGTGCACGATATCAAGCTGCTCCTAAAGAATGTCATCTTAAGGCCGTGAAAAGGATAGTGAGATACTTAATCCGTACACCAAATTTTGGCATTTGGTATCCAAAGAGGGCTTCTTTCGATCTTGTTGGCTACTCTGACTCAGACTATGCCGGTGGCAAGGTTGATAGAAAGTCCATTTCGGGTACTTGTCAATTTCTTGGTAGATCTCTTGTATCTTGGTCTTCCAAGAAACAAAACTCGGTATCCTTATCCACCGCCGAAGCGGAATACATTGCCGCTGGTTCATGTTGTGCTTAATTACTTTGGATGACCCAAACTCTTAAAGATTATGGGATATATGTGAAACATGTTCCATTACTTTGTGACAATGAAAGTGCTATCAAGATTGCTCACAATCCCGTGCAACACTCTCGAACTAAGCACATTGAAGTTCGTCATCATTTCATTCGAGATCATGTTGCCAGAGGGGACATTAATCTTAAGCATGTTCGCACCGAAAAGAAATTAGCGGATATATTCACTAAACCACTTGATGAGAGAGTGTTTTGCAGGTTAAGAGGTGAATTGAACATCATTGATGCTTCAAACTTGGAGTAGGAACTCCATTTGATACATGTAAGGCATGAGCCTATGACTAATCCTTGACATTTCTCTTATGATGACAATCTTATGTCTTGGATATATTTGCCTATGCGTGTTATCTAACCCTTGTAGGTACTTGGATGAATCCAAATCTATGAGATTGCAACTCACTCACATCTTGAGCAATCTCTACATCACCAAGTCTCTACACAATGGTGGTTGAAGACAAGGAAGCACAAAACCATTCAAACATATCCTTTGGCAAATTCTATGTTGTGTTTCATGATTGTCATTTTGAATACACAAGTGCTCTTCCTTGCAAAAACTAACTCATGTAGGTAGATGAACTCCAATTCCAAGTGGTGCTCCCAACTCTTGATGAGCTACATCAACCTTGAGCAATCCACACAAGTTCAACTACATGATCATGATCAACACCACCACCCAAGGTATGTTGTTCCATCTTAGAGAAGCTTTACTCCAAGTCATGGGACAAAGCAACTCAACAAGATGTGAATACATCAAGATGCTTTAACGAAAAATGGCAACCCCATTTGAGCTTAAATGACGAGTATGACCTATGATCAAGTGATCTCACTTGACTCCTAAGTCAATATACTCTAACATAGGTGACTTTGTCACTGCCCAATTCTAGACGAAGTTCTCTTGTGTTTCCCTTTGCATTTGTCTCTTGCATATTTGTTTCCCTCTTCAAAAAAAACTTCATCTAGATTTCTTTTCTTTTCAGTTTGTTCTGCATTCCCTGCATCCAATTCATTGCAAATCTTTCAGTTAATTCCTTGCAAATCCTTGTGAGATCTTACTTGTCTAGTGAGCTGAGGTGACAAGTGTTTTCTCTGTGATGAACTCGGTCACACCGGTCGCTTGTTTTCGGTCCAACCGAATTCTTTCGGTGCAACCGAAGCATACCACTCGGTGCCACCGATTTCACTACAGGAAAGACATTTTGCCATTCGTTCCTGCATTACTTTTGATCCAGCTCCACTCAATGAATCTTGTCCTCTACAAGCAACACATTTACCTTAGTGCTTTGTGCTGTGACTCAAGGACCAAACCCATTCACGACAAATTCCGTAAGACCCTTCTTAGAAATTGATGTCAAAGGGGAGAGAGATCACATCAAAGCTTAATCATATCTCTAGGGGAGAGAATACTCAAGGAGAGAGTAATCTTCAAGGATCCCCAGATGCTTGGTGTTCAAGAGGAGAGATGCTACATGTCTTCTTGAGGGGAAAGACATGTTCATATGTGCTTATGTGCATTAGCTCTGTTTATTTCCTTCGAGCACTGATTTTCTGTTCCCTATCTTCTCCCAAAGATCCCATGCTAGATTCGTGGGGAGCAAGACTTCTAAGGGAAGGAAATCCTTAAATTCATTGCATATCTTTACCTTTGGGGACATGTCTATATCCAATGTGGTACTCAGTACTCACTCTCTACATGTCATCCCAGTCTTGGTACTCTTGTGGTTTTTTTTGTTTGCTCTGGCTAGTAGGTGTATCTGTGTTATCTAACCTTGTTTACGCAGGTTCATCCCATCCTTAGCCAACTCAAGACCACAAGGTAAGTATATGCATCACAATCATGTGTATGAGGAATTCTTGCTGATGTACATACTGTTTGCAAGGAGGACTCATGAGCATGAAGGTACATTTCCCACATTCACATCTTCTGCTCTGATGCATATAGCCAAGATACATGTAACACATGCTTACTCTGTCATGTTCATGCATTCACATGTTCTTATATTCCATATTCACATGATTGCATACATGTAGGGGGAGTCTATGCATGTTACATGTCTTTCCAAAGCTTTACTTGCTATTCTCTATATCCTTATCTAAAGCTTTGATGTATGTTGTCATCAATTACAAAAAAAGGGGGAGATTGAAAGCACAAGTGCTCCTTGGGTGATTTTGGTAATTAATGTCAACATATCTCTTGTTGGACTAACACCTTTACCTAGTATGTTTCAGATAAGTTCAACAATGAAGTGGCATGGACTAAAGGATGTGGAACCCCTTCAAGATGCTAAGGACAAAGGATTGACTCAAGCTTCAAGCACAAGACTCTATATTTTATATTTTAGTGATCCAAGATCACATTGAGTCTATAGGAAAATCCAATACTATCAAGGAGGGATGAGGTGTTGCTTAATGGCTTACTTGCTCAAACTGCTTAGTGATATGCTCCAAAGCCCTCAACTACTTTCTCACATCCACATATGACCTAAACCAAAAGTCAAACTCGGCCCCACTGATTCTTTCCATCCGGCGCCACCGAGTTAAGATGTCATAGCCACTGCCACAAACCCTAGGCAAATCGGTCTCACCGATAGGGATATCGGTCTCACCGAGATGGGGTTGTAATCTCTCTTAGTAATCGGTACTACCGAGATTACAATGCAAACTCTCTGGTTAGCTCATTACCAAAATCGGTTCCACCGAGTTTGTGTAATCGGTATCACCGAGTTTGCCTGACCAACTCTCTGGTTAGCTTATTACCAAAATCGGTCTCACTGAGTTTGTGTAATCAGTCTCACCAAGATTACGTTATGCCCTAACCCTAACCATATCGGTCCTACCGAGTTGCATGTCGGTCCCATCGAAAATCCTAACGGTCACTAGATTTGCTGAATCGGTTTGACCGAGTTTTTCAATTCGGTCCCACCGAGATTGGTAAGTTGTGTGTAACGGTTAGATTTTGTGTGGAGGCTATATATACCCCTCCACCTCCTCTTCATTCGGAGAGAGAGAGCCATCAGAACGAACCTACACTTCCAATACACATTTTCTGAGAGAGAACCACGTACACTTGTGTTGAGGCCAAGATATTCCATTCCTACCATATGAATCTTGATCTCTAGCCTTCCCCAAGTTGCTTTCCACTCAAATCTTCTTTCCACCAAATCCAAATCCCGTGAGAGAGAGTTGAGTGTTGGGGAGACTATCATTTGAAGCACAAGAGCAAGGAGTTCATCATCAACACACCATTTGTTACTTCTTGGAGAGTGGTGTCTCCTACATTGGCTAGGTGTCACTTGGGAGCCTCCGACAAGATTGTGGAGTTGAACCAAGGAGTTTGTAAGGGCAAGGAGATCGCCTACTTCGTGAAGATCTACCGCTAGTGAGGCAAGTCCTTCATGGGCGACGGCCATGGTGGGATAGACAAGGTTGCTTCTTCGTGGACCCTTCGTGGGTGGAGCCCTCCGTGGACTCGCGCAACCATTACCCTGTGTGGGTTGAAGTCTCCATCAACGTGGATGTACGATAGCACCACCTATCGGAACCACGACAAAAACATCCGTGTCTCCAATTGCGTTTGAATCTTCCAAACCCTTCCCTTTACATTCTTGCAAATTGCATGCTTTACTTTCCGCTACTCATATACTCACTGCATGCTTGCTTGATATGTATTGTGTTTGTTAAACTTGTGCCAAAACTCCACTTGAACTTAAAGAAGTTAAAAACTGCAACTTTTGGTACTTAGTGTCTAATCACCCCCCCTCTAGACACCTCTTCTCGATCCTTTCACCATCCGAAGAGGACTGTACGTGGAAAGGCTGACAGCTGGGTCCACGACCGCACGCGAGGAAATGTCTCCTTATTACGCGCAAAATAATGATTCCTCCACCTGACAGCTAGGACCCACCGGAAGGGCCTTCAGTAATTCACTTAACCCCTACCGATAGCTCGGACCCACCAGTGATATCTTCGCACGCAAGGAAGCGCCTCCATATTAGCATGAAAAAAATGAATCCTCGCCCTGACTACTGGGACCCACCGTAGTTGGAGGCTGACTTGTGGGCCTACTAAGTTGACGGGGATGGAGGACTTTGTCAACTTAGTCAATATGAACGATTCTAGCTCCAGTGACCGTACGATGTCCATCCATCGGCCGTAGTGCTTCTTCAACCTCTGTTCTTCTTGCTCCAGCCGCCCAAACCAGCGCCGGTCGTGCTGCCTGCTCCTGCCTCCCTTGGTCGGTTGTGCTGCCGCGAAGGCCTCACCGCCCCCTACTACTCCCACCGCTGGCCAGGCTCTGTGGCAACGACAGCCTCACACCGCAGCCGAACCAGTCAACCCTCGTACTCCTCTCCGTGTGGGCGTCCACTGTTGCGCCTTCCCCGGCTCCATGCCATCCCCTTCCTAGGCCTCGTCGTCGTCCACCGCCTTGGTGCTCTCGGCGCGGCGTGGTCAATGTGGTCAAGGAACGACTTCCATCGGAAGAGTATCAGACGTGGAGAGGCCGATTTGGGTCCACAACCGCAGCAAGGAAGTGCCTCCTTATTACGCCGCAAAATAATGATTCCTCCACTGACGTTAGGGACCCACCGGACGGGCCACCGTATTTCGTGAAAAAATGTTTCCCCGACTCATCGGGACCCACCAGCTACATCTTCGCACGCAAGGAAGTGCCTCCTTATCCTCCCTGACAGTCGGGACCCACCTGGTCGAAGCATACGTAGCGTTGTCATTTTGGTCGCGAACGTGTACATACATACTGGTCAATCGGTCTGTCTGCAGGCTGCAGCGATGAACCGTGGCCGATTAAGGAAGGGCACGTGTCATAGTAGAGGCGCGCACGTAGCATGTACACATAGGTACAGCCAGGGTGCAAGAAAGTAAATACGGCCACATACGTACATACGGGCGGGGTCTCGAACGCCATCACAGATATCGCACGGCCGGGCTCGTGTACATGGCTGGGTCGGAATGGAGAAACTGCGTCGTCGTGTTCATCGGGAGCCAACCGGCTAGGTTGGAACGGAATGCATCATGTTCATCGGGAGCCAACTTGCTTGGACGGAACAGCTGATCGAAACGAGGCATGACATACCGCAGAACGGAGGAAACAACCTTCTGTTCGACCGGCCACGGTCGAAACGGGATCCTGTTCATCGGGAGGGGTCTGGCGTACCGCAAAACGGAGGAAACAATATTCTCTTGGACCTCCTACAGTTGAAACGGGGTCCTGTTCATCAGGAGGGGTGTGGCGTATGCAAAACGGAGGAGACGGACTTGTGTTGGAGCGCTACGGCCAAAACAGGGGTCCTATTCATCAGGAGGGGTGTGGCGTACCGCAAAACGGGACTCCACGGGCTACTGTTCATCTCCACCGTCGACCTCCTCCAGCCTCCACGGGCTACTGTTCATTCACCGTCGACCTCCTCCAGCCTCCACCTGCGATTGTTCATCCACAGGCTCCTGTTCATCCAGCCTCCCCCGCTCCTCCACCGGCTACTATTCAACCAGCCCTCTCCACGGGGTCCTTTTCAACCACCCCTCCACAAAGCATCGCTCAACCAGCCCTCCACCGGCTACTGTTCAACCAGCCCTCCACGGGGTCCTGTTCATCCAGTCCTCCACGGGGTCCAGTTCATCCACCCCCAACCGGCTCGATTGGGGTCGTGTTCATCCATCGGCAACGGCCTCTACTACCACGAGGTCCTGTTCATCCACCCCCAACCGGCTCGATCGGGGTCATGTTCATCCATCGGCAACGGCCTCTACTACCACGGGGTCCTGTTCATCCAACCCCCCAACAACGCTCACTGTTCATCAAGGGAAGGAGGCAGCAGGTTCGATCGGCTTCAGTTAGCAGCAGTAGCGATGGAATCGCTCGATCGGGTTCAGTTAACAGCCAGATCGATCGATCGATCGGGTTTAGTAACATGTAGCCTGCAGTGCAATCGCTCGGGTTCAGTAGGCGAATGCCTCGCTCGGGTTCAGTTAGAGCCCAACGCCTCGCACCCACGCGCGTACGTGTACGAGAGAAACACGCACCGCTCGGCCCCCGACCACCCACCGTAACCAGGAACTCCCCGATATTTTCCTCGCCCTCGCTTCTCCCACGGTTTTTTCCGTCATGGACGGCCCAAAGAATGTCATGTACCGTGTCTCTCGCCCGCCCAGGATGAAAAGCCCATTTTTGTCATGATTTTTTGTCATAGAAGTACGAGCCCACCACATTTATGATGATACCGGGTTTTGTCACAATTATCGTCACAGAAGTGTCATAAGCATGACAAAAAAATTGCGTCCGGCCCAAAATGTCACGGATGTGTCTTTTTTTTAGTGATATCTTGCTATCACACAGTTGTTTATCTTACTTAGCATAAGTTTGTAGCATCCTTAATTTTCAATTTGGATGTTATACATAGGTCATCATATGCATATCATATTTTATTTGCATTTTGGTTTTGATCCTAGAAATCTTAAGCAACTAAAGGACCCACGGAGAGAGTTGGGGATTCCCTTATTTTCATATTTGAACTTTCTCAAATTTGAAAATAGGATCATTTTGGTTTTAATATTTCTCTCTCCGAATATTTCTAATATTAAAATAAAAGAGAGAAGATAATATGACTTCTTCAAAGAGAGAGAAATATTGGAGGAAATTTTTTTAAATCAAATAAATATTTTATTTGGATTTTTATTTGAGATTTTTTTTGAATTAGAAAAATATGCTATTTTTCAAAATTGCATTTTTAGGCCAGAAAAATGTTCACTTTGTTCTAAATATTTTATTTAGACGGTGAAAATTGATTTTGGCATTTTTAGATTTTTTTATATTATATTAGGATTTTTGTTTATCGGTGAATTTATTAAAAGGTTCTCATTGGGCGAAGGCCAAGCAAGGCCGCCCTTGACACCGCCTCCCAAGGCCTTGGCCGTGCCGACGGACTCCAGCAGTCGGCTCGAGTCCGCCGCCCGTCGCCCCTTGGCCAACCGGCGCCCGAGGCCTTTATAAGCCGCGAGCCATCGCCTCACTTTGCCCAATGACCGCAAGCATGCAATCATTGCCGCCACTTCATGGCTTCTTGTGCCGCCGCCTTTATTGCGCTGTCGCCGCATATCGTTGCCGAAGCCGGCGTGAAGCCGCCGTCTGGTTTTCGTCGGTTTACTTCGGTAAACCCTAGATCTAATTAGTTTTTTTAGATCAGTTTTTCTCGGTTTTCTTTTCGATTTAGATCTATTTTGCGAACATTCGTTCATTTAGATCTAATAACGAACGAATTCGTTCGTTTGTCTCTGTTAGCGGACGTTCGTTCGATAGATTTTTCTTTTTCTGTTTTTTTCGGCCAGGGACCTATCCGTGAATTATTTTTATCTCAGATTAGCCCCTGGTCTTCAAACCCTCGCAACTTTTCAACCGTTCGTCCAAATCTAGTGAAACCGACGCCAAAATCTTTGTCTCGAACCCTTCTTTCCAGTTAATCAACTTGAACATGATTTTGACAATTTAAAATTTGATTTCAAGGAGATTTGAATTCGAACTTCTTTTGGATCGTAGTTTGAGTTTCGTAGCTCCGATTTGATTGATTCTTTTTGCAAATCGAAGATCTTCAGTTGAACTTTCAGTTGAGATCTTTCTTATCTGAATTTTACCCTTGCATCTATGCTTGGGTGCTTATGTATGCTATTGTTTATTTGCAATAGAATTTCCGGAGTGCGAAGCGTGCTACTACGAGTCTCTAGGGTTTGCAGATCGTCAGCAATGCAAGTAACAGTTTGATCATACCCCTTTAATACCCAGTTTTTATGCATTAGTCCAATCCTCAAAACATTGCATGAGTAGGATCTGATTAACATGTGGGTTTTGGGAAGTAGTTGATGAGGTAGAACCTATTGTCCTTTATTTCAAACCTTGGGAGTTACTTCTACGTTATGCTTATACTGTTGTGCTATGCTCGTAGATGTGGATTGGTTGAGTGTATCCATGGAAAATGTGAAGGTTGTTAATTAATGGTTAACTTAAGGTGACTACTTAAATACACATCTAGGTGGATTGGTTGAGGCACCCTGGAGCACCCAGTGGTTGTATGGGCACCTGGAGCAATCCAAATACCGTCTGGGATATCCCGGAGTACCCGTGTGATCATCCTATGGTTCGCCACCCAGATTCAAAGGGATCATAAGATTATTCGTGCTGGAAACTTCCGTGTGCATCCACAAGCCATTATGGGCTCTGGCATAGCTGAGTAAGTTGCGGGAAACCTTTCCATGATGGGCTAGCAGATGTAGGGGATTGTAGGTGTACCGGCCTATCTATCGGTTAAGGGGACCTCTTCGGAAAGACTGTGTCTCGGTCATCCGTTTCTCAAACACCATGTAGTGCGAGAAATACAACGGAGGAGATCGAGTCTTCTGGGGAAAAGTGCGCAAACCTCTGCAGAGTGTACAAATTAATCATGGTTAGCCGTGTCCCCGGTTATGGACATCTTGAGTATCTGGTACTTGAATTATTGATTTGATCTCATCACTCTTTTAATTAATTTGTTGGGTTGTTAATACTGTTTAATTGGGATTGAGTTGGAGGAACCTTCTCAATGCTTGTCAACCACCATGATAGTTAAACAAAATATATTCCTTTGTTGTAGGAAAAAACTAGCTTTATGCAAAATAAACTTAGAGCCTCCACCAGCCATATATGCATGTAGTGATAGATGTCATATTGTTCATTGCTCTACAGTGTTATTTTGCCAACATATTCCATGTGCTGACCCGTTTCGGGCTGTAACGTATTATGTTGCAGACTTTTCAGACGAAGAGTAAGGTGTGGTAGGTCGTTGTCGTGCACACAGCTATGTCGTTGGAGTTGATGGACTCATTTACCTTCGATGCTTCCGCAGTTATCTTATTTAGATGGCCTTAAGCCATATTATTGTAATAAGTTCTCTTTTGAGACATTCGATGTAATAAGTGTGTGATTGCACTCTGTTATAAATCCTTCAAGTACTGTGTGTGTCAGCATTACCGATCCAGGGATGACACTTATGCACAGAGATTTGACCGTTTGAGGTCGGATCGCTACAAAGTTGTTCCTTCACATAGTTGTGTCTTGTATATTTAGGTTTTGTGCTTAGCAATTAAACACTAGTTTATTCCACATTTGCTCAAGCCTAAATCATAATTGTTTTTAAACCTCCTATTCACCCCCTCTAGGCGACATCCACGTCCTTTCAAATGCTAGGAACCAAAATCTTCCATCACGCCAATAGCTAGAGGTATATTCTGAAGAGTTAAATACACTAGAGGTCCTAAAAGTTTCTGTGCAGTGTCACTTTAGTCCCACTTCTTTCAAAATGCACATTGGTCCTAACTTTTTAGTAAGTGGTTCATCTGAGGTCCTTTTTTGCACGAGCGCTTCAATGTCTCCAACGTATCTATAACTTTTGATTGTTCTATGCTGTTATATTATCATTCTTGGATGTTTTACAATCATATTATAGCAACTTTATATCATTTTTTGGGACTAACCTATGACATAGTGCCCAGTGCCAGTTGCTATTTTTTGCTTGTTTTTTACTTCGCAGAATATCAGTACCAAACAGATCCAAACACAGCAAAACTTTTTGGTGATTTTTATTGGACCAGAAGACAACATGGGAGTCAAGGAAGCACCCGGGGGGAGGCCCATGGGGCACATAAGACACCAGGGCGTGCCAGAGGCCCCTGGCGCGCCCTAATGGGTTGTGGGGCCCACGAGGGTCTCCTCCACCGCCTCTTCGCTCTATAAATCCTCAAAAATTCTAGAAACCCTAGGGGAGCAGTCGAAATACAATTCCAGCCACCGCAAGTTTGAGAACCACGAGATCCAATCTACACCATCACGGAGGGGTTCATCATCCTCATTGGCGCCTCTCCGACGATGCGTGAGTAGTCCACCATAGACCTACGGGTCCGTAGATAGTAGCTAGATGGCTTCCTCTCTCTCTTTTGATTCTCAATATGTTGGTCTCTTGGAGATCTATTTGATGTAATGACTTTTTGCGGTGTGTTTGTTGGGATCCGATGAAGATCGAGTTTATGATCAGTTTCTATACATGAATATTATTTGAGTCTTCTTTTGATCTCTTATATGCATGATTACTTATAGCCTCGTATTTCTTGTTCGAATCTTTCGTTTAGTTAGGCCAACTAGATCGATTTTTCTTGCGATGGGAAGAGGTGCTTTGTGATGGGTTCGATCTTACGGTGTCCTCACCCAGTGACAGAAGGGGTAGCGAGGCACGTATGTATCATTGCTATTAAGGATAACAGGATGGGGGTCTATTCCTACATGAATAGATCTTGTCTACATCATGTCAACGTTCTTATTGCATTACCCTGTTTCTCCATGAACTTAATACACTAGATGCATGCTGGATAGTGGTCGATGTGTGGAGTAATAGTAGTAGATGCAGAATCGTTTCGGTCTAATAATCTTGGACATGATGCCTATATAATGATCATTGCCTTGGATATCGTCATGATTATTTGATCTTCTATCAATTGTCCAACAGTAATTTGTTTACCAACCGTATGCTATTTGAAGGAAATATGCCCTAGAGGCAATAATAAAGTTGTTATTTTATATTTCCTTAAATCATGATAAATGTTTATTATTCATGCTAGAATTGTATTAACCGGAAACTTGATACATGTGTGGATACATAGACAAAAAACCGTGTCCCTAGTAAGCCTCTACTAGACTAGCTCGTTAATCAAAGATGGTTAAGTTTCCTAACCATAGACATGAGTTGTCATTTGATGAACGGGATCACATCATTAGGAGAATGATGTGATGGACAATACCCATTCGTTAGCTTAGCATAATGATCGTCCAGTTTCATTGCTATAGCTTTCTTCATGACTTATACATATTCCTTTGACTATGAGATTATGCAACTCCGGGATACCGGAGGAATACCTTGTGTGCTATCAAACATCACAACGTAACTAGGTGATTATAAAGATGCTCTACAGGTATCTCCTAAGGTGTTTGTTGGGTTGGCATAGATCGAGATTAGGATTTGTCACTCCGAGTATCGGAGAGGTATCTCTGGGCCCTCTCGGTAATGCACATCATGATAAGCCTTGCAAGCAATGTGACTAATGAGTTAGTTGCGGGATGATGCATTACGAGCGAGTAAATAGACTTGCCGTAGCGAGATTGAACTAGGTATGAAGATACCGACGATCGAATCTTGGGCAAGTAACATACCGATGACAAAGGGAATAACGTATGTTGTCATTACAGTACGACCGATAAAGATCTTCGTAGAATATGTAGGAGCCAATATGAGCATCCAGGTTACGCTATTGGTTATTGAATCAAGAGGTGTCTCGGTCATGTCTACATAGTTCTCGAACCCGTAGGGTCCGCACGCTTAACGTTCGATGACGATTTGTTATTATATGAGTTATGTGATTTGGTGACTGAATGTTGTTCGGAGTCCCGGATGGGATCACGAACATGATGAGGAGTCTCTAAATGGTCGATAGGTAAAGACTGATATATAGGACGATGGTATTCGGACACCGGAAGTGTTCCGGGAAGCACCGGGTACTTATCGGGTCACCAGAAGGGGTTCCGGGCACCCCCGGCAAAAGTATGGGCCTTATGGGCCAAGAGGGGAAACACACCAGCCACAAAGGGGCTGGTGTGCCCCCCCCCCCCATATGAGCTGGCCAAGTTGGAGAAGGAAAGGGGAAGGAGGGAAGGAAAAAGGGAATAGGATTCCCCCTTCCCCCTCTTCCCTTCCTACTCTGAATATGAATAGGAAAGGGGGAGGCCGAATTGGGAGGTGCCCAAGTAGGATTCCTCCTACTTGGGGCGCCCCCTTGGCTGCCTCTCCTCCCCTCCAACCTATATATATGAGGGGGGCACCGCTAGAACACACACCAACAATTGTTAGTCGTGTGCGGCGCCCCCTCCACCGTTTACGCCTCCGGTCATATCTTCATAGTGCTTAGGCGAAGCCCTGCGTGGATCACTTCACCATCACCGTCACCACGCCGTTGTGCTGACAAAACTCTCCCTCGACACTTTGCTGGATCAAGAATTCGAGGGACGTCATCGAGCTGAACGTGTGCAGAACTCGGAGGTGCCGTACGTTCGTTGCTTCATCGGTCGGAACGAGAAGAAGTTCGACTACATCAACCGCGTTGTCAAATGCTTCCGCTTTCTGTCTACGAGGGTACGTGGACACACTCTCCCCTCTTGTTGCTATGCATCTCCTAGATAGATCTTGCGTGAGTGTAGGAAATTTTTGAAATTGTATGCTACGTTTCCCAACACTATTTTCTCGAGAGAAGCCACTAGTGAAATCTATGGCCCCCGGGTCTATCTTTTATCATATTGCTTTCCGATCTATTTTTGCCGCATTTGTTTCAGATTTATTATTCCAAAAACCCAAAAATACCTTGTTGCACTTTTTTTGCATCTTTTATTTCGTGTTTTATTCAGATCTATTTATCCAAACTCATACTATTTAATCTATCTTTTTTATCAGAGAGGGGTTGACAACCCCTCTTACGCGTTGGGTTGCAAGGTTTTGTTCTTTGTGTGAAGGTACCGTTTACATAGTGTTGCTTGGTTCTCCTACTGGTTTGATAACCTTTGTTTCATAACTGAGGGAAATACCTACCATAGCTATACTGCATCATCCCTTCGTCTTTGGGGAAATACCGATGCGGATACAAGCAATCGTTGCTCATTGACCTGCTCGTGTGGTGCATTGACCCACGCCACGTCAACTTAGGGGCCACCAGCATATGAGGAACATTGCAGAAAAAAACCTCCTGATCTATTCCCCTCTCATTAGCGGTCCTTCACAAGAAGATGGTAGTCGATCAAGAGGGTAATCCGAGTGGGATTCCATGACGATGGGCGATTCTCCTCCATCTTATGGTAAGAACAGTATTTTTTTTCGAAGGTATCATCTCGTAGCTCATCTACGTACTCTGCTGGCTTGGAGTCGGTCCAATCCGAATGAAATTGAACAAATAAGAAATGAGGCGGAATGGGCCGAAATTGGAAAAACTTGACAATATCAAACTCTTGATTCTTACGCGATGATTGGGTCACTTGTAGAACACCGGTCTAGGGTTTGCACTTGATTTCGATTGAAGCCTAATGGTGGTGCGAATCTTGCAGCAAGAACACACCACCAGCGGCAACATACCCGACGAAGGAGGAGCTTGTAGAGGAGGAGAGAGAGAGGAAGAGAGGATTTCGATAGGGACTGTTGAATGTGAAGGTGGGGGTTTTCAAGGGGCTTTCCGTATAAAAGAGAAATCACAGTGGCCCCTTAGTCAACGTGGCATGGATCAATGCGCCATGCGAGCGGGCCAGTGAGCGTTAATGCAAAAAAGGACATCGGGTGAACCATTTACTATAGAATTAGGACCTAAAGGTTCATTTTGAAAGAAGTGGGACTAAAGTGACACTGCCTAGAAACTTTTAGGACCTTCAGTGTATTTTACTCTATTCTAAATATGTTGTGCATGGATGGACCAACAGATGTCCCGGATGAGTTGCTAACCCTGCTCCCTTTTTTCATGGGTTATGAGCTCTATAACCATAGTGAGAATAATATTTTCTATTGTCGCCAACACATTCCTTGTCGAACTACTAGGCACCCATGAATCATTCCAAATTTTTGATGTGTGTCCCATCACCTACATGCCAAACATGTCCTCATGTATTCATCTATATGCCTACCCAAAGACTGTGCCACATATAGAAGCACCCAATTTTACTCATTATTGATAAGACCACCTAAAGCAAAAATACTTGTGTCTTAAAATGGAACGCTAAGAATTGGGTACCCCCAATAGTCGCCAACATTGTCTAGATAATATTGATAGGTTGGAACAATGAACATCTCGGAATCCCATCTTCACTTCCATGGGATACATATTTTCTGCTATGCGAATCGATGCACATCCTTTTGCCTATCTTCATCTCGCCACCAGTACTAGGACATAGCTGATGTTATCCCGTTGCAAATATGTGTTAGTTATGTTGAAGTGTGACATTGCATAAGAGGTATTGCTTGCACATTTTAATAGAACTCGCCTCTTTTTCTCAAAAGACAAATTCTTTTCCTTCCATCCATTAAGTCTTCTTATTACTTTTTCCACTAGATGTTGAGCGCAATGTACTTATCCGTGATTTCTTCAAACATGGTATTCAAAGCAACAACACATACCTCCACTCTTGCCTCAATTGATGTGCACGGACCGAAGAAAAGTATCATAGTTTGCATCGCTCGACAACTGTCTTGATGTTGAACAACCAAACAGAACAAAAAATTATAACCACACTGACATGAATTAGAGCAACTTCAACGGGCCGACCGACGGCGCATTTATCCGCCTTTTGTCCGTTTGGGTCGGCCGCCCACCCAGTTTTGCATTTGGGTCGGCAGTGCGCCCAACGCGCCGACCCATTTTATGCCTGCACTTAACTTTTTTTTGAAAAGGCCCGCGGCCGATCATGCCAGCAGCCATGTCTCATGCCGGCACCATGTCAGTGCCGGCATACAATGCCAGCTTCAGAAAATATCACCACAGTTCATGCCGGCGCACTCGCCAGCCGGCTGGCACAAGTGCCAGCACACAAAAAAGGGTGGGACGTGAGTTCGACCACGCCATCGCGGCTCCCGTGGTCATGCCAGCACACCTGCCGGCATACAAAGGCTCCACTTCGATGTCGCACTCGTCCTCTTCCTCTAGCCCGTAGTCGTCCGGGAACTCGTGGTCGAGTGGGAAGCCGTCCAGGTCGATGCCGACTTGATCACGCATGAAGACCGCCTGATCGGGATCATAGCCAGCGGCCGGCGTGAACGCCCCGCGGCCGTCTTGGCTTTGTGTCTCGTCGGGATCGTAGCCAGCGGCTGGCGCCCCACCCTCGAAGATGAGGTTCTGCATGTAGCCCTCGTCGACGGCGGACGACATTCCCTCGAATAGGTCGCGGATGTCCGGGAGCACGCCGGCCGGCGTCTGCCACGTGCGTTTCCTCGCACCGCCGGATGACGAGCCACCGGCCACCGGGGTGGTGTTGAGGTTGACGGGCGCGAGCGCGGGCGTGGAAGGCGCGACCATGCTCACGTCGGGCGAGCACTCCCTGGAGAGGCGGGAGGCCTGCGGGTAGACGTGGAAGCCGGGCATCGGGTTGCAAGCCGACGCGCGGGGCGAGTCGGGCAGCACCATCCGAGGAAACACCGATGAGCCGGTGCTGGCCGCGGCGACGACGGCGCTGAGGAGGTTGTGCTGGCTAGGGTTTAGCCCTAGCATGTAGAGTGCCTCCCTCGTTAAGGCGGCGACGCGAGCGGTGGTGTCCTCTGCTGCTGGCGGCGACGGGCGGCAATGACTGCGGCGTCCTCATCCCTCACGTCCGCGGCGTGCCTCCGGTCCTTCCTCTTGGCCGACTCCCTTGCCCTTTGTGCGGGCGTCAGCGGCTTCTTTGGCTTGCCCGCGGCGGCGGTTTTGCGCGGGGCACGAGGCTTGCCTTTCCGAGAGGGGGCGGCGGCGCCGGATGAGGCGAGGGAGGCGAGGCCGGCGGCGGTGTCGAGGTCGATGGCGTCGTCCATGGCGGGTGTGCGGCGGAGGGTTTTTGTGGAAAATGGGGGGAAATGGTGGTGGCTGCCACCGATCGACGAGCCCGGGGAGAGGAGTAGGCGCGCGCGCTCGTGTCCGCGCCAACGCAAATCCTGCTAAAAAATGGACCGGGAATGGGTCGCCCGCGGATGAAAAGCGGACGCGCGTCCGTTTGGGTCGGCGCGTTGGGCCGTTTTTTGTGTTCGCGCCGATCCAAACGGACACCAGCGGACGAAATGGGTCACCCCATTGAAATTGCTCTTAATGACTAAAGAGAATTATATTCTCTACATAACCATGTAACAAAAATTATGGCATGTTTTTGAAGGAGTTGTGTTAAAAGGCCAAAATAACTGTATACCGTGCAATACGTACTACCATAGAGTAAAACAAAAGACACAAATTTTGTATCGTGACATAAGATTGCCTGGCGGTAGAAAATTTTGTTCCCTTGCAAGTGGCGTTTAGATTAGTTTTATCTGGTAAAAATTGATACCGTGAAATAAATACCGGACGGATTTTGGTGTATGAATTGGAAACATGTATCTTATATATCCTATAGGTGTGTTGAATGATGCGTCGGCTAAGTAGTTAGCACTTTTGCGAACCAACCTGTGATTGGATGGTTAGAGGGATTATGATATCCTAGCCCATTAGGGTTCAAGTCCTGGTGCTCACATTTATTTCGGGATTTATTTCAGGATTTCCGGCAATGCGTATTCAGTGAGAGTAGACGTTCCTGTCGACAACGAGGTGTCTACGGTGACTTCGTAAATTTCAAGATGATATGCCGGCTCAGTCTTTCGGAGGTGTTCATAGGGATAGGGTGTACGTGTGTGCGTTCATAGGGGTGAGTGTATGCGCGTGTATATGAGCGCCTGCGTTTGTACTGTGTTAAAAAAATATTAGCACTTTGCACTTCATCTATACAGAGTTCTTTGCTTCAACTTTTTTTCCAAAGTTCAAAGACGAAAATAATTTTTTTCATCTATTGTGAGTTGCTCCTACAGTGTAGCAATGTAGACGATGTTACTCATCGAATTCCATGGGGGCCATGCTAGGATCACCCGACGACGCAGGGAGGGAAAAAGGGCCATAATGATGTGAAATGCACACATGGCATTAAAATTATTGCATTATCATATTTGATTGATGACGGCTGGCATAGACGCGTTTATAATCTTAAATTCAATTATTAGCTTATCATCTATTTATATATGTTAACGCCGGGCTTTTAGCAAGGGGAGGCGTCGCAGCCGCAGTTTGTCGAGATGACCATGACAACTATATAAGTAGCACGCCACTAGTTGTACGGGGACTCCAAGACCCGGCGACTTTGGAAGCTATCGCAATGTAGGGAGAGAATAGCGTTGGCTGAAGATTTGCTTGTTCAAAATTTTATCTTGGCATCTGATGCTAAGCATGTTGTTTGACACTATTATTTCAGAGATACTTCATAGAGTTGCCGTGTTTACTTGTAATTTTGTTTTTGAACGTCGAGACTCGAATAGCAAAGCTTATAGTATAGCCAAGTTTGCTCGTTCATTAGGTCAGGGGCGCCATTTATGGCTTGAGCAACCCATGATCCGAGATGTATTCCACTTTCTGTGTCTTATGAATGAATAAACTTGGTTTCCCTTAAAAAAATCTATTTGTATATGCAGCAATATATAAGTGGATAGCCGAGCTCGTTTAAATAAACTCGTATGATTTGCAAAGAAGTTTTGGATTGGAGTTTAAAGCGTAGCGCGTGCGGCTCACCTAGGCGAAAAGTTCGGCAAGATCACGGAGTCCAAAGTTGATCACCCAATTTTCTGCAGGCCCGGAAGAGAAAAAGCCGGAGGAGAAAACGAGGCAGCGAGGAGCGGACGGGGCAAAGAAGCGTCGAGAAACGCACCACCGCCCCCCGGGCCCCAACCGACCCCCCGCATCGTCCGTACCGGTGGATAGAGACATAGAGGGATCTCCGATCTCGGCCCTCCTGGCCAACACCGCCCCGCGCGACGAGTCCATCGCGAGCCCGGCATCCTCTCGACGGCAAAACCTAGCCTCCCCGCCGCGTCCCGTCGGATCGCGTCCGTCCCCTAGCGGAGGAGGAGGCGGGCGCCCTAGGAGGGGCGTCGCGAGGTAGTCGTGGCGCTGTTCCGCGGCTGCTTCTCGTTCGGGTCGGCCGGGCGTAGAAGGCCCGCGGCCTCGCCCTTGCCCTCGCCGCCGCGCGCGACCGCCGCATCGGCATCGGACGACGGCGCCAAGATGAAGGGCCTCTTCAAGTCGAAGCCGCGGACGCCGGCCGACGTCGTGCGGCAGACGCGCGAGCTCCTCATCTACGTCGACCTCCACGCCGGCTCACGCGGCGCCGACCCCAAGCGAGAGGAGGAGAAGGTGAGATCGAATCCGGCCGGCCTTCCTGTTTCGATCCCCCGTCCCTGCCCACCAATTTGGCTCGGATCGCGCATGAGAGTGGAAACGTTTTATCCCTTGCTTGGTTTGGCCTGATTTGTGCCTCCGCACTCTTATTTCTATGAGCGTTACAGCGGGTGGAACGTTGCTGCTTGCGTGAGCGCTATGTATTATTCGTCGCTACTCAATTTGCTGCTATTTAGGCCGTTGTAGGAATTAACTAGCTTACTTCATTGTAATCTATGATGATTACATGACCGTAGCATATAAAAGGGGCTGCAGGAAGATACGTTTTTTGGTATCTGAGCATAACTAAGTTACTTAATTATGATAATGTTGCAGATGGGCCATGTGATAGATGGTAGGCGTTTACTCGTCATTCACAAATTCAATGTATGCTTACAATTTTGGTATATGAGCTTTAAGTCAATTACGATAATGTTGCAGATGGGCTTGTGATAGATTATCAATTGCTTGCTTGCCATCATAAATTCATAATTCGATGTACGCTTCTTGTTAGCATACATTCGACGTAGGAAGCAGGATTGTGCAGCAAAGAGTGAACGCCAAGCTTCTAAATTAGGACCCTCTTATCTGGCGGCTGTTCGCTCGGAGGGGTAGCATTTGCGAACATTTTGATGACATTTTTAGTTGGTCCGGCTTGGCAGTTTCTTCAGAACAGCAGGGTATTTTCTGGAATGAAGGCTCAAAACTGCCATCCTCCCAGAAAATGCCATGTTGTTCTGAAGAAACTGCCACCCTCGATACAACTAAAACTGCCACGGAAAACGTTTGAAATGCCATGCTCTCCTGGCGAACGGTCGCCAGTTGGCTTTTCCGCTAAATTATGGGTCATGTAGTGGTCATGCCACTCAGCAAGAGCAGGGCGAGCAGAGTGGTCGGAGGCTCTGGTGACTACAAAGATTGACATGGCAGCAGCTCTCTCCATGACATGGTATAAGGAACCTCCACACGGTGTCGTGGGCATTCATAGGCGCCACATCCCAACAGCAAATGGGGAGGGATCTAGGAAATGAAGGGCTGCACAGCGATCATACAATTAAGATTATACTTGGATAGTGAAAGTGGGATCAGTGGCGGCACATAGATTGGAGGTCAGAAAGAAGTCATGGAGACAGAGGCTAGAGCCAGTTCTGTTTCATCAACTGTCTCCCTCCACACAGCTTCCCTTCTATGCTGTTGTAGCTGATGTACATGGGCCGCAAGCTAGCTCTTGAGCCCAATTGCTGCGAAACCGTGCAGCCCAACATACATGACCCCATGCCCGTGAGACTTCTCTAGTGAGTTGCTGACCGTGTGCACATATTAGGGCAAACTATGAAATTATTGATCTGCAATAACTAAACTATCTCAACTTAAGTAATTCTCCTTCGGGTCAGCATCATGGAGGAATAATTACAAAGGCGTAACAACCCTGAACTATGTCTGAACTGGTTTATTATGCTCTGCATTACAGATTGCTATATGTGGCCTCTTGAAGCCGCATATGGTAACTCAGCATAAAATCTATACTTGAGCAATGAATGTCTTCTTAGAGTAATATTAGTGATAGCCTTTTAAAGATACTATTTTGAATATGGTGTTGGCACATGGCCATTTGATTGCTCTGATTTTATGCATTAACGCGGACTTTTGGTCTTTTTCTCAAATTGTTCTGACAATAATACTTCTCGACTCAAATGATATGCTCCTGTATACTAACTGCAGCTTACATTATGTTTACGCAGATGGCAGAATTAAGCAAAAATATAAGGGATTTGAAGTGTATTCTGTATGGCAACGGCGAACATGAGCCTGTCACTGAAGCTTGCGTGCAATTGACCCAAGAATTCTTCAGAGAGAACACTTTACGATTATTAATTATGTGTGTTCCGAAAGTAAACCTGGAGGTATTTAACTTGATTTGTATTTGTAGATCGTGACAAGACTATATAAATATTTTATTCAATTGATACCTTATCGTTATTATTTGGATGTCTAAATCTCATAGATAACATTTATTTGCACTTTGGATTGTTGCAGACAAGGAAAGATTCTACTCAAGTTGTTGCAAATTTGCAACGACAGCAAGTCAACTCAAGGATACTTGCGTCTGAATACCTTGAGGCAAATAAAGATCTTTTGGACACCTTAATTTCTGGGTAAGTCCTAAGTAAATAAAGTTACACAGCGGTGCTTCTTTTAAAAGAATGTTTCCTTTTCTGAATCTTGATTTTTTATCTTTCTATTTTTTTTTTATTTTGTGCTGTTACTGCTGCTTGGGCGCTCGCATTGACCTCCATGGCTCCATGTGACTGAAAGCTGCATGCTTCTGTGCTCCATGTATCACACTTTTAACTTAATAAGTCTGGATGACCAAATGAAGATGCATAATATTGTTTCCTTTAAATTTGAATTTATACCATTGGATGCGTGTATTCTTCTGGTATTTATGAAATATATATTTATTACTAAATATAATTTGGCGAATGTTTATGCCCCCCTTAGTTCTTTTGTGGCTTGTGTCACGTGATTGGAGTCAGTAACTGACATTCATGGCCATCTCCCAGCAACATTTCTGGGATGTTTGTCGAAGTTTGATCTAGTTTGAATTCCTTTTGATTATGAAATGAACATTTAGTGGATACTTGATTCATGTTCTATTTTCATGTATCATTCCTCATGATGCATGATGGTAGAATCTTTATATTTTTGAGACATAAAATTTGGCAATACATTTGCGAAGTAAGTCGTCTGTATACCATGACAATATATCAAATGTGGCCAGTTTTGTGAAGTTGCATTGGCTATATGGTTATTGTTTCCAACTATTGCTTCTGTTTTGTTAATAACTTTTGTAATACTGTTGTTTGATTCATTTGTTTCTTGACCTCACAGGTACGAGGATACGGAGGTTGCTTTACATTATGGTGCAATGTTGAGGGAATGTATTCGCCATCAGAGTATTGCAAGGTGCCATTACTGGATTGTTTGCTGACATAATTGTATTGCATTTAGTCGTTGCGTCAAGCATAAACAAATTTATGCCACAATGGAACCATCACACATATACCTACCAACCAAGATCCGTAGGATGGAGGCGTCTTTTATGGGAGCAATACAGGATAACTCTAATGTTATCTACACCGGCTGAGCTATGTGCATCTCTGCAGGGACCGTGGCCCCCCCCCCCCCCCCAGTCACCAAAAAAGCTTTTAAAAGTTGACCCAACCACTATAAAATTCCTAAGATATTTATAAAGAGGTCGAATATGCATTCCACATTATCCACACGTACCCTTTTTTGTTGGAAAGGGTCACGGAGTACACTAGAGTTACAGCCCATGAATTGAAAACGGAAAATTTATGTTGCAGACCCCTTTACAGTATACCTGTGGCTGCAAAAGGCTGTTTTTGTGTTGGTACTTCATGCACTATATATAAAAAGTTTCAAGTAATATGTGTGTCGACACCATTAGAAAGACAGCAGTGCATATCTAACTCCAAGGTCCTGTTGTGTGATTGGTTCTTGTATGCATGTAAAAGCAGTACCTTGCAGAGATGCCGAGCTTTTGTGTTGTGATTTGGTTGATATTGGAAGTGTTTTTTGAGCTCCATTCTTCTCCAGAATAGTATATGTACTTAACAGAGCTGTATGAATTGCGAGTTGCAGAAATGGTGCTTGATTATCAAAGTATTTGTTCATTGACAGGTATGTTCTAGAGTCTGATCACATGAAGAAGTTCTTTGACTATATTCAAATTCCAAATTTTGACATAGCATCAGATGCTTCTGCAACCTTTAAGGTGACTTACTTTTCCTTTCCTGCTCTTTGCTTCAAATATTGAATTAAACAGAACTTGTGTTTGCTCAGACATTTAACCGCCTTTAAGCATTATTGCTTCTGACATCTTTCTGTTTTTTTGCTATGCATAGTAATGAGCGTTGATAAAATATCGATCTCATTGTTACCACTATTACTTTGATAAGTATTCAAAAAATATATGGAAAATGATCGGGTGCCCAGTGGATGCCGTGCCCTGCACACACGGAGCATTGGATGTGGGTGGATGAAAATGAATGGAGATGCATGTAATAAGCATGGCAGACTGTTATCACCAGAAAATAACAGCACAAACTCATACACAATCATTATGACCTGGAAATGGTACACATGTACAGGTCGCATCCACAGAGTTACAGTTCAAATTTGAAATCGTGTGTGTGAGAGGTATTGGTGCCGTGCTTGGAGGCAGGGGCGCCTCTCTCATTGCTTGCCGATAGAGCGGAAGCACGTACATGCACAGCAGCTACATGCGTATATACTTGCGCACGTGCGTGTGCTACATGTTGAGTCAAGGCATGAGCGCATGTGGCGTACTGGCGGTTGACATGCTGAAGCACACATACACACATGCTACATGGGCACAGCACATCTCCATGAGATGTACACATCCATTCACACTCGTGTACAAGAGGACGCACATATGCTCCATGGACACACACTGCATCAATACACACGTAAATGTCCATGACACGCGCGCACGTTGGTCCGACGCGGTTTGCATTCTCTGGTCTATGAATTATCCATGGTGGGTCGTTCATGCATGTGTGCAAACAATATAGCTGCGCCCCTTGTCTGCGCTTGGCATGCAGTGGGCGAGGAGGTAGTTGTTGTGACCCAACTATCTCTGATGTGGCGGGAGTTTGGCCATTAATGGCCCGGTCTGCTGACACCCCACCTAATCGCTGTGGGCATGGTACTAGCAGCGTTACACCATGCCCCCCTGGCACCAGATAAGGTACACTGTTGCTTGCGGTGTGGCACAGTTGGCAGCTGTTGCTGTTTCAAGAAGCCATACTTTTGGAAAAACAGTTAAGCTGACTTGCTTTATCCACCCAACTTGTACGCTTAGCCCTGCCAAGGATCATACTAGATGACAACTATATCGGCAAGGAATTACTTCACGTGTTCAAAGTTAGGACTAAAATATGGGAACATACATGCTGGCTTGGGTAGTTGGCTTGGGTAGTTCTTAATTTTGCATCTGCATTTGTGTTCCTCCTCACATAGTCTGCGTATAGTCTTTTGCATTCATTCTCTTCTACTTGGAACAGGAACTTCTGACAAGGCATAAAGCAACGGTGGCGGAATTTCTTTCGAAGAACTATGACTGGGTCAGTACTTTTGCATTATCATTAAACTATGCCATTAACAAACAGAATTGTATCTCACTCTCCGCTTTCTAAATATAAGACCTTTTAGAGATTTCAGTACGGACTAATATAAGACCTTTTAGAGATTTCAGTACGGACTAATATAAGACCTTTTAGAGATTTCAGTACGGACTACATACGGATGTATATAGACATATTTTAGAGTGCAGATTCACTTATTTTGCTCCGTATGTAGTCCGCGTTGGAATCTCTATAAGGTCTTACATTTAGGAACGGATGGAGTACATTGTACTGCATGCCTTGGTCAGTGGCAAATTGTCAATGAGATTATTTCAGTGTATTTTCCATTAATGAATGGTCATGAACGATATTGTTCTTTATAATGCTCTCTTCACGTCATGGACATTTCGTGGATCATATGCAATTGAATGGCATTTCTCCAGTCCATAAGCTGGCTGGAATAGTAGCTTATTTTGCTATTATGATGCATTTGATGATAAGCTTCTGTTATGCATATGTAATAAATGTTATCATGCGGCATAGTTCGTACATAGTTTCTGCATTCTGTTTTGGTCTCATTTGATTCTTTATGCCCCTTTTGGGACGTTTGTAGTGTTTCCACTCATAAACATATTACAATTGTAAACTACTTGTCCCAACAAATACCGTTGGATACGACTATAATTTCATTCCTCTTTAAAAATGGTGTTTGGGAATGAAACAACATTGCAGCTTTTCCCCCGATCTCAAAACCTTGCCTCTTTCTGATTGAGAGAACGAGAGAGGGTGTCTCTCATTCTCCCCAAATGGGCAGTGTGCTGTGCGCCTTGCTGTGCTCATGAGTAACTTGAGACTGATCAGGTGCAGCCTGTCCTTTTCTCAGAAAAAAAATCAGGAGCTCCCTGTTGAAGTGTATGTAGATTGCTTAGCCCTTTCCATCAGTTCGGACTCTTGGTTGCGTTGGCCAGTGCATGAAGCTTAACATGGTATTAGAGCCCAAGGTCTCGAGTTCAGGTCCTGGCTTTCGCAATTTATCAAAAAGTTACTGCTTCCTCCCTTTGTCCATGTGTTGACTTTCCGCATCGCACGTGAGAGGGGGTGTTGAAGTGTATGTGGAGATTGCCTAGCCCTTTCCATCAGTTCGGACTTTTGGTTGCGTTGGCTGGTGCATGAAGCTTAGCATGGTATCAGAGTCCAAGGTCTTGAGTTCAAGTCCTGGCTTTCACAATTTATTCAAAAATTGCTGCTGTCCCCCTTTGTCCACGTATAGGCCTCTTGAGCCATACCTTTGAGTCTATCCACGTGTTGACTTTCCGGTCACATGTGAGAGGGGGTGTTGAAGTATATATGTAGATTGCCTAGCCCTTTCCATCAGTTTGGACTCTTGGTTGCGTTGGCTAGTGCATGAAGCTTAACACCCCTGAGCAGTTTATTACTTATGGGTGTAATCAGAGAAACACTGGTTTTTGTGCTGGTTCAAAACTAGCCATCCAAACACATTTTTATGGGCTTTCCTGTTTCTTTTTTCAGCTCTGTAAATTTACACTGGTATTGGCCTAAAATACCTCTTTTCCAAACAGGGCCTTATCCCTTTTCCTTTTTCCTCAGTTCTTTGCAGAATTCAACTCTAGGCTGCTATCATCAAGCAACTACATAACAAAAAGGCAGGCTATCAAGGTATTACTATTTTGTACTCTGTACTCTAATTTTGTACGTAAGTGGTGTTACTGTTTATCATCATTCGAATTAGCTCGTGGTGAACATTCATGAACCCTTTCCTGTTCTGATAGTAGCAACCAGGAACACCTCGGTTCTTGGACTAAACTGCTGCACAGCAAGATAACTGAAAGTTAAAAATTTTGGTAAAAGTCTGTTCCATTTTTCTGATTCAAAATTGAAACTTACTCAGTGTCAAAAACGCTCTTATATTATGGGACGGAGGGAGTACAATTTAAAATATATTGGCTAGAAGAATCCACAAGTAACCTAGTAGCAACTAGCAAGATCCCACACACAATCAGCACAGCCCATCCCAGGTTCTACTCCCAGAACAGCAGTAATAAGGCATGTTCAGCCTTGCCAGTTGCCACTGGCATGTTGTGTTTTGTTCATGATTTTATCAGCTTCTCAAAATTCAATTTCAAACACACATTTTGTCTGCCATTTTACTGGGATCCACTGGAAACGTCCAAAATTTGATGACATTTTGGCAGAACATTTTCGGTGGAAACAGACGGAATCACGATACCTACTTATCATTAGGTTTTGTTTAGCCGTATTAGTTCATTTTTGATATATCATTATTAGTTTCTTGAGTATCTTGTATACATTTTCTATTGATTAAATTTCCAGTTTTAATGTTTTTGTTTTCTGCCAGCTGTTGGGAGACATGCTGCTTGATAGATCAAATTCTGCAGTCATGATGCGATATGTTAGTTCAAAAGATAATCTTATGATTCTGATGAATCTTTTAAGGGTAAGTTTGCTGCATTTATAACCTGTAAAAGTTTCAGCGTGTAACTTATAATGTCATCATCCATGCCAGAAGGAGGTTGCTGTTTAAAGCACATCCTAGCCTGTATTGGCTGATATTAACAAACATCCCCAATCCAACATCTTATCATTGTATCTTTTTCTATACTCTCCTTATGTATCTTTGGGTCTGATACATCCAATATACGGCTATGCTGAAGCTGATCTGAATATGCTACGCCTTTGGCATTTATGCATCGAAAGTTACTTTCCAAAGAAATGGTAAAGACTTGTCATTTTTTCTGTTCGAAGGAATGTATGGTAACAGGTTTCATTATCTTATTTTGATTTTTTTGTGAACTTCTTTGATCTAGTCTCTGAAGGGCTACTGGTACTCGTTTCCTTCCAGTTTTCAATTACTCATAAAGTTCACAATTTTTAGCTGGTTAATCTTTTTTTTTTAAATTTAAACTTCACAAAATCACCATGTTGTAGGTAGTTCCTTTGACGAGTCAGTCGCCTCTTGTCTTGATATCCAAACTCCAAATAATATTAGCTGGAGTAGGCTAGCATTGGGCTTATAAGTTGGTATCCATTAATTTCAGTGGGATTTCTGCGCCAAACCTAGGGAATATAATTGGTCCTTGCTGGGATATGAGAACTTTTCTCCCCAAGATCTATCATAGAATGTTGCTTATATTCCTGCTGGTTGTGGGTTGCCCTGTGATTCAACGAATGCTGGAACTTCAAAGAATAAAAATATGATGATGTACTTGTTATTGTCACGAACCAAATGTTGTTTTAACGGGAGTCTTTGGTCATATAAAGCTACATTCTGAAAGTACCAGTGTTAACTTAATGATTACTGTTCAGTTGCATGAACTTCATTCAGATGATCGTAGTTGAAATGCAGAGCAGCACCTTACTTTGTCGTTGCATGATTATCTGTCAATATTACTGTGTTGTCAATTTGCTTATTATTTTCTCAAAAATTCCAGGACTCCAGCAAAAATATTCAGATAGAATCTTTTCATGTGTTCAAGGTGAGTACTGACATCGTAACAAAACTGGCTCCTGTATAAATCTATTGTTTGTACTCACTCTGATTATCGCATTGCTACATATTTTCAGCTATTCGCTGCAAATAAAAACAAACCAGCTGAGGTTGTGAACATACTAGTCACAAATCGAAGCAAGCTTCTTCGATTTTTTGCTGGATTCAAAACTGACAAAGGTAGTTGCATGCTGTCTGTACTTATGTCTACACCTGCTTTCTGTGGTTGGTTTTATTTTGAGCTGGTCAGCTTGTATACATTATTACCTCAATTGGAGCTTTCCACTGTAGTCGGCTTACTCTAGGATTTAGTTTTTGCTTGTAACAACTCCCCATGAACTAATAGTGCGTTTATGATTTTCCAGAGGATGAGCAGTTTGAGGCAGACAAGGAGCAGGTGATAAAGGAGATATCAGCACTGTAACTTCCCTGATGTAGCTTGCGGAAGATTACAAGTTAGCCCTTGCTTAAAGTGGCCTCTCGTGGATTACTGTATCTACCGCACCACGAAAGGCTCCACCGTGATGTTTATTAGCGAAGCTGTTTGTGTAATAATAGTCTTCTGTGCATTATTATGTTGGAGTCAAAGCAACGGCATGAATCATATAGCTGATGCTACTATGAAGGTGTGATGCTATTTATATAGTGTTGTGGATGGTCCGAATTTGGGACGGGTGTTTCACCTTCTGTTTTGGGATCCCTAACCTTATTTTAGGACACCTGGATCCTTTCATGGACATTTCTTTTACGCCCTCCGTCTCAAAATAAGTGACTTAACTTTGTACTAGCTTTAGTATAAAATTAGTACAAACTTGAGTCACTTATTTTAGGACGGAGTACATCAGAAGCGTATACTGGAGGCCCGATCCTGCCCGATAAGTCATGAACATAGGTGTATTGTGTGTCTGCTACCATCTTGATCCACCGGTACCATCCCTGCAGCTGGTCATAGAACATCGACAATTGATCAGATCGAGATGGCTTCCTAACCTAGACGTGGCTTCGGGCAAGGTGGAGGGGTGGGTTTCAGCCACCTCCTCTGATACGTGCCAGGCCGGTTTGGGAGCCTCGACTTCAGGCCAACTTCAAGGCCGCGTCCGTTTAAGGTAAACAGACACAAATCATAAACACAAATCATGGCTCAACATGCGGGAGCAAATAGACAAATGCCTGGCTTTTGTCCGCGGCCGATGCATTTTTGGCTCTAATTTGAGGCTCGCTCGTCCCTCGCACCCACTTTCCCTCCCTTTCCCAAAAATCCTGCCGCGTGCTCCCTTCCTTCCCTCCTCCATGGCTGGCGCCTCAAAGAAACCCGTCGACCAAGCCACTGTCCGCCCCGCGACGAAGAAGAGGAAGAAAGAGCTGTTGGAACTCACGCCGGCGTAGGCTGCACGACTATTGAATCGGCCAAGAGGAGGCCCCGACGGATCGTTACGGCGGAGAAGAAAGTTGCTGCCGACTACGCCGCCAAGGCCGCGGCCACGCAGCACACAAGGCGTCGTCGACCAGAACGAGGCCAACCCCGCCAAGGTCACGCGGCCGTGACGACGCATGCCCTTGTCATGCTAGGGTTGTGCTGACTCGGGCCGACCATTCTCTTTGCTGTCGCCATGGCCGCGGTGAGCACAGGCTCGTTGGCCGCTCACCCTATGCAGTACCAGTCGCCGAGCTCCTTCGTAACACTAGGGATGCCCGGTTTTCATGCGCCGCGACAGCATGCTCAAACCCGATTCTCCACGTCACCGAAAGGTAGCGTGATCGCGCCAGCCATCCCCGCCAACCCGGCCGTCATCGACCTCGACGTCATGCCCGGGTACAGTGGTGCTGTCCAGTCGACCAGCGAGATGCAAAGGAAGTAGCCTCGGTCGATCCCTACGACCAACCTCCCCGGCGTCTGCAACCCGTTCTACGAAATGCCAATCCTGACGTCGGCGTCCGACGATCCTGACTACAATGCGTTCATGGAGAACGTCATCTACGAGGGTCGTGGACAGGCCTTCCACCCCGACGACCAAGGCCAAGGCTTCTATCCTGAGGAGACCTAAAGCCAAGACGGACACGACCAAGATGGTGCCGACCACTACGGTGTCTTCCACGAAGAATAAGAGGCCGACGACCATGGCATTTCATGGCATGAAGATGGGGACATGTATTGCGAAGATGAGGAAGAAGAGCTCGACATCGCGGAGGAGCCATTGTTTATCGATGGGCTCACCCAAAGAGCCGAGGCACAAATGAGGAAGCAAAGCATTCACAAGGTATCATACACCAAAGTAGAGGACAAGTTGATTTGCGAGAGTTGGATGGAGATAGGCCAAGATCCCAAGACCGGTGCCGAGCAAAAGGATCTGTTTTTTGGACAAGAGTGCATACAACCTTTCATGAACAGAGGAAGTTGCCACCCTACAAGTTTGCGAGCACCCGTGGCATTAACTCAATCCAAAAGAGATGGGGGTTCATTCAACAAGAATGCAACAAGTATTGTGCCACTTTTGAGAGCGTTGAAATCCATCCCATGAGTGGCCTAGGCGTGGGTGACTTGGTATGACCTCTCCTATTTGCATTTCTATGCCATGTTCATGTTGTTGCATCTTGTGTCCTTCGCTATTACATTTGTGGCCTTCTCATTGATTGTTTAGGCATTTCAATCTCTGGAAGCATTCAAGGCTCAGCACAAGAACAAGCCATTCATTCCCACCCATTGTTGGTCGCTCATCAAAGATTGTCCCAAGTTTAAAGACCAATATGCCGCTCTAAAGAAGAAAGGAAGGCCTAAGGCTGTGTTTGGGAATGGAGATGTCCTTCGCTATTACATTTGTGGCCTCCTCGGGTGCTTTAGGATGATGGTGAGCCCTAGACCTCCCTCACGAGGAAACAAATCTAGAACCAGGAATTTGACGACGCCATGACCCTCACAACAACCATCAGGGTGGCCCAAGCGCATTCCCTAGACTACTTGACAATACAAGGTGCATTGGCACCACCCTCTGCCAAATAATTAGTTCTAGACCAACGAGGATTCTATCTTGTAAACCGACCATGACTCTTGTAATCCTACCTCTCATCCACCTATATAAAGGGAGGTTGGGTCCTCTGATCGATATCTTGTACAACATCCAGATATCTGAGGCGACAACCCCTATATGACCTTACAATCGACTCCTTGCACGCACAAAGCTTAGTTCTCATAGGAGGCTAGATCATCAATACAGACAAGTAGGATGTAGGGTAGGCATTACTTTTATTTTCATTTTTCCCTTAAAAGATAGACTTTGAAATAGGAGTCTTGGAATAATGCCGAATTCAAAGATTTATTTCTATCTATACCTATACCTAGTACTAAAGGGAGGAGGCTTTCATAGTTCTCCATCCGCCATCCCTTTATATCCGTCATTTTTTTCCAGGAAGGTTTACTTTATTAATCAAATAACAGTTACATTGTCCGCTAACAGTCTTACTATGAACTCAGGCGGGCATCAACCCTGAGAAGGCTTATTTGCACGTCCCCATCTAGCCAACTCATGAGCTACATAATTTATCTCTCTACTAAAATGCTCAATAGTAACCCTCCCGAAATCTAGTAAAATACTACGACAATCATCAAGAACCGGCCTGCCACCATAGAATAACCTTCGTTGCAGTTTATAGCATCCACCGCCGTGCTATTGTCCGATATCACCACCAGATTAGAGCATCCCGTATTTCTTGCTAGCTTCAGCCCCTCAAGCAAGGGAACTGCTTCTTCTGTGAACACATCAGCTACATGTTCCAGTCTTGTGTAGATGTCGTTATGAAACTTCCCTGATGATCATGGATCACAGCTCCACATGATCCTGCGTAGTCACCTCGGTAAATGATGCATCAACATTTAAAATTTGTTGTCAGAGATAAACACCGGCCACTTTTTGATTTTAGTTGTTGTTTGGATCTCCACTGCGCGAGCAAAATTCAGAGCTAAAGCAAGGGTTGCCAATGCAGTTCTTTCTGGAGACAAAATATCTTCTCCTTCAGCGAATTGCCGTCGTTGCCACCAAAGGTACCAACACACTGTAGATATGAGCTCCGGTAAATCCAAGGGTCCAGAATACAATCTTTGATAGGATACGTCGCATAGGATAAACTCCATGACCGCTGCTCCAGACCGATGGTCATACTAGCGAAATTAATATCTGGTGCGATCCCGAGAGCATCCCAAACTGCTTTTGATCTAGTACAATTGAACAACATATGAAAAATGTTTTCTACTCTGGCTTGACAGAAATGGCATTGAGAAACCCGTCCGATGTGGTGATTCATAAGAACAATGTAGCACGGGATGGCATTGTGTAGACACCTCTATATGAAGATTTTCACTTTGGCTGGTACTTTCATATTTCATAAATTCTTCCAAATTGGATGGGGCGTCGTGGAGTAGCGAGCCAACCCACTCCCCTCTGGATCATAGTTTTCTTCCCATTTCTTGTAATAAGCCGAACGTATCGAAAAAACTCCATTCTTCGTGATATGCCATGCGACATAGTCCTCTGTCTCCTCATGAAATAACAGAATCTGCAGTATGCGATCCATATCAATTGGCCAGGAATTTTCCCGGACTAGAATGTCATCCCACTCTCCCGTTATTGGATCAATTAGCTCTCCAACTTTCGTGAGTATTTGGTTTCCACAAATTGTAATGATTTTCTTTGAAGCACTGTTCAGAATCCAGCAGTCTGTCCAAATTTTAATCTTTTCTCCATTTCCAATTCTCCAAATACATCACTTCTTGAATGTTTGGATGCCGGCCCAAATACTTTGCCATACATAAGATGAAGCCTTCTTTAGTTGACAATTTAAGATGTCTTCTGTAGGGTAATACCTTGCTCTTAACACTCGTGCACACAAAGAACCATAGTTATCAATAGGTCTCCAACACTGCTTGGCTAGCATTGCCAAGTTAAAACTACGGATATCACGGAATCCTATGCCTCCTCTCTCTTTCAGAATACATATCTTCCACCAAGCAAACCAATGCATTCTACACTGGTTCTCCTCATCACCCCACCAATATTGCGACATTGTATCGGTGATCCCCTTGCAGATTTTCTTTGGGAATTTAAATACACTCATTGTGTATGTTGGGATGGCTTGGGCCACCGCTTCCAACAAGGCCTCCTTACCTCTATATGAGAGAGTTCTTTAATTCATCCATTAACCATTCACTGGTGCAGTGATGATACGTCTCCAACGTATCTATAATTTTTGATTGTTTCATGCTATTATATTATCCATCTTGGATGTTTTATATGCATTTTGGTGCTATTTTATATCAATTTTTGGGACTAACCTATTAACCCAGTGCCAAGTGCAAGTTGCTGTTTTTTTCCTTATTTTTGTCTTTTACAGAAAATCAATACCAAACGGAATAAAACTTTACGATGATTTTTCTTGGACCAGAAGACACCCACGAAGCTTCGAGAGGAGGCCACAAGCCTGGAGGCCGCGCCCTAGGGGAGGGGAGCCCTCAGGGCTTGTGGGCCACTCAGGACTCCTCTAGCCATAACTCTAGCTCTATAAATACCCAAATATCCCCCCTACACCAGGGGGCACACCAAAAAAACTTTTCCACCGCCAAGAAGCTTCGCTCTCCCCGAGATCTCATCTTGGATCTTTTCTGACACTCCGCCAGAGGGGGATTTGATCATGGAGGGCCTCTACATCAACCTTGTTTGCCTTCCGATGATGCGTGAGTAGTTTACCACAGATCTACGGGTCCATAGCTAGTAGCTAGATGGCTTCTTCTCTCTCTTTGATGTTCAATACAATGTTCTCCTCGATGTTCTTAGAGATCTATTCGATGTAATCTTATTTTGCGGTGTGTTTTTGAGATTTTATGAAGTGTGGGTTTACGATCAGATTATCTATGAATATTATTTGAGTCTTCTATAAACTCTTTTATGCATGATTAAGATAGCTTTGTATTTCTCTCCGATCTATTGATTTGGTTTGGCTAACTATATTGCTTTTTCTTGCAATGGGAGAGGTGCTTTATGATGGGTTCAATCCTGCGGTGTCCTCACCCAGTGACAGTAGGGGCAGCGAGGCATGTATTCGTATTGTTGCCATTAAGGATAAAAAGATGGGTTTTTACCATATTGTTTGGATCTATCCCTCTACATCATGTCATCTTGCTTAAGGCGTTACTCCATTCTTGTTAACTTAATACACTAGATGCATGCTAGATATTGTCCGACGTGTGGAGTAATAGTAGTAGATGCAGGCAGGAGTCGGTCTACTTGTCACATACATGATGCCTATATTCATGATCATTGCCTTGGATATCGACATAACTATGCTCTTTTCTATCGATTTCTCAACAGTAATTTGTTCACCCACCGTATGTTTCTTTCAAGAGAGAAGCCTCTAGTGAAACCTATGGCCCCCGGGTCTATTTACCATCATATTATTTTCAAATCTATATAACCAAAAATACAAAAATACCTTGCTGCAATTTATTTACCTTTACTTTATTTCGCACTTTTACTTATCTTTTATACCTATCTCTATTAGATCTCACTCTTGCTAGTGACCGTGAAGGGATTGACAACCCCTTTTTCACGTTGTGTGCAAGTGTTTGTTAGTTTGTGCAGGTGCATCTATTGGAGACTTGGGTGTTCCTCCTACTGGATTGATACCTTGGTTCTTAACCGAGGGAAATACTTATCTCTATTTTGCTGCATCACCCTTTCCTCTTCAAGGAAAAAAAATCAACGCAAGCTCAAGAAGTAGCAGGAAGAGTTTCTGGCGCCGTTGCTGGGGAGGATATACATCAAGCCTACCAAGTACCTATCATAAACTCTCGTCTCTTGCACTTACATTATTTTCTATTTTCCTCTCATTTTCATCTCCCCCACTTCTAAAACGTTTTCAGAAAAACACAAAAATATTTGTCTTTTTATTCGCCTTCTGTCTGTTTGATTTTTCGTTTGCCTTTTGTTTGCTTGTGTGCTAGATTGCTTTCGTGTCATCATGTATCAATTTAAAGGCTTTGATCCTTACAATAGAAAGTTGGTAGAAATTGAAAATAATGCAAAAAGCTTCATGTCTTTACAATTTGAGCATAATAGTTTCTTTAGGAACGAACTTAAAGAACAAAATACTATGATTGAGTATATTAATAAAGAGCTTGATGATGTTAATAAGGAAGTTGTTGGTCTTAAATCTCAACTAGTTCATATTGAAAATTTAGTAGGCTAAATGTCCGATAAACAAACTACGTTAATAAATAGGATGGCTGCTAAACCTGAGTCTTTGAATAATGATGAAGATCTTAAAGTGATTGGTGTGACTACTATTGAATATTTTTTTGCTAATATAAAACTTGATCAAGATGGGACTGGAGATGAGTCAACTTTAGCTAGAAGGCATCGCAATAATTTGGAGAGTGTTGATCTTAATGAAAAAATTGATAAAGTGGGATTGGAGAGGCCAAAACTGTAAGTAGTGATGAACCCACTCTTTTGGATTTCAAGGACTTTAATTATGATAATTTTTCTTTGATTGATTGTATATCCTTGTTGCAATCCATGCTTAATTCATCTCATGCTTATAATCAAAATAAGGCTTTTACTAAACATATCGTTGATGCTATGATGAAATCTTTTGAAGAAAAACCTGAGTTGGAAGTTTCAATCCCCAGAAAGCTTTATCATGAGTGGGAACCTACTATCAAAATCAAGATTAAAGATTATGAGTGCTATGCTTTATGTAATTTGAGTGCTAGCATTTTAACTATTCCAAAAACTTTATGTGATGTGTTAGGTTTCCATAAACTTGATGATTATTCTTTGAATTTGCATCTAGCGGATACCACTGTTAAGAAACTTATGGGAAGGATTAATGACGTTCGTATTGTTGCAAATAGAAATTATGTGCTGTGACGCCCTCGATTCAATCGTACACTAATCATACACGCAAATGTGTACGATCGAGATCAAGGACTCACGGGAAGATATCACAACACAACTCTAGACACAAAATAAAATAATACAAGCTTTATATTACAAGCCAGGGGCCTCGAGGGCTCGAATACATAAGCTCGAAAACACAAGAGTCGGAAGCAACATTATCTGAGTACAGACATGAGTTAAACAAGTGTGCCTTAAGAAGGCTAGCACAAAAGCAACAACGATCGAAAAGGCAAGGCCTCCTGCCTGGGAGCCTCCTAACTACTCCTGGTCGTTGGCGGTCTCCACGTAGTAGCAGGCATCGGTAGTGGCATCTGGCTCCTGGGCTCCGACATCTGGTTGCATCAACCGGAAAGAAGAAGAAAGGGGGAAAAGGGGGAGCAAAGCAACCGTGAGTACTCATCCAAAGTACTCGCACACTACATATGCATCGGTATCAATGAAAAGGGTAGTATATGTGGACTGAACTGCAGAATGCCAGAAGAGAAGGAGAAGGCCTAGCCTATCGAAGACTAGCATCTTCTGGAAACCACCATCTTGTAGCAACAGGAGGGAGTAGAGTAGCATAAAGTAAAGTAGTAGAAGTGTTATCAACCTCGACCAGAGATCCTTTCTCGACTCCCTGCGAGAAAACAATCCCAGATCCATACTATCCAGTTATCACCTCATATCCAAGTCTCATCTCAAGTATCCAGTTCTAGTTGTATTGATCGGGATACAACTCCAAGTGTCCGTTACCATAGGACAGGCTATCGATAGATGTTTTCTTCCCTGCAGGGTGCACCAACTTACCCACAACGCCGATTAACTCCGCCGGACACACTTTCCAGTGGTCATGCCCGGCCTCGGCCAAACCATACTCCGCAACCCTACCTAGGCTTAATAGAGAGGTCAGCACGCCGGACTAAAGCTATGCCCTCAGGGGTCATGGGCCATCTCCTGAACTCCCCGCACGCTATAACGCGGCCGGTGAGCAGACCTAGCTACCTCCTTTAAAAAGGCAGGTGCTTACCAGTCCAACCCGAGGAGAAGCCAGTTAAGATTCTTGAGTTTGCCAGCCGAGTCACCCGCAGCAAGGTTATTAAGTTTTGCAAAGTTCAGTGGAACCACCATACCGAGGATGAAGCCACCTGGGAACGAGAGGATGATCTTCGCAAAGACCACCCGCACCTATTTTCTAGCCAACCCGAATCTCGAGGACGAGATTCATCTTAAGGGGTAGGTTTGTAACATCCCAAATTTACAATTTGGAATGTTATACATAGGTCATACATGCACATCATTTTTCATTGCATTTCTGTTCCGCAATCCTCGAAATCCTAAGCAACTCAAGGACCCTCGGAGAGAGTTGGGGATTTTCCCGTTTTCATATTTGATTCCTATCAAATAGTGAAATGAGGATTTTTGATTTTAATTATTTTTCTCTCTGAAAAATATTTCATATTAAAAATATATGAGAGGAGATAATATGACTTCTCCAAAACAATTGAAATATTGGAGGAAAAATGTTAAAATCATTTATTTGTTTTTATTTGATTTTATTTGCGTTAGAAAAATTGCACGTTTTCAAAATTGCATTTTAGGGCCAAGAAAATGTTCATCTCGTTCTAAATAGACGGTGAAAATTTGTTTTGGCATTTTTAGATTTTTATTTTACTTTCTAGGATTTTATTTCTGTCGGTGATATTACTTTAAAAAAAATCTACCTCGATCGGGTCAAGGCTCACCGAGAAAGCCGGTTCACACCTGGCCGACCCGGACTCCAAGTCCGAGCCGGACTCCCGCCGCTGTTTTGCCCCCTTCCCAAGCCGCCAAACCCCTCTTTATAACCCGCCGCCACCCTCCCTCGCCACCGACTCCACCTCGAGTTGCCGCCGCCGCAGCCGAAGGCCATCACGCCGCCGTCGCCCCGCCACCCCACGCCGCCCTGGGACCCCATCGGAACGCCACCGGAGCCCCGCCGGAGTCCCGCCGGAGCCGAGCCGAGGTAGCCGCCCCGGTTTTCTAAATAAAACCGTTCGGTTTTTTAAAAGAAAAACCCTAGTTTCATTTTTTTTCTGGTTTTTCTGTTTAGCGGACGTTCGTCTCAGACGTTTCGCTTTTAACGAACGGTTGTTCGCCCATTAGTTACAGCTAACGAACGCTCGTTCGTTAGTCTGTTCGTCAGTTTTCTTTTTATCGGATTTATCCGCGATTATTTTCGATCAAGATTTCTGATCCGATCTTAGTTTATGTTTATCTTTTCGCTCGTTAGTCGGAATCAGGCGATTCAAGCGCCTAGATCTTTGTTTCGAGACCCTCTTTCTGTTTAATCAACTTAAACAAGATTTTGATATTGTAAAATTTGACCCTAGTTCAGATTAGTAAACGGATCTTGTTTCTTTCGCCGTTTGAGTTTCGTCGCTCCGTTTGATTTGGTTCTTTTTGTGAACCGGAGTTCTTAAGTTGAACTTTCTGGTCAACCTCCTTTATTGGAGTTTCGTTTGTGCATCTTTGCTTATTGCTTATGTATGTTATTGTTTGTTTGCGACAGAATTCCCGGAGTGCGAAGCGTGTTACTACGAGTCTCTAGGACTCGCGGATCGTCAGCAAGGCAAGTAACACATTGATCATCCTCTTTTCATACCCAGTTTTTTTTATGCATTAGTTCAATCCTCAAACATTGCATGATTAAGGATGTCATTAACTTGTGGGTTGGGAAGTAGTTGTTGAGGTAGAACCTATTGCCCTGTTACTATCAAACCCTTGGGAGTTACTTCTACGCGTTGCTTATATTGCTATGCAATGCTCGTAGACGTGGTTTGGGTTTGAGTGAATCCATAACAGATGTGAGATTGTTAATTAATGGTTCAACTTAAGGTGGCAACTTAAATTAATATCTGGGTGGATTGAGGCACCTGGGGAACCAGTGTGGTCTGTATTTTTTTGGAAATCCCGGGGTACCCGTGTGATCTTCCTATGGACCGCCACCCAGGCTTAAAGGGAACTGAGATGATTCATGCTAGAAACTTCCGTGTGCAGCCACAAGCTATTATGGGCTCTAGCATAGTTAAGTAAGTTACGTGAAGCTCTTGAAGTGGTAGATCAGCAGGTAGTGGGTTCTGTAGGTTTGGTATGGTCTACCCAGAGTAGGGAGTTAACGTTTCGGAAAGACTGTGTCTCGGTCATCCGTTTCTCAAACACCGTGCAGCGTGAGAAAATCCAACGGAAGCGATCGAGTTTTGTGGGGAAAAGTGCGCAAACCTCTGCAGAGTGTACAATCTAATCATGGTTAGCCGTGTCCTCGGTTATGGACAATCTTGAGTATCTAGTGCTTGGGTTATCACATGTATCTCATCACTCTTAATTAATATTGTTGGGTTGTTAACTACTTTAATTGGGATTGAGTTGGGGTTATACCTTCTCAATGTTGTTTCAACCACCATCATAGTTAAATTAAAATTTATTCCTTTGTTGTAGGAAAAAATTGGCTTTTCGCAAAACTATAACCATAGAGCTTTCCATCAGCCAAATATGCATGTAGTGATAGTATTATCCTGTTCTTGCTTCATGTGTTATATTGCCAAAGATATTCCATGTGCTGACCCGTTTCGGGCTGCAACGTATTATGTTGCAGACTTTTCGACGAGGAGTAAGGTTCGTTAGGTCGTTGCCGTGCAGCTCGGCTATGCCGTTGGAGTTGATGGACTCACTTTGTCTTCCAAGCCTTCGGCGATATCGCATTAGATGGCCTTAAGCCATATTATTGTAGTAAGTTCTCTTTGAGACATTCGATGTAATAAGTGTGTGATTGCTACTCTGTTATAAATCCTTCGAGTAATCGTGTGTGTCAAAGACATCGATCCAGGATGACATCAAGCACGTAGACTTGACCATTTGAGGTCGGGTTGCTACAATCGTGGAACTATCCACGGAGCCTTAGATAATTTTTGAAAGGCTTTATTTTCAGTTTGAATTTAAATGAGCCACTAAGTGTTGTTTGCTCAATTCAAAAATAGATAAGGGAAAATTTGAAGTTTCAAATGATGCTGGTCCCAACATGAATATTGATCAGGGGAATTTATACTAATATTCAAACATTTTAGTTTTTATATTTGAAAACTTTTATTGTTTGACTTTGTTTTAGATTTCAAATTTCAACCGGTTTCGAACCAGCGCGAGTTTAAGAACAGTAATCGTGGTGACATGGCACCATTAGAAGGGGATTACTATAGCTTAATTATCCGGGCGTCACAATTCTCCTCCACTACAAGAAATCTCGTCCCTAGATTTAAGGGGTGGAGTAAGGGGGAAAGACTCGGGAAGGACGGAGCTCAACACAAGATAGGTACCTGGGGGCTATCTCAATGAACATGGCATAGAGGCATCTCTCGAGTTGAAATTCAAGAAAGTCATCAAGAGCAAGGCTAGAAGGTGCAATAAGAAGCTTCAAGCAGATGGACTATCGTTCGATGTCTGAAACAGAGTATGAAAGGGGTTCAGAGCATCGAGAATAAGTATTGCATCTGATAGCAGACCAGATCACAATAAGGTGGCTCGTGAATTACATACGAAGCCAAGCGTGAGGATCAATTTTGGAAGACAGGGATGTACAGGAGAGTCAGGTTTCGATCTTGTGGAACTGTGGGTTATGGGCCCACCATGTGAGTTAAAAGTAGAAAGGGCGCTGACATCTTGCACTGTCATGATAGTAAGGCAGGTCAGAGGGTATCCTGTCAGTTATGTTGGCAACAACGTTGGTACCAAGGGCGAGGGACGAAGAGAACCATTTTCCTGCTCGTTGAAAAGAGGTGGACCAATAGGCAAAGTTCTCGTCCATCGGTGGTTACCGGAATGTCAACAGAAATAATAACAAGGTCTTACTGATAAATTGTACACCGAGGTGTTTACATAAGCATGGAACTATTACTGCTTAGATCATATAGATCCAAAGAAAGGTTAAACAAAACAATGGAAAGGAAAATGTGGTTATTGGTTTAACCAGACTAATGGAAAGGAAACGGTGCTTATACAAAAGTATTAGAGTATATGCTTCCCAAGAACAAACAGAGCATGATATACATGACAGGACATCAAGTACTTATCCATTTAGTTAATGGGGCAAGGAGAATCATGATGTTTACCCATACAGTGGTGTTTGGATAATTGATCAAGAAACATTTAGCATTGCGCCTCCAATGTTCTTAATGATGTTCGGAGTAACACAGTCATGCTTCGGGATAGCATCGACATGGTCAGTAGGTAAAGGTCAGATTTCAGAAACACAAGGATCCAACAGGAACTGCTACAACATCTCGTGCAATTCTATCAGGAAAAGATGACGATATGGCCGATGGGTTCAGCAACAATCCATCGACATGTCAAAAAGATGTATTTCCAAAATTTGTATGAACAAGTTTGTGTTGGGGAGAAGATAAGAATGTTGTCGATGATAACATAAATCATCGAGGGGCAAGGATGGTATTGCTCATCACGAATTCGATTGATATACTGGAAGAGCTCGGAATGTTGATGATGAGCACAACACAATTGTCGAGAGATTTCAGGAAGATGTAATCGATCGGCGATGACATCAAGTCAAAGGAATGATGAGTGAAAGGTTATTGGAACCATGGGTACGACACAAGCTCGAAATCAAGCTTGTTGTTCAAGGCGAAATGATATGACGAGGAAGATCGACGTAGGCTTAGCTCATCGTCAAAAATTCTGTTCTGGGAAGAAGGACCAGGTAGCACAGTTAAAATTTAGCAGGATAATGATATAGCCGATCAGGCTAGGAATGTCTTGAAGGATTATTAAACTCGTAAGCAACGAAGTTTACTTAGAGTTATTGAATCAGAGTGCAGAATTGATTCACTTATCGGTGTTCTCGATTGATAAACAACCCAGAACCTGTGAAGTGATAATGATAGGGAAAGGTAGTGCTTCATCAAAAGTTCATAAGATGTAGTGCAATGGCATGATATCCTCGAGATACCAGGGGTAATACCCGAAGGAATATCAAAATAGAGGTTGAGGAGATGCATTGATCTGTAGAAGACAAGTGCTTTAACTTGTCCGAGAAATGGAACCAAATGGGAACAATCATGGTCAGAGCCACGGTTGCAAAGGACCAAACATAGATACAAGATGAGCTTGTACCAAAGAAATATTTATTTTTACGAGCAGCTTCCATGATAAGTTCTACATTGGGGTCCATGGGCATGAACACAAAGGTTCAACGTCGACTCCCACTTCTTCAATGCATAACCTTTAATTCACTCCTCATTTTCGAAGAAATTGTAGTGCAGAAGATTTATCTGGCGAAGTACCAGAAGAGTAAGACCGGTGAGAACTCTCAAGTTCACAAGGATTATGGAAGGCATAAGTTCAACCCATCGGGGCATTTTTACAAACCTATACAACCATCAACCAAGCAAAAGATACGAGTTCAAAAGCAGAGTATCAAAGTCAAAGCAGATGATACAATTCACCGAAGGTATGATGTATCAGGGAAAAACTCACAAGATTTTGGTTGTGAAGGACACTGTCGGATAACAACCCAGCAATGGATCTGGCGATTCACGACAAAGTTGATGTGATTATCGGTAATCAATCAAATGAAGAAGGGGATGCAAAGGCATCGGCTTATAGAAACGTCTGAATGATTCAATGCTTGGGTACAAAGGAATTATGATTTCAAGACGAAGGATCAGAAGCAGAGGCTCTGATCAAAAGATGAATAAGTTGAATAGACTTAGAGGTGCACCCGATCAAATCTGGATTGGGCAAGAATCAGCTCATATCTGGAACAATGTCTGGGCCAGAAAGAAAATTTCCAAGGATTAATTGATGATTGTGAGTATTCGCACACATGCTGAACCCATAGGAACAGAATGACAATCACAAAGAATTTTAAAGAATATTGCTAGACATATGGAATTAATCCTAATGCAAGCAGGCAAGGAGAATCAAGAGCAATAGGCTGCATAGGATTTTTGAAAGATCAGATAGCATTTTCAGGTATTTTGGAAAGCATATGAACAACTGGGGATGAATGAACCTCAGTTAAGTGAATTATCTGCAGTTCGAAAGGAAGCTGCAAAGCAGAAGGCACACAAGATTCTCGGAACAACGAAGAGTACTAGTGGTATCTTGTAATAACGGGAGCAACTAGGGATGAAGGTACAAGCGACAAGGATGTTATTCAGGGGATTATCGGTGGTTAGGAACTGCAAGGCAGTTGGCACAGGGTCTCGAGAAACATCGAGGAGTATATGCAGAATCTTCTGGCGAAGCAAGTGATCATCGGTAATGTCGGGGCTCTCCGGGAGGAAGTTGGTACGAGAATCTAATGTCAGAGTTAGTAAAATGTTTAAACCGAATAGACGAGAGATTAGCGTCCGAGAGTATAAACGAGGAATAAAAGATCCTAATACCACCCAATGGCGACGTGGGCCCGTAAGCCACACAACCAAGTTAGTAAAATAGTTTTGAACGACTAGACTCAACTTCGGACAAGGAGTTGGAAAGGGGGATCCTACAGGCAGTCGGCTCTGATACCAACTTGTGACGCCCTCGATTCAATCGTACACTAATCATACACGCAAATGTGTACGATCAAGATCAAGGACTCACAGGAAGATATCACAACACAACTCTAGACACAAAATAAAATAATACAAGCTTTATATTACAAGCCAGGGGCCTCGAGGGCTCGAATACATAAGCTCGAAAACACAAGAGTCAGCGGAAGCAACAATATCTAAGTACAGACATGAGTTAGACAAGTTTGCCTTAAGAAGGCTAGCACAAAAGCAACAACGATCGAAAAGGCAAGGCCTCCTGCCTGGGAGCCTCCTAACTACTCCTGGTCGTTGGCGGTCTCCATGTAGTAAAGGTGCATCAGCGGTGGCATCCGGCTCCCGGGCTCCGGCATCTGGTTGCATCAACCGAAAGAAGAAGAAAGGGGAAAAGGGGGAGCAAAGCAACCGTGAGTACTCATCCAAAGTACTGCAAGCAAGGATCTACACTACATATGCATCGGTATCAATGAAAAGGGTAGTATATGTGGACCGAATGAGAATGCCGTAAGAGAAGGGAAGGCCTAGCCTATCGAAGACTAGCATCTTCTGGAAACCACCATCTTGCAGCAACAGGAGGGAGTAGAGTAGCATAAAGTAAACTAGTAGAAGTGTTATCAACCTCGACCAGAGATCCTTTCTCGACTCCTTGCGAGAAAACAATCCCAGATCCATACTATCCAGTTATCACCTCATATCCAAGTCTCATCTCAAGTATCCAGTTCTAGTTGTATCGATCGAGATACAACTCCAAGTGTCCGTTACCGTAGGACAGGCTATCGATATATGTTTTCTTCCCTGCAGGGGTGCACCAACTTACCCACCACGCTCGATTAACTCCGGCCGGACACACTTTCCTGGGTCATGCCCGGCCTCGGCCAAACAATACGCCGCAACCCGACCTAGGCTTAATAGAGAGGTTAGCACGCCAGACTAAACCTATGGCCCCAGGGGTCATGGGCCATCTCCCCGGGAACTCCTGCACGTTGCGAACGCGGCCGGTGAGCAGACCTAGCTACCTCCTTTAAAAAGGCAGGTGCTTACCAGTCCAACTCCGCAAGGCCGCTCGGCCGACGTCTATTAAGCCTGGCGATGCATACGACGCAGAACGCCCATACTATGCCCACATGATGGTTAGTGCTATCAGGCCAGAGGCCCCTCGGATCAAATATCCAAATCGTAGTGGATTAGGAACGCGCGGTAACAAGCAGAGACTCACGAAAGATGTGACCCCGTTGCCCCGTCTCGAGGACTCGCGACAAGGGCTAGGAATGCCCAGCCACGCCTCGTAATTATCTCGTGGGCACCCTCCAGGTCAACCCGACTCCACATCACTCGCAATTAAGCCCGCGCGGGTACCCTTCAGAGCCGACCCGTCTTTAGTAACATGGTTCAGTGTAAAGTCATAGTAACCATAGTAACTGTGTGTCTAACACCAAGGGGAAAACCTGAGGAATCACCCTTGACGGATTCCACTCGATGTAATCATCAATGTGAACGTAAGAGGAACCACCCTCAAAGTTCACACTTGAGGGGTTGTACGACAGAGTCGTATCAGAAGTGGTTAAGTCGGAATCACCCTCGATGACCACGACCGAATAGCTACACTACAGGGTAACATCAAAAGTGCTGATGAGGTCTCACCCCCGGCACTCGATAGTAACCCAGTAGTGTCGAGCAACTAAGGGGAAAGTGATGTGCGGTGTTGGGGCCTTCAATGATGAAGCAGGGGCTACAAGGACAAGGTGGGGGTCACTGATGTATCACTAACCAACCTATACTAAGCAGTTTAGGATAAGCAGGTAGGTAACACAGAGCAGGTTACAAAAGCAGGCTATGCATCAGAATAGGAGCAAACAATAACAAAGAGTAAAATCTAATGCAAGCATGAGAGAATGGAATGGGCGATATCGGGATGATCAAAGGGGGGGCTTGCCTGGTTGCTCTGGCAAGGAGGGGTCGCCATCGACGTAGTCGATCACAGGGGCAGCATCGGTCTCGGGGTCTATCGGAGAGAAGAGGGGGGAGAAACAGTAAATACATAGCAAGCAAGTGCATAACAGGACAACAGGCAGAGCTAGACGTGTTCGAACGCGGTGCTACACGATACCGGTGAAGGGGGAATAACATCCAGGAAAGTTTTCCCGAAGTTAGGCATTTCCGGGCAGATGAAATAGAGGGGAAAGGTTGCAGGTTTGCTATCCTAGGGATGTGTGGCGGACGAACGGGCCGCGTGTCCGGATTCGTCTCGTCGTTTTGAGCAATTTTCATGTATAAAACTTTTTCATCCGAGTTACGAATTATTTTATATGATTTTTCAACGTTTTAAAGATATTTTGAAAATTCCTGGATTTAAAATTAATTCGAAAATAAAGACTAAATTGCTATGTGCACACACAAAGTGTAGACAACAGAGCAGTACAGAGGCTGACAGGGTGGGCCTAGTTGACTGGGTCAACTGCCCAGTCAACTATTGATTAGTTGACTGGTCAACAAAGTCAAGGGGGCCCACATGTCATTGCCACATTAATTAACTAGTGTCTAGATTAAAAAAAAGAGGCCACGTTCCATTGTTTTATTAAACTAAACTAGCACTAGGGTTAGACCTGAACTAATCCTATTCTAAGTAAACCCCACACACACTCACGCACACAGATCTAGCACACACCACCCATGGCCTTGGCCATGGCCGTGGTCAGAATTCACCAAAGAAGAAGAATGGCGATTGCAGCGGCAGAGCAAAGAAAGCAACACTAGCAGCAGCAGCACGAAGCAGCAGAGCAAAGGAGCAATGGCGGCAGCGCAACGGCAGCAGCAAGCAGCGCAGCCGCGCAGGGAGCAGAGCAGCGAAGCAGCGAGCAGCCACAGCGGTTGGTGAGCAACCGCGGCGAGGACGCGTGCGGGCGCGCGCGCACAGCAGCGGCAGCAACAGCTTCAGGAGCAGCAGCACGCGTACGCGCGAGCTCGGACGAGCTCGGGGACGGAGGCTACCGCAACGAATCGAGGGGGCAAGCAGGGGGAATGGAGGAGGAGCTCACATAGAGCTCGTGGGCGCGATCGACGAAGGCCGGGGTGGACCGGAGCCGTGGCAAACGTCGTCGGACGTCCACGATGTATCGATGAAGATGTGCCCGATGCCGAGCGTACTGGGCGTCCTAGCTCGAGCCCTTCGGCGAGGGCGAAGAAGACGGTGATGGCGGAGCTCCTTGACGTCTTCTTAGGCGCTGGGGTGGACGGTGGCCGCGGTGACGACGACGACCATGACGACCACGACCCGGGCGAGCTCTAAATCTGAACAGAGAGGCGCGAGGGGGGGGGGGGTGAACTTGACGGCTAGGGTTTCTCCACTCGGTCGGGGAGGTCCTTATGCATCTCCAAGGGGCTCCGGATGGTCGATACGGCAACATCCGTGGCGTGGACGGCCGTGTGCACGACCACGCCAGGGCGCTGCCTCCTCCTGTACAGTAGGAAGAAGGAGAAGGCCGTGGTGGGCTTGGGCCGAATGCACTGTAGCTACATAGAGCCCACCCACGCAGTAGCTTATTAGGCCTTTTCCCTTTTATATTTATTGTTTTATATTTTGCTCATTGTTTTGTATTTCGCTTTCGATCCAAATAAAATTTTGTTACATAGGAAACTTGTCTCATAAATACTTTGCAATATCGTGGAACTATCCACGGAGTCTTAGATAATGTTTGAAAGGCTTTATTTTCAGTTTGAATTTAAATGAGCCACTAAGGGCCCGTTCGGAACGTCGCCTGGCTCCCGCAAAGCCAGCTTCTCGTGGGAGCCAGCGCTAGCCAGCTTCCCACGGGATCCAGATTCGTTCGGCTGCTCAGTATGCCTCTGCTTGCATGGGCTGGCAGCCCAGAAGGGAGCCTGAAGCCCATTCGGGAGCTGCTTCATGGCCCGATTTTGTGAGGAAGGTAGGCTGGGCTGAAAAGAGTATCTGCAGGCCAGATTACAAAGCTGCTTGTATTTTTTTTTCTGTGTATGTTTCTGCGATTTTGGCTGTACAGAGAGCAGTTTTGGGTAGTCAGAGAGCAGTTTTGGGTAGTACAAGTGCAAATAATGTAATGAACATGCAGATTTTGAATTTCACCAAGTTTCGATAAAGAACCACAAGGTTTGAGATATGTCCAACGACAAAAGCTTTCTCAAATTTGCATCTGTTTGCAAATCAAAACGGATACAAATATTTATAGAACATGACCATGACTTCACCAACCAAGAGCAATGGCGGTAGCTAGTTCATTCCTAAACCTATCCATGTCGGGAGCACTTGCCTCCGAAGTTGAAGCATCTGATGCACTTGAAGGAATAACATACTTCTTATATCTATCCGGGATTGTTGGAACATAATCCGGATCCCTTTCACATCGAACAAAGTGGATATCATCTTTGTCATGGAGGCGAACATAGTTGTGCAATGTCATAGTAGCTGCAACTATCTTCATCTGTGTTTGGAACGAGTAGTTTGGCATCTTGAGGAGAATTTGCCATTTCATTTTCCACACTCCAAAGGTTCTCTCTATGCAATTGCGTTTGGAGGAGTGTATCTTGTTGAACTTCTCCTTAGGAGTATTTGGAGGTGCACCTCTTTGAAAGTCGGGGACATGATACCGTTCTCCTTTGTATGGTGCTAGATATCCATCTCTATTAGGATACCCGGCATCTACAAGGTAATACTTGCCTAAATTGACAACACACATACATGTTAGTTGGAGGATAAAGTACATCATGTGTAAAATGTAATGAAAAGAAATGCTCACCCTTTGGAGGATGGGGGAAGGAGGGCCTGTCCTTCTCAATTGCATGGTATAACACATTTGTATCATGCATAGAACCAGGTTGCCCAATTGAAGCATAAGTGAAGTGCATATCAAAGTCACATATCGCCATCACATTTTGAGTTGTCATGCCCGTCCTCCCAATGTATCTAACTTTCGGTGGGCCATCGGGAATAGAAGCTCTTATATGAGTCCCATCGATTGCACCAATGCAATCTTTGAGATGAGGATAAGCCCTCCTATCCTTTTTAATTAGATCATGCACAATGTGGAAGTTTGGGTCTTGTGGCTTAAGGTAGTGAGATGCCATGTTCACTACACATTGTAGAACCTCATGGAATTTACGATGGATTGTATCCGCTGAATGTTTGAAGCGATTTTGAGTTCTTCTATTTGATTCACAACCACCCAATGTCCACAAGAACATAGCAAGAGACTCATAAGTGCTAACAAAGCTTGTTTCTTTGAGACCATAGTCACATACCAACAAGTCATGAAGATCAAAGAACACACTTGCCGTCATTCTCAACATTGTGTAGGTCTCTCCCGGTGTGGCAATAGTCTCTTGAAGCCATCCAAATCCACTCAAAATAGATTTCCGGGGCTCGGCCTTCATCACCCAACTTTCACAATACTTGCCAAATATGATCACTGCATTTTAACAAAGCATGTTCATATTATGTTGTTGATGCATAACCAAATTCCTCATTGTTTCATAACTATTGTCATCCTCACTATCATTATCCGATGGCATCTGTCATATCAAACAATAGTTAGCATCAAGCAAAGCAATATGTTCACCAACATAAGAATAAATATGTTCACCAACATAAGCATAAACATTGTTCCGAGCACAAGATAATAATAGGTTCGCCAACATAGGCATAAATGTTGTACCGATAGCACAAGATAATAAAAGGTTCGCCAACATAGGCATAAATATTGTACCGATAGCACAAGATAATAATAGGTTCACCAACATACGCATAAATATTGTTCCCATAGCTAAGATAAGATAGAACAAACTAGTTCCCATACTTGAGGTCAAACCTCCTACGCAACCAACCCTTTCGAGAGTCGGATGTCATGTGCAAGAACATCTCTCTTTGCTCTCTTCGTAAAGAGCTCGGTTGCAATGAAATGCTCATCGCTGCCGTCTATTACGCCCACAATCACGAACTAAATCCATGGTAGAGGCAATAGAAGCGGTCTCATCTTTCTTTAGGAAAGATCAAACGATGTGTGTGAAGCCCGGGCAATAGAACTAATCTTTCTAATCTCCTCTTGCATCACTTGTGCAGTCTTTGGTTTCTTGTTCTTCTCCTAATCGTGACCCCAAGCCTCACTTTAGATGAACTAGCTACTGTCGGAGAAGGTTGCTCTTCGGTATCATCCTCCAAATCAAGATCGGTGATTTCATCAACATTCAAGGCGGTTTTCAATGCCGAACTAGAGGGGGGAGGCAGACCAGATGCGGGGTTCCAATGGTCAGTGCCATCAACACTGATATCCTCAAACAAGATGCGCAAGCCTTCTTCATTATGAAGTCCATGCTTCTTGAACTTTCCACAACCTGGGAGGTCCTATTGTATGAAAGAGAGACATTAGTACATAAAGCATGACAAGTTTACATTTTATCTTGTGAGAAACATAAGCATGAGAACTTACAACTTTTGCCTTTTTCCACCACTCATTATCTTGTTTCACAGTGTTTTTCTCAAAGTCCCAACCCCTCCAGCCTCACGCAACTTGAGCTTCTTGAATGTGTTGTACTCACGTTTTAGCTTGGTCCATTTGTTCCTCACTTGCTTTGGTGTGTACTCAAGTCCAGTTCTCATCAAGAATTCCTTTCCCACCTCATCATATGCACTGGGTGTCAAATGAGTGCTTGGCATGTTTCGGCCTTCACTTGTTTCACAAACAACTCCACGATAATCCGAGTATTCTCATCGGTCCATTCAAGAGACCCACTTGACGACATTTCTATACAAAAATGATATTACTTTATGGATACACATTGCCTCAAAATATATGCCACACATTCGGTACCATCTCAAAAATAGATACCAAAATCAGTAGCATCATGAACATGTACCAACAATCAGCGTCCATTAGGATATAATCATGTGTCCAAATATATGGGAAACAATCACTACCATCTCACAAACAATCAAGAGCAGCATGAATATGAAGCAAACAATCAACATCCATCAAGATACAATCTTGTGCCCAAATATATGGAAAATAAACAAGACCAAAGATGAACATGTAGTACCAACATGAGGAAATTATTGATTCGATCTGAAGTCAATTCATATCACTACAAACTGCACTACACGTATATATGGAAAAGGTGCACTCATCAGTTTCATATCACAAGAAATTGGAGCTGTCCACACAGTGCACGAACTAGGCTGAATCAGAGTACTACAAGAGGGGGAGGTGGCTGCTCACCTTGAGCTGGGGGAATGGCTTCTCCGGCGTGGATCTTGCGGCCAGACCCGTCAGGAGCTCTCGTCAAGGTTGCCGCGGGCGTACTAACGGAGGGAGTGGCGGCAGATGGGGAGAAGACAGGCGTGCTCGGGACTTTGGGTGGCTGCTTGAGCGGCGATGGACGGAGATTTATGGACGAGGCGAGATCCGAGGGGCGGCGGCGACGGCGTGACGGCGGGCCGGCGACGGGGCAGCGGCTAGGGTTGCGACAACACCACAGCCCCGTTCTTTTCTGTACGAGCAGAGGAGGTTGCGAGAGCAGAGGAGTCCAGGGAAACGATTCGATTTGGTTACTTCGCGGTGGCAGTAGCACCGTAATTTTGAGCAACTCCGCTCATTATTTGCGGTTGGCCAACAGAGCTTCGCCTCCGCGCATATTTGCACTGCCGATTCTTGTATCCGCGGAGCCAGCTTCTCGAAGCAGAGCCGTTCGGTGCCGCTTCTCGGACAGATTTTCAGAAGCCAGCTCTTGGACTGCTTCCGAACGGGGCCTAAGTGTTGTTTGCTCAATTCAAAAATAGATAAGGGCAATTTTGAAGTTTCAAATGATGCTGGTCCCAACATGAATATTGATCAGGGGAATTTATACTAATATTCGAACATTTTAGTTTTTATATTTGAAAACCTTTATTGCTTGACTTTGTTTTAGATTTGAAATTTCAACCGGTTTCGAACCAGTGCGAGTTTAAGAACAGTAATCATGGTGACATGGCACCATTAGAAGGGGATTACTATAGCTTAATTATCCGGGCGTCACATGTGCCCATAGATTTTATTGTGCTTGATATAGATTGCAATCCTACATGCCCTATTATTCTTGGTAGACCTTCCTTAGAACGATTGGTGCAATTATTGATATGAAAGAAGGAAACATTAGATTTCAATTTCCATTAAGGAAGGGCATGGAATACTTTCCAAGAAAGAAAATTAAGTTGCCATATGAATCTATTATGAGGGCTACTTATGGATTGAATACCAAAGATGACAATACCTAGATCTACGTATTATGCCTAGCTAGGGGCGTTAAACAATAGCGCTTGTTGGGAGGCAACCCAATTTTATTTTATGTTTTTTCTGTTTTTGCTTCTGTTCTTGAATAAATATGTAATATTACTTTGGTAATAATTTTGTTTTAGTGTTTTAATTAGTGTTTGTGCCAAGTAAAGCCTTTGGGATGATCTATGGTGATAGTTGATTTGATTTTGCCGAAAAACAGAAACTTTTAAGCCCAAAGAGCAAAATTTTAAATATTCACGAATGTATTTAAAATTCTGATTTTTTACACAAGATTGATATACAAATTTCCTACATTTTCTTAAATTTTCAGAATTTTTTGAGTTACAGAAGTATGAGTAATATTCATATCTTTGCAGACTGTTCTGTTTTTGATAGATTCTGTTTTCTATGCATTGTTCTCTTATTTTGATGAATCTATGGGTAGTATCAGGGGGTATGAACCATGGTGAAGTTGGACTACAGTAGATATAATGCTAATATGAATTTAGAATGAGTTCACAACAGTACCTAAAGTGGTGGTTTACTTTTATTATACTAACGGAGTTTACGAGTTTTGTTGTTGAGTTTTGTGTTGTGAAGTTTTCAAGTTTTGGGTATAATTTTGATGGACTACGAAATAAGGAGTGGCAAGAGCCTAAGCTTGGGGATGCCCAAGGCACCCCAAGGTAATATTCAAGGACAACCAAGCATCTAAGCTTGGGGATGCCCTGGATGGCATCCCCTCTTTTGTCTTCGATCCATTGGTAAATTACTTGAGGCTATATTTTTATTCACTACATGATATGTGTTTTGCTTGGAGCGTCTTGTAATATATGAGTTTTTGCTTTATCTGCTTTTTAGTTTGCCACAATCATCCTTGCTGTACACACCTTTTTAGAGGGACACACATTAATCATGAACTTATTAGAATACTCTATGTGCTTCACTTATATCTTTTGAGCTAGGCTGTTGCTCTAGTACTTCACTTATATCTTTTTAGAGCACGACAGTGGTTTTATTTTGAATAAATTTATGAACTCACATGCTTCACTTATATTATTTTGAGAGTCTTACAAATAGTATGGCAATTTGCTTAGGTTATGAATTTAGTCCTAATATAATGGGTATTCAAGAGGGATATAATAAAAACTTTCATGAAGATTATTGAATATATGAGAAGTTTGGTTCCTTGCATTTGTTTAGAGATATGAAAATGGTGTTATTAGAGTCATGCTAGTGAGTAATTGTGGATTTGTAGAAATACTTGTGTTAAGGTTTGTGATTCCCGAAGCATGCACGTATGGTCTCTCGTTATGCGATGAAATTGGAGCATGATTTATTATTGACTGTCTTCCTTAGAGTGGCGGTCGAGGACGAGCGATGGTATTTTCCTACCAATCTATCCCCCTAGGAGCATGCATATGACGGAAATATGCCCTAGAGGCAATAATAAAGTTGTTATTTATATTTCCTTATATCATGATAAATGTTTATTATTCATGCTAGAATTGTATTAACCGGAAACTTAGTACATGTGTGAATACATAGACAAACAGGGTGTCACTAGTATGCCTCTACTTGACTAGCTCGTTGAATCAAAGATGGTTAAGTTTCCTAGCCATAGACATGAGTTGTCATTTGATTAACAGGATCACATCATTAGAGAATTATGTGATTGACTTGACCCATTCCGTTAGCTTAGCATTCGATCGTTTAGTATATTGTTATTGCTTTGTTCATGACTTATACATGTTCCTATGACTATGAGATTATGCAACTCCCGAATACTGGAGGAACACTTTGTGTGCTACCAAACGTCACAACGTAACTGGGTGATTATATATGTGCTCTACAGGTGTCTCCGATGGTACTTGTTAAGTTGACATAGATTGAGATTAGTATTTGTCACTCCGATTGTCTACACATAGAGTAAAGAGACGATCAAATCTCCGGCAAGTCTCATATCGTACACATAGAGGTAACGAGATTTGATCGGTAAATTACTTGACGGAACGAGTAAACAGATTTGCCGGTAACGAGATTGACCCAGGTATTGAGATACCGACGATCAAATCTCAGGCAAGTAACATACCGATGACAAAGGGAACAACGTATGTTGTTATGCGGTTTGACTGATAAAGATCTTCGTAGAATATGTGGGAGCCAATATGAGCATCCAGGTTCCGCTATTGGTTATTGACCAGAGACGTGTCTCGGTCATGTCTGCATAGTTCTCGAACCCGTATGGTCCGCACGCTTAACGTTCGGTGACGATCGGTATTATGAGTTTATGTGTTTTGATGAACCGAAGGTAGTTCGGAGTCCCGGATATGATTACGGACATGACGAGGAGTCTCGAAATGGTCGAGACATAAAGATCGATATATTAGATGACTATGTTTGGACTTCGGAAGGGTTCCGGGCAAGTTCGGACAAATACCGGAGTACCGGGGGGTTACCGGAACCCCCCCGGGGAGTGTAATGGGCCTATTGGGCCTTAGTGGAGAAGAGGAGGGGCGGCCAGGGCTGGCCGCATGCCCCCTCCCCCTCTAGTCTGAATTGGACAAGGAGGGGCCCCCCTTTCCTTCCCCCTCTCTCCTACTTCTCTCTCTCCAACTCCTACTCTTGGAAGGGTTGGAGTCCTACTCCCGGTGGGAGTAGGACTTCCCTTGGGGCGCGCCTAGGAGGGCCGGCCCCTCCCCCTCCTCCACTCCTTTATATATGGGGGAGGGGGCACCCCATAGACACACAAGTTGATCAGTTGATATTTTAGCCGTGTGCGGTGCCCCCCTCCACCATAATCCACCTCAGTCATATCGTAGCGGTGCTTAGGCGAAGCCCTGCATCGGTAGCATCATCATCACCGTTATCACGCTGTCGTGCTGACGGAACTCTCCCTCAAAGCTCTATTGGATCGTGAGTTCAAGGGACGTCATCGAGCTGAATGTGTGCTGAACTCGGAGGTGCCGTGCGTTCGGTACTTGGATCGGTCGGATCATGAAGACGTACGACTATGATACGTCTCCAATGTATCTATAATTTTTTATTGTTCCATGCTATATTCTATTCTGTTTTGGATGTTTATTGGGCTTTATTATACCCTTTTATATTATTTTTGGGATTAACATATTAACCGGAGGCCCAACCCAAATTGCTGTTTTTTTGCCTATTTCAGTGTTTCGAAGGAAAAGGATATCAAACGGAGTCCAAACGGAATGAAACCTTTGGGAACGTGATTTTCGGAACAAACATGATCCAGAGGACTTGGAGTCTATGTAAAGTAATCAATGAGGAGAGCACGAGGCAGGGGGGCGCGCCTACCCCCCCCCCAGGCGCGCCCTCCACCCTCGTGGGGCCCATGTTGCTCCACCGACGTACTTCTTCCTCCTATATATACCTACGCACTTCAAACGATCGACACGGAGCCAAAACCCTATTTCGACCGCCGCAACCTTCTCGTACTCCATGAGATCCCATCTTGGGGCCTTTTCCGCGCTCACGGAGGGGGCATTGATCATGGAGGGCTTCTACATCAACACCATAGCCTCTCCGATGATGTGTGAGTAGTTTACCTCAGACCTCCGGATCCATAGTTATTAGCTAGATGGCTTATTCTCTCTCTTTGGATCTCAATACAAAGTTCTCCTCGATATTCTTGGAGATCTATTCGATGTAATCTTCTTTTGCGGTGTGTTTGTCGAGATAGGATGAATTGTGGGTTTATGATCAAGATTATCTATGAACAATATTTGAATCTCCTCTGAATTCTTTTTTGTATGATTGGTCATCTTTGCAAGTCTCTTCGAATTATCAGTTTGGTTTGGCCTACTAGATTGATCTTTCTTGCAATGGGACAAGTGCTTAGCTTTGGGTTCAATCTTACGGTGCTCGATCCCAGTGACAGTAGGGGAAACGACACATATTGTATTGTTGCCATCGAGGATAAAAAGGTGGGGTTTATATCATATTGCATGAGTTTATCCCTCTACATCATGTCATCTTTCTTAAATCATTACTCTGTTCTTATGAAATTAATACTCTAGATGCATGCTGGATAGCGGTCGATGTGTGGAGTAATAGTAGTAGATGCAGAATCGTTTCGGTCTACTTGTCTCGGACGTGATGCCTATATACATGATCATACCTAGATATTATCATAACTATGCTCAATTCTATCAATTGCTCGACAAGAATTGCTTACTCCACCATAATACTTATGCTCTTGAGAGAAGCCACTAGTGAAACCTATGGCCCCCGGGTCTATTTTCTATCATATAAATCTTCCAACACTTAGCTATTTCTATTGAAGTTTATTTTGCCTTCTTTTACTTTTTACTCTTTATCATAAAAATACCAAAAATATTATCTTATCATATCTATCAGATCTCACTCTCGTAAGTGACCGTGAAGGGATTGACAGCCCCTTTATCGCGTTGGTTGCGAGGTTCTTATTTGTTTGTGTAGGTGCATGGGACTCGAGCGTGGTCTCCTACTGGATTGATACCTTGGTTCTAAAAAACTGAGGGAAATACTTACGCTACTTTACTGCATCGCCCTTTCCTCTTCAAGTGAAAACCAACGCAGTGCTCAAGAGGTAGCAAGAAGGATTCCTGGCGCCGTTGCCGGGGAGATTCGCGCCAAGTCAAGTCAAGATTTGATTTCCCGTCAACGAGCCATTTCTGGTGCCGTTGCCGGGGAGTCTACGCACAAGTCAAGACATACCAAGTATCCATCACAAACTCTTATCCCTCGCATTACATTATTTTCCATTTGCCTCTCATTTTCCTCTCCCCCACTTCACCCGTGCCGTTTTATTCGCCCTCTCTTTTCCGTTCGCCTCTTTTTCGCTTGCTTCTTGTTTGCTTGTGTGTTGGATTGCTTGCTTGTCACGATGGCTCAAGACAAAACTAAATTGTGTGACTTTGCCAATACCAACAACAATGATTTTCTTAGCACTCCGATTGATCCTCTTACCAATGCTGAAACTTGTGAAATTAATGCTGCTTTGCTGAATCTTGTTACGAAAGATCAATTCGCCAGCCTTCCTAGTGAAGATGCCGCTACCCATCTAAATAGCTTCGTTGATTTGTGTGATATGCAAAAGAAGAAAGATGTAGACAATGATATTGTTAAATTGAAGCTATTTCCTTTTTCGCTTAGAGATCGTGCTAAAGCTTGGTTTTCTTCTTTGCCTAAAAATAGTATTGATTCATGGAATAAGTGCAAAGATGCTTTTATCTCTAAGTATTTTCCTCCCGCTAAAATCATCTCTCTTAGAAACGATATCATGAATTTTAAGCAACTTGATCATGAACATGTTGCACAATCTTGGGAGAGGATAAAATTATTGATACGTAATTGCCCTACACATGGTTTGAATCTTTGGATGATTATACAAAAAAATTATGCCGGATTGAATTTTGTTCTAGAAATATTTTAGATTCGGCCACGGGAGGCACTTTTATGGAAATCACTTTAGGAGAAGCTACTAAACTCCTAGATAATATTATGTTTAATTATTCTCAATGGCACACTGAAAGATCTACTAATAAAAAAGTGCATGCAATAGAAGAAATTAATGTTTTGAGTGGCAAGATGGATGAACTTATGAAATTATTTGCTACTAAAAGTGTTTCTTCTGATCCTAATGATATGCCTTTGTCTACTTTGATTGAGAATAATAATGAATCTATGGATGTGAATTTTGTTGGTAGGAATAATTTTGGTAACAACACGTATAGAGGAAACTTTAATCCGAGGCCGTTCCCTAGTAATTCCTCTAATAATTATGGTAATTCCTACAACAATTCATATGGAAATTTTAATAAGACGCCCTCTGAATTTGAGACTAGTTTTAAGGATTTTATGAATTCGCAAAAGGGTTTCAATGCTTTGCTTGAAGAAAAATTGCTTAAAGTTGATGGATTGGCTAGGAACGTTGATATAATTTCTCTTGATGTTGATTCTTTGAAACTTAGATTTATTCCACCTAAGCATGATATCAATGAGTCTCTCAAAGCCATGATAATTTCCATTGATGAGTGCAAATAAAGAACCGCTAGGATGCGTGCTAAAAAAGATTGCTTTGTGAAAGCGTGTTCTTCTAGTTTTTATGAGAATAAAGATGAAGATCTAAAAGTTATTGGTGTGTCTCCTATTAAATCTTTGTTTTGAAATATGAATCTTGATAATGATGGGACTGGAGATGAGTCACCTTTACCTAGAAGGCTTCCCAAAAATTTGGAGTTTTTAGATTTTGAAGCAAAAATTGGTAAAAGTGGGATTGAAGAAGTTAAAACTTTAGATATCAATGAACCCACTATTTTGGATTTCAAGAAATTTAATTATGATAATTGCTCTTTGATAGATTGTATTTCCTTGTTGCAATCCATGCTAAATTATCCTCATGCTTATAGTCAAAATAAAGCTTTTACTAAACATATTGTTGATGCTTTGACGCAATCTTATGAAGAAAAACTTGAGTTGGAAGTTTCTATCCCTAGAAAACTTTATGATGAGTGGGAACCTACTATTAAAATTATAATTAAAGATCATGAATGCTATGCTTTGTGTGATTTGGGTGCTAGTGTTTCCACGATTCCAAAAACTTTGTGTGATTTGCTAGGATTCCGTGAATTTGATGATTGTTCTTTGAACTTGCACCTTGCGGATTCCACTATTAAGAAACCTATGGGAAGAATTAAAGATGTTCTTATTGTTGCAAATAGGAACTATGTGCCCATAGATTTCATTGTTCTATATATAGATTGCAATCCTTCGTGTCCTATTATTCTTGGTAGACCTTTTCTTAGAACGATTGGTGCAATTATTGATATAAAGGAAGGGAATATTAGATTCCAATTTCCATTAAAGAAAGGCATGGAACACTTTCCTAGAAAGAAAATAAAATTACCTTATGAATCTATTATGAGAGCCACTTATGGATTGCCCACCAAAGATGGCAACACCTAGATCTATCCTTGATTTTATGCCTAGCTAAGGGCGTTAAACGGTAGCGCTTGTTGGGAGGCAACCCAATTTTTTATTTTAATTTTTTTGCTTTTTGCTTCTGTTTAGGAATAAATATTTGATCTAGCCTTTGGTTAGATATTTTTTTATGTTTTAATTAGTGTTTGTGCCAAGTTAAACCTATAGGATCTTCTTGGATGATAATTATTTGATCTTGCTGTAATTTCCAGAAAATTTCTGTTCACGAAAACAATTGTTAAAAATCACCAGAACGTGATAAAATACTGATTCCAATTGAAGCTGATCAATAAACAAATTGTCTATGTCGTCCTATTTTGGTAGAATTGTTTGAGTTCCAGAAATTTGCGTTAGTTACATATTACTACAGACTGTTCTGTTTTTGACTGATTCTGTTTTTCGTGTGTTGTTTGCTTATTTTGATGAATCTATGGCTAGTAAAATAGTTTATAAACCATAAAGAAGTTGGAATACAGTAGGTTTAACACCAATATAAATAAATAATGATTTCAATACAGTACCTTGAAGTGGTGTTTTCTTTTCTTTCGCTAACGGAGCTCATGAGATTTTCTGTTAAGTTTTGTGTTGTGAAGTTTTCAAGTTTTGGGTAAAAATTTGATGGATTATGGAAAAAGGAGCAGCAAGAGCCTAATATTGGGGATGCCCATGGCACCCCAAGATAATATAAGGACACCAAAAAGCCAAAGCTTGGGGATGCCCCGGAAGGCATCCCCTCTTTCGTCTTCGTCCATCGGTAACTTTACTTGGAGCTATATTTTTATTCACCACATGATATGTGTTTTGTTTGGAGCGTCTTGTATGATTTGAGTCTTTGCTTTTTAGTTTACCACAATCATCCTTGCTGTACACACCTTTTGAGAGAGACACACATGATTCAGAATTTATTAGAATACTCTATGTGCTTCACTTATATCTTTTGAGCCATATAGTTTTTGCACTAGTGCTTCACTTATATCTTTTAGAGCACGGCGGTGGCTTGTTTTATAGAAACTATTGTTCTCTCATGCTTCACTTATACCATTTTGAGATTCCTACAAAATAGCATGGTAATTTTCTTTAATCATAAAATTTGTCCTAATATGATAGGCATCCAAGATGAGTAAAAACTTTCTTATGAGTGTGTTGAATACTAAGAGAAGTTTGATGCTTGATGATTGTTTTGAGATATGGAGGTAGTGATATTAAAGTTGTGCTAGTTGAGTAGTTGTGAATTTGAGAAATACTTGTGTTAAAGTTTGTGATTCCCGTAGCATGCACGTATGGTGAACCGTTATGTGATGAAGTCGGAGCATGATTTATTTATTGATTGTCTTCCTTATGTGTGGAGGTCGGGATTGCACGATGGTTAACTCCTACCAACCCTTCCCTAGGAGCATGCGTGTAGTACTTTGTTTTGATTACTTATAGATCTTTGCAATAAGTATGTGAGTTCTTTATGACTAATGTTGAGTCCATGGATTATACGCACTCCCATTCTTCCACCATTGCTAGCCTCTCTAATGCCGCACACTTTTTGCCGGTATCATACACCCACCATATACCTTCCTCAAAACAGCCACCATACCTACCTATCATGGTATTTCCATAGCCATTCCGAGATATATTGTCATGCAACTTACCACCGTTCCGTTTACTATGACACGCTCCATCATTGTCATATTGCTTTGCATGATCATGTAGTTGACATCGTATTTGTGGCAAAGCCACCATTCATTATCTTCATACATGTCACTCTTGATTCATTGCATATCCCGGTACACCGCCGGAGGCATTCACATAGAGTCATATTTTGTTCTAAGTATCGAGTTGTAATTTTTGAGTTGTAAGTAATAAAAGTGTGATGATCATCATTATTAGAGAATTGTCCCAAGTGAGGAAAGGATGATGGAAACTATGATTCCCCCACAAGTCGGGATGAGATTCTGGACTAAAAAAAGAGAAAAGGCCCAAAGAGAAAAAAAAGAAGGCCAAAAAAAAATGAGAGAATAGGGAGAAGGGACAATGCTACTATCCTTTTTCCACACTTGTGCTTCAAAATAGCACCATGATCTTCATGATAGAGAGTCTCCTATGTTGACACTTTCATATACTAGTGGGAATTTTTCATTATAGAACTTGGCTTGTATATTCCAATGATGGGCTTCCTCAAATTGCCCTAGGTCTTCATGAGCAAGCAAGTTGGATGCACACCCACTTAGTTTCTTTTGTTGAGCTTTCATACACTTATAGCTCTAGTGCATCCGTTGCATGGCAATCCCTACTCACTCACATTGATATCTATTAACGGCCATCTCCATAGCCCGTTGATACGCCTAGTTGATGTGAGACTATCTTCTCCTTTTTTGTCTTCTCCACAACCACCATTCTATTCCACATATAGTGCTATGTCCATGGCTCACGCTCACGTATTACGTGAAGATTGAAAAAGTTTGAGAATACTAAAGTATGAAACAATTTCTTGGCTGAAACCAGGGTTGTGCATGATTTAAATATTTTTTGTGATGAAGATAGGGCATAGCTAGACTATATGATTTGGTAGGGATAACTTTCTTTGGCCATGTTATTTTGAGAAGACATAATTGCTTAGTTAGTATGCTTGAAGTATTATTATTTTTATGTCAATATTAAACTTTTATCTTGAATCTTTCGGATCTGAATATTCATAGCACAAATAAGAGAATTACATTGAAAACTATGCCAAGTAGCATTCCACATAAAAAATTCTGTTTTTATCATTTACCTACTCGAGGACGAGCAGGAATTAAGCTTGGTGATGCTTGATACGTCTCGAATGTATCTATAATTTTTGATTGTTCCATGCTATATTATATTCTGTTTTGGATGTTTATTGGGCTTTATTATACACTTTTATATTATTTTTGGGACTAACCTATTAACCGGAGGCCCAGCCCAAATTGCTGTTTTTTTTGCCTATTTCAGTGTTTCGAAGGAAAAGGATATCAAACGGAGTGCAAATGGAATGAAACCTTCGGGAACGTGATTTTCGGAACAAACGTGATCCAGAGGACTTAGAGTCTACGTAAAGTAATCAACGAGGAGAGCACGAGGAAGGGGGGCGTGCCTACCCCCCAGGCGCTCCCTCCACCCTCGTGGGGCCCACGTTGCTCCACCGACGTACTTCTTCCTCCTATATATACCTACGTACCCCCAAACAACCAGATACGGAGCCAAAACCCTATTTCCACCGCCGCAACCTTCTCTACCCGTGAGATCCCATCTTGGGGCCTTTTCCGGCGCTCCGCCGGAGGGGGCATTGATCATGGAGGGCTTCTACATCAACACCATAGCCTCTCCGATGATGTGTGAGTAGTTTACCTCAGACCTTCGGGTCCATAGTTATTAGCTAGATGGCTTCTTCTCTCTCTTTGTATCTCAATACAAAGTTCTCCTCGATCTTCTTGGAGATCTATTCGATGTAATCTTCTTTTGCGGTGTGTTTGTCGAGATTCGATGAATTGTGGGTTTATGATCAAGATTATCTATGAACAATATTTGAATCTCCTCTGAATTCTTTTATGTATGATTAGTTATCTTTGCAAGTCTCTTCGAATTATCAATTTGGTTTGGCCTACTAGATTGATCTTTCTTGCAATGGGAGAAGTTCTTAGCTTTGGGTTCAATCTTACGGTGCTCGATCCCAGTGACAGTAGGGGAAACGACACGTATTGTATTGTTGCCATCGAGGATAAAAAGATGGGGTTTATATCATATTGCATGAGTTTATCCCTCTACATCATGTCATATTTCTTAAATCATTATTCTGTTCTTATGAACTTAATACTCTAGATGCATGCTGGATAGCGGTCGATGTGTGGAGTAATAGTAGTAGATGCAGAATCGTTTCGGTCTACTTGCCTCGGACGTGATGCCTATATACATGATCATACCTAGATATTCTCATAACTATGCTCAATTCTATCAATTGCTCGACAAGAATTGCTTACCCACCATAATACTTATGCTCTTGAGAGAAGCCACTAGTGAAACCTATGGCCCCGGTCTATTTTCCATCATATTAATCTTCCAACACTTAGCTATTTCTGTTGCCATTCATTTTGCTTTCTTTTACTTTTTACTCTTTATCATAAAAATACCAAAAATATTATCTTATCATATCTATCAGATCTCACTCTCGTAAGTGACCGTGAAGGGATTGACAACCCCTTTATCGCGTTGGTTGTGAGGTTCTTATTTGATTGTGTAGGTGCGTGGGACTCGAGCGTGGTCTCCTACTGGATTGATACCTTGGTTCTCAAAAACTGAGGGAAATACTTACGCTACTTTACTGCATCACCCTTTCCTCTTCAAGGGAAAACCAACGCAGTGCTTAAGAGGTAGCAGACTACATCAACCGCGTTGTCATAACGCTTTCGCTTTCGGTCTACGAGGATACATGGACAACAATCTCCCCTCTCATTGCTATGCATCACCATGATCTTGCGTGGGCGTAGGATTTTTTTTGAAATTACTACGTTCCCCAGCAGTGGTATCAGAGCCAGGTTTATGCGTAGATGTTATATGCACGAGTAGAACACAAGTGAGTTGTGGGCGATACAAGTCATACCGCTTACTAATACGTCTCCAACGTATCTATAATTTATGAAGTATTCATGCTATTATATTATCTGTTTTGGATGTTTATGGGCTTTATTAAACACTTTTATATTATTTTTGGGACTAACCTATTAACCGGAGGCCCAGCCCAAATTGTTGTTTTCTTGCCTATTTCAGTGTTTCAAAGAAAAGGAATATCAAACGGAGTCCAAATGGAATGAAACCTTCGGGAGAGTTATTTTTGGAACGGAAGCAATCCAGGAGACTTGGAGTAGATGTTAGGGAAGCTTCGAGGTGGCAGGGAGGCGCGCCTGCCCCCCTGGGCGCGCCCCCACCCTCATGGGCCCCTCGTGGCTCCCCTGACCGACTTCTTTCGCCTATATATATCCATATACCCTAAAAACATCGGGGAACAGAATAGATCGGGGCTTCCACCGCCGCAAGCCTCTCAGAGCCACCAAAACCAATCGGGACCTCGTTCCAAGACTCACGGAGGGGGATCCTCATCATGGCCATCCTCATCATCCCGATGCTCTCCATGATGAGGAGGGAGTAGTTCACCCTCGGGGCTGAGGGTATGTACCAAAGAGCTATGTGTTTTATATCTCTCTCTCTCTCTCTCTCTCTCTCTCTCTCTCTCTCTCTCTCTCGTGTTCTTGATTTGGCACGATCTTGATGTATCGCGAGCTTTGCTATTATAGTTGGATCTTATGATGTTTCTCCCCCTCTACTCTCTTGTAATGGATTGAGTTTTCCCTTTGAAGTTATCTTATCGGATTGAGTCTTTAAGGATTTGAGAACACTTGATGTATGTCTTCCATGTGCTTATGTGTGGTGACAATGGGATATCACGTGATCCACTTGATGTATGTTTTGGTGATCAACTTGCGGGTTCCGTAACATTGTGAACTTATGCATAGGGGTTGGCACACGTTTTCGTCTTGACTCTCCGGTAGAAACTTTGGGGCACTCTTTGAAGTACTTTGTGTTGGTTGAATAGATGAATCTGAGATTGTGTGATGCATATCGTAAAATCATACCCACGGATACTCGAGGTGACATTGGAGTATCTAGGTGACATTAGGGTTTTGGTTGATTTGTATCTTAAGGTGTTATTCTAGTATGAACTCTATGATAGATCGAACGGAAAGAATAGCTTCGTGTTATTTTATCATGGACTCTTGAATAGATCGATCAGAAAGGATAACTTTGAGGTGGTTTCGTACCCTACAATAATCTCTTCGTTTGTTCTCCGCTATTAGTGACTTTGGAGTGACTGTTTGTTGCATGTTGAGGGATAGTTATAGGATCCAGTTATGTTATTATTGTTGAGAGAACTCGCACTAGTGAAAGTATGAACCCTAGGCCTTGTTTCCTAGCATTGGAATACCGTTTATGCTCACTTTTATCGCTTGCTACCTTGCTGTTTTTATATTTTCAGTTTACAAAAACCTATAACTACCATCCATATTGGACTTGTATCACCATATCTTCGCCGAACTAGTGCACTTATACAATTTACCATTGTATTGGGTGTGTTGGGGACACAAGAGACTCTTTATTATTTGGTTGCAGGGTTGTTTGAGAGAGACCATCTTCAACCTACGCCTCCCACGGATTGATAAACCTTAGGTCATCCACTTGAGGGAAATTTGCTACTGTCCTACAAACCTCTGCACTTGGAGGCCCAACAACATCTACAAGAAGAAGGTTGCATAGTAGACATCACTTACCAGCATATCACACTTTGATTCGGCGGTATTGTTGGATGAAGCGGCCCGGACCGACATTACGCGTATGCTTACGCGAGACTGGTTCTACCGATTTGCTTAGCACACAGGTGGCTGGCGGGTGTCAGTTATTCCAAGTTTAGTTGAATCGAGTGTGGCTACGCTCGGTCCTTGTGAAGGTTAAAACAACACATACTTGACGAAATATCGTTGTGGTTTGGATGCGTAGGTAAGAACGGTTCTTGCTCAGCCCGTAGCAGCTGTCGTGGTTCTAAGTCTGACAGTAGAATGGGGGGTAGGTATGGAGAGGCAAGATCCTAGCTATGGAGTAGTTGTATACGCAAGAGATTTACGAGTTTAGGCCCTTCTCGGAGGAAGTAACAGCCCTACGTCTTGGAGCCCGGGGGCGGTCGACTGAATAATATGTGTATGTGTTACAGGGGTGCGAACCCTTCTACCTGTGGAGGGGGGTGGCTTATATAGAGTGCGCCAGGACCCCAGCCAGCCCACGTAGCAGAGGGTTTAAGGTACGTTAAGGCTAGGCGATACTAGTAACCCCTTACAGAAAGTATCATTATGATCAAAAAGACAATACAACTACAGACAGTGTGGACACCGAGTGGCACTTGGACTCTCGGTGGTCGAGTGGGTCTTCATGGTCGAAAGTGTCTTTGAATCTGCCGAGTGGAAACCTACCAGGTCGACCGGAAGGCCGCTTCTTTCATGAGTGTCCTTGTGGAGGGTACCTTTGGGTAGGTCTATGACCCTACCCTGTACATGACTTCATCATTAGCCCCGAATGGATCGAGGTTTGAGTGAGGAAGGAGTTGATAATCTTTCCGACCTGTTCTTCGTGTTGCCAGTGTGTCTTACTCGATCAACGACCTTTTAGTGATGGCATCAACTTCTCTTTCGATCGCCTTGATCCATTCTTCACATTTGTCGAGTGAACTTTGTGAACTTGAGGATTTCGGCGATGGATCGGAGGAAATCTGCTATTCCGACAAAGTTGCTCCGCGGTTAGCGGATTTCGCGATCTGAATTTTGGTAAGCGCCAAGCAGAAAATCGCGGCACTCGGATGAGATAAGATGATGACGCCGATCTTCGTACACCTTTTTCGCCACGTATCGGCGGCGCTACTGCTATGGATTTGACGGGATTGCCTGGGCTCACCGTCACCCACTGTAAGCGGCCCCATATAAAGCATCGGACGGGTATTTTGAACAAAGGCGACCTCAATCTTCCCTCCCTCCGCCTCCAAACCTTCTCGCTGCGCTCTTAGCTCGCTTTCAAGACTGCAGCTCAAGACTCGCTTCGCCGGCGACCATGGTGAAGGAGAAGACCGCAACCTTTTAACGGGTGAAGAATGCGGCCTCGAAGGCTATGGGGAGAGCGCCCGGGGCGGATCTTCTTCGCGTCCAAATCGCCGCAAGGTTGGGTCCAGGAGACTGGATCCGCTCGACCATCACCGAGAAGGACCTCACCGATCCGGCCAATGAAGGACTGATCCCCATGGGTCGGCGAGGCTTCCGGAACGGAGTAGCAACCGCAGCTCAAGAGGGTGAGTGCGTTCTCCTAGCCACTCACGTAGATCGGGATTTTCTCGCCGAATCCTTTTTTCTGGGGGTTTCTGAACTTTTTTGGAGTGCAACTCCATCATTTCACTCCCAACTCCATTGTCTACCTTGTTGCTTTCATTTCGTTATGTGAAAACTTCTTGGGCTGTCGGCCGCACTGGGCCTCTTCAAGCACATATTCACTTTTTGCTCTCAGACGGTGAAGAAAACGAACCCGAATGACGAGAGAACCCAAGTAATCCAGATGTGTGGGGGACTCGGGGTCCAGATGAGGGGAAGAGCGCTTTCCGCTATGACTCTCCCGACTTCGGTTAGAGGGTGGCAATCGACCTGGTTCTCTTGCCAAGACCAGCCGACGCCAAGGCGGTCGACTGGACTCCCTCCTTTGTCCATGAGTCGAGTGAACAAGCCATCTTCCATGAAGGTTCTACCAGAGGAGAAGGCCCAAGTAAAATTGTTGATGGAACGCGTAGTCCAGCTCATTCGCGATGGGGTGACCGGCATGGATCTACTGGAGGTTTTCCTCCGATGTCGTATTCAGCCACTCCAATACCGAGGCCATCCGATGTGGATGTACTCCGGCACGGATGATACCACCCGGGTCCATCCAGAGGAGGTCGATGACGCCACGCTGGAGAAGTGGATGACTGCCATCACAGGAAACAAAGATAACCCTCGCGGGGCTAGGAGGATTCCACCACTCGACCAGACTTATGAAGTGGACAAGGTATAACCACTTACCTCCGACTGTGATTCGGCTGCCTTCATTCTGTTTAGATGCCAATTGCCGAATCGACCTTTGCCTTGTTTTGTTATCTTCTAGGTCACCACCGAGATGTACTCGGTGCTCAACGGGCGCAGGAACCAACAAGAAGAAGAAGGAAGCGGAGGTGAAAGCCAGAAGAATGGGAGTCCAACGGTGAGGAGGATGAGGGGACGACAACTCGATGAAGAGGAGGAGGAGGAGGAAGAGGAGGAAGACGTCGATCCTCCTCGCCGGAAGGAAGGTCCAAGTTAACGATGACCCGGCGTCGGGCGCGTAAAGCTGTTAAGGCCCACTAGGCGCCGATGAAGCGACCTGACAACTTCCCTCGCTACCGACTAAGAAACCGCCAAAGCAACCTCGAGCAACGTCACAAAGCCGCAAAGGCCCTACCCAAAATGCGGATGGTCATTCCCACCATCTCCGGGTAACCAGCAGAACTTGTATTTCCCTATTCAACATGAGTGTACTTTTGGTCGACTTGATGACTGATCAGTCGATTCTTGAAATCTGCAGTGCTGCTACCTCCGAGACCTCAGCCAAGCACGAAGATCGGGAAATGGAAGATGCCGCCACCTCCAATCTTGGTATGATCTCTGTAGTTTCGCTTTTAGTCGATTGGATTTCCATGTTTACTTTTGAATCTTTCTTGTAGTTCCGCCTCATGTCATTGATCTCCCGATGATGACGAGGAAGCACCATTGAGGAAGAGGAAAAACAAGAGGGTGCCTGGCCGGCAAGGCTGCTCCAGCCAGACAATACCGAGACGTTGGTTTTCGAGGGAGGCAACCCCACTCGCATCTGTGTCTTTTGCTGCATCACGACAAGTGCCCGACCCGCTTCGTCGACTGCTGATCCACCATCGCTTTTTGCTATACACCACATCCCGGAAGACCAAGTGAGTGCTGCTAAGGAGGCTATACGCCAGTCAGGGATCATGATGGAGCAAGTGAAGGCGGTCCGAGAGGCTAGCCAGGCGGCCTATGATGCTAGTTCAACTCTCCAGAGCAATGTCCAAGTAAGTCAATCGTTGCTTTCTCTGTTAGGATATGCTACCCAAACCGCTTGCTCATAGGATATGCCACCAAATCGCTTCTTCTCGAGATTTATATCTGTACACCCACCGGGTGGGTGTGTCGATTGAGTTTTTGTGGGGCACATCGAGTGCACCCACCGGGTGTAGTCCTCGAGACTATGGTCGATCAAGTGCAATCGACTATAGTCTTTATATCGTGAACTTCTTCATTCGACCGGACGGACCAAGTCGAATGGAACCAGAAACCGGTGGGGCACGCTGAGTGCACCCACCGGGTGTAGTCCCCGAGACTATGGTGGACTGCGTGCGATCGACTATAGTCTAAAGAACTGTTTTTTACCGGTGACCACGACACATAACCATGGTTTTAGAATCATAACCTTTTTGTCTCTTTTGGTCGATCGGTCGAACCAAATTGGTAAAACCAGTGGGGTATCGCTGAGTGCACCACCGGGTGAAGTCCTCGAGACTACCGTCGAATGCTTTGATTCGACCGTAGTCTTAGAAATGCTATGATTTTTCCTTAGTCACTCGGAAGTGATCTGCCTTTGATGTCTTTCGTTGGTTGGCTCTTTGTAGAAATCTTAAGTAGCTTGTGGCTCGCTATATCGAAAGTTAGAGAACAAACAGATCCAGCTCAACCTCGACTTGAAGCTTGCTCAGAGAATTTGCGTATATGAAGAATGAAGCAAAAGGTATGGCTGGTGAGAACTTTGACGACTGCCTTTTGTTTTTCTGTTCATTCTCAACTCGTTCTCATTGTTGCTTTGAGTATAAACCGGAAGCGACTTTGAAGAAGAAGGACCTTGACCTTGCAGAGGCACGTATAGGCGGCTTTGGAGAAAACAAAGCTCGTTGAAGAGAAGCTTGCCTCGGTCGACAAACTTGAAGATGAAAATGCCAAGCTGAAAGCCGCTCTTGACGCGCCAACAAGGAAGTTAGTCGATCAAGAACGACAAGATTGCTCTGGTTCGACAAGGCTGGCTAACCGGCGGGGAAGCCAAATGACCGGAGATTTATCTTGGAGGGCTCGCCAAGAAGCTGTTTCTCATGCTTGAAGGTAATCTCTTTTACCCGACTGTCTTGCTATCACCGGCTCATCGCATGATTGTTATTTTGAGTCTGAGCTGTGTTTTCAGAATTCTGTCAAAACTTCGAAGAAGAAACCAGTCGAGTGGAGATCATCCTGGACCCCATCAACTCTCCTGTGAAGGACAAAGCTGCCATGAATGTGCTCCGACTGGAGTCTCGCGTTGCTAGCGTGGTGGATTATCTTGCTCGACTGAAAGCTGCGGTGTCGCGGATCGACTCGACTCTCCGCCAGATCACACACTCCGTAATGACCTTGAATTTTAATGACTCGATCGAATGAGATTCCAAGTCGAGTGCAAGAATGGAAAAGTATCCTGCCAGTGTGTGGTGCTGATGTTGCTCTGTCTCGGGTTCAAGGCCCACCGCAAGGAAGCACAAGAGGACAAGTCGGTGTCCCTCAAAGTTGCCAACACCAGGAAGTATGACTTCCGATCTTTCATGGAGACCTTCATCGCTGCTACCAGACACGACGGAATCGACCTCGACCAGTTTGTTTGTTGCACCTTCCAGCCCTCCACCGGAGGAGTAAAAACTTCTAAGTCCCACCTTAAATTTGCCTCTAAGCCGAAAGTGGTTTTTGTAACCGACAAACTTTAACAAGCTTAACGCCTGAGCCCTTTTGGATCCGTAGGACGTTTATCCGAACTTAATCTATCCTTGAACATGCTTTATTTGCCTTCGAGAGAACTTTGCCCTTCATTCGGAATATATTTCATTGTTGTAGGTAGTATCCTTGAGGTGAAACTCCAAATGACTTGTACTTCATCTATCTTGCGTGTAGAGATGGAGCACGATCGCGATCGACCTCGCCGTCCTTATGGGTTGGGATGGACCGCACGTTGTACTTGTGGCTAAGCTCTGATGGATAAGGTAGCAATCGACCTGCACCTCGTCGTCCCTTGCGAATTGATATGGATTGCACGTTGTACTTGTGGCGAAGTTCAAGGAGAAGGTAGCAATCGACCAAGACCTCGTCAGTCCTTATGGATTGAGATGAATTCCTTACTTAGGCGCAGCACCGGATCAGTAAGCTAAGCCCCGAGTGGGAGGTTTGCTCTCCACTCGGTAGGATTTTTATTACTTAGGCGCAGCACTGGCTGCAGCTAAGCCTCCGAGTGGGAGGTTTGCTCTCCACTCGGTAGGGATTTCTATTACTTAGGCGAGCACTGGCTTGCTTAAGCCCCGAGTGGGAGGTTTGCTCTCCACTCGGTAGGATTTCTATTACTTAGGCGCAGCACTGGCTGCAGCTAAGCCCCGAGTTTGAGGTTTGCTCTCCACTCGGTAGGATTTCTATTACTTAGGCGAGCAATGGGCTGCAGCTAAGCCCCGAGTGGGAGGTTTGCTCTCCACTCGGTAGGATTTCTATTACTTAGGCGAGCACTGGCTGCAGCTAAGCCCCGAGTGGGAGGTTTGCTCTCCACTGTAGGTTTTTCATGTATGAGCTTTGAAGGAGAAGATAGCAATGACCTGCACCTCGTCAGCCCTTAAGCTGCTTCTTTATTTTGGATGTTTAGGCGAATCATTGGGCTGTTGCTAAGCCCCCGAGTGAGAGGTTGACTCTCCACTTGGTAGGATCTAAATACTTAGGCGAGTACTTGGACTGCAGCTAAGCCCCCGAGTGGGAGGCTGTCTCACAACTCGGTAGGGATTTTGAATACTTAGGCGAGCACTGAGCTGCAGCTAAGCCTCCGAGTGGGAGGCTGGCTCACCACTCGGTAGGATTTTTAATACTTAGGCGAGCACTGGGCTGCAGCTAAGCCCCCGAGTGGGAGGCTGGCTCACCACTCGGTAGGATTTTGAATACTTAGGCGAAACGGATTCGCAGCTAAGCCCCCGAGTGGGAGACTGGCTCGCCACTCGGAAAGGATTTTTTACAAACTTAGGCGAACCGGATTCGCAGCTAAGCCACCCACTTGGGGAAATTTCAACAAAAAGTAATAACAATCACTGGGAAAATTATAACATTCTTGTCTTAGATAAACAAACTACAAAAGTACTTTTATTACATCTCAATCGAGTGAGTATTTAAGTATAAAAGGGGCGGAGCAGCTCCGCATTCCAAGCTCGAGGCTCGTCGATCCGGGCGATCAACATTGTAGAGATGATACGCTCCGTTGTGGAGAACTCTTGTGACGATGAAGGGACCTTCCCAAGTGGGAGCGAGCTTGTGTTGTTTCTGTTGATCCACTCGGAGGACCAAATCTCCCTCTTGGAAGGCTCGACTCTTCATGTTTCTGGCATGGAATCGATGCAAGTCTTGCTGATAGATAGTCGAGCGGATCAGGGCCATCTCGCTCTCCTCTTCCAAGAGGTCGACTGCATCTTGCCGGGCTTGTTCCGCTTCTTCTTCAGAGTATAATTTGACTCGAGGCGCGTTGTGAAGCAGGTCACTCGGCAGAACTGCTGCAGCTCCATAGACCAGGAAGAATGGAGTTCTCCCAGTCGACCGATTAAAGTGGTCCTCAATCCCCAGAGAACCGATGGAAGTTCGTCGACCCAAGCTCCTGCTGCGTGCTTGAGATCACGCATCAGCCGTGGTTTCAGCCCTTTGAGAATGAGGCCGCTTTGCACGCCTCGCTTGTCCATTCGACCGAGGATGAGCAATCAAGCATAGTCGACCCGCTGCGTCTCGAGAGGCGCAGAAGGCTTTGAACTTGTCATTATCAAAGTTTGACCCATTGCCGGTGATGATGCTATGCGGAACTCCATATCTGAATATCAATTCTCTGATGAAACTGATAGCAGTGCATGCATCAAGGTTCTTGATGGGCTTGGCTTCGATCCACTTGGTGAACTTGTCGATCGCTACTAGCAAATGAGTGAAGCCGCTTCGCCAGTTCTTAGTGGTCCAATCATGTCTAATCCCCAAACAAAGAAAGGGCCGACGAGTGGAATGGTCTTCAAGGCTGAGGCGGGCTTGTGCGACATGTTGGAATAGAACCGACACCCTTCACACTTGTCGACTATTTCTTTTGCCATTTCATTTGCTTTCGCCAAGAAAATCCCGCCGATATGCTTTAGCCACGATGGTCCGAGAGGACGATGATGGCCACAGGTCCCCGAGTGGATATCCTCAAGAATTATCTCGACCTTCTTCCGGGCGTGATACACTTCGGGCCGACTCCAGCGCTTTCTCTCGTATACAATTGTCCCTTGATCATCAGAAAGGCCTTGGACCGACGGGACGATCCGTCGAGCCTCTTCTTCATTCTCTCGGGAGTTCTTCCCTTAGGATATATGCGATGTACGGCATCGTCTACCGGGAGTGATGACCACAACTTCCATAATCAGGTCGACCACTACCGGGACCTCAACTTCAGTCGGATCATTGGCACTCTTTTGCTGCGGGGCTTCTTCTGTGAAAGGATCCTCTTGCACTGATGGTGCATGAATGTGCTCCAAAAATACATTGCTGGGAATGGCTTCTCTCTTGGACCCTATCTTCGCCAAATCATCCGCAGCTTGATTTTTCAATGGGTATATGATGAAGCTCTAACCCTCGAATTTCTTCTCCAAATTTTCTCATCAGACATAAAGAATCTGTCATAGCTGGGCTTATGACATCCCACTCCTTCATCACTTGATTAACAACCAGATTCGAGTCGCCGTAGACCATAAGGTGACGGACGCCGAGTGAAATGGCCATACGCAACCCATACAGGAGTGCTTCATATTCTGCTTCGTTGTTGGAAGAATCAAAGTGAATCTGGAGAACATATTTGAGCTTATCTCCTAGGGGAAACCAATACAACCCCACACCGTAACTGCTCAAAGATCTTGGAACCATCAAAAACATAGTCCAAAGGTTCGAAGTGAACTTGAGTCGGAAGTCATTGCTCACCCACTCGGCGAGGAAGTCTGCTATTGCTTGGGACTTGATGGCTTTCTTTGCCTCAAATTTGATATCAAGGGAAGGAGTTCAATTGCCCATTTAGCCACTCGACCAGTTGCATCTCTCGTTATGAAGAATTTCCGACAATGGGGCGTCACGATTTAATCAGAATGGAATGATCAGAGAAATAATGAGCAACCTTCTTTGTGGTCATGTAAATCCCATAAACAAGCTTCTGATAGTGAGGGTATTTTGCTTTGATGGGGTCAGCACTTTAGAAAGATAATAAACTGGGCGTTGAACTTTGAAGGCTTTTCCTTCTTCTTCCCGCTCGACCGTAAGTACGGTACCGACGAAATGTCCAGTGGCTGCAATGTAAAGCAACAAAGGCTCTTTGCTGATAGGAGAAGCAAGCACCGGCTGGGTGGAGAGCAGAGCTTTTAGCTCTGCAAACGCTGCATCAGCTTCTGGAGTCCACTCGAACTTGTCTGACTTCTTCATCAGTCGGTAAAGAGGCAATGCCTTTTCACCGAGGCAAGAGATGAATCGACTTAAAGCAGCCAAGCATCCAGTAAGCTTCTGGACATCGTGCACACGCACAGGGCGCTTCATTCGGAGTATAGTGCCAATCTTTTAGGGGTTAGCATCCATTCCTCGCTCAGAAACGAGAAAGCCGAGTAACTTTCCACTAGGAACTCCAAATGTGCACTTCGATGGGTTAAGCTTGATATCATACCTCCTGAGGTTGGCAAATGTTTCAGCAAGGTCAGTCAACAGGTTGGAACCCTTTCGTGACTTGACCACTATATCATCCATGTACGCTTCTACATTCCGACTGATTTGAGTGAGCAAACACTTATGAATCATCCTCATGAATGTGGCTCCGGCATTCTTGAGACCGAATGGCATGGTGACATAACAGAAGCACCCGAATGGAGTGATGAACGCTGTTTTGATCTCATCGGGTCCATACAGACGGATCTGATGGTACCCAGAATAGGCGTCTAAAAAAGACAGCCTCTCACATCCCGCAGTTGAGTCGACTATTTGGTCAATGCGAGGAAGAGGGAAATGATATTTCGGACAGGCCCGATTGATATGCTTGAAATCGATGCACATGCGCAACGACTTGTCCTTCTTGGGGACCATGACGACATTGGCGAGCCACTCGGAGTGGTAGATCTCTCGGATGAACTCTGCCGCTAAGAGCCGAGCCACCTCTTCACCAATGGCCTTTCTCTTATGGACGGCGGACCGTCAAAGATATTCTTTAACCGGTTTTACTTTTGGGTTGACTCGTAGGCGGTGCTCAGCCAGCCCCCTGGGAACACCCGGCATGTCAGCAGGCTTCCATGCAAAGATGTCCCAGTTCTCACGGAGGAACTGGATGAGCGCTTCTTCCTATTTTGAGTCGAGTGTTGTCGACATGTTGGTCGGAGCAGCATTGGGATCAGTCGGGTGAATGTGAACCTGTTTCATCTCACTTGTCGACTGGAATGTTGACTCCGTAGCGGGCTTCTTAGCTCGCAACAAATCACTCGGTCCGCAGTTTGATACTCTTGTAGCTCTACCATCGCCAACCGAGCATCGGCGATCTTAGAGCCTTTCCGAAGCACTCTTCCGCCTTTCTTCCGATTGCCCGTAATTGTTGATCACACCTTTGGGACCAGGCATCTTCGCTTAAGATACACGTAACATGGTCGGGCCATGAAACGTGCATATGCCGGTCTTCCCGAATAGCGTGATAAGCACTCGAAATCAACGACCTCAAAGGTCAACTTTTCTTTCCGGAATGCTTCAATCACCAAAACTACATCAAGAGCAATTTGGCCGAGTGACTCAGCCTTCTTTCCGTGAATGACTCCGTGGAAGCTCATGTTATCGGTGCCGAGTCCGACATTGGAATGCCCATCCCTTTCAACATCTCTCACAGACAATATGTTCAAGCCACTACCACCATCCATCAGAACTTTGGTCAGTCGAGTGCCTTCAACGACCGGGTCGACCACCAACGCTTGCCTCCCAGGGGTGGCAATGTGCATCGGGTGATCGGACTGGTCGAATGTGATGGGGGTCTGGGACCACTTCAGATAGTTGGGTGTCACCGGTTTACCATGTTCACTTCCGATTGATAACCTTCAATCGACTTTTGCTTTTGACGCCAAAAAATCATCAGGTGGAATTGACCCGGGATATCCATCATCGCTATCATCTTTGTCCTCGACTTTGTCCGCCTCCTTATCCTTATCCTTGGGCTGTTTCCTTGAACCGCTGAATCAAGAGTCGACATCGTCGAGTGGTGTGTTTCGGGTAAATGAGTTTACCCTCTTCATCTTTCTTCGTGTGAATGTGACATGGCAAATCCAAAGACGTCATTTCCATCCTCGTTTTTTACCTTCTTAGGGTTCCAAGGACCCTTGGGTTTCCCCTTGAACTTTCCCTGGGTCACAGCCAAGGCCTCTCCAGAGCAGCTGGCTCGGCTTTGGCGCTTCGCTTCCGACCGAATTTCCTCCACCGGCCTCATTGGCGGCGATTTGTATTTACCACTCGGAGCCGATCCTCTTCTTCACCATTTGCATACTTGGTGGCAATCTCCATCATCCGACCGAGGGTCATATCTCCGTTCGAATCAATTTCAAACTCAACTCTCTCGTTCTTGACACCTTCTTTGAAGGCACAGATCGCTCGGTGATCGATACATTCTCAATCGTGTGGTGCAAAGTGATCCACCTCTGGATATAATCTCTCAAAGTTTCACTCGACTTTTGCACACACGATCGCAACTCCGCTAATCCCGCCGGTCGCTTGCAAGTCCCTTCAAATGTCTGACAAACACTTGGGCAAGATCTTCCCAAGTGTAAATACTGCTTGGTGCTAATCGATTCAACCACGCCCGCTGAACCCTCCAACATAAGAGGCAAATGCTTCATGGCCACCTCATCGTTGCCGCCGATCTGAACAGCCACTCGGTAATCTTCAAGCCAAGTGTCGCTTGGATTCACCAAAGGAACTTATCGACTCCAGCCGCCAACCTGAAGTTGGGACGAATCACCGCGGCTCGATGGCTCACTGAAACACTCGGTCCCGAGACATGAACTCTACCTGGAGGGAACATCTCTATCATGGCCGTCTCGGTGAGCTCTGTTCGCCGACCAAACCTTGAACGATAATAGATCTCGCATCAAAGCTCGGTTCTTTGGGGTCGATCGAACTCTTCGCCCAACATCAGGTCAAGGCTCGTCGTCTGCCGCCGAGGGGCGATGATCCACCCCTTAGGGAGGAGTGGGCACTGACGCCGATCATTGCGATCGAATCAGTGCTCATACCGCTCATGGCTCTTGTATCGATCATCACGCCGCCCCCACGCTCCTCACGCCTCGGGGCGATCTCGGACTATGGGCCGACCGGACTGAATTCGCAGCGACGGATCGGCTGTGAATCCTGTTCCGCGACTGTGATACGACCGAGTTTTGGTCTCCTGCCGCCCGGAGCAGATCTCTGATTTGTAGCAAACCTCTACTTGCCTCCGACTGGGAAGGCTGAATTGACTCTGCTATACGGGTGGCAGCTGCTAAATTCTGAATCGGAGTTCGATATACCTGAGTTGATGGCTGGAAGAGCTGACGCCGACTGGATTCTGGAACCTTTGGTCGCATGCGCTCGTCGAGTACTCGCTGAAGGTTCTCCAGTCGAGTGCGCTTAGCCAGGTTGGCCAAGCGCGCATCCTCCAAGGCACGAGCCTCGGGGGTATCTCCGACGATAGGAGTGTGAAGCGCATCCATGTTCCGACGGTGAAGCTCCTCCTCCGCCGGGCGTGAGGGGCTCGCAGGTACTCTTCGTGGGCTTGCTCCGGATCGCTTCCACCATCACCTCCGCTGGTGCGGGTGAATCCGGGGACCGCGTGGTCCATCGACCATCGTAACCTCTCGCCGCCGGGTCATCGCTATCGCATTCGGACGCAGTCTTCGCGGAGCCGGTCGACAGTCGAACAGTCAGAGAGATTCGCCGGGCTCGATCGCCGCGACTTGGGGGTGGCTGGCGGGGCCATCGCATGCCTCACCCACCGCTGAAGTCTCGACCGACCTGAACGCTTGCTCCGGCGGGAAACTGGGAGCGACGACGGCATAGGAGCCGACCCATACTGGGTCGACGGTTGCCGCAGGAGGATGCCGCGGACACACGCGCGAAAGTGCGTCGCCCCGCGGACGGGGAGCGCATCCACGTCGAGTGGAGCCTCCTGAAGCCAAGCGGAGTTGTCGGCGATGAACGTGAGCGCACCGAGACGGATCTCGTGGCCGTCGACCAGAACTCCACCTGAAACCATGATGTAGGAGATCGAAAGAATCCCAACTTCTCCAACAAATTGCTAGAACACCTGCCCCAAGGTGGGCGCCAAATCGTCGTGGTTCTAAGTCCGACAAAGAGAATGGGGGTAGGTATGGAGAGGCAAGATCCTAGCTATGGAGTAGTTGTATACGCAAGAGATTTACGAGTTCAGCCCTTCTCGGAGGAAGTAACAGCCCCACGCCTCGGAGCCCGGGGCGGTCGACCGGATAATATGTGTATGTGTTACAGGGTGCGAACCCTTCTACCGTGGAGGGGGTGGCTTATATAGAGTGCGCCAGACCCCAGCCAGCCCACGAAAGTAGGGTTTAAGGTACGTTAAGGCTAGGCGCATCGGTAACGCCTTACATAAAGTATCATTATGATCATAAAGACTATTTAACTACAGACCGCTTGGACACCGAGTGGCTCTTGGACTCCTCGTACGAGTGGGTCTTCATGGTCGTAGTGTCTTTGAATCACGAGTGGAAACCTACTAGGTCGATCGAAGGCCGCTTTTTCATGAAAGTGTCCTTGTGGAGGGTACCTTTGGGTAGGTCTATGACCCTACCCTGTGTACACGACTTCATCAAGACCACGTAAAACTTGCAACAACAAAGTAGAGGACGCCTAACTTGTTTTTGCAGGCATGTTGTGATGTGATATGGTCAAGATATGATGCTAAAATTTATTGTATGAGATGATCATGTTTTGTAACCGAAGTTATCGGCAATCGCGTGAGCCATATGGTTGTCGCTTTATTGTATGAAATGAAATCGCCATGTAATAGCTTTACTTTATTACTAAGCGGTAGCAATAGTCGTAGAAGCAATAGTTGGCGAGATGACAACGATGCTACGATGGAGATCAAGGTGTCGCGCCGGTGACGATGGTGATCATGACGGTGCTTTTGGAGATGGAGATCAAAGGCACAAGATGATGATGGCCATATCATATCACTTATATTGATTGCATGTGATGTTTATCTTTTATGCATCTTATTTTGCTTAGATCGACGGTAGCATTATAAGATGATCTCTCACTAAATTTTAAGGTATAAGTGTTCTCCCTGAGTATGCACCATTGCGAAAGTTCGTCATGCCGAGACACCACGTGATGATCGGGTGTGATAAGCTCTACATTCACATACAGCGGGTGCAAGCCAGTTTTTGCACACGCAGAATACTCGGGTTAAACTTGACGAGCCTAGCATATGCAGATATGGCCTCGGAACCTTTGAGACCGAAAGGTCGGCGTGAATCATATAGTAGATATGATCAACATAGTGATGTTCACCATTGAAAACTACTCCATCTCACGTGATGATCGGACATGGTTTAGTTGATATGGATCACGTGATCACTTAGATGATTAGAGGGATGTCTATCTAAGTGGGAGTTCTTAAGTAATTCGATTAATTGAACTTTAATTTATCATGAACTTAGTACCTGATAGTATTTTGCATGTCTATGTTGTTGTAGATAGATGGCCCGTGCTGTTGTTCCATTGAATTTTAATGCGTTCCTTGAGAAAGCAAAGTTGAAAGATGATGGTAGCAATTACACGGATCGGGTCCGTAATTTGAGGATTATCCTCATTGCTGCACGTAAGAATTACGCCCGAAGCACCGCTTAGGTGCCAGGCCCGCCGCAGGAGCAACGCCAGATGTTATGAACGCCCTGCAAAGCAAAGTCGATGACTACTCGATAGTTCGATTGTGCCATGCTTTACGACTTCGAATCGGGACTTCAACGACGTTTTGAACGTCATGGAGCATATGAGATGTTCCAGGAGTTGAAGTTAATATTTCAAGCAAATGCCCGGATTGAGAGATATGAAGTCTCCAATAAGTTCTACAGCTGCAAGATGGAGGAGAATAGTTCTGTCAGTGAGCATATACTCAAAATCTCTAGGTATAACAATCACTTGATTCAACTGGGAGTTAATCTTCTGGATGATAGTGTCATTGACAGAATTCTTCAATGACCGCGACCAAGCTACAAGAGCTTTGTGATGAACTATAATATGCAAGGGATGGATAAGACAATTCCCGAGCTCTTTGTGATGCTAAAGGCTGTGGAGGTAGAAATCAAGAAGGAGCATCAAGTGTTGATGGTCAACAAGACCACCAGTTTCAAGAAAAAGGGTAAAGGGAAGAAGGGAAACTTCAAGAAGAACGGCAACCAAGTTTTTGCTCAAGTGAAGAAGCCCAAGTCTGGACCTAAGCCTGAGACTGAGTGCTTCTACTACAAAGGGACTGGTCACTGGAAGCAGAACTGCCCCAAGTATTTGGCGGATAAGAAGGATGGCAAGGTGAACAAAGGTATATGTTGTATACATGTTATTGATGTGTACCTTACTAATGCTCGCAGTAGTGCCTGGGTATTTGATACTGGTTCTGTTGCTAATATTTGCAACTCGAAACAGGGACTACGAATTAAGCGAAGATTGGCTAAGGACGAGGTGACAATGCGCGTTGATAACCCACAAGTATAGGGGATCAAATTGTAGCCTCTTTCAATAAGTAAGAGTGTCGAACCCAACAAGGAGCTAAAGGTAGAACAAATATTCCCTCAAGTTCTATCGACCACCGATACAACTCTACGCATGCTTGACGTTCGCTTTACCTAGAACAAGTATGAAACTAGAAATTCTTTGTAGGTGTTGTTGGATAGGTTTGCAAGAATACTAAAGAGCACGTAAATATAAACTAGGGGCTGTTTAGGTAAAGAAGCAATAAAGTTAGTACAACGAGTGTGGAAAAGTGGTGGTAGGAGTTGTGAAATTTTCCCTAAACAATTGACTACTTTACTAGACCGATAGCAAGTTTTATGTGGGAGAGGCCACTGCTAGCATGTCATCCCTGACTTGGAATTCTATGCACTTATGATTGGAACTATTAGCAAGTCCGCAACTACTAACGCTCATTAAGGTAAAACCCAACCATAGCATTAAGATATATTGGTCCCCTTCAATCCCATATGCATCAATTTCTATGCTAGGTTGAAGCTTCTGTCACTCTTGCCCTCCAATACATAGTCCTATCAACATACAACTAACCCTATGGTGTGATCCACGCGCGCGCTCATATGATGGGCACCAAAGGACAGCAACATAACCACAAGCAAATTAAACCAATCATAGCAATTCATCAATCACCGATAGGACAACGAAAATCTACTCAGACATCATATGATGGCAACACATCATTGGATAATAATATGAAGCATAAAGCACCATGTTCAAGTAGAGGGTACAACGGGTTGCGGGAGAGTGGACCACTGTAGATAGATGGGGGAAGGTGATGGAGATGTTGGTGAAGATGAGGGAGGTGTTGGTGAAGATTGCAGTGACGATGATGGCCCCCGGTGGCACTCCGGCGCCGCCAGAAGCGAGGGGGAGAGAGCCCCCCTCCTTCTTCTTCTTCCTTGACCTTATCCCTAGGTGGGAGAAGGGTTTCCCCTCTGGTCCATGGTCTCCATGGCGTGGGAGGTGCGAGAGCCCCTCCGAGATTGGATCTGTCTCTCTGTCTCTCTCTGTTTCTGCGTTCTCAGATCTGGCCTTTCACCGTTTCTTTTATAAGCGGAGATCCGTAACTCTGACTGGGCTGAATGTTGGACACGATCTCTATCCGTAAATTAGCTTTCTTGCGGTGAAAGAAGGGCTCCAACCGCCTTAAGGGGTGGCCACGAGGGTCCAGGGCGCGCCTGACCCCCTGGGGCGCCCCCCTGCCTCGTGGCCCCCTCGGGCATCGTATCACGTTGATTCTTCTTCCCAAAAATCATAAATATTCCAAAAAAATCTCCGTCAGTTTTTATCCCGTTTGGACTCCATTTGATATGGGTTTTCTGCGAAACAAAAAACATGCAACAAACAGGAACTGGCACTGGGCACTGGATCAATATGTTAGTCCCAAAAATAGTACAAAATGTTTCCAAAAGTATATGAAATTTGTATAATATTGGCATGGAACAATCAAAAATTATAGATACGACAGAGACGTATCAGCATCCCCAAGCTTAATTCCTGCTCGTCCTCAAGTAGGTAAATGTTAAAAATATAAATTTTTATGTGGAATGCTACCTAGTATAATCTTGATCACATATCTAGTCATGGCATGAATATTAAGACACGAGTGATTCAAAGCAATAGTCTATCATTTGACATTAATACAATAATACTTCAAGCATACTAATAAAGCAATCATGTCTTTTCAAAATAACATGGCCAAAGAAAGTTATCCCTACAAAATTATATAGTCTGGCTATGCTCCATCTTCACCACACAAAGTATTCAAATCATGCACAACCCCGGTTTCAACCAAGCAATTGTTTCATACTTTATTATTCTCAAACTTTTTCAACTTTCACGCAATACATGAGCGTGAGCCATGGACATAGCACTATAGGTGGAATAGAATATGATGGTGGAGGTTGTGTGGAGAAGACAAAAAAAGGAGAAAGTCTCACATCGACGCGGCTAATCAACGGGCTATGGAGATGCCCATCAATTGATGTCAATGCGAGGAGTAGGGATTGCCATGCAACGGATGCACTAAGAGCTATAAGTGTATGAAAGCTCAAACTGGAAACTAAGTGGGTGTGCATCCAACTTGCTTGCTCATGAAGACCTCGTGCATTTGAGGAAGCCCATCATCGGAATATACAAGCCAAGTTCTATAATGAAAATTCCCACTAGTATATGAAAGTGATAACTCAAGAGACTCTCTATATGAAGAACATGGTGCTACTTTCAAGCACAAGTGTGGTAAAAGGATAGTAGCATTGCCCCTTCTCTCTTTTTCTCTCATTTTTTTATTTTTTTATTTTTTTGGTGGGCTTCTTTGGCCTCTTTTTTTATTTGGGCTTCTTTGGCCTCTTTTATTTTTTGTAAAGTCCGGAGTCTCATCCCGACTTGTGGGGGAATCATAGTCTTCATCATCTTTCCTCACTTGGGCAATGCTCTAATAACGATGATCATCACACTTTTATTTACTTACAACTCAATATTACAACTCGATGTCTAGGACAAAGGTATGACTCTATATGAATGCCTCCAACAGTGTACCGGGATGTGCAATGATCTAGCATAGCAAAGATATCAAAAAACGGACAAGCCATGAAAATATCATGCTAGCTATCTTACGATCATGCAAAGCAATATGACAATGAATGCTCGAGTCATGTATATGATGATGATGGAAGTTGCATGGCAATATATCTCGGAATGGCTATGGAAATGACATGATAGGTAGGTATGGTGGCTGTTTTGAGGAAGATATAAGGAGGCTTATGTGTGACAGAGCGTATTATATCACGGGGTTTGGATGCACCGACGAAGTTTGCACCAACTCCCAAGGTGAGAAAGGGCAATGCACGGTACCAAAGAGGCTAGCAATGATGGAAGGGTGAGAGTGCGTATAATCCATGGACTCAACATTAGTCATAAAGAACTCACATACTTATTGAAAAAATTTAGAAGCTATCAAAACCAAGTATTAGACGCATGCTCCTAGGGGAAGGGTTGGTAAGAGTTAACCATCGCGCGATCCCGACCTCCACACAAAGGATGACAATCAAAAAATAAATCATGCTCCGACTTCATCACATAACGGTTCACCTTACGTGCATGCTTCAGGAATCACAAACCTCAACACAAGTATTTCTACTAATACACAACTACCCACTAGCATGACTCTAATATCACCATCTTTATATCGCAAAACTATTGCAAGGAATCAAACATATCATATTCAGTGATCTACAAGTTTTATGTAGGATTTTATGACTAACCATGTGAATGACCAGTTCTTGTCATCTCTCTAAATAGATATAAGTGAAGCAAGAGAGTTTAATTCTTTCTACAAAAGATATGCCCACACTCTAACAAATATAAGTGAAGCAAAATAGCATTCTACAAATGGCGGTTTTCTATGTGAAGAGAAACAGGCAATCCTAACTTCAAATGATATAAGTGAAGCACACGAAGCATTCTATAAAGCCATACTCAAAAGATATAAGTGAAGTGAAAAGAGCATTCTATAAATAAACCAAATACTATCTCACACCAGCATGGTGCATAAAAGAAAAGTGAAAACTAAATGCAAAAGATGCTCCAAGATTTGCACATATCGCATGAACGAAACGAATCCGAAAACATACCGATACTTGTTGAAGAAAGATGGGATGCCTTCCGGGGCATCCCCAAGCTTAGACGCTTGAGTCTCCTTGAATATTTACTTGGGGTGCCTTGGGCATCCCCAAGTTTGAGCTCTTGCCTCTCCTCCTTCTCCTCACATTGAGACCTCCTCGATCTTCGAACACTTCATCCACACAAAACTTCAACAGAAAGCTCGGTCAGATCTGTTAGTATAATAAAGCAAATCACTACTCTAGGTACTGTTGCAAACCAATTCATATTTTGTTTTTACATTGTAGCTACTGTAATATAACTTTTCCATGGCTTAATCCACTGATATAAATTGATAGTTTCATCAAAACAAGCAAACTATGCATAAAAAACAGAATCTGTCAAAAATAGAACAGTCTGTAGCAATCTGAACATTCACCAAACTTCTGGTACCAAAAAAATTCTAACAAAATTAGGAAAAATAAAAAATTGTATAGAAAGACACTGCAAAAAGTTTCAGAACCATTTTACGTTCCAGTAAAAAATGTAAAATCGCGCACTACAGACAAAGTTTCTGTCCTGCACCGCACAAACCAACAAGCATTGTAAACATCCTAAAGGCAAAACTTAGCACATTATTTTTATAATACAATGGAATTGTACAAGGGAATACTTATTTTTATTGGTTTCTGTAATTAAGATTCACAAAGTTTCCGTTAGCATGAACAAAGTTCAAGGAGCTCTCCCACTTCAACAATGCTTGTCTTTCTCACTTTCACCTTCCTTTTTGAAAAGTTTTAGGTTACCCTCTTTATTTTTTTGTTTTTAAACTATATAAAAGCACTCAACAGAAATAAATGACTCTCTAAAACTTCCGGTTTGTCTCCCTGGCAGCGCTTTCTTTAAAGCCATTAAGCTAGGCATATAGTGCTCAAGTAATGGATCCACCCGGATCCCAAGGTATATCAAAGCCAATTTTAATTAACAATGATTTGACATTTAGTAGTGAGCACAAAGCACATATATCAAGCAATGACAAAGTCTAACTCTCTTCCTATGCATCTGCATGTCATAAAAGAACAATTCATGCACACCTAGTAAAGGCCAATGCATAGTATAAGCAGTTTCTTGCAATTATATCGTGTTGGAAACATAGAGAGGTGGAGATGTAGTTCCTCTCTCATAATAACTGCAAGTAGGAGCAGCAAGCACATGCATATTATACTCATCAAAATCATCATGTGTAGTAGTAAAAGGCAACCCATCAATATAATCCTTAATAAGCACAAACTTCTCCGATATAGTGTAGTCGGGAGAATTCAAAAGGACAATAGGACTATCATGTGTGGGTGCAATAGCAACGATTTCATGTTTAACATAAGGAACTATAGCAAGTTCATCTCCATAAGCATAATTCATATTGGCATCTTGGCCACAAGCATAGCAAGCATCATCAAAAAGGGATATTTCAAGAGAATCAACGGGATCATAACAGTCATCATAGCAATCATCCTTCGGTAAGCACGAACAATGTATGAGTTGAAGAGTTACTCTCATTAGAAGGTGGGCACGGGTGATCAATCCGCTCTTCCTCCTTTTGTTCTTTTCTCTCCTCCTCATCTTTTTCATCCAATTAGCTCACAGTTTTATCAATTCCTTCTTCCATAGACTCATGCAAAATATTAGTCTCTTCTTGGACAACAGAGACTTTCTCAATAAATGCATCAATATCGGCATTGTATTCATAATTCTCATAGCAATATTTAAGGATAGCTAAATTTTCAGGTCTATAAACAGCATCATAAAGATTTTCACACTATAAATACAGATTCAATTTCATAAGCACCCATAAAAGCAACAAATTCTTCTATTTGTTCCACATCATAGTAATCATATATACCTCTAGCATAAGAAGCCAAGGTTTCATTATCATTAAATTTGCATGGAAAGGGAAGGTGTGGAGCCTTCATCCTAGAGCAAGAAGTATAATCATAACTCAAGCATACTTGCCGAGCATACCACTTCAACATATAAATTTGATCCCATAATAGTTTCCCTTTTTGAGTCAAGCGATAATCCCTAAAGTATTCACGTTGACCCAACGTGTCTCCCATTACTAGATTGAATGGGGTTTTCTCAGGATTATCAAAGTAGTACATAATATCTGTCACATAACGAGCATCGAGGATTTTAGGAGGTTCCCCATCTCCATGAGTAGTAAGTACACCTATTTTTTTTTGGTATTTCGTGTTCCATATCCATAACTAAAGATAGAGAACAACTAAGAACAACAAATAAAAATTAATTAGTGATAAAGCAAACAAGCACACATGAGAATATTCACCCCACGCTATAACTCCACGGCAACGGCGCCAGAAAAAGGTCTTGATAACCCACAAGTATAGGGGATCAATTGTAGCCTCTTTCGATAAGTAAGACTGTCGAACCCAATGAGGAGCTAAAGGTAGAACAAATAGTCCCTCAAGTTCTATCGACCACCGATACAACTCTACGCACGCTTGACGTTCGCTTTACCTGGAAAAAGTATGAAACTAGAAATACTTTGTAGGTGTTGTTGGATAGGTTTGCAAGAATACTAAAGAGCGCGTAAATAAAAACTAGGGGCTGTTTAGGTAAAGAAGCAATAAAGCTAGTATAGCTAGTGTGGAAAAGTGGTGGTAGGAGTTGTGAAATTGTCCCTAAGCAATTGACTACTTTACTAGACCGATAGCAAGTTTTATGTGGGAGAGGCCACTGCTAGAATGTCATCCCTGACTTGGAATTCTATGCACTTATGATTGGAACTATTAGCAAGCGTCCACAACTACTAACGTTCATTAAGGTAAAAATCAACCATAGCATTAAGATATATTGGTCCCCCTTCAATCCCGTATGCATCAATTTCTATGCTAGGTTGAAGCTTCATCCTCTTGCCCTCCAATACATAGTCCTATCAACATACAACTAACCCTATGGTGTGATCCACGCGCGCGCTCATATGATGGGCACCAAAGGACAGCAACATAACCACAAGCAAATTAAACCAATCATAGCAATTCATCAATCACCGATAGGACAACGAAAATCTACTCAGACATCATAGGATGGCAACACATCATTGGATAATAATATGAAGCATAAAGCACCATGTTCAAGTAGAGGGTACAACGGGTTGCCGGAGAGTGGACCGCTGTAGATAGATGGGGGAAGGTGATGGAGATGTTGGTGAAGATGATGGAGGTGTTGGTGAAGATTGCGGTGACGATGATGGCCCCCGATGGCACTCCGGCGCCACCGGAAGCGAGGGGGAGAGAGCCGCCCTCCTTCTTCTTCTTCCTTGACCTTATCCCTAGGTGGGAGAACGGTTTCCCCTCTGGTCCATGGTCTCCATGGCGTGGGAGGGGTGAGAGCCCCTCCGAGATTGGATCTATCTCTCTGTCTCTCTCTATTTCTGCGTTCTCAGATCTGGCCTTTCACCGTTTCTTTTATAAACGGAGATCCGTAACTCCGATTCAGCTGAATTTTGGACACGATCTCTATCCGTAAATTAGCTTTCTTGCAGCGAAAGAAGGGCTCCAACCGCCTTACGGGTGTCCACGAGGGTCCAGGGCGCGCCTGACCCCCTGGGGCGCCCCCTGCCCGTGGCCCCCTTGGGCATCGTATCGCGTTGATTCTTCTTCCCAAAAATCATAAATATTCCAAAAAAAATCTCTGTCAGTTTTTATCCCGTTTGGACTCCGTTTGATATGGGTTTTCGGCGAAACAAGAAACATGCAACAAACAGAATCGCACTGGCACTTTGGATCAATATGTTAGTCCCAAAAATAGTATAAAAAGTTGCCAAAAGTATATGAAAGTTGTATAATATTGACATGGAACAATCAAAAGTTATAGATACGATGGAGATGTATCACGCGTGGGAAATGGTTCCAAAGTCGATATGATCGCGGTCGGCATGCTACCTATACATCTACCTTCGGGATTAGTTTTAGACCTGAATAATTGTTATTTGGTGCCAGCGTTGAGCATGAACATTATATCTGGATCTTGTTTGATGCGAGACGGTTATTCATTTAAATCGGAGAATAATGGTTGTTCTATTTATATGAGTAATATCTTTTATGGTCATGCACCCTTGAAGAGTGGTCTATTCTTTTTGAATCTCGATAGTAGTGATACACATATTCATAGTATTGAAGCCAAAAGATGCAGAGGTGATAATGATAGTGCAACTTATTTGTGGCACTGCCGTTTAGGTCATATTGGTGTAAAGCGCATGAAGAAACTCCATTCTGATGGACTTTTGGAATCATGAAGCGAGCAACAGATTTGTTGGAAATCATACATACTGATGTATGTGGTCCAATGAATGTTGAGGCTCGCGGCGGATATCGTTATTTTCTCACCTTCACAGATGATTTGAGCAGATATGGGTATATCTACTTAATGAAACATAAGTCTGAAACATTTGAAAAGTTCAAAGAATTTCAGAGAGAAGTGGAAAATCATCGTAAAAAGAAAAAAAAGATTATACGATCTGATAATGGAGGATAATATTTGATTTACGATAATGGTCTTCATTTGAAACAATGCGAATAGTTTCAAGCAACTCACGCCACCGGAACACCACAACAGTAATGGTGTGTCCGAATATCGTAATCGTGCTTTACTAGATATGGTGCGATCTATGATGCCTCTTCTTGATTTATCGCTATCGTTTTGGGGTTATGCTTTAGAGACGACTGCATTCATGTTAAATAGGGCACCATCTAAATCCGTTGAGATGACACCTTATGAACTATGGTTTGGCAAGAAACCAAAGTTGTCGTTCCTTAAAGTTTGGGGCTGCGATGCTTATGTGAAAAAGCTTCAACCTGATAAGCTCGAACCCAAATCGGAGAAATGTGTCTTCATAGGATACCCAAAGGAGACTGTTGGGCACACCTTCTATCACTGATCCGAAGGCAAGACATTCGTTGCTCTAGAGAAGGAGTTTCTCTCGAAAGAAGTGAGTGGGAGGAAAGTAGAACTTGATGAGGTAACTGTACCTTCTCCCTTATTGGAAAGTAGTTCATCACGTAAATCTGTTCCTGTGACTCCTACACCAATTAGTGAGGAAGCTAATGATGATGATCATGTAACTTCAGATCAAGTTACTACCGAACCTCGTAGGTCAACCAGAGTAAGATCCGCACCAGAGTGGTACGGCAATCCTGTTCTGGAGGTCATGTTACTTGACCATGACGAACCTACGAACTATGAGGAAGCGATGATGAGCCCAGATTCCACAAAATGGCTAGAGTCCATGAAATCTGAGATGGGATCCATGTACGAGAACAAAGTGTGGACTTTGGTTGACTTGCCCGATGATCGGCAAGCCATCGAGAATAAATGGATCTTCAAGAAGAAGACTGACCTTGACGGTAATATTACTGTCTACAAAGCTTGACTTGTTGTGAAAGGTTTTTGACAAGTTTAAGGAGTTGACTACGATGAGACCTTCTCACCCATAGCGATGCTTAAGTCCATCCGAATCATGTTAGCAATTGCCGCATTTTATGATTATGAAATTTGGCAAATGGATGTAAAGACTACATTCTTGAATGGATTTCTGGAAGAAGAGTTGTATATGATGCAACCTGAAGGTTTTATCGATCCAAATGATGCTATGTGCAAGCTCCAGCGATCCATCTATGGACTGGTGCAAGCATCTCGGACTTGGAATAAACATTTTGATAGTGTGATCAAAGCATATGGTTTTATACAGACTTTTGGAGAAGCCTGTATTTGCAAGAAAGTGAGTGGGAGCTCTGTAGCATTTCTAATAATATATGTGGATGACATATTGTTGATTGGAAATGATATAGAATTTCTGGATAGCATAAAGTGATACTTGAATAAGAGTTTTTCAGTGAAAGACCTCGGTGAAGCTGCTTATATATTGGGCATCAAGATCTATAGAGATAGATTAAGACGCTTAATTGGACTTTCATACCTTGATAAAGTTTTGAAGAAGTTCAAAATGAATCAAGCAAAGAAAGGGTTCTTGCTTGTATTACAAGGTGTGAAGTTGAGCCAGACTCAATGCCCGACCACTGCAGAAGATAGAGAGAAAACGAAAGATGTTCCCTATGCTTCAGCCATAGGCTCTATCATGTATGCAATGTTGTGTACCAGACCTGATGTGTTCCTTGCTATTAGCTTAGCAGGGAGGTACCAAAGTAATGCTGGAGTGGATCACTGGACATCGGTCAAGAACGTCCTAAAATACCTGAAAAGGACTAAGGATATGTTTCTCGTTTATGGAGGTGACAAAGAGCTCGTCGTAAATGGTTACGTGGATGCAAGCTTTGACACTGATCCAGATGACTCTAAGTCACAAACCGGATACGCATTTATATTGAAAGGTGGAGCTGTCAGTTGGTGCAGTTCTAAGCAAAGCGTCGTGGTGGGTTCTACGTGTGAAGCGGAGTACATAGCTGCTTCGGAAGCAGCAAATGAAGGAGTCTGGATGAAGGAGTTCATATCCGATCTAGGTGTCATACCTAGTGCATCGGGTCCAATGAAAATCTTTTGTGACAATACTGGTGCAATTGCCTTGGCAAAGGAATCCAGGTTTCACAAGAGAACCAAGCACATTAAGAGACGCTTCAATTCATTCGCGACCAAGTCAAGGAGGTAGACATAGAGATTTGCAAGATACATACAGATCTAAATGTTGCAGACCCGTTGACTAAGCCTCTCTCACGAGCAAAACATGATCAACACCAAGACTCCATGGGTGTTAGAATCATTACTGTGTAATCTAGATTATTGACTCTAGTGCAAGTGGGGGACTGAAGGAAATATGCCCTAGAGGCAATAATAAAGTTGTTATTTATATTTCCTTATATCATGATAATTGTTTATTATTCATTCTAGAATTATATTAACCGGAAACTTAGTACATGTGTGAATACATAGACAAACAGAGTGTCACTAGTATGCCTCTACCTGACTAGCTCGTTGAATCAAAGATGGTTAAGTTTCCTAGCCATAGACATGAGTTGTCATTTGATTAATGGGATCACATCATTAGAGAATGATGTGATTGACTTGACCCATTCCGTTAGCTTAGCATTCGATCGTTTAGTATATTGCTATTGCTTTCTTCATGACTTATACATGTTCCTATGACTATGAGATTATGCAACTCCCGAATACCGGAGGAACACTTTCTATGCTACAAACGTCACAACGTAACTGGGTGATTATAAAGGTGCTCTACAGGTGTCTCCGATGGTACTTGTTGAGTTGGCATAGATCGAGATTAGGATTTGTCACTCCGATTGTCGGAGAGGTATCTCTCGGCCCTCTCGGTAATGCGCATCACTATAAGCCTTGCAAGCAATGCAACTAATGAGTTAGTTGCGGGATGATGTATTACGGAACGAGTAAAGAGACTTGCCGGTAACGAGATTGAACTAGGTATTGAGATACCGACGATCGAATCTCTCAATACCTAGTTCAATCTCGGGCAAGTAACATACCGATGACAAAGGGAACAACGTATGTTGTTATGCGGTTTGACCGATAAACATCTTCGTAGAATATGTGGGAGCCAATATGAGCATCCAGGTTCCGCTATTGGTTATTGACCAGAGACGTGTCTCAGTCATGTCTACATAGTTCTCGAACCCGTAGGGTCCGCACGCTAAACGTTCGGTGACGATCGGTATTATGAGTTTAGTTGTTTTGATGAACCGAAGGTAGTTCGGAGTCCCGGATATGATCACTGACATGACGAGGAGTCTCGAAATGGTTGAGACATAAAGATCGATATATTGGATGAATATGTTTGGACTTCGGAAGTGTTCCGGGCAAGTTCACACAAATACCGGAGTACCGGGGGGGGGGGGGAGGGGGGTTACTGGAACCCCCCGCGGGGAGTGTAATGGGCCTATTGGGCCTTAGTGGAGAAGAGGAGGGGCAGCCAGGGCAGGTCGCGTGCCCCCTCCCCCTCTAATCCGAATTGGACAAGGAGGGGGGGGGGCGCCCCCTTTCTTTTCCCCTCTCTCCTCCTTCCCTCTCTCCTACTCCTACCCTTGGGGCGCGCCTAGGAGGGCCGGCCCCTCCCCCTCCTCCACTCCTTTATATACGGGGGAGGGGGCACCCCATAGACACACAGGTTGATCAGTTGATCTTTTAGCCGTGTGCGGTGCCCCCCTCCACCATAATCCACCTCGGTCATATCGTAGCGGTGCTTAGGCGAAGCCCTGCGTCGGTAGCATCATCATCACCGTTATCATGCCGTCGTGCTGACGAAACTCTCCCTCGAAGCTCTGCTGGATCGTGAGTTCGGGGGACATCATCGAGCTGAACGTGTGCTGAACTCGGAGGTGCCATACGTTCGGTACTTGGATCGGTCGGATCATGTGGCACCCCGGCTCAGAGAAACCGGAACGCCCCGCATTCCAGCCCAGAGATTGAGGAGAAGTCTCTGGAATACAACACTGCTTGACATAGAACAAATCAGCTCTTATTACAAGAATAATAATTACATGGGTCTGATGTTACAAAGAAGCACATCAGCATGGCGACACTACGCCTACGATACTATACTTGCTCTATGCTAGCAGCGAAACAACTCGTAACAGCGGAATACTTCTAGCAGCGGAACAACGACGAAGGTGGTGAACTCCACTCTGCAGGGACTCTGGCCAGGACATGATCTAGCTCGCATGAACGGAAACCACGACAAGCAATCAAGCAATCACGGCATCACCTGCAATCTGGCATGACACGCCAGGTTAGTACATTGAATGTACTTGCAAGCTCACAACAACCATAAGCATCAAGGCAAGACAATAACACAGCATCAATCAGGTTAATTAAAGTAACGGCTACCATGATGAAGCAACTACTAAGCATGGTATGAAACTGATACAATACTGATAAATAACCATCTCAGATCTCCATAACCATCTCCCTCTTGGCTAACCGGCCAAGCAAAATACCATCTCGATCACCTCGTGATCAAAACCAAACGGTGATCTTTCCGGGGATCACTACCATGATCAACACTTGGCCTCAAACGGTGATCTTTCCGGCGATCACTACCATGACCAACACTTGGTCTCCAACATCATCATCAACATCCTGCCAATCTGTACCGCTCAAAATATCAACATATATATATATATATATATCACCTATAAGTCATTCCGTCATGTGAGTGTTGATCGAACGGTGGGACCTAGTACGAACCCATGCCCATGACCGAGGATGCGGCTATCGATAGATTTAATTACACACTCTGCAGAGGTAGCGCACTTTACCCACACCACAGAACCCATGGCCTCGTACTCCCATTCGGATGGACCAACGGCGTTCCGACAAAACCGATCTACTGCCATGACACTCTCCCGGCCACTCCGACTCACTCCCCATAGGGCTAGTCCTGGGTGGCCCCGTGTCTACCAAAGACACAACGACCACCGTCGTGGTCAAAACATAAACGTTCCAAACAGGGACAAAAAGGTGCCTAACAACTACGGGCACACAAGGTTCTGTCCGCCTACACGATCGAGTGGCGCGCGCCCATAACCTTCCCTCGTTGGAGGCACCGGCGAGAGGCACGGCAATAGACCGCATTAGGGCCTTTCACACAAAGGCAAATTTGGTTGCACTGGAAAAGCCCGGTTCGGTGGCACCTGACCAACTTAATAACGGAATTTATCCCCAAAAATATAACTGTGATAACTGATACTCCGATATCAACTACCAAACTATAATCCAAGTCATAGCAATATCCAACAAATAATCCAAGCATAATTTCATCATCTCAAAATACTCCAAGGGTAGCACAACACTACTGTCATGATGAATCTGAAAACAATAATCCTACTACTCCAATAACTAGAATAAAGCTATTCGGCTAAGATCCACATGTAAACATCATCACCGAAAATAATACTCCAAGCAACATAACATCAACTAGCATCATGAAAATAATCATACTAACCACTAATAATCCAAAGGCAGCATGATATCCAAAGCAAATACTCCAAGATATCATATCCAAAACCACCATGAAACTAATCATAAAAGCCACTAATAATCCAAAGGCAACATGGTATCCAAAGTAATACTTCAAAATAATACGAGATACCATCATGAAAAATAATCATAATAGCCACTACTACCTCTTGAGCACTGTGTTGGATTTCCTTGAAGAGGAAAGGATGATGCAGCAAAGTAGCGTAAGTATTTCCCTCGGTTTTTGAGAACCAAGGTATCAATCCAGTAGGAGGCTACGTGCGAGTCCCTCGTACCTACACAAAGCAAATAATTCCTCGCAACCAACGCGAATTGGGGTTGTCAATCCCTTCACGGTCACTTACGAGAGTGAGATCTGATAGATATGATAGATAATATTTTTGGTATTTTTGGTATAAAGATGCAAAGTAAAATAAAAAGCAAAGCAATAATAAAGTGATGGAAGATTAATATGATGAGAATAGACCCGGGGGCCATAGGTTTCACTAGTGGCTTCTCTCAAGAGCATAAGTATTTTACGATGGGTGATTACTGTTGAGCAATTGACAGAATTGAGCTTAGTTATGAGAGTATCTAGGTATGATCATGTATATGGGCATCACGTCTGAGACAAGTAGACTGACTCCTGCCTACATCTACTACTATTACTCCACTCATCGACCGCTATCAAACATGCATATAGAGTATTAAGTTCAAGAAAACAGAGTAACGCCTTAAGCAAGATGACATGATGTAGAGGGATAAATTCATGCAATATGATAAAAACCCCATCTTGTTATCCTCGATGGCAACAATACAATACGTGCCTTGCTGCCCCTCATCACACCGGGAAAGGACACCGCAAGATTGAACCCAAAGCTAAGCACTTCTCCGTTGCAAGAAAAACCAATCTAGTAGGCCAAACCAAACTGATAATTCAAGAGACTTGCAAAGATAACCAATCATACATAAAAGAATTCAGAGAAGATTCAAATATTGTTCATAGATAATCTTGATCATAAACCCACAATTCATCGGTCTCAACAAACACACCGCAAAAAAGAAGATCACATCGAATAGATCTCCACGAGAGAGGGGAGAACATTGTATTGAGATCCAAAAAGAGAGAAGAAGCCATCTAGCTACTAACTATGGACCCGAAGGTCTGAATTAAACTACTCACACTTCATCGGAGGGGCTATGGTGATGATGTAGAAGCCCTCCGTGGTAGATTCCCCTTCCGGCGGAGCTTCGGAACAGGCCCCAAGATGGGATCTCGTGGGTACAAAAGGTTGCGGCGGTGGAATTAGGTTTTTGGCTCTGTATCTGCTCGTTTGGGGGTACGTAGGTATATATAGGAGGAAGAAGTACGCCGGTGGAGCTTCGTGGGGCCCACGAGGGTGGGGGGCGTGCCCTAGGGGGGTAGGCGCGCCCCCTACCTCGTGGCTTTCTTTACGTAGGGTCGAAGTCTCCTGGGTCATATTCGGTGAGAAAATCACGTTCCCGAAGGTTTCATTCCGTTTGGACTCCGTTTGATATTCCGTTTCTTCGAAACACTAAAATAGGCAAAAAAAATAGCAATTCTGGGTTGGGCCTCTGGTTAATAGGTTATTACCAAAAGTAATATAAAAGTGGAAAATAAAGCCCAATATGGTCCAAAACAGTAGATAATATAGCATGGAGCAATCAAAAATTATAGATACGTTGGAGACGTATCAGCCACTAAGAATCCAAAGGCACATGTCATCCACAAAATATTAATCCTAGAACTCCAAGCAAATAGCATGGCAATAAAAAGATCAAAATAATACTCTGATAAATGCCATGAACAAATCACAAGTAGCTAACACAATATTTTAAACAAGTTTAAATAAAGAAACCATGTCACTGCATTGCAATCATGCAAATGGAGGGTGTGGCTTGCCTGGGGTTGGAATAAATCACCGGGAGAAAGTGCGAGAAACTCGCGGAAAGGATCGCCGGAAAACATACTCTCTCTGAGGGGGCTGAATAAGGGTGACGGTGTCCTGCACTAGGGGGTACTCACGTCGTCTTCCGGTTAGTTAGATTGGGCCGAGGACCCCATGGCCGCATACTCATGGGCCAGTTCGGACAACCCCTGCCGCATACAAGGAAGACTCCACAAGACTTGGTGCCCAAGACAAGGACTCTCCTAAACCCTAGGCCTCCGGTGTCTTATATAAACCGAGGCCATGCTAGTCAATAGACAATCTTATATTCATTACTACAATCTCGTGGTAGATACATGTACTCTGTACTACACCCATATGAATACAATCAAAAGCAGCATGTAGGGTATTATCTCATCAAGAGAGCCCGAAGCTGGGTAAAACCACGTGTCCATGTTACCATCGCTCCAAGACGCCTAGCTTAGGACCCCTACTACGAGATACGCCGGATATTGAACCGACATTGGTGCTTTCATTGAGAGCCTGCTTGGCGATCGCTGCAGATTGATGGATGATCAGGTGATATTTTTTCAGTCAAATTCGTATCAAATAAATCTTCTTTATAAATTGTATCTACGGCCCTGCGCTATTTTACTGGTTGAAGATTGCTTTTGTTTTGAGGCGGCGGCGATCCGCCTTGGCGTGATCCGTGGAAGTGATCTGAGGAGTTTATTAGATGACCTTGGCAGCCATCACGTACGCGTGCATGGAGTGGAAATTGGACGCCGCCCAGCCTTTTTCTTGTTTCGCGTGGGATCAAGAGACTAGTCCGAGAATCAATGTCCACATCAATTGAATATTGATTCATCTGCGTACACGCGGCATGAGAAAAGATCCTTCTCCTCGTCAGATTATTGTCCTGGAGAAAACAACACATCAGGGATCTCCTACTTCCCCTTCACGTGATCAGAGTACCAACTCATCACGGAGGTGAACCTGGCTTAATTGATTCGCTCACAGACAAGAAGCTGTCGATCCTACATCGATCTTCAACTGCTACATGATGCATAAAAAATCTGCTGTTTGGACGCAGGATAATCTCAGGTTTTATTTTTCCTAACTATTCGTTAATCACGCGACATTATTATACACAGAATATTTTTTGTCGGCCCGTACTACATCATTTTGGCAGAGAAATTCTACCGATGTTTGTACCTGGCATCAGTCCGGCCAGCCTCTCCCTCTCACCTAGGCAGGCCGACCTTCGCCGACATCGCCGTGCCACGACGCCAACGCGTCATCGAGCTAGCCTCAGCGCTCAGGCCATATTTACCAAGCTTTTTTCACATAAATTAATTATGCACCTTTTTTCATTTTTTTGGTTTGCACTATTTTACCTATGCAGGCAATTGACTTAGATCGGGCCGCACTATCCCCTCGGCGTGGTGTCCTCGTCGCCCAGCTCCATCGACCGAATTGTGTCATCGCATTGGAGCGCTGCCCTGTGTTGGCAACCCCGCATTGTCGCTTCATCAACCTACTCGGCCGGAGATTCCACTGTCACCCGGCGACCTGCTCTATCACCTCGGCTAGACTGGGGGCTTCACCTCTTCGGAGTGCCGAGCTCTTCGCTTGGCCACATCGGGCTTGGGGGCTTCACCTATCGGGAGTGCCGAGCTCTTTGCTCGGCCACATCGGGCTTGGGGGCTTCACCACTTCGGAGTGCCGAGCTCTTCGCTCAGCCACATCGGTCTTGGGAGCTGAGACCTTGTCCCGCACCAAGCTCGGACCGCGTCATCAATACCGAACACATTAACCAGCTAAGTTGCCTTCATGCTCACAATTTTAAATTTTTAACTTGTGTTCGGTTTGACCAAGCATTATACTTTTTTGGAAAAAATTTGCTTGTAAAAAAATTTGCTTGTCAAAACTTTGTTTGTGACACACAAATTCAAATACCCCGTTTACTTGGGAGCTTCCTTTGTGAAGCCTTTCCTCTTGCAAATGATTACACTTGTACGGCTTCATTCCTTGTTCGTGTATTACGCCACAATATGCACCATGTTGACTTAAGCGATTTGCAAGCTGGGTTGCCTCGCTCCTGTGCTTACCCCTACGTTCCCGATTGTTCGGCTAGGGAGTAAAGGGAGCACCTGTACGATTGTCACGATCGGGTCATCCGAGCCGGACCTCAGACTGGGTGAAGCCAAAAGCTAGCGCTCTTATTGTTTTCAATTATGGTTGCACACAACGGAACTCATGAGTACAAAAAATCTATTGCACAAGTCTCATAGCAACAATGAGCACCGAAGAAAGGTATCGGTGGGGGTACTATTTTCTTCGAAGATGCTTCTTACACTTTGTCAGTAATATAGCATAAGTTCCCTGAGCGTGCTTTGTCTGTTACAGCCTTATGGCCCGATTGCCTTGTTATTGGAAACACCGTCGATATTCTCGACAGGTGGAGTACATAGCACTTTTTGGTCCTTGACCAAAGAGGGAGAAGCCGATGGTCGGTTAAGACGCGTTTAAAGTTCGGGTGAACATAGATATGATATAAGTACTTTGGTACATACAATCATTCTTTTAGCCAAGTCACTTGGGGGATCTTAAGTTTATTTGAGCCGTTTTATAGTAAGTGTTTTTCTTCTCAGTCGTTGCAAAGTTTTTATTATTATTATTGTTATTATTTATCACTCCTTTCTCGACGCAAGTGTGTGGTCAATAGCCGGATAGCCTAATTTCTCTCTCAAAGCCGCTAGACTTTAGTTTGCTAAACTAGCCTAATGAGAAGTACTCCGCCTTCGGGATAGGAGGTTGAAGCCGTAGGCCGACCCGCTTGAAGTCTTGAGATAGGATGTGTCATGTTAAAGCACGGCAGAAGCACTTTTTTCTCTAAAGTCCAATTTTCGGATTGGCACCGAACACTTGATCTAGTTCGGACGTCCAGTTTTTACTGACGTTTTTTGGTTTTCCAAGCCTATGGCACTTCTAAACTATTTTGCGTGTTTCCAGCATAAGTCTCGCAGTGCAACGCCGGACACCTTCAGAGATTCGGCAAAAACATTCTCGGATATTGCTATATATGCATTGGTTTCGAATTGTGTCTTCGGTCAATAGTTGGATTGCCCGGCTCCTGTGCTTGCCGCCTACGTTCTGCTTTATTCGGCTAGGTGTGCAAAAGGAGAACCACTGCGATTGTGCTTCTAGCTCTCATGGTTAAGCACCTCAGTGAAGAAAGCCAAAAACTGACTGTCACAATAAGCGTAAACTGGTCAGCGATCCGATGACTGTGTTAAATGACGGGCCGTTCATAACATTGGCCGAAGTGTTTACGGCTTGACCTAGGCTGTCGCCGAACACTAACCGGGGGCTAGTAATTGGCCTCCCAACTTTAAGCTCCTATGACTAAGTGAAAGTTATAAAGCCCGCATATCTGATTGCCTCGTTTCCTCTAACACAACCGCCTTCGGGCACCGAGACGTCGGCTAAGGGTTGTCTTGTTATTGCGGAAACACCTTGTGTAGTATCTACAAAGGGGTAGAAGCCGATGATGGGCCACTTTCAACTGATCAACGGTCGCAACAGAGTCAAAATAAACATATCATAGGCGGTTGTATTTAATATACGAGGGTTGCCTTCCGCAATCATCGTTATAAAGCCATCAATTTGACTTAAAGATTTTGGCCAAGCTGGGTTTCCTGGCTCCTGTGCTTACCCCTATGTTCCCGATTGTTCGGCTAGGCGGTAAAGGGAGCACCTCTGTGATCGTTACTGCCGGGTCATCCGAGTTAGTACCTCAGACTGGGTGAAGCCGAAAGCTAGCAATCTTAAAGTATCACATTGGTCGGCAACGACGGAAGTGAATTTTTTTGGTTCATTAATACCATAGAATTCAGGAACTTTCCCCGAACTAAATCTTTTTCTCCTGCATTGATCGGAGGTGAGGTTTCATGATCATGGTTGGCATGCCAACCCAAAGGAAGGAACCGATAGCGGGACTATTTTCTTTGGAAGATGTTTCTTACATTAAACAATAATACAACATATCTCTCTGCGTACCTTTGTTTATAAAACCGTATGGCCGGATTGCCTTGTTTATCGTAAATCTTTGCCCTTGTAAAGGCTTTATAAAGTAGGACAAACACTCCTCGGCTACTGGCCAAGGAGGTGGAAGCCGATGGTTGGTCAACAAAGTTTTGTACAATGCGATCCGAGCATTGATGATGAAAAGTATTTGATATACTGAATCATTACACATAATATGTGATTTTACTCTAGATATTGATCCTTAATTCGGCCACCCGTGCCCACATTAAGGCTCAGGGGCTGCTGGGCTTCGTGCTCATTATTTACAAATATTAAAGGGGCACATCAATCCCTTGATCTGGTGTTGCCACCCGACCTGTGTCTTGGGGGCTACTGCATTGGTAATCCAATGTAGAAAATTTAAAGTGCAATATAGTTCTCGAGGAGATTATTATCCTCAGGTTGGTCGGCCGCACCCAACCTGAGTCTCGAGGACTTTGCACCCTGCGTTTCTATTCCTAAGTATGCTGCCGAGCTGGGAATTGATCCTTAGGCTGATTTTATGAATCGACCTGAGTCTCAGGGGCTACTAAGGTCAGCGGTTTGATTTTTTTTCCTTCAGGTGCATCCCGGATATTAGGCCAACACGCACCTTGAGGGCTACTGGCTTAACATCTCAGCAGAGATTACATTGCACAATTTGGAATTAAATTCATAAAAATCAGCCCATGGCCGAGGTGGTGCACCACATCGGATACAGTCCGGTATTGGTGCTCGACTACAATAGACACCCCGGAAGCAGTCTGGCATAAAGCTCGGACGCCAGTGGCTGGCTCCGTAGAGGGCATTTCCGGCATTAAGCTCGGCTAAACTCCTTCAACCTTTTTGAACCAAGGTGGTATATGACACCTCGAATATAGTCCGGCGTTGGAGCTTGGACATAGTCCGACGTTGGAGCTTGGACATATTCCGACATTGGAGCTCGGATACATTCCGGCGTTGGAGCTCGGAAGCGGTCCGACGTTGGTGCTTGGCTGCTAAAGGTACCTCGAGTGCAGTCCGGCGTTGGAGCTCAGACGCAAGAGGATGTTGCCGCTCGGGAATAACTTCAAACCCGAGGTGGGCGTGAAAATAAAAAGGCAGTGATAAAAGTCGGAAACTTAAAGGGGCTCCTCGGATACCCGATGTGTAAACTCTTCGGATGCACTTTGGCGATCCTCAAGATCGAAGATGGGAAGATTTGTTGAACCAGTTTTCAAGACCGATGACCGAAGATGAAGAACAGTTCGGAAGAATCGAGGAGCGTCCCCAACTTGAAGACCGGTTCAGGGGGCTACCGACGGTGTCCTACACTAGGGGGTACTCACCACATCGTCTCCCGATCAGTTAGATTGGGCCGAGGACCCCATGGCCGCAAACTCATGGGCCAGTTCGGACAACCCTTGCCGCATACAAGGAAGACTCCACAAGACTTGGTGCCCAAGACAAGGATTCTCCTAAACCCTAGGCCTCCGGTGTCTTGTATAAACCGAGGCCAGGCTAGTCAATAGACAATCTTATATTCATTATTACAATCTCGTGGTAGATACATGTACTCTGTACTACACCCATATGAATACAATAAAAAGCAGCATGTAGGGTATTATCTCATCAAGAGAGCCCGAAGCTAGGTAAAACCCCGTGTCCATGTTACCATCGCACCAAGACGCCTAGCTTAGGACCCCTACTACGAGATACGCCGGATATTGAACCGACAAAGGGCAAGGGAAAAATGGTCATTTTCATAATGTCGAAGCATGGTGAAAATGATTCCATCAGAACAGGCTCGACGAAACGAAGAAGTGGGCGTTGGATTCACCTCATTTGGAGTTGGGAGTAAAAGGTTATAAGCGCTTGAAATCCAGGGACCAATCTATAAAATAAACTCTACAAACAGGCCCCTGAGCTGAAAAACAGAAAGCACATTTAGTTGAATACGCCTTCCAGCAGAGAAAACATATTTCTAGCCGTAGTTAAGCGGACGCTTTTCCGGAAGGATAACGCACTTCTAACCGAACTAAGACCAAAATACACTTTCCCTTAATGAAAACGCATTTCAGCAAATGTGTTTCCACTTATCCAGCTAGGCAAACACGGGGCCGACTCGTGTGACGCAAACGTGCGGGTCCCACGCGGGTGGGGCCCGTCACTTATCCACACTGGACCAGGCGGGGTCAACGCCGTGCGGTTTACCGGCGGGGTCGAGGCGACGCGGGGCCCGCCTGGCCTGGTCAGCGCCTTCAACCTCACGCTCTTCTGCGATCACGAGAGGACAGCCCAGCCGCTGACGGCAAGCGGCGGCTCCGGCCACCTCTGGCCGGGGAAAGACCGCCGGCGGGATCGGGAAAAGGCGCCGCATCCATCTGGCGGGGTCACGAGTGCCGGGGAGGGGTGGAGCACGAGATAGCAGCGGTGGCAGAGAGCAACGACAGCAGCAAAGGTTGGTGGCACGCAGCCTGGGGCACTCCAGCGAGAGGGTCGGGTGGCGGAGAGGTTCACCGGAGCACGGGGAAGATTCTAGTGGCTACAGAAAGGAGGGGGAGGGCTCGACTCGCTCGGATTTAGGCTGGAGGGAGCGGCGGCCATGGCGGCCATGGGAGGGACAGAGAGCTCTAGGAGCTCGGGCGAGTGGTTGGGGAGGGAGCTGGAGATGAGGTGAGGTGGATTGTGAGCTCGAGAGGCCTTGGGGGTGGCTTATATAACCGAGGGGAGGGGGAGCTGTGCTGGCGCCACCGCGGACGCGTGTCCGGCGCTGTGGACGCGTGCCCACGCGCATGAGCTCGGAGTTAGGCGACGAGGAGGAGCAGTGGAGGCTCTCACGGGGTAGAGGACGCCAAGGGGGCGCAGGGAGGATGACGACGGCGACGAACAGAGCCAAACCGCCACTGTGCTCTCGTGGGCGTTCGGCGACGAGCGTTGGTGAGGAAGCAGACGGAGGGGGAGAGGGGTCTAGGGTGCTACGATGAGAGGAAGACAATGTACACGGTCACGCGCGCTAAGGCGACGAGAGGAGGAGGTGCCGAAGCACAAACATCCATTGGGCGTGGTCACTGCACACATAGCGCATGCACAGTGATGCCATTAACGTGGTCACCGCGTGCACTGGCATGTAGCGGGGGAGAGAGGCTTGAACATGTTGTCTAGTGGTAAGATCATCCAGGGTAGGTTTCAACTCCGGTGGTATCTTGGTTAAAAGTGATCTGGTTAACTGGTAAGAACCCTCTGAAGTTTACTGCAGTAAACTTGGGTGAGCACTAGTGATCAACAGGAAGGGTTTTGGATCCAATGGAGTCGTCTGCGAGGTTGAGGTAAAGAAGGACTTTCATCCTGGTAAATTTGAGAAGGTTTGGACCAAGATAAATCATAGTTGCTTTGCAACTGACTAAAATGGTCCAGAAACTTGATCAAGAAGGTGAACTCACATGGTGCATCAAATTGAGCTCAAATTGGGCAAGGCAGAGTCATTTGGTCATATGAAGAGGCTCAAAAAGTCTCATACCAATTGGCCAAGCCAAACTGGTACTTGCTTCACAAACATCTCCTCTGGACAGAAACTTGCAAAAATTCTAGAGATATAATGGCTTGATGAACCATGCCCAAAATAGGTGGAGGTAGGTTATATGGATAATAGAAGGCCTAGAAAAATTGGCAGCCATAATGGAGCAAGATAAAATATACTTTCTTCACAAACTGAATTTTTTGGCAGAATCAAAGAATTGAAGATGAGCTCACATGGAGGCATGACATGAGCTCTACTTTGGTGGAGGGCTATGATATGATGATATGACGGATCATGCAAAATGGAAACTCATTTGGATATTCCTAGCATGCACCTCCTTCACAAAGCTTCTTTCTGGATAGAAACTTTGGAAAATCATAATTAAATAATTACAAGGCAAATGAGGTTTCATTTTGGCATGTGGCAATTATATGGACAGGAAAATGTGTCCAAGGAGTTTCAGGTCAATTGGGAAAAGGAAAATAGCACTTGCTTCACAATGTGCCATTTAGGGCAGAATAGGAAATGAATTATTTGAGCATGACGATAAACATGACAAATGAAATATTTTGCCATATTTGAGAAAGATATGACCCAAACAATTTATGATAATTATTTGGGAATTTTAGGAGTGATGGAAATAAAGGTTGCTTCACAACCTAGGGCAGTATGAGGTTATTCCTTTAATAGAAAAAGGAATATTCCCGAGAAAAAGAAATTAGGGTTTGGTCAAGCAGTGGAGTGACATGATCTTGGCAAGGTTTTGAGAATGATGAGCCACTTGGGAGGGGAAATGAGGATGATTTCCCAGGTGACAAGGCCACAGAACCACTCCAAAAAGAAAAACAGAGCAAAAACCAAATAAATTAAAAGAAAAAGGAAAGGGCCAAAATCCAGGCTGTTACAAACCTTCCCCCTTAAGGAAATCTCGTCCTCGAGATTTGGTTGCTCAGGGAACAAGTATGACTTGAGGATACCATTTCCAACTCGGATATCCTTTTTCCTTTATTGTTCCCCCAAGAAGTTCATATGATTTTCTTACCTTGCCCTGGGGTGCCTTGCTTTACCTTTCCCCTAATTCTGACGAGTTTTTGCTCATATACCACTTCCTTTTGCTGACATGAATTTTCTCATATTTGCGGTGATGTCCGATGGATCTGATCATAAATTTCCTTTTGGTCATGAAAACCTTTTTATTTCTGTCATGGGGTTGCTTCAAATAAATGCAAGCCTTCTGGGTTCAATAAATACTTAGAATTAATCATGGCCATCTTCTGACGGGATCTGACTGCTCATAGGTGCACTGATTTATCTTGATTTATTTCCTTTGGCTCGAGCATGTGGCATACACCGGAGATTTGACTGCCTTCTGTCGTGAGCAATATAACGGTGCATGGAGCTATAGCCATGCCATACCTCAAATATTTATATCTTGAGACTTTGCCTGACAGGGGCTGACGGACAAATGCTTTTCCTGACAGACTGGCCGTGTACTTGATTCCGTCGGCGAGTATAGCAGGTCTGAGCTGATTATTCGGCTTTTGACTTTCTCATTTTGTTGGTATACCCATTTTTGGTAATACACTGTGATATGTTTTAACACTGCTGCTGAGGTCAATCATACAAGAAGGTGACAAGAGTTCATGAGATCCCCTTGTAGGTGCGGAACATTGGCCTTGGTGGCCATTGTCAAGACTGTTACTTCTGCGATGTCATATTCAGATCTTGTCGATCCTTGCATTACACAAGGTGTGTATCTCTGCTTATCTTCATTTGTATGACTTATGAGGTTGTTGGGTCCGTACCGTTCTTAGGTATATCTGCTGGATCAGTGCCATATCCCGTATAAGTGACCGATCTAACCCAGGATACATGCGTACCATATGTATCATAATCATATGCAACTGAATACCATATTATTGCGGCAGGCATATGTTTTGACTGAATTGTTCCTCTGACAAAATTATTGCAAATTTGATCCTTGAGATGTACTGCCATATACTGCCAACTCATCATATAATCTCTGAGAACGGTGCATAGTGTGGTACTGACGCGGACTGGGTGGCTTACGAGGGAAGCCATCCGAGTAGCTTGCTGAGGAAGACTCTTAGATTCTGCTCGAGGCTTTTGTCTGGGTAGCGTGCAGAAGAAATCTCGATAGCTTACACACGAAGCTTGGTCGGATTATTGTGCTGGAGAAACTTGAGTTCCGTACTTGAGAAGCTTCTCCTCGGTTTTTCTTGTTGAGAAAAATTCATTTCTGTCTGTCAGAAGCTTTTACTGAGGTATCTCTATGAGAAAGACCGGGTACCGTGGGCCGGAAATTGTTCACATATCATGCTAAGGAAAAATTTGAGGAGCCTTGCCTCATAAAATTCTTCCGATAGCGTGTGGAATAATGCTGGGTTTCTTATATCCAAAACTTCATACTGATATGCAGACTGAAATCCATGCACACGTCCATAATATTTTGTGGCTGATTATTTGCATGAGAAAATTTGTTTGACTGTCTTCCTTGAGCATATCACATTCCGACTTTCTCTTGGAGTATAACATATTTCAAGTACCATTTATTGCTGAGCCAAAACTTTGCCTATGATCCATACTTTTGACTGAAAAATATACCGTTGGTCTTGCATCTGACTTGTCTTTCTGCTGGTTGGATCATTACTGCTGTAGAATTGATGCGAATAATCAATCCAAGACACAATTGGCATTCTGAGAAGATATTCCTTATATCATGCGGTTGACTGAGAAGGCCATAATGTTTAGCTGAGCTTCTTCCAAATATTTGAAATACTTATTACTTCTTCGAGTCCGATTAATGGGTTGATGAGCAACTCTTTATAGGGAAAAAATAATGTAACACCGGGGCCCAAAAAGAAAGAAGCAAAAGAAAACTCAACTAAACAAAAACACACAACAACAATCAATTCACACACAATCAATATCACATATTACTGCTAGTCACGCAATATGCATGCCTACTTAAGCACACAAATCTCGCGGGATCTCCGACTCTATGATCTAGCATGCTGTGACGTTGTGCACGAGGATGAATCAATGTGTGGAAGAATTGGTGTAAACAGTGCTACACCAAGTGCTAGCTTAGCTAGGTAGCAACCTGGACTAGCTCGGAGGTGAGGACGCCCTCAGTAATCACGTAGCGGGACACGAAGGTCGCAACCACATTATTATCAAGCGGACGAAAAAAGATCCGTACTCGTCCAAGAAATAGGATAGCGGGAAAAAAACTGAGGCTGCTGACATTGCCCTTTCTTGATAACTACGATCATCAAGGGTTGCCAAAATGAGAAGAAAAAGGACGATCCATGATAGAAGCATGTCTACCACCGAAACAAAAGGTGGGGCTGAAGGAAATAATTTGGCGCGATATGTGAGCACCATTTTTGCACAGTGTCGGGATCACTTGGCATCACTCTGCTGGGACAGAGATGATACCAAACACCGAAGAACGAAAAAGAAAACTAGAGAAATGCAATGGCTGAGCTGTAGTGGATCCGAACCGATGCCATCTACACTCACCAGATTAAACTGTAGTAACAAAATAAGGCTATATGCATGCTATGCAGCAACCAAATGCAATAAACACGACCACCTCTAAACTACCGATTTCTACCACTCGCGCTGACTAGGGCGTCCTACAGCCAGACCTGCTCTGATACCAAGCCTGTGGCACCCCGGCTCAGAGAAACCAGAACGCCCCGTATTCCAGCCCAGAGATCAAGGAGAAGTCTCTGGAATACGACACTGCTTGACATAGAACGAATCAGCTCTTATTGCAAGAATGATAATTACACGGGTCTAATGTTACAAAGATGCACATCAGCACAGCGACACTACACCTGTGATACTATACTTGCTCTATGCTAGCAGCGAAACAACTCGTAACAGCGAAATACTTCTAGCAGCGGAACAACAACGAAGGTGGTGAACTCCACTCTGCAGGGACTCTGGCTGGGACACGATCTAGCTCACATGAACGGAAACCACGACAAGCAATCAAGCAATCACGACATCACCTGCAATCTGGCATGACACGCCAGGTCAGTACATTGAATGTACTTGCAAGCTCACAACAACCATAAGCATCAAGGCAAGACAATAACATAGCATCAATCAGGTTAATTAAAGTAACAGCTACCATGACGAAGAAACTACTAAGCATGGTATGAAACTGATACAATACTGATAAATAACCATCTCAGATCTCCATAACCATCTCCCTCTTGGCTAACCGGCCAAGCAATATACCATCTCGATCACCTCGTGATCAAAACCAAACGGTGATCTTTCCGGCGATCACTATCATGACCAACACTTGGCCTCAAACGGTGATCTTTCCGGCGATCACTACCATGACCAACACTTGGTCTCCGACATCATCATCAACATCCTGCCAATCTGTATTGCTCAAAATATCAACATATATATATATATATCACCTATAAGTCATTCCGTCATGTGAGTGTTGATCGAACGGTGGGACCTAGTACGAACCCATGCCCATGACCGAGGACGCGGCTATCGATAGATTTAATTACACACTCTGCAGAGGTAGCGCACTTTACCCACACCACAGAACCCATGGCCTCGTACTCCCATTCGGGTGGACCAACGACGTTCCGACAAAACCGATCTACTGCCATGACACTCTCCCGGCCACTCTGACTCACTTCCCTTAGGGCTAGTCCTGGGTGACCCCGTGTCTACCAAAGACAAAACGACCATCGTCGTGGTCAAAACATAAACGTCCCAAATAGGGACAAAAAGGCGCCTAACAACTACGGGCACACAAGGTTATGTCCGGCTACCTGATCAGGGTAGCGCGCGCCCATACCTTCCCTCGTTGGAGGCACCGGCGAGAGGCACGGCAATAGACTACATTAGGGCCTTTCCCATAAAGGCAAATGTGGTTGCACTGGAAAAGCCCGGTTCGGTGGCACCTGACCAACTTAATGACGGAATTTATCCCCAAAAATATAACTGTGATAATCGATACTCGATATCAACTACCAAACTATAATCCAAGTCATAGCAATATCCAACAAATAATCCAAGCATAATATCATCATCTCAAAATACTCCAAGGGTAGCACAACACTACTGTCATGATGAATCTGAAAACAATAATCCTACTACTCCAATAACAAGAATAAAGCTATTCGGCTAAGATCCACATGTAAACATCATCTCCGAAAATAATACTCCAAGCAACAGAACATCAACTAGCATCATGAAAATAATCATACTAACCACTAATAATCCAAAGGCAGCATGATATCCAAAGCAAATACTCCAAGATATCATATCTGAAACCACCTTGAAACTAATCATAAAAGCCACTAATAATCCAAAGGCAACATGGTATCCAAAGTAATACTTCAAAATAATACGAGATACCATCATGAAAAATAATCATAATAGCCACTAAGAATCCAAAGGCACATGTCATCCACATAATCATCAAAATATTAATCCTAGAACTCCAAGCAAATAGCATGGCAATAACAAGATCAAAATAATACTCTGATAAATGCCATGAACAAATCACAAGTAGCTAACACAATATTTTAAACTAGTTTAAATAAAGAAACCATGTCACTGCATTGCAATCATGCAAATGCAGGGTGTGGCTTGCCTGGGGTTGGAAGAAATCACCGGGAGAAAGTGCAAGAAACTCGCGGAAAGGATCACCGGAAAACGTACTCTCTCAAAGGGGGCTGAATAAGGGCATGGGCAAAATGGTCATTTTCAGAATGTCAAATGTCAGGACCCTGATTCCAAGTCACATCGATCTAGCCGGTAACACCTCATATCACTTTCCAGCCTCACGCACGGTATTCCCACGGGTGTCGCCTTACCATGGCCCGGGACCGTTTTGCGCCTTTTGGCTCACGTATATGATAGTGTCGCTAGCATCCATATGATGAAGAACCGGGCCGACATGGCTAGTCGTAAACCCAAAGCGGCACTAACCCATGGGGACAGGCATACATGAATCACATCGAGCATGTCGGTCATCAACGTATGACTTCGGTCAGTACACTGGCTAACAGGACTCCGGTATCCCGGCATGTTGAGCTAGGCAGGACTCGAATATCACCGCGTGACATTTCCCCAAAGGGACATATAGGAACGAAGTGAAACACATGCCGCCGATCAAGTGTCCAAAGCAAGTCTTTGGGCTAGCAGGACTCCGGTGAACCAACATAGCGGACTACTATCGCTCAGGAAGCACTAGACTACATTTCCCCATATGAGAGGCTGCCAAGGATAAACAACTAGATTGTCGGATCCCACACATACCAAGCATTTCAAACATACACACAATATGCTCAATATGTGTAAATACAACATGGCATCACAACATAACTCTACGACTCAAATATTTATTCATTAGGCTACGAGGAGCGAGATATTACAAACATGGGTCTCATGACCCAACACTCAGAGCATACAAGTCAAAGCACAAGCGGAAGCTTAACATGTGTAAGTACATACATCTACAAATGAAAAGGCTGAGAAGCCCGACTATCTACCAGATCCTGCCGAGGGCACAAGATCGTAGCTGAGGTAACAAGCTAGACGTCGAAGTCCACGTGGAACTACTAGCGAGACTGACGTCTCTCCGCAAAACATAAAATAAGCAAACGTGAGTACAAATGTACAGAGCAAGACTTTCATCTTAACTAACTACATTTGCATCATTATCAACAATGTGGTGGTGGGGTATTACTGCATCAAGCAAGCTTTGACTAGGTGGCTATCCCGAACTACATCGCAAGTAACTCTTTTGAGGTGGCATTACGAGTCCACATATTCACCATATCAATACACCACTATGGATCCGCTCTCGTCTCCCTACGAGAACGCCATCCATAGCACGCACGCTTATCTTGCGAGTTTTAGAGTATCCACTTTCACTTGTCTATGAACTGTTATAGGCAACCCAGAAGTCCTTCTCCGCGGACACGGCAATTCGAAAATAGATCATTTATAACCCTGCAGGGGTGTACTTCTTCACACACGGTCTCACCACTTATCGCCGTTTACACGACATGTACTCGGCAACCTTCAAGCGGAAGCCCAGCGAGGGTGTCGGCCACGACCTGACTAACCACACAAGTCTCTAGTTCAGGTTTATCGCCTATTCGGGTTCCATCCGCAAGGAGATCCGGCCGGGGTGTCGCTCACGGCCCCAAACGATGTGTGCAGGGTTCCCAAGCCCATCTCGACGGATGGATCTATGCTTGGTACACCGTGCCATGGTGCCTAGTGTTCCCAAGCCCACCTGTACCGGGTGCCACTCGGTAGACTACGAACACTACCTATAAACACCAGAAACTAGTTGCAACTCCTGGACAGAGATCAAGTTGATTAATAAGTCGAGAGGGGTCGAGTTACCGGAACCCAATGTGTGGTAGTAACTGTTCATGGATCACAAACACGGAACTCAGTTCCTGAGGACGGTTTCAATGAGACAACCCACCATGTACTCCTACATGGCCTCTCACCGCTACCTTTACCAAATCGTGTTCACACACTTAGCTCTCACACAAGAGGACATGTTCACGCACCTCCAATTCATCCCCGATGAATCGGACTGACTCATCTCTAAGCAAAGAGGTGCATGACAAACAAGCATGAATGAGTAGGCACAACAGGGCTCAAACAACTCCTACTCATGCTAGTGGGTTTCATCTATTTACCGTGGAATGACAGGTCATGCAGAGAGGATAAAGGGGTTCAGCTACCGCATGACAAGTAGCAGATGAATCGTTGTTGTCCTAATGCAAGAAAAAGAGAGCAGGAGCCAGAGAGTGGGATTGTATCGGAATGAACAAGGGGTTTTGCTTGCCCGGCACTTCAAGATATTATAGCTCTTCATCGGTGTCATCGAACACGTCGTCAAGACGCTGCGTCTACCGAGAGGGGACAAACACCGCAAACAAGGAAGAACACAATCAATGCAATGCGACAATATGATGCATGAATGTGACATGGCAATATGATGTGATTTGAGCTAATGCAACTAGCAGCAGGTTAAATGAAGTTGGTTTGAACCCTAGGTTCAAATTCAAACTCCACATGTAGTTATTTAAATACCATTCATTTCATTTGTCCTAATCAGTAGTCATAAGTTGTTCTAACATGCATGAAAATGGTACAGATGGATAGATTGGATTTTTCTGATCATTTTCATATATAATTTATCTCATTTGGAGTTACGGTTGAATTTATATGAATTTTTGAAGTTTATACTATTTTCGGAATTTTCTCAATAAGAATAAATCCAGGAAAAAGCATTATCACGTCGACATGACGTCAGTGTGACGTCATCGGGTCAACGGAGCCGGGTCCAGGTCAAATCTGATGTGTCGGGCCCACACGTCAGTGACTAACTAACTATTCTAAATTAATTAGTGTTAAACTACTACTAACTAAAAATGTCAGTGGAGTAATTAGACTTAATTAAAAACTAACTAGAATTAGCTGGGGCCTGGGCCCACTTGTCGGCGACCACAGGGAGGTCAAACCCCTGGTCAATGTGGCCTAACCAGCCGGCTCGACGCCGGGCGACGACGGACGCGGGCGGAGGGCTCGGGTTCGCTCTCCCGGCGCCCAAACGAGTGGCGGAGGGCACCATGGGAGCCGGAGCTCGCGCATCCAACGCAGCAAGCAAGAGAGGCTAGAGGCCGGAGCTCGTCGAACGAAGGCTGGGCGGCGGCCGGGCGATCGGGCGCAAGGCGCGGCAGCTACGGCACAGAGAAGAAAAGAGAGGGGAGGACGGCGAAGCTCACGCCGATCTTCTTGGAGTGGACAATGAGCCTGGGGAGGCCCGAGGCACTCGGGCGCCGAGGGGATCTCCGGCGACGGCCGGTCGGGACGAGCTCGGTGAGGGCAGAGGGGCGCGCCCGACGTCGAGTGGCGGAGCGAGGAGGTCGATGACGTCGAGGCGGAGCTCATGAACTCGTCAGAGGGGCGAGGGAATGGCTCAGGGCGCAGCAACGGCGAGCCGCGGCGGCGGCTGCGTTCGATGCGTCGGCGAGGAAGGAGCCAGGGGGATGGGGACGAGAGCGAGAGAGAGTCGGGGCTGGCGCGTGGCATCTCCCAGAGGTGTCCGGGCAAGCAGGCAGAGAGGAGGTGGCCAGGGCGCGTGCCTGCGCGCGGCGACCACACGCGCGTGTCCTCCTGGCTGGAGCTTGAGGACGGTGGCGCTGGTGGGCTGGGCCAACTGCCAGCCAGTGTGGCTTTGGTGGGCGCCTGTAAGTTCCTCGTGAGTCTCTGCTCTTTCCTTTTCTTTCTCTTTTCTAATTCGACATTTGTTTCTTGACTTAGTAAAATGGCTAGGCACTTTCAAAAATCATGCCACTAATCGAGGTCATCGTTTGGAATATTTCCAACAAAGAATATTCCATTAGTGATTAATTGGACATTTAAAATATTTATAGTATTTAAATGCCCAAAGTCAACTTCTAATAAGATTTAGTTCGGTGACCCCCAATTGACCTAGAAAAATGTGCAATATTTTTGGCAGAGGTTCAAGACCAAACCAAAGATGATGAACATTTTTGGCAAGGCATTTTGGGTTCATTGAAGATATTTTTATTTGAACCTGGTTGAGCTCTTTCTGATGCTAGGGTTTGGTCAATCCCCATTTCAACTTAAATAGAATTTAAACATGATGCAACAAGATGCAAAACACCAGGCAGTACCAGAAGCTAGGGATGTGACACCAAAAGATGGTGAAAATGATTCCATCAGAACGGGCTAGACGAAGCGAAGAAGTGGGCGTTGGATTCACCTCATTTGGAGTTGGGAGTAAAAAGGTATAAGCGCTTGAAATCCAGGGACCAATCTATAAAATAAACTCTACAAACAGGCCCCTGAGCTGAAATACAGAAAGCACATTTAGTTGAATACGCCTTCCAGCAGAGAAAACATATTTCTAGCCGTAGTTAAGCGGAAATACGCTTTTCCGGAAGGAAAACGTACTTCTAACCGAACTAAGACCAAAATACACTTTCCCTTATTGAAAACGCATTTCAGAAAATGTGTTTCCACTGATCCAGCTAGGCAAACGCGGGGCCGGCTCGTGTGACGCTGACGTGCGGGTCCCACGCGGGTGGGGCCCATCACTTATCCACGCTATACCGGGCGGGTTCAACGCCGTGCGGCTGACCGGCGGGGTCGAGGTGATGCGGGGCCCGCCTGGCCTGGTCAGCGCCTTCAACCTCAAGGCCTTTCCGCGTCACGAGAGGACAACCAAGCAGTGTGACAAAGGCGGCTCTACCTTTGTCCGGGGAAAGACCGCCGACGGGATTGGGGAAAGGCCCCGCATCCATCTGGCTGGGTCACGAGTGCCGGGGAGGGGTGGAGCACGAGATAGCCGCGGTGGCCGAGAGCAACGGTGGCGGCAAAGGTTGGGGCGCGCATCCTGGGGCACTCCAGCGAGAGGGTGGGGTGGCGGAGAGGTTCACCGGAGCACGGGGAAGATTCTGGTGGCTATAGAAAGGAAGGGGGGGCTCAACTCACTCGGATTTAGGCTGGAGGGGGCGGCGGCCATGGGAGGGACAGAGAGCTCTAGGAGCTCGGGCGAGTGGTTGGGGAGGGAGCTGGAGATGAGGTGAGGTGGATTGTGAGCTCGAGAGGCCTTGGGGGTGGCTTATATACCGGGTTTAGAGCCTATGAATCCGGCATTGACTGCCATATCCTCAGCATTATCACCGTTAATGCGGCGCTTGTGCTTGTTGCGACGCGACCAGCCATTGCTGTCCTTGGTATCCGAATTGCCAGGGCTCTTGGTCATGTTGTTACTACGAGCTAGCCAGATGTCCTCTCCCGCGCAAAAGCGGGTCATGAGTGTTGTGAGGGCTGCCATGGATTTCGGCTTTTCCTGTCCTAGGTGTAGGGCAAGCCACTCGTCGCGGATGTTGTGTTTGAAGGCTGCAAGGGCCTCTGCATCCGGACAGTCGATGATTTGATTTTTCTTGGTTAGGAACCGAGTCCAGAATTGTCTGGCCGATTCCTCTGGCTGCTGAATTATGTGGCTTAGGTCATCGGCGTCTGGTGGTCGCACATACGTGCCCTGGAAATTGTGGAGGAATGCAGCTTCCAGGTCTTCCCAACAACCAATTCACTCTGCTGGCAAGCTGTTAAGCCAATGCTGAGCTGGTCCTTTAAGCTTGAGTGGGAGGTATTTGATGGCATGTAGATCGTCGCCGCGGGCCATGTGGATGTGAAGGAGATAGTCCTCGATCCAAACTGCAGGATCTGTTGTGCAATCGTATGATTCAATGTTTACGGGTTTGAAACCCTCATGGATTTGATGATCCATCACTTCGTCTGTGAAGCATAGTGGGTGTGCGGCGCCTCTGTATTGGGCTATAACACGAGCATCTCAAATGAGCTTTGTCTACTGTGTTTGGCCCAGCCGGAATTGCCATATCCGGCGTGACGGTTATTGTCACGTGTCGTGAGGCGCCCACGCGATCCGTAGATCGATCTTGTTTGCCTTGCCTTGTCCTCCAATATATCTCGCAGGTCTGGCGCATTTCCGCCGCCTTTGGTATTTTTGAGCGGCGCGGGTGCGGCTTGAGTGGAGGGCCGAGAGGCCTCTCTATCGCGGCCACGAGGTGGCCGGTCGGCCGTATCATGCGCTAGTGATGTAGGTTTGTGTGCTTCCTCCTCTAATCGGGGTAGCAGCCTGCGTTTTGGGTAGCTCTTGGAGGGCGCTCGAGTTCATACTCTTCGGCCGCAAGGACTTCAGTCCATCTGTCAGCTAGCAAGTCTTGGTCAGCTCTAAGCTGTTGCTGCTTTTTCTTGAGGCTGCTTGTCGTGGCCATGAGCCTGTGTTTGAAACGCTCCTGTTCGACGGGATCCTCATGCACGACAAATTCGTCGTCGTCGAGGCTTGCCTCATCTTCGGAGGGAGGCATGTAATTATCGTCCTCTACCTCTCTGTCTGCCGCTCTCTCATGAGGGCTGGCTTATCCATCCTCCTGCGCTGAATCCTGCTGGAGGGGGTTGTCTTCGGCACTGTCCGGGGTGTTATTGTCTCCCGTGTCGGAATCACCGTTTTTGCTGTGGCGGGATTTAGAGCGGCGCCGCTGACGCCGGTGCTTAGGCTATTTCTTGGATGGGTCATCCTCCGCTGTTCCATCGCCATTCCCATATTTTGGGATGTCCACCATGTATATGTCGTATGACGAGGTGCCCTTCCAGTGCCCTGTAGGCGCTGGTTCTTGGTCATCTCCTGCATCGTCCGCCCATACCGGCCGATGTCTTTGGAGTCAAGTCGAGCATGTCGGTTAAGTCATCGATAGTGGCTACTGAAGTGGGTGGTGGGTGGGCTTTGAATTTCTTCGTCGTCCGCATCCCAACCTTCGACCATAATCCGCCAGGCTCTCTGATAAAGAGAGAGACTTTAGTGAATTCAGGATGTCGACAAAGGATGAGTGCTTTGAAAGATGTCCGCGGCAAAGGAATTCCATGATCGGCGCCCAAGCCGGATTCGATTGGCGGCGCGGAAGGTTCGGAGTCCGGAGAGGAGTCCGCACCTTGAGTCACGAGCCAAGAAGCGACAGGGTTGGTGTACGGCTCAATCACCGAGAGATTGCAGCCCCGAGGCGGTGTCCAGCCACCCGCCCTCGATCGGGCGCAGCCGGCTCCGAGCTAAGGGTTGAGCGGACATCGGTGCGGCCTCCGTGACACTCGCTCGGCGGCAGAGCTAGATCATGCCCTCGTGATAAGGCGGCACGCTTGGCTATGGCTCGAACCCGTCGAAGATCAAGTCTCCGCGACGCCACCCGTAGTTCAAACTTCCAAAATCTGACACGATGGCTAGGGGCGTAGCTTTCAATCTGCTCCAGATGGCTGCTTAATTGCCCGCAGCAAAAGCCACCGAATCTGAAGATCTGTCCGGGAGAAAAGTCTCACCTGGACCGCATCGTTGTTGATGATCGGAGGAGCCATCGGGCCTAAAGATGACGACATACGTAGGAACTCTCAATGAAAGCACCAATGTCGGTGTCAAAACCGGCGGATCTCGGTAGGGGGTCCCGAACTGTGAGTATAGGCAGATGGTAACAGGTGACAAGTGACACGATGTTTTTACCAGGTTCGGGCCCTCTCGATGGAGGTAAAACCCTACTCCTTCTTGATTTATATTGATGATAATGGTAGTACAAGAGTAGATCTACCACGAGATCGAGAGGCTAAACCCTAGAAGCTAGCCTATGGTATGATTGTTGTTCGCCCCACGGACTAAAACCCTCCGGTTTATATAGGCAATCAAGAGGGTTAGGGTTACATGAGTCGGTTACAATGGTAGGAGATCTACATATCCGTATCGCCAAGCTTGCCTTCCACGCCAAGGAAAGTCCCATTCGGACACGGGACGAAGTCTTCAATCTTGTATCTTCATAGTCCAGGAGTCCGGCCAAAGGTGATAGTTCGGCTACGCGGACACCCCCTAATCTGGGATCCCCTACTCGAGATCCGCCGGTTTTGACACCGACAGTTAGGTTTACCTTAATACTTTTGTTGTAGTTGCGGATGCTTGCAATAGAGGCTAATCATAAGTGGGATGCTTGTTCAAGTAAGAACAACACCCAAGCACCGGTCCACCCACATATCAAATTATTAAAGTACCGAACGCGAATCATATGAACGTGATGAAAACTAGCTTGACAATATTCCCATGTGTCCTCGGGAGCGCTTTTCCTTACATAAGAGTTTGTCCAGGCTTGTCCTTTGCTACAAAAAGGATTGGGCCACCTTGCAGCACTTTATTTACTTTTGTTACTTGTTGCTCATTACAAATTATCTTATCACAAAACTATCTGTTACCACTTATTTCAGTACTTGCAGAGAATACCTTGCTGAAAACCGCTTATCATTTCCTTCTGCTCTTTGTTGGGTTCGACACTCTTACTTATCGAAAAGACTACAATAGATCCCTTATACTTGTGGGTCATCAGTTGACACTTGGAAAAAATTTGAAATCGAGAAGAGGCAACGGATATCGTTTCGTCCAGAAAGGTGAAACGTTCCCTACCGAAACCATCACACTTGTTGTGAGAAGCTCTGGTTTATGAGAAGCTTATACCCAAACCTGCCCCAAATGGGACAAATGTTTTACCACGGCATGTTGATGCCGCTCCATGATAGCATGCCAAGTTTCATGAATTTCGGACGAATTTTGGATTTACTAGAATTACAAAAGCAAGTACATCGACGTCTGCCGGAGAGCCACGGTGTCGTGGTGTTCGAATTTCGTCCCCATTTCTTGCATGGGACATAAGCATAAACCCATGGACACATATATGATTTTCCAACCCATGTTAGTGCACCGGAGTATGTGCATGTAGTTTAATTTTGAATTGTGCACCTGAAATGGCTAGAAACCAATTTAATGTATAAAATGTTCAAACGAACCCTGAATAATTCCAAATATTTTACGACACACATATAGTTGCATGTTCACTGCAGATAAAAGGTCTAGCAATTCAAACACCGTCCATTGCCGCTGTGACCCCATTATGTAATTCAAATCAAGATGAAAAATCAAGTAGATCGCTGACAGATTATTATCACCAACCGTGTGAGATGCAGCACAAAATATCCTGGAGCACCGTCGGTGTATAGTACGCCTATGGCTTACACGAGAAGGTGCGTCGGCTACAGTCTACAACCGGCGTGTCAAGCACACTAGCTCGCTCCCCAAATACTCCCGCCTCTGCATCCTCGCAATCTCGAAAATATTACTGCCTCTTAATCTCAAAAATATCTACCGCCTACAAGGTTTCAATGTTTGATAGCACACGATTAGTATGTGCGGACCGTGTGCGATGTCTGTTACTCCCGCTCTGCTTCAGTCCCTTGATTCAAATTTTCAAGAGTCTGCATTTTACTCCCGCCTCTGCATCCCTCGCAATCTCAAAAATATCTGCTCGCCCTTGATCCAAATTTTCAGTAACCCCGCCTTGTTACTCCCGCCTAGTAAAATTTTCAGTTACCGCAGTATTTCCTAAAACACCACCTTGCCCCCCCGCCCCCCTCCACACACACCTGAAAACCTCCGCTCACACAGACAAACACAACCCTCGAAACCATTGGTAGGTCGCCGCCATCGCCGGCGCCTCCATCCTCAACTTCTGTCTGTCTGTCGGGGAGCTTGAGGAGCCAATGGCCAAAAAGAGGTTTATCGCGGCCTTTTCGCCCGACGCTGGCGAGGTGGCCGCCGAGGTGTCCCCGTCATCCTCCGAGGGCTCAATCCACCGTCGCCGGTCCCCCGATCCACTCGCTGCCACGCCCCTACGTCGGTTCAAGGATTTCCCCGTCCTCCCTCGGACCTGGCAGCCGATAAGGTCCTACCTCGGGGTCCGGCAGCAGCGGTGGGGGACGTGGGTCACCGAGATTACAGATCGGTAGCTTCCACATGGACGAGCTCGTGGCCATGGAGTACGACCGCTGGCAGGTCCGCTACCACGACGCGGCGGCTAGGCTCAATTTCCCCTTCGGCACACATCTGGTCGACCTCGTTCCGCCGGAGCCAGGGGTGGTGAGCTCGGCTATGGCACGGGAGGACCACGCGGCGTGGGAGTGCCTCGAGGCCGAGGCCGCCGATGAGGCCTACATGCAAGAGCTCCATCGGCAGCATCCGGAGCTCATGGAGGTGGAGCAGGCGATCTTTGCCGGCGCGGAGGGCGGCGAGGTTATCGCGCTCTCCTCCGATGACAAGGTCGAAGGCGGCAAGGACGGCGGCGCGAAGGGCGGAGAGGTTATCACGCTCTTCTCCGATGACGAGGTCGAAGGCGGCAGTGACAGTGGCGCAGAGGGCGTCGAGGTGGGCCCCAAGGATGAGGAGATCACCATCGACGAGTGGAGGAGTGCCTTCCCCAATGACCCCGACAACGGCGCGGAGGGCTTACGACCAGACACTTGGAGGCTACATTATTCAAATCATGATTATACCAAATATGGAAGTATCATGTCGCTGCAAGCATGCACCATGACACTTGGGGGCTAATGCAAGGTCATTTCTTACTTGCCTCGTTGAAGACCCGACTCATCACATCGTAATGAGCCGGCCCTTGGGGGCTACTAATTGCTCCTGTTAAAAATTCAAGGTACACAAGTTAAATCCATTGTATTGAAGGGTCCATTGCTCAGTTGGTCAAGCACAAGGCTCTTAACCTTGTGGACGTGGGTTCAGACCCTACGATGGAGGCTACATCATATGATGTTATTTTCAATGAAGTATATATAAAGTCCCAGCTCAGTATTGTCTTGCTGAGTCGGCCCTTGGGGGCTACATGTTGTTGTTCAAGTCTACATGATCATATCTACAAAAGTCCCTGCTCATTATTGCATAATGACCCGGCCCTTCGGGGCTACACTGGTTGAAGTTTTTATAAGCATAAGGCAATTACAAGTCCTAGGTTGCTGCAGGCATGACAACCCGGCACTTGGGGGCTACATATGTGGAATATCCAGTTTTGACTAGTGATTGAGATGAACAACCTGGATTTCTTCAAGATTGAAACATTTATATTGAAGCAAGTCTTAAGCTATGACTATGTTCTCCTCTTAGACTTGGGGGATACAGGTAATATGCATATAAAGGAGGAACGTCTTCAAATTCTTAGTTTTGAGCAAACCAGGAAGATCGATTGTGTGACCCGGCGTTGGCAACAATCATGACCCGGCATCTATAACAGTCACTGATGGCCCCGACGGGGGAGTCAGATAGAGGACTAGGCCCAAGGCCCAGAAGGCCTGCTCATGTTGTGGTGGGCCGGCTTAAGAGGAAAGCGTAAGGAATATTCCCTTACAAAGGAAGCAAGACTAGGACTCCACTTGTAATAGAGTAATCCTAATCCTACTAGGACTAGTCATGTAACCCACCCCTTCAACATATATAAGGAGGGGCAGGGCACCCCAAGAGGGGGCGAGAAAATAATCTTTAAGGCTAGACACAACTAGGAGAGCCAGTTTACGGCGACTCCTTCATGATGATAATGAGACCTAGCCACGGACAGCATGTAGGGTTGTTACCGGATGATGTTTCCCGGGGCCCGAAGCTGTCTAAACCCTTGTCTTGTGTCGCGTCTCTCGTCCCACTCAACCCCTCTCAAGCTACCACATAGATGCGTTGGCCTCGTGACTAAGTCCTGACACTAAGGACATCAGTCGTGACAAATCCATGACAGTTGGCGCCCACCGCGGGGCTGCGCATGGTGGTGTTGAGTTCTTGGAGGGATTTTTTCTCCAGGGATCGAGGAGTTTGCAATTTTCTAGATGAAGATTTTAAAATCCATCAGATCAAAGTTGAAGAAGAAATTTAGGATTGCGCCATAAGCCGCCGTGTTTGCAAGTCGAATCCAGGAGAGATCAATTTCCGTTGCTATGTCTACCGTCTTGCCGAGACCAGAAAAAAATTCTGCTACAGCCGCCGTACACCGGGTCATGTCAAGCACACGCATGAGCTGCACAAAAGGAAGTATCGAGGCGAATCCGTAAAGGAATTTACAAAGACAAAAAATAAAAAAAGGGAAAGGAAAGAGGAGACTCGGTCTTTGCCATCGAGCCGGTCTCGCTTCACCGATCCCCGTCAGGCCGGCCGTGAGCCGACGCGTCCGCGCGGCTTCACCTCGTCGCCTCCGCTCTTCTCCACCCACGCAGTCGTGCATCTGCACACGGTGCGCCCCTGCCTCGTTGCGTTCCGCACGCCGCAGGGGGTCTTCCGCATCCACGCTGCCATGGACCTCCTCCGCCTTGCCTTCCTCACGGCCTGCCCGAGCCGCCGCTTGTCTCCGCTGGGTTACCACACTTTCAAGACGCCATTTTCGAGCCGCTTTCGCCATGAACCCGAGCTGCAGGTCTCCGCCGGCGCACCTCAATGGTTGTGCCGACTCCACCTCCGGTCCGAGTTGTCGTCGCGCCTCGCCTCCCCTGAGCCGCCGTTCTTGCTGCTCCCGTGTCGCGGTGCCGCCCGAGCGCTTCCGCCCCTGCTGGGAGGTCGACCAGTGAGTCGCCATGTCGCCGTGGCTGGCCGGCGCCGCCTGCCTCTGCCTACGAGCCGCACTGGTGCGTTAAGCCGCCTCCTCTCTGCTTCATCGGCCGTCTCCGCCTCCGAGTCACCACCTGACGCCATCTTCGAGTCACCCCCGAGCACCTTGTTCCTCATTGAGCCGCCGCCGTGGCTCGCCTCCACGCCCGTCGCTGTGCACCCTCGCCTCGGCGCTCGATCACGCGCCCATGCTGCTCTGGTGGTCGCGCCCACCTGCCGGCTCACTGCCGCAAGACACCGCTACTTCATTCGCCGGTTTTCGTCTCCGAGTGGCCCGGGCCTCGCGCTGCCTTCGCGGAAACACGTTTGAGCCGCCGCCTCCGCCTTCTGCGTTGCCAAAACCGTTGCAAGTCACCATCGCTAGTGTGTTTTGCCTCTGACCCGCCCCCTGCACGGGCCCTCGCGTCGAGCCGCAGGCCGAGTCGCCGGACGCCGCCCGCGTTGCTGCTCCACTTTTTGGTGTGAGCCACCCTCACACGGGCCTCGCGGTGAGTCGCCGGCCTCCGCCGGCGCGCCTCCCCTGCCGAGCCGCCTCGCTGCGGACCTACTTCGCTGCGGCTAGGCCAGGTCGCCACCGCATCACACCGCCTCTGGTTCCAACCCGGCACCCGCACACTGGTCTCCCGCTGGCTTTGTTACGCCACAACGGCCCACACGCCCGTCTCCTGAGTCGCCGCCACTGCTCCGCGCGGTTTTGAAGCCGCCGTGTTCTACATCAGCTGCTACTTCGCCGATACTGGGGAGGTCCAATCTGTTCAGGTTATCTATAACAAGTAAAATGGACAGTTTTAGGGTTATGGTTTGGTCAAGTTTGCTGGCCGTACAGCTGCTGAGAATTTTTCTTCAGGCATTCAATGGTTAAAAGATGCCAGATGTTGAGCTGGTGTGCAGACTTAACTAGGCCAGTGTTGGTGAAGAGTGTGATAATACTGCGGACTGATGCAGTCTTTATTAGGGAGTTGAAAGCTGATATTGTAGACTACATGTTACACGAAACATTCAGGGTCCTTTACCCTTCAGTGAAGGGAGCAAAAATTGTAACTGACAAGAGGACAATGTGTTCAAGGGATTATGGGATTGTGAAGTTTGCAAAGAGAAAGGCAATGTGGGTTTAGGAGAGAGTACCAACTCCAAAGTACAAATACGCCAGGAGCCAGTTTGGCCAACCCACCATATTTGATTGTCTTGACCCCAATATCACTGAAAATACCTTGAAACAAGTGTTTGCTTCTGTAAAAAAGAGGAGGTGGATTATGGCAAAAAACAAGTTCAGGGCTATCTATTGTTGCTAGCAGTAGTAGTATGCGCATCTACGCCACTACTGGGTGTCCATATATCCAAGCAAACTCAGCCACACTAAAATCAGCTGGCGTTCAGATGTATCAGGTGATATCTGTTCAGTCTATTTTAATAGCACATATTAAATTATTTAAGGACAAGTACTCTGGCTTGTGATGATTTTTGATGCAGGACAATTGTTCACTACAATAGCGATGGTCGTGTCATGGATATATAGCTCGCGCCACGATTATCATGTGGTAGCATCTGACTGTGGCATAATGATCAACTAATGTATGGCAAGCCGCTGCCTCTGCAGTTCAGTCTACATCAACACGATGCGATTGACTCGCCCGTCCGCACCGGCTTACAACGCCATGGCCGACTCATCTGTCTGCTCCCGCGGCCGACTCGGCCGTGATTGACTTCAGCTTCACCATGGTGATCATCAACTCCGCGGTGGATAATTTCTGGTCTAACATATCAGGTGAAATCCATCCAGTATATTTTATATTACATATTGCTTTCTTTAAAAAAGCAATTACTCTGGCTTGCAAGTTCTCTAATATAGGACAATTATTCACTGCAAAAGCGATGATCATGTCATGGATATATGGCTCGTGCCACTATTGGCTAGATTACTGACACAAATCATATGGGATCATTTATAACCCGCCAAGGTCGACCTCAAGTTTCCGTGGATTCACATCGCGTTATCAACGCCAAGGATATACAATGAGTGTTGCGAAAATCATTAATTCACCACCTTGACTCCAGCTTCAACATATGACAGCGTTCTGCTATTCAGCTATATGCCGGTTTATATCACGGCCAAGTATGAAGAATCTCAAGCAAACTCCTTGAGTCGTCTTGAGACTCGAGGGCTACGATAACATAACTTAACAAATATAGTGAGATTCAAGAATCCCGGGTGATTGGAGGAAACAATAACCCGGCTCCGGAGGCTACTGCCCTATTGGTGAAAATTTGAAGGCCGTCAGAAAATTTCCGGCTCAAAATGAAGATCCCGGTTTAAAATCCGTCTCAAGAGACATCTTTCTCCCATAAAGCTTTGAAGCTCTCAATATCCGGTTTAACATCCAGTTCAAAAAGAATCCATCTCTCGCAAGTTCGAGTTCTCAGATAAATTAAAGGTTGCCAAATAGAGCTTGCTCCTATGATGCGCGGTTCAAACATGGGTATCCTGCCTTATTGGCTTATCTTATTGGTCACTTGGGGGGCTTCCTGCTCAATGAGCATAGTTGTGCTCTTCCTCTTGCTCCGGCTTACATGCCTTATTACAAATCACTTGGAGGCTTGATGCCCGAGTTACAGGGATCAAAGAGAGTTTTTTGCACAGCACAACTCAAACATAGGTACCCGGCGAGCACAACTCAGAAATATATCACTAGGGGGCTTCCTGCTCATCGAGCATAGCTATGACTACCCTTGTTGATCTGGCTTATATGCCTGAAATAAAATGTTATTTGGGGGCTCTTTGTTCAACGGACAAGAGTTTTTATGACCCTTGTAACAGGCTTAAAAGCTAGGCTTGGAAGCCAGGTGTATTCACCTAAAAACCCGGGTTATCCTGCCTTTCTAAGTCTGCCACTCCACCCAGGTAATCCTGGAATGACCCGCCGTACTTTTGACAAGTCAATCTTATACAGACCCTGAACTTGTCAAAGTTAAAACGACGATTGGTTATGTGAGCTCCGGCTTATAAGGTTTGTATGAAGGTTTAACTCAGTGGCTGTGCGACCCTTGAAAGCACTTGATTTTTTAGGCCTGGCCACCTATGAAAGCCTTGATTTTTTGTTATTTGATTTGAACATTTTTTGAGGTTCCTCTCCTGTGACATATTAATACATGGTTAAAAACCGATGAGGGCTATGATGCCTTATGGTTCATACATGAAACTACCCGGTGTTTATTAATCCGACCTGGCTTTGGACGTTAAGTCGTCAGTATAATTTGGATTGCGCCATTGGAATCATGCGCTTATAAATCATTGGATATGGCGATGTAAGCCGACAGTATGAGCCAATTCTACAGGTATGATTTTCCTGGTTATATAAATAGGCGAGGTTTGATAACCCGCTCTGGCTTTGACTTTAAGCCGCTAGTATGTCTAGGCTTGAATGGCCTTAATTCCAGTCTTTTCCATAGTTCCATAAGACTATATTATGTTTGGGTTGTTACCCACCCTGGCTTTTGACGATAAGTCGCCAGGGCATATGTTGTTTAAACTCTGTGCAGGATTTGCAGAGCTATGACTTATATAAATGATTAAGTTCAAGCCTATCATAAAAAATTGAAATTGGTTTTTCAAAAGGGTTATCAATTATTGATTTTTACAAAGGCTATAAGCCGCCGGGTTACAAAAATCCCGGATTACAATGGATGCGCATTAAGTCGCCATCGGCCCAGAGCCGCCGAGTATATAAACTCCAGATTTAATTGTCAACCGATAAGGTATTCAAATCTTTAAATAGCCAAATTTGGCTGGATTATCATGATGATATTGAATGATTGAGGTTTTCATACCGGATTATATTATTCAAATCTTGAATAGCCAAACGTGGCTGGATTTTTATTATGGTTATCAATAACCAGTATTATGGGTTTTCAAAGTCGCTTCAGCGTAATGGCTATTATTTTATCAATGGATATGATTTATTCTGCAATGAAAGGAATAGTCCCGAGTCGCTGCTGGCTTACGACCCGACACTTGGAGGCTACATTATTCAAATCCCGATTATACCAAATATGGAAGTCTCATGTCGCTGCAAGCATGCACCATTACACTTGGGGGCTAATACAAGGTCATTTCTTACTTGCCTCGTGGAAGACCCGACTCATCACATCGTAATGAGTCAGCCCTTGGGGGCTACTAATTTCTCCTGTTAAAAATTAAAGGTACACAAGTTAAATCCATTATATTGAAGCGTCCATTGCTCAGTTGGTCAAGCACAAGGCTCTTAACCTTGTGGACATGGGTTCAGACCCTACGATGGAGGCTACATCATATGATGTTATTTTCAATGAAGTATATATAAAGTCCCAGCTTAGTATTGTCTTGCTAAGCCAGCCCTTGGGGGCTACACGTTGATGTTCAAGTCTACATGATCATATCTACAAAAGTCCCTGCTCATTATTGCATAATGACCCGACCCTTGGGGGCTACACTGGTTGAAGTTTTTATGAGCATAAGGCAATTACAAGTCCCAGGTTGCTGCAGGCATGACAACCCGGCACTTGGGGCCACATATGTGGAATATTCAGTTTTGACTAGTGATTGAGATGAACAACCTGGTTTTCTTCAAGATTGCAACATTTATATTGAAGCAAGTCTTAAGCTATGACTATGTTCTCCTCTTAAGACTTGGGGGCTACAGGTAATATGCATATAAAGGAGGAACATCTTCAAATTCTCAGTTTTGAGCAAACCAGGAAGATCGATTGTGTGACCCGACGTTGGAAACACTCATGACCCGGCGTCTATAATAGTCATGACCCGGAATTATCAGTTTTTACAAACCGGATATTTTGGCAATGATAAACTGACAAGTTCTACATCTTCAACCAGGCTGAAAATCAGATGAGTATTTCAAGACCTATATTTTTATTAAAGATTGGGAGCTGAATCAAATGAGTTATTCTTCACAATATTTCTCTACAAGAGACCAATGTCAGCAAATTGATTATGAAGCTGGCTTATTGACCTGGATTTTCTAGAAGAAGGAAATGACAAGTACTTAAGGATGATCAGGTGCCGGCTTACAAGAATATTTAACCCGGAGCACAACCTGTCAAATTTGTTCTTGAGTTATTTTGCAGGATCAGTTTAACATGGATAAATCCAAATTAAACTGGGGGCTAATGTCAGGGATATACCTCGCGGTATGACCCGGACGGATATATAACCCGGCTGGGACTTGGCATTTCATTGGGGACTCACGAGTCTGGCGGCTCACTGGTCTGACGCCTCACGAGCCCGGCGACTCACTAATGGCCCCGACGGGGGTCAGATAGAGGACTAGGACCAAGGCCCAGAAGGCCGGCTCGTGTTATGGCTGGCCGGCTTAATAGGAAAGCGTAAGTAATATTCCCTTACAAAGGAAGCAAGACTAGGACTCCACTTGTAATAGAGTAATCCTAATCCTACTAGGACTAGTCATGTAACCCGCCCCTTCAACTTATATAAGGAGGGGCAGGGCACCCCAAGAGGGTGCGAGAAAATAATCTTTAAGGCAAGACACAACTAGGAGAGCCGGTTTACGGTGACTCCTTCATGATGATAATGAGACCTAGCCACAAACAACATGTATGTTTGTTACCGGATGATGTTTCCCGGGGCCCGAAGCTGTCTAAACCCTTGTCTTGTGTCGCGTCTCTCGTCCCACTCAACCCCTCTCAAGCTACCACATAGATGCGTTGGCCTCGCGACTAAGTCCTGACACTAAGGACATCTGCCGTGACAAATCCACGACATTAAGTTTAGGGGATCGACTAGAACAAGCCAAGAATTGCTGGAATATATATATATCCAGTAAGGGTTTTAGTCCTTTAACTTTTTTAGGATTGGCTAGAGATGTCCTTATGACTTGTTTATTTCAGTTCTTCACAATGTGATGCTCTATATGTGCAACTATTTGCCCTGCAGTTCAATTTCATCAATAATAGTTTCAACAATACCACTATGAATTACAATATTTGGTTGATGTTAAGGATACTGCAGTTAACATGCCTTTTCATTTTTTAACAATAACTAGTGTACTGTAGACCTGCACAATACCAGTTTGAATGACTATTTGCTTGTTTTTAAATGTTATGCCTGATGCAGTTAACACACCTTTCCACTTCTTGTTTTGCTTAACTAGCGTGCTTAAGCCTCGCAAAGACCAAGCTATCATTTGTAGATTATGTTCTCTACCATGGATATATTTGGTTGATGTTTAGCCTGTTGTGCTTAACATGCCTTTATATGTACTCATGTAGGACAATATTGAGAACGATGTTGTTTTCCATCGAGGTTAGTTTCATCGCATTGCTTATATGTACTCACTGTTCAGGATATCGGTAGCTAGTACCATATAGCCTGGGGATGATAAGGGATTAATCGTCGAATCGGACATTTCACTGAATATATCTGTAACCCATTTATCAGTAGGTTAACTAGGGCCATATTTAATATATCTGAGGCTACATACCAACATGCATTATACTGAATGACTAAATATGCAATCCCAGGCTATATAGCAACAAGGAAGAGTGTTACCTTAATGTTCTGATGATGTATAGATATACATGTAATAAAATCTTATATAATGGGATGGAGGGAGTGTTGTACTACATCATTTTCCAATTGTTGTTTAGCTTCTAATATTAACTTGATGCTTTTAGGTACATATATCATTGCCAAAGATCCCCACTTCGACCCTTTCTGCGTATGGGGCAATGAGATATTCATGAACCAGCATCAAGTGAGGAAACTGATAAAGATTGTTATTAAAATGGGTCAAAAGATGTCAATCGAACTATTTTTTTACACTTTATGCAAGACAACAGTGAACTACAGGATGGTAAGTAAGAACCCTGTAGCCTTCTTTTTACTGCACATAATGAGTTGTGTTAGATGACAACATCTGAATCTTTTTTCTTTTGCGATTGGATCACAAGCAGTTTACTCAAGATTACCTCTCAAACTACATGATTGGCGGCCGGCCATCACAAGGGGTTGGACTAGATTCCTGCATGCCTTTTGCATCCAGGAGAGCACAATAGGGCCATTCCGCTTCACCTTGTTCAGCAACCGGAATGTCTGTCGCCTCTTTTTTTACCATTTGTAATAGTACAAGTATAGAACCCTGGTTCATCATTCTTTATTTGGTGCTTATGTAATTCTTGAACATATGTACCTGTGAATTGAATAATGCATTGGTTGTTTGAACCTGATGGATATGAATAAAGCTATAGCCTACTTTCAAGTTTAAATTAGGTACAATTTATATAGCATCAATTAAATTAGGGCGAAATTACGGTGTGCAGGTCATTACGGCACACAAAGTTGGTAAAACATAAAGTTTGCGATATACACCATAATCCGAGGCGGTTCACAGAGAGGAAACGTGTGCAAGCATGCACACAGTTGCCGTTTGCAAAGCGTGTGTGATGTCAGACACTATCACATACGGTGTGGGAAAACTAAATGTGTGTGATTGTCTACCTATCGTACACGGTTTATAATCATGAACTGTTTATGATGTGCCAGGCATCATAAAAACCCCGTGCCTGGAATCTGCCTGGAAAGATCCCGTGCCTGGAATCTGCCTGGTTTTAGGTAAAACCACAAAACTCCGACTGCGATAGCAATGCGAGCACAAACGAGTAGCAATGATGAAACATTTGGGATATTCGAGATATCGGAAACGGTTATATAGGGACAACTATATGCATCAAGGCTCCCTATCCCCGACGGTTTCTGGGTCGTATGGGAAGGACCCCCCTATCACCCACACTCACTTGGCGACGGTTCTAAATGCCGTCGCGGAAAGGGGTAAAAACCCGTTTGTATAGCATCGACGCGTACCAGTGTCATCTCTACTCCTTCTCTCTCTTGGAGGTGATTCTTCTCTTCTACTTCTCCTTTTAGGTGAGTCTTCTCTTCTTTTGTTGGGGCCGTACACTCATTGGAGTAGTGTCCGGGTCTTCCAAAATTGTAGGAATTACGCTCACGACTAGAAGATCTTTTGTCATTGTAGGACCTTGACTTGGAACTTCTTTTCTTGCTTCTACTATTGTAGAACTTGTTGAAATTCTTCACCATTAGGCTCAATTCCTCATTGAAGGCTTGTTTCTCACTTGATGATGTAGGAGCATCACATGAGGCTTTGTAAGCACCACTAGACTTGAAGCTCTTCCTTATCCTTGAGTGACATCTCATGAGCAAAAATTCTTCCAATGACTTCCATTGGCTTGAGATCTTTGTAGTTGGGCATCATTTGGATCAATGTGCACACGGTATCATATTTTCCATCCAAGGCTCTTAGGATCATCTTGATGATGAATCTATCAGTCATCTTTTCACTTCCTAAGCCGGCAATCTCATTTGTGATGAGAGCAAGCCTACAGTACATTTCAACGACACCTTCACCATCCTTCATTTTGAACTTGTCAAGCTCACTTTGAAGCACATCCAATTTGGATTCCTTGACGGAGTCGGTACCTTCGTGCATATCAATCAAAGTATCCCAAATTTCCTTTGCATTCTCAAGACGGCTGATTTTGTTGAATTCTTCAGGGCACAATCCGTCGAAGAGGATATCACAAGCTTGAGCATTGTATTGCAGCATCTTCAACTCTTCCGCGGTAGCTTCACGGTTCGGTTCTCTCCCATAAAAGAATTCACCTTGCAAGCCAATACACACAATAGCCCAAACGGCAGGGTTATGTCCAAGAACATGCATTTTCATCTTATGCTTCCAACTAGCAAAATTAGTACCATCAAAGTAAGGACCTCTACGGTGGTAATTTCCCTCGCTAGACGCCATACTCTCCTAGGTTGTGAAACCAAGGCTATGATCACCAAAGCTATGGAAATTAAGGCAAATGAAGACCAAAGCTCCGATACCACTTATTGTTGTTCCTGCCATGTATGAATCTGTAATATAACTTGCCATGTTTAAATGAGTGCCACCATATTTTCTGTGCCCTTTTGGCTCATGGTCAGTCATATACTTTTGTTCTATGCAATTATTAGATTCATGCCATGCCTTTGTTTGCATTGATAAGTTCCTGTAACATGTTGTTTGATAGCTCTAAACATTGCAACCTGATGTTATTTCTGCCAAGTCTGAAACTGTTATTATATGCAATCTTGCCATGTCATTTTGAGCATGTTCTAGTGATTTCTGGAGATAGCTCATTGTTCATGTTTTGTCATGCTTTACCTGTAATTCGTGACCATGCCTTTTGTTTTCAAGTTGAGATGCTGTAGCATAGTGTTTTGGTGCTTGCAATATGCCTAGTTGCTGTTTTGGACAGCTTGTCCTTTAAACTTGTATAGTGTGCATTGTTGAACCGTTGCTCCGTTTTGAGTGTGCTCTATATGAAACTTACGTGATTTTGCATGTAGTTTCATATTATCATGTTGCATCCTTGTTTTGAGGTGTTTGCTTGATATTTGTATGCATTTTGCATCAATGCCATGTTTAACTTGTTTTGCTCATATCTTCTAGGCCATAGCTCCGAATCAAATGAACTTTATATGTAACTTGACTAGAATTTCGTGTAGATCATCTTGGTGCATTTTAAATTGCTGTTTAACAACTTGAACATAAGGTTATTCAGATCTGGACCAATTTCGAAATTTGCGTATGAGGACTTACCGGAATTGTTATATGTTGTTCCCGGCCTCATTTAAACTTGCTTTGATGTGTTGGTCTTGTATGCATCATCTTTTGCCATGAGTAGCTTCATGTAGCCTTGTCATGCATCATACTTGGTTGAGCATCATGTCTTGTTTATGTGTGGTGTGTTTACCATGTTGTGTGCTTCTTCTCGATAGTTCCCGTTTCGTTGCGATCGTGAGGATTCGTTCGCTCACGCTTGGTTCGTCTTTGTGGCTTCATCTTCTTCATGGACTCGTTCTTCTTCCTAGCGGGATTTCAGGCAAGATGACCGCTACCCTGGATCTCACTACTATCATTGCTATGCTAGTTGCTTCGTTCTATCGCTTTGCTGCGCTACCTTTCATTTGCTCTTCAAGCCTTCCCAATTTGCCATGAACCTCTAACCTTTGACACCCTTCCTAGCAAACCGTTGTTTGGCTATGTTACCGCTTTGCTCAGCCCTCTTATAGCGTTGCTAGTTGCAGGTGAAGTTGAAGATTGCTCCATGGTGAACAGGATTATGTTGGGATATCACAATATCTCTTATATTATTAATGCATCTATATACTTGGTAAAGGGTGGAAGACTCGGCCTTATGCCCGGTGTTTTTCCACTCTTGCCGCCCTAGTTTCTGTCATATCGGTACTATGTTCCCGGATTTTGCGTCCCTAACGCGGTTGGGTGATTTATGGGACCCCCTTGACAGTTCACTTTGAATAAGACTCCTCCAGCAAGGCCCACCATTGGTTTTACCATTTGCCTCACCTAGCCCTTTTTCCCTTGGGTTTCTGGATCCCAAGGGTCATATTTATTTTACCCCCCCCCCCCCCCGGGCCAGTGCTCCTTCGAGCGTTGGTCCGAAACGGGCAGATCAAGGGGCCACCACGGGGCAACTCGAGGTCTGGTTTTACTCGTAGGCTGACCTATCCGGTGTGCCCTGAGAACGAGGTACGTGCGACTCCTATCGGGATTTGTCGGCACATCGGGCGACTTTCTGGCCTTGTTTTATTACTGTCGAAATGTCTTGTAGCCGGGATTCCGAGACTGATCGGGTCTTCCCGGGGAGAAGGAATATCCTTCGTTGATCGCGAGAGCTTATCATGGGCTAAGTTGGGCCACCCCTGCAGGGTATAAACTTTCGAGAGACATGCCCGTGGTTATGTGGCAGATGGGAATTTGTTAATATCCGGTTGTAGTAAACTTGAAGCAAACTCTTCTAAAATACACCAACCGTGTGCGTAACTGCGTGAGTGTCTCTTTTCGGGTTGATCGAGAGTAGAACACGGTTTTACGGGTTATGTCCGACGTAAGTAGGGGTTCAGGATCACTTCTTGATCATTACTAGTTGTCGACCGTTCCTTTGTTTCTCTTCTCGCTCTCTTTTGCGTATGTTAGCCACCATATATGCTTAGTCGCTGCTGCAACCTCACCACTTTACCCCTTCCTTTCCCATTTAAGCTTTGCTAGTCTTGATACCCATGGTAATGGGATTGCTGAGTCCTCGTGGCTCACAGATTACTACACCAACAGTTGCAGGTACAGGTTATGCGATGATCATGACGCGAGAGCGATGTTTACTTGTTTTGGAGTTCTTCTTCTGCTTCTTCAATCAGGGGATAGGTTCCAGGTCGGCAGCCTGGGCTAGCAGGGTGGATGTCGTTTGAGTTTCTGTTTATATTTCATCCGTAGTCGGATGTTGTTCTCATGTATGTTGTTGATGTATTCTTGTGGCATTTGTGCCTTATGTATGTATCCCCGTCTATTATGTAATGTTGATGTAATGATATCCACCTTGCAAAAGCGTCTTCAGGATGCGCTTCTATCCTTGGTGGGACCTTCGAGTTCCTTTAGGATAGAGTCGCATCTTGGGCGTGACAAGTTGGTATCAGAGCCTCGACCGACCCTAGGAGCCCCCTTGATTGATCGTGTAGTTTGGCCGTTGTTGAGTCTAGAAGAGAACCGTTTTCGGAGTCTAGTTATATCGGAGAGTAGGAATTATTTTTACTCCTCAGCCCCTTCGTCACTCTGGTAAGGAATCTTGACGTAGGTGTTTTGAATTACTTCTCTTCCCTTTCAAATTTTTTTAGGATCACGCGGTTAGTTTTTTTTTCGATCGTTGGTTCTCAGCTCTTTTCGTCCGGTGCATTTCTCGTCAAGTTGACTCGAGCCTCTTCATCTTTGAGTTCAATCCTCAGTTGTCCTTGTTTTTTTCCGCACCCGCCCACCCTTCTTCTTCTCGAAACCGGAGTCCGTAATCGAGTATCCATCCTACTCGTGCGAAGTCTTTGCTTTCTTCCTTAATGATTTCAACCGGTGTTTTTCTCTTCAAGATATTCGTCGTTTCCCCTTCCAAGTTGCCTTTGTTTTCCCGCCCTCCCACCCTTTTTCTTCCCGGAGCCTGAGTCTCTTTCGAGCATCAATTTCATTAAATGGAGCCTCTTGATCTTTTCGTCAATTGTTTCAACCGGTGAATTCTCGTCTCGTTTGACATTCATCATCTCTTTTTCTTCCCCGGCGGATTCAATTCAAGCTTTTCGTTGTCGATCGTATTCTTTCCCTCAGCTCAAATATTTCCCTTTGCTCGTTCGCCTCTACTTGACTTATCCTTCCGGAGTGCTGAAGACATCTCAGGAGATTCGTCTGTGTTCCAATCAATTCGAGGTTGTCACCTCATTCAAATATTTCAATTGTTCCGGTGCATCATCTATCTCTTCAACAATCCCTTTCCAACGGTGTTTTTTTTCTTTTAGTGGGCCCTAACCCACAGGTCTTTTCCCAGGATCTTACCTGACTCTTCTAATTTCCCCGGAGCCATTCTCAAATTCTTTTGAAGTTTGACGTAAGTATGAATTTCATCAGTCAGATGCCATCTCCAAGTTCGCTTTATAATTCTTTTCATCGTGGGCTCAACCTTTTTGCTTTTCATTCTCCCGGAGTATGTCAGTAATTTTGGTGGTGTTCCTCATCGTCATTTCAAGATTGAAGAAGAGTTTTCCTCTAAATCTTGCCCGTTCTCTCGAAGATTCGTGGCTCTAGCTTCTTGTTACCCTCTCGAATTATTCCGTCTGTCGGAGATTCACCTTTTTCTCTTGAGTTCTTGTTTCACCTCATCCCTTTTTCCCTTCCGTCTCGGTCCTAAGATCTCGGGACGAGATCTCTTGTTAGTGGAGGAGTGTTGTAACGCCCCGGATTCGATGTGCCAGGTGTCTACCAGTTATTCACCGTCGTTGACATGTCATTTGCTTGCGTGTTGCACTTTTCCATGTCATCATATGCATTTCATATCATGTCATCATGTGCATTTCATTTTGCATACATGTTCGTCTCATGCATCCGAGCATTTTCCCGTTGTCCGCTTTTGTAACTGGCACTCCTATGTCTCCCCGCCGCCTCTTTTGCCTCTTTTTAGGTATGCGGGTGTTAAACGGTCTCAGAATGGACCGAGGTTTGCCAACGGCCTTGGTATAGCACCGGTAGACCGCCTGTCAAGTTTCGTGCCATTTGGAGGTCGTTTGATACTCCAACGGTTAACCGGGTAACCGCAAAGGCCTTTTTTGTCTTACAGCCCAACACCCCTTCCAAAGTGGCCCAAAACCCATCCTAACCCCCTCCATACTCTCGGTCGTTCGATCACGATCGTGTGGGCGAAAACCGCACCTCATTTGGACTCTCCTAGCTCCCTCCACCTATAAATATTTGCCTCCCGTCCAAATTCGCGGATGATTCCAACCTAACCCTAGCAGTCTTCCTCCTCGCGCCGCCGGACATGTCCATCCGCGCCGGACATGTCCGCCGGACACGTCGCTCCGACGAATCAGCCGCCGCCACCTCAGCGCCGCCGCCTCCGCGCCCAATAGGAAGCCGCCACCTCACCCGCGCCCTCCCTCTCTCTCCTCCGCGCCCGCCGCCGGCCCGCGGGGCCCGAGACCGGCCCGCCCGAGCCGCGGCAGCTCAAGGCGCACCGCTAGGTATAAACTTTCGAGAGCCGTGCTCAGCGGTTATGTGGCAGATGGGAATTTGTTAATATCCGGTTGTAGTAAACTTGAAGCAAACTCTTCTAAAATACACCAACCGTGTGCGTAACCGTGAGTGTCTCTTTTCGGGGTTGATCGAGAGGAGAACACGGTTTCTGGGTTATGTCTGACGTAAGTAGGGGTTCAGGATCACTTCTTGATCATTACTAGTTGTCGACCGTTCCTTTGTTTCTCTTCTCGCTCTCTTTTGCGTATGTTAGCCACCATATATGCTTAGTCGCTTCTGCAACCTCACCACTTTACCCCTTCCTTTCCCCATTTAAGCTTTGCTAGTCTTGATACCCATGGTAATGGGATTGCTTTGAGTCCTCGTGGCTCTGATTACTACACCAACAGTTGCAGGTACAGGTTATGCGATGATCATGACGCGAGAGCGATGTTTACTTGTTTTGGAGTTCTTCTTCGCTTCTTCAATCGGGGATAGGTTCCGGTGTCGGCAGCTGGGCTAGCAGGTGGTGGATGTCGTTTGAGTTCTCGTTTATGTTTCATCCGTAGTCGGATGTTGTTCTCATGTATGTTGTTGATGTATTCTTGTGGCATTTGTGCCTTATGTATGTATCCCCATCTATTATGTAATGTTGATGTAATGATATCCACCTTGCAAAAGCGTCTTCAAGATGCGCTTCTATCCTTGGTGGGACCTTTGAGTTCCTTTAGGATAGAGTCGCATCTTGGGTGTGACACTCTGGTACCAAGTTTTTGGCGACCGGTTTTCCGGGTATTAATTTCCAGAAAAATGGCCGTTGTGCTCACCAGCCCCAGGATTACTGTTAGCTGATGAGGCACCAACTTGATACAGAAACTCCAAGCAAAATACGAAATATATGTAGTACAAGACCACTCTGGCCTGGGAGTACAACAAATAGTTTCTAGTGGTTGATGGCAGAAGCGGTTTGTGGATCATCAGTGTCTATGGGACTCCATTTCCCACAGGAACAGCTGACCAGGATAACTCCTATCTTTGCGAGGCTGCGGTGTCCGTTGCTTAGGTTCCGGGGCGGTCATCGCAACGCCCCTCTCCATGCAAGAAATCTGGCCAAGACAATAGCCAGGGACAAGCCAGTGAGTACTTTGAATGTACTCGCAAACATTATGAACACGGGTATAATATAAATGATAATCATGCACGGAAATATTCTATGATCACATTGTCAGTCATAAAATAAAATCTCTGATGCATGCAAACAGGTTATTTATATGTAACAAGAATATGAAATGACAGAGGAGGAAATAAAATGCACCATTCGGATGTGCAGGCGATGTCTCGAAATGATGGTAAATAACAAGCATGCCTCGGAGTCTCGAGCGACGCCACATAAAGGGCTTATAAGGGAAATAAATAACAAGTAATGCCACGATTAGGCGTCTGAGCGACACCACATAAAGGGCTTATAAGGGAAATAAATAACAAGTAATGCCACGATCAAGCGAGCGACACCACATAAAGGGCTTATAAGGGAAATAAATAACAAGTAATGCCACGATCGAGGCGTCTGGCGACACCATATAAAGGGCTTATAAAGGAAATAAATAACAAGTAATGCCACGATCGAGCGTCTAAGCGACACCACATAAAGGGCTTATAAGGGAAATAAATAACAAGTAATGCCACAGTCGGGCGTCTAAGCGACACCACATAAAGGGCTTACAAGGGGAATAAATAACAAGTAATGCCACAGTCGGGCGTCTGAGCGACACCACATAAAGGGCTTATGAAGCAGATACATTCATAGTGAATATCCAGGAGGTAGAACCGTCCCAGGGATACTCAATAAATCAAGTAACGGCAATAGTTAGTCCATGATAAAAATAATCATAATCATCATAATCAACACAAGTCACAAATCATGATCCATGTTCTGGATTAGCAGTTTCTCCTCCGAAGACCGTCACTAAGACCGACACTTGACCTGAACCAGACTGTAGTCCTTATCCATGGACACGGCTATTCGAATAGGTTTAATCTCTGCAGAGGGTGTACTCTTTACCCACGAGTAACGGATTTCTTTAGTCCATCGGGACTAATTCCGTCTACGGTCTTTTAGTCAAAAACACGCCTGACTTGCACACACCAGCTCAACTTACCGGTGTCTGGAATCACCCATGACACTTGTTAAGCAAAACTCTAAGTGGGGAGGCTACAACCTCGCGTAGCATGGGATCAAATTTATATCGCGCGCTCTAAGGGGTGGCCTCCCCTCTCGGTCTCAACCGGAAACACCCATGCCCCCGGACCAGGTGGCATGCCTATCGGCTTCAACTGATATCTTCCACCATGGCCTCTCTGTATGGTGTGTGCTTGAAAGGGGTTGACAATCGATCGAACTGCCCTCACGATTATGGCGAGGGACAAGTGGTAGTACGAAACAAGTATGGGGTTACTGGAACAAGACTCGATCTATTGTCGACTCAGGAGGTTTAAGAATTCCCTGCATGATTAGCATAACAAATAAATATCAATCAACAGGATCACCGGTCATTATACCTTACCATGTCATACCGGACATGACCGTCCCGACGGGGACCGGCGACAAGCTCACGCCTACCCAAGGCAGAGGCCTTCCCAGATTCCTTTCCGGCATGCATGTAAGGCACATGAGCATGATTACCATCACAAGTATATTCATTTCCTACAGCAAGGAAAATCACTAATATGCATTCATGCAAAAGATCACATCACCACATAAAATAACGAGCTTTTCCGATGCAAGGTGGTGTTATAACCGCGTCAACTAACACACCAAAAATATTATGCCATGGTTCAGGATGCTTGCCTTCAAGGTGTGGAGAGGTGGGTGCTCTCCAAAACTTTTGAAAGTTTCCTCCTCTCTCCAACAAATCCTATTTTGAAAATATTGGAATTAAAACACAATTTCAAAACAGCACAAAAAAGTTGTTTGAATTTTTTTCAAATAAATCTTAAAATAAACTAGACAGAATTTGAGAGATGTAGGAAAAAGAATCAATTCATTTGGAGTTATATTTAAAAAGTTATAGCCAGTCAAAGTTTTGATCAAAAATCTGTTTTTAAAATAAAACAGAAAAGAAAACGTTTCGGGCAGAATACGTCTTCGAAAAGGGGAGACGTACTCAGGGTTTTGCGCTTCCACTTAAACACGTGGAGGCGGGGCTGGGTCTCTGACAGTGGGTCCAGGGGGCCCACTGGTCAGGTTTGACCAGTCCATCCCTCCCTCCTCTTCCTCTGCCCGAACGGCGGCGAGGCAACGGCGATCAACGCCGGCGAACGGCGGCTCCCCGTGGGCTCCAGAGGGTTGGGATGGATCCGCAAGGCCGGGGCGGTCCTCCCGGTAGTCGTTGGGTCAGCGGGGACGGAGTGAGCTGCCGGCGGCGAGCTTCGCGGCGGAGGAGGCATTCGGGAGCAAAGTGGGTTTGGGGCTACGGTGGCTCCCGATCAAAATCGAGCAGGGGGACGGGCTCACGGGAGGAAGAGAGAGCTTCTGGTGTAGAGAGTGGAGAGGGGGAGGCCCTGGTGGTGCCGGAGTGGCTGGGGCAGTGGCGGCGGCAGGAGTTGCCGGAGAGGAAGAAGACGATCCCTCTGGTCTTTCTACTACCACGGGAGGGTCAGTGAGGGAGTGAGGGAAGTTTCTTCAGGGCTTGACGAGCTTGGGGCTTCCTTTTATAGCGCGACGAGGTCGGTTCTGCGGCGGTGGGGATAAGATCACCGGCGACCGATGTTCAGAAAGCAGGGGGACGTGGCGGGGCTGAGGATGGCGGCAGGAGCTAGCCAGACGGCGAACCTTGCTCTAGGGCGAGGCAGCGGCGAGGAGTGGCTTGGGCGGCGCCGACACGGCCGGGGCCTGCATGCGGCCGTCAGCTAGCCGCCACGGCCATCCGGACGGTGGCGCTGTGGGGTGCCAGGGGTGGTCGGGGTGGCGTGGCGGTGCAGGGGGATACGTGGCGTGCTAGCTGCCAAGGGCCGAACAGGTGCGGGGCGAGACGCGGCTCGGCGCACGCGTGCGCAAGCAACGCACGCTCTGGGTGCGCCCAGAGCACGCCCGGGATGTGCTCGATGAAATGCCAGTGCATGCTAGAGGTCGCGGTTGAGGCTGGCAAGAGATAGGGCTAGGGTAGGGTTAGTCAGAAGGTAAATGGGCATGGTGGTTAGGTCAGGTGGCCAAGTTCATAATGTAAACTTGAAATCATGCCAAACTGGCTATGCACCTCGTGGTGTTTGTCAAAAAGCCAAGGGCATCTAGGCAATACTTGGGGTGGCCAAATTCTCCAGATCAGTGTCTCTTTGGATGGACAAGAGGGTGGTGAGATTAGTTTGTCAAAAGAAGAAACTTGTTAGTGCAAGTTTTGCAAAACCTCGATTACAGGTGGAGGTAAATGGCATCATCACATGAACCAAAAGTATTCCAATGGTTGCATGCTCCTGGGCTTAAGGGTTTTGTAGGGTGGTCTACAAGCAGGGGAGAGAATCAAGGGCCAAAGAGCAAGCAATAATATGGATGATGTACAAACCATCATGTTGGACCAGAATGAAGATGAGGATGATTCACTCAAATCTTTCAAAGAACATTACTGGGTTTTTGCATAAAGTTGAATCATATGCTACTACTAACATCCCATAATTTTGGTGGAGGCTAGAAAGAAGTATTTAAATAGGTTGTAGTGCAAAATTACCCACTGGACCAGAGAATAAAAATTGGGTGTAGAGCTCAAAATATTTCATGAATTAAAGATATTTTTGCATAAAAGTGATTTAAAAACATCACCTGACATCTCCAAATTTTGGTTGGAATTTTAAGTAAATTTATAAAAGGGTTGCAAAGGCAAATGGGGTCCTAAACTTATGAAAAACCATTTTAGAGAGATAAAGCTCAGGGATAAATAATTATATAAATAATCCTATTAATAAAAGAATTGTTTTATTAGAGAGGTTAAATGAGTCCAATAATAATTGGACGGTTTTTACTAGGGGTGAAAACTCCACAACTCTGGGGAAAAGAGAGGCTCTGAGATCAAGAATAAATCCAGAAAAATAAAAAAATTAATTTCTAGCATAATTTTAATTAACAAAACAAGGTTAAAATTTTGGGGTGTTACATTGACCATTTGCCAATTGATTCTGACTTGTTTTATCGAGAGCAGAGGCGAATTGTGCAAAGGCTTGTAACTGTGCAAATTTTCCAATTTGGATTTGCCAACTATTTGTTTCATGGCTTTAATTTGAGCCGCCGATCCTACTCTGGAAACAGAAATACCCACATTAATAGCGGATCGAATTCCGGCATTGAATAGATCCACATATAAGAATATTTGTCCATCTGTAATGGAGGTTCGTCCAAGTGTACAAGTGGTTGGAGAGGGGAAGTTTGATAACCGACAAGGTATTTACCAGAACATTGCAACGAGACGCAAGAGAAGCACAAAAGTTATCATTGTTCTTCTCATCAGGGCACCTAATAAGATTGAAATCCCCTAGCGTAAGCCAGCCGAGATCGAATCCGAAATGGCTATCATCTCATCAATGAATTCTTGAGTAAAAGAGTGATCAGATGGGGCATATACATTAGTGAACAAGAAAGCTAGTTCAGAGCACGTTGAGGATAACATAGTGGTGAGAGTATAGCGGCCAGCATCGCAGGAGACGAGGGAGAGAATGGCAGGATCGCATGCGGTAACCAAACCTCCGAGGGAGCCATCTGCGTCCTTGCGCTCGAGCACCGAGAGGCGGGCGGGAAGGAATGATCGATCTTTTCCAAGGGGAGGGAGGCGAGTTTCATCTCTTGGATACATGCAACGGATGGGTTGGCATCATCCACAGCACCGCGGACAAGCGCAGACTTGTCGGTGTCGTCGAGCCCCTAAACAGCGGGCCGAGGCGATTCTCTGAATTCTTCTTCTTCGGATTTGCGATTTTTCAGTCGACTGATTTGCAATTCGTCTTCATTCAAATTTGTTGCCGTTGGATGTCATGCAGAGATTCGTGCTGGGAGCTGTCGTTTTGGGCGTTTTCTCATGTCGGGCATGCATTAACTTTTGGGCCAGCCCGTTACCGCACTATTCGAAAAGGAGGAGAGATAGCTTCAGCAGTGGAGAGAGGAGGCGATTCATTGGGGATTCCTTCATAGTCCATGGTGATTCTGAGCTCTTCAAATTCTCGAGCTTGATTTCCACTGCGTTGCTTTGTGGTTTCAGTTGGATGTCCTCGTCTTCTCCTTTTTCCTCATTGGATTTCATGTTGCGGTGTTCATGCCCTTTTGGATCTGGGTTTTTTCATGCTACTTGCTTCAATTTCCCCAGTGTTTGATGTAGATGTATGTTTGATGTAGGTGTAGCGGTGGTTCTCCTGGGCTGTTTCTATTTGTTGATCTAGTGTTTGGTGCATGGATCCCCCCTGTCAATCTGATATCTGATTCCGTTGGTAGTGTAGAGAGAATATTTGGTGCAACTCAATTGTATTCCACGGAGTTGGTCACAATACATACACAGGATGTCTTGCATGACAAAGAAACTAATCCTACCATATCTCTAGGAGTCAACTATACAAGGCTAGAGAAGATAGGAAGAGCAATACAAATATGTCGCGTTCAACACTTCGCAATGGGTTGCGTCGGGCGATGCAAAGACTGGAACGGAACTCCTGGAATGCAGCGGTTGGAAGCCCCTTGGTCATAATGTCGGCAAACTGTTGGGTGGTTGGTACATGAATAACACGAAGCTGACCCAACTGAACCTTCTCGCGAATGAAGTGAACATCAAGTTCAATGTGCTTGGTGCGCTTATGCTGCATCAGATTCGCCGCGAGATAGGTGGCCGAAACATTATCACAGAAAACCACCGTAGCTTTCGGGATCGAGACCCGAAGTTCGCCAAGTAGTTGACGTAACCAACATGTCTCGGGAACAACGTTGGCAACGGCACGGTACTCAGCCTTAGCACTCGAGCGGGAGACGGTGGGCTGCTGCTTAGAGGACCATGAGATGAGAGAGTCACCGAAGAAGACACAATATCCCGACGTAGATCGTCAAGTGTCGGGGCAGCCGGCCCAATCCGCATCAGTGTAAGCAAACAACTCGGTGGAGGCGGAGGCGCGAAGACGAAGACCGAATGTTGGTGTGCCACGAATGTACCGGAGAATGCACTTGACCAAAGACCAGTGAACATCACGAGGCGAGTTCATGTGCAGGCAAACCTGCTGCACGGCAAACTGAATGTCTGGTCTGGTGAGCGTGAGATACTGAAGAGCACCAACAATACTGCGGTAGAGGGCGGCATCCGTGGCAGGTTGTCCAGCAGTGGCAGAGAGCTTCGGCTTAGCCTCGGCAGGAGTGGCAGCAGGTTTGCAGTCGGTCATACCAGAACGATCCAAGAGACCAAGAGCATACTATCCTTGATGAAGAAAAAATCCAGAAGTGTCACGTCGCACATTGATGTCGAGGAAGAAGTGCAGGGCGCCCAAATCCTTAAGCCGAAACTCAGAACCAAGACGACCAGTGATGTCGCGAAGTAAGTCTGCATGAGAGGCGGTGATGACAATATCATCAACATATAGAAGAAGCATGGCGACATGATCAGCTCGATGAAGCACAAACAGCAACGTGTCAAAGGTGGTGCTACAAAAACCGAGAGCAGTGAGGAATGCTGCAATGCATTGATACCACACACGGGGCGCCTGCTTCAGACCGTAGAGAGACCATGATAGCAGGCAAACATCGTCAGGCTGAATGGGATCGACAAAACCAGTAGGCTGCTGACAGAGAACACGCTCCTGAAGATGACAATAGAGGAAAGCGTTATTGATGTTGAGCAGATGAACAGTCCAGTGACGAGATGCGGCAAGCTGAAGAACAACACGAATCGTGGCGGGTTTGACGATCGGGGAGAAGGTCTCCGAGAAGTCGACACCGGCACGTTGTGCAAAACCGTGAACAAGCCAGCGGGCCTTGTACCTGTCCACCGTGACGCTGAGATTGTGATAGCGAGGGTCCGGTTGATGGATCCCGTCTTTAGCATGCGTCACCATGGAGTGATGAGGCGGCGGAGGTGGGGGCTAAGCCCGTTGTCGAGGCAGAGGCACAACCACGAAAGAGGACGAAGACGTGGCCGTGGGAGGAACCGCGGGTGAGGCAGTGGTCGAGGCCTCAGGCGAGACCGCAGACGGCAGTGTCAAGGCCGCGGGCAAGGCCGCGGGTGGCGCAGAGGCGTCCGCGGGTGACGGCAACATGACCGTGGGCAAGACCGCGGGTGGCAGAGATGAGACCGCTGCTGAGACGGACGAGTCGGCAGGCGAGGCCACATGCGATGCGGGAGCGGGCAAGGCCGCTGCCAACGTGGGTGTGGGCAAAGAGGTAGAGGGCCCAACCGAGACACCTCCTGGGCCAGGCCAGCGAGGGCTGGCACCGAAACCCGGAGGAGTGAGGCCAGCTCCTCCTGAGCCGACCAGACCAGCGGGAGCCGAAGCCGGGAGGGGCGAGGCTGGCTTCGCCTGAGCCGGCAAAGGAGGCCCCGCCGAAGGACTCGTCAGAGATGCACGGGGTCGTGGCGGAGGAAGCGCAAGGGCTCCACGAGGCCATCGAGGGAGATCATCCGAAGACGGAGTTGTTGTCGGTGTATCCTGCTCAAAGGGAAAAACAACCTCATCAAAGTAAACATACCGCGAGACGAACACACGACAAGAAACCGGGTCATAGCAGCGAAATCCTTTGGTGTTTGGTTGATAGCCGAGAAAGACACAAGCGAGAGACCGAGGTGCAAGCTTATGTGGGGCGGTGGCGGTGATGTTGGGGTGACACAAAACCAAAGACAAGAAGATCGTCATAGGATGGGGGAGACCCGAACAGAAGATGATGAGTTGTATAGCTCCATCGCGGTTTGCATGGCCGGATGTTGAGAAGGAGAGTGGCGGTGGCAAGAGCATCAGGCCAAAACCGGGCGGGCATGCGTGCATGGAAAAGCAGTGCACGAACACTCTCATTGAGGGTGCGAAGAACACTTTCGGCACGACCATTTTTTGGGAGGTGTATGGACATGTAAGGCGGAAAACAATGCCATGAGTGGAGAGAAGATGTCGAATGGCGAGATTATCAAATTCTTTTCCATTATCGGTTTGAAGGTGAGCAATGGGGCGATGAAAGTGGGTGTGGACGTAAGCATAAAAGGAGTGGAGGGTGGAGGCGACGTCAGATTTATGGCGTAGCGGAAAAGTCCAAGTGAAGTGAGAAAAATCATCTAAAATCACAAGATAATATGATAAGCCTGAATTACTAGGCACTGGAGATGTCCAAACATCACAATGAATAACATCAAAAGGAAAAGTGGCTATTGATGTAGACGAAGGAAACGGCAAGCGAGCGTGTTTTCCTATGCGGCAAGCATGACATGTATGAGCCGCCGATTTATTACATGAAAAATAAAAGGTGCTCAAAACTTTGTGAAGAGCGTCGGCGCCGGGATGACCAAGCCGAGTGTGCCAAAGCGAGACATCGGCATGAAGAGCAACCGGGCCGCCACTCATCGTAGGACCACATGGGTAGAGATCATCGGGGGAGTCTTTCGGTGTCAAAACCGGCGGATCTCGGGTAGGGGGTCCCGATCTGTGCGTCTTAGGCTGATGGTAACAGGAAGCAAGGGACACAGATGTTTACCCAGGTTTGGGCCCTCTCGATGGAGGTAAAACCCTACTTCCTGCTTGATTAATATTGAAGATATGAGTAGTAGAAGAGTAGATCTACCACGAGATCATAGAGGATAAACCCTAGAAGCTAGCCTATGATGGTATGATTGTAATTGTGATCGGCCTTCTAAGGACCAACCTCTCCGGTTTATATAGGCACCGGAGAGGGCTAGGGTTTACATGGAGTCGGTTACAAGGAAGGAAATACAATATCTGGATCACCAAGCTTGCCTTCCACGCCAAGGAAAGTCACATCCGGACACGGGTCGAAGTCTTGAGTCTTGTATCTTCACGCTTCAATAGTCTGGACGATGTATACAGTCCGGCTGTCCGGATACCCCCTAATCCAGACTCCTCAAGAGCCTCGAACCAGGCTTCAATGACAATGAATCCGGCGTGCAGTCTTGTCTTCGGCATTGCAGGGCAGGTTCCTTCTCCGAATACTCCAAGGTAATTATCGAACACCTGAACCGTGTCCGGATCCACAAAATGATCTTCACATGCCACCGTAGAGAGAATGATATTTCAAAAATGCAATCTGCTGACAACTTTTTAGGCAACGCGACGTGTCATTACGGTCGAGTCATTACTCGAACCGTTTTCCCACAACCAGCCACGGTGCATATTGCGAGGCGGTTTCCTTGACACGTCTGGTCAAAGCAGAGATCGTGTCCCGTTATCATGGGATTCTCATCAATACGGGTACGGGTAATCCCACCACATCATCAATCGTGGCGCTTGGGAAGCAAACGATTCCCAACAGGCAAGTGGGGAGGCACACCACTTTCGTCGTCTCTATAAAGGGATAAGATTTCCCCATTTTTACCCACGCCTTCTTCCTCCTTTGCCCACTCTTGCCTCCTCGAGCTCCAGCACCCAAGCACAAGTCTTCTCCGCACAGCTAAACATGTCCGGAGCAGGAGGCAAGTGGGTGGCTTCCACCGTCAAGGAGAAGCATATCGCAAATCTTCGGGCGGCCGGATACTTGGCCGCAGACATAGCGCACCGGCTACCGGACGCTGGGCAGGTCATTCCGACCCGGGGACCCCACGAGAGGGTCGTGTTTGTCGCCTACTTCGTCCGTGGACTGGGATTTCTAATTCATCCCTTTGTCCGCGGGCTCATGTTTTACTACGGGCTAGATTTCCATGATCTAGCCCCGAATTTCGTCCTCAACATCTCGGCGTTCATCGTTGTATGTGAGGCCTTCCTCCGCATCCGGCCTCACTTCGGCATGTGGCTGCAAATCTTCTGTGTGAAGCCGAAGATTGTAAGCGGCCAGCACGCGGAGTGCGGAGGGGCCATGGTGGGCAAGATGCCTAACGTCACCTGGCTGGACGGCTCCTTTGGGGAGACCGTAAAAGGGTGGCAATCGGGGTGGTTCTACATCACTGAGCCGCAGCGCTCAAGCTGGGCGGCGGCCCCCGAGTTCCGATCCGGAGCCCCCATGCGGCTCACCTCCTGGGAAAAGAAGTGCCTGACTTGGGGGCGAACCTACAGAGCTGACCGGACTCCAAACCTGCATCAAGAGCATGAAGGACAAGAACATCAAGCTTGTCAACGTGATCCAGGTCATGCTCGTTCGCCGTATTCTGCCGTGCCAAAGACGGGCATTCAATCTGTGGGAGTTTGTCCCGGCGGAACACCAGACGCTTCAGAGGCTCTATGGCATGAAGCACAAAGACGCGTGGAAGGCGTTGTTCAAGGCCTCCAAAGTACCTCCTCCCACATCCGAGGACCGCGGACTTCATGCAATTGACCCCTCAGCGTCCGGTGAGTTTTGGGACTACCACCAGATTCGGTTTTTCCCAATACATTCATGGGGGAGTCTTAAGTATTTGTGTATATTTGATCAGGACTATGTGGAGACAGCAGAGCAGATTGACTGTCCGGCTCCGTAGCCAGAAGATCCAGCTGATGCTCTCCTGACAGAGATGCTGATCCCGGTGCCTTACAAGGCACCGGCGAAGAGGGCCGAAAGAAGGGCCCTGGGGACCAGGAAGGGTCTCCGGCGTAAGGTCGTGCTGGAAGCCTCGTCCGAAGATGACGAGGCGCACTCCTCCCCCGGAAAGGAGGAAGAAGAAGAAGAGGCCGCCCCATACGGAAAGGATGAGGGGCCTGAGGAGACGGGCGATGGGGCCGGGAGAGGCCCTCGACGCAAGGCCGTCATACCCATGTCATCCGATGACGATGAAACAGATTCCTCCTGCGGAGGCGGGGGGAAGCAAGAAGAAACTCTACCTCCCCGCACTGGGGAGGAGAGAAAGAGGAAAGCCGCCCCAGAGGGGGAGGCTGGGACGCCCAAGAAGGGATAGACGTCCCTTCCGGACTACTCCACTACGGCCGCTCATAGCGAGGAAGGGTGGCTGCCCAGAGGGAAGCCCCTAGCGCGATCGTAAGTGTCCACACTCTACCGTGATTTTACTTCATAGTTGTTTAGTAACGCCGAACATATATGCACTCCGGCCAGGGCTCATCCGGAGGTGTCGTCTTCGGATGGGTCTCTGAGCGCTTCAGAGATGAACTCGCTCCCGACGGCCACTACTCCCCAGCTTGCTGATGACACGGAGGTGTTGTCCCGAAGGTTCTCCGAGCGGGGGGAGGTGACCCTGGAGACGCCCCAAGGCGGAGTCCTAGATGTTGGACACGCGGGGTTCAAGATCCCCGCGGACCGCATCGATGAGAGCTGGCGCAAGGCGGACTCTCGATCGAACACTGTTCCGGAACTCCTAACGGTTCCGGATTTAGGCGGGCAGCCCCTCATTAGGGAGGCGAGTCGTTCGTGCCGAGGGATTCCGTCACGCCAGCGGCGCCGGATAGTCTAGTGGAAGTGCTTCGAGGCGCTTCCATGGATGACGAGCACCGTACTCTTATGAGTGTGGTGATTCAGAAGGTTCTGTCCGCCAAAAGCGGACTAACCGAAGCCTGCACAAGCCTCCTGACGGGCTTTGAGGTAAGTAATAAAAATGTGTGAAATTACCACCGGATAGGTAGTAGCCCCTGATACTCTGTTTGGTGTTCGAAAAGAAAAGCCAAACGGAGGGTCAATTATAATCCGCAGGAGTCTAATAAGCGTTTATGTGAATGAGCAGGTCGTGCTGCTTGTCCATTGCCGCTGACAACCGAGGTTGCCGAACTAAAAGCGGGACACAGGGCATGCGCAGGGAGAGCTCGACCTCACGAAGAGGCGGCTCGAAGAGAGCAAAGGTGAGTGATTCTCCGCTCTTATGTATGTAAAGATAGATAAAATTGTTTAGTCTGATGATAAAGCATCGTGACTGTGTGACAGGGTCCACCGCCGAAGTGGCGTCCCTGAAGAAAGCGCTATCCGAGGCCGAAGACAAGGTGGCTTTGGAATGCAAAGAGCGCGAGAAGCAAAGTGCTAGAGTGGGCGAGGTACAGCAAGAGCTCCAGGACCTCGGCAAGAAGTTCGAGTCCGTGGAGCATGATCTAAAGATGAAAGAGGCCGAGCTTGCGAAGGCCCTTGTGAGTATAAAAGACGCCAAGGCCGAAGCCAAGAAGGCACAACAGGAGATCTAGGAGGCCAAAAAGATAGCGGCGGGTAAGAAATTCTTTTTGCAAAGAAAATATGTGGAGGAGGCGTTTCTTTTACTTACTTGAATTCAGAGCTCTCCAGGGGCATTCGCGGATCTGCCACGCAGCGTATCAGATGCCGCGGAGTTCTACCATGCCCAACAGGGGAGCTCAACGGAGAAGCTGTTTTGGTCCCAGTATGCTGGGGCGGAACACCCAACACCTCTGAGTGGTCAACTGAAGCAGTTGGTCGAACTCCATAGGTCGGCCAAAGTGGCTATGAAAGATTTCATAGTCCGGATGTGGCCTGGTGAGCCCCTGCCCACTAGCTACTTCGGCCTGATCAAGCGGATGGTGAATGCCTGTCCGCGACTTGAAGTAATCAAGCGATCCATTTGCATCGAGAGTGCCCGCCGGGCCTTTGCCCGCGCGAAGGTGCATTGGGGCAAGCTGGATGCGGAGAAGCTGGTGAAGGACGGTCCGCCCGAGGGCAAGGAGCATCGCCATCCCGAGAAGTACTATGATGGCGTTATGAAAGGCGCTCGTCTCATGGCCAATGAGTGTTCCAAGGACAAGATCTTTGACTAAATGTACCTCTGCCGCTGTTGTAATTTAAAGACAAAGTTGCCTGTGCTATGTAGCACTGTTTTGATTTAATATTACCTTCTGTGCGGCTGTTTATAAAATACTGAAAGTAGGCCAGTCGTCGGCTTCCGCCCCCACGCAACTAGTGCCGGGGTGTTCCTGGAAAAACCCGGATACTCTTTATCCAAATGTTTGGTCCCTTAAGGAGGTATCCGGCGCAGCGAACGAGGCAATCGGACTATGCGGCTTTATAACTTTCACTTAGCCATAGAAGTCTATAATTTTAAATTTTGGCAAAGCCCCTAGAATTCGGAGGGCCGAATTGGGGCGCTATATACGCCTAAATCGGACAAGGCCGACTCATCGCCTAAAGCGTAAAAAATCTTTAAGGATTTTAAGACCTCTCGAACAGTGACCAACTCTCGCCTCATCATGCCGGTCAGTTTTCGGCTTTCTCTACTGAGGTGCTCGTCCGGAAGAACCGGGACACAATCGCCGTACTTCTCCTTGCGCTACCTTAGCCGATACAATGGAACGTAAGGTACCAAAACAAGTGAGCCGGGCTAACCCAACTGTAGACCCAAGACATGATTCGGAGCAGATGCATATAGTGCTATAAGTTCGGGGTGCCGCATTGTTCAAAGTGTTCGGACTTTATTTGCCGTAGAACGGGGCACCATAGGAAGCCCCTGGCAAACGGACTGTATCAAAGTGTACGGATGCAATATCACAGAAACATTTGTAAGAAAAAATTTCAAATAAGAATAATGAGCTGACGCTATATATAATCTCCCGTTGATGAAAATACGTTTAAGCGTATGTTTACAATGAATGCATTAAGCGGAGATAAATAGGACTATTTAACATGTCCTATCAAGGGGCAGGCCGCGTATGGATATATAAAACATGTATAACGATCGTAAATAGATGCCACCTGGGTGTTTCCTTCTGTGCGCGAAGCCTGTTGCCTCCTTGGTTTTCTCTCCTATGTAAGTTCGGCAATTCGGCTCTTCTTAAGAGGCTGCTCTAAAGCAATGTCTTGAAAAAGAAGGAGGACGTGTTATGAAGGTATGTGGCGGTTATCCCGCACTGTTGACTGAGTCGTTGTTGTGCCTCCGCCTACGCCCATGGTATCTTGAGTGTGTAATTGTGTACGCGTGGCACGAATGCTGCTTTGATGGGGCTTAAGCGGAGGCCGGATTGCTAGTCGCGCTCTTGGCGTGCCTGATGATCCTGTTGCGGGGTGCTCCGGACTCTCTTGACGGTGCCCGGATTGGTTTGTCGGAGGAGGTTACATTGTACTTCCGCGAGGGCTGCGATATGTTCTTCTGTTCGGAGAGAGCGGTCCGTATTTCCGTTCACTGTTATGACCCCGCGTGGTCCTGGCATCTTGAGCTTGAGCTATGCGTAGTGTGGTACCGCATTGAATCTAGCGAATGCGGTTCGTCCGAGCTGTGCATGGTAACCACTGCAGAAAGGGACGATATCGAAGATTAACTCTTCGCTTCAGAAGTTATCCGGAGATCCAAAGACCACTTCCAATGTTATAGAGGCCGTGCAACGGGCCTCTACTCCAGGAATCATGCATTTAAAGGTGGTTTTGGTGGCTTTGATCCTTTAAGGGTCAATGCCCATTTTGCACACTGTGTCCTGATAAAGCAGGTCCAGGCTGCTGCCACCGTCCATAAGGACGCGTGTAAGGTCGAATCCATCGATGATTGGGTCTACGACCAATGCGGCCGAGCCGCCGTGACGGATGCTAGTAGGGTGATCCCTACGATCAAAGGTGATCGGACAAGCTGACCATGGGTTGAATTTGGGGGCGACTGGCTCCATCGCATAGACGTCCCGTAGTGCCCGCCTGCTCCGGCTTGGGGATGTGCGTGGCGTAGATCATGTTGACCGCTTTTCACCGGGGAAATTTCTTACATCCCCGTGTTCGGACGTCAGGGCTCTTCGTCATCGTCGTTGTGCAGCCCCTTGTCCTTGTCTTCAGCGTTTATTTTGCCGGCCTGTTTGAATACCCAGCAATCTCTATTGGTGTGGTTCGCTGGCTTGTCCGGGGTGCCATGAATTTGGCACGAGCGCTCGATGTCACGGTCCGCATGGGACGGTCCCTGATTATTTCTTTTGAACGGCTTCTTCCGCTGACCGGGCTTGGATCCGCTAAATCCGGCATTGACTGTCGTGTCTTCAGTGTTGTCGCCGTTGTTCCGTCGCTTATGTCTGTTACGCCATGGCTTGTCGTTGTTGTCGCGGCCATCCGAAGTGCCAGAATGTGGCGTAGTGCTGCTGTGAGCCAACCAGCTGTCCTCGCCCGCGCAAAAGCAGGTCATTAGTGTTGTGAGAGCTGCCATGGACTTGGGTTTTTCTTGGCCGAGGTGTCGAGCGAGCCACTCATCACGGATATTATGCTTAAAAGCCGCCAGGGCTTCGGCGTCCGGACAGTCGACTATTTGGTTCTTTTTAGTTAGGAACCGGGTCCAGAATTTCCTGGCTGACTCTCCGGGTTGTTGTGTAATGTGGCTCAGGTAATGTCGGCGCCCGGTGGTCGCACATATGTGCCTGGAAGTTGTCGAGGAATGCGTCTTCCAGGTTTTCCCAACTGCCAATGGAATTTCTTTGGCAGGCTGTTTAGCTTGATCAAGGCTGGTCCTTTGAGCTTAAGGGAAGATACTTGATGGCATGTAGATCGTCTCCATGGGCCATGTGAATGTGGAGAAGGAAATCTTGATCCATACTGCGGGGTCTGTTGTGCCATCGTATGATTCGATGTTTACGGGTTTGAACCCTTCTGGGAATTCATGATCCATTACTTCGTCAGTGAAGCAGAGGGGGTGCGCGGCGCCTCTGTGCTGGGCTATGTGGCTACGCAGGTCGAATTGCTCTGGGTGGCTATGTTCGGCCCGGCCGGACTTGTTGAAGGTGTATCCGGCGTGACGGTCGTCGTCGCGTGCCAAGGCGCGCCCCCGCGATCCGTAGATCAATCTTGGTTGTCCTGTTTTGTTGCCCATTTTATCCCAGCCACGAGGTGGCCGGTTAGCCGTAAGGTGCTCGAGTCCATATTCCTCGGCTACCAGGACTTCAGTCCATCTATCTGTGAGCAGGTCTTGATCAGCTTGAAGTTGCTGCTGCTTCTTTTTCAGGCTCCTCGCAGTGGCTATAAGTCGACGCTTGAAGCGCTCCTGCTCTACGGGATCCTCAGGCACGCCGAACTCGTCGTCTTCGGAGGGGGGGCATGTAGCTGTCCTCCTCCGAGTATTCGTCCGTCGCCTGTTCTTCTGGGCTGACCTGCTCATCCTCCTGTTCGGCCTGCTCGAAGGCGGGCTGATCAGGTTTGTATTGTTCTTCGGCGCCATTCGGATTGTTTTCGTCTCCTGGCCGGTATTGCCGTGGCAGGGCTTGGAGTGGCGCCGACGACGCCCATTCTTTGCTTTTTTCCCTGAGGTTTTATCCTCCGTTGCCTCATCGCCATTTATTTCCTTCGGAGTGTCCACCATATATATATCATAGGAAGAGGTGGCTGTCCACCGCCCAGTGAGCGGTGGTTCATGTTCTTCTCCTGCATCGTCGTCCATACCGTCGATGTCTTCGTAGTCAAGTCCGATTACCTCGGTTAAATCATCGACCATGGCAATGAAGTGGGTGGTGGGTGGGCAACGAATTCCTTCATCGCTTCGCCTCCCACTCGAAGTCGGACATAGTTCGCCGAGAGCCTCTGACAAAGAGAGAGACTTTAATGAGTCTAGCATGTCGCCAAAGGGCGAGTGCTGGAAGATATCCGCAGCAGTGAACTCCATTACCGGAGCCCAACCTGGCTCGACTGGCTTGGGAGTGCGCGGATTGGAACCGGTGTCCAGATACAAATCCAGGGGTCCGGAGTCACAGGCCACCACAGAGGTAAGGCCAGTGTTTGGCTCCACCACCGATGAGTGCGTGACCTGCGGGGCGGGATCCATCCCTCCGTCCTTAGGCAGTGCAGCCTGCTCCGGATTTAGGTCCGTGGCTACTGCGGGGGTGATACCCTGAGCTTCGTCCGACAGCAGGTCTAAGCCATGCTCGTTGTGACTGTCCGGTGCTCTTGGCATAAGCCCGAATCCATCGAAGATCAAGTCTCCGCGGATGTCCATCGTGTAGTTCAGGTTTCCGAACCTGATCTGGTGGCCAGGGGCGTAGCTGTCAATCTGCTCCAGATGGCCAAGCGAGTTGGCAGGCGAAGCCGCCAACACGAAGATCTGTCTCAGGGAAGGAAGGTCTCACCGGGATCGTGGTTGTTGACGATGGTGGAGGAGCCTTGAGCCATGTAAGCGACGCATACGGAGGAACTCTCGGTGAAAGCACCAATGTCGGTGTCAAAACCGGCGGATCTCGGTAGGGGGGTCCCGATCTCATGCGTCTTAGGCTGATGGTAACAGGAAGCAAGGGACACAGATGTTTACCCAGGTTCGGGCCCTCTTGATGGAGGTAAAACCCTACTTCCTGCTTGATTAATATTGAAGATATGAGTAGTACAAGAGTAGATCTACCACGAGATCGTAGAGGCTAAACCCTAGAAGCTAGCCTATGATGGTATAATTGTAATTGTGATTGGCCTTCTAAGGACCAACCTCTCCGGTTTATATAGGCACCGGAGAGGGCTAGGGTTTACATGGAGTCGGTTACAAGGAAGGAAATACAATATCCGGATTGCCAAGCTTGCCTTCCATGCCAAGGAAAGTCCCATCCGGACACGGGTCGAAGTCTTGAGTCTTGTATCTTCACGCTTCAATAGTCTGGACGATGTATACAGTCCGGTTGTCCGGATACCCCCTAATCCAGGACTCCCTCAGAGTCACATCAGTGCAGAACCCTCCGGGAGCGAGCATCCTTGATAGAGAAACCAAGAGCGTCAAACTCAACAGTGACAGGATTCTCACGAGTAAGAGTTTTAACAGAACATAGGTTTTTGATTAAGGACGGTGAAACAAGCACATAATTGAGAGTAAGAGACGAAGAGGGAAACGGAAGAGAGGATGAACCGTGATGAGTGATGGGAAGAGAGGATCCATCACCCACCACAATGTGGGAGTTGAAGGGATAGGGGGAGGCATGGGAGAGGATACTGATGAAGCTATGTACCTAGGGTGGGGTCATAGGCCTGACTTAGACACCCTCCCCTAGGACATCACCCTAAAGTCAGAAGTATTCAAAGGATAACAACATCCACTCGACCAGAAGCATTCCACTCGGAAGATTCGATGTCACTCGACCGTAACAGAAACCACTCGACGGACAGAAGATCCAAAGTCACTCTGCACAGCAACGATCGGGCGTTACTCATAGACTTAATGATCATTTATGTCACTTTATTATGGACATTACCTGTAATGCTCCCTCTTTATGTCCATTGAACTCCTTGTAACATGGGCTGGCTGGGGTCCTGGCACACTCTATATAAGCCATCCCCTCCACTGGCACAAGGGTTCGCACCCCCTGTAACACACACACACACATAATCCAGTCGACCGCCTCCGGGCACCGAGACGTAGGGCTGATACTTCCTCTGCGAAGGGCCTGAACTCGTAAAACTCGTGTGTACAACTTCGCCATAGCTAGGATCTTGCCTCCTCATACCTACCCCCCATTCTACTGTCAGTCTTAGGTCCACGATAGTTGGCGCCCACCATGGGGCTGGTGTCTTAGCGACTTTTTGGTGAAGTTGCGATTATTTCTGATTCCCATCATCATGGTTTCCGGCGGTGGATTGGCTGACGGCCGCGAGATCCGTCTCGGCACGCTCGTCTTAAATGCCGATGACTCACCGGCTTCAAGAGGCTCCACTCGACGTCGAGGCGCTCCCCGTCCGCGGGGCGACGCACTTCCGCGCGTGCGTCCGCGGCATCCTTCTCCGGCAGCCATCGACCCAGTATCGGCCGACTCATGTGGTGTCCTCGCTCCTCGCTGTTCGCTGGTGCAAGCGTTCCGGTCGGTCGCGGCTCCAGCGGTGGGTGAGACACGCGGTGGCCCGTCAGTCGGCCACCCCGCAAGTTTCGGCAATCGAGCCCGACGAAACTCTCTATGGCATGTTCGACTAGCTCCGTCGAGACTGCATTCGAGTGCGTTAGCAGCGATCCCGCAGCAGAAGTCTTGATGGTCAACGGACCACACAGTCCTCCTGGCTTCCCCCGTGACGACGGTGGCGATGGCGGCGACGATCCGTCACGCGCTCACGAGGAGTACCGCCCCGAGCCCCTTTCTTCGTAGTAGAGGGAAGAGCTTCGCCGCTGCAATATGGATGCACTTCACACTCCTGTCGTTGGAGAGACCCCCGAGGCCCGGGCCTTGGAGGAGGCGCGCCTGGCCAACTTGGCTGAGCGCACCCGATTAGAAAATCTACAACATGCACTCGGCGAGCGTGCTCGGCAACGGATTCTTGAGTCCAGTCGACGACAGCTTTTTCCGCCTCAAACTCAGGTATACCGAACTCCTATTCAAAATCTCACAGCCGCAGCCCGAATAGCAGAGTCGATTCAGCCTTCCCAGTCGGAAGCTGGCAGAGGTTTGATGCAGATCCGGGCTTTACTCCGGGCAGCAGGAGAGCAGAACACAGCAGTATCTCAGTCGCGGAATTGGATTCATAGCAGATCTGTGATGGCAGACACAGTTCAGTCGGCTCACAGACCAAGATCGCCCCCGTGGCGTGAGGGACGTGGATACCGGCAAGATCAGTACAGAAACCGCAAGCAGTATGATCACCGACTCGACCACGATGACCGTCGTCGAGTGCCCATGCCTTCCCCGAGGAGTGGGTCATACGTGCCTCGGCGGCATGATGACAGGCGCCCCCACAGCGGCGAGCGAAGAGTACCAGTCGACCCAAGGGAGTCGAGCTTTGGTGCGAGATTTATTCTCGTTCAAAGCCTGGTTGAAAGGAACAGAGCACATAGAGAGGGTCATGACAGAGATCACCCGACTGGCAGCAGAGTGCATGTTTCACGTCCAGAGTGCTTCAGCAGAGCCATCAGGGCTGCAGTGATTCCTCCCAACTTCAGGTTGGCGACTGGAGTCAGCAAGTTCACTGGTGAGTCCAAGCCTGACACTTGGCTTGAGGATTACCGAGTGGCTGTATAGATCGGTGGTGGCAATGATGAAGTGGCCATGAAGCACCTTACTCTGATGTTGGAAGGCTCGGCCAGAGCATGGTTGACTCAGTTGGCACCTGGCAACATATACAGTTGGGAGGAACTTGCCCGAGTGTTTGTTAGAACTTTTGAGGGTACTTGCAAATGGCCGGCAGGGTTAACAGAATTACAGCACTGCGTGCAGAAGCCGAATGAAACCCTGTGAGACTATATCCAGAGATGGATCACGTTGCACCATACAGTGGAGAATGTGTCAGATCACCAAGCGGTTTGTGCCTTCAAAGAAGGTGTTAAGTATCGAGAGTTGAATCTGAAATTCGGTCGGACAGGGGATATGTCCCTGACTCGGATGATGGAGATTGCCACCAAATACACTAACGACGAAGAGGAAGACCGACTCTGGAGTGGCAAGCACAAAACAGTCGCCCAGGAAACCGGAGGAGGGAATTCCAATCGGAAACAGAAGCGCAAGGCCGAACCAGCTGCTCCTGGTGAGGCTTTAGTTGTGGCTCAAGGAAAGTTCAAGGGGAAGCCCAAAGGGCCCTGGAACCCCAAGAAAGTGAAAGATCAAGCCGGAAATGATGTGTTGGATTTACCATGCCACATTCATACCAAGAAAGATGAAGAGGGTAATCTCATTTACCCTAAACACACCACTCGACAGTGTCGACTCCTGATCCAGCAGCCCGAGAGAAACAACCCAATGAGAAGGAAAAGGAGGCGGACAAGGGTGAGGATAAGGAAGAAGAAGATGATGGTTTTCCCAACGTCAATTCCACTCGATGATTTTTGCTGATGTTGAGAGCAAAAGTCGATTTGAAAGTTATCAACAGAGAAGTGAACATGGTTTCTCGGCAACACCAAGTTATTTGAAGTGGTCCTGCATCGCCATCACATTCGACCGGTCGACCATCCAGCATGTATAGCCACCCCGGGAGGCAAGCGTTGGTGGTCGACCAGCTTGTTGAAGGCACTCAATCGACTAAAGTCTTGATGGATGGTGGTAGTGGCCTGAATATCCTTTATCTTTGAAACCTTGAAGGGAATGGGCATTCCGATGTCCAAGCTTAGTGAAAGCAATATGAGTTTCCATGGTGTTATACCTAGCAAGAAGGTTGAATCACTCGGCCAGATCGCCCTTGATGTGGTTTTCGGTGATTCCAAGAATTACCGCAAGGAAAAGTTGACATTTGAAGTAGTGGATTTCCAGAGTGCTTACCATGCTATTCTGGGTAGGCCTGCCTATGCATGTTTCATGGCTCGACCATGTTACGTGTACCTCAAATTGAAAATGCCTGGTCTCAGAGGAGTGATCACTATCACTGGCAATCGGCAGAAGGCAGAAGAGTGCTTCCAGAAGGGCTCAAAAATCGCCGATGCACAAATGGCAGCAGTCGAAATGCAAGAATACCGGAAGAATGCAGATCCGAGTGATTTGCTGCGCTCCAAGAAGCCTGTCACTAATTCTGCATTTATGTCGTCCGGTGAAACCAAGCCGATTCATATTCACCCGACCGATCCTAATGCTGCTCCTACTCATATCTCAACTTCACTCGACAGCAAATAGGAAGAAGCGCTCATCCAGCTCCTCTGTGAGAACTGGGACATCTTTGCATGGAAACCTTCTAACATGTGTACCCAGGGGACTGGCTGAGCATCGTTTGCGAGTCGACCCAAAAGTAAAACCAGTCAAGGAACATCTTCGATGGTCCGCCGTACAGAAGAGAAAAGCAATTGGTGAGGAAGTGGCTCGGCTCCTGGCAGCTGAGTTCATCCGAGAGATTTACCACTCTGAGTGGCTCACCAATTTTGTCATGGTCCCCAAGAAGGACGATTCACTTCGCATGTGCATTTACTTCAAGCATATAAATTGGGCCTGCCCGAAAGATCATTTTCCTCTCCCCCGCATCGACCAGATCGTCGACTCAACTGCGGGGTGTGAGTGTATGTCTTTTTTAGATGCCTATTCCGGGTACCATCAGATCCGACTGTATGGACCCGATGAGATAAAAACAGCTTTCATCACTCCATTCGGATGCTTTTGTTATGTCACCATGCCATTCGGTCTCATGAACGCTGGAGCCACATTCATGAGGACGATTTAGAAGTGTCTGCTCACTCAAATCAGTCAAATGTGGAAGCATACATGGATGACATTGTGGTCAAGTCGCGTAAAGGTTCCGACCTGCTGGCTGACCTTGCTGAAACCTTTGCCAACCTGAGAAGGTATGATATCAAGCTTATCCCATCAAAGTGCACATTCGGAGTTCCTGGCGGAAAGTTACTCGGTTTCCTCGTTTCCGAACGAGTGATCGACGCGAACCCATAGAAAGTTGGTGCCATACTCTGGATGAAGCTTACTGGTTGTTTGGCCGCCTTGAGTCGATTCATTTCTCGCCTCGGTGAAAAGGCATTGCCTCTTTACCGACTGATGAAGAAATCTGACAAGTTCGAGTGGACTCCTGAAGCTGATGCAGCGTTTGCAGAGCTCAAAGCCCTGCTTTCCACCCAGCCGGTGCTCGCTGCCCCAATCAGCAAAGAGCCTTTACTGCTTTATATTGCAGCCCTTTGGACAAGTTGTCAAGATAAAGTACTCACGGTCGGCGGTGAAGAAGAAGGAAAAGCCTATAAAGTTCAGCGCCCAGTATACTATGTTTCTGAAGTTCCGACTCCATCCAAGCAAAGATATCCACATTATCAGAAGCTTGTTTATGAGATTTACATGACAACGAAGAAGGTTGCACATTGTTTCTCTGATCACTCCATCACAGTCGTCAGCGACGCACCATTGTCAGAAATTCTGAACAACAGAGATGCAACTGGTCGAGTGGCAAAGTGGGCGATTGAACTCCTTCCCTTGGATATCAAGTTTGAGGCAAAGAAAGCTATCAAGTCTCAAGCAATAGCAGATTTCCTCGCCGAGTGGGTCGAACAACAACTGCCAACTCATATTCACTCGGAGCATTGGACCATGTTCTTTGATGGATCCAAGATGCTGAATGGTTCCGGTGCTGGGGTGGTATTGGTATCCCCCCGAGGTGACAAACTCAGCTATGTTCTCCAGATTCATTTTGACTCCTCCAACAATGAAGTTGAATATGAAGCACTTTTATACAGGTTGCGTATGGCCATTTCACTCGGCGTCCGTCGCCTCATGGTCTATGGCGACTCGGATTTAGTGGTTAATCAAGTGATGAAGGAGTGGGATGTCAGAAGCCCAGCTATGACTGGCTATTGTAATGCAATGAGAAAGTTAGAGAAGAGGTTTGAGGGGTTAGAGCTCCATCACATACCCCGACTAAAAAATCAAGCAGCCGATGATTTGGCAAAGATAGGTTCCAAGAGGGAGGCCATTCCCAGCAATGTGTTTTTGGAACATATTCATACACCTTCAGTTCAAGAAGATCCTTTCACTGAAGAGCCCCCACAACCAAAGAGCGCCACTGATCCGGCTGAAGTCAAAGTCCCAGCCGTGGTCGACTTGATCATGGAGGTTTTGGTCATCACTCCGGACAGGACAGTACCGTATATCGCGTACATTCTTAGGAAGGAACTCCCAGAGGATGAAGAAGAGGCTCGACAGATCATCCGTCAATCCAAAGCCTTTATTGTGATAAGAGGACAGCTGTTCAGAGAAAGTGTAACTGGAGTTAGCCAGAAATGCAAAACACCAGAAGAAGGTCGAGTGATCTTCAATGACATCCACTCGGGGACCTATGGTCACCATGCGTCCTCTCGGACCATTGTGGCCAAAGCATACCGAGCGGGATTTTATTGGCCACGAGCTATGAGATGGCAAAAGAAATAGTCGACAAATGTGAAGGTTGCCAGTTTTACTCCAACATGCCTCACAAGCCTGCATCAGCCCTGAAGACCATTCCACTCGTCTAGCCCTTTGCTGTTTGGGGATTGGATATGGTTGGACCTCTGAGGACTGGTAGGAGCGGCTTCACTCATGTGCTCGTGGTAGTCGACAAGTTCACCAAATGGATTGAAGCCAAGCCTATCAAAAATCTTGAAGCTAGTACTGATGTCAGCTTCATCAGAGTTAACATTCAGATATGGTGTTCCACACAGCATCATCATTGACAATGGGTCGAACTTCGATTCTGTTGAGTTCAGAGCCTTCTGCGCTTCCCAAGGCACTCAAGTCGACTACGCTTCAGTCGCCCACCCCCAGTCGAATGGATAAGCTGAAAGAGCAAACAGATTGATTCTCAAAGGACTGAAACCCCGACTGATGCATGATCTCAAGCACGTAGCAGGCGCCTGGGTCGATGAACTTCCATCAGTGCTTTGGGGATTGAGGAAAACTCCCAATCGGTCGACTGGCCGAACTCCATTCTTCTTGGTCTATGGAGCCGAGGCTGTACTTCCGAGTGACTTGCTTCACAATGCACCCCGAGTCGAGCTTTTCTCAGAAGATGAAGCGAAGCGAGCACGGCAAGATGCGATTGATCTCTGGAAGAGGAAAGAGATGGCCTGATCCGTCGACCATCTATCGCCAAGACCTGCGTCGATTCCACGCAAGAAAGCGTGAGGTCGAGCATTTCAAGAGGGAGACTTGGTTCTTCGAGTGGATCAGCAGAAACCACACAAGCTTGCTCCTTCTTGGGAAGGCCCCTTCATTGTCACCAGAGTGCTCCACAGCGGAGCGTACCACCTTTACAACGTCGAGCACAAGAAAGACGAGCCACGCGCTTGCAATGCGGAGCTGCTCCGCCCCTATTACACTTAAGCATTTAGACCGTTGAGATGTAATAAGAAATACCTTCTAGTTTGATTATCAAAGACGCAGTTTTACAGTCTCCTAAATGTTTGCTATTTCTTTTTTATATGTTTCAAATCCCCCAGTGGGTGCCGTAGATGCGAATCCGTTTCGCCTAAGTTTGAAAAAAACAATCATGTCGAGTGAAGAGCAAGCCTCTCACTCGGGGGCTTAGCTGCAGTCCAGTACTCGCCTAAGTTTAAAAAATACTGTCGAGTGAAGAGCAAGCCTCTCACTCGGAGGCTTAGCTGCAAATCCGTTTCGCCTAAGTTTAAAAAAAATCTTGTCGAGTGAAGAGCAAGCCTCTCACTCGGAGGCTTAGCTGTGAATCCGTTTCACCTAAGTTTAAAAAATCCTACCGAGTGGTGAGCAAGCCTCTCACTCGGAGGCTTAGCTGCGAATCCGTTTTGCCTAAGTTAAAAAAATCCTGTCGAGTGAAGAGCAAGCCTCTCACTCGGAGGCTTAGCTGCAAATCCGTTTCGCCTATGTTTAAAAAATCCTACCGAGTGGTGAGAAAGCCTCTCACTCGGGGGCTTAGCTGCAGTCCAGTACTCGCCTAAGTTTTAAAAAATCCTACCGAGTGGTGAGCAAGCCTCTCACTCGGGGGCTTAGCTGCAGTCCAGTACTCGCCTAAGTTTAAAAATCCTACCTAGTGGTGAGCAACCCTCTCACTCGGGGGCTTAGCTGCAGTCCAATACTTGCCTAAGTTTAAAATCTTACCGAGTGGTGAGCAAGCCTCTCACTCGGAGGCTTAGCTGCGAATCCGTTTCGCCTAAATTTAAAAAATCCTACCGAGTGGTGAGACAGCCTCTCACTCGGGGCTTAGCTGCAGATCCAAGACTACGCCTAAGTTTAAAAAAAATCCTACCGAGTGGTGAGCAAGCCTCTCACTCGGGGGCTTAGCTGCAGTCCAGTACTCGCCAAAGTTTTAAAAATCCCACCGAGTAGTGAGCAACCCTCTCACTCGGGGGTTAGATGCAGTCCAGTACTCGCCTAAGTTTAAAAAATCCCACCAAGAAGTGAGCAACCCTCTCACTCGGGGGCTTAGCTGCAGTCCAGTACTTGCCTAAGTTTAAAAAATCCTACCGAGTGGTGAGCAACCCTCCCACTGGGGGGCTTCGCTACTGTCATGTACTTGCCTAAGTTTAAAAAATCCTACCGAGTGGTGAGCAACCCTCCCACTCGGGGGCTTGGCTGCAGTCCAGTACTCGCCTAAGTTTGAAAAATCCTACCGACTGGTGAGCAACCCTCCCACTCAGAGGCTTCGCTGCAGTCCAGTACTCGCCTAAGGATAAAATGCTTCCCGGGTAAAGAACGTCCTTCTCCTCAGAGTTGTGCCACAAGTATAACATGCGCTCCATCCTTATCCGCAAGGACGATGAAGTGAAGGTCGACTGTGACCTTCTCCTCGGAGCTGCGCCACAAATACAACGTGGGCTCCATCCCGATCCGCAAGGACGATGAGGTGCAGGTCGACTGTGACCTTCTCCTCGGAGCTGCGCCACAAATACAACGTGCGCTCCATCCTGATCCGCAAGGACGATGAGGTGTAGGTTGATGTCTACTACACAACCTTCTTCTTGTAGACGTTGTTGGGCCTCCAAGTGCAGAGGTTTGTAGGACAGTAGCAAATTTCCCTCAAGTGGATGACCTAAGGTTTATCAATCCGTGGGAGGCGTAGGATGAAGATGGTCTCTCTCAAGCAACCCTACAACCAAATAACAAAGAGTCTCTTGTGTCCCCAACACACCCAATACAATGGTAAAATGTATAGGTGCACTAGTTCGTGAAGAGATGGTGATACAAGTGCAATATGGATGGTAGATATAGGTTTTGTAATCTGAAAATATAAAAACAGCTTGGTAAATAATGATAAAAGTGAGCGTAAACGGTATTGCAATGATAGGAAACAAGGCCTAGGGTTCATACTTTCACTAGTGCAAGTTCTCTCAACAATAATAACATAATTGGACCATATAACTATCCCTAAACATGCAACAAAGAGTCACTCCAAAGTCACTAATAGCGGAGTACAAACGAAGAGATTATGGTACGGTACGAAACCACCTCAAAGTTATTCTTTCCAATCAATCCATTGGGCTATTCCTATAAGTGTCACAAACAGCCCTAGAGTTCGTACTAGAATAACACCTTAAGACACAAATCAACCAAAACCCTAATGTCACCTAGTTACTCCAATGTCACCTCAAGTATCCGTTGGTATGATTATACGATATGCGTCACACAATCTCAAATTCATCTATTCAATCAACACATAGAACCTCAAAGAGTGCCCCAAAGTTTCTACCGGAGAATCACGACGAAAACGTGTGCCAACCCCTATGCATAGGTTCATGGGCGGAACCCGCAAGTTGATCACCAAAACATACATCAAGTGAATCACGTGATATCCCATTGTCACCACAGATACGCACGGCAAGACATACATCAAGTGTTATCAAATCATTAAAGACTCAATCCAATAGGATTACTTCAAGGGGAAAACTCAATTCATTACAAGAGAGTAGAGGGGGAGAAGAAACATAGGATCCAACTATAATAGCAAAGCTCGCGATACATCAAGATCGTGCCAAATCAAGAACACGAGAGAGAGAGAGAGAGAGAGAGAGAGAGAGAGAGATCAAACACATAGCTCCTGGTACATAACCTCAGCCCCGAGGGTGAACTACACCCTCATCGTCAGGGAGAGCGCCAGGATGATGAAGATGGCCACCGGTGAGGATCCCCTCCACAGGTGCCGGAACAGGGTCCCGATTGGTTTTTGGTGGCTACAGTGGCTTGCGGCGGTGGAACTCCCGATCTATTCTCGTCTTCGGAAGTTTTAGGGTTCGTGGGTATATATGGGTGAAAGAAGTACGTCGGTGGACCTCCGGGCTGTCCACGAGGCAGGGGGCGCGCCCTAGGTGGGTGGGCACGCCCCCCACCCTCGTGGGCAGCCCGGGACTCCCCTGGTGAGCTTCCGGTACTCCGTGGACTTCTTCTGGTCCGAAAATAAGTTATGTGTAGTTTCAGGTCAATTGGACTCCGTTTGATATTCCTTTTCTTCGAAACACTAAAATAGGCAAAAAAACAGCAACTCTGGGCTGGGCCTCCGGTTAATAGGTTAGTCCCAAAAATAATATAAAAGTGAATAATAAAACCCAAAATTGTCCAAAACAGTAGATAATATAGCATGGAGCAATCAAAAATTATAGATACGTTGGAGACGTATCAAGCATCCCTAAGCTTAATTCCTGCTCGTCCTCGAGTAGGTAAATGATAAAAAAAGAATTTTTATGCGGACTGCTACTTGGCATAATTTCAATGTAATTTCTTAATTGTGGTATGAATATTCAGATCCGAAAGATTCAAGACAAAAGTTGAATATTGACATAAAAATAATAATACTTCAAGCATACTAACTAAGTAGTTATGTCTTCTCAAAATAACATGGCCAAAGAAAGTTTATCCCTACAAAATCATATAGTTTAGTCATGCTCCATTTTCGTCACACAAGAATGCTCTCATCATGCACAACCCCGATGACAAGCCAAGCAATTGTTTCATACTTTAATAATCTCAAACCTATAAACTTTCACGCAATATATGAGCGTGAGCCATGGACATAGCACTATGGGTGGAATAGAATATGATGATGGGGGTTATGTGGAGAGGACAAAAAAGTAGAAAGTCTCACATCAACGAGGCTAATCAATGAGCTATGGAGATGCCCATCGATTGATGTTAATGCAAGGAGTAGGGATTGCCATGCAACGGATGCACTAGAGCTATAAATGTATGAAAGCTCAACAAAAGAAACTAGTGGGTGTGCACCCAACTTTCTTGCTCACGAAGACCTAGGGCATTTGAGGAGGCCCATTGTTGGAATATACAAGCCAAGTTGTATAATGAAAAATTCCCACTAGTATATGAAAGTGATAAAACAAGAGACTCTCTATCATGAAGATTATGGTGCTACTTTGAAGCACAAGTGTGGCAAAGGATAGTAGCATTGTCCCTTCTCTCTTTTTCTCTCATTTTTTTGGTCCTTCTCTTTTTTTATGGCCTTTCTTTTTTGGGCCTTCTCTTTTTTTATGGCCTTTCTCTTTTTATTTTTTTTATTTTTTTTATTCCTCACTTGGGACAATGCTCTAGAAAATGATGACCATCACACTTCTATTTATTTACAACTCAATGATTACAACTCGATACTAGAACAAAGTATGACTCTATATGAATGCCTCAAAGCGGTGTACCGGGATATGCAATGAACCAAGAGTGACATGTATGAAAGAATTATGAACGGTGGCTTTGCCACAAATACTATGTCAACTACATGATCATGCTAAGCAATATGACAATGATGAATGTGTCATGATAAACGGAATAGTGGAAAGTTGCATGGCAATATATCTCGGAATGGCTATGGAAATGCCATAATAGGTAGGTATGGTGGCTGTTTTGAGGAAGATATAAGGAGGTTTATGTGTGAAAAGAGCGTATCATATCACGGGGTTTGGATGCACTGCGAAGTTTGCACCCACTCTCAATGTGAGAAAGGGCAATGCACGGTACCAAAGAGGCTAGCAATGATGGAAGGGTGAGAGTGCGTATAATCCATGGACTCAACATTAGTCATAAAGAACTCACATACTTATTGCAAAAATCTACAAGTCATCAAAAACCAAAGCACTACGCGCATACTCCTAGGGGGATAGATTGGTAGGAAAAGACCATCGCTCGTCCCCGACCGCCACTCATTAGGAAGACAATCAAAGAACACCTCATGTTTCAAATTTGTTACATAACGTTTACCATACGTGCATGCTACGGGACTTGCATACTTCAACACAAGTATTTCTAAAATTCACAACTACTCAACTATCACAACTTTAATATCACTACATCCACATCTCAAAACAATCATCAAGCATCAAACTTCTCATAGTATTCAACACACTCATAAGAAAGTTTTACAAATCTTGAATACCAAGCATATTAAGATTTTTAAGCAAATACCATGCTATTTAAGACTCTCAAAATAATCTAAGTGAAGCATGAGAGATCAATAGTTTCTATAAAACAAATCCACCACCGTGCTCTAAAAGATATAAGTGAAGTACTAGAGCAATAACAAAACTACTCCGAAAGTTATAAGTGAAGATCAATGAGTAGTCGAATAATTATGCAACTATATGAAGACTCTCCCATTTAATAATTTCAGATCTTGGTATTTTATTCAAGCAGCAAGCAAAACAAAATAAAATGACATTTCAAGGATAGCACACATCATGTGAAGAAGCAAAAACTTAAGTTCAACCGATACTAACCGATAATTGTTGGAGAAGAAAGGTGGGATGCCTACCGGGGCATCCCCAAGCTTAGATGCTTGAGACTTCTTGAAATATTATCTTGGGGTGCCTTGGGTATCCCCACGCTTGAGCTTTTGTGTCTCCTTAATTCCTCTCATATCACGGTTTCCTAAATCTCAAAAGCTTCATCCACACAAAATTCAACAAAGACTCGTGAGATAATTTAGTATAAACCAATGCAAAACCTTATCATACTATACTGTAGAAAATCACTAAAATTATTATTCAACATTGCATACTAAATGCCTCTGCATATTTAATAGTCCTATCCTTGGCATTTTTATTGAAAATAGAGATGCAAAACATTATTCTAATTAATAGCAAGCAAAGCTAAAGAAGATAAAATGACGCTCCAAGCAAAACACATATCATGTGGTGAATAAAAATATAGCTCCAAGTAAAGTTACTGATGAACGAAGACGAAAGAGGGGATGCCTTCCGGGGCATCCCCAAGCTTAAACTCTTGGTTATCCTTTAATATTACCTTGGGGTGCCTTGGGCATCCCCAAGCTTAGGCTCTTGCCACTCCTTATTCCATAGTCCATCGAATCTTTACCCAAAACTTGAAAACTTCACAACACAAAACTTAACAGAAAATCTCGTGAGCTCCGTTAGCGAAAGAAAACAAAAGATCACTTCAAGTTAATGTAATGAACTCATTATTTATTTATATTGGTGTTAAACCTACTTAATTCCAACTTCTCTATAGTTTATAAACTATTTTACTAGCCATAGAGTCATCAAAATAAGCAAACAACACAAGAAAAACAGAATCTGTCAAAAACAGAACAGTCTGTAGTAATCTGTAACTAATGCAAACTTCTGGAACTCCAAAAATTCTAAAATAAATTGGTGGACCTTAGGAATTTGTCTAGTAATCATCTGCAAAAAGAATCAACTAAATATCACTCTCCAGTAAAAATTTGAAGCTAATCTCATGAGCGCTAAAGTTTCTGTTTTTTACAGCATGATCATGAAGACTTCACTCAAGTCTTCCCAAACGTTCTACTTGGCACAAACACTAATTAAAACATAAAACCAGATCTAAACATAATCTAGATGGATTATTTATTTCTAAACAGAACCAAAAAGCAAGAAACTAAAATAAAATTGGGTTGCCTCCCAACAAGCGCTATCGTTTAACGCCCCTAGCTAGGTATGATGATTTCAATGATGCTCACATAAAAGATAAGAATTGGAACATGAAGAGAGCATCATGAAGAATATGACTAGCACACTTAAGTCTAAACCATTTCCTATGCATAGGGATTTTGTGAGCAAACAACTTATGGGAACAATAATCAACTAGCATAGGAAGGCAAAACAAGCATAACTTCAAAACTTTAAGCACATAGAGAGGAAACTTGATATTATTGCAATATGTAGAAGCATATGATCCTCTCTCATAATAATTTTCAGTAGCATCATGAATGAATTCAACAATATAACCAGCACCTAAAGCATTCTTTTCATGATCTACTTGCATAGAAAATTTACTACTCTCCACATAAGCAAAATTCTTCTCATGAATAATAGTGGGAGCAAACTCAACAAAATAACTATCATGTGATTGAAAATTAAGATCAAGATGACAAGTTTCATGGTTATCATTATTCTTTATAGCATACGTGTCATCACAATAATCATCATAGATAGGAGGCATGCTTTCATCATAGTAAATTTGCTCATCAAAGCTTGAGGACAAAAAATATCATTTTAATCAAACATAGCATCCCCAAGCTTGTGACTTTGCATATCATTAGCATCATGGATATTCAAGAAATTAATACTAACAACATTGCAATCATGCTCATCATATAAATATTTAGTGCCAAACATTCTATGTAATTCTTCTTCTAACACTTTGGCACAATTTTCCTTTCCATCATACTCACGAAAGATATTAAAAAGATGAAGCGTATGAGGTAAACTCAATTCCATTTTTTTGTAGTTTTCTTTTTATAGACTAAACTAGTGCTAAAACAAGAAACAAAAGGATTCGATTGCAAGATCTAAAGATATACCTTCAAGCACTCACCTCCCTGGCAACGGCGCCAGAAAAGAGCTTGATGTCTACTACACAACCTTCTTCTTGTAGACGTTGTTGGGCCTCCAAGTGCAGAGGTTTGTAGGACAGTAGCAAATTTCCCTTAAGTGGATGACCTAAGGTTTATCAACCCGTGGGAGGCGTGGGATGAAGATGGTCTCTCTCAAGCAACCCTGCAACCAAATAACAAAGAGTCTCTTGTGTCCCCAACACACCCAATACAATGGTAAATTGTATAGGTGCACTAGTTCGGCGAAGAGATGGTGATACAAGTGCAATATGGATGGTAGATATAGGTTTTTGTAATATGAAAATATAAAAACAGCAAGGTAAATAATGATAAAAGTGAGCGTAAACGGTATTGCAATGATAGGAAACAAGGCCTAGGGTTCATACTTTCACTAGTGCGAGTTCTCTCAACAATAATAACATAATTGGATCATATAACTATCCCTCAACATGCAACAAAGAGTCACTCCAAAGTCACTAATAGCGGAGAACAAGCGAAGAGATTATGGTAGGGTCTGAAACCACCTCAAAGTTATTCTTTCCAATCAATCCATTGGGCTATTCCTATAAGTGTCACAAACAGCCCTAGAGTTCGTACTAGAATAACACCTTAAGACACAAAACAACCAAAACCCTAATATCACCTAGATACTCCAATGTCACCTCAAGTATCCGTGGGTACGATTATACGATATGCGTCACACAATCTCAAATTCATCTATTCAATCAACACATAGAACCTCAAAGAGTGCCCCAAAGTTTCTACCGGAGAATCACGACGAAAACGTGTGCCAACCCCTATGCATAGTTCATGGGCAGAACCATAAGTTGATCACCAAAACATACATCAAGTGAATCACGTGATATCCCATTGTCACCATAGATACGCACGGCAAGACATACATCAAGTGTTCTCAAATCATTAAATACTCAATCTGATAAGATTACTTCAAGGGGAAAACTCAATTCATTACAAGAGAGTAGAGGGGGAGAAGAAACATAGGATCCAACTATTATAGCAAAGCTTGCGATACATCAAGATTGTTCCAAATCAAGAACACGAGAGAGAGAGAGATCAAACACATAGCTACTGGTACATACCCTCAGCCCCGAGGGTGAACTACTCCCTCCTCGTCATGGAGAGCGTCGGGATGATGAAGATGGCCATCGGTGAGGGATCCCCCTGCGGCAGTGCGAACAGGGTCCCGATTGGTTTTGGTGGCTCTGAGAGGCTTGCGGCGGCGGAACTCCCGATCTATTCTCGTCTTCGGAAGTTTTAGGATCCGTGGGTATATATGGGTGAAAGAAGTACGTCGGTGGACCTCCGGGCTGTCCATGAGGCAGGGGGCGCGCCCTAGGCGGTGGGCGCGCCGCCCACTCTCGTGGGCAGCCCTGGACTCCCCTGGTGATCTTCCGGTACTCCGTGGGCTTCTTCTGGTCCAAAAATAAGTTATGTGGAGTTTCAGGTCAATTGGACTCCGTTTGATATTCCTTTTCTTCGAAACACTGAAATAGGCAAAAAACAGCAACTCTGGGCTGGGCCTCCGGTTAATAGGTTAGTCCCAAAAATAGTATAAAAGTGAATAATAAAGCCCAAAATTGTCCAAAACAGTAGATAATATAGCATGGAGCAATCAAAAATTATAGATACGTTGGAGACGTATCATAGGTCAACTGTGACCTTCTCCTCGGAGCTGCGCCACAAATACAACGTGCGCTCCATCCTGATCTGCAAGGACGACGAGGTGCGGGTTGACTGTTACCTTCCCTTCAGAACTGCAACACAAGTTCAAGGGCTATTCCGAGTGAAGAACAAGTTCCACTCAAAAGCAAACACAAGTATATTCGGATATAAACCAAGTTCAGATAAATCCTAAGGTTCCGGACCACGGATTAAAGTACTCGGGCATCAAGCCCGAAGGAGTTTAACGGTTACAAAATCACTTGGCATTCCGAGGAAAATTTAAGGTGAGGCATACAAGTTTGTTCACTCCGCAGGAGGAGGGCTAGCAGGCTCGAGGAACTCGTCCAGGTCGATTCCGTCAGCAATCTGAGTGGCAGCAGTAATAAAGGTATCCATGAAAGATTGGAAGTCGTGCCTCTTGGTATTGCAACCTTGATAGCCGCCAGCTTCTCTTCTCGCGCTTCCTTGCAGTGGACACGAACCAAGGACAGAGCCACATCAGCGCCGCACCGAGCAGAAGACTTCTTCCATTCTTGCACTCGACCGGGAACCTCATTAAGTCGAGTCATCAGAGACTCGATGTCATTCTGGAGCTTCGCCCTTGGCCAGAGTGCTGTGTCGATCCGCGACATTGTGACTTTCAGTCGAGCAAGATAGTCGACAACACCAAAGAACGCGAGACTCGGTCGAGTACGTTCATGGCAACCGTCCTTCCTTTGGAGAGTTGATGGGGTCCAAGCTTGTCTCAACTCGCCCGATCTCTTCCTCAAGTTCGCAAAATTCTACACGCACAATTCAAAGATGAGTCGGTTGTTTGTATGTCGAGTCGACAAAGAATAAGTCGGTCGGGTCAAGAAAATACCTTCAAGCATGATGAACAGCTTCTTGGCAAGACCTCCCAGATAGTTCTCCAGATTGTCCCTCTTGCGAGCAATGCCTTCCATCTTCTCGGTCAGATTATTCTTGTCCTTCTTTAGGCGAGTCGCTTCCTTATTGGCTTCATCAAGGGCAGTTTTGAGCTTGGCGTTTTCTTCTTCCAGTTTGCCGAATGAAGCTAGCTTCTGTTCAGCGAGTGCAGTTTTCTTATCAACTGTTTTCTGTACGGCTGCAAGGTCTTGATCCTTTTTCGCCAGAGCTTGGTTCAGGTTCTCTCAAAGAAATAACGCTCGGTTCAGAAAAAGCAAATAACACCTGGTTCATTGACAAATCAGTCGACAAATTTTCTCTTACCAGTGGCTTCATCCTTGGCCTTCTGCAGATTTGTCTTGGCCAGCTCCAGATCGAGGTTGAGCTGAATCTGCTTCTTCTCCAGGTCAGCAAAACAAGCTCCAAGTTCACAAGATTTCTGTAATCAAAAGACAGTCAATCGACAGATGGAAAGATTGGTTACTTCAGAGCAATGGTCTGATAAATTCAACAAGTTCTAAGACTACTACCGAATCAAACATCAAACAGTAGTCTCGGGGACTACACCCAGCGGGTGCACTTAGCGTGCCCCCACTGGTCCAGTTTCCACTCGACGTGGTCTGTCCAGGCCGAGCGTAAAAAAAGAGAGAGAGGCAAGTTGTTCTCAAACCATAGCCGACTGCCCGCAGTCGACCACGGTCTCGGGGACTACACCCAGTGGGTGCACTGAGCGTGCCCCCACTGGTTCAGGTTCCACTCGACGTGGTCTGTCCAGGCCGAGTGAGAAAATTCCAATTCTAAGACCACAGTCGACTGCCCGCATTCAACTACCCGCAGTCAACTATAGTCTCGGGGACTACACCCAGTGGGTGTACTCAGAGTGCCCCCACTAGTTCAAAGATCCAATCGACGCAACCTAGTCGACTCAAGATACAAATTTGCTCAATGGCAAGTGAAAACACCCAGTGGGCGTATGAATGCGAAACGCAGACAGATGCAAGGATTCTTCAAAGAAAGTTTTCAGATAGCATATCCTAACAGAACAAGCGACAAGCTAAAGAGTCAGTCGGTGGTCAACCAACCTGGACGTTGCTCTGAAGGGCTGAGCTGGCGTCGTAAGCCGCTTGGCTGGCTTCCCGGACCACCTTCATCTGCTCCATCATGATGCCCGCCTAGCGTATAGCTTCCTTGGCAGCACCCACTTGGTCCTCTGGGACGTGATGTGCAGTAAAGAGCGAAGATGGATTGGCTGCAGTCTGAGCAATCGACACTGAAGGCTAAGCACTCGTCAATGGTACGGCGAAAGTTACAGAAGTCCGATTGGCACTGCCACCTTCTTGGATTGCCGTTTCGGTCGCCGATGCAGACTGAGGTGTCTTTCTAGCTGACACCTTCCTATTTCTTCTCCCCTGGGGCCTCAGCGGCACATCCTCGTCGTCATCTGGAAGATTAATGACATGGGGAGGAGCTGCAAAAATAATCAATTACCAGAAATTCAATCGACCAATAAAACGGCCGAATAAATAAGGACAGGATTACGAGAGTCGTACCCGGATTGGAGGTGACTGCATCTTCCATTTCTTCATCTTCATTCTTGTAAGCGGAAGTCTCAGAGGTAGCAGCACTACAAATTTCAAGATTCAGTCGGTCATGTCTATAACAGTGAGTCGACCAAAACCCAATTCGTACTAAACAAAGAATTCAAGTTCAACTATTACCCGGAAATAGTGGGAATGGTCACTTTGATCTTGGGCAAGGCTTTCTGCGGTTTTGACGGCACAACTTTCAATTGCTTCGGTGCCTTCTCAGTCGGCACTGGAGAAGACGTCCGAGGGCGCTTTGACGACTACCCGGTCTGTGTGGTCGCTTTGCCGCGGATGCTTTCTAGGTCATGAGTGTGCTTGGATCGCCTTTCCCTACGGGGAGGTGAGTCGAACTCTTCTTCATCACTCGGGTCGTCGCTCTCCTCGTCCTCCTCTCTGCCAGAGTGCCACTCGCCGCTCTCGCCTCCACTCGCCTCCCTCTCTGGATCCTGCTCCTGCTCCCCGTTGGGCATCGAGTACATCTCAGTAAGGGCCTGAGATACAACAAGTGAAACAAAAATCAGTCAGTTGACAACAAGCAGTTACACGATAAATCAAGAAAACACCCAACAATTCAGAGTTGGACCTTATGCATTTTGACGAGTTGTCGAGTGGAGGGACTCTCCTGGACCCCCTGGGATTATCTTTGTTGCCAGTGATACCCCTCAACCACTTATCCACCATATCCTCGTCGACCTCTTCTGGGTGGATCCGAGTCGAATCATCAATGCCCGAATATATCCACATTGGATGGTCACGAGCTTGAAGCGGCTGAATGCGGCGTCTGAGGAAGACCTCCAACAGATCCATGCCGGTCACGCCATCATGGACGAGCTGGACCACTCGCTCGACCAGCACCTTCACCTCCGCTTTCTCCTCCGAGGTAACTTTCAAGGCGGAGGGCTTCTCTACTCGAGCCATGGAAAAGGGGGAAGTCCAGTTGACTGACCTGGAGTCGGCTGGTCTTTGTAGTAGAACCAGGTCGACTGCCACCCTCGGACTGACTCGGGAAGGATCATGGCTGGGAAAGAGCTTTAACCCCTCATCTGAATCCCAAGACCCCCACACATCTAGATCACTTGCTTCTTTTTATCACTTGGATTGGCCTTCTTGACCGACTGAGAGCGACACGTGAAAATGTGCTTGAAGAGGCCCCAGTGTGGTCGACAACCCAAGAATTTCTCGCACATGGACACGAAGGCAGCAAGGTACACGATGGTGTTGGGGGGAAAGTGGTGGAGTTGTGCTCCAAAGAAATTCAAGAAAGCTCGGAAGAAAGGATGAGGAGGCAAAGAAAACCCGCGGTCGACGTGAGTGGCGAGGAGAACGCACTCACCCTCCTGCAGCTGCGGCTCGGTCTCACCCTCCGGGAGCCGTGCGGATCCGTGGGGGATCAATCCCTCCTCGGCCAGATCGTCGATGTCGTCCTGAAAAATCGTCGACCGGATCCAATCGCCCTGGATCCAGCCGCGCGGCAAGCCGGACCTCGACGAAGATCCGCCCCGGCTGGACTTCTTCGCCTTCACCTTCGTCGTCGCCTTCTTCGCGCGCTCCAAGGCCACCGTCTTCTCCTTCCCCATTGCAGCGGGCGGAGCTCGAGCAGAGTAGCGGCGCGGGAGCAGAAGTAGATGCGGTGGAGATAACGGAGAAGAAAGAGGAAGAATGGGAACGCACTGTGCAAAAACCCCCGTCCGACGCCTTATATGAGGTCGTTTCCGAGTGGCTGACCCGTGGGCCCAGACGATCCTATCAAATCCTGCAACAGTCGCGCGCTTGATATGTGGCGAAAAAGGTAGCGCGGAAATCGAGGCGGCCCTACCTAATCCAACCCGATTACTGCGGCCTCCTCCGCCCCACGCGCTTTCCAAAATTCGAATCCCACAAAATCCGCAAGCAGCAGAGCAACTTGTTAGACGAGAGATTTTTTTCCAAATCAACACTCGAGTCTTAGCGATAAAAGCTCACTTGACGAAACCAAGAATGGATCAAGGCGACTGAAAAAGAAGTTGAAGTCATCATGTTGATTCATTGGACCAGGCAAGACACTTCCGAAGCGCAAAAATTGAGTCGGAAGTATTCTCAACTCCTTCTCCACTCGAACCGTGAACCATTCGGGGGCTAATGATGAGGCTATGTACCTAGGATAGGGTCATAGGTCTGACTTAGACACCCTCCCCTAGGACATCACCCTAAAGTCAGAAGTATTCAAAGGATAACAGCATCCACTCGACCAGAAGCATTCCACTCGGAAGATTCGATGTCACTCGACCGCAACAGAAACCACTCGACGGACAGAAGATCCAAAGTCACTCTGCACAGCAACGGTCGGGCGTTACTCATAGACTTAATGATCATTTATGTCACTTTATTATGGACGTTACCTGTAACGCTCCCTCTTTATGTACATTGAACTCCTTGTAACGTGGGCTGGCTGGGGTCCTGGCGCACTCTATATAAGCCACCCTCCTCCACTGGCACAAGGGTTCACACCCCCTGTAACACACACACACACACACACACACACACACACACACACACACACACACACACACACACACACACACAATCCAGTCGACCGCCTCCGGGCACCGAGACGTAGGGCTGTTACTTCCTCTGCGAAGGGCCTGAACTCGTAAAACTAGTGTGTACAACTTCGCCATAGCTAGGATCTTGCCTCCTCATACCTACCCCCCATTCTACTGTCAGTCTTAGATCCACGACAGATACCGGGGTTGGAGGCCATGTGAGCAGCGGCACCGGTGTCCATGTACCAATCGCCGCCTCCGTTGTAGGTGCTCGACGAGGGTGCAGCATGAAGGGCAGAGAGGAGCGCCGGGTCGTAGACCGGAGGGGCGCCACCATATGCGCCGTAGCCTGGGGGACCACCGTAGGCCGAGGAGCCACTGTATGCCGCGGCGTTGCCGTACACCGCGGGAGCCGGCACGGTCAGCAGCGCCTGATGAGAAGACGGCCATGGCCCGAGGATGCCCGGAGCAGGAGGACGGGGAACCGGCATGGAGTAAGCATGCACAACGCCCGTCCAGGGATTGTACCCCGAGAGCCACGGCGGAGGAGGAGCGGCCGCGGTTGCCGCGGGAGGGCGCTGCGCCGTGTTGGCGTGCCCCGACCCGCGCCCTTTCGCTTGCGGCCACCAGCGGGCGCGGGTGGCCGTGGCGGGTCGGAGGAGGCGCGCGCGGCGCTGGCGGAGTTGGCGGAGCGCCGCGGCCAGCGGCGAGACCGACGTGGAGGGCGGTGTGAGACGCCTGCCGGGTGGTGTGACGGAGACGCTTCTCCTCCATGCGAAGGTATGTGACCGCCTTCGCGTACGTCGGCATGACGAGGGAGAGGTTGGCGGCGGACTGGCCAAGGTCGGGGTGGAGGCTGCGGAGGAGGTTGGTGAGGAGGACGGAGTCGTCGATGGTCATAGCGACGTCGCGCAGCTCGTCGGCAAGGACCTTCAGCCGCGTGCAGTACTCATCGATCGAAATATCGTTTTGCTGCATAGTGAAGAACTCCCCTTGAAGAATGACGCGGCGTTGGAGTTGATTGTCGAGGAAGAGATCACACAGGTGCGTCCACATAGCATATGCCGATGGATCGCGGGCGTTCACCATGTTGAAGAGGCCGCCGGAGATGGTGAGGAAGAGCCACTTGACGATGCAGGCGTCCACAGCTAGCCACTCGTCGTCGTCCTTCATGTCGCGGAAGTCGACGCTCCCGTCAACATGCTCGATGAGACGGTAAGAACGGAACAGCAGCGCGAAGTAGGTGCGCCATGCGTTGTAGGATGGCGAGTTGAGGTCGAGACGGGTACGTGGTCTTTGATGTGAAGCTCGTTGAGGCGATCAGAGGTGAACATAGCACCGGCAAAAGAACCGGCGTCGGATGCATCGGCCTTGGCCATGGGGGCGTCGGGTGGTTAGGGTTTGGGTGGTGTTGGACGGAGGAAAGAATCTGCGGCGGCTGTGGGTGTGTGGGAGGGAGGCGGCGGCGGCTACAGGAGAAAGATGGTAGCGACGGCGGCTTTAGGGTTTTGGGGAGGAGGTAGGCGGCGGCAGTGAGAAGAAGGGAAGCGGCGGCGGCGGCTACGGGAGAGGTGGCAGTGGCGGCAGCGGCTTGAGGGGTTTGGGGAGGAGGTAGGCGGCGGCGGTGGCTACGGGAGAGGTAGCGAAGGCGGCGGCGGTAGGGTTTGGAGTTGGCGACAGCAGCGGCTACAGGAAGGTGCGGCGGCTGCGGGGTGCGGAAGCGAGAGAAGATCGCGGTAAAACAGTTACCATGTAGAGAGAATATTTGGTGCAACTCAATTGTATTCCAGGGAATCGGTCACAATATATACACAGGATGTCTTGCGTGACAAGGAAACTAATCCTAACATATCTCTAAGAGTCAACTATACAAGGCTAGAGAAGATAGGAAGAGCAATACAAATATGTCACGTTCAACAGGTAGGTTGTTTGGTCCACCTGTGCGTCTGATTCTGCTTGCGTTGTGTTGTTGCTTGATGTAGTTGTAGGCGTTTGAGTCCCATGGTCGTTTGATGTAGTTGTAGGTGAAGATGATCAATCCCCTCATTGTTTGAAAGACATGGTCTCGTTGTGGATGTAGGTGTCAGAGCCCACTTCGACTAGGTTTTTATTTTCGTTCTGGTTTTTTTATACAGTTTAGTAAAGAGAAAATCACAATGTAATTAGAGTGTAGGTCAAAGCGTAATTTCAGGGAACTTTCAGTTTAATTAAATTGAATTTACAGAGAAAATTACTGTAATTATAGTGTAATAATTTTGTAAATTACAGTGGAATCAAAGTGTATGTTACAGTGCAACTCCCACTGTAATTCTAGTGTCATTCACAGTGATTTTTTTTCTTTATTTACAGTGTAATTTACAAAGTACTTCCACTGTAAATGGCAATGAATTGTGAACACTGTAATTTCAGTTCAGCAGTTTTGCTTTTCTTGTTTGGTTGCAAGCTCCAGGTTTGTTAGAACTTGGGGATTTAATTTTTGGGGTTTGTTAGATGGGATTGCATCCATTTTTAGAAACCATTTATATTTGTTTGTCCATGTTGGCGATTGTTATTGTTGTGAACTTGATTTTACTGTTTGACTAGCAAGAAATTACAATAGGATGTGACAGTAATTTCTGGTGTTTTATCTACTGTAAATTTTCAGTTCATTTCCCTAGCCTGAAAGGATTCTTTTGCTGGTGTATATGCTAGATGATTGGAATCTTTCTCCCACTGTAATTCTAGTGTTAGTAGAGTGTAATTTGCAGAGTAGTTGCACTGTAAACAGCAGTGGAATTTACATAGTACTTCCACTGTAAATTACAGTGGAATTGTGAACACTGTAAATTCAATGGATCAGTTAACCATAGTGTTTTTTTTCCAATTGGTTGTATTGCAAGCCTTTTAGAATCAGTTTTTTTTGGGTTTGTCTTTGTTGGGTAGTATTGCATCTATTTTGAAACCATTTGAAGACTAGAATCTTTTTTTTTTTGCGAGTTGCCTTTGTTTGGTGCATCCAAACCAAGATTGGCATGTTTGAACTGAAGTAAGTGGCAGGTTTAAGGACTGATTGTTAACATGAGCCCACAGTTTCCTGTGTTTGCATGGAAATTTTGAACATGCCAATAGACTAAACTATCTGCAACATGTCAATAGCAAGAATACAAATAAAGTCTCTGTATCTGAATGTCAACCTTTACCACAAAACGTAATATCTGAAAATGTCAATTTACTGTGTTTTATGGCTGGAACTCTCTGTGAACAAGATTGTAATTGCCTAATTTTACAATGTAACGGTTAAACAGTGTAATTAGCGGGATTCTTTGACATTTGTAAAAAAAGTATAATTCTATTCTATATCATAGGGTATATGCAGTAAAATTGAACAGTGATTACACTGTATTTTCGGTGTAATTACATTTGTGAATTACAGTGTAATCACTGTGTCTTTTAATGTAATTACACTGATAATTTTCAGTGTAATCACAGCTTTAATGTAATAACACTGTAACTTATTTATTGTTCCTTCTTAGTACAGTGTTGTGCTCAGAGGCAAAGAAGGAGAGGTTTTATGTTTTTGAGTTTGTAGAAGCCTCTATTTTTTGCAAGAGAAGCAAGTTGATTGGGTGTCTTTTTGGTCCGTTTGCCTCTTCTTTTTGCTGGCAATAATGTTGAGCCCCATCAGTTTAGGTGTTCTCAGGACTCAGTTGTTGAGTCTGTAGGCTTTTCCCCCTGTAGTTTTTGTTCTGCTGTTTTGGTAGCGGGTCCAGTCCAGCGTACACATACAAGGCCAACCCGTCAACACACATGCATACAAGGCCCGGGTGTGATATCAGATGAAAATTGACATACATGCCGGGAACATAGATGATAGACATACAGGAAATCGACTGAAGCCTAATTCAATTTCAGTCGACTTCTAAATAGACACTTCTTTTCGAGAGCACGCCAATGGTCTAGCCGCCCAGAGCACCGAGCCTTTCTCCGGCACCGGCACGGTAGTGCTGAGGCATAATCGGCGGCACCGGAGACACTGCAAGACAGTTTATTCCGTAAGCTGACAAACGTAGGTACAAATGAATCTCTTACGATGTAGTAGTAATAAAGGAGTAAAACAGACAACGATGTTTCAAACTCACGGATGCACATGAGAAGAAGGTCCGGGGGCACGAACGTGCTACATGTCAGAGGCAGCACGAGCAAGCGAAGTTGGTCGATCTCGCCCCCGGCCAATGTACTCAAGTTGCCGATGATGGCATGGCACAAGCAGATCCGGGCGCTGCTGCCGACGAGCGACCTGAAGCCGTCGCAGCATGTACTCGGCGGCGCGGGTACGGAGTCAGTGAGGTACGGCGCGCATGTTATCACACGCCCGAGCGCTCCCAAGCAACTGGCCGGCTGCTGCGAAGGCGAAGGCGCGCCTGCCATGCCCGGGAAGCCGGGCAACGGCGGTAACGCGGGCATGCCAGGCAGAGGCGGTGGCGCCGGGATGAAGACCTCGACGTCGGTGATTGGTGAGGCCGGCGAGGAGGTAGCCGCTACCGCTTCGGCTTCGGCTTGCTGGCCTCCGGCGAGGTATGGCACTGATGGCTCCTTGACCGCCTGTGTCCTCTCTTCTGGTCGTCGCATCGTCGCCGCTGCGAGCGCGGCGTACGTCAGGAGCAAAACCATCGATCTGGTTAGCGCCATTGCAAGTGTGCTCAACTTGGATCAACTCTGGTACGGTGGAGTAAGTGTGCTCGACTTGGATCAACTCAGGTGTGGCGTGCTCATCTTGCTGTCTTCGTCATTTAGTAACGGCGTCCGGGCGTCAATTCATCATCATCTTTGTCTTTGTTTGACTGAACCGTAGGCGCGACTCACGTTCTTTACAATTTCCTTGGAGGTTACAAGCATTGTTCTGTTGAGTGATTTTGCGGGCTGAGAGGCATCTTCCGAGGTACAGTATGGATGTATGATGTGTTGTTCTGTTTTGATCTAGCTGAGAGTTTCTTTTCTTGCTCTAAATCTTCGGTGTCCATGCCAGTCTGATTCCGAGCTTGTTCACCAGGAGACCGGAAAATAACTTTCAGATAGACACCAAATTACGAAGTTGAAATGAGCCACTATTGGATCTCTATTTCTAATTTGAGTAAATGCGAGAATCGAAGAGATGAACTTAGAATGACACCCACATTATAACCTCTGTCTTCTGAAAAGCACCACGCCTATCAGTAGTAGAAGATTGGTGATGGTTTTTCCCTGCATCGCATACTGCTGATGAGTCGTCCAAGCTGCATCTTATCAATCCCCATTACCTGTGGACAGATTGCTCTCCCATTTTCTTCTGAAACTTCCAACCGGTGCCTGAATTTTCATTTCAGTGAGAGGCAGTTTTTTTTAGAAAAGGAGGAGGATCCACGGCCTCTGCATCTGAACGATGTATGCAGCCATTTTATTAATTATTCACACAAGATCTTACAAAGTGATACAACAATAAGACTAAAGCCACCGTCTAGACAACATCTGTCGCTACTCCTATCCAGTTGATGAAGGGATGCTGATAGTCTGGGCCTAATACCAAACAGACCTCGCAGCCAAACCTAACATCTAAGATCTGAGGTCCCAACCAGGACGCCTGCCGAGTATGGAGCACCCATCAATCCGGCGCACTCCTCAACCAGGATGCCTGCCGGGTATGAGGCCGCCGCAGCCACCTGCCACCAATCCATCTTCAGTGTTGTACTGATGCATCCACCTTGCCCGGCCTCTCTGCCATCGACGCCACCATGACGCCAGACAACGTCACCCTCCTGCGCGAGTCCCTCGCCACACATCGGACACCGAGTCTTCACTGTGCCATGCCGCCGAGATACTCCACCATTAATGTGTAGGATGAAGCACCGCTCCATCAAATAATCCGTCCACTGGTCCATCGAGCCCGTGCACACCTCCAAGAATGACGCCACAAGAGGGAAACGACACAATAATGCCGCCGTCATCAGATCTACTGATCTAGGGTTTCCCCCGGAGGTAGCAGATACTGGCCTGGAACTTCTCAACAACGATGCCTTCAACAAGGGAACGACGCCGAACAATGCCGTCATCGCCGGCCTCGGCAGCAGCCGCGAGCAGGTCTTCACCCAGATCTGTTCCAATGACCTCCATCAAGCTTCTTGTGCACAGAAAGTCCAACACCGCGGCCGCCGCATCGCCCATCGCGAGTCCACAGCCGCCGACACATCCTCCGCCGTCCCGGGGCCGTCGCCCCGGCATCCAGCCCTCGGTAGCTGCCGGGTCTCACAGCCCCATCACGGAGCCACTGAGCCCCACCTCGCCGTCGAACGCCGCCCGCCGCAGAGCAACGTCCGCGACCCCACCCTGGAGTCGTTGAGCACTGTTCATCGACACGGCGCGCACCACATCGAGGGCGGCCAACGGGGGCGGAGAAGGTAGATCCGGCCTCTCCCCGCGCAGACGCCAACTCCCGCGGCCCTGTATCTCGCCCGCGCTCAAGGCGACGCAGGCAGCGCGCAGGCGCGCAACACCGCAGAGATGGGAAACGCCCCACCGCCACCTTCTTGGGCGCACGCTGACTTCGCCGGCGGCCCCTCCAGCGGCGGCGAAGCGGAGGTAAGAGGAGCGGGGGATCTGGCGGCGGGGGCGCTATTGTTCCCCGTGTCGCCCGGGGCGACGCGGGGGCGAGAGGCACGTGACGAGAGGTAGTATATCAGTGAGAGGCAGTTACAACCACGACCGAGTGAACAGAGGAAATTGCCCTACAGCCCGGCGTGGCCTTTCACCTCAGTAGTTTTGTGTGTGTGTGAGAGAGAGAGGGAGAGAAAGCGAGAGAGAGAGCGCATCTTGCTGGTTAGCAGGGGTAGCATGAAAACATGGAAAAAAGAGAAAGAAAACATGAAAAGAGATGAAAAAAGCCCGTAGGCCTAACACTAGTCGGCAATCTCATAGTATATCTCCAAAGGGGTTCTCAATTCATTTGCCCCACCGGCAAGGTGCCATAGCTGTAGGTTCGTCCTGATTGCCCTGATCGGTGGATGAGATCTTTCTTCGAAAGGTGCAGTTATAGCGTCAGGTTTCTGCGCAGATTTTAGTCTTGCGAGTTCAAAGTGTCAAAGTCACTGATAATGTTGCAGAGGATAGTTTGAGCATCGAGTTGCATCCCAAACCTTCCATGGCACAATGAGAATGACGAACGTTGTCAGAAAATGTGGTATCGCTTGTTGTTGCAAGAGAACGGCGGGAGGCGATAGTGATCATGACCAAGACACAGGTGACAAGTTTTTTGTCCCCTCAAAAAAAAAAAAGACAAGTGATTTGCGTGTCGATTTGCTACTTTTTTGTTCCTCTATTTATTCAGTGGTTACAAACTAAAAGCATCTCCAGCCGCCTTCTCAAGAAGCCCTCCAGAAGCCTTTTTTTAGCACCGGCGATAAAAAAATGTTCCAGTTACACTCCCAGAAGCTCGTTTTCCTCGGATTTGTCTAAAATTACGGCCGGCGTGCGCAAGCGGAACGCAGGAAATCGGGAGGCAGCTGGGGGCGCCGGCGCGATACTTTCGCTTCCAAAGGCCCACTGCCAGCCTCTCTACTTTTTTCCTGGCTTGGCCCACCACATGATGCATGCAAAAAAGACAAGCTCTCTCCTGCATGCCCGCCTCGCTCCTCTGCTCTCTCTCCTCTCTCCCCTGCTCCTCGCTCCGGCGATCCTGGACGCCCTCCACCGGCGAGCCGGCCCCGTCTCCCGTCGCCAGCCTCGCCCGCATCTCCCCGGAGGAGCCGCAAGCGGTCGGCCACGTCGCCCGTCGTTAGCCCCGCGTCGCGCCTCCCCGGAGCAGCCGCGGAGAAGGTCTCGCACTCCCGTCCGGACACCGCCGCCCGCCCTCCCGAGCTCGCATGGCCATGCCTTCGCGTGCGCCTCCCACCCTCGTAGCGGCACGCGAGCTCACATGGCTGCGCCTTCGCGCGCGCCTCCCGCTCTCCATGGGCCGCTCGCGCGCAAGGGCGCCGTTGACGCGCTCTTGTCCAGCGACACCCAGCGGCGAGCGCCTGGCCTTGTGGCCACGACTGCTGCTGCTCGTCTCCCCGTCTCCCCCCTGCTCGAGCGAGGCTGCTGCTCCCGGACTTCGACTTCGTTAACACCGTCGGCCCGTGCCTCGCGTCGCCGTCGGGGGCCAGGTCGCTGGTGCTGCTCCTCGCGGACGCGTCGGACTTCGACGGCTCCTTCCCGCGTGCCGTGGCGCGCCTGGTCGCCGTCACCAGCGAGGCCCACCACACGACGCGGACCTGCAGCTTGCCGGCGTCCACCTTGTCAGCGCGACGCCTTGGGGCCACGGAAGCGGACGACGGCGCGGACGCCAGCGGCACGCAGCGCGCCAGGTCCGGGGCGGGCCCGTGTGGAGCAAAGGCGGGCGGGCGGCAGCATGGCGTGGGGCTTGGGAGGAAGGGAGCCGTGGCCGCTGGCGAAGCGGTCGAGGTCAGCGCTGGCCGAAAGCGGAGACGGCGGCCGACGGCGAAGAGGAGCCGGCCGGGTCGCGGGCGCGAAGCTGCAGAGCGGGGCGATGGCGAGCAGGCGGCTGCAGAGCCGGTCGGTGGCGAGCTTGAGCAGAGCACGCACGCGTGGACGGTAGGGGGGGGCAACGAGTGGATATTATTCGACCCCCAAGCTAAAAATTTCGTCGGTAGCCCCTCAAGGGGCGAAAAAAATGCCTCCTAAAAGGCTAACGGCTGGAGATGCTCTAATTTGAGCTAAAACCGGGCGGTGGACCGAGCAAAGTGGCCATGTCATCGCATGACTGCTCGTGCCTCCTGCCTACTTGGCCGCCACGATCGCCATGATCTGTGATATCCCACGATGCGATCGGCCGCCCTAGAACTATGGAAACAAAGCAAAGTTTTTGGTCTGAGACATGCACAAGCACATGCTACACGGCCGTTATTTCTGCTAACTGCAGAAAAGAAGTAGCGGGATTATTGGCTAACAATTCACTATCCCAAGCATGTTGCATTGGTTCACCTCCTCGACCCCGAGCTTCTGCCTCATCTCAATGAATTTGACACGCCCGAGTCCTTTTGTGAGGATGTCACTCAACTGAAGATCAGTGCTAGTAGAGAATTTTGTCTCACTCAACGAGGATATGGTAGAGCACGTAGCACAACTGGGAGACGATAAGAATGAGGTACTCACTGCTCCCTTCACAGAAAAGGAGGTTTTTGAAGCAATAGGGCAAATGAAAAATAATAAGGCACCTGGTTCAGATGGCTTTCTAGTAGAATTTTATAAAAGGTGCTGGGATATAACTAAAGCTGACCTAATGAAAATGTTCCATTATCTGTTTAATGGCTGATACGTCTCCAACGTATCTATAATTTTTTATTGTTCCATGCTATTATATTATCTATCTTAGATGTTTTATATACATTTATATGTTATTTTATATGATTTTTTGGACTAACCTATTAACTTAGAGCCCAGTGCCAGTTTATGTTGTTTCCTTGTTTTTGAGTTTTATAGAAAAAGAATATCAAACGGAGTCCAATTGAGCTGAAAATTTCCGACGATTTTTTATGGACCAAAAGAAGCCCCCGAAGCAAAAGAGTTGGGACAGAAGAGTCCCGAGCCAACCACATGGTTGGAGGGCGCGCCCTACCCCCCGGGCGCATCCTCCGACCTTGTCGTTAACTCGTGGACCCCCCCCCCCCCAGACTTGAAACCGACGCCAAAAATATTATAAATACAGAAACCCCCGAAAAGAAACCTAGATCAGGAGTTCCGTCGCCGCAAGCCTCTATAGTCACCAAAAATCAATCAGGACCCTGTTCCGGCACCCTGCTGGAGGGGGAAATCATCACTGATGGCCATCTTCATCATCCCGGCGCTCTCCATGACGAGGAGGGAGTAGTTCACCCTCGGGGCTGAGGGCATGTACCAGTAGCTATGTGTTTGATCTCTCTCTCTCTCTCGTGTTCTTGATATGACACGATCTTGATGTACCGCGAGCTTTGCTATTCTAGTTGGACCTTATAATGTTTCTTCCCCTCTACCTTCTTGTAATGGATTGAGTTTCCCTTTGAAGTTATCTTATCAGATTGAGTCTTTAAGGATTTGAGAACACTTGATGTATGTCTTGCATGTGCTTATCTGTGGTGACAATGGGATATTCACGTGATACACTTGATGTATGTTTTGGTGATCAACTTGCGGGTTCTATGACCTTGTGAAATTATGCATAGAGGTTGGCACACGTTTTCGTCCTGACTCTTCGGTAGAAACTTTGGGGCACTCTTTGAAGTTCTTTGTGTTGGTTTGAATAGATGAATCTGAGATTGTATGGTGCATATCGTATAATCAAACCCGCGGATACTTGTGGTGACATTGGTGTATCTACGTGACATTAGGGTTGTGGTTGATGTGTATCTTAAGGTGTTATTTTAGTACGAACTCTAGGGCTGTTTGTGACACTTATAGGAATAGCCCAATAGATCGATCAGAAAGAATAACTTTGAGGTGGTTTCGTACCCTACAATAATCTCTTCATTTGTTCTCCACTATTAGTGACTTTGGAGTGACTCTTTGTTGCACGTTGAGTGATTTTTATATGATCTAATATGTTATCATTGTTGAGAGAATTTGCACTAGTGAAAGTATGAACCCTAGGCCTTATTTCTAAGCATTGCAATACCGTTTTCGCTCACTTTTACCACTCATTAGCTTGCTATTTTTTATATTTTCAGATTACAAAAACGTATATCTACCATCCATATTGCACTTGTATCACCATCACTTTTACCATTGTATTGGGTGTGTTGGGGACACAAGAGACTCTTTGTTATTTGGTTGCAGGGTTGTTTGAGAGAGACCATCTTCATCCTACGCCTCTCACGGATTGATAAACCTTAGGTCATCCACTTGAGGAAAAATTGCTACTGTCCTACAAACCTCTGCACTTGGAGGCCCAACAACATCTACAAGAAGAAAGTTGCGTAGTAGACATCAATGGCCATCTTCAATTATTTAAACTTAACTTTGGGACAATTACGTTGTTGCCAAAGAAGTGGAGGTGGTTCGCATTGAGCAGTTCAGACCGATATGTCTGCTTAAATGTGAGCTTTAAGATATTTACCAAAATTGGGACTAATTGCCTCGCACAAATTGTGCATACTGTGGTACAGCCGACTCAAATGGCTTTCGTGCCTGGACGACATATTCTGGAGTTACAGAAGTACGATTTCAATTCAGATCTTTACAGACTATTCTGTTCATGACAGATTCTGTTTTCGATGCATAGTTTGCTTGTTTTCTAGTTTTCATGGCTTATATTGCTTAATATAAATTGTAGAAATGATAGGGTACAGTAGGCATCATGTGAGAAAATTATAAATTTTGTTTTGACAGTACCAAAGTGAATGATTTGTTTTATTATAATAACGGAGCTCTCGAGTTTTCTGTTGAGTTTTGTGTTGTGAAGTTTTTTAGTTTTGGTAATGTTTTGATGGACTACGGAATAAAGAGTGGCAAGAGCCTAAGCTTGGGGATGCCCAAGGCACCCCAAGGTAATATTCAAGGACAACCAAAAGCCTAAGCTTGGGGATGCCCCAGATGGCATCCCCTCTTTCGTCTTATTCACAAAATTCACCACATGATACGAGTTTTGCTTGGAGCGTTATTTTATTTTATCAGGATTTGCTTGCTGTTATTTAGAGTAATGTTTTTTATCTTTTAGTTCAATAAAAAGTGTCAAGTATAGCCTTTACCATGCTCAGTTTGCATGTCTTTATGTTGCTGTTTTAAAACAAGAAAGTTTTCTATCATTGTCTAAATTCTTCTGGGAAGTCAGAGTGTGGTAAAATCTTGAAAATTTTACACAAGGAGTAACAACAAATTTTCTACAGTGTGGTAATGTTTCAGAATTTTTTAAGTTAGGTAAGTATCAGTACAATTGCATTCTTTACAGACTGTTCTGTTTAGACAGATTGCTATTATGTTTGGATTGTTTGCATATGTTTGCTTGTTTAATGATTCTATTTGAGAATAGGAATATTAAATATGCAGAGGCATTTAGTATGCAATGTCAAAAATAATTTTAGTGATTTGCTACAGTAGAGAATGATAAGGTTTATGCGTTGATTTATACTAACTTATCTCACGAGTTCTTGTTGAGTTTTGTGCGAATGAAGTTTTTAAGAATTAGGGAAATTGTGATATGAGAGGAATTAAGGAGACACAAGAGCTCAAGCTTGGGGATGCCCAAGACATCCCTAGTTAATATTTTAAGAAGTCTCAAGCATCTAAGCTTGGGGATGCCCCGGTATGCATCCCACCTTTCTTCTTCAACAATGATCGGTCAGCTTTGGTTGAACCTAAGTTTTTGCTTCTTCACATGATATGTGCTATCCTTACAATGTCATTTTATTTTGTTTTGCTTGATGTTTGAATAAAATATTAATATCTGAAATTCTTAAATGTTAGAGAGTATTCACATAGTTACATAATTATTCGACTACTCATTGATCTTCACTTACATCTTTTGGAGTAGTTTGTCATTTGCTCTAGTGCTTCACTTGTATCTTTTTAGAGCACGCCTGTGGTTTTATTTTGAACAAATTGTTGAACTCTCATGATTCACTTATATTATTTTGAGATTCCTTAAACAGCATGGTAATTTGCTTTGGTTATGAATTTAGTCCTAATATGATAGGCATCCAAGAGGGATATAATAAAAACTTTCATATAAAGTGCGTATAATAAAAATTTCATATAAAGTGCATTGGATGCTATGAGAAGTTTGATTCCTTATGATTGTTTTGATATATAAAGATGGTGATATTAGAGTCATGCTAGTGAGTAATTTTGAATTTGAGAAATACTTGTGTTAAGGTTTGTGAGTCCCGTAGCATGCACGTATGGTGAATCGTTATGTAACGAAGTTGGAGCATGAGATATTTTTTGATTGTCTTCCTTATGAGTGGCGGTCGGGGACGATCGATGGTCTTTTCCTACCAATCTATCCCCTTAGGAGAGCATGTGTGTAGTACTTTGTTTCGATAACTAATAGATTTTTGCAACAAGTATGTGAGTTCTTTATGACTAATGTTGAGTCCATGGATTATACGCACTCTCACCCTTCCACCTTTGCTAGCCTCTCTAGTACCGCGCGACTTTCGCCGGTACAATAAACCCACCACATATCCTTCCGCAAAACAGCCACCATACCTACCTATTATGGCATTTCCATAGCCATTCTGAGATATATTGCCATGCAACTTTCCACCGTTCCGTTTATTATGACACGATTCATCATTGTCATATTGCTTTGCATGATCATGTACTTGCCATCGTATTTGTGGCAAAGACACCATTCGTCATTCTTTATACATGTCGCTCTTGATTTATTGCACATTCCGGTACACCGCCGGAGGCATTCATATAGAGTCATATTTTGTTCTAAGTTTCTGGAGTTGTAAAGTAAATAAAAGTGTGATGACCTTCATTATTAGAGCATTGTCCCATGTGAGTAAATAAAAAAAGAGGAATGGCAAAAAAAGGCCCAAAAACAGAAAAAACAAAAAATGAGATAAAAAGAGAGAAGGGGCAATGCTACTATCCTTTTACCACACGTGTGCTTCAAAGTAGCACCATGATCTTCATGATAGAGAGTCTCCTATGTTGTTACTTTCATATACTAGTGGGTATTTTTCATTATAGAACTTGGCTTGTATATTCCAACGATGGGCTTCCTCAAATTGCCCTAGGTCTTCGTGAGCAAGCGAGTTAGATGCACGCCACTTAGTTTCTTTTTGAGCTTTCATACACTTATAGCTCTAGTGCATCCGTTGCATGGAAATTCCTATTCACTCACATTGATATCTATTAATGGGCATCTCCATAGCCCGTTGATACGCCTAGTTGATGTGAGACTATCTCCTTTTTGTCTTCTCCACAACCACCTTCTATTTCACCTATAGTGCTATGTCCATGGCTCACGCTCATGTATTGCGTGAAAGTTGAAAAAGTTTGAGAACATCAAAAGTATGAAACAGTTGCTTGGCTTGTCATCATGGGTTGTGCATGATTTGAGTATTTGGTGTGATGAAGATGGAGCATAGCCAGACTATATGATTTTGTAGGGATAAGCTTTCTTTGGCCATGTTATTTTGAGAAGACATAATTGCCTTGTTAGTATGCTTGAAGTATTATTGTTTTCATGTCAATATTAAACTTTTATTTTGAATCTTATGGATCTGAACATTCATGCCACGATAAAGAAATTACATGTATAAATATTTTAGGTAGCATTCCACATCAAAAATTCTGTTTTTACCATTTACCTACTCGAGGACGAGCAAGAATTAAGCTTGGGGATGCTTGATACGTCTCCAACATAACTATAATTTTTGGTTGTTCCATGCTATTATATTATCTATCTTGGATGTTTATATGCATTTATATGCTATTTTATATGATTTTTGGGACTAACCTATTAACCTAGAGCCCAGTGCAAGTTTCTGGTTTTCCCTTCTTTTTGAGTTTTACAGAAAAGGAATATCAAACGAAGTCCAATTGAGATGAAAATTTCTGATGATTTTTTATGGACCAAAAGAAGACCCCGAAGCAAAAGAGTTGGGCCAGAAGAGTCCCGAGCCAACCACAAGGTTGGAGGGCATGCCCACGCCCCGCCCGGGCGCATCCTCCGACCTTGTCGTTGACTCGTGGACCCCCCCTGACTTGAAACCGATGCCAAAAATTCTTATAAATACAGAAACCCCCGAAAAGAAACCTAGATCGGGAGTTCCGCCACCACAAGCCTCTGTAGCCACCCAAAACCAATCGCGACCCTGTTTCGGCACCTTGCCGGAAGGGAAAATCATCACCGGTGGCCATATTCATCATCCCGGCGCTCTCCATGATGAGGAGGGAGGAATTCACCCTCGGGGCTGAGGGTATGTACTAGTAGCTATGTGTTTGGTCTCTCTCTCTCTCTCGTGTTCTTGATATGGCACGATCTTGATGTACTGCGAGCTTTGCTATTCTAGTTGGATCTTATGATGTTTCTCCCCCTCTACCTTCTTGTAATGGATTGAGTTTTCCCTTTGAAGTTATCTTATCGCATTGAGTCTTTAAGGATTTGAGAACACTTGATGTATGTCTTACATGTGCTTATCTGTGGTGACAATGGGATATTCACGTGATACACTTGATGTATGTTCTGGTAATCAACTTGCGGGTTCTGTGACCTTGTGAACTTATGCATAGGGGTTGGCACACGTTTTCGTCTTGACTCTCCGGTAGAAACTTTAGGGCACTCTTTGAAGTTCTTTGTGTTGGTTTGAATAGATGAATCTGAGATTGTGTGATGCATATCGTATAATCAAACCCGCGGATACTTGTGGTGACATTGGAGTATCTAGGTGACATTAGGGTTGTGGTTGATGTGTATCTTAAGGTGTTATTTTAGTACGAACTCTAGGGTTGTTTGTGACACTTATAGGAATAGCCCAATAGATCAATCAGAAAGAATAACTTTGAGGTGGTTTCGTACCCTATAATAATCGCTTTGTTTGTTCTCCGCTATTAGTGACTTTGGAGTGACTCTTTGTTGCACATTGAGGGATTGTTATATGATCTAATTATGTTAACATTGTTGAGAGAACTTGCACTAGTGAAAGTATGAACCCTAGGCCTTGTTCCTAAGCATTGCAATACCATTTTCGCTCACTTTTACCACTCGTTAGCTTGCTATTTTTATATTTTCAGATCACAAAAACGTTTATCTACCATCCATATTGCACTTGTATCACCATCTCTTCACCGAACTAGTGCACCTATACAAATTTACCATTGTATTGGGTGTGTTGGGGACACAAGAGACTCTTTGTTATTTGGTTCCAGGGTTGTTTGAGAGAGACCATCTTCATCCTACGCCTCCCACGGATTGATAAACCTTAGGTCATCCACTTGAGGGAAAATTGCTACTGTCCTACAAACCTCTGCACTTGGAAGCCCAACTGAAGGAAATATGCCCTAGAGGCAATAATAAATATGTTATTTATATTTCCTTATATCATGATAAATGTTTATTATTCATGCAACAATTGTATTAACCGGAAACTTGATACATGTGTGAATAAATAGACAAACAGAGTGTCCCTAGTATGCCTCTACTTGACTAGCTCGTTAATCAAAGATGATTAAGTTTCCTAACCATAGACATGTGTTGTCATTTGATCAACGGGATCACATCATTAGAGAATGATGTGATGGACATGACCCATTCGTTAGCTTAGCATAAATGATCGTCTAGTTTTATTGCTATATCTTTCATCATGACTTATACATGTTCCTCTGACTATGAGATTATGCAACTCCCGAATAGCAGGGGAACACCTTGTGTGCTATCAAACGTCACAACGTAACTGGGTGATTATAAAGATGCTCTACAGGTGTCTCCGATGGTGTTTGTTGAGTTGGCATAGACTGAGATTAGGGTTTGTCACTCCATGTATCGGAGAGGTATCTCTGGGCCCTCTCGGTAATGCTCATCACTATAAGCCTTGCAAGCAATGTGACTAATGAGTTAGTTGCGGGATGATGCATTACGGAACGAGTAAAGTGACTTGCCGGTAACGAGATTGAACTAGGTATGATGATACCGACGATCGAATCTCGGGCAAGTAACATACCGATGACAAAGGGAACAACGTATGTTGGTATGCGGTTTGATCGATAAAGATCTTCGTAGAATATGTAGGAGCCAATATGAGCATCTAGGTTCCGCTATTGGTTATTGACCGGAGATGTGTCTCGGTCATGTCTACATAGTTCTCGAACCCGTAGGGTCCGCACGCTTAACGTTCGATGACGATTTGTATTATGAGTTATGTGATTTGATGTACCGAAGTTTGTTCGGAGTCCTGGATGTGATCACGGGCATGAAGAGGAGTCTTGAAATGGTCGAGACATAAAGATTGATATATTGGAAGGCTATGTTTGGACACCGGAATGGTTCCGGTTGAGTTCGGCCATTTTTCGGAGTACCGGGAGGTTACCGGAACCCCCAGGGAGTCAATGGGCCTTATTGGGCCTTAGTGGAAGAGAGGAGGAGGCGGACAACGTGGGGGCACGCCCCCCCCCCCAATCCCAATCCTAATTGGGAAGGGGGACGGCCCCCCTTTCCTTCTCTCCCTCTCCCTCTTCCTTCTTCTCCTACTCCAACTAGGGAAGGGGGGGAATCCTACTCCCACTGGGAGTAGGATTCCCCCTTGGGCACGCCATAGAGAGGGTCGGCCCTCCCCTCCTCCACTCCTTTATATACGGGGGAGGGGGGCACCCCATAGACAAACAAGTTGATTGTTTAGCCGTGTGCGGTGCCCCCCTCCACAGATTTCCACCTCGGTCATATCGATGTAGTGCTTAGGCGAAGTCCTGGCCGGTAACTTCATCAACACCGTCATCACGCCGTCGTGCTGACGAAACTCTCCCTCGACCTTAGCTGGATCTAGAGTATGTGGGACGTCACCGAGCTGAACATGTGCAGATTGCGGAGATGTTGTACATTCAGTGCTAGGATTGGTTAGATCGTGAAGATGTACGACTACATCAACCGCGTTGTCATAACACTTCCGCTTTCAGTCTACAGGGGTACATACACAACACTCTCTCTCTCTCGTTGCTATGCATAACCTAGATAGATCTTGCGTGATCGTAGGAAACTTTTTGAAATTACTTCGTTCCCCAACAATGGCATCCGAGCCAAGTCTATGCGTAGATGTTATATGCACGAGTAGAACACAAAGAGTTGTGGGCGATAATAGTCATACTGCTTACCAGCATGTCATACTTTGAATCGGCGGTATTTTTGGATGAAGCGGCTCAGACCGACACTACGCGTACGCTTACGCGAGACTGGTTCTACCGACGTGCTTCGCACCGTGTCTATTTCTCCAACTTTAGTTGAATCGAGTGTGACTACGTCTGGTCCTTGTTGAAGGTTAAAACAGCAAACTTGACGAAAAATCGTTGTGGTTTTGATGCGTAGGTAAGAACGGTTCTTGCTAACACTACAAAAAAATACACTTCCCTGATGATACGTGTTTGTCACAGTAGGTCGCATTTTTTTCATGCATGTACATCCATGACAAATTTATGACAGAATCAAGATAGTCATACATGTCTTTGTCGTAGAGAAGTGTTCCATGACATTATCAAAATTATCATCACGGAAGTGTCCACTTCCATGACGATAAATCGCGTCACGAAGTGCTTTTCGTCAAGGGTGACCGACACGTGGCATCCACCGTAACGGAACGCCGTTAAGCTATCGGGCCGGGTTTTGGATCCGATAACCCGTTAACGGCCCGACCAATGGGGATTTTCCATGTGTAAAATCATCATTGGCTAGAGGAAACACGATGTCGGCTCATCGTTGGGATGATGTCGTCCACTCGGTGGGCGGAAAGGCGCCTATGATACGTCGACACGTGGCACGCACCCAACAAGAGCCCATTCCTCGTGAAAAGGCCGTCCCGTTTGACTTGGTCATGGCGGGCGGCCCATGGAAAGCCTGTTAACGGCCTGTTCGCATATAGCCCATTTACAGCCCGCTAACCAAGGCCCGTTATGCCCTATCCGAATTAGGCCCAGTAGCGTCATCTGGGCCATCCAATATGATTCCAGCCCGTTTTCTCTTCTGACCCATGTATAGCCCATGACGTCTTTCGGCCCATATGAGGCCCTTTGTAACTCTTGGCCCATTAGCGGCCCGTCTTTGAAATCGCCCGTAATGAACAAAGGTATTACTTTACACCCATTAACGGCCGTGGTGAAAGCGGCCCGTAATGAACAAAGGTATCACTTTATACCCATTAACGTCCCGTTATTCCGTTGGGCCGTTTCACCCAAGTTAACGTTCGCCTTCCGAGGGCCCATTTATTCTTGGGCTCATTTGCGCATTCGGTTACTTACGGCTCACATCGCTATTTTCGCTTGTGGACCAAATTCAGCCCGTCGTTATGATCGGCCCGTTTGTGGACCGTTAGTCCATTGGGCCATTTTCATAGCATCACCAACACGGCCTATTAACGGCTCGTTATGGTCAGCCCATAAAACGTATGATTTCCATTAAAGGCCCGTCTACGGCCCATTAAAGGCCCGTACAAGACCCGTAAATGAGTCGGCGGCCCATGGATCCTACGAGACGTAGAAGGCCCATGGATCCTACGAGACGTACAAGGCCCATGGATCCTACGAGATGTAGAAGGCCCATGGATCCTATGAGACGTAGAAGGCCCATGGATCCTACGAGATGTAGAAGGCCCATGGATCCTACGAGACGTAGAAGGCCCATGGATCCGACGGCCCATGAAGGGCCATGGTCGGGCGAGTTGGCCCCCGTTTGAACGATATAGCATATTCAAAGAATTATCCTACTCAATACTATCACCTCTAAAAAGCATACACTATTACAACAAAGAGATCAAGGCATAGAAAGGTAGAATAATCCTACACTATACAATAAAGAAATTACAGCCGATTATACCTTTGGGCATTATGGTTCGGCACAGGTGATAATAAAGCATACACAAACAGCAAATTACATACACTGGGAAAATACAGCTCATACATCATGGATGCGCATCAACTTAACTCCATTTGAACTATAATCTCTTCAAAAAAATAGGATTGGCCGGATTCAGATAGCACAAATTTCATTCTGCAAAATCTCCAATTCCTTCATGGTTACCTCAGTGTCTTGTTTCATTTTTTGACTCCCGCATATAATACCAGCATGTCCAGTCTCAACTTGTTGATTATACGTTGATAATCATGTACACGTTGTCTTGCCACCTCTAGTTGATGCTCAAGAACATCAGCACATTCCAATTCCAATCCATAATCATTCGGTAACGGCCATGCCGCACTTCTCGTAGATCTTTGTGTTGATGTCACTTCATCCTGAAATGTTTCTGTAAGTACACATGACTAGGGCAAAAATATAGTTACAACAAAGGAAGCGAACAAGACACTATTTTGTACTACATGGCAAAACAGGACTAACAATAATGTTACACGTCACTTTCAAAAAAATGTTACACGTCATGAAGCATAAGCAGGTGATATTTTAAAAATTATAAAAAAGATAGTCTGTGCAGCCTGCATACAGAAATCCCTCTTAACTCACCAGAGGAGCATGATGTTGGGGCCCAATCGAAAACACAGACAAGTTACAAATTTAGACAAAGACGCTATGTATAAGTAAGCAAGTAGTTGGCCATTTTGTGCCTCAATTAAAGTCTTAGGGAGCATAATGAACAACATAGGGTTTCATACAAACATACTATAGCAGGCAAAACTATGCAATCATTAGCGTAGTATAAACTAGATTGTGAGCCTCATGCAATAATAGTTGGTTAATAGACTTCAAAGCTTCAGGCACACTTAGGCAGAGTAATTAAATGGTAAGGCCTTTAATTATGTCAACTAATAGTGATACAAGTACCGAACATCGGGCATGATTATTTGGGCATCTCATTAATCGAGGACAAATAAAGCAATTGAAAAGAGAAAATTAACTATGCAGAAACAAACAAGGAATTGAACTGTTGAGTTGCATACAGTGACTTACCTTAGCAGGTTGAAGAGGCTCAGCGCAGCTCCTACTTCTCTTGCAAGGCTCCTTCCTAACATCTTGTACATGGAAATCCTCAATCTTATTTTCATTGCACCCCCTCTACAAGGTGACACAAACTAGTTACTCGTCTCTTTGGAAGATAAATATGCATACTTTCCAGTCTGTGAACACAAAAGGATGAGATTATAACAGAACAACACCACATAATGAAACATGTCGCATCTCTTGCACTTGCACACAATGAAATGAGCATTTACTATGTCTGCACTATGTAAAAACTAGGCATACCTTCGAACTAGATCTCCAGGTACTCCTGGAGAGCCCTCTTGTAGTGTATGACCAAACCTTTATGTCACCTATGAGTTAGACAAGGCCCCACTACAGCAGCCCTTAGTGTTTAAATCATTGACAAGCTCTGTTAGAGTGTTAGGTCAAGAACAGCAAGTAATCAAAGCAAACAGTCCTAGTATGGCTGGCTGATGCAAACTAACAAACAATCTTACATATCAAGAAAAGAAGCAAAGAAGGAGGCTTAAAGACCATCACTTGACTGACCAGATTTAAGGGGCATTTAAACATCATGTGAAACGTATGAACTAACATAAACATTGCATATTCCAGATTCTACAATGGAATGCACATGTATTAGGTTATGCCATGTATGATGATGCCTAAATATACAGATAGCGGCGAGGAGTGATTCATCATTGCACGCACAATTGAATTGCAGGTTAAGGGCCAGTTCGATTCCACCTTTTCAGGGCTTATTGTCAAAATAAGCCATAAAAGATGTAAAGAAGTCATTTTTGAGTTATGGGCTTGGGCTTAACTAATTTCGCTTTGAGGGGGGTGTTTTGCAGAACCTCACTAAAAATTGAAGGAAGGGGTATAGTGAAATGACTCGTTGTTCCGCCTATATTCACTCAAAATGCAATCACGACGCGCGTGTCACACGACCCTCAAGTAAAAACAAACACGCAAGCATTCATTGCCACGCCCGCTTGCATCTCCTCTCCCTTTCCTCTACCTCGATCCCACACTGCGAGCACTAGGGTTCCTCCAGCAAGTCGTCACCACCGGGTCCCATCCGCCTGGTCCTCGATGATGCTATGTCCAGCTAGGCTACATGGCCGGCGGGTAGGGGCAAATCTCCCTGGCTGCTCCTCTCTCTGGCGCCGCCCCTCATCTCATGGTCTCCAGCAGCTGCTCCACTGTGGTTCGTCCAACGCACTACTCTGACAGGCGCTACACAACTACGGCTGATGCCACACTGCGGCAGAAGGCACCTTATTCCCCCTCCCCTCCTCCCAGGCCATGGCCTTGAGGTGCTGTTGAAGGATGAGCTCATCCAACAAGGTGAGGATCTCCTCTGATTTTACAAATTTTCATTCGGATCCACTATACGATGAATTGCTATGAGCTGCTTCGCTGCCGCTATATGATGCATTGCTATGAGCTGCTCCTCCTGCTGCTATATGATGAATTTCTATGAGCTGCCTTGTTGTATGATGAGTTGCTATGAGCTGCTGCTGCTGCTATATGATGAATTGCTATGAGTTGCCGCTTTGCTATATGATGAGTTGCTACAAGCTGCTCCTGCCGCTGCTATATGATGAATTGCTATGAGCTGCTCCTGCTGCTGCTATATGATGAATTGCTATGAGCTGCTCCTGCTGCTGCTATATGATGAATTGCTATGAGCTGCTTTGCTAGTATATGATGAATTGCAATCGCTGCTGTATGATGAGTTCTTTGTGAGTGCCGCTTCGCTATATGATGCTTTCAGTGATGCTTTGCTATATGATAATAACCAGCCACTTGGACCATCAAATTTCAATAAATAATTGTTCTTCATTTAAATGTGGGTCATGCGTTCTTCGTTTAAATTAGGCAATGGGATCTCTATGGAAAACATTGACCAAAGTAGATTGTGTCAAGTAGATGGTATCTTTGTATTTGCATTTTGAGCAAATAGTGATGGTCTGTTTTCCTATCATATTAATTACTGCACTGGTTCAATTTGTGATATTTGCATGTCAAATTAATTTCCATATGGGCAGCAAAATGAAAAAAATATAATGCAATCTAGACTTTCCACTGATCATACCAAAGATAAGCTGAAAACGCAATGAAAAAAACTGGTTGGCTTATTACATGGAGCTTATATTCACAGGTGCTTATTTTCTTAGGATAACTCGTAATAATTGTCCCTAAGAAACTTGGCTAATAGAACTAGCATACAAATAACATGTCACGATGATTGCAATGGAGGAGTGACGTACCATAGCACACTGTATAGGCTCACCGCTGCCTCTCCTTTTTTTTGCGATGTTCCATGAAATTGCCACATACATCTTGTACTTTTTCATTGTGTAACCCTATCAGCAAGTTGACACGGCTAATTTCATACATCTCTACATGATACTACATTGCATATCCTTTGCGCATATTTAAACCACCAATTAACGATTGTGTGCATACCATAAACTCGCCACGACTCTGTATGCTGGACTAGCAGGCACTCTAATGGAGCCTAATGTAGTGCAATTGGAATTCCTACATGCCACCTACGATTTTGTGTAATGTATCGCCCTATTCCTAAATATATGTCTTCGTAGAGATTCCAAGTATGGACCACATACAGATGTATATAGATGCATTTTCAGTGTAGATTCACTCATTTTGCTCCATATGTAGCCTATAGTGGAATCTCTAGAAAGACTTATATTTAGGAACGGAGGTACGAGGTAGTATCATGTATGACATGTACATATCTAATTTAGCAGCCCGATGGTAGAAATCATTATGCGCACAAAGGGATTCTTGGTCGAAAATCCTAGCAAAGCATTTGGCGAGCCGCAGAACAATACAAGAGAGAGAGACGCTTACAAGATCGAGCAATGCCTCGATCCAGGATCTTGGTTGGGCAAGCTGTTAGATCGGAAGAAACATCGTCCTTGTAGTTTTGCCACCGCATAACAGTAACAAATGACCGGTTAGTATATTTGAAGTACATCGGGCAGGTGATCTTTGGGCGGGTTTAAAGGTGACAAGTACCTAGGCCGTGGCGGCGCAGCATCTCTCGAACGGTGGGAATTAGGTTAGAAACGTCGAGGGTGATGACGCCGCTACTTGTTGTCCGGGGTAAGGAGATCTAGAACCGTCGAGTAGGGTGTTTGTGGAGGGGCTCCGGTAGGGTGGACTACCATGTGGGCGAAGCGGATCTGTGGCCGTGGACGAGGACGTAGGTGAAGCTGCTCCGGTGGTTGGGTTAAGGATGGTGTCGACGATGCGGATCTGCGGCCGTGGACGGGGCGTCAAAAGCTGCTACGGTGGTTGGGTTAAGGATGGTGTCGACGATGCGAATCTGCGGCCATGGACGGGGCGTCAGAAGCTGCTCCGGTGGTTGGGTTAAGGATGGTGTCGACGATGCGGATCTCCGGCCGTGGACGGGGCGTCAGAAGCTGCTCTGGTGGTTGGGTTAAGGGTGGTGTCGACGATGCGGATCTGCGGTCATGGACGGGTCGTCAGAAGGTGCTCCGGTAGGTTGGATGAGGGTGCGAGGAAGCGGATCTGAGGCCGTGCACTTGTGAGTTGGCAAAGCGGCCCCGGTAGGGTTAAGAATGGTATGGCGGCTTCTCCGGTAGGGTTAGCGATGGTGTCGTGGCGTCTCCGGTAGGGTTGAGGAAGGTGTCGGCGATGCGGCTCCGGTAGGGTTGAGGAAGGTGTCAGCGAAGAGGATCAGAGGCCGTTGACGGGGGCATCGATTAGGCGGCTCCGGGGGTGTGAAAGCGTCTCCGGTGGGGTATCTGAATGAGCCGCAGCTGAATCTTGTGTGGTTGACGAGAGTACCGTGGCAGATCCGGCGCCGTGGACAAGGCCCGACTGAATGGGATTTAATGCAGTGGTGGATGAGCAGTCTAGTTGTTTCTAGGGGAGATGGGAGGGTAGATGCGGTCAGAAGTAGATCCGGCGAGGTGGGCCTTGTTGGCGATGAATGGGCTATAATGCCGGTGGATGAGTAGTCTAGGGTTTTGAGAGGGAGGGAGAAAGGGCGATGAAGTACGGACGGCGTGATGTAAGATTCTTTGGTGCTGTGGAGTTAGTCGTTTTTGCGGGAGGGGGAGAGGAAATGGGGTGCCGTGTAGTGGAGGAACCGGAAGTTACCAAAGCAGCCCGACCTATCATGTAGATGAGGCGGTATTGTAATTGTTGGTCTCTGTGCACCAAGGACAAAAGGGATTTCGCATGCTAAAGACTAAGGTGGCGGAAATTTTAGAAGGAGGCGGGAGATTTTGCCGCAGCTGGATCGCTCGTATCCAGTTTCAACTAATTTTAGACCGTACTAAGCGGGAAGGTCATGCTAGATGTGTACACGGGCACGCGTCGTGATTAATAACTGGTGTGAAGTCCGCCCCAGAAAAAAAGACAATAACTCCGGATGATGCGCCGATAACTTGGACGTTCACACGGGCGCGGCCAATCGTACAGGTGTAGTGGCGCGTTCACAAAAAAGGGATCAAATGCTAAGCCTATGTATTTCTCGTGTAAATAGATAATTTAGTGCCATTGGTTATTTACTTTAAACATAATGCATTGACGTGTTAGTGTAGAGGCGCACAAAAAGAAATGGATATTCTGGTCAGCTACTTAAAAGTGTTACCTCATATGATTACATAGCCTCCATTTCATAAATTGCGTACCCGTTGAATTCATATATGAATATTACATATATTACTTCAAAATAGAAACTTAAATCATCCAAGACTAATGAATTTGAATGCAAGAGTAACAATGGTGCATATACATGATAGCTACATTGGTTGTTTGAAGAAACATCACTGTAAGTTTGGCATGCACAACTGAAAAGGTTTATTTAAATAGAAACAAATGTGATATGTGAGTGTCCAATCTTTATAGCGTTGAATCAATATTGCACCTTTGGCCACGATAGAAAGTAGATATTGACTTATGTTCAAGCGATGCACGTCCACGATCGCTAGATAGTGATACGTGAATGAATTGTGCAATCTCTCTCACACGCATACATATCTCATTTCCCTGTGGGCATCGGAATCACACACGTGCACTTCATGTATTTCTCTCCCTCCGTCAGGGTTAAATTCGTCTTTCTACCCTGTCCTACAAGTCTCTCACACAGAAACACACACGCTCTCTATGTCTAACACGCCCACCCCTTTAATTTCGCCCACCCACAGCCACTAATGTCTCAAAGTATAATAATGTCTCTCACACATATGCTATCTACCTATCCCTTAATATAGCTAGATATGTGTCACACAAACTCCTTCTCCCTACTAGCAAGATGCCCATGCATTGCACGAAACATCAAGATGCATTTGTATGAGAAGTTTATCTCGTGGGAGAAAAGGATGAACGAGGGAATGCCTTATTTGCAAATGCGGAGAGGGGTGTGGGTATATTTTTGCAAAATTGCCATAGTTTCCTTCTTGTCCGTCAGATATAAATCGGATGGCCTATATTGCAGGATGGCAGGAACACCATCATCACCAACTCTGTTTTTTTATAAGAGTAGAGATATGTGAGTCTCACTGCCCCCCCCCCACACCCATACTTCCCAACACCGAAGGAGTAGGGTGACACCTCAATCTTGATACTAATCTATCGACTGGATTCTCTCTCAAACATACACCCACACACTACCCGGCACCGAAGGAGTAGGGTGGCACATCGATCTTGATAATAATCTATCTACTCCTCTTTCAAAAACAAACACACACACACACACAATCTATCTACCATGCTAGTTGTGCATCTGTGCCTACTGCGCACACTCTCGATACGTCTTTCTCTCCCTCCCTTCCCCCCCCCCCCACTATGACAGCAGAAGGGTGACAACTCGATCTGATCATAATCTGTCAATTGGTTTCTCTCTCAAACATTGTGTCTTGGTGCCTCGGTTGGTAGCCCCCTCGATATGTAGACTTCTCACGCGCGCACAGCTGTAGTGACGATGACGCTGAACCCAGTGTGCCTTGTTTTTACCGGCCTCATGTGATAGTTTTCACCCTGTTTTCTGTTAATTAACAAGGCAACCTTTTCTTTGTTACTACTAGTGAATCTGAAATCATTCAAGGCATATAAAATATATCACTTCAACCCAATTATCGCAGCAACTATTTTAAAATAAGTTAGCTAGCTGTCCGTGCGTTGCACGGAACATCAAGATGCATTTGTATGAGTAGTTTATCTTGTGAGAGAAAAGGTTGAACGAGGGAAGGCCTTATTTGTGAATGTGGAGAGACGTGTGGGTATATTTTTGCAAAATTGCCATAGTTTCTTTCCTATCCGTTAGATATAAATCCGACAGCCTATATTGCAGGATGGCACGCACACCATCATCACCAACTCTGTTTTCTACTCCCTCCGTCTGAAAATACTTGTCATCAAAATGGATAAAAAGAGATGTATCTAAAACTAAAATACGTCTAGATACATTTCCTTTTATCCATTTTGATGACAAATATTTCCGGACGGAGGGAGTATTTGTCTTTTTAGAGATTTCAACAAGTGACTATGACCGGACCTTACCAACATACTCAAAAAAGTAGTCCATAATTTTGATGTTACCCTCTTTTCTTGGCGGTGCAAAGGCCAACTGGATACCTCATAAATAAATCAAGGACAAATCTGACCCCTTCACGAAAAAGACATACGGAGCAAAATGAGTGAATCTACACTCTAAAATATGTCTACATACACATCCGTATGTGGTAGTCCATTTGAAATATGAAAAAGACAAATATTTAGGAACGAATGGAGTATTTATAAGAGTAGACATGGAGTTATATCTCCAGCATGGTCTACAACAAAAATGTGCTGGGCTGGTTAGCGCCGGATGCTTGCAACGCGATGACATGAGTTCGAATTCTGTCTTTTAACTATATATTTTTATATTATATATTACTCTACTTATTTAATATATACTTCTTTCGCTACTGTACTGACAATGGAACCCACAGAGTACTTAGAATACAAGATTAAGGATGGACTTGTTTCTTTTTAACTTTCTGTACGAATCTGTAGCCACTTGCAAGTCACATGTACACCGTACATGCAATTAACTTTTATAGAGGGACAATCATACAGCAATTAACTCAAATGGATTGGATGTCACTCTATTATTTCCAAGATAAAGAGCATCTCCAACGGCACCCGCAAATTTCCTCCCGCTTCCTTAAGTGGAGGATTTACATCAAACGCCCGGCAGACATTTTTACAACTCTACCCAACCAGATGAAATTCGTGCAAACACGGACTGATTTCATATAAGCATGAAGGATTTCATATAAAAAAGCCGGATCTTCATATAAACATGATGGATTTCATTACATTTACATGAACTAAGAGGTGCCAATCCGGCTCTCTTGTATAATTAATACTCCCTCCGTCCGGAAATACTTGTCCTAGAAATGGATGTATCTAGACTTATTTTAGGTCTAAATGGCCGCCCGCGGATCCCTTTGTCTTCCTCATATCTGTCAGACACTTGCGGGGTCGATGAAGGTCCTCGGAAGAGACGAAGCAGCAAAGAAACCACCTGAATCCGCGGTTGTTGCCTTGGCGGTGGCCTTCATGGGTCCCAAGTGGCGGAGGCCTCCCGTGTTCTACTTCTCCTTGATGATGGCGGCGGACACGGAGAAGCTGGCCACCGACTCGTCGCTCTCCACGCACTCGGCTTCTGTCTCTGCCTGCATGGCGCTGCCGTAGGCACGGGAGGCGCGCCCACAGGCACGGGAGGCGCGGCCACCGCAGACACTGGTGGCGCGGTACGAAGCGGCAGCGACGGCGCCCGCACCGGCATGCTCGCCGCCATGCCGGCGTGGAGCAACTCGCCACTCCTCATCGAGCTGAACTGGAGAGGCGAGTTGCTGAACCACGCGCCTGCTTGGGGCGGCAACTGGCTCCGTCGGGCCAAGCGAGGTTGCTTAAGCACCGAGTGGCCTCGCCCTTATCCGGAGGGCTTGGCGGGCCACCCAGCCGGGTAATATGCCGGAGAACGGCTCATCGGAAGCCATCGGAAGAGTGGAGAAAATGGTGAAGGAGGAGATGGGGGACCGGCGGAGGGGTGCGATTCTTGCCCGCTGTCTATCTGGCCTCGTGTAAATAGAGGGCGGACGGTAGGAGCTTGGCTGGCGTCTGGCCTCGTTTAAACTGAGGCGGGACGGAGGAGCTCGGCGGTGTTGCGTTTAATTCCGGCCCGCTCATGAGCAGACGTCTGGCGGAGTAGGATTCTCGGTTTGCATGCGGGTTTAACGGAGGGTTTAATGGAGGCGCCCGGGCGTGCAGCGGTGGCCTTGATTATTCGATTCGATTTGACAAAGATAATGAGCCGTCAAATCACAAAGGCCCTCGCCTCTCGTGAATCGACCGAGCTAGACTGCCCGCCCTCTAGCCTTTTAAAAATGTATATACTCCACTTTTGTACAGTAGTAGTATCGATGGATTGCGCCATGGAGCAAAACTTGAAATTAAAAAAAAGGTGGTACATATAGAGAGCGCTCGCCGCCAAATTATGCATATAGTACTATTAAAAAGGCTTGTCACAATAATGGTGTCCAGCACAAGTGCACAACCCACCCCTCAAATAAAACTAAGCACCTGGAATTCTTTGACAAAACTAAGCACCCTGAAATTCTTTGACAACTAAACTGCTGGCTATATGATGTTGGCCATATATATTGTATGTATATAATGTGAAGAAAGCAGTGGTAGTACTATACCAACTAAAAGATGAAATGTAAGAAATACTAGTAATATACGTCTTTGAAGAGTTAAAGTAACAAGAAGAAACATAACATAGTTACTGGGGGCTCAGCACAACACACCCCTCAAATTAAATTAAGCACACCTGAAATTAAACTTTGCAACTATTCCGGTAGACACTGCATTAGAACCACCATGAGCAACGACACTGCCACCTTACTCGGAGTCCTCAACTTCGTCCTTGTCCCTCTTCCTCTTGGCCGATACTTCTTTGCTTGAACCGCACACTTGGCTGTTGTTCTTCATCCAACCCTTGTAGATATTGAAGCAAAGGTATCCATCCATTGCAGCGTAGTGGATGTGGTCTATATCTAGTACATTCAGCTGCCATGCATGACGATGAAACGTGTATGGAGGTTTCTCCAGTTTACCGTACGAAGGATGAACCATGGCTCCTGCCAGTCAGCGTGAAAGGCTGACGAGAGGACACCAGGCGATTCTTCTGGAGGTCGAAGGTGTTGCCTACAACGAGGCCTATCCGACACAGGACTTCTTTGTCGTTACCAAATTCTATAGTAACGAATTTGACTAGGTTGCTCTCGAGGAAGTCCTTAAAATCCTGGCACTCAACGTCGGCATGGCATATGTGGTAGACCAAGCATAAGTCATGCACGCAAACCTGGATCACGATGGGCTTCTTCCTCTCTTCGTACTTTAGATCCTTCTCTCGTCCCAGGACTGTGATGTACTCAACATCTAGCCCAGCGACCCACTCATCATCTGAGTCTTCGAACATGCGTCTGAAGCGAGAAAGGCATCCTTTCACCGTCGCGGAAGAACGGGTGTAGATGACGTCGAACTCATCGCCGGTGATCGTTCTAACCTAGTACTCACCGCCGATCGGGGAGATTTGGGACGCCATGGATTTGGGAGGAGGGTTAGGATTAGTGAAACTGCCGTAATGTGAATGGACGGGACGACTAGGAGCGAACCGCCGTAGTATTGAAGGGCGTGCAGGGACGAGTAGGAGCGAACTGCCGGCGTGCGAACGGCAGGGTAGTGGCTTTCCATTCTCCCATGATACGGGTTTCCGAGAGCCCTTGGATCTGAGATCGAACGGTTGCATGGCGTGATTCTAGACCTATGGGTGAATATCCTATCACGGAGGGTTATTACGCAAATTTTCAGCAACTTAGCATGCGATCGTTTGATCTCAGATCCAAGGGCTACCAAAGAGCCCGTATCGTGGTAAATGCCTACCACGACCGTGGTCGCTTCGTCTTGGTCGCGCCCTTGGAGATTTAACACGGTGCGTTAGGCTATCTGATGTTGGCATGTCATACATAGTCATCACTTAGTCACTCATACTACACCAAGGTTTTGGCTATAAGGTTGGCTGTAAGTGTATTTTTTACTTCTCTCTATCTCTTTCTTACGTACTCCCTCCGTCCCATAATATAAGAACGTTTTGACAATGGTGTAGTGCCAAAACGTTCTTATATTATGGGACATGTGGAGTACTAGTATTTATTGCATTTGCCAAGGAGTGACCTCTTCCAATGAAATGGTGTTGCTAAGTTTGCTTCATTTAATTAGCTATAGACTCAAAATTGTCTTTTCACCTAGGTACACACGCTTAGCACCTGCTTTCTTCCTTGGGTCACCAAACTAGTCTCTCTCTTCTTGATTAACTTGCCACATCGGACTTTATGCCTATGTGGCAAGCTTAAGCACCAGAGGAGCAAGTAAGTACAATAGTGCGCTTTACATGGCATTTTTGCATATGTGGAGGAAAGAGAGGCAAGGAAAAAGTGGAGAAGTGGGCTCTCATGCAAGAGCCAGCCTCTACTACTACATGGTGGAGCATTTGGAGAGGCACCTGTATGGAGGTGGTCAGGAATCAGGAGACTCACGCCGGTCGTAGCGCCACAGTTAAAATGACAATGGCAAGTCAAATCACGGGGCCCCACCTGTCCAGCAGTAACTCACTGTCAAATCACACAGCCCTATGTTTGCAGCAGCCTACTCCCTCGTCTTCTCGCGTCTCTGTCGAACCGACTAGGCGGAACTGCCCCGCCTACCGCGCAGGAAAAGCCCGCGCAGTATACTCCCTCCGTCTAGGTGACCAAGGTGGAGAGGAAAACGAGAGAACTTGGGTTATTCCTCTATTTATGTCAAAAATAAGAAACAATGTGAGAGTTAATGCACCACGCCTATGTGTTTACTACTCCTATTTGGTTTTCGTAAGATGACTTAATACTCACCTAGACGGAGGGAGTATTCGATTTGACAATGGCGCGCAGTTCTCGTCTGGCTTTAATGCAGCGTGGGAGGGAGTAGCGGTTCTGATATGTTGAACGGCCAATGCATCCTCCTTCAATTAATGCATGAGGGAAGTGGAGGAGGAGGTCCAGGAAAGGAGGCTGCACGATGTGAATGCAACGCAGATTTGCCCTCATATAAAGCGCCCTCCATTCCAATGCATCTACCACATCGTACGCACCTAAGCATTTGCCTAAGCACCTACACTAAGCGCAAAAGAGCTCACTCCAGACCCATGGCGGTGATGCGCGTGAGCGGCCAGCGGCTGCGCCAGTTGGTCCATGACGCTGACCTGCGGCATGGCGCCGAGGATCGTCTCCAGACGGTGTTGGAGACCGGCTGGTGGATGGCCTCCGTCGACGCCAACTACAACTCTTAGTTGGACCAGATGATTGTTGCCACCAGCAACAAGTTCATCGTCCTCAAGAAGCTCGCGGACAACATTGCCGTACTCCTCCAGCCCACGCGCCCGGGCTCCTCATTGCCTGCCATCCTAATCAGCCTCCATGGCCGGAACCTCTTTCAAGCACTGGTGGCCCCTCTACTGACCGCCACGCCACGAAGAATGTCCACTGAGGTCACGCCGCTCAGGCGCTCGCCTCGCAAGAATTCATCGACCTACACATCCACGTGTACGAGCAAATCGTGTACATAGGTATCTACAAGGCCAGCGAGGACGCCACGATGTTGGCCTTCCTCAACCGGTTGGAAGCCTTGGATGCCTTTTGTCGAGAAGCACCTCGACCTCGCCACAAAAGCCGCCGCTCCTTAGCCGCCGGTCGGTGGCTCGGCTCACTAAGTTGAGGAGGAGGAGGTCATACGTTCGTGGATCCATCTTTCTTCTTACCTTCTGTAACCACCACTGCGATTGCATCATCGTGGCCTTAATTCTTATTGTGTTGTTGCATTCTTGTTCTAGTCAATACCTACATGTGCGATTCCTTTGCTTAATTATATGCATCACTGTAACTAGTACTCCATCCGTCAATTTATAAGTTGTGCTTACCTTTTCCATCAACTTCGTTACAGCAGCGGGCATCTTGCTAGAAACACTAGAATATGTTTATATAATCCGACGTGATAGTCCATTTGAAATCTCAAAAGACAAATATTTAGGTACGGAGGGAGTAATATATTAGGAGTATATCAAAACAATAGTGATTTCTTTCAAGTTTGTGAACAAATACTACTATTCTACTACTTTGGATCCGTGCATAACGCGCGGGCACATTGTCGGTAAAAGGAAAAGGTCTGCCGCGTTCAGTGTCGCACCCCACACGCCCGGGAATCGAGTACAACACGGCCCGTCGGCACGACGCATAGCGTAGCGAAGGCGTGCTGCCTCGCATTTTCACTTTCATGTGGGACCGCCGTTGAGCAAACCGACACCCCGCCCGCTGGGTTGGAAAAGCGAAGCGAGGGAAGATCTAGGCTGTAGCACAGAAGCCAAGAAATTTGGTGTCAGATGGGTCTCGTTGATAGAGTAGGAGCATTCCGTACTAGTACTACTCCTACTAGTACCAAGTTTGTAATCCTAATACTATATTACTACTACAACCACTATACAACTAGTAGGTACGTGCACGGCACAACATCGTAGGAACAAAAAACGGGAAGATCTTGTTTTGGGTGATTTATGTTTTTTTAACCAACGTACTATGAATAATATAATGTGGGGGGCACCCATGAAGCTTATGTGGCTTGGTTGCATGGCTACGGAAGGTTAGAGAAAAATAAATAGATAATGTGTTTAGAGTGCACTCCACTAAATAGATATACTTTGGATCCATTGCAACGGACTGACACATCTATATCTATACCCCCTATATAGTGTGTGAAAAACTTTGAAAGTCGGTCGTTGGATGAAGCCAATCCGACGGTACAAAGATGGAAATCCGAGCACTACTGGCCGTTGGATATCATCCACCAGATTCTGCCACATGCATAATCTAAAAGACTCCATGGTTGAACTTAATTCATGACTAACTTTGCCACAACTAAGCTTAGGCAAAGTTATTAGTTCTTCAAAATGAGAGCCACAAGTTGGCAAGCCTAAGGGAATCTTGTCACATTTTTTGTGTGTATGTCATGTGGGGCCTTAGTGTGGCTTGCCTAAGGTGTGGCTTGAACCAAACACTCACCTAAGTTAATCAAACTTGCCTAACCTTACATTCCACCAGATTTTGCCACATGTTAGAATCCAGAAAGCTCCACATGTAGAAGCATAATGCACAAACCACCAGAATCTCATGTGTGCAATGCACGTGTACCTTACTAGTACTAGTTGGTAGTAGCAAGAAATAAATTCTAGTTTTGGCACGAGCTCGTACTACGGGAGCACCACAAGGCCTGCCGCAGGCATTTCCCTCTCGGGGTCCACGGGAACGAACTTCAGTGGCTTAGTGCCCGTCCTATGAATTAATGACATGCGGACCTTAAATGCGGCTGGCCCACATGTCATTCTCATGGTGGTGGCATGGTTCGCGACTCACTCGTTCGAGATGAACCGGCCGGTGGTGGCGTGGCCATGGCGAGGGTGCCACAGCTGGGCGTCGGGGCGTTACGAGGCGTAGATGGCCACACCGGCGGGTACTACCTGTAGTACATAAGTACTCCAGCTAAGGATTGATGCCCGGGATGAAATGTGTCACAGCCGCTGGATGAAAATTCGATGGTGCGGGAGTACGGATCGGAGCACAGCAGCGGAGCAGGCAAACCGCGTCCAATCGGGTGTGTCTGTGGTAGAAAGTTGATGGTCGCCGCAGTTCAGCTGGCCCGCATGTCATGCACACAAAGGCAGAGGAGCGGTGGGGCCGAGAGGGATGAGGGGCACGTCGGGGGGATGAGGATACCCGGCGAACAATCCTACCATTATGTCATCGACATGTGGGACCCATAAGCATGGGTCCCACCGCCGTCAAGGAAAGGCAGGGCAAGGCGGTGATAGCCACGCCGGAGGATCCATGTCCACGCCGGGGACGCCGTGGTCGTGGGTTGGAGCGGCATCATGGGAATCGCGTGTGGGTGTGGCAATGGTAGAAACAAGAAACGTGATGGTCGTCGTGGTTCAACTTCCATGGACAAGCTGTCATGTCTGCTGACACATGTATATCAAAACTAGAGTGTTTATATTTCAAGCATGTGAACAAGTATTATTCTACTACTTTGGATATATTGCAACGCACGGGCCAGCACATTGGTAGTAGTAGTGTCCATCTCTATCTCTAGAGGCCTTCCCTCGTTCATCCTTTTCTCTCACAAGATTAACTACTCATACAAATGCATCTTGATGTTCCATGGAATGCACGAGGATGTTTCCTTAGGGGTCTCTCCAGCGCGGCGTGGCCGTAGTTGCAATTTGACGCCCCTTGAGATGTCGACATTGAGGGGCACTCGGATTTCCTCCGATGAGCAGGTAAGATGAGTTTGATCACGTAGTAAATGCATTCTAAAGACTACTTCCGTGTCCATTTCCTAATTCTCCCCCTGCCCACTGTTTCATAGGTTAGGCTCGGTGCAAGTGGAGATTGGCTTGCATATGTACGGGAGGGTACCAACATCAATTTGCACAACATCAATTTACAACGGTGACACCGTTCCCGTAGAACCTTTGTCCAACATTGGGATCAGCCATGCAACGGGCCACCGCATGAATTGGTACGATGGAACCACGATGAGATTGAATAAGATAGCACGAACCTTGCACATGGCGGTCAAAGGCGGACCATGTTTGTCATGCGCCGATTTGTTGCCGTACGAGTAGGAAGACGCTGTGCTACTTTCTAACCGCATCTTCGCGGTGACAAACCAGGGGAATTATTTTGTATGGGACACATCCAACCATATACTCCCCCTCTCTCCCAGTTTATTTGTTTTGAATCTTTTCGTTTTATAAGTTTCAAATTCAAATTTAAAGCTCCCCATCACATGTTGAGATTACAATGTTCATTAAATCGCTATGCATGTATAGTAAAGAAACAAATCTCGAGTTTGGCACGAGTTAGTGTTATTGGGAGCACCACAAGCCTGGCGCAGAGTTACATTTCCCTCTCGGGGCCGTCGGGACTGAGCTTCAGCTTTACTACACCTACCTTTGAGTCAATAACATGTGGACCCGATAGGTGACTGGTCCACATGTAATGCTCCCAGAGGCGAGGGGCGGTGGGGCCAAGAGGGGTGAGCCGCAGGTCGGGGACGTGTGGTTTCATGGGTTCGAGCGTCGTGGAAATCGCGGGTGGTTGTGGTAGAAACTTGATGCTCGCCGCATTTTAGGTGGCCCACATGTCATGCACACAAAGGGAGAGGGGCGGTGCGGCCGAGAGGGGTGAGGCGCACGTCGGGGGGTGTTGTGTCATGGGTTGGAGAGGCGTCGTGGGAATCGCAAGATGAAACATGATGGTCGCCGTAGTTGAACTTCCATGGCCAAGATGTCATGTCTACGGACACATGCACTACATACCGATCACTGGAAGGAGTAGCAGAGAAAGCTATATATGCGGATAAATAGTTCCTTATAGTCAGACGGACCCATGCTACTACTCTGTTCCAAAGACACGCACACCATCGAAATAGTCCATCTATATCAATATACATCGAGAGGGAATAAATTTTTTTACAAGAGAGGAAATAGTTCATCCATCCATAATGCCCTCCTGCTGGTGCAGCCTTTTCTTCTTCTTCTTCTTCTTCTTCTTCTTCTTCTTCTTCTTCTTCTTCTTCTTCTTCTTCTTCTTCTTCTTCTTCTTCTTCTTCTTCTTCTTCTTCTTCTTCTTCTTCTTCTTCTTCTTCTTCTTCTTCTTCTTCTTCTTCTTCTTCTTCTTGTTATCATTCTCTGTGGGAGACGGATTCGCAACAAGCTCTTTGGACCTTGCAGCTATCTCGAAACTCACACGGGCATCGAGGGCAGCATATTTTATCCGCTCGTACGTCAAGGGATAATTCTCCCATCCAGACGACCCTAATGCCACCGTCTCGTCACCCTTCTGAATATTTGTACCGAGCAAAAAATTTGCTATGTCGAATAGGGATGGTGTCCGTTTATCACAATCTTCTACAAGAATTTTGATTCTGGTTTGTAGGTCAGCGATGCTTTTCAAATCAAGGTTGTACGGCTCCAGCTTCTGTTTGTTCCCTTCGATAGCTGCCCCACAGAAGTATACGTCCTCCTGAGAAAAGAAATCGTGAAGCTCACCTGGTATGGAGGGCGAGTGTATGATGTGGTACACCAAAACATCATCTTCGAGGCACAGCTGAAGGATGGCGGCGCGCTGGATCTGCGTCGAGACCGATGACCCTCGTCTCTACCTTTTCGAGGGAGTTGGATACATTGTTGATCCACTGCCGAACAACCCTTGGGTGGACGGTGAAGGTGGCAACTATGCGCATCGAGCCTTCAACGAGGACATGTTGGACGCTAAAAACTTGCATCTCGATCTCTTTCGCCATTTGGAACCGCTGGAACGGAGTGCTATGGTTTGGAGAATTAGGATTAGATGGCTAGTCTAATCAAGTAGTAGATGATTATTTAAAGAGGTTAAAACAATGTGAACGCAGTGGGGTTTGGATGAAAATGAAGATGAAGGGGAGGTGAAGAAGTCGAGGAGAATCGGTTCCCGATGGAGAAGTAAATGGGAGAAGTGGCATGCATGCAGTTGATTAGGCGGCTAGGTAGACTAAACGAAAAGGCTATGCGGGTAGGCGATGAGTCGCACTGTTCAGTACGTGCCCATCCTTCCTGATAGGTGGGACCTATGCAAACAGATAAAAAATGTGTCGTAGTTTTTTTTTGAGCACGTGAGTGGGAGACACAACATTCTCTGGTTAAGGAATACTCCCTCCGTTTAGGTGTGTATAAGTCACCTTATGAAAATCAGGTTTTCCCAAAACCTTTAGGCGTGGAGCATTAACTTCCCGCCGATCCCCTACCAGCCTCGTTAGCCGTTCTCTTCCTTCGCTGCCGCGTTCTACCTTTCCATTTTTCCTCTTCTCAAGTGTGGAACGATGCGCATGCCGTCCTTGATGCACCAGAATGACCACTTTGCATGCATCGCGGGGGCATTGATTGGGCATGCACGAGAATTTGGTTACGCTCGCAATATGGATGATACGAACGATGAAGTGAACAGGCATGCTAGCACGGGAGACCTATTTCCGCTATACAACATCGAGTACTCATGTTCCTACTAGTAGTATTAGTAGTAGTAGTACAACTGTGGTACACTTGATGGTCAAAATACTATTCATCCAGTCCTCACGGTGAAGTGACAACACCCTGCGCCTGACACTAGTCCAGGCGGCGTGTTCGGGTTACCAAAGTCAACCTCACCCTGTGCATTGTGCAGTCTGTCACCGCTGCTGTACAACACATTGGCGCCTCGCCTCGTCTCCCTCTCCGCTCCCATAGCACCACTCCATCTCCATCTCCATCTCCTTCTCCGTCTCCGTCTCCGTCTCCATCTCACCATGCCTCGCGTGCATCGCCGCCTCACTCGCCTCCCCTAGTACCACTATTCCCTCGCTAGCCGCCTCCAAAGACCGACATCCTTCTCCCCGTAAATCAAGCCCCTTCCAAACTCCACCATGGCGAACGCGAACCGCTGCAAAGATCCATATGAGCCGCGATTGGAGCAATCTCCCAAAGTGACATCCTCGACCTCTGTTGTTCGTGGTATGGATATGTTGAGCGCCTCGCGGCTGGCTGCATGCTCGAGGACATGCACACGGCCATCGTCCAAGCGAGGCCTAAGCTTTTCAAGACACCCTGCTTGCTGCTATCTGGTCTTGCGAGATTGGCTCACCATGATACGGAGGCGTGCATGATGCCCCTCGACTTCAATCCGATCTCCATTAGCCAAAACTTCTTTGCAGGTATGTAGTGGGCCGCCGTACATCATTTCCCTCTACATCGATCTGATCACCATTGCCCGAAACTTCTTGGTAGGCATGAACTCCCACTGGATGGCTGCCTTCAGAGAAGACGGTAAAAAGTTGGTGCTCGTGAACTTCCAGATCTCCCATGAGATTATCCTTCCTTCGTTGGATTATATAGAGTATTACCATCGTGGTCCAAGTCATCTAGATCACTACGTCAGTTGGACGGACCTTGTTTTGCAGAAGATTGTAACCTGCCAAGTGCCCACACGACATGCAACTTACGCAGACTTCAAGCTAATTGCCTTGTTCGACCGCGGACTCGCCTATCTTTACGCCGGTGCCTTCTTTAGCTGGAGACAACTCGGCTCGCAGTGGATCATCGTCAAAGCTGATACACACTTCTGTGATGCTATTGAACACAATGGCATCATCTACGCGATCGACAAAGCAGATGGCACCACGTATTCTTTGGGACGGCGCGTGTAAGTTGTTTCCATCTCATGTTAATGATGACGCCATGACACTGTTTAAACTTTTTGTGATGATTGGCATATCCCTGTTTGAGCAGAATTTGAGTAGAACTATGGCAATGTATTAGAGACGCCCAGCTATATTTGGAATGAGTTAATTCATGCGATTGTGACCATGTCATTACAGCCAATTTGTACCCTGAATAATCCAACGGTTAGGAATATATGGATATTATCCTTATTTTATAGTAATCTATATACTACTACTAAATATGAGTGTGTATCAATGGCCATGTTAGTTTCCTCATTTTCATGATGTATAAACATGCACCACACTGTTGGTTTCATCTAACCATACATTAGGGAAGTAAATGTGCATATGGAGAACTCTATATTTCGAAGTAGTGAAATACTGCAATGCTTACCATGTGTACATACCTATATTCGCCCTTCAACAATCAATGGCTAGAATAATATCCTCACAAAAATTTTGCCCATAGAACACAAGTATATAACAATGCATGGTCTGTTAGTTACCTTGAAGAATTTGTTTGTGAGGACAGAACATGATTACTCCCTCCGTTCCCAAATATTTGTCTTCCTAGAGATTTTAACAAGTGACTACATACGGAGCAAAATGAGTGAATCTACACTCTAAAATATGTCTACATACATCCGTATGTTGTGTCTATTTGAAATGCCTAGAAAGACAAATATTTGGGAACGGAGGGAGTACATAACATGCATGACATGGTAGTTTCCTGTGAAGAATCGATTGCGAGATAACATGAGTATAACCATGCATGGCACTTCTATATTTTCGAACTCGGTATACATTTCCCTGTATTTTCCTCCCAGCCCAACAGGACATATCAATGTCGTTCCTTGCATTATCCTACTCATACTCTGAACAATGCTGATCTTAAATTAACAATGCCTGTCCTTTTTGATATGATGCAGTGTCCCTATAGTTACTGCCCTTTGTAATCACACCACCTTTGCCAAAAACATGGAAGCACAACTGGTTCCTCGCTCGATCAGACGACGACAAAAGACTGATGATCATTCAGACACATGAGCCGGAAAAGTTATATTGCAAAAACCCCACTATATACAAGAACCGTGTAATACGTGAGTATCCGGATAGTGGCTGTTACGTCTATGAGCAGGATACCAGCTTGTTGGGTCCTTTAGGATTTTTTTAGTTGGAGACGGGTAAACAGCCTTGGTTCAAAATCTCTGTTTCTCGGACTCAATTATCCGATTAACCAGGAGATCACCGTTGGCCAGGACCTTGATGGCAGAGAGGCTTTGTTTGCTATGGAAAATTGTATCTACACGGCGAGCCCTAGGAGTTCAGGAGCAATCTCCCCTAATTGTCAACGATACAGCCTGCAGCCAAAAGAAGGTGAGAATGACAAAGGCATCCGGATTAACTTTGATCCTTGGATGTCTCAATTACGACGAGCGATGATGTGCTTCAAGCCTTGAGGTTGATAGGTAATTGGGCTGTTGCATCGAAGGGTGGAGTACCGGTGTCTCCGGATCACCGGTCATTTGAAGCGGGGCTGCAAATTATGATTGTGTTGGATCATCTCTTCGAATGACTTTGTTGTCTTTGCTGCTGGTTCTGGATGGGTAGTTCTTTCTTTTGTTATGCATATTCCTTGTCATTTGGTCTTCCTCGTCTATGTCACTCTTACTATGTAATAGTTGCTTCTGTTTAGAATGTCATTCTTGTCTGGATCACAAGAGTATGAGCGCTGCAGATGGGTGCGTTTTGGTGGTGTAGTAAGACTTCTTATGAACTATCATGTCTTGCTGTTTATGTCAGTAGTAGTCACTAGTCAGTGTTTGAATGTTGTATATATCATTGTTTCGAACTGTTTATTGTCTCGAACTACTGGTGGGCTAAATGAGGGCATCACCATTCTCCAGTGTTTAGAGTATATCTCCTTTTTTCAAGTTATATAATCTGAGCTCAATGTCTTTTCGATGATGTACACTTGTTTGGGCCAGTGAGGTGTCGTTGAATATGGGTCGAGTAGTGACGCAATGCCAAACAGGTCAATTATGACTCTCGTGCCGGGCTCTCAAAAGATCACGAAAAAAGGCTGGGCTCTCCAAAAAGAAAGAATAAGGACTCTTAGGCCGACATGTGGGCGCCACCGGTGTTTTAGATGCGCTTGGCGCCATAAAACATATTGGCGCGTGCTCGAAATTCATGCTACCTTTTCATCCCTAGTCTCCCGCCCCGCCCCCCCCACTGGAATCTCGATTCCTACACCAGTTCCCCCAAAACCCCCACCAGTACTCCCGGTACGCAAGTGCACTATCATGTCACCGGGCAACGCGGATCTCCGAGCCCGCGATCCGGAGGTCCGCCCCGCCTTGGTCGCTGCGTCTTTGTCGCTCAGCAGTGGCATGGCGGCGCTTGACGACCAGTTTGGCAAAAGTGCTTGATGGCAACCATCAACGACGACCGGCCTCCCGTCTCGCCGGACGACCTTGTCAAAGCTCTTGGCATTGCGCACGGCATCCAAATAAGTGACTTGCTCATCGAAGTCTGTCCGCCACCGGCTGATTTCTTCGTCAGGTTCCGGACAACTTTCGACTGCAGTCGTGTGTTCGAATCTTCCCGGCATTTGTTCTGCAATGGCGTGCTGGTGAGCTTTGATCGGTGGCACCGGGATGGGGCTCGGTGCCCTCTGAGCTTGAGTTTTAACAAAGCTTACCTTCCATGGCATGGATCGTAGTGCTTGGAACAGCGAGTCCATGAACAAGCTTATCAACGACCTTGGAGGTGAGCTCGTAAGTATGTTTGTTCCTCCAGACAGCTGGGCTCTGACGGTTATGGCATGGATGAAGAAGCCGTCCACCATACCGAAGGTGATTGGTGTTGAGATACCAGTGCAGGAATCGGGGTTGTACTATTCGTTGCCACCAAGGCCGCCGCGGACCATGTTAGGGTTGTACCTGTATCGAGTGTTCGTGCATGTCAAAGAAGTGGTCAATCCATCAATCGAAGTCCTGCCACCGCCGCTGGTGCCAGGGTCCGTCGACGACGTCCATTAAAGGAGTCAACGTCAGACTTTCTCCGTGTTGCTCGGAACGATGGATGGCACAGGGCCTCCATCGCGCGGCAGAGGCCACTGCTTCTTTGGGAGAAGAGGCAGGGATGGCTGCCTGGATGTGCTCCAATTTGAGGTAACAACTGAATCTTGTCAGATACTAGTTAAATCCGAGCTATGGGTGTGAAGCACTGATATGCCCGTACATTTGATTGTGACCTGTTCTAATTTTGTACCTGAACTTTTTTTAGAAAGGGTTGTACGTCAACTTAATGTGCTAGCAGAACTTATTGTGTTGTGCATGCATTTTCTTTGCACAACATTCAAGATATTTCCCTGTCATTGATAAAGACGGTGAACCGTTATGTACGACTTCGTTGGTTTCAACATAGCCCTTCTCGTAGCGATCCACTACTTCCATCCTGATTGTGCCGCCTGCGTGACATTTTTGTATGCAAGTTCAGTGTGCTATGATGTTCTATATGATTGTGTCAACTATATAAGTTTTTACTGAGCATCAGCAATGCATATGGCTGAAAGATGTATTTACGAGCATCGACCGATGGGTCTCTCTCTCTATCTCTCTCACACACACACACGCACACACACACACGCGCGCACACGCACAAGTGGGACCCGTTGAATTATTTATTTGCTCGTGACAACTTTTAATTAGGTTCCACTGTAATCTAACTTTTTTCTTAAGTTATTAACTGAGCTCAGTGACTTCAAAAAGTTGTCTGAAGCCTTGTTTGGGCCTTTCCGGCGTCTTTGAATGTGGGCTGAGTAACCATCTTAGGTTGTACTTTGTACTACATGTGCTTTTTTGAACATCGGCAATGCAACAGTGACGAGTTGTACACAATATCCGGGTCAACTTTGTTATTCTCCGCCCCGCTAGGCTGCAAACTTTCCTAGGAGGTATGCATTAGGCTTAACAAGAAAATGGACTTTAAGAAATAATAAATGGGATGTAATTATAATAACTGGACAGTTACTATGCACCAAACACGTAATTAGTTTGAAAAATATATTATTTTTGGAATTTGAAAATTTTAATTTCATTACTTGTTGCGCGTGCAATATTTCGTTGGATTTTAACGTAATACAACTTTATTTTGAAATTATATTTAACTTGACTAGAAATTTCGGATAAAAATATTTCAAATCCCATCAAAATGTGGGAATTTTTTTTAATTCTGTTTTGAGCGGTTGTTTGAAATTATTAATCGTTGTCCTAGCTAGAAGTTGGGCTGTACTTTTAACAAACTATAAATGGGCTGTAGTAAATTCCATTAGAATTAAAAAATGGGTTGTACATTCTTACAAATCGCAAATGGGCTATATGTTCTCTGCCAAATCCGAAGTGGGCCTACTAAGTTGACGCTGCATCAAGAGCTTTGTCAACTTAGTCAATATAAACGATTCTAGCTGCAGTGATAAATGACGATGTCCATCCAACGGCCGTAGTGCTTCTTCAACCTCTGGTCTTCTTGCTCCAGCCGCCCAAAGCAGCGCTGGTCGTGTCGCGTGCTCCTGCCTCCCGTGGCCGGCTGTGATGCCGCGGAGGCCTCACCGCCCCGTACTACTCCCACCGCTGGCCAGGCCATCCCTCTACTCACCCACATCCCCTGTTATTCTGCGGCGACGGCAGCCTCACACCGCAGCCGAACGGTGAACCTCAGATTCTCTCCGCGCAGCTTCCACTGTGTCTTCCCGGCTCCACGCCATCCCCTTCCTAGGCCTCGCGCCGTCCAGACCACCGCCTGGTGCTCTCGGTGCGGCGTGGTCAACGTGGTCAACGAATCGACTTCCATCGAAGAGTCATGTACGTGGAGAGGCCGACACCGGGTCCAGGCGGCCGCAAGGAAGTGCCTCCTTATTACGCGCAAAATAATTATTCCTCCACCTGACAGCAGGGACCCACCGGACGGGCCACCTTATTTCGCGAAAAAAACGTTCCCCCTGACTGCTGGGACCCACCGGACGGGCCAGCGTATTTCGCGAAAAAAACGTTCCCCCCGCTGTCAGCTTGGACCCACCGGAAGTGCCTCCTTATTATGCACAAAAAAATGAACACTCCCCCTACTAGCTGGGACCCACCATGGTGGGAGGCTGACTTGTGGGCCTACTAAGTTGACTCGAACGGGGGCCTTTGTCAACTTTAGTCAATATGAATGATTCTAGCTCGAGTGACCGTACGATGTCCATCCTACGGTCGTAGTGCTTCTTCAACCTCTCGTCTTCTTGCTCCAGCCGCCCAAAGCAGCACCGGTCGTGCCGCATGCTCCTGCCTCCCGTGGCTGGTCAGGTTGCCGTGGAGGCCTCACCGCCCCTACTATTCCCACTGGCGGGCCTGCGGCAACGGCAGCCTCACACCGCAGCCGAACCGGTGAACCTCGATTCCTCTCCGCTGGCTTCCACTGCCGCGTCTTCCCCGTCGTCCCCTTCCTAGGCCTCCCCGTCGTCCACCGCCCTAGTGCTCTCGATGCGGCATGGTCAACGTGGTCAAGGAACGACTTCCATCGGACATGGACTGTACGTGGAGAGGCTGACAGCTGGGTCCATGGCCGCAGCAAGGAAGTGCCTTCTTATTACGCGGAAAATAATGATTCCTCCACCTGACAGCTGGGACCCACCGGATGGGCCACTATATTTCGCGAAAAAAACGTTTCCTTGATCCGGGACCCACCAGGCTACATCTTCGCACGCAAGGAAGTGCGTCCGGCAAAAAACGATTCGCCCCACGGTTGGGACCCACCAGCTACATCTTCGCAGTAAGGAAGTGCACGGCGGTCGGGACCCATCTGGTCGAAGCGTACGTAGCGTTTTCATTCTGGTCGCGAACGTGTACTTACATATATACTGGTGGATGTAGAGGCGCGCACGTGTCATAGTAGAGGCGCGCATGTAGCATGTACACGTACGTACAACGGCCAGGGTGCAAGAAAGAAAATATGGCCACATCTATGTACATACGGCGGGTCTCAACGCCTACCGCGACACGTGACTGGCGAGGGCTCGTTGACATGGCTGGGTCAGAACGGAGAAACAGCGTCATCGTCGTGTTCATGGGGAGGCAACGAAACGCGTCGTGTTCATGCGGAGGCAACGGAATGCGCCGTGTTCATCGGGAGGCAACGGAACGCGTGGGAGCCAACCGGCTGGGTCAGAATGGAATGTGTGGTCATGTTCATCGGGAGGGCTTGGACGGAACAGGCGATGGAAACGAGGCCTGGCATACCGCAGAACGGAGGTAACAGCCTTGAGTTCGATCGGCCATGTTCGAAACGGGATCCTGTTCATCAGGAGGGGTCTGGCGTACCGCAAAACGGAGGAAATGGACCTCCAACGGTCGAAACGGGGTCCTGTTGATCAGGAGGGGTGTGGCGTACCGCAAAACAGACGAAACAGACCTCCTACGGTCGAAACGGGGGTCCTGTTGATCGGGAGGGGTGTGGCGTACCGCAAAACGGACGAAACGGACCTCCTACGGTCGAAACGGGGGTCCTGTTCATCGGGAGGGGTGTGGCATACCGCAAAACGGGACTCCACGGGATACTGTTCATCTCCACCGTCGACCTCCTCGAGCCTCCACGGGCTACCGTCGACCTCCTCCAGCCGCCACAGGCTCCTGTTCATCCTGCCTCCACCACGCGCTACTCCACCGGCTACTGTTCAACCACCCTCCACGGGCACCCTCCACCGTCTCTCGCTCATCCAGCCCTCCACACCACGGGGTCCTGTTCAACCACCCCTCCACGGGCACCCCTCCGCCATGTACAGTTCATCCAGCCCTCCACACCACGGGGTCTTGTTCAACCACCCCTCCACGGGCATCCCTCCATCGTCTAATATTCATCCAGCCCTCCACCACACCACGGGGTCCTGTTCATCCAGAGGCAACGCCACCGCTCACTGTTCATCCACCCCCCCCCCCCAACGCTCACTGTTCATCCCAGAGGCAGCATCGATCGGCGTCAGTTAGCAGCATTAGCGAAGGAATAGCTCGATCGGGTTCAGTTAAAAGCCAACGATCGATCGCTCGGGTTCGATAGCGTAACTGCAGAGTTCGCAGCAATCACTCGGTTTCAGTTAGAGCCCAATGCCTCGCTCGGGTTCAATTAGAGCCAACGCCTCGCACACACGCGCGTATGTGTACGAGAGAAACGCGCATCGCTCGGCCCCCGACCTCCCACCGTAACCGCGAACTCGCCGAAATTTTCCTCGCCCTCGCTTCTACCACGGCTTTTTCCATCATGGACGACCCAAAGAATGTCATGCACCAAGGCTCGCCCGCCTGTGATGAAAAGACCATTTTCTGTCATGATTTTTTGTCATAGAAGTAGGATCCCACAACATCTATGATGATACCGGGTTTTGTCACAATTATCGTCATGGAAGTGTCATATGTATGACAGAAAAAAAATTCGTTCGGCCCAAAATGTCACGGATGTGTCTTTTTTTGTAGTGTAAGCCCGTAGCAGCCCCGTAGAACTTGCAACAACAAAGTAGAGGACGTCTAACTTGTTTTTGCAGAGCATGATGTGATGTGATATGGTCAAGACGTGATTATGTAAATTGTTGTATGAGATGATCATGTTTTGTAACACAGTTATCGGCAACTGGCATGAGCCATATGGTTGTCGCTTTATTGTATGAAATGCAATCGCCATGTAATTGCTTTACTTTATCACTAAGCGGTACCGATAATCGTAGAAGCAATAGTTGGCGAGACGACAACGATGCTTCGATGGTGATCAAGGTGTCAAGCCGGTGACGATGGTGATCATGACGGTGATTTGGAGATGGAGATCAAAGGCACAAGATGATGATGGCCATATCATATCACTTATATTGATTGCATGTGAGGTTTATCTTTTATGCATCTTATTTTGCTTAGAACGACGGTAGCATTATGAAATGATCCCTTGCTAAAATTTCAAGATATAAGTGTTCTCCCTGAGTATGCACCGTTGCGACAGTTCTTCGTGCTGAGACACCATGTGATGATCGGGTGTGATAAGCTCTACGTTCACATACAACGGGTGCAAGCCAATTTTCCACATGCAGAATACTTGGGTTAAACTTGAGGAGTCTAGCATATGCCGATATGGCCTCGGAACACTGAGAACGAGAGGTCGGACATGAATCATAGAGTGTTGGAAATATGCCCTAGAGGCAATAATAAAATGGTTATTATTATATTTCCTTGTTCATGATAATTGTCTATTGTTCATGCTATAATTGTATTAACTGGAAACAGTAATACATGTGTGAATACATAGACCACAACATGTCCCTAGTAAGCCTCTAGTTGACTAGCTCGTTGATCAATAGATGGTTATGGTTTCACGACCACTGGACATTGGATGTCATTGATAACGGGATCACATCATTAGGAGAATGATGTGATGGACAAGACCCAATCCTAAGCATAGCACAAGATCGTGTAGTTCGTTTGCTAAAAGCTTTTCTAATGTCAAGTATCATTTACTTAGACCATGAGATTGTGCAACTCCCGGATACCGTAGGAATTCTTTTGGTGTGCCAAACGTCACAACATAACTGGGTGGCTATAAAGGTGCACTACGGGAATCTCCAAAAGTGTCTGTTGGGTTGGCACGAATTGAGACTGGGATTTGTCACTCCGTGTGACGGAGAGGTATCTCTGGGCCCACTCGATAATGCATCATCATAATGAGCTCAATGTGACTAAGTAGTTAGTCACGGGATCATGCATTACGGAACGAGTAAAGTGACTTGCCGGTAACGAGATTGAATGAGGTATTGGGATACCGACGATCGAATCTCGGGCAAGTAACGTACCGATTGACAAAGGGAATCATATACGGGATTGACTGAATCCTCGACATTGTGGTTCATCCGATGAGATCATCATGGAACATGTGGGAGCCAACATGGGTATCCAGATCCCGCTGTTGGTTATTGACCGGAGAACGTATCGGTCATGTCTGCATGATTCCCGAGCCCGTAGGGTCTACACACTTAAGGTTTGATGATGCTAGGGTTATAGGGAAGGTATGTACGCGGTTACCGAATGTTGTTCGGAGTCCGGATGAGATCCCGAATGTCACGAGGAGTTCCGGAATGGTCCGGGGGTGAAGATTGATATATTGGACGAAGGGTTTTGGAGTCCGGAAGTGTTCCGGAGGTACCGGGTGATGACCAGCATGACCGAAAGGTATTTCGGGAGCCCCGACAAGTGTTGGGGGGCTTCATGGGCCAAGGGAAGGGGGAAAACCAGCCCACTAAGGGGCTGTGCGCCCCCCTCACCTATTCCCACGTGACCAAGGGGTTTGGGGCGCCCCATCTAGGGTTCCCACCTCCTGGCTTGGGGGCCAAGTCACCCAAAGGGGAGATCCCATCCGCCTGGCCGCCGCCTAGGGGAAACCCTAGGCGCCTCCCCTCCCTTGCCCCTATATATAGTGGAGGTTTTGGGGCTGCCCAACAGATGAGTCTCTCTCTCCCAAGGCGCAGCCTCACCTCTCTCCCTCCTCGCCTCTCGTAGTGCTTGGCGAAGCCTCGCCGAGTACTGGCTCCTCCACCACCACCACGCCGTTGTGCTGCTGCTGGACGGAGTCTTCCCCAACCTCTCCCTCTCTCCTTGCTGGATCAAGGCATGGGATACGTCACCGGGCTGCATGTGTGTTGAACGTGGAGGCGCCGTTGTTCGGCGCTTAGATCGGAATCGACCGCGATCTGAATTGCCACGAGTACGACTACCTCATTCGCGTTCTTGCAACGCTTCCGCTTAGCGATCTACAAGGGTATGTAGATGCACTCCCCTTTCCCTTGTTGCTAGATTACTCCATAGATTGATCTTGGTGATGCGTAGAAAATTTTGAATTTCTGCTATGTTCCCCAACAGTGGCATCATGTACCAGGTCTATGCGTAGATTCTATGCACGAGTAGAACACAAAGTAGTTGTGGGCGATGATTTGTTCAATTTGCTTGTCGTTACTAGTCTTATCTTGATTCGGCGGCATCGTGGGATGAAGCGGCCCGGACCGACCTTACACGCACACTTACGTGAGACAGGTTCCACCGACTGACATGCACTAGTTGCATAAGGTGGATAGCGGGTGTCTGTCTCTCCCACTTTAGTCGGATCGGATTCGATGAAAAGGGTCCTTATGAAGGGTAAATAGTAATTGGCATATCACGTTGTGGTTTTGGCGTAGGAAAGAAACGTTCTTGCTAGAAACCTATAACAGCCACGTAAAAAACTTGCAACAACAATTAGAGGACATCTAACTTGTTTTTGCAGCATATGCCGTGTGATGTGATATCGCCAGAAGGATGTGATGAATGAAATATATGTGATGTATGAGATTGATCATATTTTGTAATAGGAATCACGACTTGCATGTCGATGAGTATGACAACCGGCAGGAGCCATAGGAGTTGTCTTTATTTATTGTATGACCTGCGTGTCACTAAATAACGCCATGTAATTACTTTACTTCATTGCTAAACCGTTAGCCATAGTAGTAGAAGTAATTGTTGGCGAGACAACTTCATGGAGACACGATGATGGAGATCATGATGATGGAGATCATGGTGTCATGCCGGTGACGATGATGATCATGGAGCCCCGAAGATGGAGATCAAAAGGAGCAAAATGATATTGGCCATATCATGTCACTATTTAATTGCATGTGATGTTTATCATGTGTATGCATCTTATTTGCTTAGAACGACGGTAGTAAATAAGATGATCCCTCATAATAATTTCAAGAAAGTGTTCCCGCTAACTGTGCACCGTTGCGAAAGTTCGTTGTTTCGAAGCACCATGTGATGATCGGGTGTGATAGATTCTAACGTTCACATACAACGGGTGTAAGCCAGATTTACACACGCGAAACACTTAGGTTGACTTGACGAGCCTAGCATGTACAGACATGGCCTCGAACACAAGAGACCGAAAGGTCGAACATGAGTCGTATAGTGGATACGATCAACATGAAGATGTTCACCGATGATGACTAGTCCGTCTCACGTGATGATCGGACACGGCCTAGTTGACTCGGATCATGTATCACTTAGATGACTAGAGGGATGTCTATCTGAGTGGGAGTTCATAAGATGAACCTAATTATCCTGAACATAGTCAAAAGGTTCTTGCAAATTATGTCGTAGCTCGCGCTTTAGTTCTACTGTTTTAGATATGTTCCTAGAGAAAATTTAGTTGAAGTTAATAGTAGCAATTATGCGGACAGTGTCCGTAAACTGAGGATTGTCCTCATTGCTGCACAGAAGGCACCGCTCGGTGTGCTGAACCTCGAACGTCGTCTGTGGATGTTGCGAACATCTGACACACACGTTTTGATAACTACGTGTTAGTTCAGTAATGTTAAACGGTTTAGAATTGAGGCACCGAAGACGATTTTGAAACATCGCGGAACATATGAGATGTTTCGAGGGTTGAAATTGGGATTTCAGGCTCGTGCCCACGTCAAGAGGTATAAGACCTCCGACGAGTTTCTTAGCCTGCAAACTAAGGGAGTAAAGCTCAATCGTTGAGTATGTGCTCAGATTGTCTGAGTAGTACAATCACTTGAATCGAGTGGGAGTTAATCTTCCAGATGAGATAGTGATGGTTCTCCATAGTCACTGCCACCAAGCTATTAGAGCTTCGTGATGAACTATAACATATCAGGGATAGACATGATGATCCTTGATCAATTCGCGATGTTTGACAATGAAAGTAGAAATCAAGAAGGAGCATCAATTGTTGATGGTTAGTGAAACCACTAGTTTCAAGAAGGGCAAGGGCAAGAAGGGATACTTCATGAAACGGAAAATCAGTTGCTGCTCTAGTGAAGAAACCCAAGGTTGAAACCAAACCCGAGACTAAGTGCTTCTGTAATGAGGGAAACGGTCACTGAAGCAGGACTACCCTAGATACTTGGTAGATGAGAAGGCTGGCAAGGTCGATAGAAGTATATTGGATATACATTATATTAATGTGTACTTTACTAGTACTCCTAGTAGCACCAGGGTATTAGATACCGGTTCGGTTGCTAAGTGTTGGTAACTCGAAATAAAAGCTGCGGAATAAACGGAGACTAGCTAAAGGTGAGATGACGATATGTGTTGGAAGTGTTTCCAAGCTTGATGTGATCAAGCATCGCATACTCCCTCTACCATCGAGATTGGTGTTAAACCTAAATAATTGTTATTTGGTGTTTGCGTTGAGCATAGACATGATTGGATTATGTTTATCACAATACGGTTATTCATTTAAGGAGAATAATAGTTACTCTCTTTATTTAAATAATACCTTCAATGGTCTTGCACCTAAAATGAATGGTTCATTGAATCTCGATCATAGTGATACACATGTTCATGCCAAAAGATATAAGATAGTAATGATAGTACCACATACTTGTGGCACTGCCATTTGAGTCATATTGGTATAAAACGCATGAAGAAGCTCCATGTTGATGGATCTTTGGACTCACTCATTTTTTTGAAAAGTTTGAGACATGCGAACCATGTCTATTGGTTTATACGCATGAAGAAACTCCATGCAGATGGATCGTTTGGACTCACTTGATTTTGAATCACTTGAGACATGCAAAACATACCACATGGGCAAGATGACCTAAAATGCCTGCTTTCAGAAGATGGAACAAGAAAGCAACTTGTTGGAAGTAATACATTTTGATGTGTGCAGTCCAATGAGTGCTGAGGCACGCAGTGGATATCGTTATGTTCTTGCTTCACAGATGATTTGAGTAGATGCTAAGTATATTTACTTGATGAAACACAAGTCTAAATTATTGAAAGGTTCAAGTAATTTCAGAGTGAAGTTGAAGATCGTAGTGACAAGAGGATAAGATTTCTATGATGTGATCATAGAGATGAATATCTGAGTTACAATTTTGGCACACAATTAAGACATTGTGGAAATTGTTTCACAACTAATACCGCCTGGAACACCATAGTGTGATGGTGTGTCCGAACGTCATAGTTGCACCCTATTGGATGTGGTGCATACCATGATGTCTCTTATCAAATTACCACTATTGTTTAAGGTTAGGCATTAGAGACAACCGCATTCACTTTAAATAGGGCACCACGTAATTCCGTTGAGATGACACCGTATGAACTATGGTTTAGAGAAACCTAAGCTGTCATTTCTTAAAAGTTTGGGCCTGCAATGCTTATGTGAAAAAGGTTTCAGGCTGATAAGCTCGAACCCAAAGCAGATAAATGCATCTTCATAGGACACCCAAAACAGTTGGGTATACCTCCTATTTCGGGATCCGGAAGCAAAAGCGATTGTTTCTAGAAACGGGTCCTTTCTCGAGGAAAAGTTTCTCTCGAAAGAATTGAGTGGGAGGATGGTGGGGACGATGAGGTTATTGAACCGTCACTTCAATTAGTGTGTAGCAGGGCACAGGAAGTTATTCGTGTGACACCTGCACCAATTGAAGTGGAAGCTGATGATAGTGATCATGAAACTTCGGATCAAGTCACTACCAAACCTCGTAGGTCGACAAGGATGTGTACTACTTCAGAGTGGTACGTAATCATGTCTTGGAAGTCATGTTGCTAGACAACAATGAACCTACGAGCTATGGAGAAACGATGGTGGGCCCGGATTCCGACGAATGGCTCGAGGCCATAAAATCCGAGAGAGGATCCATGTATGAAAACAAAGTGTAGACTTTGGAAGTACTACTCGATGGTCGTAAGGCTGTTGGGTACAGATGGATTCTAAGAGGGAAGACAGACAATGATGGTATGTGTCATCATTAAGAAAGCTCGGCTCGTCGCTAAGATGTTTTCTGACAAGTTCAAGGAGTTGACTACGATGAGACTTTCTCACTCGTAGCGATGCTAAGAGTCTGTTGAAATTATATTAGCAGTTCCTGCATTATTTATGAAATCTTGCAGATAGGATGTCAAAACATTGTTTCCTCAATGATTTTCTTGAGGAAAGGTTGTATGTGATACAACCAGAAGGTTTTGTCAATCCTAAAAGATGCTAACAAGTATGCAAAGCTCCAGCAATCCTTTAAGGACTGGAGTAAGCATCTCGAAGTTGGAATATACGCTTTGATGAGATGATCAAAGATTTTGGGTTTATACAAAGTTTATGAGAAACTTGTATTTCCAAAGAAGTGAGTGGGAGCACTATAGAATTTCTGATAAGTATATGTTGTTAACATATTGTTGATCAGAAATGTTGTAGAATTTCTGGAAAGCATATAGGGTTATTTGAGAAGTGTTTTTCAATGGGAAACCTGGATTAAGCTACTTGAACATTGAGCATCGAGATCTATAAGGATAGATAAAAAATTATTAATAGTACTTTCAAATGAATACATACCGTGACAAGATTTTGAAGGAGTTCAAATAGATCATCAAAGAAGGAGTCCTTGGCTGTGTTACAAGGTGTGAGTATTGAGTAAGACTAAAAACATGACCACGGCAGAAGAGAGAGAAAGGACGAAGGTCGTCCCCTATGCTTTAGACGTAGGCTCTACAGTATGCTATGCTAAGTACCGCACCTGAAGTGTGCCTTGCCATGAGTCAGTCAAGGGGTACAAGAGTGATCCAGGAATGGATCACATGACAGCGGTCAAACTTAACCTTAGTAACTAGTCGACTAAGGAATTTTCTTGATTATGGAGGTGGTTAAAGAGTTTGTCGTAAAGGGTTACGTCGATGCAAACTTTGACACTAATTCGGATGACTCTAAGTAGTAAACCGGATTCGTATAGTAGAGCGGTTATTCGGAATAGCTCCAAGTAGCGCCTGGTAGCTGCATCTACAAGATGACATAGATATTTGTAAAGCACACACGGATCTGAAAGGTTCAGACCCTTTGACTAATGAACCTCTCTCACAAGCGAGATATGATCGAACACCATGGGTGTTGGATTCAATGCAATCACATAATGATGTGAACTAGATTATTGACTCTAGTGCAAGTGGGAGACTGTTGGAAATATGCCCTAGAGGCAATGATAAAATGGTTATCATTATATTTCCTTGTTCATGATAATTGTCTATTGTTCATGCTATAATTGTATTAACTGGAAACCGTAATACATGTGTGAATACATAGACCACAACATGTCCCTAGTAAGCCTGTAGTTGACTAGCTCGTTGATCAGTAGATGGTTATGGTTTCCTAACCATGGACATTGGATTTCATTGATAACGGGATCACATCATTAGGAGAATGATGTGATGGACAAGACCCAATCCTAAGCATAGCACAAGATCGTGTAGTTCGTTTGCTAAAAGCTTTTCTAATGTCAAGTATCATTTCCTTAGACGATGAGATTGTGCAACTCCCAGATACCGTAGGAATGCTTTGGGTGTGCCAAACGTCACAACGTAACTGGGTGGCTATAAAGGTGCATTACGAGTATCTCCGAAAGTGTCGGTTGGGTTGGCACGAATCGAGATCGGATTTGTCACTCCGCAGACGGAGAGGTATCTCTCGGCCCACTCGGTAATGCATCATCATAATGAGCTCAATTTGACTAAGTAGTTAGTCACGGGATCATGAATTACGGAACGAGTAAAGTGACTTGCCGGTAACGAGATTGAACGAGGTATTGGGATACCGACGATCGAATCTCGGGCAAGTAACGTACCGATTGACAAAGGGAATCGTATACGGGATTGACTGAATCCTCGACATTGTGGTTCATCCGATGAGATCATCATGGAATATGTGGGAGCCAACATGGGTATCCAGATCCCGCTGTTGGTTATTGACCGGAGAACGTCTCGGTCATGTCTGCATGACTCCCGAGCCCGTAGGGTCGACACACTTAAGGTTCGATGACGCTAGGGTTATAGGGAAGGTATGTACGCGGTTACCGAATGTTGTTCGAAGTCCCGGATGAGATCCCGGACGTCACGAGGAGTTCGGGAATGGTCCGGGGGTGAAGATTGATATATTGGACGAAGGGTTTTGGAGTCCGGAAGTGTTCCGAAGGTACCGGGTGATGACCAGCATGACCGAAAGGTATTTCGGGAGCCCCGGCAAGTGTTGGGGGGCACACCAGCCCACTAAGGGGTTGTGCGCCCCACCTATTCCCACGTGACCAGGGGTTTGGGGCGCCCCATCTAGGGTTCCCACCTCCGGGCTTGGGGGCCAAGTCACCCAATCTGGGAGATCCCATCTGCCTCGGCCGCCCCCCTAGGGAAACCCTAGGGTGCCTCCCTCCCCTTGCCCCTATATATAGTGGAGGTTTTGGGGCTGCCCAACAGATGAGTCTCTCTCTCCCAAGGCGCAGCCCTACCTCTCCCTCCTCGCCTCTCGTAGTGCTTGGCGAAGCCTCTGGAGTACCGCTCCTCCACCACCACCACGCCGTCGTGCTGCTGCTGGACGGAGTCTTCCCCAACCTCTCCCTCTCTCCTTGCTGGATCAAGGCATGGGAGACGTCACCGGGCTGCACGTGTGTTGAACGCGGAGGCGCCGTTGTTCGGCGCTTAGATCGGAATCGACCGCGATCTGAATCGCCACGAGTACGACTACCTCATCCGCGTTCTTGCAACGCTTCCGCTTAGCGATCTACAAGGGTATGTAGATGCACTCCCCTTCCCCTTGTTGCTAGATTACTCCATAGATTGATCTTGGTGATGCATAGAAAATTTTGAATTTCTGCTACGTTCCCCAACATATAGTAGATATGATCAACATAGAGATGTTCACCATTTAAAACTACTCTGTCTCACGTGATGATCGGACATGGTTTAGTTGATATGGATCACGTGATCATTTAGATGACTAGAGGGATGTCTATCTAAGTGGGAGTTCTTAAGTAATATGATTAATTGGACTTAATTTATCATGAACTTAGTCCTGATAGTTTTTGCATATCTATGTTGTAGATCAATAGCTCGCGATGTAGCTCCCCGTTTATTTTTTGATATGTTCCTAGAGAAAAATAAGTTGAAAGATGATATTAGCAATGATGAGGACTGGGTCCGTAATCTGAGGATTATCCTCATTGTTGCACAGAAGAATTATGTCCTTGATGCACCGCTAGGTGACGGACCTATTGCAGGAGGAGATGCAGACGTTATGAACGTTTGGCAAGCTCGGTATGATAACTACCTAATAGTTTAGTGCGCCATGCTTTACGGCTTAGAACCGGGACTTCAAAAATGTTTTGAACGCCACGGATCATATAAGATGTTCCAAGAGCTAAAATTGGTATTTCAGACTCATGCCCGAGTTGAGAGGTATGAGACCTCTGACAAGTATTTTGCCTACAAGATAGAAGAGAATAGGTCAACCAGTGAGCATGTGCTCAGAATGTCTGAGTACTACAATCACTTGAATCAAGTGGGAGTTAATCTTCCAGATATGATAATGATTGACAGAGTTCTCTAGTCACTATCACCAAGTTACTAGAACTTCGTGATGAACTATAATATGCAAGGGATAACAGAAACGATTCACAAGCTCTTCGCGATGCTGAAATCAGCGAAGGTAGAAATCAAGAAAAAGCCTCAAGTGTTGATGGTTGACAAAACCACTAGTTTCAAGTAAAAGGGCAAGGGAAAGAAAGGGAACTTCAAGAAGAACGGCAAGCAAGTTGCCTCTCCCATGAAGAAGCCCAAAGCTAGACCAAATCCTAAAACTGAGTGTTTCTACTGCGAAGGAAATGGTCACTGGAAGTGGAACTGCCCCAAATACTTGGCGGATAAGAAGGATGGCAAAGTGAACAAAAGTATATATGATATACATGTTATTGATGTGTACTTTACTAATGTTCATAGTAGCCCCTGGGTATTTGATACTGGTTCAGTTGCTATGATTAGTAACTCGAAATAGGAGTTACAAAATGAACAAAGACTAACTGAGGGCAAGGTGACGATGTGTGTTGGAAGTGATTCCAAGGTTGATAAGATCACCATCGCACACTCCCTTTACCTTCGGGATTAGTGTTGAACCTAAAATAAATGTTATTTGGTGTTTGTGTTGAGCATAGTATGATTGGATCATGTTTATTGCAATACAGTTATTCATTTAAGTCAAAGAATAATTGTTATTCTGTTTATATGAATAAAACCTTCTGTGGTCATACACCCAAGGTGAATGGTTTATTGAATCTCGATCGTAGTGATACACATATTCATAATATTGATGCCAAAAGATGCAAAGTTGGTAATGATAATGCAACATATTTGTGGCACTGCCGTTTAGGTCATATTGGTGTAAAGTGCATGAAGAAACTCCATGCAGATGGGCTTTTGGAATCACTTGATTATGAATCACTTGATGCTTGCGAACCATGCCTCATGGGTGATACGTCTCCAACGTATCTATAATTTATGAAGTATTCATGCTATTATATTATCCATCTTGGATGTTTTATGGGCTTTACTATGCACTTCTATATTATTTTTAGGACTAACCTATTGACCCAGAGCCCAGTGCCAGTTCCTATTTTTTCCCTTGTTTCAGTGTTTCAAAGAAAAGGAATATCAAACGAAGTCGAAATGGAATGAAACCTTCTAGAGAAGTTATTTTTGGAAGGAATGCAACCCGGGAGACTTGGAGTCCACGTCAAGAAAGCAATGAGGAAGGCACGAGGCAGGGGGGCGCGCCCACCCCCCTGGGCGCGCCCTCCACCCTCGTGGGCCCCTCGTGGCTCCTGACGCATTTCTTCCGCCTATATATATCCATATACCCTAAAACGATCGGGGAAGAATAGATCGGGAGTTCCGCCGCCACAAGCCTCTCAGAGCCACCAAAACCAATCGGGACCCTGTTTGGCACTCACGGAGGGGGGAACCCTCACCGGTGGCCATCTTCATCATCCGGCGCCCTCCATGACGAGGAGAGGGAGTAGTTCACCCTCGGGGCTGAGGGTATGTACCAGTAGCTATGTGTTTGATCTCTCTCTCTCTCTCTCTCTCTCTCTCTCGTGTTCTTGAGGTGGTATGATCTTGATGTATCGCGAGCTTTGCTATTATAGTTGGATCTTATGCTGCTTCTCCCCCTCTACTCTCCTGTAATGGATTGAGTTTTCCCTTTGAAGTAATCTTATCGCATTGAGTCTTTAATGATTTGAGAACACTTGATGTATGTCTTGCCGTGCGTATCTGTGGTGACAATGGGATATCACGTGATTCACTTGATGTATGTTGTGGTGATCAACTTGCGGGTTCCGCCCATGAACCTATGCATAGGGGTTGGCACACGTTTTAGTCTTGACTCTCTGGTAGAAACTTTGGGGCACTCTTTGAAGTACTTTGTGTTGGTTGAATAGATGAATCTGATATTGTGTGATGCATATCGTATGATGATACCCACGGATACTTGAGGTGACATTGGAGTATCTAGGTGACATTAGAGTTTTGGTTCATGTGTGTCTTAAGGTGTTATTTTACTACGAACTCTAGAGCTGTTTGTGACACTTACAGGAATAGCCCAATGGATTGATCGGAAAGAATAACTTTGAGGTGGTTTCGTACACTACCATAATCTCTTCGTTTGTTCTCCGCTATTAGTGACTTTGGAGTGACTCTTTGTTGCATGTTGAGGGATAGTTATATGATCCAATTATGTTATTATTGTTGAGAGAACTTGCACTAGTGAAAGTATGAACCCGAGGCCTTGTTTCCTAGCATTGCAATACCGTTTACGCTCACTTTTATTACTTGTTACCTTGCTGTTTTTATATTTTCAGATTACAAAAACCTATATCTACCATCCATATTGCATTTGTATCACCATCTCGCCGAACTAGTGCACCTATACAATTTACTATTGTATTGAGCGTGTTGGGGACACAAGAGACTCTTTGTTATTTGGTTGCAGGGTTGTTTGAGAGAGACCATATTCATCCTACGCCTCCCACGGATTGATAAACCTCAGGTCATCCACTTGAGGGAAATTTGCTACTGTCCTACAAACCTCTGCACTTGGAGGCCCAAGCTTGGGGAAGCTATGTTTGATGAGAATGACATATTTGAGAATATATTTGTTGAAATTAATGTTTGTCCCAAGCTTGGGGATGCTACGTTTAATGAAGATGATATTTTTAGCCTCCCAAGTTTTGATATGCAAAGTTGTTATGATGATATCATGCCTTCTACCTATGATGATTATATTGATGAAAGTGGGTTTGGAAGAGTGTCAACTTTAGGAAGTAATGATCCCACTATTTTGGAGGATGTTGAATCTTATAATATTTATGAAAGTGGATTTGGAGAGGTCATGACTTTATTTAGTGATAAGTCCACTATTTCGGAAGAGGTTTCAATCGATTATGATGAGAACAAAGTTGCTACTTATGATGATTATTGTGATGAAACTTATGCTATAAAAAGTAGTGATGACTATACTTATAAAACTTGTCATGATTATGATTACCCTTTTTCTGAACATTACTCTTTTAATGTGGAAACAATTTCTAGTATTCAATTCAATTATGAAACTCCCACTATTCCGAATGAAAAGAATTTTGCTTATGTGGAGAGTAATAAAATTTCTATGCAAGTAGATCATGAAAATAATGCTTTAGGTGCTGGTTATACTGTTGAATTAATTCATGATGCTACTGAAAATTATTATGAGGGAGGAACATATGCTTGTAGGAATTGCAATAATATCAAGTTTCCTCTCTATGTGCTTAAAATCTTGAAGTTATGCTTGTTTTACCTTCCTATGCAAGTTGATTCTTGTTCCCATAAGTTGTTTGCTCACAAAATCCCTATGCATAGGAAGTGGGTTAGACTTAGATGTGCTAGTCATATTCTTCATGATGCTCTCTTTATGTTTCAATTCTTATCTTTTATGTGAGCATCATTGAAATCATCATGCCTAGCTAGGGGCATTAAACGATAGCGCTTGTTGGGAGGCAACCCAATTTAATTTTAGTTTCTTGCTTTTTGCTTATGTTTAGTAATAAATAATCCATCTAGCTTATGTTTAGATGTGGTTATATGTTTTAATTAGTGTTTGTGCCAAGTAAGACCTATAGGATCTTCTTGGATGATAGTTATTTGATCTTGCTGAAAATGCCAGAAACTTTCTGTTCACGAAAACAATTGTTTAAAATCACTCGAACGCGATAAAATACTGATTCAAATTGCAGCAGATCAATAAACAAATTGTCTAGGTCGTCCTATTTTTTTAGAAGTTTTGGAGTTCCAGAAGTTTGCGTTAGTTACAGATTACTACAGACTGTTCTGTTTTTGACAGATTTTCTTTTTCGTGTGTTGTTTGCTTATTTTGATGAATCTATGGCTAGTAAAATAGTTTACAAACCATACAGAAGTTGGAATACAGTATATTTAACACCAATACAAATAAATAATGAGTTCATTACAGTACCTTGAAGTGGTGTTTTGTTTTCTTTCGCTAACGGAGCTCACAAAATTTTCTGTTAAGTTTTGTGTTGTGAAGTTTTCAAGTTTTGGGTAAAGATTCGATGGACTATGGAATAAGGAGTGGCAAGAGCCTAAGCTTGGGGATGCCCAAGTCACCCCAAGGTAATATTCAAGGACATCCAAGAGCCTAAGCTTGGGGATGCCCCGGATGGCATCCCCTCTTTCGTCTTCGTTCATCGGTAACTTTACTTGGAGCTATATTTTTATTCACCACATGATATGTGTTTTTCTTGGAGCGACATTTTTTTTGTTAGTATTTGCTTGCTGTTATTTAGAATAATGTTTTGCATCTTTATTTTCAATATAAATGTCAAGGATAGCTTTTACCATGCTTATTTTGCAAGTATACATGTTGTTGTTTCAAAACAGAAAATTTACCGCTGTTGCAAAAATTCCCTAGAAAAGTCAGAATGTGATAAAACAATGAAACCTTTTGCATAATAAGATCTGATAAATTTACTACAGTGTGAATTTTTTTTCATAATTTTTGGAGCTAGGGAAGTATGGATCTTGCTGCATTCTTTACAGACTATACTGTTTTGGCAGATTGCTGTTATGTTTGCATTGTTTGCATATGTTCGCTTGTTTAATGATTCTATTTGAGGATAGGACTATTAAATATGAAGAGGCATTTAGTATGCAATGTTGAATAATAATTTTAGTGATTTGCTACAGTAGAGTATGATAAGGTTTTTGCATTGGTTTATACTAACTTATCTCACGAGTCCTTGTTGAGTTTTGTGTTTTTTAAAAAAAAGGAGGATGACCCCCGGCCTCTGCATCTGGACGATGCATACGGACACTTTATTAATTATTCTCACAAGACCTTACAAAGTCATACAATAGTAAGACTAAAGCCCCCGTCTAAGCAACAAACTGTCGCTACACCTATCTAGTTGATGAAGGGGCACAGATAGCCTGGGCCTAATACCAAACAGACATCGCAGCCAAGCCTAGCATCTAAGACCTGAGACCCCAACCTAGCCACTTGCTGGGTGCAGGACACATCGGTCGGCGTGCTCTCGAGAGGCCGCCGCCGCCAACTGCCACCGCTCCATCTTCAGAACTGTACTGATGCATCAATCTTGCTCGGTCCAGCTATCGTCGACGCCACCACGGCGCCCAACGGCACCTCCTCCCTGCGCGCAAACAGCTGACCACGTCGCGGTCGCCACTGATACACCTCAAGGCCATGCTGCCAAGTATCACCAGCCGACACAGCTTGAAGCCCTTGGAGGATCTGTCATGCGTTGCACCTGCCGACCAGGCATGACCAAGCGTAGCACCTGTCGGTCAGGCATGACTTAACATCTTCACCGAAGCTCCGTGCAAGATGAAGCCGCTCCACCTCCTACCTCTGACTTCCAGCGCTGCTCCATAAAATGATGCTCCCAAGAGAGAAACGACACCGCAGTGCCGCCATCGTCTGGTCTGGAACACCAAATCCTAGGGTTTCCCCAGAGCAATACGAGTGGGTCGACGATAGTCACATGACGATGCCTTCATCAAGGTAACGACGTGGAACGCCGCCATCGCCCGCCGTCGACTCAGTTTTCACCGGCAACTACGTCTCCCTGACTCGCAGCTGGTGTGAGATGACGGATCCTGATATCCGAACACCCAGCCTCAGGCCGACCACCTCTGACGGAAGAGATGACCACCACCGCCGGCTGCACCGGTCAGAACAGATCTGATCGGAGATGCCGCCGATGAGACCACTAGGCCCTCCACGCCGCCGCGCCGATCTGAAGGCAGCATGCACGCAACCGCAGCCAGGCCGCCGCCGCCGCACGCCACCGCAGCGCCCGCAGCCCTGGCCTCCGCCGTGCCAAGTTGTCGCTGTCCGAGGACGGGTCGGCCTCCCGCCGCCTGCAGCCATCCGCCGCGCCGCAGATCCCAGATCGATCGCGCCACCACACGCCTTGGGGTCCGCCCCACAACGGAGACGCGCGAGAGAGGAGATCCCCACTGCTGCCGGCCCTCGGGCTTAGCAACATGGGCGGAGGGAGAGGAGGAGGGAGTTTGCAGCGGCGGCGGCTAGGTTTCTGGGCGCCCGAGTCGCCCTAGGGGGTGAAGCTTTTGAGATTTAGGGAAACCGTGATATAAGAGTAATTAAGGAGACACAAAAGCTCAAGCTTGGGGATGCCCAAGGAACCCCAAGATAACATTTCAAGAAGTCTCAAGCATCTAAGCTTGGAGATGCCCCGGTAGGCATCCCACCTTTCTTCTTCAACAATTATCGGTTAGTACCGGTTGAGCCTAAGTTTTTGCTTCTTCACATGATGTTTGCTATTCTTAGAAATGTCGTTTTATTTTGTTTTGCTTGCTGTTTGAATAATATCCCAAGATCTGAAATTCTTCAATGAGAGAGAGTCTTCACAAAGCTACATAATTATTTAACTACTCATTGATCTTCACTTATATCTTTTTGGAGTAGTTTGTCGTTTACTCGTGTGCTTCACTTATATCCTATGAGTAAATGGTTGAATGATTTGAATGTCATAAATCTGGAATTATATATGTTTCATATGCTTATCCCATGGGGAGTAATGACTTCACATATAAGAAGTAGAGGTGGTAAATTTATTGAAGGTTAGCAAACATTGTATTGGTCACTTGAACAATTCATGAAAGAATATTGAAGAAAGAGAGATTTCACATATAAATATACTATCTTGGACATCTTCTATGATTGTGAGCTCCATTAATTATTTTCAAACCTGAGCAAATTAGTTGAAGTTGGACAAGGAAGACAACATAATGAGTTATGCTTGGGTATATTTGTATAGAAGTTATATTGTTATGGATCTTCTAACATGTGGTGCTTGCTATTTAGAATCCTTTGCTAGACAAAATATCTGTACTAAGCGGGAATACTGCTCGCATCCAAATTCCTTGAACCAAGTTTCTTCCATGAGTGTCCACCATATCTACCTATATGCGGTATTTACTGCCGTTCCAAGTAAATTTGCATGTGCCAAACTCTAAACCTTCAAATAATAATCTGTTTTGTATGTCTGAATCGCTCATGTAGCGACTAGGGGTCACAAGATCTTCCATGCTAGGTGGGTTATTCTCACGATGAGTGGACTCCGCTCATCATTCACAAGAAAATGGCTGGTAACTGGATGCCCAGTCCTATGATCGAAGATCAAAAACAAATTCAGAATAATTTAAACAAACTCCCCCAGGATTGTTGAAAGTTGGATGGCACCCGTTGTTTCGGACAAGCCGTGGAGTGTGATTGTTGGTGGAGGGGGAGTAAAAAGCTTTACCTTTCTGTTTGGGAACCGCCTATAATGTATGTAGTATGGAAGATATTGGGAAATCTTGGTCGTTATGTTGACAATGAAAGCATACCTCTCAAAATTATTTTCATCTCTGTTTTTGCTTCGAGCTCTGGCACCTCTGCAAATCCCTGCTTCCCTGCGTGAATGGCCTATCTTTTACTTTTATGCAAGAGTCAGTAGTATTCCTTCTCATTCCAACCTACTCTTTAGTTGGCAAGCATCATGTGATGGAAAGATCTAAGCATATATGGCCATTCAAATATATTTGATCATGAATTATTATTCTTGACATTACCCTTGAGGTAAAAGGTTGGGAGGCGAAACATTAAGCCCTATCTTTCTCTGTGTTCGATGAATACTATTTGTTCTAAAAATATGCTTTGAGTGGTAGCAATCATGGAAGACTAAATGATAGTTGAGTATGTGAAGTTTTCTGAATCAAAGCTCTGACATAGACTCTTCCTGAAAATAAGATGAATTGCAATTATTTGATAACTGAGAACATAGTTTGTTAGTTTTCAACAAAGTTTATGATCTATACTTTAACATGTGAATAGTTTGTTACTTGATCATGAAAAGTTCTATGAGTTGAGCCACTGTTATGACATATAATGATGCTAGAAAAGGTGATTGAAATTATCATTGATCAAACTTATGCACCTGCTAGCATTCACACTTCATAAATTCTTTGTTTTATCATTTACCTACTCAAGGACGAGCAGGAATTAAGCTTGGGGATGCTGATACGTCTCCAACGTATCTATAATTTATGAAGTATTCATGCTATTATATTATCCATCTTGGATGTTTTATGGGATTTACTATGCACTTTTATATTATTTTTGGGACTAACCTATTGACCTGAGCCCAAAGTGCAGTTCTGTTTTTTCCCTTGTTTCAGTGTTTCGAAGAAAAGGAATATCAAACGAAGTCGAAATGGAATGAAACCTTTTGGAGAAGTTATTTTTGGAAAGAATGCAACCCGGGAGACTTGGTGTCCACGTCAAGAAAGCAACGAGGAAGGCACGAGGAAGGAGGGCGCGCCCACCCCCCTGGGCGCGCCCTCCACCCTCGTGGGCCCCTCGTGGCTCCCCTGACGTACTTCTTCCGCCTATATATATATATCCATATACACTAAAACGATCGGGGAACAGAATAGATCGGGAGTTCCGCCGCCGCAAGCCTCTGTAGCCACCAAAAACCAATCGGAACCCTGTTCCGGCACCCTGCCGGAGGGGGGAACCCTCACCGGTGTCCATCTTCATCATCCCGGCGCCCTCCATGACGAGGAGGGAGTAGTTCACCCTCGGGGCTGAGGGTATGCACCAGTAGATATGTGTTTGATCTCTCTCTCTCTCGTGTTCTTGAGGTGGTACGATCTTGATGTATCGCGAGCTTTGCTATTATAGTTGGATCTTATGTTGCTTCTCCCCCTCTACTCTCTTGTAATGGATTGAGTTTTCCCTTTGAATTAATCTTATCGGATTGAGTCTTTAATGATTTGAGAACACTTGATGTATGTCTTGCCGTGCGTATCTGTGGTGACAATGGGATATCACGTGATTCACTTGATGTATGTTTTGGTGATCAACTTGCGGGTTCCGCCCATGAACCTATGCATAGGGGTTGGCACACGTTTTCGTCTTGACTCTCGAGTAGAAACTTTGGGGCACTCTTTGAAGTACTTTGTGTTGGTTGAATAGATGAATCTGAGATTGTGTGATGCATATCGTATGATGATACCCACGGATACTTGAGGTGACATTGGAGTATCTAGGTGACATTAGGGTTTTGGTTGATGTGTGTCTTAAGGTGTTATTTTACTATGAACTCTAGGGCTGTTTGTGACACTTAATAGGAATAGCCCAATGGATTGATCGGAAAGAATAACTTTGAGGTGGTTTCGTACCCTACCATAATCTCTTCGTTTGTTCTCCGCTATTAGTGACTTTGGAGTGACTCTTTGTTGCATGTTGAGGGATAGTTATATGATCCAGTTATGTTATTATTGTGGAGAGAACTTGCACTAGTGAAAGTATGAACCCTAGGCCTTGTTTCCTAGCATTGCAATACCGTTTACGCTCACTTTTGTTACTTGTTACCTTGCTGTTTTTATATTTTCAGATTACAAAAACCTATATCTATCATCCATATTGCACTTGTATCACCATCTCTTGGCGAACTAGTGCACCTATACAATTTACCATTGTATTGGGTGTGTTGGGGACACAACAGACTCTTTCTTATTTGGTTGCAGGGTTGTTTGAGAGAGACCATCTTCATCCTACGCCTCCCACGGATTGGTAAATCTCAGGTCATCCATTTGAGGGAAATTTGCTACTGTCCTACAAACCTCTGCAGTTGGAGCCCCAACAACGTCTACAAGAATAAGGTTGTGTAGTAGACATCAATGGGCAAGATGACTAAGACTCCGTTCTCCCGAACAATGGAACAAGCAATAGACTTATTGGAAATAATACATACTGATGTATGCGGTCCGATGAGTGTTGATTCTCGCGGCAGGGTATCATTATTTTCTGACCTTCACAGATGATTTGAGCAGATATGGGTATATCTACTTGATGAAACACAAGTCTGAAACATTTGAAAAGTTCAAAGAATATCAGAGTGAAGTGGAAAATCATCGTAACAAGAAAATAAAGTTTCTACGATCTGATCGCGGAGGCAAATATTTGAGTTACGAGTTTGGCCATCATTTAAAACTGTGGAATAGTTTCACAACTCACGCCACCTGGAACACCATAGCGTAATGGTGTGTCCGACGTCGTAACCATACTTTATAAGATATGGTGCAATTTATGATGTCTCTTACCGATTTACCACTATCGTTTTGGGGTTATGCATTAGAGACAACTGCATTCACGTTAAAAAGGGCACCATCTAAATCCGTTGAGACGACACCGTAGGAACTGTGGTTTAGCAAGAAACCTTAGCTGTCGTTTCTTAAAGTTTGGGGTTGCGATGCTTATGTGAAAAAGTTTCATCCTGATAAGCTCAAACCCAAAATAGAAAGTGCGTCTTCATAGGATACCCAAAAGTAACTGTTGGGTACACCTTCTATCACAGATCCGAAGGCAAGATATTCATTGCTAAGAATGGATCCTTTCTAGAGAAGGAGTTTCTCTCGAAAGAAGTGAGTGGGAGGAAAGTAGAACTTGATGAGGTAATTGTACCTTCTCTCGAGTTGGGAAGTAGTTCATCACAAAAATCAGTTCCGGTGATGCCTACACCAATTAGTGAGGAAGCTAATGATGATGATCATGAAACTTCAGATCAAGTTACAACCGAACCTCGTAGGTCAACAAGAGTAAGGTCCGCACCGGAGTGATACGGCAATCCTGGTCTGGAGGTCATGTTACTTGACCATGAGGAACCTACGAACTATGAGGTAGCGATGATGAGCCCAGATTCCGCAAAATGGCTTGAGGACATGAAATCCTAGATTGGATCCATGTATGTGAACAAAGTATGGACTTTGGTTGACTTGCCCGATGATCGGCAAGCCATAGAGAATAAAATGGATCTTCAAGAGGAAGACAGACGCTGATAGTAGTGTTACTATCTAGAAAGCTGGACTTGTCAAAAAGGGTTTTTGACAAGTTCAAGATGTTGACTACGATGAGATTTTCTTACTCGTATCGATGCTTAAAGTCTGTCCGAATCATGTTAGCAATTGCAAAATTTTATGAAATCTGGCAAATGGATGTCAAAACTGCATTCCTTAATGGATTTCTTAAAGAAGAGTTGTATATGATACAACAAGAAGTTTTTTGTCAATCCTAAAGGTGCTAACAAAGTGTGCAAGCTCTAGTGATCCATTTATGGACTGGTACAAGCATCTCGGAGTTGTAATATAGGCTTTGATAGTGTGATCAAAGCCTATGGTTTTATATAGACTTTTGGAGAAGCCTGTATTTACAAGAAAGTGAGTGGGAGCCCTATACATTTTTGATATTATATGTGGATGACATATTGTTGATCGGAAATAATGTAGAATTTTCTGGAAAGCATAAAGGAGTGTTTGAAAGGAGTTTTTCAAAGAAAGACCTTGGTGAAGCTGCTTGCATATTGAGCATCAAGATCTATAGAGATGACGCTTGATATTTTTTTTCAATGAGTACACACCTTGATAAGATTTTGAAGGAGTTCAAAATGGATCAGTCAAAGAAGGAGTTCTTGCCTATGTTGCAAGGTGTAAAGTTGAGTAAGACTCAAAACACGACCACGGCATAAAATAGAAAGAGAATGAAAGTCATTCCCTATGCCTCAGCCATAGGTTCTATAAAGTATGCTATGCTGTGTACCAAACCTATTGTGTACCTTTCCATGAGTTTGGCAACGGGGTACGATATTGATCCAGCAGTGGATCACTAGACAGCGGTCAAAATTATCCTTAGAAGACTAAGGAGATATTTCTCGGTTATGGAGGTGATAAAGAGTTCGTCGTTAAAGGTTACGTCAATGCAAGCTTGTGATGCCCGGATAATTAAGCTACAGTGATCCCCCGCTAATGATGCCACGTCACCTCGGTTACTGTTGATAAACTCTAGATAATTCAAAAACCGAAACAAATTCAAAATTTAATTATAGGAAAACAATAAAAGTTTTCAAACATTAAAATAAAAATGTTTGGTTTGTACTAAATATTACATAGATAATTATGGTGTAGAAGACACAGTTTTATAAAATGCATAAATATTTTAAATTGAATTAAAACATAAGAGAAAATAAATAAAAGAAAGAAAATACAAAAGAGAAAAAAAAAAGAAGAACAAAACAAAAGGAAAGAAAGAGAAAAGGCCTCCCCCCGCCCCCACTGGGCCACGGCCCAGCAGGCCACCAGGTCGGCCCATCAGCCGCGCCCCTATGCCCCTCGACCCCTAACCCGAACCCCCCCCGCCACCCCACCTCCCCCCCCCCCCGTCGCCACCCCCCCCCCCCCGACCCAGATTGGATCGGGATCGACCCCATCGCCATGGACCGCCGCCTCCGCCCCGCAGGTCCTCTTGCCGTCCTCGTGTCGTCGCCTCGCCACCGGAGATGGAAGGATCCTCGAGGCCCCGTTGAGGATCTGGCCTACCTCGCCTCCTCCTTGCCATGGCCGGCCCCGAGCGTCGTGCCTGCAGCAGCACCGCCGTCGCGGCCACCTCGTCGATGGACCTCCTCGACGGACTGCACACGTCCTCGTCTTCCTCCCTAGCTTGCTTCATCGAGCCTCGCCGCCCCAGAACCCCTGCAACGGGGGTGAGCAACGAATCCCCCTCCATCTCTATGTCCCCTTCCCACTGCAACGTTGCAACACCGCCCGTTCCCCTATCGGTCACCGCGACCCCGTGCACGCACCGGCCGTGCCCGCGTCACCCCTGGCTGGGGCTCACCGCACCCACAGCCGAGTTCGCTCGCGCCCTGCCTGGACCGCGGCCACCCAGGGCCGCGCCCCGCCTCCTCACCCCCGCCTCTTTCCCCCGCGCAGCTCGTCGCTCCCGTCCGTAGCGCCGCCGCGCTTGGGGCTCTGCTCCCACGCCCACGCGCGCCCGCTACACTTTGTCGGCCACCGCCAGCGTCCTCCACGGTCCCGACCTCCCTGCTCCGTCATGCCGCCACCACCTGCTGCTCGACACCGCCCTGACCGCTGCCGGTGCCGCTCGCTGTGGCCCTGCGTGCCCCGCCGCACCGGGTTGCGGCCTTCGCCTGATAGCAGGCATCCGCGCCCGTTGGCTGCGACCCGTTTAGCCCCTTGCGCCACTGCCACCTGGGACCCGTGTCCCTCTTTTTCCAGAACAAAAATAAGAATAAAAACAAAAGGAAGTAATTAAAAATTAATTAATTAATTAACTTAATTAAACTTGCTTAATTAGCTTAACATTAATTAAACTCCTAGTTAACTAACTAATATGTTAGTTAGGTTGATGCGTCTATGATGCATCGTCCCGCATGTCGGTTTGACCCACCAACACCTATTGATCGCCGACGTCATCTTGATGTCATGATGACGTCAGCATACACTATTCTGGATAATGTTAGAATTAAATAGATAATAATTTAGAAAATGTTTTGAAACTTTAAAAATTAATAGAAAATAAACCGTAGCTCGGATGAAAATACATTGTACATGATAGTTGCTCAGAACGACGAGACGAATCCGGATACGCACCCCGTTCGTCCGCCACACATCCCTAACATATCGAACATGTAACTTTCCCCCTCCGGATCACCTGTCCAAAAACGCGAAACACCGGGGATACTTTCCCGGATGTTTCCCCTTTCGCCGGTATCACCTATCCCTACGTTAGGTCACCCCTAGCACAATATATTGACGCGTCTTGCTTTGTGTTACATTTGATTGCTCTGTTATTTATTGTGTTCCCCCTCCGTTACTTCTTTCCGGTAGGCTCCGAGACCGTTGTCGATACCCCCGTGATCGGCTACATCGCCGATGACCCCTTCTTCTTGCCAGAGCAACCAGGCAAGCCCCCCCCCCTTGATCACCAGATATCGCCTACTCCTTCTCTATACTACTTGCATTACAGTAGTGTAGCATGTTACTGCTTTCCGTTAATCCTATCCTGATGCATAGCCTGTCCTTGCTACTACTGTTGTTACCTTTACCTGCAATCCTACATGCTTAGTATAGGATGCTAGTTTTCCATCAGTGGCCCTACATTCTTGTTCGTCTGCGGTGCTATACTATCGGGCCGTGATCACTTGGGAGGTGATCATGGGTATATACTATATACTTTATACATGATACATGTGGTGACTAAAGTCGGGTCAGCTCGAGGAGCACCCGCGAGTGATTCACGGATTGGGGGCTGAAAGGACCTTTGTCCCAACGGCCCTCTGTGTGGATCTTTGCGGCGGAGCATCAGGGCAGGTTGAGACTACCTGGGTGAGAGGTGGGCCTGGCCCTGTTCGGCGTACGCAGATACTTAAAACGCTTAACGAGATCTTGGTATTTGATCTGAGTTGGGTCGTTGACCTTATACGCACTAACCGCCACGTGGGACAAGATATGGGCAACCGACGTCGTGGTATCAGCCGAAGCATTTCAAAACATCAGCGATCCGGCGGCTACCCGGATTGGAACGTAAGCCTGCTCTTGTATTAAGGGGCTAGTTACGCTTCCGGTGGCGTTACGCAACATGCAGGTGTGCTAAGGCGATGGGCCGGACCCTGTGCGCTTAGGTTTAGACCGGCGTCTTGACCTCTCTGTTGTGCCTAGGTGGGGCTGCGGCGTGTTGATCTTCCGAGGCGGGCATGACCCAGGAAAGTGTGTCCGCCAAATGGGATCAAGCGTGTCGGGTAATGTGGTGCACCCTGCAGGGAAGTTAATCTATTCGAATAGCCATGATCTTGATAATGGGACGACTTGGAGTTGTACCTTGACCTTATGACAACTAGAACCGGATACTTAATAAAACACACCCTTCCAAGTGCGAGATACAACCCGGTGATCGCTCTCTAATAGGGCTGACGAGGAGGATCCCGGGTAGGTTTATGCTATGCGATGCTACTTGGAGGACTTCACCACTCTCTTCTACATGCTTTGCAAGACGGAGGCTGCCCGAGCGTAGTCTTCGACATGATTAGTTATCCCCCTCTTATTACGGCATTCTGCGATTCGGTCCATCGATATGGCCCTTTACACATATACCCATGCATATGTAGTGTAGCTCCTTGCTTGCGAGTACTTTGGATGAGTACTCACGGTTGCTTTTCTCCCTCTTTTCCCCTTTCCCTTCTACCTGGTTGTCGCAACCAGATGTCGGAGCCCAGGAGCCAGACACCACCGTCGACGTCGACTCCTATTACACCGGAGGTGCCTTCTACTATGTGCAGCCCGCTGACGACGACCAGGAGTAGTTAGGAGGATCCCAGGCAGGAGGCATGCGCCTCTTTCGATCTGAATCCCAGTTTGTGCTAGCCTTCTTAAGGCAAACTTGTTTAACTTATGCATGTACTCAGATATTGTTGCTTTCGCTGACTCGTCTATGATCGAGCACCTGTATTCGAGCCCTCGAGGCCCCTGGCTTGTATTATGATGCTTGTATGACTTATTTATGTTTTAGAGTTGTGTTGTGATATCTTCCTGTGAGTCCCTGATCTTGATCGTATACATTTGCGTGCATGATTAGTGTACGGTTGAATCGAGGGCGTCACAAGTTGGTATCAGAGTCGACTGCCTGTAGGAATCCCCTTCCAACTCCTTGGTCGAAGTCGAGTCTAGACTTTACAAAACTATTACTAACATGGCTGTGCGGCCCATGGGCCCATGTCGCCATTGGGTGGTATTAGGATCTTTTATTTCTCGTCTATACTCTGGGACTCTTATCTCTCTTCTACTCGGGTTGAATGGTTTTACTAACTCTAACTCTAGGTTCTCGTAACTACTTCCTCCCGGAGGGCCACTCGATACATATGATCGCTTGATACACTAGAAGATTCCGAAGTTACTCTCCGATGTTCCCTCGATACTTGTGCCATCCCTCTTGCAATTCCATTCCATTGATAAACCCTAATGGATAACCAAGTACACTTGCCATTCATGCAATTATTCCCCGTTAATCTTGTTATTACAAGATACCCCAAAATTCTCTCTAATATTACGAGAATACTTTGTGCCTACTGCCTTGCAGTTCTTTGCCCCATGAATACCCCTACGAATAATTCCTCACACTTATCGAGGATTCCTTCATCCCCAGTTGTTCATGCGTTTCACAAAATGCTCTAAAATGCCATTCAATCTTCCAAGAATCCTCTACAGCTTAGTTCTTTTGAGATTCTTCTTGCCTCCTGCATTGTGGTTAATTCCATATGCCTAGCAATATTCCTTGATTTCCTTTGTCATTATCATCTTGAGTCCCTCGATTAAATACGTGTGTGATTGCTCACAATCATCAGCTGATCCTTAGGAATTATCTTTCTGGCTCAGACGTCATTACAGATATGAGCTAGTTTTCCGCCAATCAAACATTGACTGATTGTGCCCCTGAATGTATTCAACTTATCCATCCTTGATCAGAGCGTTTGCTTCTGATCCTTCGATTTGGAATCATAATTCCTTTGCATTTAAGCTTCGAATTATTCAGATGATTCCATAACCTGTTGCATTGCATTCTTCCCTCTTCTGGTTGAGTACCGATACTCACATAAGATGCTTTGTTGACCATCAAGTCCCTTGTTGGATTGTTATCCGATAGTTTCTTTCAAATTTGATCACCTTGTGAGTTCTTTCCCTGATACATAATGCCTTTGGTAAACTGTATCCTCTCCCTTTGTCAACCATGCTCTGCCTTCGAGCTATTGTTCATTACTCCTAAAGCTCGTGGTATATGTTCCTAAGATCCCCCGATGGGTTGAAATCGATGCCTTTCCTAATCTGTGCAAACCCGAAGGATTTCACGGGCCATGCTTATCTGGTATTGCACCAGGTAAAACTTTCAACAACTAATGCCATTTCAAAAAGAAACGAGAAGTGAATGGAAGGTTATACATTGAAGAAGTGGGAGTCGACCTTGAACTTTGCGTTCATGCCCATGGACACGATGTAAATCTTATCATGGAAGCTTCTTGTAATAATAACTAATTCCTTGATATAATATCCTTGGGTATCGGTGAATTGATCCTTTGCAATGGTGGTTCCGACCATATGTCCTTCTTTGATCCCATTTCTTGGGCAAGTTTAAACACTTGTCCTCTGCAAAACAATACCCCAGTCCAACCTCTACTTTGGTCTATCGTCGACCCCCTGGTATCTCAAGATTATCGCGGAACTGCATAAAATTCTTATGAGTTCTTCTTCAAGTGCTACATTCTCATTGATTCCAATTTTTCACGGGCTCTGAGTTATTAAACACTCTAAGACACCAATAACTGACTCAAGTCCGCACCGTGATTAATCAGCTCTTGGTAACCCTCATTACTTACGAGTTTGAACTCGATCACGTCATCCCTAGCCTGCTTGGCTATATCCTTGTCGTGCCGATTTTAACTGTGCTACCTGGTCCTTCTTCCCGAAGCAAGAACTTCGATGGTGAGCTAATCTTACGTCGATCTTCCTCATCATATCAATTGTCCTTGAGCAACAAGCTTGATTTTAAATTTGCGTCGTACCTATGGTTTCAGTAACTTTTTGCTTCATCATTCCGTTGACTTGATGTCATCGCCGATCAGTTACATCTTCATGAAGCCTCTCGACAAAATTTGCCGTGAACATCATCAACATTTTGACTCCTTCCAGGATATCAATCGAATTCATGATGGTAAGTACCATACTCGTCCCTTGGAAATTTGAGTTACCATCGACAACATCTTTACCTTCCTCTCATCACAAACTTGTTCATGTTATGGATGCAACTTGCTATCCAGTTTGTATTATGTTCTATCTTGAAGTATTATTGTCCTTTATATTGCAAGGATTACTCCACCTCTTAAGAATTCTTGATATAATGATACTTCTCACCATCACCATTCTTTCTTGGTCCTCGTGTTGGTTCCAACCGGGGTACCCACAAGTGAACGGTGTTGTTTGGATTCTGCACTTCTAGCAACCCTATTGCTTTGAAGTTAATGATCAATAATTCATTCTTAGCCTATCGGTTGCTGAACCACCATTCTAACGTTGATCATGCTACTATAAGCCCACATTTCAGTTGCACCTTTCTACTGATGTTTAATTGGGTATGTTTTCCTCGAGCATACCTCGTTATATCATTTGATCTGGCAAATGTTATCTCCTTGTTCACATAACTGTGGAAATCCATCATTTGGAGATCTCAATGAATTATCGTTGAGTCCACCAGCTACCTCCTTATCCCTTCAATGGTTTAATGATGAGCTCTTGTTCTGGAACTCGGTTCCATAGTACATTTCTCGAGAATTTTACAATGACATCTCGTCAATTTGTGTTGCACCTTTCTTCTCAGGCATACTGAGTCTAAGGTATCTTGACACCAATTAGATCTGAATTTCGGTCAGATATGATGGTTGGAACATATTTCCAAGAGTTATAACATTGGTCTTTTATGACCCGGTAAGGTGATGTCATTCCTAGCACACCTAGCCGAAGGACCTAGTGTTATAGTTTCCTTTTTAACAAGGTTAACCATTTTCCATGAGGAAATTGAATGCCTTGCTTAATAAGTTTATCCTGATGGATCCTTTGTGTATCCAAAGTCCGACCTTTTCTTGAAGACCATGTCGATGCTATCTCGAAGCATGTCTGTGGTACTCCGATCTTCAATAAGAACATTTGAAGCACCATGCTAAATTTTCTTTATCAATTATCCAAACACCATTATATGTCTATTATCATGAGATTCCCCCCTTACCTAATTGGTTTTCTACTTTCTATCCTGTCATGGATATCATGCCCCGCTTGTCCTTGGGAAGGATATACCCCTGAAACGTGTGTGTATACACATTTTTCTCCCCATTGTTCTGATTAAACCTGGTAATCACCTTTCCTTTCCATTGGTTTGCTTAACCCTTCTTGTAATCTATATTATATAAGCAGTAGTATTCTTCTGCTTATGTAAAACACCTTGGTGTACAACCGTGTCAGTAAGACCCTGTTGCTTTTGTTGATAGCATTCCGGTAACCACCGATGGACGAGAACTTGGCCTATAGGTCCGCCTCGTTTCAATGAGCGGGAAAATGGTTCTCTTCGTCCCTCGCCCTTGGTACCGTTGTTGTTGCCGACATAACCGATGGACTATCCTATGACATGCCTTGCTTTCATGATCGTGCAAGACGTCACCGCCCTTCCTGCTTTTAACCCACATGGTGGACCCATAACCCATAGTTCCTCAGGATCAAAACCTGACTCTCCTGTACACCCCCTGTTCCCAAAGTTATTCCTCACGCGTGGCCTCGTGTGTAATTCACGAGCCACCTTCCGGTGAGATCATCAATCTGGTATCAGACGCAATACTTAATCCCATTGCTCTGAACCCCTTTCACACTTTGCTTTAGGCAACAAACGGTTGCCTATGCACTTGAAACTTCTATTTTGCACCTTCTTACTTTGCTATCGATATTTTCTTAAATTTCAATTCAAGAGTTACTTTCCGCCACCTTCCTCGTTGTTGTCTACCAGATAGTCTACCCTGCAGAGGTCCATTCTTCCGGTATACCCCCTTAATCTTTCGTTAGTATGATGAAGACTCCGAAGGAAGGATGGCCACTTCATCATGATGACCTGGAGCAGAGAAATGAAGACATCACCAAAAAGGGATCAACTACTTCGGAAAGAGCAATTAAGACCGAGAACACTCGCTAGAATTTCGTAACTAGAATCTTCTTTCCCCCTTACGCCTCCTAAATCTCGGGACGAGATTTCTTGTAGTGGAGGAGAATTGTGACGCCCGGATAATTAAGCTACAGTGATCCCCCGCTAATGATGCCACGTCACCTCGGTTACTGTTGATAAACTCTAGATAATTCAAAAACCGAAACAAATTCAAAATTTAATTATAGGAAAAAGATAAAAGTTTTCAAACATTAAAATAAAAATGTTCGGTTTGTACTAAATATTACATAGATAATTATGGTGTAGAAAACACAGTTTTATAAAATGCATAAATATTTTAAATTGAATTAAAACAGAAGAGAAAATAAATAAAAGAAAGAAAATACAAAAGAGAAAAAAAAAGAACAAAACAAAAGGAAAGAAAGAGAAAAGGCCTCCTCCCCCCCCCCCAACTGGGCCACGGCCGAGCAGGCCACCAGGCCAGCCCATCAGTCGCGCCCATATCCCCCACTACCCCTAACCCTAACCCCCACCGACACCCCACTCCCCCCCTCCCGATCCAGATTGGATCGAGATCGACCCCATCGCCACGGACCGCCGCCTCTGCCCCGCAGGTCCTCCTGCCGTCCTCGTGTCGTCGCCTCGCCACCGGAGATGGAAGGATCCTCGAGGCCTCGTTGAGGATCTGGCCTACCTCGCCTCCTCCTTGCCATGGCCGGCCCCGAGCGCCGTGCCTGCAGCAGCATCCCGTCGCAGCCACCTTGTCGCCGGACCTCCTCGACGGACTGCACACGTCCTCGTCCTCCTCCCCGGCTCGCTTCATCGAGCCTCGCCACCCCAGATCCCCTGCAACGGGGGTGAGCAACGAATCCCCCTCCCTCTCTATGTCCCCTTCCCACTGCAACGTCGCAATGCCGTCCGTTCCCCTATCGGTCACCGCGACCCCGTGCACGCACCGGCCGTGCCCACGTCTCCCCTGGCTGGGGCTCACCGCACCCACAGCCGAGTTCGCTCATGCCCTGCCTGGACCGCGGCCACCCACGGCCCCGCCCCGCCTCCTCACCCCCACCTCTTTCCCCTACGCAGCTCGTCGCTCCCGTCCGTAGCGCCGCCGCGCTTGGGGCTCTGCTCCCACGCCCACGCGCGCCCGCTACACTCTGCCGGCCACCGCCAGCGTCCTCCACGGTCCCGACCTCCCTGCTACGTCGTGGCGCCACCACCTGCTCGGCGCCGCCGCCGACCGTTCTTGGGGTGCCGCATTGTGGCCTGCGTGCCCCGCCAAGACTTGCGGCTGCGGCCTTCGCCTGATAGCGGGCATCTGCACCCGTTGGTTGCGCCCCGTTTAGCCCCTTGGGCCAATGCCATCTGGGACCCGTGTCCCTCTTTTTCCAGAACAAAAATAAGAATAAAAACAAAAAGAAGTAATTAAAAATTAATTAATTAATTAACTTAATTAAACTTGCTTAATTAGCTTAACATTAATTAAACTCCTAGTTAACTAACTAATCTGTTAGTTAGGTTGATGCGTCTATGACAGACCGGTCCCAAGACGTCGGTTTGACCCAAATAACACTGTTGATCACGACGTCATGATGACGTCAGCATACATTATTCTGGATAATGTTAGAATTAAATAGATAATAATTTAGAAAATGTTTTGAAACTTTAAAAATTAATAGAAAATAAACCGTAGCTCGGATGAAAATACTTTGTACATGAAAGTTGCTTAGAACGACGAGACGAATCCGGATACGCACCCCGTTCGTCCGCCACACATCCCTAACATATCGAACATGCAACTTTCCCCCTCCGTATCACCTGTCCGAAAACGCGAAACACCGGGGATACTTTCCCGGATGTTTCCCCTTTCGCCGGTATCACATATCCCTAAGTTATGTCACCCCTAGCACAACGTATTGCCGCGTCTTGCTTTGTGTTACATTTGATTGCTCTGTTATTTATTGCGTTCCCCCTCTGCTACTTCTTTCCGGTAGGCTCCGAGACCGTTGCCGATACCCCCGTGATCGGCTACATCGCCGCCGACCCCTTATTCTTGCCAGAGCAACCAGGCAAGCCCCCCCCCCCTTGATCACCAGATATCGCCTACTCCTTCTCTATACTACTTGCATTACAGTAGTGTAGCATGTTACTGCTTTCCGTTAATCCTATCCTGATGCATAGTCTGTCCTTGCTACTACTGTTGTTACCTTTACCTGCAATCCTACATGCTTAGTATAGGATGCTAGTTTTCCATCAGTGGCGCTACATTCTTGTCCGTCTGCGGTGCTATACTATCGGGCCGTGATCACTTGGGAGGTGATCACGGGTATATACTATATACTTTATACATGATACATGTGGTGACTAAAGTCAGGTCGGCTCGAGGAGCACCCGCGAGTGATTCACAGATTAGGCTGAAAGGACCTTTGTCCCAACGGCCCTCTGTGTGGATCTTTGTATGGAGCGTCGAGGCAGGTTGAGACTACTGGGTGAGAGGTGGGCCTGGCCCTCGTCGGGCGTCATGGATACTTAACACGCTTAACGAGATCTTGGTATTTGATCTCGAGTTGGGTCGGTGACCTTATACGCACTAACCGCCACGTGGGACAAGATATGGGCAACCGCGTCGTGGTATCAGCCAAGCATTTCGTGACGTCGGCGAATCGAAGCGCGCTACCGATTGGAATGTAAGCTCGCTCTTGTATTAAGGGGCTAGTTACGCTTCCGGCGCGTTCAAGAACGTGCAGGTGTGCTAAGGCGATGGGCCCAGACTGTGGCGCTTAGGTTTAGACCGGCGTCTGACCTCTGTTGTGCCTAGGTGGGGCTGCGACGTGTTGATCTTCCGAGGCCGGGCATGACCCAGGAAAGTGTGTCCGGCCAAATGGGATCGAGCGTGTCGGGTAATGTGGTGCACCCCTGCAGGGAAGTTAATCTATTCGAATAGTCGTGATCTTCGGTAACAAGGCGACTTGGAGTTGTACCTTGACCTTATGACAACTAGAACCGGATACTTAATAAAACACACCCTTCCAAGTGCCAGATACAACCCGGTGATCGCTCTCTAACAGGGCGACGAGGAGGGGATCGCCGGTAGGATTATGCTATGCGATGCTACTTGGAGGACTTGATCAACTCTCTTCTACATGTCAAGAAGACGGAGGCTGCGGAAGCGTAGTCTTCGGCTGTGATTAGTTATCCCCCTCTTATTCTGGCATTCTGCAGTTCAGTCCACCGATACGGCCCTTTACACATATACCCATGCATATGTAGTGTAGCTACTTGCTTGCGAGTACTTTGGATGAGTACTCACGGTTGATTTTCTCCCTCTTTTCCCCTTTCCCTTCTACCTGGTTGTCGCAACCAGATGTCGGAGCCCAGGAGCCAGACGCCACCGTCGACGATGACTCCTACTACACCGGAGGTGCCTTCTACTACGTGCAAGCCGCTGGCGACGACTGTGAGTAGTTAGGAGGATCCTGTGCAGGAGGCCTGCGCCTCTTCGATCTGAATCCCGGTTTGTGCTAGCCTTCTTAAGGCAAACTTGTTTAACTTATGTCCAGACTCAGATATTGTTGCTTCCACTGACTTCGTCTATGATCGAGCACTGTATTCGAGCCCTCGAGGCCCTCGGCTTGTATTATGATGCTTGTATGACTTATTTATGTTTTAGAGTTGTGTTGTGATATCTTCCCGTGAGTCCCTGATCTTGATCATACACATTTGCATGCATGATTAGTGTACGGTTGAATCGGGGGCGTCACAAAGCTTTTACACCGATCCGGATGACTCTGAGTCTCAATCTGGATACATATTGAAATGGGAGCAATTAGCTAGAGTAGCTCCATGCAGAGCATTGTAGACATATAAAATTTGCAAAATACACACGATTCTGAATGTGGCAGGCCAGTTGACTAAACTTCTCTCACAAGCAAAACATGATCACACCTTAGTACTCTTTGGGTGTTAATCACATGGTGATGTTAACTAGATTGCTGAATCTAGTAAACCCTTTGGGTGTTGGTCACATGGCGATGTGAACTATAGAGTGTTAAATCACATGACGATGTGAACTATTGGTGTTAAATCACATGGCGATGTGAACTAGATTATTGACTCTAGTGCAAGTGGGAGACTGAAAATATGCCCTAGAGGCAATAATAAATATAAATTTACATTTCCTTATAGGGTATTTTACATCTGTGTCCCTAACTTGAACCCACTACTCAAATTTACCCCTAATTTCAAAGGGTGCTCAAATTTACCCCACTGCCATTAGGTGTCCTTATAGAAATGCCCTTCCATGCCGTTACCGTCCAGTCAAAGGGCTTTGACCACTATTTGACCGTTTCTTTGACATTTTCGCCCCTGTCTCCATGTGCCACTTACTGATGGGACCCACTCTCAAAAATTAAAATGGAAAAACCCCTTTCTCTCACCCCCTCTCTCTCACACACTTACATGTGGGGGCCCTCATCCATAGAAAAAACAGAACTCTCTCTCACCTTCCCCTCTCTCTGTCTCTTCCCCCTGCCGAACGATGGCCCGACGGCCGCTAACTCTCAACTCCAGCCAGAGTGTCGAACGGGTGCCGCCTTGGCCGCTGGCGTCCCATGACGTCGCAACCCTCTCTCCCTTGTTCTCTCTCTGTCGCTTGCCTTCGTTCTTGTCCCGCCCTCTAGCCCTGTCACGCAAGCACGCCGGTGAGCGCCCTATCTGCAGCGTCTATCAAGTACATGGCCAACGGCGACCCGAAGTGCCGCCACCTCGTCAAGAATCTCATACGCCAGGACCTCGTCCTACCAACCTATGATATTGACAAGAGACGTCCAGGACAGAGCGCCACAACACATCTCCCCCGCCGCCGACCTCGGATCGCCTCCTTTGATTCGACGCCGTTGGAGCATGTCGGCCGATCCCAACGGTTCCTCTAGCATGTTGATGTACTAAAGAAGACCTGGGAGTCCTCCATAGCAAGCTCCATGGCCTCGGGCCATCTTCCCCATGAGCTCCAAGCTCTGCCATGGCCGCCATCGTCGAAGTCGTCGCTCCAATCTTCCCCGAACCCCAGCGGCGTCGCCAACATGCTCCTAGTGAGCTCCTTAAGTTCAGATGGGTAGTTTCCCTCTCCCTCCCCCTCGCATGGTAGTTGTCGCACTTGCACCGCTCGGAGCCGCCGCGGGAATGGTCGCCGTCGTTCGCTCGGGCGACCATGTGGTCCAAAGAGCACATCCCTGGACACGGTAGAGTAATGGCTATCGCCTAGTTCTCTCGGCCGGCCTCCTCGTGGCCTCCCAGCATGCCTCCGCCGCGAGATTTGGTCGCCGCCAGCAACCGTCGGACTAGTTTGAATAGTCCTATTCTTTTTTCTTTTTTTCTAGACCGGCCCCACATGTAAGTGTGTGTGTGAGAGAGGGTGAGAGAAAGTGTTTTTTTGTTTTATTTTTAAGAGTGGGACCCACCATTAAGTAGCACATGGACATAGGGGCAAAACTGTCAAAGAAACGGCCAGATAAGAGTCAAACAGTTTTGACTAGACGGAAACGACACTGAGGGGCATTTCTATAAGTGCAACTAACAGCAGGGGGCAAATTTGAGCAGACTTCAAAATTAGGGGCAAATCTGAGTAGGTTGTTCGAGTTAGGGACATAAATGCAAATGTCCCTTCCTTATATCATGATAAATGTTTATTATTCATGCTAGAATTTTATTAACCGAAAACTTGATACATGTGTGAATACATAGACAAACAAAGTGTCCCTAGTATGCCTCTACTTGACTAGCTCGTTAATCAAAGATGATTAAGTTTCCTAACCATAGACATGAGTTGTCATTTGATGAACAGGACCACATCATTAGAGAATGATGTGATGGACATGACCCATCCGTTAGCTTAGCATAAATGATCGTTTAGTTTTATTGCTATTGCTTTCATCATGACTTATACATGTTCCTCTGACTATGAGATTATGCAACTCCTGAATAGTGGAGGAACACCTTGTGTGCTATCAAACGTCACAACGTAACTGGGTGATTATAAAGATGCTCTACAGGTGTCTCCGATGGTGTTTGTTGAGTTGGCATAGATCGAGATTAGGATTTGTCACTCCGTGTATCGGAGAGGTATCTCTGGGCGCTCTAGGTAACGCTCATCACTATAAGCCTTGCAAGCAATGTGACTAATGAGTTAGTTGCGGGATGATGCATTACGGGGCGAGTAAAGAGACTTGTCGGTAACGAGATTGAACTAGGTATGATGATACCGACGATCGAATCTCGGGCAAGTAACATATCGATGACAAAGGGAACAACGTATGTTGTTATGCGGCTTGACCGATAAAGATCTTCGTAGAATATGTAGGAGCCAATATGAGCATCCAGGTTCCGCTATTGGTTATTGACCGGAGATGTGTCTCGGTCATGTCTACATAGTTCTCGAACCCGTAGGGTCTGCACGCTTAACGTTCGATGATGATTTGTATTATGAGTTATGTGATTTGATGTACCGAAGTTTGTTCGAAGTCCCGGATGTGTTCACGTACATGACGAGGAGTCTCGAAATGGTCGAGACATAAAGATAGATATATTGGAAGGCTATGTTTGGACACCGGAATGGTTCCGGATGAGTTCGGGCATTTTCCGGAGTACCGAGAGGTTACCAGAACCCCCCGGGGAGTCAATGGGCCTTATTGGGCCTTAGTGGAAGAGAGGAGGAGGCGGCCAAGGTGGGGGCGCACCCCCCAAGCCCAATCCGAATTGGGAGGGGGGCCAGCCCCCCTTTCCTTCTCTCCCTCTCCCTCTTCCTTCTTCTCCTACTCCAACTAGGGAAGGGGGGGGGATCCTACTCCCACTGGGAGTAGGACTCCCCCTTGGGCGCGCCATAGAAAGGGTCGGCCCTCCCCTCCTCCACTCCTTTATATATGGGGGAGGGGGCACCCCATAGACACACAAGTTGATTGTTTAGCCGTGTGCGGTGCCCCACTCCACAGATTTCCACCTCGGTCATATTGTTGTAGTGCTTAGGCGAAGCCCTGCGCCGGTAACTTCATCCACACCGTCATCACGCCTCGTCTTGACAAAACTCTCCCTCGACCTCACCGGATCTAGAGTTCATGGGGCGCCTTTGAGGCTGAGCGATGTGCAGATCGCGGAGATGCCGTACCTTCAGTGCTAGGATCAGTCGGATCGTGAAGACGTATGACTACATCAACCGCGTTGTCATAATGCTTCCGCTTTCAGTCTACGGGGGTACGTAGACAACACTCTCCCTCTCTCATTGCTATGCATCACCTAGATAGATCTTGCGTGATCGTAGGATTTTTTTAAAATTACTGTGTTCCCCAACACCAACAACGTCTACAAGAAAAAGGTTGCATAGTAGACATCAATGGCCATCTTCAATTATTTAAACTTAACTTCGGGACAATTACATTGTTTCCAAAGAAGGTGGAGGTGGTTCGCATTGAGCAGTTCAGACCGATATCTCTGCTTAAATGTGAGCTTTAAGATATTTACCAAAATTGGGACTAATTGCCTCGCACAAATTGTGCATACTGTGGTACAGCCGACTCAAACGGCTTTCGTGCCTGGACAACATATTCTAGAGGGAATGGTCGTTCTCCATGAAACCGCACACGAAATTCACTCGAAGAAACTCGATGGAGTTGTCTTCAAAGTGGATTTCGGGAAGGCATACGGTGAAGTCAAGTGGCCATTCTTGCAGTAGGCCTTGCGTATGAAGGGTTTTGATTCGGCTTGGAGGAAGCAAGTCTTTATACAAGCAGGCAGCAGCGTAAGGATCAAGGTTAATGATGACATACGTTATTATTTCTAGACGCAAAAAGGACTGAGGCAGGGGGACCCGATGTCTCATATCCTGCTAATGTAGGTGCTGATATGTTGGCGGTTCTCATTGGTAGAGCTAAAGAGAACGACCAGGTAGGTGGTCTCATCCCGCATCTTGTGGATGGTGGGGATGTCCATACTACAATATGCGGATGACACTATTATTTTGATGGAACATGATATGACAAAGGCTAGAAATATGAAACTGGTTTTATGTCTATTTGAACAACTGTCTCGCTTGAAAATTAATTTCAATAAAAGTGAGTTGTTCTACTTTGGGTGCGACAATGGAGAACATGATAATTTTAGACACTTGTTCGGGTCTGAGCTGGGGTCTCTACCTTTTAGATATTTGAAAATACCAATCCATCATCGTACATTAACCAACAAAGAATGGAAATGCATTGAACATCAATTTGAAAAGAAATTAAGCTACTGGAAGGGGAGGTTACACTGGTGCAGCGACCTGCTAAAGCGACACATGAATCAGAGACCCTTTGACCAAACTGTGTCCCAAACGATGTTGTAATGAATCGTCACCAATAAGACGAACTGTGTGCGATGGCGGAGACATCAAGCATGATTCAAACTAGAGTTACGTGTGCGATACGTGACATACAGTTGATCCATACGAAATTTGTGTGATGAGTCGGAATAACAGAAACAATTAGCCAGATCAAGGTGTGTGTGATATACGGCATATGGTTCACTCGAATGAACTGTTTGCGATTAGGCAACACAACAGAAATGGACGTACAGATCAAGGTGTGTGCGATATACGACATACAGTTTGCTGGGATGAACTGTTTGCGATTAATCAACACAATAGAAACGGTTGGCCAGATCAAGGTGTGTGCGATGAACGGCATACAGTTTACTCGGGTGAACTGTGTGCGATTAGTGAAAATAAACACAAACGATCCAGCTGCCTCCATGAAAAGGAGGGATTAGTTCACAACCCGGGCTGAGGATATGTACCAGTAGCTATGTATTTGACTCTCTCTCATGATCTTTGTAACGCCCGGATAATCGGGCTACAGTAATCCCACGCTAATCATGCCATGACACCTCGGTTACTGTTGCTATCCTCGCAATAATTCGAAATCGTTCGAAATTCATATTCAAATTATTGTCAAACGGCAAAAGTTTCAAAATATTAAACAAAAATGTTCGGTGGTTGCCAAATATTACAAAGGTAATTGTGGTGAAGTAAACACATTTTTTAGAAAATGTCTAAATAATTTAAACTGATTTAAAATAGAAAAGAAAATAAATAAAAATAAAACCGAAAAAGTAAAACCTAAAACTAACAGAAAAAAAGGAAGAAGAGAAACCCCCCCTGGGCTTCGGCCCAGCTGACCACAGGCCCCATTGGGCCACCACCAGGCCCCGGCCGCCCCCCCCACTCTCTCCTTATCCCCCCCACCGGTGAGACCCCGAAACCCTAACTACCCCGTCACCCACTCGCCCCCCCACTCGCTCCCCCTCCCGATCCAGATCGGATCGGGACCGAACCACCCCGACCCCCTGCCGTCGCCGCGCCACACACCTCGCCCGGCGTCGCCTGTCCCCGCCGCCACCAGACGCCACCGCGTCGCCCCCCTGCGGCCCTCGCCGCCGCCGGATCGAACCCCACCGTCGCCCAGCCGGAGCTCCACGGCCTCGCTGAACGCTACCCGGGACTGCCTCCCGCTCCGCCGCTCGTCCCCGTCGTCCTCCCCGACCTCCACCGAGCACACTGCCCCGTCCCATACGTCCCAATGTGAGCCCCGCTGCGCTCGCCTCCGCCCCTCTTCTCTCCCCCTCTGCTCCCGTTGCCGTGGACCTGGCCGCGCCCCCTCGCCGCCTCTCTGCCCTTGTGCGCCGGTGCCAGGCCACGGCGTCGCTGGAGCCCCCCACGGCTCCGCTGCTGTCGCCACCAAGCCATCGCCACGGCCGCCGCTTTATCGACGCCCTGCATTGGGGCAGCGCCTAAATCCATCGCCGAGGCTCCACTCGGCGCCACCCGCCTCGCCTCGCCGTTAGTGCTCCGGCACCCGGAGACTCTCTGCCCCCCTGCGGCCTTGACCTTGGCCGTCGTGCGCCGCCACCGTGCCCCATGGCCGTGCCTGCCGCTTGCAGCCACCCCACAGCCGGCGCCCATTGTGCCCGGTGGCTGCGCTCACCCCTGGAACCGCGCCCGCTCGGGTGCACCCAGCAGGAGCGTCCACCGCTATGGCCACAGGCCCGCCAAATGGGCCCCCCCCCCCCACAGAATGTTTCCAAAAAAAGGAATTAAAATAAATAAATAATAATAGATATATAATTAATTAATTAATTAATTATAGGAATAATAAACTTAGTTAATTTTGATTAATTAAACTAAACAATTAATTAAGCTAACTAATTAACCTAAACCCCAATTAACCTAAATAGAGAATGACAGGTGGGTCCCACTGGACCCACACGTCAGGTTGACCAGGTCAATGGTCAACGTTGATCTTGACATCACTACGATGTCATGCTGACGTCATCATTTACTATTCTGGATAATGTTGGATTTAAATAATTAATTAAATTCCAGAAATTAATAAAATCTTTAGAAAATCATATCTTTTAATCCGTAACTTTGGATGAGTACTCACGGTTGCCTTGTTCCCCCTTTTCCCCCTTTCTTTACCCGGTTGCTGCGACCAGACGATGGAGCCCAGGAGCCAGACGCCACCGTCGATGACGACTACTACTCTGGAGGTGACTACTACTACGCAGGCGGCGACCACTGTGAGTAGTTAGGAGGATCCCGGCGGGGAGGCTGCGCCTCTTCTTCGATATGTATCCCGGTTTGTGCTAGCCATCTTATGGCAACTTGTTTAACTTATGTACGTACTCAGATATTGTTGCTTCACCGACTTCGTCTATGATCGAGCACTTGTATTCGAGCCCTCGAGGCCCTCGGCTTGTATTATGATGCTTGTATGACTTATTTATGTTTTAGAGTTGTGTTGTGATATCTTCCCGTGAGTCCCTGATCTTGATTGTACACATTTGTGTGCATGATTAGTGTACGATTGAATCGGGGGCGTCACAATCTTGGCAGGGCACGATCTTGATGTACCATGAGCTTTGTTAATATAGTGGAATGATATGGTGTTCGTCCCTCCCTATCTTTGTTGTGATGAATTGAGTCTTGCTCTTTGAGGTTTCATTGTTATTGGATTGAATATTTTGGATTTGAGTCACTTGATGTATGTCTTGCATGTGAATACCAGTGGTGACAATTTGGTATTTTATTGGGTCACTTGATATATGTTTTGGTAATCAACTTGCGGATTCCTGTGGTGACATTGGGGTAATCTAGGCACAAAGGTTGATACACAATTTCGTCCTACTTTATCTGATAAGAACTTTGGAGTGATTCCTTATCGCACGTTGAGGAATTTTTATATGATTCAGTTATGTTGGCACTATTGAGAGATTACACTAGTGAAAGTATGAAACCTAGGTCTTATTTTCAAGCATTGCAATACAGTTTGTGCTCATTTTTACTACTTGCTACCTTGCTGCTTTTATCATTTCAAATTACAAAACATATATGTACTATCCATACTACACTTGTATCACCATCTCTTCGCCGAACTAGTGCACCTATACAAGTTACCATTGTATTCGGTGTTGTGGGGACACAAGAGAATTCTTGTATTTGATTGCAGGGTTACTTGAGAGAGATCATCTTCATCCTACACCTCTCATGGATTGATAAACCTTAGGTCATCCACTTGAGGGAAATTTGTCGTTGTCCTATAAAACTCTGCAATTTTTTAGAAAAGGAGGAATACCCCCGGCCTCTGCATCTGGATGATGCATGCAGCCACTTTATTAATTATTCACCAAAGAACTTACAAAGAGATACAACAGTAAGTCCGAAGTCATTGTCTAGGCAACATCTGTCGCTACTCCTATCCAGTTGATGAAGGGATGTTGATAGTCCGGGCCTATTACCACAGACCTCGCAGCCAAGACTAACATATAAGACATGAGTCCCAACCAAGCCACTTTCCGGGTATGGGGCACACACTGGTCCGGCGCACTCTCAGCGGCGGCGGCCGCCAACTACCACCACTCCATCTTTAGAGATGTACTGACGCATCATCCTTGCCTAGTCTAGCTCCCGTCGACGCCACCACGGCGCCCAATGGCACCACCTCCCTGTGCGCGAACTGCTGAGCACATCGCGGCCAACACCGGTACACCTCAGCACCATGTCGCCAAGTACCACCAGCCGACACAGCTTGAAGTCTCTAGAAGATCTGTTGTGCGTAGCACCTACCGACCAGACATGACAAAGCGTAGCACCTGTCGGCCAGGCATGACTTGACATCTCCACCGAAGCTCCGTGCAAGATGAAGTCGCTCCACCTCCTGCCTCTGACTTCCAGCGCTGCTCCACAAATGATGCTCCCAAGAGAGAAACGACACCGCAGTGCTGCCATCGTCCGATCTGGAAGACCAGATCCTAGGGTTTCCCCTAGAGCAGTACGAGTGGGTCAACAGTAGTCACACGACGATGCCTTCATCAAGGTAACGACGAAGAATGCCGCCATCGCCCGCCGTCGGCTCGGTGTTCACCGGCAACTATGTCTCCCCGACTCGCAGCCGGTACTAGATGACGGATCCAGAGATCCAAACACCCAGCCTCAGGCCGACCACCTCTGACAAGAGATGACCACCATCGCCGGTTGCACCACATCCAGATTGACGGCCATGCCGAGCCGCCACCACCCCCCGTACCATCCGCTACTCACCAAATCCGGGGATATGGGCCCGAGCCGGTCGGACCAAAGGGCGCGCTGGCACCCAGCCATGCGGTCGCTGCCACGGCCCCTGCTGCCCCTGTACATCCGGCCGATTCCCACCAGCACCATCGCAAGCGCCGTCTCGGGACGCTGTGCCGCCATGGGCCAAAGTCAGGGCCGCACCTCCGCGGATCTGGGCACCCGCGCCACCCATGGATCCGGGGGAGAGGGGAAAGGCCCTTCGCCGCCTCGTCGCACACACGGGATTAGCCCGGCGCCGACCACCTGCGGCGGCGGAGGGGAGGATTGGAACGGGGCGGGTCGCTGGCGGCGAAGGTTGGCTCCTCCCTTGTCGCCTGCAAGGGGAACGACGTGAGAGGCCAACCTTTCTTGTTCTTCTCCGATATAACTCTGTACTTGGAGGCCCAATAGAGTCTATAAGAATAAAGTTGCGTGGTAGACATCAGATCTTCAAAGGGAGTTGTGTATGATAGTTGGGTTCAACCTTACAAGTAAGCTACCGCAGTGAGAGAAAGTAAAAAAAAGGCTTGTATTGTGTTGTTGCCACTAGGGATTAAAAAAGAGTTGTGTAGTTGTCCTTTGGAGGCATGGTGAAGGAAATATATCATCTACTTCATGTCATCATACTTATTGCAATACTTTGTTTTACATAATACTTTGAGATGCATGTTAGATAGCGATTTTGGGGTGGAGTATTAGCTAGCCGGATTGACGGACGCTTGCTGCCCCGATGTTTTGAAAATGGTTAAGTGTGGATGCACCTACTCGGGGGTCATCCCCCCGACAAGCCGGCTAGTGATATTAACAACCTTGCTAGTTTTGTTGGGGGCACAAGAAGGTTTTATATTTTTGTGTGCAGGTACTAATCATTAATTGTAATCACTTAGCTTTTGTTGGTTCGATAAACCTTGAGGTCACTTAAGGAAAATTGCTACTTGCTACAAACCATTGCACTTGGAAGGCAATAACTTTCTGGTAGAGAGAAAGCAGGGGGTGCTGTGTCGGAAAGAATTTGGCCAAAAAATTGGGTTTGAATTGCCCATCAAAGGTAAAAAATGACCGAAAATACCCTACAGGGTACACTTCCATGTCGAGTTAATTTGGCACGTAGGCATATCGAGGTTTCCCTGGATGGCATAATTTCTTTTCCCTGGATGCCCACATGCAAACGTGGGGCTGAGGCTGATGATGTCCGTCGTATTCTTTTTTTTGTGTCCTGCTGCAACTCAAGTCTAGGAACTTCTAGGAATTGAACAAACTATTAGCAAGTATTGCAATGTCGATCGAGCAGGTGAATACGTGTTGGAATTTCTCCTATTAATGTCGGAGGAAGAGTTTGAGCTATTGGGTCAGAACCATATACATGAAATGATAGCTATCGCATGTTGGTATTTGTGGCGTGGGGAAGAAGGAAAGCTAGGAAAGGAGAGCAGACTCAGACGGCAGCACCAGTTAACACCACACTCAGAGCATTAACAACGAACTTTGTTGTTGCTGAAGCACCGAAGGAAGGAGAAAGTTCAAGGGGTGGCTCCTGTTGGAAATATGAGCAATTTACCGAATGATTTTATTAATAGAAATACTAGATAAAGCACGACTAGTATAGCAGTGATAAAACAAGTCATGCGATTTGACAAAGAGAAGGTAAACAACAACTTCATATATGAACTGTAACTAAACACATCTGGAGCAGACAGTATAGCAAGTTGCATATATGAAACAGAGTCTAACATATCTAGGGAAAACACTAGAACAAGAAACGGTAGCAGGGCCTCTAATAGAAAGAGGAAGAACACGTACGGGATAGCAGCAGCAGAAGCGCTAGACTTGGGGTTGGTGTCCTCGCTAGCCATGTCCTCGAGGAGGTTTTTGACATCGGGGAAGAAGTCGTCATCGGGAAGTAGTCATCGGAGTCCGGGGCGTCCGTGACGAATAAGTCAGTAGTCACGTGAAGCGCTCCCCAAAAACCTTATCACCCTTCTCCCGTACAGGACTCAAAGAGGTGCGGTTTCGGAGGCCTAATGTCCCGACCTGCGGTGCAGGCCGCAAGCCGGGATGGGGAAGAACGTAGCAACAACGCAGTGCTCAGGAACTTATGACGAGAGGAGGAAGAGCTTCTTCTGGTGTGTCTCTCTGAGAGGAGTGATCTCCCTTTTATAGGCGCAAGAGAAGAAGACGAGAGGTTGCGCCGGGAGCTGAAGAGAACGAGGGAGATGAAACGAACAGGCAGCAGGCGAAGAGGTGCGCCGTTCGTATTCAATCTCCATTATAGCAAAAACGTTTCAGCTTCCGCGTGACCTTTCGTATACCCGTCGTGCGTGGCAAAAATTAGACATCGGCTCATTCCCGCAACCCGCGGCGCGGCGTGTCGTGACGAGGTGTGGTGTGGTGTGGCGTGGCGTGGCGTGGCGTGGCGAGGCAGGCGGCGGAGGAGGAGCGCGCGTGGATGTCCCTCTTGTTCTCATGCTCATACAAGTGGGGAAAGAACCTCCCTTATAAAGAGGTCCAACTCCCTCTAAACTAGCAATGTGGGATTAAACTTTAGTTCCACCTCTTGCCTTGCACGAATGGGCTGCGTGGGCCTCTAGGATTTATAAGGAATTTCTGAAACTGCTATTGGGCTAGGCCCAAAATATACGAAATTCCAAAGAATCCCCACTGCATCCCAGAGGCACACAAAATTTGCCTTTGGTTCCAAAAAACTGTTTTATATACCCATGCTGCAGTGGAGACATTAAGTTGAACTTCCACCTAGAACTCTATGCTACACTAGTAAGCAACTTGGACAAAGTGGATCGGGCCTTGAACTGCAAGTTTTGCATGAATCTAGCTTCACATAAAGCCTTGACCGATACGTGGCTACCGTGGGTCTTCCCCGTGGGTGGAGCTTATGCGTCATACTCCGAGACCTTTCATGAGTTTACTAGAGAGAACCCTACTCTCATAGATTGCGACATTTAACAATCAGACTCATATAGGTGCGTTCTTCAAAAGATGTTCTGCAGGACGGCATCTCTGCTTCAATGAGCCACTTAGAACACATTAAGATATACATCAACCTGCCATGCAGATTAGGAGAGTATTGCATCTTCATGGAGTGGTATTGTTGATAGTAATCTTCATGGAGTGGTATTGTTGATAGTAAGGATACTCTCCTCTCAGTTGACCAACAGCTTGTCTTCCACATCTAATTCATGGGATCTCCGATCACAAAGAATAGGTTACCACCGTGAAAAACTCATATTGTGGGTCTTATACCCATCTCCCTCGATGCATTATCTATCACATTACGTGATAGACCCTTAGTAAAAGGATCTGCCAGATTCTTAGACGTTTGGATATAATCCAATGCAATAACTTCGAAGTTTCTCATTTTCCTGACAGACTTTAATCTTCTCTGAACGTGTCTTGATGACTTCATGTTATCCTTTGAGCTGCTCAGTTTCGTGATCACAGTTTGATTGTCGTAGTTCATAAGGATACCCGGTACAGGTTTCTCAACAACCGTCAAGTCATTCAAGAGCCGGCGAAGCCAATCTGCTTCGACCGTAGCTGTATCTAGTGTTGTGAGTTCTGCTTCCATTGTTGACTTTGTTAAGATGGTCTGCTTGCAAGACTTCCAAGAAATAGTGCCACCTCCATGGGTGAATACATATCCGCTCGTGGCCTTTATCTCATCAGCGTCTGAGATCCAGCTTGAGTCACTATACCCTTCAAGCACCTTTGGGTGCCCGGTGTAGTGAATTTCATAATTTGCAGTGCCTTTCAAATAACGCAAAACTCTCTCTAGAGCTTTCCAATGCACATTTCCTGGTTTTGAGACAGACCGACTCAGTTTGCTAACAGCAAAAGAGATGTCAGGTCTTGTAGCACTGACTAAGTACATAAGCGAGCCAATAATCTGAGAGTACTTCAATTGATCTCTAGCAATTCTTCGATCCTTCGAAGCAACACACTAGCATCATATGGTGTTGGAGACGGCTTGCAGTCACTATAGCCAAAGCGACTCAAGTTCTTTTCCACATAGTGAGATTGAAGCAATGTAATCCCACCATCATCGTCTCTCAACAACTTGATGTTCAGAATGACATCAGTCACTCCTAAATCCTTCATCTCAAAACAACGAGATAGAAAATTCTTGACCTCCTTAATAACATTCAGATTTGTTCCATACAACCCCATCTGGTTGTTCCATATAAATTTCCTCGTCCAAATCTCCATTTAGGAAAGCAGTTTAACATCCATTTGATGAACAAGAAGACCATGTGAACTCGAATAGTGACAGGCAGCAGGCGAAGCAACCCGCGGCGCGTCGTGCCGAGGCGTGGCGGGCGGCGGCGGAGGAGCGCGTGTGGATGTCTCTCTTGTTCTCATGCTAATATAAGTGGGGAAAGAACCTCCCTTGTAAAGAGGTCCAACTCCCTCTAAACTAGCAATGTGGGACTAAACTTTAGTTCTACCTCTTGCCTTGCACGAATAGGATGCGTGAGCCTCTAGGATTTATTAGGAATTTTTGAAACTGCTATTGGGCTAGGCCCAAAATAGACAAAATTCCAGCGGCTCCTGCACCAACCAAGGGGACATGTAAAATTAAAAGTGAGTGCATCTTCCGATCGAGATGTCCTAAGGTGGGGCGGCAGATGCTGTCCTACGAGAAGATGGGGTTAAATTTTGTCTGTGCAAGCAAGTGGAATATTGAGATGTGCTATGTCGTTTTATCTGCTGAAGCAATTGCTCTTCAACACAGCTTAATACTTGCTTAGGGTGCCGGCTGCTGTAACAAGCTTTTGGTAAATTCAGATAATTTCGAACTAGTAAACTCAATGAATGATGGAGGGAGATCAATGGAACCTGCAACTGCGGTTGTGGCTGATTGCTACCATCTAGCTTGTGACTTTCCTAGTACTAATTGTGTGCATTGCTTTAGAGAATCAAATGAACCCATGAGCTAGCGCAAATGTCCAAGGGCCCATATTGTAATAACTTCCTGTTGAGCTCATTCGTCTTTTACTAGATGATGTAACTAATTTTATGTGACGCCCCCGATTCAATCGTACACTAATCATACACGCAAACGTGTACGATCAAGATCAGGGACTCACAGGAAGATATCACAACACAACTCTAAAAATAAAATAAGTCATACAAGCATCATAATACAAGCCAGGGGCCTCGAGGGCTCGAATACAAGTGCTCGATCATAGACGAAGTCAGCGGAAGCAACAATATCGACTACGGACATAAGTTAAACAAGTTTGCCTTAAGAAGGCTAGCACAAACCGGGATACAGATCGAAATAGGCGAGGGCCTCCCGCCTAGGATCCTCCTAACTACTCCTTGTCGTCTGCCGCCGGCTGCACGTAGTAGTAGGCGCCCAAAGGTAGTAGTCGTCATTGACGGTATGCGTCGCTCTGGCTCCATCATCCGGTCGCAGCAACCGAGTAGAGATAGGGGAAAAGGGGAAACAAGGCAACCGTGAGTACTCATCCAAAGTACTCGCAAGCAAGGAGCTACACTACATATGCATGGATATATGTGTAAAGGGCCATATCAAGGGACCGAATCGCAGTAATGCCGTAATAAGAGGGGGTATCTAATCCTGTCGAAGACTACGCTTCTGGCAGCCTCCGTCTTGCAACATGTAGAAGAGAGTAGACTGAAGTCCTCCAAGTAGCATCACATAGCAATAATCCTACCCGGCGATCCCCTCTTCGTAACCCTGAGAGAGAGCGACCACCGGGTTGTATCCGCACTTGGAAGGGTGTGTTTTATTAAGTATCCGGTTCTAGTTGTCATAAGGTCAAGGTACAACTCCAAGTCGCCCTGCTATCAAGATCACGGCTATTCAATAGATTAACTTCACTGCAGGGTGCACCACATAACCCAACACGCTTGATCCCATTTGGCCGGACACACTTTCCGGGTCATGCCCGACCATGAAGATCAACACGCCGCAGCCCCACCTAGGCACAACAGAGGCCAAGACGCCGGGTCTAAACCTAAGCGACAGTGGTCCGGGCCCATTGCCCAATGCACACCAAGACGCTATGTAGGGCGGCCGAAAGCGTAATCTAGCCCCTTAATACAAGAGCAGGCCTACGTTCCAATCCGGCGCGCCGCTCGGCCATTGGCGTCACGAAGTGCCGGTGATACCACGACGCCGGATACCCATAACTACTCCCACGTAGATGGTTAGTGCGTATAGACCAAATGGCGGACTCAGATCAAATACCAAGATCTCGTTAAGCGTGTTAAGTATCCATGAACGCCGACTGTGTCCAGTGCCCACCTCTCTCCTAGGTGGTCTCAACCTGCCTGCCGCTCCACCACAAAGTAACAATGGGGCCGTGGGAACCTGTGCCCACCTCTACCGGATGGAGCCACCGTCCTTTCAAATTTCATCCCTAACAGTATCACTGTAATGTAATAGTGTAAAGTATATAGTATATGCCCGTGATCACCTCCCCAAGTGATCACAGCCCAAAGAGTATAGCACGGCAGACGGACAAGAGTGTAGGGCCACCGATGGAACACTAGCATCCTATACTAAGCAAGAGGATAAAGGTAAAGGTAACAACAATAGTAGCAAGGACAAAGGCTATGCGGCAAGATAGGATTAATCGAAAGCAAGAATATGCTACACTACTCTAATGCAAGCAAAGATAGAGAAGAATAGGCGATATCCGGTGATCAAAGGGGCTTGCCTGGTTGCTCGGCAAGAGAGAGGGGTCACAACACCGTAGTCGTCTTCGGGTAGCAACAAGGCGTCGGTCTCGGTGTCTAGCGGAAGAAGAGGGGAAGAAACAATAAATACATAGCAAGCAAGTGCATAACAGGACAACAAGCGAGCTAGACGTGTTCTAACGCGGTATGAGGTGATACCGGTGAGGGGGAAACATCCGGAAAGTATCCCGGTGTTTCGTTTTCAAGCGATGAACCGGAGGGGAAGTTGCGTAGTTTGATATGTTAGGGATGTGTGGCGACGAACAGAGCTGCGATCCGGGTTCGTCTCGTCGTTCTGAGCAACTTTCATGTAGAAACTATTTTCATCCGAGTTACGGATTAAAAGATATGATTTTCTAAAGATTTTATTAATTTCTAGAATTTAATTAATTATATAATTTAATTCGAAAATGGAATTATGACATCAGCATGATGTCATGACGTCGACGCCAAGTCAATGTGGGGTTGACTGGTCATTGAATAACAAGTGGGTCCAATGGGACCCACCATACATAATCGCTTAGGTTAATTAGAGATTAGTTAATTTAATTAATATTTAATTAACCTAACTGGTTAATTAATTTAATTGAACATGATTAATTAACTAATTAATTCATTAGATAAATAAATAATTAATAATTAATTTTATTAATTCATTTTTATTTTTATTTATTATTTTTTTATCCACATATATATATTTTTATTTTTATTTTTATTTTAAAATCGCTTCGGGGCGGGCCCGGTGCTTGGGGCCCAAAGGGCCAAATGGTGCAGACGGGCGACGGTGCCACCTGGGCGCTGTTAAGGACAATGCGGGTCATGGTCAAGGGCGCTGGGGCGACCCAGCCTGAGGTGGAGCGGGAAGGCGGACCCAGACGACGGCGTTACAGCTGGGCTCGGCCGTCCATCAAGGCAGATGGAGGCGGGCGTAGGGGCGGCCGCGGTGTGCGGTAGCAGCAAGGCGGCCAGGGCGCAGAGGCCATGGTCGAGCGTGGAGGCGGGTCAGTGCGGGGTGCACGGGGCGCGGTCAGGGCGCGACGAGCACGCAAGGGGTCGACCAGGGGCGGAGAGAAGGCGAGGAGGCCGGGGGCCTCACCGGCGATGGAGGGAAGCGAGGGCGGCGAGGCGTGGGGAGGCCGGGTCGGTGCGAGGCGAGGTCGTAGTCTCGGCGCTGCAGCACGCTGGGCAGAGCGGGGCCTGAGCAGCGAGGTGGAACGAGGGAGAGAGGAGGCGGGGGGGGTGCTCACGGCGCGGAGTAGGGTTCGGGGCATGGGCTCGGGGAAGCTCGAGGAGGTCCGTTGTGGAGGAGGACGGGGACGACGTCGACGTTGGAGGAGGCAGGCCGGCGATGGAGCGCTCCGGCCGCCGGCGTCGGGGGTGGAGGGGCGAGGGATCGGGCTCCTGAGAGGCAATGGCGCGAGGACGGCGCAGGGAGGAGGCGAGGACGAGGGCGACGGGTCAACGACGGAGTTGAGGAGGCAGGCCAGCGGAGGGGCTCGGCGTGGCGTGGTGCGCGTGGACGGCCAAGGGCGACGAGGGCCTCCTCCCTCGATCCCGATCCAGATTTGGGAGAGGGGAGATATTTTTGGTGAGAGGGGGAATTGTCGGTGGCGGTTCGGCTAGGGGTGGGTGAGTGGATAAGGGGAGTGGGTGGCCGGTTTGGGCAGTTTGGGTCTGCAATGGGAGCCCAGTGGGGGTTTTCCTCTTTTTTTTTGTTTTCTGTTTGTCTGTTTTTTTAATATTTATTTTCTTCTGTTCTATTTCATTTTAATATATTTAGACAATTTCAAAAGAGGTGTTTGTTGCACTATAATCACCTAGGCATTTAACTGCACACTCCGAACATTTTATTTTAATATTTGAATTTTTTTTCTAGTTTGACTTTATTTTAAATTTGAATTCCTGAATCGGTTTTGAACGGACGCGAGACTAACAAAGAAGAATCGAGGTGACATGGCATCGTTAGTAGAGGATTACTGAAGCGTAATTATCCCAAGGCCACAATTCTCCTCCACTACAAGAAATCTCGTCCCGAGATTTAAGAGGGGGACTAGGGGGAAAGGTCTTTGGTTGCTCTTCTCGAAGAGGTGGATCCATTACGTTGAAGTCTTCATTTCTCTGCTCCAGGTCATCATGATGGAGCCGTCATCCTTTCTTCGGGATCTCCAACGTACTAACGAATCAATAAGGAGAAACTCGGCTACGACAAAAAGGCTTATGAGGGAACAATCCGGGGGTTAACCCAAGAATGAGCATAAGAGTATCTCTCGAGTTGAACATATAAAATATGTCGAGAGTAAGGTACGAAGGTTCAATAAGAGGTTCCAAGCGGATAGATAGTTGCTCGAAGTCTGATCCGGAGTGAGAAAGGGGTTCAGAGCAACGAGAGTAAGTATTAAGGCCCGATACCGTAATAGAGCATTAGGAAGGTGACCCGTGAATTACATACGAAGCCAAGTGTGAGGAATAACTTTGACACTAGGGTGTAAAGGAGAGTTAGGTTTCGATCCTGTGAAACTGTGGGTTATGGGCCCACCATGTGGGTTAAACGTTGAAAGAGCGGTGACACCTTGCACGGTTATGATAGCAAGGCATGCCAGAGAATAACCTGTCAGTTATGTCGGTAACAACGTCGGTACCAAGGGCGAGGGACGAAGAGAACCATTTTCCTGCTCGTTGAACGAGGCAGACCAATAGGCAAAGTTCTCATCCAGAGGGGGTTACCAGGATGTCGTCAGCAATAGTAACAGGGTCACCCTGACAGAGTTGTAAACCGAGGTGTTTACCTAAGCAGGAGATTATTACTGCTTAGATCATATAGATCACAAGAAACGTTAACCCAACAAATGGAAACAAAAATATGATTATCAGATTAAACAGAACAATGGAAAGGAAAATGTGTGTAAACACATATTTCAGGGATATATCCTTCCCAAGGACAAGGAGGGCATGATATCCATAAGAGGATAGAAAGTAGAAAACCCTTTAGGTAAGGGGAGAGAAATTTCATGGCATTACCCATACAAAGGTGTTTGGATAATTGAGCAAGAAACATTTAGCATTTGGCTTCAAATGTTCTTGTTGAAAATCAGAGTACCACATACATGCTGACATGGTCTTTAAGCAAAGGTCAGACTTCGGATACATAAAGGATCCATCAAGAACAACTTGTAGAATAAGTTATTCAATTTCCTCATGGAAGAATGGTTAACCTTGCTAAAAAGGAAACTAAAACATTTGGTCCTCCGCCAGGTATGCTAGGCATGACATCACCTTACCGGGTCATATGAGGACCAATGCTATAACTCTAGAAAATATGTTCCAACAATCACATCTGACCGAGATTCAGATCTGATTGGTGTCAGGATACCTCAGACTCAGGATGCCTGATAAGAAAGGTGCAACACAAATTGTCGAGATGACATTGTAAGATTCTCGGGAGATGTACTACTAAGCGAGTTCCAAACAAAAGCCCAACATTAAACCAATGAAGGGATAAGGTGGTAGCTGATAGGCTCAACAACAAATCATCGAGATTTCCAAGGGATGAATTTCCACAATTAGGTGAACAAGGAAATATCATTTGTCGGATCAAATGATATAACGATGTATGCTCGAGGGAAAACATACACAACTGAACAATGATAGTAGGGTGCACCCAGGAATCAATGTTCGAATGATGACTCAATAAGCAATAGACTTAGAATGGAACTATCGACCATTAACTTCAAAGCCATAGGGTTGCTAGAAGTGCAGAATCCAAACAGCATCGTTCACTTGTTGGTACCCCGGTCGGGATCAACACAAGGACCAAGAAAAATGGTGATGGTGAGAAGTATCACTATACCAAGAATCCTAAAGAGGTGGTGAAATTCCTACGACATTCTTGACATAAGGGTGGTAATACTCCAAGGTAAAGAAGATCAATCTTTGGGTAGCAAGGAATTCAAGGTATAACACCAAACACGAACAAGTTTGTGTTGGAGGGAAGGCAATAAGTGGCTGATGATAACACAACTCATCGAGGGCAAGGATGGTATTTCTCATCACGAGTTGAATTGATATCTTGGAAAAGCTCGGAATACTGATGATGATCACGACACATTTGTCGAGATATTTCACGAAAATGTAATCGATCGACGATGACATCAAGTCAAACGAATGATGAAGCGAAAGGTTGTTGGAACCACGAGTAGGACACCGACCCGAGATCAAGTTTGTTGTTCAAGATGGAACGATAAGACAAGGAAACCGACATAAGCTTAGCTCAATCGTCGAATGTTGTGCTCCGGAATTAAGGACCCGGTAGCACAGTTAGAATCATCACGACAATGATATAGCCAAACAGGCTAGGAATGGCGTGATCGGGTACAAACTGCATTTCTTATAGAAGCTATCGAAGAGTTGTTGAACCGTAGTGCGGACTCGGTTCAGATATCGGTGTCTTTGAGTGTTTAATAACTCAGAGCCCGTGAAAAATTGGAATCTGGGAAGGTAGCACTTGATGAAGAACTCATAATAAGTTATGCAGTTCCATGATAATCTCGAGATTCCAGGGGGGTAATACTAATGACGGATCAAAGTAGAGGTTGGACTAGGGTCATGCTCTATAGAAGACAAGTACTCTAACTTGTCCGAGAAAGGGAATCAAGAATAGAATATGGTCGGAACCACGGTTGTAGAAGACCAATCCCCATATATAAGATGAACTTATACCGAATAGGGTTTAAGAGAAGCATCCATGATAAGATCAGCATCGTGTCCATGGGCATGATCGCAAGGTTCAAGGTCGACTCCCACTTCTCCAATACACAACTTCTCATTTACTGCTCTCAGTTAAGAATGCTTAGAGTTTGAAAGTTCGAGTGACGGAATACCAGGAGGTTATGACCCATGAAAACTTTTGGGTTCACAAAAATTAAGGGAGGTATATGTTCAACCCATCGGGGCATCTTAGAAACATATACCACAATCTTTAGGAGTAATTAACTCAAACTCGAAGGCAGAGCATGGTTGAGAAAGCAGAGGATACAATTTACCAAAGGCATTATGTATCCGAGGAAAGGCTCACAAGGTTATTGGTTATGAAGGGTGTTGTCAGATAAAATCCAACAAAGGATCTGGTGGTCCATAAGGGATCTGATGTGAGTATCGATACTCAATAAGAGGGAGAAATAATGCAAATGCATCGGATTATAGAACATCAGAATAATTCGATGCTTAGATAACAAAGGACTTATGATTTTCAAATCAAGGGATCAGAAGAAATGTTCTGATTAGGGATGGATAAGTTGAATAGCCTTAGGGGTACAATCGACGGCAATTGGATTGGTTGAGAACCAGCTCAGTCTGAGCCGGAAAGATAATTTAAAAGGATCAACTGATGATTGCGTGCATTCGTACTCATGTTGAATCAATAGGATCAAATGACGGCGCCTAAGGATACTAACGAATATTGCCAGACATATGGAAAGCATCCATAATGCAAGCAGACAAGTATTGCAGAGCAATAAGCTACTAAGGATTTTTTTTGGAGGATCGAATAGTATTTCGAAGACCATTGTGAAAAACATGAATAACTCGGGGATGAGCGGATACTCGATAGGTGCAAGATTTAATCTGTAGGGGTATTAGGCGACTGAGAACCGCAAGGCGGTAGGCACAAAGTTTTCTCGGGGTATCTTGTAATAACAAGATCGACTGGGTATAAAGTAAGAACGACAGGTGTAAGTATTTATCCATAGGGATATTTCAAAGGTAGGGAATTGCAAAAGCAACGGACACAAGGTCTCGAGAGAATATCAGAAGGTATCTTCAGAATCCTTCGGTGCACCAAGTAACCATCCCGACTGAAGAGGCTCTCCGGGAGAAAGTATTATCGAGAACCTAGAGTCAGAGTTAGTAAAAAACCGTTTAACCCGAATAGAAGAGAGATCAGATTCCCAGAGTACAGATCGAGGAATAAAAGATCCTAATACCACCCAATGGCGACGTGGGCCCGTAAGGCACACGGCCATGTTAGTAAAAGTTTTGTAATATCTAGACTCGACTTCGGCCAAGAAGTGTGGAAGGGAGATTCCTACAGGCAGTTGGCTCTGATACCAACTTGTGACGCCCCCGATTCAATCATACACTAATCATACACGCAAACGTGTACGATCAAGATCAGGGACTCACGGGAAGATATCACAACACAACTCTAAAAATAAAATAAGTCATACAAGCATAATAATACATGCCAGGGCATAGAGGGCTCGAATACAAGTGCTCGATAATTGACGAGTCTGTTGAAGTAACAATATATGAGTACAGACATTAGTTAAACAAGTTTGCCTTAAGAAGGCTAGCACAAACCGGGATCTGAGATCAAAAGAGGCGCAGGCCTCGCCTGGGATCCTCCTAGCTACTCCTTGTCGCCGCCGCCGGGCTGCACGTAGTAGTAGGCGCCTCGGGTAGTAGTCGCCATTGACGGTGGCGTCGCTCTGGGCTCCATCATCCGTCGCCGCAACCGAGTAGAGATAGGGGAAAAGGGGGAACAAGGCAACCGTGAGTACTCATCCAAAGTACTCGCAAGCAAGGAGCTACACTACATATGCATGGATATATGTGTAAAGGGCCATATCGGTGGACCGAATCTGCAGTAATGCCGTAATAAGAGGGGTATCTAATCACCGTCAAGACTACGCTCGCAGCCTCCGTCTTGCAACATGTAGAAGAGAGTAGATCAAGTCCTCCAAGTAGCATCACATAGCAATAATCCTACCCGGCGATCCCTCTTACGTAACCCCGAGAGAGAGCGACCACCGGGTTGTATCCGCACTTGGAAGGGTGTGTTTTATTAAGTATCCGGTTCTAGTTGTCATAAGGTCAAGGTACAACTCCAAGTCGTCACATTACGAAGATCACGGCTATTCGAATAGATTAACTTCCTGCAGGGTGCACCACATAACCCAACACGCTTGATCCCATTTGGCGGACACACTTTCCTGGGTCATGCCCGCCGCGGAAGATCAACACGCCGCAGCCCCACCTAGGCACAACAGAGGCCAAAGACGCCGGTCTAAACCTAAGCGCCACGAAGTGGGCCCATTGCCCAATGCACACCTGCACGCTAAGGGCGGGCCGAAAGCGTAACTAGCCCCTTAATACAAGAGCAGGCCTACGTTCCAATCCGGCGCGCCGGGCCAACAATTGGCGTCACGAAGTGCCGGCCGATACCACGACGTCGGGATACCCATAACTACTCCCACGTAGATGGTTAGTGCGTATAGACCAAATGGCGGACTCGGATCAAATACCAAGATCTCGTTAAGCGTGTTAAGTATCCGCGAATGCCGACTGTGTCCAGCCCACCTCTCTCCTAGGTGGTCTCAACTCTGCCTGTCGCTCCGCCACAAAGTAACGATCGGGGCCGTCGGGAACCCAGAGCCCACCTCTACCGGGATGGAGCCACCGTCCTTTCAAATTTCATCCCTAACAAAGATTGCTGTAATGTAATAGTGTAAAGTATATAGTATATGCCCGTGATCACCTCCTCAAGTGATCACAGCCAAAGAGTATAGCATGGCAGACGGACAAGAGTGTAGGGCCACCGATGGAACACTAGCATCCTATACTAAGCAAGATGATAAAGGTGTAAAGGTAACAACAATAGTAGCAAGGACAAAGCTATGCAAAGCAATATAGGATTAATCGAAAGCAATAACATGCTACACTACTCTAATGCAAGCGGTATAGAGAAGAATAGGCGATATCTCGGTGATCAAAGGGGGGCTAGCCTTGTTGCTCGGGCAAGAGAGAGGGGTCGCCAACACCGTAGTCGCATCGGGTAGCAACAAGGCTTCGGTCTCGGTGTCTAAGCGGAAGAAGAGGGGAAGAAACAATAAATACATAGCAAGCAAGTGCATAACAGGACAACAAGCAGAGCTAGACGTGTTCTAACGCGGTATGAGGTGATACCGGTGAAGGGGGGAAACATCCGGGAAAGTATCCCCGGTGTTTCGCGTTTTCGGGCAGATGAACCGGAGGGGGAAAGTTGCGAGTTTGATATGTTAGGGATGTGTGGCGGACGAACAGGCTGCGTATCCGGGTTCGTCTCGTCGTTCTGAGCAACTTTCATGTAGAAAGTATTTTCATCCGAGTTACGGATTAAAAGATATGATTTTCTAAAGATTTTATTAATTTCTAGAATTTAATTAATTATATAATTTAATTCGAAAATGGAATTATGACATCAGCATGATGTCATGCTGACGTCAGCAGTCAACAGGGGTTGACTGGTCAACCTGAACAGTGGGTCCAATGGGACCCACCTGTCATACACTGTTTAGGTTAATTAGAGATTAGTTAATTTAATTAATATTTAATTAACCTAACTGGTTAATTAATTTAATTGAACATGATTAATTAACCTAATTAATTCATTAGATAAATAATTAATTAATAATTAATTTTATTAATTCGTTTTTATTTTTATTTATTATTATTTTATCCACATATATATATTATTATTTTTATTTTTATTTTAAAATCGTTTCAGGCGGGGCATTGTGATGGGTCTAAAGGGCCAAATGGAGTGCGGCGCAGACGGGCGACGGTGCCACCATGGGCGCTGCCATGGACAACACATGGGTGGCAAGGGCTGACAACAATGGAAGCGGGAAGCGGACCCAGACGACAGCGTTGCCATCATGAGCTCGCCGTCCGACGCATGGCAGATGGAGGCGGGCGTGGCGGTCGCGGTGTGCGGTAGCAACAAAAGCGGCTGTATGCCAGAGGCCATGGTCGAGCGTGAGGCGGGTCGCAAGGGTGCACGGCGCGGTCGGCGCCGACGAGCACGCAAGGGGTCGACCAGGGGCGGAGAGAAGGCGAGGAGGCGGGGGGCCTCACCGGCGATGGAGGGAAGCGAGGGCGGCGAGGCGTGGGAAGGTCGGGTCGGTGCGAGGCAAGGTCGTAGTCCCGGGCGCGTGCACGCGCGGGCAGAGCGCGGGGCGCGGCCCCGAGCGGCGAGCAGGGAACGAGGGAGAGAGAGGAGGGGCGCGGGGGGGGGGGGTGCTCACGGCGCGGAGTAGGGTTCGGGGCAATGGGCTCGGGGAAGCTCGAGGAGGTCCGTTGTGGAGGAGGACGGGGACGACGTCGACGTTGGAGGAGGCAGGCCGGGCGATGGAGCGCCCGGCCACGGCGTCGGGGTGGAGGGGCGAGGGATCGGGCTCCTGAGAGGCAACGGCGCGAGGACGGCGCAGGGAGGAGGCGAGGACGAGGGCGACGGGTCGACGACGGAGTTGAGGAGGCAGGCCAGCGGAGGGGCTCCGGCGTGGCGGCGGGTGCGCCTGACGGCGGCGGGCGACGAGGGCCTCCTCCCTCGATCCCGATCCAGACGGGGGAGAGGGGGAGATACTTTTGGTGAGAGGGGAGGAATTGTCGATGGCGGTTCGAGTAGGGGTGGGTGAGTGGATAAGGGGGGAGTGGGTGGCCGGCTGGGCCGGTTTGGGTCTGCCCAGTGGGGCCGGAGCCCAGTGGGGGTTTTCCTCTTTTTTTGTTTTCTGTTTGTCTGTTTTTTTAATATTTATTTTCTTTTCTGTTCTATTTCATTTTAATATATTTAGACAATTTTAAAAGGGGTGTTTGTTGCACTATAATCACCTAGGCATTTAACTGCACACTCCGAACATTTTATTTTAATATTTGAATTTTTTTTCTAGTTTGACTTTATTTTAAATTTGAATTCCTGAATCAGTTTTGAACGAACGCGAGACTAACAGCAGTAACCGAAGTGACATGGCATCGTTAGTTGAGGATTACTGTAGCGTAATTATCCGGGCGTCACATTTTAGTTCAATAATGAGAGGGAATATTATATGAAAAGTGATAAACTATCCAAACAAAAGGTTATGACACATGCGTCCTCACTCATCTTCGACAAATCAGGCACACACCTTCCTCAACATGCGAGTCTAGCCAGTTGACATATGTCGTCAACATTGGAACCTACCAATCAACAACCAACATCGATTCTTCCAGGGAGGGCACAAGTAGGCTACCAGAAATCTTCACAACCTAAATTACAGCTTTTTTGAAACTCGTTTGTAATATTTTTGACTAATTATTACTCCCTCCGATCCAAAATAATTGTCGTTCTTTTAGTTCAAATTTGAACTTAAACCGGGACACTTGTTTTGGATCGGAGGGAGTATTTGACTATCATTTCTATAGACCTGAATTTTCAGGTGTCCAATGTAATGTGAGTAGTTTAATGAAATAGGGTATTTGAGTTAATCAAGTGTGTTTTAGTTTGATTTCTTAGTTTTTTTACAAATACGTAAAAGCTTTGCGTATCTTTGCATTGATAAATAGGGTGGCAGTACAAGAGAGCGTTACAAGTCAGATACAGAGGCGGCTAACTAGCACGTACCCAAGGATGGCAAGCATCATTAGCCGTGGCACACAGGACAGCCGGGTGTGCCGCCCGAAGAGACCTATGCCTACATCTTGGGTATGATTACCCAAAGTCGCGCCTCCTCTTGGATCATGTGCATCGCGGCCCACGACGGGCTAGTTGCCATCAAAGAGACAATCGTTGCGATGTTTTCATAGATGCCATGCAGTGAGGATGGCGATGGAGGCGAGTCCATGGCGGAGACAGGTCGTGGTGCTGGAGATGGCCGAGGAGAGCCAGGCGATGAACTCTCGTCTTGGGCGGGGATCGTGGTAGTGCATCGACACCAAGAAAGCACCTCATGCCAAACTTGGCGGGAGAAAGCGAGGTGCTGCATAAATTCGGGCTCTTGGTCAGAGAAGGCAGCGTGGCTCATGGGGAAGACCGTGACGCGCAAGGCGGTCACCCGTCCAGCATCTGCCCAGCAGAGCAAACCAGATGAAGAATTTGATGCGGCGCGGTGCCCTATTTGCTGGCTCCACCACTGACCTGCATTGGCTGATTTCTTAATTATACATCGTATTTTGTTTCCTTGCATTTCTTTCACTATTTATGAATAAAATATTTAATATGTCATCATCTCTCATGGTAGTTGAGAAACATTTCCTTTATAAATTCGATTTTTACACCATAATCTCTCACAATATGTTGGAACATTTCACAAATTTTCTTTTTGGAAGGTGCCTAAGTGATTGTAAGGCGAGATGATATTCTTTCGAAATGACGACAATGCTAGAGCGAGAGAGGATGACGAGAATGGAGGTGGAGGGAGGAACATGGAGAAAAATGTATCTTTGTCTTATAGCATGGAGAGGGATTAAGGAGACACGGCAATCATGGCGGGTCTTTGCTCCTCGGCGGCGGCGTTTGCTCCTCCTCCACCGCCACCACCACCTCCTCCCGAGCCGGATTAGCTTCTCTTTTTAGCTTTATTTGGGGCTTGTCTTGATGTGCCCCCAGCTTAATTCTATGACTTGATTGTACTTGGTACTGATTTGTTGGATACTTGGTGGTTTGCTTTATAATATAAAGCGGGGGAAACTCTTTTTCCTAAAATCACTGTGGAAGAAAGAAGAGAAGGAGAGAATCAATATTTGTCGCTATATGAATGAAAACAACATGGCGTCAAGTTTGACACACAAATATTTTTTATAAATAAATTGTTATTCCGTGGCAACACATGCGATCACTTAGTAACTTGAAAGGCTAACAGTTCTCGAAAAAAAAAACTTGAACGCTAACTCGTAGTAACAAACTTTGTCATTATCTTTTCTCCAAAAAATAAACTTGGCCATTATCAATTCGCAAAAACCAAACGTGGTCATTATCAGTTTAATTGCATGAAACAGGAGAGTTTTGGAGGAGAGAAGCCGACGACGTACATACGAAATACGCGCCTGATCGTTCCGCTAGATAAGAAATCAATCCAAACAGAACCCATCTTTCTCTCCGCATCTCAACGCATCACAATCCACATGCATCCTGTATAAATGGATCACCAGCCATAGCATATAATCATCATACTTTGCAAACCAGCGCTGCAACGCACAACCTGAGACCATGGCACCATCCAAATCCCATCTCGCCTTGCTCCTCGCCGTAGTTCTGATCGCCACCAAGCCGCAGCCTTCGGCGGCCGTCAGGGAGGCCCCTGCCCCCTCCACCAGCAACGATTTAGTAGCAAAACCATCGGCATGGTGCATTCCCTGCTTTTCGTTTCTGCCACAGTTATTCTGTATACCGCCGATATTCTGTCCACCTACGCCAAGTGCGCTGCCGCCGCCGCCGCCACCAGCGAAGCCGGAGCCGAAAGAGTGTCTACCATCGCTGATGGGGCTGATGCCATGCAAGGATTACTTCACCAACAAAACCGCGCCGGAGCCTCCAAACCAAGGCAAGTGCTGTGACGGCCTGAGGTCACTCTTCGTAAACGCTCCCATCTGCATATGCCGCATATCGGACGACGGCGACCTCGGCAAGCTCATGTCGGCACCCGTGCATGGAGAAAACATCCTTCGTGTGGCGGTTATCTGTGGCACGGCTCTGAGTGATTATGGATCTTGCGAGGGTAAGTTATTGCTCTCCGTACTATAAACTGTCTTCTGCATTATCTCGTCTTGCATTATGAACAATGTGAATCTTTTTTGTGGATCGGAGAGCAGGCCACGTGCCACCGCTGAGGGCCGCACCCGCCCCTGAAGCTGCTTCTTAACTGGGCAAACCAGGTAACTAGTTTGTTCCGCATAAATTAAACTGTTTTCATTTTGAGGAGATTGATTCATTCATGGCTGCATGAATTACTACGTACTACTCGTATTTCTGTATTGTACTTTAACTTTTGATTTTATCTTTGTTTTGCAGAGGCATGGTCGTAGTAGAATTGCAGAGGCAAGGTCAAGATCCGTCGGTACCATTATTAGAAGATGAGATATAGTGCGAGTTTTCAGTTCGATTAAAGAGAATATGTAGCTTTATTTGTGTCCATCTCTGAGTCGTCTCGGAGAAAATTTATTTATTGGTTATTTGTGAGTGTCCACTATGGAATCATCAACTGTGCATCTAGTTGCCGAAATGTTTTATCCCTTGGACGTAATGACGTATGACTTTGCCTAACCAACGAACACTACTTTTCCCCCTAAAAAACGAACTTACTTTTTTTTCAATCTAGCAATGATCGTCTGCAAAAAGAATATGGCAAATTTTAACATGGTTCCTCTTAATCCCCCCCCCCCCCCCTTTTTATATGTGAGGTGAGAAGGTAAAATTATTCAGACCACTAATTAATAAGATCAACATCTCAAATCTATTATATTCTCTGGCTCTCATGTGAATAGAGGGGGTAAGAGGGAGCATATTAAAACTGCTCAGGAATTATTATTGCTGCAAATTGTACAACCTTAAACCATTCCTTAATGCTCCAATGTAAGAGCACACCATGCGGAGGTCGTCGGCGACCTGATCTCCGCCTCTCACACGTGATCAGTGGCCGGCTCCGGCCCTTTCAGGGTTCAAAATGACGGTCATTCGGCCGGTGAATGTCAGTCCCACGGCACTGGGATGGCCGCCTCCCAGTACCTCTGGTCATGTATAGTACTCACCGTGACGCTGCCTCGAGGAGGAGTTGGCCTCGTAATCGTGCTTCCTGGGCTTCCCGGGGATCCACTTCCACGGCATTTGGCGCCTAATGAGGCGGTGCGGTGGCCTTGGGTTTGACTGTCAGGTTGCAGAGGCCAAAGGAAGGGAGAAGAGTGGGCGCAAATGCCCCCCCCCCCCACATGTGATATTTAAAAAGGACCAGGCAGGGGCAGTTGGGTGGCTGGCACATGGATCCGGGGCGGACATGTTGCGTCCATCTATTGTTTGTGCAAACATGAACCCGATTTAAATTTAGGATGAATATGGGTCTTATGAACAAAAATTTAAAATGGTTCGCCGCGTTGGGCCGTGGTTTATGCCCACGCGGACTGAAACAGACGTGAGCAGAGGAAACACGTCCCGCGTTCGAGTTGTCCTAAGGCCTTTGTGGTGCCTCGTGGTTCAGCACCGACGTGAAGAAAAAACCGGACACGCCTGATGAATCATACGGTTGACAAAGCTACCAGATAGATCGATGGAGTGGCTAGCGACCCGGCTGATCCTGCGCGAGGATCAGCCGCTGGCCAACTCGTAGGATTTGGTGCACGGCGTACAGCTAGCTTTTGCAAGCCTAACTCAGCTAAGAAAAACACTTGCAAGGCTAACTCGTAGTAACAAAATCACTCCGTGAAAATGGAGAAATTTTGGAGGAGAGGAGGACGAAATACGCGCCTGATTCCGTTGGATAAGAAATCAACCCAAACAGAACCCATCTTTCTCTCCGCATCTCAACGCATCCCATTCCACATGCATTAATTGGATCACCAGCCATAGAATCCTACACTGCAAACCAGCGCCGCAACGCAAAGCGTGAGATCAATGGCACCATCCAAATCCCATCTCGCCTTGCTCCTCGCCGTCGTCCTGATCGCCGCCACGCCGCAGCCTTCGGCGGCCGTCAGGGCCAAGGCACCTGCCCCCTCCACCACCACCAGCAACGATTTAGTAGCAAAACCATCGGCATGGTGCATTCCCTGCTTTTCGTTTCTGCCACAGTTATTCTGTATACCGCCGATATTCTGTCCACCAACGCCTAGTGCGCCGCCGCCGCCACCACCACCAGCGAAGCCGGAGCCGAAAGAGTGTCTACCATCGCTGATGGGGTTGATGCCATGCAAGGATTACCTCACCAACAGAACTGCGCCGGAGCCTCCAAAGCAAGGCAAGTGCTGCGATGGCCTCAGGTCACTCTTCAAAAATGCCGCCGTTTGCACATGCCGCATATCGGACGACGGCGACCTCGACAGGCTCATGTCAGCACGCCTAGACGGAGGAAAATTCCTTCATCTGTCGGTTATATGTGACACCAGTATAGCTCCAAGTGATTATCGATCTTGCCAAGGTAAGTTGTTGCTCTCGTACTATAAACTGTTTTGTGTATGATCTCGTCTTCAATTCTGAACATTGTGAATCTTTTTTATGGATCGGACAGCAGGACCCGTGCCACCGCTGAGGGCCGCACCCGCCCCTGAAGGTGCTTCATAACTGGGCAAATCAGGTAACTAGTTTGGGTTCCGCATAAATTGAATCATTTCCCTGTTTTGGAGATGGATTCATTCATGGCTGCATGAACTAGTCCGTATTTCTGGATTTTTTTTTTACTTTTGATTTTATCTTCGTTTTGCAGATGCATGGTCGCAGTAGAATTACAGAAACAAGTTGGAAGCTAAAAGATGCTGTACGTCAAGATCCGTCAGTACCATTCTTAGAAGATATATAGTGCGAGTTTTCAGTTCGATTAGGCAGAATATGTAGGTTCGTTTGTGTCAATCTCTGAGTCGTCTTGGAGAAAATTTATTGGTTACGGTCGTCAACTATATATTTGGTTATTTGGTTGTTTATTGGAAATAAACTATTGGGTTATTTGTGAGTGTCCACCCTATGCATGGAATCATCAAATGTTCACCTAGTTATCGAACTGTTTTATTCCTTTCCCAGAATTGTACTGTAGAACCGTAAACCCTTGCTTAAGGGCATCTCCAACCCCGACCCATTTGTTTGAAAATCGGTCGAGACTGGTGTCCGGACATAGATATGAGAGTCATCCATCCAACCCTATACCGCAAATGTTTGCCTAAAAAATAATATGAAAAACCATGATTTATGATTTGTGTAGCACTCCCTCTGTAAAGAAATATAAATGCTTTTTGTTTGGTGGAAGGCTACTAATTATAATGATTCCATAGCTTCCGTCAAATCTACTTACCAAGTAAAGCAAGCATTTGCCTACTAAACACAATACCATGACATTTAGTGGCTAATAACTACTCATTAAATTTGGCGGAAAGCTAGCCAAGTGAAACTACTCATAAGCATTTGGCTGAGAGCTAACTTTCAGGGGCCGACTAGTATGAGATCAGCACCTGAGATGCGATCATGTGATCCATCATTCTGGACCATCGGATGAATATTCAATGCCACAGATCAAGGATGCTGGACATGATAGGACATCTTGCAATGTAGCCCAAGACTTTTAGAGTTTAATGCAGTTGATATCACTTGGTTTTTGCTAGATCTGTACCTCTTTACCAAAATAAAAAAGTGCACATGACAACGCAGAAACAGTGCATATACGGCACTACAATTTCTTTTGGTTTTCACAATTATTAATTTTGAGAACTATTTTGCTTTTCAAAACTGTGCAATGGGATCCCTATATTCGGTACGTTAATAGCGATCCTTACAGCACATGAAAACAAAATATATATGTTATAAAATTAAATGTCTATCTCCATTTTTTTTAATAAAGACACCCAAAGGGCATTTTAAATTTAATTATTATCGAGGAAAACAAAGGCCAGTACAATGGATAGACAACTGGACGTAGAACGACCAGTAAAAAATAAAATTACAAAAAAAGCATACTAGTCTCCATTTTTGATATACTACATTATTGCTTGTTCAATAGTGCACAACACCAACGTCAAAAGTATTGTATCCCTCTGCCTGGGAAAAAATATTTTATTCATCAAGAACATGTTGTACAGGTTCTACTAAAGATGTACTGTACGTCCAAAAGAGAAGATCTCACTAACATAATACGCTAGAAAGAAATTTTTCGAGCACAGAAATTTATTGGACAGAGAAGAAAAGACTTCACAAGAAACCATGTACAGCAAGCAAAATAAGATTGCTTGCTTGCACAAATTAACAGCAACGAGCAAGCGGTGTAACAAAAATGAACACTCCAAAGCCCGTGGAACAAGTAAAGACATGAGTTTTACAACATAAAGAACGACGTCGTTGAAGCACTGCATCTTGCAAATGGAGCACGAGACGACGGCGCTGGACCTCGCAGTGGCCGGGATCAGGAAGGAGTCCATACAATCAGATATGATAATGCCAGTGGCGTACCCAGCGGGTGTGCCAGGTGTGCCGTGGCACACCCAGAAATTTGGGGAATTTTTTTTTACCATATGATTTCTTGCCTTCTTGGCCCAAATCGACATGAGCACATCCCATCTTCTACTGAGGCTTACGAGCAAGTCAGGCAGAGGCGCAGCCGCAACCCGCAGAGCAACCTAATGCAGTCCCCATCTCCATCCCTCTCGGCCTCGGCTGCCGCCGCCCGCCGCTCCTTCCACCAGGACGAGCTGCCGCTCTGCTCCCCTTTGAAGGAACGCTGCCTGGCCGCCGGATCTCCTTCCACCACGAGCCCACGAGCCGCGGGTCGCCGGACGTCCGGAGCAAGCACGCGCCGAGCCGCTGACCCGGAGTCCCGGACCAGACTGCCGCCGCTCCGGAGCCCGGAAGAGGCGAGGAGCTGCTGCTAGCCTGCTACCGCCTGTCCGCCTCCCTCCCATCCCCAATTTCCGACGCCCGACGCCCTCGTCCTGCCGGTGGGTGAGTACTTCTGCAGACTGCAGTCAGTGGAATTTGACATTGTGTTGTGTAATGTGTACTCCAGTAGAGCAGTAGTCACTAGTCAATGCAATTTGGCCAAGAATCAGAGCTGAAAGTTAATTCTGAAACTCTGCATCTTTCAGACTTGATCCGTCCTTAAAACCAAGTCATAGTCATTAGTAGGTGTGAAGCTATCTATCTATAGTAAGAATTTAAAGTTCGAATCAAGTCAGAGCAAAAGGTTAAGCTATCTATATGCTTTCATCTTGAATAACAGATCATATAGTTGCATAGTTATACTATTATTTCCTGGTTTGTTCATTAAGTAATGGTCCGACCAATTGGACGTTGTTTCTACAAAAAAAAAAGGCCCTGACCTGACTAACTAGCAGTTTCCATTCAATTAATTTCCTGCGTACTATTATTTGTAGTTCCTGGCATGTTACTGCCCTCCTGGCCCTAGGCCTACCACTCTGCATGTTTTATTTGTATAGTAGTCAGCCTACTGAAGCTGTGAAGGAACATTAACTTTGCGCAGGAGGCAAATCCATATTTATTTGTTTTCTTTCATTTACGTATTCCTGTAAAGAATGTCGATGATCAAGATGAAGTTCAGAGACGATACATTGCAAAGAATGCAGTCCAACCATATGCATACAACTTTCAAATCAGGAAAATCTGTGGTAAAAATCAACACAACTTTGTTTGGTTTGAGAACTACGAATGGCTAGACTATAGTGTCACATACGAGGCAGCATTTTGGTTTGTGTGTTATTTGTTCAAAGGGAAATCGAACGGTGGACCTAGGGGTGATGCCTTTGTTAAAGATGGTTGGAAAAATTTGTATGAGATTTGAATTGAGCTATTCATGTTATTTTTTTGCCATATTTTGTATGACAATTGGATTAGGTAGAAAAAAAAAATTAATGTGCACACCCTCTATTTTATTCCTGGGTCTGCCATAACGGTGAGGTTTGCGACGCTGGAATCTAATGGCAGCAGTATTATCTTCACTTCTTCCAATGACAGAAGATTGAGTCGGTGCAGTTATCTACGCATGTCCTGATGTCCAGGCGATGATGCTTGGTCGGCGGCTGGCCGGCGCCGCAATTGAGGGACCAAAACTGAAGAGGAAGAGGATTGGGAGATGTGGTGGCTGAGGAGGAGCTCGGCCAACAATATAGGGTATAAGACGGGGATTTGTGTAAAATGTCTCCACTAGTCTTGCTGCTCCAACCTGGATCATGGGATATCTATCTGATGGACCAGACCTATGAATCACAGGATCGCACGTAAGATGTTGATCTCATACCAGTCGCCCCCCTAACTTCCATCAAATGAAGCTATACTTTCAGCTACTAAACGCCAAATGAAACTCTGCCTAATCAAGAATAATTAGCACCTTCCATCAAATGCACAAACATCTTCCACACTACCTTTCGCCAAATGTAGCGCAATTAGCCTTCCGCCAAATGCTAGGCATTCTGAGCGGCAGCATAGACAATACGTGGTGCCTTTTGATTGGTCAGCCGAATGTCCGGACTCCCTCAAAGCCCCCATTTGTTTGTCGTCAGTTTGCGAATTACTTGAATGACAAACTGTGTCTGGATGGCGTGGTCCAAACGCTTACAAGAGGTTTGAGGATCTCTGACACTGCAAAGTACCGCACACCATGCATGCATCTCCAACTTATTGTCTTCTTTTTCTTTGAGGGAATCTCCAACTTCTCTGCTACTTGGATTCTCCCGAAATCTGAACTTACGTGTGTGCTATCCTCCTTGTATATACCTGTAATGAACGCATCACTGGTCAGAAAATGTTGCCAAGTCTTCTACTGGAAAAATAAAATGTGGTGAGTGTCTCGCATGAACGCAGGCCGGCGAAACTCCTTCACGTGCCCGGCCGCGCTCATCGTATCAACGACCGCTCGTGCGTGCCGGTCTACGCGCAAAGAAAGGAGTCAACTCCACCGCACGACTTTAAACGAACGTCTGTTTTATCCGGATTTTGTTTGTTTGAGTAAAGCAATGGGGTCGTGGCTGAGCCATTTTTTAGATACGGTAACCGTACGCCCAACGTGCGGACCCCGGCCACATCCCGTCCGCGTACATTTTTTTTTAAAAAACATATATATTTTTCCATCATTGATTTTTGATATATAAAAATACATCACCAAATTTTAACTAGAAAAGTACGACCAAAGAAAGCAAGAACCACAAGAATACATTTTATAAGATATTCAACTTCCATAACTGCTCCTGTAAGTTGGATTAGTGCCTTCTCGATGCATTCATTGTTGATCTGCGGAGGCTCGATCTTGCGTGCTTCTTTCTTCTTCGAGTGTAAAAAAGTAGACGTTGCTTCCTCGCATCTAGTCTCATGTCTAGCCTCGTAGCAATAATTGCACTAGTCTCATCTCTAGCCTCTATGCTAGCTAAAAGTGCACGAACATTTATTAAATTGCGCTCTATCAATATATCGATGTACTCTTATTCCCAGTACCAAAACTTGCATCCATTCTACACAATAAAATTTTAAGTTAGCACAATTAGTCAAATCCGAAAGCACAACCGAAGCTAAAGTAGCACATACCCCATCGGTTGAGCACTTAATGAACACCCTGTTGGGGAACGTTGCAGAAAATAAAAATTTGCTACGCTTTCACCAAGATTAATCTATGAGTTCATCTAGCAACGAGAGAAAGGAGTGCATCTACATACCCTTGTAGATCGCGAGCAGAAGCGTTCAAGAGAACAGGGTTGAGGGAGTCGACTGCCGTGATCCAAATCACCAATGATCCTAGTGTCGAATCTGACAAGACCTCCGAAGTTCAACACACGACGGAGCGGAGACGCCTCCCGCCTTTGATCCAAAGAAGGTGGAGGAAGAGGTTGAGGACGAGAGCTCCAAAGAAGAAAGACGACGGCGTGGTGGTGGTGGAGAGGCAGATTCTACAGGCTTCGCCAAGCTCTTAACGGAGGAGGAGAGGTGTTGGGAGGGAGGGCTGCGCCTTGGATGTCGATGCAACCCTCCCTCGCCTCTATTTATAGGGGAAGGGGAAGGGGCGGCCCCTCTAGATGAGATCTAGAGGGGGGCGAAGGAGGGGGCTTGCCCCCCAAGCAAGGGGGCCGCCCCCACTAGGGTTTCCCCCCCAACCCTAGGCGCATGGGCCAAAGGGGGGATGCGCCCAGCCCTCCAGGGGCTGGTTCCCTGCCCACTACGGCCCATGAGGCCCTCCGAGAGAAGTGGCCCCTCCCGGTGGACCTCTGGAACCCCTCCGGTGGCCCCGGTACAATACCGATATGCCCCCGAACCTTTCCGGTGACCGTATGACAACTTCCCATATATAAATCTTCACCTCCGGACCATTCCGGAACTCCTCGTGACGTCCGGGATCTTATCCGGTACTCCGAACAACATTCGGTAATCACATACAAGTCTTCCTAATAACCCTAGCGTCACCGAACCTTAAGTGTGTAGACCCTACGGGTTCGGGAGTCATGCCGACATGACCGAGACGCCTCTCTGGTCAATAACCAACAGCGGGATCTGGATACCCATATTGTCTCCCACATGCTCCTCGATGATCTCATCGGATGAACCACGATGTCGAGAATTCAATCAATCCCGTATACAATTCCCTTTATTAATCAGTACGTTACTTGCCCGAGACTCGATCGTCGGTATCCCAATACCTCGTTTAATCTCGTTACCGGCAAGTCACTTTACTCGTACCGTAATGCATGATCCCGTGACCAGACACTTGGTCACATTGAGCTCATTATGATGATGCATTACCGAGTGGGCCCAGAGATACCTCTCCGTCATACGGAGTGACAAATCCCAGTCTCGATTCGTGCCAACCCAACAGATACTTTCGGAGATACTCGTAGTGCACCTTTATAGTCACCCAGTTATGTTGTGACGTTTGGCACACCCAAAGCATTCCTACGGTGTCCGGGACTTGCACAATCTCATGGTCTAAGGAAATGATACTTGACATTTGGAAAAGCTCTAGCTAAACGAACTACACGGTCTTTGAGCTATGCTTAGGATTGGGTCTTGTCCATCACATCATTCTCCTAATGATGTGATCACGTTATCAATGACATCCAATGCCCATAGTCAGGAAACCATGACTATCTGTTGATCAACGAGCTAGTCAACTAGAGGCTTACTAGTGACATGTTGTGGTCTATGTATTCACACGTGTATTACGATTTCCGGATAACACGCTTATAGCATGAATAATGCATAATTATCATGAACAAAGAAATATAATAATAACCATTTTATTATTGCCTCTAGGGCATATTTCCAACAGTCTCCCACTTGCACTAGAGTCAATCTTCTAGTTACATTGTGATGAATCGAACACCCATAGCGTTCTGGTGTTGATCATGTTTTGCTCTAGGGAGAGGTTTAGTCAACGGATCTGCTACATTCAGATCCGTATGTACTTTACAAATATATATGTCTCCATCTTGAACATTTTCACGTATGGAGTTGAAGCGACACTTGATGTGCCATGTCTTCTTGTGAAACCTGGGCTCCTTGGCAAGTGCAATAGCTCTAGTGTTGTCACAGAAGAGTGTGATCGGCCCCGACGCATTGGGTATGACTCCTAGGTCGGTGATGAACTCCTTCACCCAGATTGCTTCATGCGCGCCTCCGAGGCTGCCATGTACTCGCTTCACATGTAGATCCCGCCACGACGCTTTGCTTGCAAATCGCACTACCATCGCCCGCCATTCAAAATATACACGTATCCGGTCTGAGACTTAGAGTCATCCAGATCTGTGTCGAAGCTAGCGTCGACGTAACCCTTTACGACGAGCTCTTCGTCACCTCCATCAATGAGAAACATATCCTTAGTCCTTTTCAGGTACTTTAGGATGTTCTTGATCATTGTTCAAAGGTTCCTTGTCGGGATTACTTTGGTACCTTCCTACCAAACTTACGGCAAGGTTTACATCAGGTCTAGTACACGCATGGCATACATAATAGACCCTATGGTCGAGGCATAGGGGATGACACTCATCTCTTCTTTATCTTCTGCTTGCGTGGCGGGCATTGAGCCGAGCTCAATCTCACACCTTGCAACTGTGCAAGAACCCTTTCTTGGACTGATCCATATTGAACTTCTTCAATATCTTATCAAGGTATGTGCTTTGTGAAAGACCTATGAGGCGCCTTGATCTATCCCTATAGATCTTGATGCCTAATATGTAAGCAGCTTCTCCAAGGTCCTTCATTGAAAAACACTTATTCAAGTAGGCCTTAATGCTGTCCAAAAGTTCTATATCATTTCCCATCAAAAGTATGTCATCTACATATAATATGAGAAATGCTACAGAGCTCCCACTCACTTTCTTTTAAACGCAGGCTTCTCCATAAGTCTCAAGATAAACCCAAACGCTTTGATCATCTCATCAAAGCGAATGTTCCAACTCCGAGATGCTTGCACCAGCCCATAAATGGATCGCTGGAGCTTGCATACCTTGTTAGCATTCTCGTGGTCGACAAAACCTTCCTACTGCATCATATACGCTTCTTCCTTAAGATGGCTGTTAAGGAATGCCGCTTTTGACGTCCATTTGCCATATCTCATAATCATAGTATGCGGCAATTGCTAACATGATTCGGACGGACTTCAGCTTCGCCACGGAGAGAAAGTCTCATCGTAGTCAATCCCTTGAACTTGTCGATAACCCTTAGCGACAAGTCGAGCTTTATATATGGTAACATTACCATCCACGTCCGTCTTGTTCTTAAAGATCCATTTGTTTTCTATTGCTCGCCGATCATCGGGCAAGTCTGTCAAAGTCCATACTTTGTTTTCATACATGGATCCTATCTCGGATTGCATGGCTTCAAGCCATTTGTTGGAATCTGGGCCCGCCATCACTTCTTCATAGTTCAAGGTTCACCGTTGTCTAACAACATGATTTCCAAGACAGGGTTGCCGCATTCACTGGGTGCGAACGTGTCCTTGTGGACCTTCGAAGTTCAAGAGGAGCTTGATCCGAAGTATCTTGATCATCATCATTAACCTCCTCTCTTGTCGGTGCAGGCACCACAGAACATCTTCCCGAGTTGCGCTTACTTACCGCTTCAAGAGGCAATACTTCATCAAGCTCTACTTTCCTCCCACTTAATTCTTTCGAGAGAAACTCTTTCTCCGTAAAGGACCCGTTCTTGGCAACAAAGATCTTGCCTTCGGATCTTAAGTAGAAGGTATACCCAATGGTTTCCTTAGGGTATCCTATGAAGACGCATTTTCCGACTTGGGTTCGAGCTTTTCAGGTTGGAGTTTCTTGACATAAGCATCGCATCCCGAAACTTTTAGAAACGACAACTTAGGTTTCTTTCCAAACCATAATTCATACGGTGTTGTCTCAACGGATTTAGACGGTGCCCTATTTAAAGTGAATGTAGCTGTCTCTAGAGCGTATCCCCAAAATGATAGCGGTAAATCGGTAAGAGACATCATAGATCGCACCATATTCAATAAAGTGCGATTACGATGTTCGGACACACCGCTATTACCGAGGTGTTCCAGGCGGCGTGAGTTGTGAAACGATTCCACATTTCCTTAAGTGCGTACCAAATTAGTGACTTAGATATTCTCCCCCACGATCTGATCGTAAGAACTTTATCTTACGGTCACGTTGATTCTCTACCTCATTCTGAAATTCCTTGAACTTTTCAAAGGTCTCAGACTTGTGTTTCATCAAGTAGACATACCCATATCTACTCAAGTCATCAGTGAGAGTGAGAACATAACGATATCCTCCAAGAAGCCTCAACGCTCATTGGACCGCACATCGGTATGTATGATTTCCAATAAGTTGGTTGCTCGCTCCATTGTTCCGGAGAATGTAGTCTTGGTCATTTTGCCCATGAGGCATGGTTCGCATGTGTCAAATGATTCATAATCGAGAGACTCTAAAAGTCCATCGGCATGGAGCTTCTTCATGCGCTTGACACCAATGTGACCAAGGCGGCAAGTGCCACAAGTATGTGGGACTATCGTTATTAACTTTACATCTTTTGATATTCACACTATGAATATGTGTAACATCACGCTCGAGATTCATTAAGAATAAACCATTGACCATCGGGCATGACCATAAAACATATCTCTCATATAAATAGAACAACCATTATTCTCGGATTTAAATGAGTAGCCATCTCGTATTAAACGAGATCCAGATACAATGTTCATGCTCAAAGCTGGTACTAAATAACAATTATTGAGGTTTAAAACTAATCCCGTAGGTAAATGTAGAGGTAGCGTGACGACGGCGATCACATCTACCTTGGAACCATTCCAGACGCGCGCATCGTCACCTCGCCCTTCGCCAGGCCTCCGCTTATTCCGCAGCCTCCCGCTTTGAGTTACAAATATGAGCAACCGCACCGGTATCAAATACCTGTGAGCTACTACGAGCACTGGTAAGGTACACATCAATTACATGTATATCAAATATACCTTTGGTTTTGCCAGCCTTCTTGTCCGCTAAGTACTTGGGGCAGTTCCGCTTCCAGTGACCACTTCCCTTGCAATAAAAGAACCCAGTCTCAAGCTTGGGTCCATTGTTTGACTTCTTCGAATGGCGGCTTACGGGCGCTGCAACTCCCTTGCCGTCCTTCTTGAAGTTCTTCTTACCCTTGCCTTTCTTGAACTTAGTGGTTTTATTCACCATCAACACTTGATGTTCCTTTTGATCTCTACCTCCGCTGATTTCAGCATTGAATATACCTCGTGAATGCTCTTTTCCATCCCCGCATATTGAAGTTCATCACAAAGCTCTTGTAGCTCGGTGGAAGCGATCAAGGATTCTCACACGATCTGGCCATCCGGGAGATTAACTCCAAATGAGTCAAGCGGTTGCGCAACCCAGACATCTTGAGTATGTGCTCACTGACAGAACTATTTTCCTCCATCTTACAGCTGAAGAACTTGTCGGAGACTTCATATCTCTCGACCCGGGCATGAGCTTGGAAAACCATTTTCAACTCTTCGAACATCCCATATGCTCCGTGTTGCTCAAAACGCTTTTGGAGCCCCGGTTCTAAGCTGTAAAGCATGCCGCCTTTGAACGAGGGAGTAATCATCAAGACGAGACTGCCAAGCGCTCATAACGCCTTGGTTCTCTCGGTATTGGTGCTTCACCTAGCGGTGCTTCTAGGACATAATCTTTGTTGGCAGCTATGAGGATGATCCTCGTGTTCCGGACCCAATCCGTGATAGTTGCTGCCATCATCTTTCAAATTTTGGTTTTCTCTAGAAACGCGTTGAAGTTGAGGGTAACGTGGGCCATTTGATCTACAAGACATATTGTAAAGATTTTAGACTAAGTTCATGATAATTAAGTTCATCTAATCAAATTATTTAATGAACTCCCACTCAGATTAGACATCCCTCTAGTCATCTAAGTGAAACATGATCCGAGTCAACTAGGCCGTGGTCCGATCATCACGTGAGACGGACTAGTCGACGCCGGTGAACATCTCCATGTTGATCGTATCTTCTATACGACTCATGCTCGACCTTTCGGTCTTCCGTGTTCCGAGGCCATGTATGTACATGCTAGGCTCGTCAAGTCAACCTAAGTGTACTGCGTGTGTAAATCTAGCTTACACCCGTTGTATTCGAACGTTAGGATCTATCACACCCGATCATCGCGTGGTGCTTCGAAACAACGAACCTTCGCAATGGTGCACAGTTAGGGGGAACACTTTCTTGAAATTATTGTGAGGGATCATCTTATTTACTACCGTCGTTCTAAGTAAACAAGATGCAAAAACATGATAAACATCACATGCAATCAAATAGTAGTGACATGATATGGCCAATATCATATAGCTCCTTTGATCTCCATCTTCGGGGCTCCATGATCATCTTTGTCACCGACATGACACCATGATCTCCATCATCATGATCTCCATCATCGTGTCTCCATGAAGTTGCTCGCCAACTATTACTTCTACTACTATAGCTAACGGTTTAGCAATAAAGTAAAGTAATTACATGGCGTTGAATCAATGACACGCATGTCATACAATAATTAAGATAACTCCTATGGCTCCTGCCGGTTGTCATACTCATCGACATGCAAGTCGTGATTCCTATTACAAGAGCATGATCTCATACATCACATTATCATTCATCATTCATCACAACTTTTGGCCATATCACATCACAATCACATGCTGCAAAAACAAGTTAGACGTCCTCTAATTGTTGTTGCATGTTTTACGTGGCTGCAATAGGGTTCTAGCAAGAACGCTTTTCTTACCTACGTAAAAGCCACAACGTGATTTGTCAACTTCTATTTACCCTTCATAAGGAACCTTTTATCAAATCCGCTCCAACTAAAGTGGGAGAGACAGACACCCGCTAGCCACCTTATGCAACTAGTGCATGTCGGTCGGTGGAACTCGCCTCACGTAAGCGTACGTGTAAGGTCGGTCCGGGCCGCTTCATCCCACAATACCGCTGAAGCAAAATAAGACTAGTAGTGGCAAGAAAGTTGACAACATCTACGTCCACAACAAATTGTGTTCTACTCATGCAAAGAGAACTACGCATAGACCTAGCTCATGATGCCACTGTTGGGGAACGTTGCAGAAAATAAAAAATTTCTACGCTTTCACCAAGATCAATCTATGAGTTCATCTAGCAATGAGAGAAAGGAGTGCATCTACATACCCTTGTAGATCACGAGCGGAAGCGTTCAAGAGAACGGGGTTGAGGGAGTCGTACTCGTCGTGATCCAAATCACCAATGATCCTAGTGCTGAACGGACAACACCTCTGCGTTCAACACACGCAGACGGAGCGGAGACGCCTCTCCGCGCCTTTGATCCGCAAGGTGGAGGAAGAGGTTGAGGAAGAGAGCTCCAAAGAAGAAAGACGATGGCGTGGTGGTGGTGGACAGCAAGATCTCGGGCAGGGCTTCGCCAAGCTCTTAACGGAGGAGGAGAGGTGTTGGGAGGGAGGGCTGCGCCTTGGATGTCGTATGCAGCCCTCCCTTGCCCTCTATTTATAGGGAAGGGGAAGGGGCGGCCCCCTCTAGATGAGATCTAGAGAGGCGGCGGTTAAGGGAGGGGCTTGCCCCCCAAGCAGGCGCCCCACTAGGTTTCCCCCAACCCTAGGCGCATGGGCCAAAGGGGGGGTGTCGGTGTCAAAACCGGCGGATCTCGGGTAGGGGGTCCCGAACTGTGCGTCTAGGCGGATGGTAACAAGAGACAAGGGACACGATGTTTTTACCTGTGTTCGGCCCTCTCGATGGAGGTAATACCCTACTCCCGCTTGATTAATATTGATGATATGGGTAGTACAAGAGTAGATCTACCACGAGATCAAGGAGGCTAAACCCTAGAAGCTAGCCTATGGTCTGATTGTTGTTCGTCCTACGGACTAAAACCCTCCGGTTTATATAGACACCGGATAGGTTAGGGTTACACAGAGTCGGTTACAATGGTAGGAGATCTACATATCCGTATCGCCAAGCTTGCCTTCCACGCCAAGGAAAGTCCCATTCGGACACGGGACGAAGTCTTCAATCTTGTATCTTCATAGTCTTGGAGTCCGGCCGCGATGATAGTTCGCTATCAGGACACCCTCTAGTCCAGACTCCCTCAAGAGCCCTCGAACCAGGCTTCAATGACGCATTTAGTCCGGGCGCAAGATATTGTCTTCGGCTTTGCAAGGCGGGTTCCTCCTCGAATACTTCATAGAAGGTTTTGAACACAAGGATAAAGGTCCGCTCGCAAAACAAGTTCCACATACCACCGTAGAGAGAATAACTTTTGCACAGATCTGCCGACGTATTCAAGGCGTGACATCACACCGCTGCCAGTCTTTATATGAATTGTTTTTCTTGTTCCACCTCGGTAGCGTTTAGAAGGCGGTTTCCTTGGCACGCCTTATCAAAGCATAGATCGTGCCCCTTATTCCGGGATTCCCATCAATACGGACGTGGGTAACCCAACTGCGTCTGCCGGCACGCCTCCTCTATCAAAGGCGAGTCCTAATCGACCACGGGGTGGGCTCTTGGTATTCAACCTCTTTATAATGAGACCAAGGCCCTCTTCTTTTACACCCTCCATCGAGTTCGCCTCAAGGCCGAGTTCCAACACCCAAAGCTTCAGATTCAGGCGCTTCGGACTTTCGACGATGTCCGGCTCCGACCAGCACGGCCGATGGATGCCTTCCTCCGTCACAGAAGAAGATGTGCTAAAGCTGCGAGACGCCAGGTATCTAACCGGCGAGATCTCGCATAGGCTGCCTGCTCCAGGGCAGGTCATTCCCACTCCCGAGCCCGGCGAGAACGTGGTGTTCGTGTCTCACTTCCTTCGGGGTTTAGGCTTCCCGACGGATCCCTTTGTGCGGGGGCTCATGTTTTATTATGGGCTGGATTTCCATGACTTGAATCCGGAGACCATCCTCCATATCTCGTCATTCATTGTCGTATGTGAGGCCTTCCTCCATATTACCCCTCACTTTGGATTGTGGCTCAAGACCTTCAAGGTGGAGCCAAAAATGATCGGGGGGCAACAAGAAGAGTGCGGAGGGGCGGTCATAAGCAAATGTGCTGATGCTCCATGGCCCGAAGGCTCTTTTCAAGAGGAGCTTGGTTCGTGGCAACGGAGTGGCTTTATATCACCGCTCCTGTGGGCACCAAATGGGTGGCGCTCCCGCCTTCCGCCAGTCCACCACAGCTGGCGTCATGGGTCAACAAGGGGCTCGACTGGGGGCCGCCCAAGGACGCCTTTGTCAGAGGCCGTATTCGAGACCTCCAGAAAGAGAGATCAATCTGGTTGCGATGGCGCAGTTATGTTGATCCGCGCCTTTCCGCCTCGCAAACGCCCCCTCCGCCTGTGGGAATTTAATCCGGAGGGACCACGAGCTCTCCAAAATTTTATGGGCATGACGCCCGTGGAGATGTATAAATTATTCTTCGGATCACAAGAGAAGTGTCCGGACCTGACTGAGGATGCAGGACTAAGCTGCAATCGCCCAGACACTCAAGTAAGTAGTCCTGTAACCGGACAAGCTGTTCATTCGTTTATCATATATATATGCCCTTTAAAGGAGTCGTTTCTTGAACAGGAGTGGATAGCCAAGGCAAAGTTAATAAGGTGTCCGGTTCCCCTCCCAGAGACCACGCCGGATCCCAAGCTGACCAAGATGTTGAAGGCCGCGCCTTTTGAAGAAGGCGAAGGGGGGAGCAGGGAAGCAACTGCCTCTACGAAGGAGGCTATCAAGGAAGGAGGGATTAAAAGTCCCATCTTTCGAGGAGAGAAGAGGACCGCTTCGGAAGATCCGGAGGTCAAGGCCTCAAAGAGGGAAAGGAATCTTCGCCGAGAGAGTCCGGCTACCGGGAAGTAACCCAGCCGCACTATTTCCCCAAGGGGATCAGCCCCAATGAGCCGTAAGTAAAAAGAAGGGTCTTGTAAATAAGGTACATCTGCATTTATTTATGAAGATAACCGAAATTGTACCTTGTAGTTCGGACCTCGGCCCTTCTCAGCAGAGCTCGTCTTCGGGGATCTTCTTCTCGAGATGATGGAGAGCGAACGCCTCCACCGTCGCACCCTCATGTGAGGCGGACGACCACGAGGTGTCGCCGCGGAGGTTCCCCAAGTCCGGCGGGGCTGGAAGGTCCGGCGCCAAGTGGTGTGCGGTCGGAGGAGTCAAGGATCTGCTCGGCGAAGCGGCTATCTCAGAAGATCACCGTGCTCTAATGGGTACGGTGATTGAAAGAATTGCATCCGCGGAGAGCGGATTGCATGAAGCCGCCAGAAGCTTACTGACGGGGTTCGAGGTACGCAAAAATGATGTACCTTCTGACAGTTATGCATATAGAATGCGCCCTGTATAGATAGTAGCCCCTGAGACTCGGTATGTTGTCAAAATTGACAGCGTGCCGAGGATCAAAATCTCAGTTATAACATATCGCTGCTCCTAAACAGGTGGCGGGGCGTCCGGTGGCCAGCCGGACTGATGAATATGCCGAACTAAAGCAGCAACTTGACGAGGCGGATGCGGACATCGCGCTGGTCAATAAACGGTTTGACAAGTCACAAGGTATGCGACTTCTACGCGGACACCTTGTAAGGGAGCTTGACGCCCATGTCTTACTATTTGTATGCTTAATGCAGATGGTGCCGCTGCTGTGGAGGAGCTGCGGGCGGAACTCGCCCGAGCGAAAGAGCAAGCCGAAATAGTAATGCGGCGCTTTAAGGGCGGCGAAGAGCTAAAAGCGAACGGGCTGCTCAACGCCCGAAGTTAAAGAGGAAATGGCCGATATGGCCGTAAAGTTGAAGAATACTACCGATCACCGCGAGGTTCTTGAAAAAGAACGTCAAAGCGGAGCAAGAGGGCTGAAAAAGGCCGCCGCGAATCCAAGGATGCCTGCTCGGCTTTGAGAGCTGCCAAGGAGGAGCTGAGTCGCCGGGCAATTGCGGCCGGAAAACCGCTTTCGCCGCGGAGGAAATATACGGATCCAAAGTATGCTCAATTGGACAAGTTGTGGAGTTCGGAGGATGCTTAAGGACTTAGCGGCGAGCGCTGTGGACGCGATTGAGCACTTCCGAGGCCAGAAGGGGCACAGAAGGGAAGAGCTATATTGGTCGCAATTCCATAATCCGGAGCGTCTTCTTCCGTTAGACCGATCGGCTGGCCGAATGGGCCGAGCTGAATCGACTATCCGGACTTGCCATGAAGCATGTCATGACTCATTTGTGGCCGGGCGGACCTCACCAAGAGTTATTTTGGTTTAGTGCAGCAGTTCCTTAGTGCGGTACCGTATCGACACAATGAAGCGGTCGGCGTGTATTGAGGGAGCGGATGGCTACGCCCGTGTCAAGACATACCGGGCAGATATGAAGGCCACCGACGTTGCATCCCAAGATTTGGACAGAAGTTTAGTACCGCCGAGCACTACTTTGAGGAAGTCTGCAGGCGCTTGCTTAATAGAGACGCGATGCTCGAAGGATATTATGTTTAAATGACATGTATGATTTGTGAAAACAATGTTTCAATATGATATAAGAGCTTTTTATACTTGTGCGTTCAAGTAGTAAACTACTCCCTCAGGCGGCCGTTTATGTATATGTATATATAACACGAAGATGGCAGTCCTTGGCTTCAGCCCCCACGCACATAGTGCGGGGTGTTTGCAAAGAAGGCGCTTTTTCACACTTAATCCAACGCCTTGGTCCTATTAAGGAGGTGGTAGCGTAGCAAACTAGGCAATCGGACTATAATGCTTTATCACTTTCACTTAGCCATAGGAGTTCGAGGTGGGGCTACTATATAGCCCTCGGGGCACCGCACTCTCCCGAATTCAAAGTGCGTATGTGCTGACCGAAAACCGGTCCTTCGTTAATCTGGAGGAATTCTAAACATTCGGTGAGTCATCGAGTGGTTGACCAGTCTCTCGCTATATCATGACGGTCGGTTTTCGGCTTTCATCGAGGTGCTCGCCTACCGAACCGGGCACAATCGTAGTAGTTCTCCGGTGCCGTTAGCCGATAGAACGGAATGTAAGGCAGCAAAACACAGGAGCCGGGCAAACCCAACATTTGACCAAAGACATGATTCGGAGCTGATGCATATAAGGCCTAACTCGAGACACCGAGTACTCCCTAAGGTATTCGGTCTTTATAAAAACGGGCAGAATAATGCCCTAAGCCCCTGGTGTCCAGGTACGCGCAAAATTCTGGTGCGGCCAATGCCAAAACGCCAGCCTCCCCCTCGGTTATAGTAAGAAACCGAGGGATGTATATCAACAAGAGACAGTAAAAAAGGTTTACGCAGGGCCTTAATCTGAAAAGAATCCTTGCAACGGGTCCCTACTGCACGTCTGCTACCGGTGTCTCAAGCAGCCGTATCCTGGATGGGTGTAGCACGTTGTTCATCTGTAAAAGAGAGGAACTTAGTTTAAAAGAAAAAGGATCGTGCGAAAGATGTACTTATATTAAATAAACAGAGTACGATTCGAAGAAGTGAATAAAATTGAGCTTTATTGTCTCTTGTGATACATGCATGCAGCCCCTTGTATGGGGGTATGCCGCTAGTAGGCGCCGGACTCGTCTAGCCGTGTCCGGGGTTTGAATGACCAATTCAGGTTCTTTGACTAGCGGAGCCGGATAGGTGTGGGGCTGTCAAGGCAGTCTCACGTTCCTCCGTGCTCAAGTAACACTTAATACTCCTTTTAATGAGATGATGCCGCGTGGACCGGCATTTTAAGTGTAAGAGATGCATAATGCGATATTGCGTTAAAGCGGGCGAAGCTTGGCGTCCCAATAGTGCTTGATGGCTACTTTTAAGCGGGCGACATGGAAGATTAACTTTTCATGACGGAAGTTGTCGGATGAACCGAACAGAACTTCTAGCAAAGTATGGAGCCCGTACAATGGGCATATGGGCTGGCAGTACTCCTTTAAAGGAGGTGTTTCTCTGGCGAATTTTGGTTGGGTCTATCCCCATCCTGCGGATTGTGTCCCGATATATCGTGTTTATGTCATCGCCACCATCCATGAGGACTTGTGTAAATTGGAATCCGTCGATTATAGGATCCAATATCAAGGCAGTCCATCCTGCGTTCGGATGCTTCCGGAATAGTCCCGATGGTCGAAGGTGATTGGTTTTGACAACCCGGTGTTGGTACTCCGCTAGGGTAGTTTGTGCGGCGCGCATTTTAGTGGGCGCCGCTCTGTTTTTCCCTTTGATCACGTGAAGTGAGTTTACTATTTTAACCTCTTGTGGGAAATTCTTTTGTTTTCCGGGGCTCTGCTTGTGGTGCTCGTCATCATCTTCACTTGGTGTGTCGAGCCCTTGTGTTCGGCGTTGAGTCTGCCAGATCGTTTGAAGACCCAACAATCTCTGTGGGTATGGTTTGCAGGCCTCCCGGGAGTACTGTGGATTTGACATATCTTGTCCAAGATTTTGTTTAAGTTGGATAGCTCATCGCTATTGTCCTTAAGGGGCATTTTTTTATTGTTCTGTCGTGAGCTTTTGAATCAGGCATTGACTGCCGCGCTCTTTGGACCGTTCCTTTTAATCTGGCGCTGGTCCTTGTTGCGCCGTGATTTCCCGTTTCCATCTCTTACTTCGGATGTACTTGGGTCGCTGGTGCTGCATCTTGCTAGCCAGCTATCCTCTCCCGCGCAAAAGCGGGTCATGAGGCTTGTTAATGCGGCCATTGTTCTTGGCTTTTCTTGGCCGAGGTGTCTGGCGAGCCATTCGTCTCAGACGTTGTGTTTGAAGGCTGCTAAGGCTTCAGCGTCCGGACAGTCGACTATTTGGTTCTTTTTAGTAAGGAACCTGTTCCAGAATTTCCGGGCTGACTCTCCGGGCTGTTGAGTTATGTGACTTAGATCGTCTACATCCGGAGGGCAGACATAGGTCCCCTGAAAATTTGCCCGAAACGCATCCTCGAGCTCTTCCCAGCTTCCAATGGTATTTTCGGGGAGGCTTTTAAGCCAATGCCGAGCTGGCCCTTTGAGTTTGAGGGGCAAGTATTTTATGGCGTGGAGATCATCTCCTCTAGCCATGTGTATGTGGAGGATGTAATCCTCAATCCGCACTCTGTGGTCTGTTGTTCCGTCAGATGCCTCTATGTTTACGGGTTTGAATCCCGCTTGAAATTCATGATCCAGCACCTCATCGGTGAAACATAGGGGATGTGCGGCGCCCCTGTATTTGGGTGTGTCGTGATGTTCGGATATTTGGCGTGTTGCCTTGCTTTGAAGAGCTTGCTTTCTCGGCCCATAGATGGACCTAATCGGGCCATCCTTTTGATGTGAATCCTTATGCGGATCGGCGTATCGGCTTGTGTGCGCCGATTGCCGCTCTCTTTTTTGCCGTGGGTCGTCCATCCGACGGGTGGCCTTCTTAATTTTTGATTGTGGGGGCTCTATGGCCTCCTCATCAAATTCGGGCGATAGCTTTCTCTTTGGGTAGCTCTTTGTTCGGGCGACTATCGCCAGATTTGTCTCATGTGTTGAATACTCGCTCCATCTCGATTCTGAGTGCATCTTCCGCTGTTTTGAGCTTCCGCTTGTTTTTTTCAGGCTACGCGCAAGGGCGGCGAGCCTTTTATGGAGGTTATTTTGCTCCAACGATTTGTCCGGGCGTGAGATCGTCCGGACTGTCTTCTTTGCCGGGACGGGTTGTTTATCCAAGTTGTCTTGTTCGGACGATTGCTCGATAGCATGTTCGTCGTCCACCGGTTCGGCCTGCTCTATGGCTGGGTCTTTGTTGAGGCGGGACTTGGTTCGGCGTTTACGTTGCCGTTTTGACTGTTTTTTCGAGGGATTTATCCTTCGTAGCGTCCCGTTGTTCCTCGTCTTCTTTTCCTTTAGGTGTGTCCACCATGTATACATCATGGGATGAGGTGGTTGTCGGCATCCTATAGGCGCTGGTTCATTGTTGTCTCCTACATCGTCGTCCATACCGTCGATGTCTTCGAGTCGAAATCGAGCACGCCGTGTAAGCTTTCGGCTGCTGGCTCTGAAGTGGGTGGTGGGTGGGCGTTGAATTTCTTCGTCGTCCGCATCCCAACCTTCCTGACCGTAATCCGGCCATGGCTCTCCGAATAAAGAAAGAGACTTTAGTGAATTCAGGATGTCGCCAAAGGGCGAGTGCTGAAAGATGTCCGCGGCAGTGAACTCCATGACCGGCGCCCGATCGGATTCGATTGGCAGGGGCGCGGAGGGTTCGGAGTCCGGAGAGGAGTCCAAAGACCGAGTCAAGGTCTTCGCAGCGACAGGGATGGAGTTCGCTCAATCGCCAGAGAGATCGTAGCCCCGAGGCGGTGTCCAACCACTCGCCCTTGATCGGGGAATCCGGCCCGGATTAAGGGTCGGAGCGGATGTCGGTGCGGCCTTGAGGCTTTGCTCGGCTGCAAAGCTAGATCATGCCCATCGAGACAATGCGGCGTTGCGGCAGCGCGGCTCGAATCCGTCGAAGATCAAGTCTCCGCGGACATCGGCCGTATAGTTCAAACTTCCAAATCTGACACGATGGCCAGGGCGAAGCTTCGATCTGCTTCCGGATGGCTGCTTAATTGGCCCGGCATGCAAAGCCGCCGAATCTGAAGATCTGTCCGGGAGAAAAGTCTCATCTGGACCGCGTCATTGTTGATGATTGAAGGAGCCATCGGGCCTATCGGTGACGACCACGGAGGAACTCTCAATGAAAGCACCAATGTCGGTGTCAAACCGGCGGATCTCGGGTAGGGGGTCCCGAACTGTGCGTCTAGGCGGATGGTAACAGGAGACAAGGGACACGATGTTTTACCCAGGTTCGGGCCCTCTCGATGGAGGTAATACCCTACTCCCGCTTGATTAATATTGATGATATGGGTAGTACAAGAGTAGATCTACCACGAGATCAAGGAGGCTAAACCCTAGAAGCTAGCCTATGGTCCGATTGTTGTTCGTTCTCTGGACTAAAACCCTCCGGTTTATATAGACACCGGATAGGTTAGGGTTACACAGAGTCGTTTACAATGGTAGGAGATCTACATATCCGTACGCCAAGCTTGCCTTCCACGCCAAGGAAAGTCCCATCCGGACACGGGACGAAGTCTTCAATCTTGTATCTTCATAGTCTTGGAGTCCGGCCGTGATGATAGTTCGGCTATCCGGACACCCCCTAGTCCAGGACTCCCTCAGGGGGGGATGCACCCAGCCCTCCAGGGGCTGGTTCCCTGCCCACTACGGCCCATGAGGCCCTCCGAAAGAGGTGGCCCCTCCCGGTGGACCCCCGGAACCCCTCCGGTGGCCCCGTACAATACCGATATGCCCCCGAACCTTTCCGGTGACCGTATGACAACTTCCCATATATAAATCTTCACCTCCGGACCATTCCGGAACTCCTCGTGATGTCCGGGATCTTATCCGGACTCGAACAACATTCGGTAATCACATACAAGTCTTCCTAATAACCCTAAGCGCCACCGAACCTTAAGTGTAGACCCTACGGGTTCGGAGTCATGCATACATGACCGAGACGCCTCCGGTCAATAACCAACAGCGGGATCTGGATACCCATATTGGCTCCTACATGCTCCTCGATGATCTCATCGGATGAACCACGATGTCGAGAATTCAATCAATCCGTATACAATTCCCTTTATTAATCGATGCGTTACTTGCCCGAGACTTCGATCGTCGGTATCCCAATACCTCGTTTAATCTCGTTATCGGCAAGTCACTTTACTGCATCGTAATGCATGATCCGTGACGGACACTTGGTCACATTGAGCTCATTATGATGATGCATTACCGAGTGGGCCCAGAGATACCTCTCCGTCACACGGAGTGACAAATCCCGATCTCGATTCGTGCCAACCCAATGATACTTTCGGAGATACCCGTAGTGCACCTTTATAGTCACCCAGTTATGTTGTGACGTTTGGCACACCCAAAGCATTCCTACGGTGTCCGGGACTTGCACAATCTCATGGTCTAAGGAAATGATACTTGACATTTGGAAAAGCTCTAGCTAAACGAACTACACGATCTTTGAGCTATGCTTAGGATTGGGTCATGTCCATCACATCATTCTCCTAATGATGTGATCACGTTATCAATGACATCCAATGCCCATAGTCAGGAAACTATGACTATCTGTTGATCAACGAGCTAGTCAACTAGAGGCTTACTAGGGACATGTTGTGGTCTATGTATTCACACGTGTATTACGATTTCTGGATAACACAGTTATAGCATGAATAACAGACAATTATCATGAACAAAGAAATATAATAATAACCATTTTATTATTGCCTCTAGGGCATATTTCCAACACACCCATCTGGGATGTTCCGGCGTTGTAGACACGCGGTGCAAGACCTTCTTTGTGCAGTAGTCGCACGTAATGAGTGGCAACGGTGTGCCGACGAGCTTTTGGGCCAGCACCGAGCCCGGCCGACTACCATCCATGTATCTGCCGGCGGATCGCCGACGGTGTAGATCCGAGCGGCTAGAGGAGGAGTCAGTACCTGCATGTGGCCTTGCGGCCTTGCCGGGGCCTTCCGGCCCGGTGCACAGCCAGTCCATGGCGCGGCGCAGCCTCCCACAGCCGGGCGAGCTCAAACCCGACCGGATCCACTCCAAATCCGGACGCCGGGTGCGCAAATCAGGTGGCCGTGGTTGGGTATCTTGGAGGCGTTGAGGGAAAGGGGGCTGTGCGAGCGCATGTCCGAGCGGCGGTGGCGGCGAGGGGCAAGAGTGGCGAAGAGTGGAACGGGTGCGGCTGGAGGCAGAGGGGGGCGGATAGAAAAAGGGATTCCTGTGCCACCGACGGGCGAGCCAGGGGAGGACATGCACAAACGGCCCGCCCGTCCGTGCGCTGTCCGTTTCACCCTAAAAGCGGCCCAAACTTGGGCCGAGGATGAGTCGAAGCGGACATAAAATGGACAAAAGTCCGTTTGCGTCCGCGTGCTGGACCGTCTGGTATGTTCGTTTTACCCCAAACGGACGCACCCGAACAAAATGGGATTGTGCGCTGGAGTTGGCCTAAACGAGGGCTGAGGGTGGGTAGGTGACAAACCTGTTGGAGGCGTTGGTGGGAGCATGAGCCTTGTGCTTCCAGAGCTCCTAAGAGCAACTCTAGCAGACCCCGTATTTTGCCGACCTGTAAACTGTGTTTGCAGGTCACACGGGGGCGCTCATGCATGCTGAAAATTGCGGCGGCAGAATAGAAACCGCAAACAAACCCGTAATTTTGAAAAAAAAAGTTGTTTCACGCGAGAAATTTAAGCAGCAGCTCGCCAGAGCTCACTCGCATAGATGGTTCTTCTTCACATAATAAGTTCGTACACTCCACATACATACATATTAAAGGTCAGAGATGCTAGACAGGGCCTACGCTACCGCACCACTACAACAAAATTGAGCTCACCGGAGCTCTTGCGGTAGCTGCCCACCGGCGGCGATCGGTCAGAGTCGGAGTCGATCTTGATGTAGAGCTTCGCCTGCTCCGCCTTCATCACGCGCAGGTCAGCCTCCTTCGATGCGCGCTGCGCGGCGCCGCGGACGCCCATCTCGAGGAAGAGCCGCTCGTACTCGAGCTCGCGCCGGATGCGCTCTTCCGTCTCCTTCTGCTCCCTCGCCGACCGCTCGAGGACGACACGCTCGAGGAGCTCCTCCTGCCCCCGGGGAGAGGTAGTCCTCGGGCCCGATGACGCCTCGGCGCGGCGGCGCATCGGGCACGGCCTCCTCCGGCTCCCTCTTCACCGGAATGAGTCGCGAGCTCGATGCGCCCGCGGATGAGCACCCCGCGGAACCGTGGCCGGATGAGCTCCCCGCGGACCAGTTGCCGGAGGAGGCGTGGCGGCGACGGGCTAGCTCGAGATCGAAGTCCTCGAGCTTGCGGCGGTTGAATGCCGGCGGCGGCCGGGCACCGTGGTTGAGCCACCGACGCGCCCCCCGCTTGCGCGCGCCGTCAGATCTGGCGCGGCGGCGGCGCTCCGTCTCATCCCTCGAGTCGTCCATGGCGGTCCAAGGCTCGCCGGCAGTGACAAATCGAGCGGCGCGATGGGGAATTGGAGGGGAACGCGGTTGCGGGGGGATAAGGTTTCGACCCGCATCTGCCCCACAAACCCGCAGTTATACAGGCTCGGGGGTTGCGTTTGCGGGATATGGCAAAAATATTTACGGGCCGGACACTGATACGGGCTCTAGTCTGGTCAAAAAAATAGGCTGAGCCCGTATAATCACCGGAATTATGCGGATTTACGCCGGATGCAGGGTCTGCTAGAGTTGCTCTAACCGGCGTTCTAGGCGCCCAATCCAGGAACTGTTCCTGGCGCACGCAGCAGCTTGGTTTGGGTCGTCCCAGTTACACGAGCTCCGTGCTCGCCCATTCCCTTCCTTCCATTGTCGTTCTCGCTTTATGGTTCTCTGGTCAACGGTTCATCCTTTGAACGCCGATATTCTCAAGAAAAATCATGAAAAAATCATGAATTCAAAAATGTTCGTGGATTTTGAAAAGTTCATTCAATTTGAAAAAATTACATCGTTTTGTAAATAAGTTAACCGAGTTTTAAAAAATTCATATAATTTGAAAACAGAGTTCATCGACTTGGAAAAAAAATCATTAAATTTGAAAAAAGTTTATCGCTGTTGGAAAAAGTTCACCAAAGTAAAAAAGTTCATCGGTTCCAGAAAAAACTTCATTGAATTTCAAAAAATTCATCGAATTTTGAAAAAGTTCATCAATTTTTTTCAGTTACACACTTACACTAGGAAACCTGTCCGTGCGTTGCAACGGGAGAAAAAAAATTATATCCATGCCCTTAGCTCATGGACCCATTCGTTTTCTCGAATATGCTCATGGACCCGTTCGTTGCAACACGATAAAAGAAAAAAAAAACTTACTTCTACAATTCCGTATATTATTTGTATATACTCCCTCTGTTCCTAAATAATTGTTTTTTTAGCCATCTCAAATGGACTACAACATACGGATGTATGTAGACATGTTTTAGAGTGTAGATTTACTCATTTTGCTCCGTATGTAGTCAATTGTTGAAATCTCTAGAAAGACAATTATTTAGAAACGGAGGGAGTAGTTGTACACAATACAATACGACAAATAGCACTACAATATCAATTGGGTTCAATAAGGGGTGTTGCATGAGATTTATTAAATTTGATTATACAACTAACTTGCCACGCTAACTCGGCTAAAAACACTTGCAAAAGGCTAACTCGTAGTACTAACAAAATCATTCCGTGAAACAGGAGAAGTTTTGGAGGAGAGGAGGACGACGTACATACGAAATACGCGCCTGATTCCGCTGCATAAGAAATCAATCCAAACAGAAACCATCTTTCTCTCCGCATCTCAACGCATCCCATTCCACATGCATCCTATATAAATGGAGCACCAGCCATAGAATCATCGTACTAGCTGCAAACCAGCGCTACAACGCAGACCGATGGCAGCATCCAAACCCCATCTCGCCTTGCTCCTCGCCGTAGTTCTGATCGCCGCCACGCCGCAGCCTTCGGCGGCCGTCAGGGCCAAGCCCCCTGCCCCCTCCACCAGCAACTATCCAGTAGCAAAACCATCGGCATGGTGCATTCCCTGCTTTTCGTTTCTACCACAGTTATTCTGTATACCACCGATGTTCTGTCCACCAACGCCAAGTGCGCCGCCGCCGCCGCCACCACCATCGAAGCCGCAGATGAAAGAGTGTCTACCATCTTTGATGGGACTCATGCCATGCAAGGATTACCTCACGAACAGAACCGCGCCGGCGCCTCCAAAGCAAGGCAAGTGCTGCGACGGCCTGAGGTCGCTCTTCCAGAACGCCCTCATCTGCCTTTGCCGCATATCGGAGAACCGCGACCTCGACAAGCTCATGTCAGCACCCTTTTTTTTCATATATTGATAGAAGAAAGACGAAGAGCGCCTCCATCGGTTATTTACAACATCATATTGCGTTACAACTCACAAGAAGAGGAGGAACACATACAACTCCACTCCACACCACCCTAGCATAAACTACTCCTTCCCAATGCTCCACCATATTAGACCTGCAAACACATGCTCCACATTTCCTTTAATGAGCCCAGCCATCAACCATGTTCTACCTTCCGCTGAGATTTTGTGTATAAGCTCAGCAACCGATGGCCTTGCCCCATCGAACACGACCGTATTCCTATGTTTCCAGATCTCCCACAACGTCAGCAATAGTATTGTGTGTAGATCCTTGTTGGAGATAGTGGGGAGTCCTTGTTTACTGCATAGCCAAGTCCGAAGGCACTCATCGAATGTAGGTGTCCAATCTAGCTTTCCCAATGCCTGGCATAGGCCCGCCCAAACTGTCCTAGCGAAGGCATGTTAAGAGCACGTGGTCAATTGTTTCTTCCTCCTGATCACAGAGTGGACACTTGTCTTGGTGCGGTAGTCCCCTTCTGGCCAGCCTATCCGATGATCGAAGGCTCGGAGATGGACATCGCCAACCTCAAGTTCCTCCTTCTTTGCTTCCATCAGATGTCGGGCCTCAAGATCAACTTCGACAAGAGCGACGTTATGGCGATGGGATATTCCCCCTCTGAGTCTGTGGCCATTGCCAACAGACTTAATTGCCGCCTGGGCTCTTTCCCCACTACCTACCTTGGGACGCCCATTAGTGACTCGCGTCTCTCTGACGCGGACCTGCGGCCCTCCGTGACCAAGCTCCAGTCCTGGCGCGAGCCCTGGCAGGGGAGGTGGCTTTCTAAGGCGGCCCGGACTATTCTTATCAACTCATCCCTCTCCAGCCTCCTCTTGTTTCTTATGAGTTTCTACAGCCTCCATGAATCTCTCCATAAGGAGATCGCCATAATTCAGTCCCGATTCTACTGGGCTGGCGAGCATGGCAAGCGAAGTATCACATGGTCGGTGGCACGACATCCGCAAGCCTGAGGAGCAGGGTGGCTTGGGTATCATGTGCTCTAAACGGATGAATATTGCCCTTCTATCCTGGTGGCTATGGCGCATCGCGCAGGGTCATGGTGGCCTCTGGCTGGACATTATCCGGAATAAATACCTGCGAGGTCAAGCCCTAGCCTTACGCTGTAAATCGGGCGGATCTCAGTTACGCGATCTCTCGTCCAACTTCTCCCGTTTCTCCGCATTGGTACCTCCATCTCGGTGGTGTCCGGCCTCTCGACTCTCTTCTGGTTTGATCGCTGGGCCGGCGACTCCCCATTTGCGGCCCGTTTCCCCGCCCTCTTCTCTATCTCCGTCGACCCTATGATCTCTGTTGATAGGGCCCTTCTTGACTTAGGGCGCCTTGCTTTCCGTCGGCCCTTTTGGCCGGCGGAATCCGCCACCTGGCGTGAGTTGCTCGACTGCGTTGCTCTGCATGAGCCGTTGGTGGATGGGGATCAGGACCTTGTCTTGTTGGCGCTTGGAACCATCGGGCGATTCTCAACCAAGTCGCTCTACTTGGCCATTGCCCCTCCTCCGCCCCCCTTCCCCTATCGATGGTGTGGTCCGTCCGCGTCCCCCTGAAGATTCGCATCTTCATGTGGCAGTGGATTCGTGGACGGGTCCCGTCTGGTGTGGAGGTTTGCAAGTGCAATGGCCCGGGCACTGGTATCTGCCCCCTCTGTGATGTCCCGGAAGACTCCAACCACATCTTCTCCGCTTGCGTCTCCGCCCAGTTTCTCTGGAGCTGCTTTCGCGAGATTGTAGGTGGAAGTTGGTGCCACACCAATTTTCCGGACTTATTTGCTGAACTCTAGCTGTCCCCCACGTCCTCTCGCCATATTAGGTGGTTGGAGGTTGGGGTTCTTGCCTGGACTCTTTGGACCGTTTGCAATAAGCTTGTGATCCAGCGTACTCCTCTTCGTCGCGCTACTGACGCTCTCTACAAACTCTCGGGTTTCTTGCAGCTTTGGCGGCCGCTTAGCCGCCCCCCGGATCGGGACGCCATCTCAGCCTTCATCGCCGACCTCCGCTCGATGGTCGTCCGCCTATCGCCGCCGCCCCCGCCGCCTCCACCGGAGCCTGACTAGACTCCCTGCGCTTGGAGGGCTTTGTTTTTTCTCTTTCTTTTGGGCTTGTTGAGTTGTGCCCTCAGCAGAACCTATGTACTTTGTTGTGAGACTCGGGTGGTGTGTGTGTGTGAACCTGCTTTGGTTGTATGTCTTGTGGTGGTTTGCTTTATTTATAAAGCGGGTCGAAAGCCTTTTTTCGGTATCCGATGTCCAACATCTGTTTCGTAGGGCGAGCCATGTAAAGAACTTGCACGTTGCCGGGGCTCTTAATTTCCAAGTGATGTTCGCGGTGGGGATGATCTCTCGGCCCCAAAACCTGGCCGACCTGACTGTGTACTTTCCGCTTGTCTCCCACGACCAAGAGATGTTGTTCGGGGTATTCTCCATTGGCTCCCAATCTTGGATCTTCTGCCATAGTTGTAAGAATTGGTGCATGGCTTCCTCCCCCAAGTTTGGACCAACACTTGTAGCCCATGTGTCCCGCACCTGCCCAAGCATGCATGTTCTTCTCATGCGGCTTGATACCAGATCATAAATGTCCGGTGCAATCTCCTGTATTCTCATGCCGTCAAGCCACCGATCCTCCCAGAAGAGGGTGTTCATACCATCTCGAGCATTGCATCTAGTAGCAGCTTGAAAAAGTTTCATAGACTCGTCAGGCACCTTGATTGAGAACTCGTTCCATGGTCTGCTTCTATCCGTCCGTTCAAGCCATGGCCACCTCGCCTGCATAGCTAGGTTGAGCCACCTCAAATTAGGCAGCCCTAAACCTCCTGCCCACTTCGGAGCACACACCACCTCCCATGCCACAGCACAATTTCCACCATTTGCCTCGGCCTTACGACACCACAGAAATCCCCGCACACCTTATTCATTACGGCAATCGTTTTGATCGGCAGATCCAACACCATCATTGCGTGAATGGGCATGGCACTCAGAACAGAATGCACCAGAGTCAGTCTAGCCCTCTTTGGCATTAGAGCAGCCTTCCATTTTGGCAGTTGGTTTGCCATCTGATCCACGAGATATTGGAGTTGCGTAGCAGATAGTTTCCTCAAGGACAATGGAAGCCCAAGATATCTAACAGGAAATGAGCCCACTGGACACCCTAGCTCCGTACTAGCCATGCTGATAGATTGGTCAGAGCAGCGTATTGGCAAGGCCACCGATTTGCTCATGTTAATATGCAGGCCCGACGCTTCTCCAAACAAGTCAAAGATGCATTTGCAAACCGCAAGGTCCATGGGCTCCGGTTTGACAAACAGGACCACATCATCAGCGAAGATCGAGATACTTTTTCCTCATCCGTTTGTAGCCAGGGGGTGCAGGAGCCCTCTCTCAACTGCCAAGTTAAACAGCCGTTGCAGTGGCTCCATAGTGAGTATGAACAACATTGGTGAAACTGGGTCACCCTGCCGCAGACCTTTGCAGTTATAGATTGTGTTTCCTGGATCTCCATTTACCATGACCCTAGTAGTGGATGTGGCTAGAATCCCACATATCCAAGCTCTCCACCGTGCTCCAAAACTGAGCTGCTCCATGACCTCGAGAAGGAACGCCCACTGAACTGAGTCAAACGCTTTAGAAATATCCAACTTCAGACTGTAGGGTTTTTGAGCGCGTGCAATCGCCTCGCCATACTCTGGATAGAGCGAACTTCCTTGGTCTGGAGACAATCTGTTACGCGGGTCTGAGTGATTATGAATCTTGCGAAGGTAAGTTATTGCTCTCGGTACTATACAATGTTTTGTGCCTTATCGTGCTCGTGTTTAATTATGCACGATTTGAACCATTTTGATGGATCGGATAGCAGGACCCGTGCCACCGCTGAGGGCCGCACCAGCCCCTGAAGCTGCTCCATAATTGGCCTGCAGGTAACTAGTTTGTTCCGGATAAACTTCCTTTTTTGGAGATAGACTAGAAGAAAAGGCGCGCTTCGCCACGCCCGTTGGTTCATTTGTGATGCTTTTAGCTCGCTAATCTTCTATCAGTTATTTTTTTATGAGCATCCGTTAGCGAATTGTAAAATCTCCTTTTAAGTTACAACATTTGGCAAATAGGAATTGCATTACAATGATTTATAACAACCCACATGATGGTCATAAGTTTCTTTTGTGAATCCTAATTTCAAAGAAATAATATAAATGACCCATTCTTTATTTACTTTCCTTCGAGACCAACAGTACAATATACTATGTATGAAATTAAAGAATACCATGCATTGCAAAGATCACCAAGCTTATGCTAGCCTATCTTTTTCATGGAACCAGATACTACCATTTTTCATTACTTGTACAATAGAAACAAATAAATCGGAAGCAAGAGGGATGATGTGTTTCAAAAATATTTTGATGACCTTTGTATTCACAAAGGAAAACTTTGAGAAGCAGACCTGAGAGCATTATCACGGGAACATTTTTCCAATTCTGATCTCAAAACACAAGCTTCATGTGCGAAAGCATTCTCTGAGGCACAAAGATACATTAGAATATTGACCAAACCAAACAAAATGCTTTTACATGAATGGAGGATATGAAATTGAACAAGTTTTATTCATCTGAAAGACAATGAATTCTCTCTCCTTCAGGTTATGATGGTCGAAACTAAATTCAGTCATGTTTTATCATCCTGAGTAGGTTAGTTGGATGGTCTATGCATTTCGTCTATGGTATACGCAATTAACTTTAAAATATAAATATCACAATACGATAATAATTTAACAGGAAATTTGAATTTATCTCTCTGGCTTTAAGCCTATTGCTCAAATCAAGCTAAAAACTATATTTCTCTTGCAGATCATTTCTGAAAACAAATTGTTGATTTGAGATAAACAATGAATACTAAGTGATGAGCACTTTTTTCACAGACTACTTTGTGAACCTTCTGGTTTGCTTCCAAACAAGCAGCCCACTGGCAGTCTGATTGGTCATGGCCTTCTCAAAAGAACACAGGATACTGTCGATTAAAATAGTTTGGCAACCAAAACACAAACAGTCAGATGTGTCCTATATCTAGTTAAACTAAACCTACCAGTTAGGGTCTAATATTGATGCTACATATTCATATGGAGTTACAAAAAATTTGAAGCATGCCAAGGATCATCCCCTTCAAATTTTGATGATACACGCATGCAAGGAGTTATGTGGTTTTTCAAGAATGAAAATAATTATCTTTGCTTCTCGTTTACACACCAAATAAAAAATCCGACAAGCCCAAAGATGGAACTGATGCTAATTTTATTTCAAAACATAGACGTAGGACAATCAAGAAAACACAGGTGATTTCTCAGTTCCCACAATCCACAAGTTTAAAAAGTTACACTCTGTAACTGTAAGGGCATGTACTACCACTGGGGAAAAAAATCAAGTAAGTGCATCATTGTAAATGGTGTTCTTGCACAATATTTGAAAGACTAAAGCTCATTTTTTCTGAAATACTTTTTTTACCAATGTTTAGTAGAAATTGATGTTACAATCCAATCAGAACTGACGTAACTGATATACGATGGTGAGGAAAGAGTAACACTTATATATCACCTCAACCCGGAGCTATATATTCATAACGCACTGTAGCACAGTTTTTTTCTGTACCCTCTATGATTGCTACAGTGACAAACAATATAACAGGCCATTGATCATCGTTGCCGATTTTTCTTTAAACTGATGATTGTAAGAGAAACTACCTTAATCATGTCAAGCAAAACTTTTAACTGTAGCTAACAACATTAAAAAATGTTTGCCCAGAACCTAGTTGCGGCACATGAAACAAGCAGTGATACTAATGAGATCTCGATACTAATTAACTGCATACATCAACAAAGTTCTCATATAATCACTTCCGAGTACTGAACTTTTGAAGTAAATCTAGTCGGTTTTTCACCTCCTCATACAAAGATATCTCGTACTCGTGGATTAAGTGGATATGGGCAATTGCCCTATACTGATGGCTGGCTATAAGAGAAGGAAGGAGACAGAACAAAGGCATGGAACAGAACTGAAATGAAACTTGCTTCTCTCCCGTCTGCTTCTCTCCTGATCATTGTCTCCTTCAAATCCGGCTGCTATCCACAAGCAACTTCTATCCACCTCATGTTCTGGCCATCACAGGCGGAAATGGGGATCATTACACAGTTCTGTATATTGCTGATATGTTCATCATTACCTGAATGAGTGTCATCAGAAAAGGAGCTATGATTTGGACTGCATCATCTTATTAATTACTCCCTCCGTTTCTAAATAATTGTTTTTCTAGAGATTTCAACAAGTGACTACATACGAAGCAAAATGAGTGAATCTACACTCTAAAACATGTCTACATACATCCGTATGTTGTAGTCCATTTGAGATGGCTAGAAAGACAATTATTTGGGAACGGAGGGAGTAGTTGGCACCCAAAAATTACAAAGCCAAGCAAAACATTTAAATGAGGAGATCTGGATGATTAATCCATAAAAGAGTAGTTTGGAATGCATTCATTCTTGAAACTCACTAATAAAGCACATACAAAAAGCGGGGTGGCAAGATCTCACTTTCAGCCAGATGAGATCCTCTCTAAAGTCCGATGTTCCTTCTACCGCCACCGCCGCCCATATACATCGGCATGCCATCCTCTTCCAGAACCCTCACTATCTTAACATCACAAGGGCACTCCAAAGTGGGAACATGAAGATGGTCGTTTCCTAATCCGCCGGAGGCAGGCATGTGGCCGGCTCATTGCGCAAGCTCCACATCCACTGTGGGAGGCAGCGGGTGTTAAACATGTCATGTATTGTGCCAACGTGCACCGACCGCACCTCCAATATGCATCGACCGCACCTCTCTTCTGTTGGGTTGTTTTGATATAGATTAGCTTGGTAGTTGGGTAGTAGGATTCTCCCTTATCTCTACCTGGTTGTAACCGATTCTATCTCTTGTTCTCCAAGTCTCAATCTCTGTAACAACTCGATGTATGCGCTGTATCAGGGAGGTGCGCCCCTGCTTATTTAACACGAACCCGTCGCCTCCAACGAGGTAAGATGTTTCCGCAATCGCACATGGTAATCAGAGCCCTTCCTCTCTCCATCTAGCTAGCTATCCCGATTGCATCTAGTGCATAGCCATGTCTTCATCCGGCGCCTCCCAACCTAGCCTCAACGGCCAGGTCACCGAGAAGCTCAACCGCACGAATTACGTGCTCTGGCGCACGCAGGTCACACCCCACCTGCGGGGCGCCGGTGTCTTCGGCTACGTCGACGGCACCTCGTCGGAACCGGCCAGACTCCACGTCACCAAGGACAAAGACGACAAGGAGACTTCTGCGCCCAACCCTCTCCACCCTCTTTGGGTCAGGGAGGACCAACAAGTGCTCGGCTACCTGCTGAGTACTCTCTCCAAGGAGGTTACAGTCGCGGTCACCGCGATCACCACGACGCTGCGTGAACTTTGGGTGGCATTGGCGGGCATGTCCTCGTCCGCTCCCTCGGCCAGCGTCAACAACATCCGCGATGCGCTCATCAATGTGCAGAAGGGCAACCAGTCGGTCGCAGCCTACTTCGCCTCCCTCCGCGGCCTTGCTGATGAACTCGCCGCCGCCGGGAAACCCATCCAGGATGACGAGTTGATCTCGTACATTCTCCATGGGCTCGACATCGACTACCAGCCGCTCGTCTCCGCCCTCGACGCCCGCGTCACGCCCGTCACGCTTGATGAGCTCTATGCCATGCTGAGTAACTTCAATCAGCGCATGGCCCAGTTTCATGGCTCCGCCGGCGGCTTCAAGTCCTCGGCTAACGCTGCATCTCGCGGTCGTGGCGGTGGCCCTCGCTCCCGTGGCTCTCCTCGCACAAAAGGGAGTCCCGGAGGCACCAGCAACGGTGGTGGCTCCTCCAACTCCCGCGGCGGTCGCTCCACCAACTCCAAACCTCGTCGCGGCGGCAGCTCCGCCAGGTCTCGCCGGATGCCCTCATTGTCGAGATCTGCGGCAAGCTTGGGCACACGGCCAAAGACTGCTGGTACCGCTACGATGAAGATGACGATGACTCCCAAGATGAGGACAAAGTTGATGCAGCTGCGGACGGCTCCTACGGCATCGACACAAACTGGTATGTCGACAGTGGTGCTACCAACCACATCACAAACGAGCTCGAGAAGGTCACTATGAAGGAAAAGTACCGTGGAAAAGATCAAATCTACACTGCCAACGGTGAAGGTATGAGGATCAGTAATGTTGGTCACTCGTTTTTTAGTACCCCTCGCCGTAAAATTCATCTAAAGAAAATTTTGCATGTTCCTAGTGCCGACAAGAATCTACTTTACATTCATCGAATTGCCATTGACAATCATGTCTTTCTTGAATTTCATCCTTTCTTTTTCTTGATCAAGGACCAAGCCAAGAAGAAAATACTCTATCGAGGTAGATGCGTTCGAGGCCTCTATCCATTGCTTCCGGAGCATCCAAGATCAAATAAAAGAGCCTATGGTGTTGCCAAGCTTTCGTCAACACGGTGGCACGATCGACTAGGACATGTTGCTTTCTCTTTAGTTGAAAAATTACTTAGGAAAAATAAGCTACCGTATGTTGGTGAGCGTGATCTTGAAACCATTTGTGATTCTTGTCAGCGAGCAAAAAGTCATCAGTTACCTTACCCTATATCTACTAGTGTTTCTACCAATCCTTTGGAATTAATTTTCTCCGATGTTTGGGGTCCCGCCCTAGTTACATTGGTAGACACACTTATTACGTAAGCTTCATAGATGACTACAGCAAGTTTTCATGGATCTATCTCCTCAAGAGAAGATCCGACGTCTTTCAAGTTTTCAAAAACTTCCAAGCTCTATTTGAAAGAAAATTTGATCGTAAAATTATTGCAGTCCAATCGGATTTGGGAGTATCGAAAAACTCAACTCCTTCTTCCAAACCCTTGGCATATCACATCATGTGTCATGCCCGCATGCCCATCAACAGAGCAGTTCAGTGAGCATAAACGCAGACATATAGTTGAGGTTGGCCTAGCCCTCCTCGCTGGTGCATCCATGCCCCTCAAGTTTTGGGATGAGGCTTTTCTCACTGCCGTTCATATCATCAACATGCTTCCTAGTCGTGTTATCAACAATGAAACTCCACTAGAACGTCTCCTTCACACAAAATCCGACTACAAATCTCTTCGTGTCTTCGGATGTGCCTGTTGGCCCAACCTTCGCCCATACAACAAACGCAAGCTTATGTTTCGCTCAAAGCAATGTGTTTTCTTAGGGTATAGTGCTCAACACAAAGGTGTCAAATGCCTAGATGTCTCCACCGGTCGCGTTTACATCTCCAGGGATGTCGTTTTTGATAAACGAAGTTTCCCTTCGCTGACCTCCATCCAAATGCCGGCGCCCTTCTTCGTGAGGAAATTTTACTCCTCCCTCCTCACCTCTCCGGCATTGATCAAGGGGGACTAAATTATGATGATCAACCACTGACACATCCTCTTACTAATGGCACCTTTGAGTTTTGTGATGAAACAGGAGAAACCAGGGAAAACAATGAAGCAAACAGTGAAGAAAACGGTGGAGAAAACGCCTCCTCCGAGCGACATCTCATGTGTCGCGAGACGGGAGGCAGATCCGCCTCGGGATCCGTTCGCCCGGCGCAGCAGATCGGATCCTCCTCGGGATCTGCGGGCTCAGACGCACCAGACGCGCCAGTCGCGCCAGGATTCCGCTCCGTGTCGACCACCTCTGAGCGCGCCACGCGGTCGCCTCCAATCGGTCGAGGCGTGTCTCCAGCGCCGCTCCAATCCGCGTCTGACACGTGGCCCCTTGCGATTGCAGGCGACGCGCGGTTCGGCGCCTCAGCGGTGCTACGCACGCGCCGCGCCCGATTCGCCCGACCGAGGTGGGGCGAGGCGAATGCGACCCACGGGGCCCGGCGTCGGTCTTGAATCCAGCAGACGAGACCGGCCAAATCTGCCGCCCCTAGGTCGATACGCCATCATGCGGCAATGATGAGCTGCCTCCTTCACCAGGATCTAGCGGCTGCCGAGGATTCAACGTCACTTTCGCCACAGAAGATCCAAGCCTGCAGATTCGCGGCGGTCGATGAATCCTCTCGGGATCGGCAGCGGCAACTCTGTTCAGCCCTCGGGATCTTCTGCGGCTAATCTGAGACCACCTCATCACCACGCCGCATTACGACTTCAAAAAGGTAATAAAACCTGTTGATTATAAGCATATAACTAAATATGGCATGATCTGTTCCATTGGTGAACCAGTGAACCAAACACACTTGAACAAGCTCTTGGTGATGAACGGTGGCGAAGGCAATGAATGAAGAGTTTATTGCACTAAAGAAAAATAATACATGGCATTTGGTTCCTCCACAAAGAAGGTAAAAACTTGATTGATTGCAAGTGGGTATTTGAATCAAAAGAAAGTCCGATGGAACTATTGATCGATACAAAGCTAGACTAGTTGCAAAAGGCTTCAAGCAACGATGCGGTATAGACTACGAAGATACGCTTAGCCTGGGCTTGTAAAGTCGCAACTATTCGCTCTTGTCTCCTATTGTCAAGCTTCTGTGGGCCGGAGTCTCAGACAACTTGACGTACAAAACGCGTTCCTCCATGGTGTTCTGGAAGAGGAAGTGTACATGAAGCAACCTCCTGGGTTTGAAAGCAAAAGCAACCCCTCTCATGTGTGCAAACTTGATAAGGCATTATATGGTCTAAAGCAAGCTCCACGGGCTTGGCATTCTAAATCTTTGTCACAAAATGCAAACTCTTGGCTTTGTTCCTTCAAAGTCGACACCTCCTTGTTTATTTACAACAAGTCCAACATATGCATATTTGTCCTCATATATGTTGATGATATCATTGTGACAAGTTCATCCGATGAAGCAATCACGGAATTTGTTAAAAGACTTGGGGGCGGACTTTGCTCTAAAGGATCTTGGAGACTTGCATTATTTCCTTGGAATTGAGGTGAAGAAACACAAGGATGGACTTCATCTCTCTCGGAAAAGTATGCCATGACCTAGTCAAGAAGGCTGGTTTGCAAGGATGTAAACCTACATCCACTCCATTATCCAAATTTCGGAGAAGCTATCTCTTCTGAAGGTACACTCTTGAGTCAAGAAGACGACAAAAAATCTGAAGCTTGGTAGGAGCACTTCAATATCTCACTCTCATCGGACACGATATTTCTTTTCTTTGTCAATAAAGTCATCTGGTTCCTTCATGCACCCACTCATCGCTCATTTGATCTGCCAAAAGCGTATAGTAAGATATGTCAAGAATACTTTGAGTGTTGGTCTCGGTTTCAGCAGATCATCTTCTACACTTGTCGATGCCTTCTCGACTACGATTGGGCAGGATGCTTAGATGACAGGCGTTCAACTGGTGGCTTTGCAATATTTTTGGGCCTAACTTGATCTCTGGTGTGCTAGAAAACAAGGAACAGTTTCTAGGTCAAGTCTGAGGCGAATACAAGGCACTAGCAAATGCCACAGCTGAAATTATTTGGGTGCGATCCATGCTTAAGGAACTTGGTGTGAAAAGTAAGCAAGCTCCCTGTTTATGGTGTGACAATCTTGGTGCCACCTATCTGTCCGCCAACCACGTGTTTCATGCAAGAACAAAACATATTGAGATAGATTTTCATTTTGTCCGCGAAAGGGTTGCTCAAAAACAGCTTGATATTCGGTTTATACACTCCAGAGATCAGGTTGCAGATGGGTTCACAAAGCCATTGCCAACAAGGAGTTTTGAAGCCTTCAGATATAATCTCAACTTGATGAAGTTGTGATTAAGGGAGGGTGTTAAACATGTCATGTATTGTGCCAACGTGCACCGACCGCACCTCCAATATGCATCGACCGCACCTCTCTTCTGTTGGGTTGTTTTGATATAGATTAGCTTGGTAGTTGGGTAGTAGGATTCTCCCTTATCTCTACCTGGTTGTAACCGATTCTATCTCTTGTTCTCCAAGTCTCAATCTCTGTAACAACTCGATGTATGCGCTGTATCAGGGAGGTGCGCCCCTGCTTATTTAACACGAACCCGTCGCCTCCAACGAGGTAAGACGTTTCCGCAATCGCACAGCGGGAACGCCAACCACCTCCTCACCCAAATCAACAGAAGAAATCAACTACTCCACCTCACATCTGAGGACACACACAGAACCATCGTTCGTCACAAAATCGAAGCACAATACTGAAGCCACACAAATTAACAGCTGACACACACACATCCAATCCCTAAACACACAGCTGACACACACGCATCCAATCCCTAAACACACAGCAGGCACAACACGGTCAATCGTCATACACGCTCGCACGAAAGCAAAGAACAAGAGGGGCGCTCACCAGACTGGCCGGCCGGCCGCCGGGGCGAAACAAGAACCAGGAACACCACATCCAAGAGGAGAATGAAGCGGCGGCAGATCGCGGACAGAGCGGCGGCAGATCATGCCCAGACCGCCTCATCTCCACCAACCACCGGCAGATCACGGATGGAGCGGCCGCAAAACAATATGGGGCGCTGAGTTTGGCCGACCTGAAAACGTCGGCTCCTTGTGCCCACCACGTCCTGCCACTGGGTCTACACAAAGAGGAAAAATAAAAGCTCCCTGTGAGTAGGCCCGTACTCAGCTGACCACCGAAACAGTCGTTTAAAATCGGGCTTATCGCCGCCTCATGACACCCCGATGCACCAGAAGCCTCAAGTTCCTGGGAGCTTAGTAACTAGACAGATTCATTCATGGCTGCATGAACTAGTACGTATTTCTGTATTGTTCTTTTACTTGTCTATGTCTTCGTTTTGCAGAGTCATGATCGTAGTAGCATAACAGAAACAAGTTGGAAACTAAAGATGCCGTCCGTCAAGATCCGTTCAGTATTGTTAGTAGAAGATATATGGTGCGAATTTTTAGTTTGATTATGGAGAATATGTAGCTTCATTTGTGTCAATCTCTGAGTCTACCTTGGCATATGGATTTTTTTTTCGGTCGTAAACTATATATATTTGGCATATGGAATCATCAAATGTGCACCTAGTTATCGAACTGTTTTATTCCTTGGACGACTCTGCTCTGCTGACTATCGAATGTTCTTTTTCCTTCTAGCACTGATAGTCTGCAAAAAGATTTTTTTATTGCCGCAAATTGTACAACCATGCATCTCCAACTTGTAGTCTATTTTTTACGAATCTCCAACTTCTCGTCTAGCTTGGATTCTACTTTTTACATCTGAAAAAGCTTGTCGACAAGCTTATTCAGACGGAGGGAGTACGAAAATTTCTCAACTTATCTGTGTGTACCTTTTTTTAGAAGACGCATCACTATACAAAAATGTGGCCGAGTCCTACCTATCTCAACAACCGGCCCAGTAGCCCACGCTCCCAGCGATACTACCGTGAGGCCGCACTCGAAAGCCAACACAAGAAAGATTCACACTGTTATTCTCAACAACAAAAAAAGATTCACACTGTTCATATTTGAAACCAACGCAAGAAGACGAGCGGTACATCCTGCTCATGGCATGCATGCATGATACTTCTCTATCTAAAAGAAGAAGAAAAAAAGCATTGCATGATGCGTCCGGCTGAACTTGACCGCGTGCCTTGCTGCGCTCAGAGCATCTTCAGTCGTTCGGTCTCCCAGGACGCCGAAAAAGAGCCGACTGGGGCCGAATCAGCGTTTGCTTGGCGCGTGGGAGCGATTATGTTCTCAGTCGTCGCCCCAGGTCTCCGCCAAAATCGCGCAAGCTCGGCGATCTTTCATAGAAATTTATACAAACTCCGCGATATTTCATAGAAATTTAAACAAAAACAGATAAATATACAAACTACACCTAGCCCTGCTACGCTGCGGCCGCCGCCCGCCTTCTACATGCCGAGGAGCACAGAAAGCAGTGTAAGCGATCGTCGTTGTCGCAGCGCCGGAGGCGCCGCCATCCCATCTGCACTGGCGGGTGGTCGCCGACAGCGAGGGGAGGGGCCGCCTGCCTCCTCCTCGCCGTTCTTTGTCGAGGACGACGACGCCACCCTCCTCGCGTCCGCGGCGCCGGGCCTGGAGCTACGCGTATGCCAGGCGCTGGCAGAGCACCTGCTCGCGGACGTAGTCCTCCCTCGCCCACTTGAGGGTGGTCTCGTCGTCGGCGGCCATCTCCGCGTGCTCCAGCTTCACGGTGAGCAGCCCCAGCTCGGTCTTCGGCCGGACCAGGCGGAGGGAGCGCGGGGAGGGGCGGCCGCCCTCGTTGATGACGAGGGTGCCGCTGTGGGTGCGGCAACAAAGAGGCGTCTCCTCCGGCTCTGGCTTGACGGGGCGGAGCGCCGGCGAGCCGGAGCCCGACGAGGAGGACGTCCCCGACTCCATTCATCGCGGTGTCCAGGAGCTTCCACGGTGGCGAGAGAACGACGGGCACGGCGGGTACTCGAGGCGCGGCATGTTGCCGGTCTCGATGTGGTCGAGGACGGCCTCGAGGGTGCGGCCGGGCACGCCCCACCACTCGCGCCGCCCGTCGGTGTTGAGGTGGACGCGGGGGATGATGCTGTTGGCGGAGGCGATCTGTTCTTCGCGGCGGCGCTCGAAGTACATCGTCCACATCGTGTGGCTGTCGGCGGCGTACCTCGGCTCATTCCACTGCGTCTCCGTCAGCGACGAGCGGATGCGAGCGATCTCAGCCCGCCGTTCAGCCTCGATGGGCACCGGTGGTACCGGGACGTCGCCGGCGCTCAACTTCCATGAGCCCGGCACCCGCATGTTTGGGGGCGCCGGATAGTCGGCCTCGTAGAGGAGGTGTGCCTCGTCCTCATGAAGATGGCGTCGGTCGAAGCCGTTCGCTGCCGCGGAGTCGCCGGGGTACCTTTCGGCCATTGCTCGTCGGCGGGGAAGAAGGGGGAAGAGGTGGCTTTTGTGGGAGAAGAGGCGAGAGAAGGCGTGTTTCTGGCGGCTGATGCGTTCATCGGCGGGGAGGTCGGCTTTTATAGGCGATGCGGGGCGGTGAGAGCCTGCATGCCGGCGACCCGTGGCGGGAGCGGGCGGAAAACGCGTCGCGGGCGCCTTCACTGCGCCGCCCGTGAGGCATCAATGAAGGCTGACCGGTGCGGCAACGCGGCAGCCTTGGCATTAATTCCTACGAGAACTGAGGCGATGAGAAAGACGAAGCGGCGTCTCGGTGACTCGACGGGCCCATTCCCATTCGTGCCAAAATCGCTTTGCCCGCGCCCCCAGGCGGCCCTCCAGCGTGCCGGGTTTAGGTTGGGTCCACCGACTCCAGTTTCAGCCTAAATCAACGAAAAACGGTTTGACGTGACTAGGCCGTTGCTGGCGGCAAGGTCTGTTAGGGGCACGGAGATGCTCTCGCCACTTGCCATGCGAGACTCGATGGAGACCCGTCACCGTGTTCGGCGCGAAGGACACTTGGGCACACAACAGAAGCAAACGCGATGGGTTCTCTCTTCAGCTTGCCTTTTCGCGAAGGAAACGGAAAAGTTGGGGGCGGTCGCGTTGGCGACGCCCGTCCACGCGTAGTATTGAACTGACGACCAACATTGGCAACTGCGCCGCAGCTGGTGGTTGGAAGGAACGGACGTAAAGCAATCAATGAGGACGCGCCAAAGAAACGTATAATTGGCAACATGGCCAACCGGGCCTGACGAACGTTGCTACTCCTACTTTAGCGTATCATTTTTAGACCCCGAAAATTCCCGTCAATAACCCAGGCCTCCTACAAGTTAAACTTTGAGTCAATCGATGGTGGTTTATTTATTTATTTTATTAGCTTATAAATAAGTTGACTGGGTTCCTAGACCCTCTCAACGGTCATAATTAAATCAGCGACACCCGCAAAAAAAAATTAAAATCAGCGACGGCACAAAATGTGGTCTTGCGGCACAGGATGTATTTTTGTTTCTGCAAAGATGAAAACGAAGGCCCTGTTATTTTTCAAAACGAAAATTGTAAAGCTGCAATTCTAAGTAGCAGCCCCGGCCGCTGGCGTCGGCGCCGGTCCGCCTCGTCTTCAGTGGTCCTAGGGCCATGGAAGCATGCTGGACCCCGGCCCTTGTCGGTGGGAGGGATCTTGCTCCATTTCTTCGTGTTTTCGTGAGTTTGCTTAGGGTTTGTGTCCTTCTCAGAAAGATAAGGTGGTGACGACTTCCTGGAGATGAAATAAAATTCTTACCACTCGGCCCACGTTTCAATGATGTGTCTAGCGTCGTCGGAAGACGTGTAGAGATGTGTCTCTTGCGGATCTCACGGGGATTCGTTCGGTGCTGGTCTTTCGTGGATCCGCTTGGATCCAGTCCTTATTCGTCTTCGTTCGTCTATATACACGTTGATTCTTTCGATCTATACTCCACTTCATCGGCGACGGTTTCTGTTTTGGTGTGCTGGTCCTGTGGGATCTTAACACGACGACTTCCCTACTATCTACTACCATAAGTTTGACCTGGCTTCAGTGAAGGAGGGATGATGATGACGCGTCTTTGGCTCGCTTCAGTGTTTGTAATCGTCGTTAGATGGTTTACGGACATGAATATTTTTTTTTGTCTTTCTACTATTGCTAGATAGTTTTCTTGCAAAAAAAGTTTGTAAAGCTGCACATAACTCGAAAGTGTGTATGGCTTTTTCTTTGCGAGAAAAATGTATATGGTTGGAATCATATCCTGATGCCAATGACCATGTACGGCGTTCACTCTAATCATTCCAACGGTTTCCCTGATCAGGGTCGTCTAAACTCATACTCATCTCAATACTTTTCATTCAAATCCATACCCATACCTGCCTGTCGGGTTTCAAATTGTTTTCATACCTATATACGGCTGGGTGCGGGTAATACCCGCGGGTAAGTACTCCCACCTTACCCAATTCACGCTTTATCATGTATTTTTCAGCATTTTCGCATATAAACACAACATTTCAGCATATATATGCACCATATTTTAGCATTTCAACACATACATATCACAATTTGATGTGCAGTGAAATAAAAAAGAATGGCACTTCATTTGATCCAGATTTCTTGGATGATATGGTCCGAGTTTGCGGTAACGAGCAGCTACTTGTCTTAGTAGGTGGTGATTTTAACATTATTCGAAGAAAGGAGGAAAAGAATAATGACAACTTTAACGGTAGATGGTCGTTTATGTTCAATACTATCATAGAAAGCTTGGATCTCATAGAGATAGAGCTTTCGGGTAGGAAATTCACTTGGGCAAACTCGCTACCGGTTCCGACTTTTGAGAAGCTCGATCGTGTTTTGGCGAGCGTCGATTGGGAACAGAAGTTTCCTCCAGTAGCAGTGCAGGCGTTGACACGAGGTATCTCGGATCACACACCGCTACTAGTCAACTCGAGGGCTCAAACTCATATGGGTAATAAGAATATTTTCTCCTTGAACTTGCTTGGTTTGAAAGAGAAGGGTTTATTGAGTTGTTAGCTAGAGAGTGGGCTAAAGACTGGGGAAGGTCACCCATTGAGCGGTGGCGGTGCAAGATTCGTCATCTTGAAGGTTCCTTCGTGGATGGGCTAAGCATCTGAATGGGTTATATAAGGCTGAGAAGGAAAGACTCCTTATGATTATTCACGTCCTTGAGTTAAAAGCTGAAACCTCTATTTTAGATACCTGCGAAATGGAGTCTAAAGTGGAGGCCGAGTTAAGGTTGAAAGAGCTTCTCCACGAGGAGGAATTGAAATGGGCTTTGAGAGCTAAGGTTCGTAAGGTTGTCCAAGGAGAGGACAACACTCAATTCTTTCATATGATTGCTAATGGAAAGCATCGTAAGAAGAGAATTTTTCAATTAGAACAAGATGAAGGGACGATAGTTGGTCAGGAAAACCTGAAAGTTTACATTACCAACTATTATAAGCAGTTGTTTGGACCTCCGGAAGAGGGTTTTGTGTCCCTGGATGAGTCAAGAGTTGAGGATGTTCCCCAACTTGAGACGGAAGAGAATGAGATTTTGACTGCTCCTTTTACGGAGAAGGAGGTGTTTGAGGCCATTGCTCAAATGAAAAACAATAAAGCGCCAGGACCAGATGGGTTTCCGGCGGAGTTCTACAAAAAGTGCTGTCATTTTATTAAGGTGACCTGTTGCCGATGTTTCATGATTTGTTCATTGGTCAGCTTCATTTGTTCAAGCTCAATTTTGGAACGATAACTCTTCTTCCTAAGAAGACAGAGGCTATTCGCATTGAGCAGTTCAGGCATGTCTGTTTGCTTAATGTCAATTTCAAAATTTTCACCAAGGTTGGGACGAACCGACTCACCTTGATTAGCATTCAGTTGTGCAACCGTCCCAGACCGCTTTCATGCCAGATAGAAATATCCTTAAGGGGTGGTCGTCTTGCATGAAACGCTCCATGAGATCCACTCAAAAAAACTAGATGGTGTGGTTTTTAAAGTGGATTTTGAAAAAGCATACGATAAAGTTAAATGACCTTTCCTTCAACAGGCACTGCGTATGAAAGGATTTGACAAGGCCTGGCGAGACCAGATTGAGTCCTTTACGCAAAAAGGGAGTGTAGGAATTAAAGTGAATGATGATATAGGTCACTATTTCCAGACACACAAAGGACTAAGGCAGGGAGATCCCATGTCACCGATTCTATTCAACATAGTGGTTGATCTGTTATCTATTTTAATAGGTCGGGCTAAGGATGTGGGGCAGGTTTCTGGCTTGGTTCCGCACCTAGTTGATGGTGGTATATCCATTTTGCGATATCTTTGATGATACTATCATCTTTATGGAGCATGACTTGGCGAAAGCAAGAAACATGAAGCTTGTGTTGTGCTTATTTGAACAATTGTCTGGACTCAAGATTAACTTCCATAAGAGCGAACTGTTTTGCTTTGGAAGAGCTACTGAGGACCAGGAGGCGTATAAGCATTTGCTTGGATTTGAGTTGGGTTCGCTACCGTTTACATACTTAGGTATACCCATTCATCATCGTAAGCTGACGAACAAGGAGTGGAAGTGCATCGAGGATCGTTTTGAAAAGAAACTGGGCTGTTGGAAAGGGAAGCTCATGTCATATGGAGGTCGATTAATCCTGATTAATTCGGTCCTCACCAAGATGCCCATGTTTCTTTTATCCTTTTCGAGGTCCGGTGGGGGTCAGGAAGAGGTTAGACTTTTATCGATCTCGATTCTTTTGGCAGAATGATGAGTTGAAACGAAAGTATAGGCTTGCAAAATGGGATATCATCTGTAGTCCGAAGGACCAAGGCGGTCTAGGCATTGAAAATCTAGAGATCAAGAATAGATGTCTCCTTAGCAAGTGGCTTTTTAAACTTTCGTCCGAGACAGAGGCTACTTGGGCTCAGATTCTGCGTAATAAGTATCTTCAGTCTAAAACTTTGGCTCGGTGTTGTCGCCCGCCCGATTCACCGTTTTGGAAAGGGTTGATGAGAGTCAAGCCACTCTTCTTTAACAGGCAAAAATCTTAGTCGATGATGGGGCTAACACGAGGTTACGGGAGGATACGTGGCTTGGGGAGGCGCCTCACGGCACTTCAATATCCTACTATGTATAACATTGTTCAACGTCGAGAAGCCTACGTTGCAACTGTCTTCTGATCCACGCCTCTCAATATTAGCTTTGGAGGACGCCGGTAGGCGATCGTTGGGAGGCTGGCTTCATCTTGTACGAAGGTCGATGGATGTCCAAATTTGTCTCGGCAGATGATAGATTGTTTTGGAAACTGACTAAGGACAGCAGGTTCTCGGTCAAATCTATGTATCTGGATGTCATAAATACTAGTGTCATTCCTTGCTCGAAGCACGTCTGGAAAGTTAAGGTTTTTTTTAGGGCCACATCATTGATCCGTATGTGGTTGCTACTCACTCCGACGGAGGCTGGGGCGTTTAGCTCGTGGTTCCGCCCGATGGGAGATGGTAGCTCGGTTATTTTCAACGGTTTCGATGGCGGTCATGTAATAGGATAGGCATGTAGTGCTCCTATTTTATTTGCCACCCGGTTGTGGCTTCATGATTAGGCTCGCTTGAGCAACCTGTTTTCTTTTCAAACTTTCAGATATTGGAGACTTTGTGACTGGTTTTGTTCTTTAATAATATGAGCCGTATGCATCTTTCTGATGCAGAGGCTGGGGTGATACCCCTTTTCTAAAAAAATAGATGTATCTTGATGTATTTCAGTGGTAGATACATCCATTTAAGCGACAAGTTTGGATCAGAGGGAGTATTAATTTCAGAAGTGGATAGCAATAAGCATGAAGTAGATGGCACTAAATACATTCATGGACGAGTAGTCTGTATGTGAATTTTTTAGAAAAAACATTAACACCTATTATTTCTTATTTTTCCCAATTACAAGACAAACAAGAGGGACATAATTTACCATATTTTTATTTTATCGAAAATACTTCTGCGGCCCCTACTTCCAAATGATCAAATGAAGGAGACTATATAATAAGACCCACAAAATAAGAGACAAAATCATGAGTTCACAAAACAAGATGGACACATTTAAACAAGATCGTGTACATGGGAAAGTGGAGGGAATTTTAGGTTGAGGCTAGCGACCGTGTTAGCCCAGGGTAAATCAACTAGGGTTTTTTTCCTAGTGAATGACACTTGAGACCTACCTGTTAAAAGAAATTAGTATATAGGTATGAGGGTACGTGGGTATGGGTATTGGATGTGTTCCCTTAACCCATAGGGTTTTTGCCCGTCGGGTCGCGGGTTGCTGGTACCCATTGCCATGTTGAGATCGGGCTGGTTGCATATCGAAGGATCAAGTTGGTTAGACCCAGGGAACACTTTGACACTTTATATGCTAAAGTTATGAGCATTGTTCTGAAGATGCAAATATGATAGCTACAATATTTTTTATACAAGGGCTTCCCTGATTCATATGAAAAAGCATTTCGCTCAAAGGGTTGAAAGGGAGATAGTGCATGAAGTTATTCGCAAGGGCCAACTTGATTCTCTTCCCTAGGGATCCAAGATGAGGGAAGCCTAGTGAAGAAGAAATTGCAAGGATGAGATTTTGTTTCTTTAGAGTCCCATGCTGAAAAAATAGCGGGCCTTCACATCGCTCCTTGGGGCAGCACAAACGGGAATCATTGAGCATTTGAAGTAACAATGTTGTATGAGCACGTGATTGTACATTGCAAGCTAGTGTTTGAAATATCATATCATAATCACGGGGTTTCAAAAATACATAAATTGGATAGGATCGCATGTGTAAACAGAGCATTGTAAAAACACAAGAATCTGCAGAATTTGGATATTTGATTTGCATGAATAAGAAAAACACATAATTCCTAAAACAAATGGTCAAATGAAGATCAAATCATATGAAAGATAAGATGAATCTAATATTACGCTTTTTATGGCTTTTATCTCCTTACTTGTGCATAGGAATGTAGAAAAGGTTTGAGTGGATTGTAAAATTCCTTTATTTTCCTTCAAAACTCAATTCAGGGGAAACTTCCTCCATTTTTTTCTATGGTAAATTCCTTCAAATCAAACAAGTGAACAATGTCACCACAGAAGAAATATATTTTCTTTCTTTCTTTTTCCTATGACTAGTAAATGTGTATGTGCAATGCACGTTGATATTAGAGAGGAAATTGTTTGCACGTTGATATTAGGTAAGATATCAACTGCATGTTAATTATATGTGATTAATAACACAAACGTTCATTCGCAAAAAAATAGCACAAATGTAGATATTTGATATGATATTAATTGCACGCTAAACATGTTGAATACTAACCATTTGGCCAACCTAGATCGTTGGATTAGCATGGTATGATCGAGATTAATTGTATCTACCCATGTGTCTTTTATATTGGTATATAGATATAGATGAATCAAAGAAGTCATGAGTAGATTTAACAGCAAGATGTATCAAGGCATGCACAATGATGTTATCTTAGGAGTGCTGCATAGAATAAATGCCAAGGCGGACGAGAGAGAAATCATAAGAAAAAACTTGCCTTATTTTAATTAAGAGATGATCTCTTAGTAACGGTTGTCTCACTACATATTTAGGGATATCCAGTTATTATGGATAAAAACTAAGAAATAAGTCACTGTACATATTTTTTATTATCTTTTTAGATTATGTGGTGGATTTAAAATAAGATTGTCTTATCAACAATCCTACATGCCGTAAACAAAAATGTGGTTGGATGGTTAGGAAGGCAGTGGTATAATCTGTTCACAAGAGTTCAAGTATTGTTTTCTCGAATACGCACGAGTGTGCGTATAATCTTGTATAGAAGAAGGGGGGAGAGAATCCCAACCGCCGTTGATGTTACAAAGAGTTAAACGCTACAACAACATCAACAATGCCTATAACCCACCGCTCCACCGTCAAAACAACAAATACAGTACTACTCACCGCCCGCCCACCCTAGAAGTAACTCAAACATGCTATCTACTTCGCCCTTCAACAAGCTCGCCTGCTGCCAAGCTCTACGTACCCTCCGCGACGACACGCCTGACTACCACCTCCAGCGATGGAGAAGCGTCGTCGAAGATAATTGCATTCCTATGCTTCCAAAGCTCCCATAGCCCGAGGGTGAGGAGCACCCTCAACTCCTTCGGCTTGTGCACTCCTGTCGTTCTCGCCAAACACCATCCCTTCAGGGTGTCTTGAGCCATGGGGGACCACTCCGGTTTTCCTAAGGCCGAGCATAGAGTTCTCCACACTGTTCTAGCAAACACACACGTTAGTAGGATGTGATCAATGGTTTCCTCCTCTTGGTCGCAGAACGGGCATGCATCCTGGTGCGGGAGACCACGTCTGGCAAGCCGGTCCAAAGTCCAACATCTGTTTCTCATAGCCAACCAGGTGAAGAAGCGACACTTCGGAGGGGCCCGAGATCGCCAACAGAAATCTGTCGTCGGCGCCACCTCCCTACTAGCGAACAATGCAGCATAGGTGGATCGGACCGAGATCTGGCCATTCGGTTCCCATGCCCATGATATGGAGTCGGGGACATGGTCCTGTAGCTGAAGCCCTTGCAGTCGCTGCCGCACCTCCAAATAATCCATCAGAGCTTCATATGCCATATCAGGGCTAATGTCTCGTGTCCAGGAACCGAGCGAGATAGCCTCGTGGACCGTATGTGTGGCCTTGGCTTGCTAAGAGACCCTCTCGTAGATTCCAGGTGCAAACTCCTATATCCGTAGCCCTTGTAGCCAACGGTCTTCCCAAAAGAGGGTCTTCTTCCCATTCCCTACTGTCACCTTAATAGCTACTGCGACTATCGCTAGAGATTTCCTTGGGGAGAGCAAACTTAAACTCCGCCCTAGGTCGGTCCTGATCCACCCGACGTAACCAAGCCCAACGAGCCTGCATAGCAACATTGATCCACCTAAGGTATGGAATCCCTAAGCCTCCTGTCCATCATGGCATGCATACACCCCCCAAGCCACAGAGCAGTGCCCTCCATTAGCTTGAGCTTTTCCGCACCAGAGAAAACCTCTGATTATTTTGTTCATGGCCGCTATTGTCTTCATGGGAAGGTCCAAAGCGAGGAATCGAACAGAGAACCTAAAGAACCAATATAAGTCTCCCACTCTTTGGCAGTGTCGCTGCCTTCCAGGTGGGCAAGCGGCTCGCCAATTGCTCCACCAATCCACTTAGTTGTGCCACAGAGGGTTTCTTCAGACATAGGGGAAGGCTGAGATACTTGCATGGAAAGGATCCAATACGGCATCCCAAAATACCCTCAACGATCACACCTCTTCCTCCGAGCATCATATTGGCATAGCCAAGGTTTTCTACATATTAACACGTAGGCCAGACGCCACCCCATACATCTCCAAGATCCTTGTTGTGGTTGTCAGGTCGAGGTCCACCGTCTTGATAAAGACGATCACGTCATCAGCACAAAATGACATGCGGTGCCCAAATCCCACCCGCGCCAACGGGTTGAGTATGCCGGAATCTGAGGCCATCTTGAAGAGACGCTGCAATGGCTCCATAATGAGAATGAATAGCATCGGCGATAACGGTCCACCCTGGCAAAGACCGCAACAATTGTAGATCGGGGCATTTACCATGATACAGGTAGTCGAAGTAGAGAGGAGCCCCACAATCCATGATAGCCACCGTGTGCCAAATCCCATGCACTGAAGACTTTGAGAAGAAAGGGCCACTGTACCGTGTCGAAGGCTTTCGATATGTCTAATTTCATCATCACCGCCGACTACTTCAAGGTGTGAAGGCGCTGAGCCGTACACTGGGCAAGCATGAAGTTATCATGGAGGAATTGCCCCTTGACGAAGGCACTCTGATGCTGGCCCACCAAGTACAGTAGATCTCCAGTGAGATGACAAGCCAGCACCTTGTCGAATATTTTTACCGCACCATGCACCAAGCTTACCGGACGGTAATTGAGGGAGTCCTGGATTAGGGGGTACTCGGATAGCCGGACTATATACTTTGGCCGAACTGTTGGACTATGAAGATACAAGATTGAAGACTTCGTCCCGTGTCTGGATGGGACTCTCCTTTGCGTGAAAGGCAAGCTTGACAATTCGGATATGTAGATCTCCTCCTTTGTAACCGACTCTGTGTAACCCTAGCCTCCTCCGGTGTCTATATAAACCAGAGAGTTTAGTCCGTAGGACAACAACAATCATAATCATAGGCTAGCTTTTAGGGTTTAGCCTCTACGATCTCGTGGTAGATCAACTCTTGTAATGCTCATATCATCAAGATCAATCAAGCAGGAAGTAGGGTATTACCTCCATCGAGAGGGCCCGAACCTGGGTAAACATTGTGTCCTCCGCCTCCTGTTACCATCCGCCTTAGACGCACAGTCCGGGACCCCCTACCCGAGATCTGCCAGTTTTGACACCGACATTGGTGCTTTCATTGAGAGTTCCACTTTGTCGTCACGATAAGGCTTGATGGCTCGTCTTGTTGTCAAGGAAACATTACCTCAGGGGGAGCCCTGGCTATAGGCCAAACTCTCCGATTAGGCGGCTTTGTCATGACCGCCCGTTCGGCCGTCGCGCCGACGATGACTTCTCGGGTCATCAAAAACAGCCTCCACGTCAGCTCGGGATTCGCCGAGCAGATGGATCCAATGGAGCTCTCTTCCTTGAACGAGCTCTTGGATCGCATCGCCACCCTGGGAGTTGCTACGGACTATGATCGGATCGGGCTTAAACCCGACCAAAGGGAGATTAACTCTCCGCCGGTCACCCATCAGATAGCGGTGGTGGAGGAGCAACACAGCGATTCTTCCTCTATCTTGAGGACGAACTATGTCCGGATTCCTGAGCTCTCCGAGCCGGATACCCGTCTACGGGAGGACATGGCCCAAGCTTCAAACTTAGAATCGGACAGCGGGCCAGAAAAATTAGGCAACATCCCGGAGCCCGAACTGCCAATCTCGGAAACTCCTCTGGGTCTCAGACCGGGTCAGGGTTTGGACCTAAATCTACCCACCCACCCAGACATAAGTGATCTTTCCCACATTAGACAAGAGCCCCAAGAGACAGTACATCACTATTGGGCCAGATTCCTCCTTGTAATGAGCAAGGTCAAGGACTGTCGCGAGGAAGACACAATTTCATTATTTTGCAAAAATTGCACGAACAAGGGCATCATCAACGCCATAAGCCGCCGTGACATAGCACACTTCGCTGACTTGGCGGCCATAGTACGGAAGTACTGTGCGATGGAAAGCGCCTGGAAAACCCAAACAAAATTCTGGGATCCTCCGGCTCTCACTAAACCACCCGTCCGAAATAAAAGGGTGTACTCTCGTAAGTCACCCGATATAATTACAAAGAAACCAAGGCCCACTACAGGACACGGACTGTATTGGAGGGATGGCTCAATGGGCCATGCAAAATTCACAGTACACCGGATACCATGCCAACACACAGCCTTAGAGCATGTTGGATACTCCGGCAGGTGGCCAAGAGCAGCGAGGATCTCCTCATCAACAGTATCACAGAGCACCATCCCGTGGAAAATAACAATACAGTATTGACAGTCTTCGAGACTTTCACCTCAAATAATAGGCACAAGCGAGCACTCCGCAGCCTTGCCGAAGTCTGCCACGTTGCAGCAATAAATCCATGGAATGATATGGCCATAACCTTCAATGCCGTGGATTTAACCTCAATTCGAGCAGTCTGAGCACCAGCCGCTTTGGTCCTTAGTCCAATTGTGGACGGCTTCCGGCTTACTAAAGTGCTCATGGACGGTGGCGGCAGATTAAACCTCATCTACGAGGAGACTCTTAGCAAAATGGAAATAGACAAGAGCCGCATTGAGCAGAGCAGCACGACCTTCAGAGGAATCATCCCTAGTCGGGAGGCACGATGTGCGGGAAAAATCACACTAGATGTGGTATTCAGCATGCCGGAGAATTATAGGTCTAAAGAAATCATATTCCAAGTGGCCCGGTTCAGTAGCGGATACCACGCCCTTTTAGGGCGGGAGGCATTCACGATCTTCCAAGCTATACCCCATTACGGGTACATGAAGCTCAAGATGCCCGGGCCCAATGGAATCATCACTCTAGCTAGTGATCCGGACATAGCACTCCATGACGAAAATAAAACCGCCGCACTGGCCCTCGAGGCGTTATCCGAAGCCCCCACGGCCGAAGAACTAACCGCGCTGCGCTCCACAGTGGACAGGGACGACGTGCTACTCGACATAAGACCCAAGTCCACCTCTTTTAAACCAGCGGATGAAATAGTCAAATTCCAGGTCCACCCAACGGACCATACAAAAACAGCATCCATCGGGGCACAGCTGAACCCCACAACAAAAGCCGCACTGCGGGTGTTCTTGCGCGAGAATTGGGACATCTTCGCTTGGCATCCTTCAGACGTACCAGCAATCCCATGCAAGCTGGCCGAGCATAGCCTAAACATTTTAAAGGGATACAAGCCGGTCAAGCAGACTCTTCGGCGTTTCTCAGAGCCTAAGCGACAAGCCATAGGAGAGGAGCTAGCCAAGTTACTCGAGGCCGGATTCATTAGAGAAATAAAACATCGGTGGCTAGCAAACCTGGTAATGGTACCAAAGAAGGACAAATCCTGGCGCCTATGTGTCGATTTCGAGGACCTTAACAAGGCTTGCCCCAAGGATCCCTTCCCCCTCCCCCGCAGATCAAATTATCGACGCTACCGCAGGACACGACTCATTGTGTTTCCTCGACGCATACTCCGGATACCATCAAATCAATATGGCGGAGTCCGATCAAGTCGCAACGGCATTCATCACTCCATATGGCCCCTTCTGTTTGCACACCATGCCTTTCGGGCTCAAAAACGCCGGTGCAAACTATCAACGCATGATTCAGACATGTCTGGAAACACAAATCGGCAAAACAGTGGAGGCATACGTAGATGATGTGGTCACTAAAACTAGACATGTCGAATCCTTAATAGACGACTTGAGGCTCACGTTCGACAATCTCCGAACATATGACATCAAGCTCAATCCGAAAAATGTGTTTTCGGCGTGCCCACCGGAAAGCTCTTGGGCTTCATCGTTTCCAATAGAGGAATTGAAGCAAATCCGGCTAAAATCCGAGCTCTGTCACAGTTGGCTATCCCAACAGACCTCAAGCAAATCCAGAAACTAACTGGATGCGTGGCTGCCTTAAGCCGCTTTATCTCCCGACTGGGAGAAAAGGCACTACCTCTTTATCGCCTTCTTCGGCGCACCGAACACTTCTAATGGACGGATGCGGCCACGGCCGGATTGGAAGAAATAAAAGCCGTCTTGGCCAGCAACCCAATCTTGGCCGCGCCAAATATCGGCGAACCAATGCTGTTATATATAGCGGCAACACACCAAGTTGTAAGCGCAGTGCTCGTCGTCGAACGAGAGACGGACGGACATAAGTTCCCACTTCAAAAGCCGGTATACTACGTATCCAATGTCCTCACTCCATGCAAATCACGGTACCCACATTATCAAAAGATAGCATACGCGGTCTTCAAGGCAACCCGGAAACTACGACACTACTTTCAAGAGTGTTCAATTACGGTGGCTTCTGAAGTACCACTCAATGACATAATAAATAACCGCGATGCCACGGGCCGGATTGCTAAATGGGCTATTGAGCTCCTCCCATTCGACATAACATACAAACCACGGCGAGCCATTAAGTCACAAATCTTGGCTGATTTAAATGCCGCCGAATGGATGAAGCGAACTCCCTAAAGAGTGCGTACTCCAATTGGATCATGCACTTTGAAGGCTCTAAGATCTTTGGCTGGTGCAGGGGCAGGCGTCGTCTGACCTTTCCCACCGGAGATCTGAGATAACACGTACTCCAAATATTATACACAGACTCCAACAATGCAGCAGAATATGAGGCCCTGTTGCATGGTCTATGAATGGCAGTCTCCATGGGCATTCAACGCCTAGAGGTGCGTGGGGATTCGAACCTCGCAATATCTCAAATAAATGGAGACTTTGACGCCAAGGACCCAAAAATGGCGGCTTACCGCAACACCATCCTCAAAATGTCAGCTCGGTTCGAGGGGCTCGAATTCCACCATGTGGTCCGAGAAAACAATCAAGCAGCGGATATCCTCGCCCGCATCGGTGCTAAGCGCGACCCTGTCCCACCCAATATCTTCTTGGAAAGGTTGTTTAAGCCATCCGTGGTGTGGGAAGGGGAGACCGGCAACAACAGTCCGGACCCGGCCACAACGCTCGATCCCGAACACTCTGACGTAATCGGCGGCTCTGCCACCGAAATAACACCTTCAGCCCACGTGATTATGGCTGATCGCCCCGTGGATAGAACCCTTCTTGGCCTACCTAACTAGGCAAGAACTCCCTGAGGACCCAAACGAGGCACGTTGCATTGTGCGGCGGTCTAAACCCTAAAAGGTCCACGAGGGAGAGCTTTATAAGAAAAGCGCTACCGGAGTACTTCAAAGGTGCATCTCCGAAGAGGAAGGACGGCAAATTTTGGCGGAAATTCATGCTGGACTCGGCGGCCACCACGCCGCAGCTCGGGCCCTTGTAAGCAAGGCCTTCCGTACAGGTTTTTACTGGCCGACGGCCCGAGCAGACGCACAGGACCTCGTCCAACGTTGCGTCGGTTGCCAGCTTTTTGCAAACCAATGCCATGTGCCACCTACTGCTCTCCGAACAATCCCCATTACTTGGCCCTTTGCGGTCTGGGGGCTTGATATGGTCGGACCTCTTAAAGGGGAAGCCATAAGAAAAAATACCTATTGGTAATGGTGGATAAATTCACAAAACGGATAGAAGCCAAACCAGTTAAAATGGCCGAGTCCGGACCAGTGATAGACTTCATATCCGGGGTTATACACCGTTACGGCGTCCCTTATAGCATCATCACCGATAACGGCTCAAACTTCATAGCTGACGAGGTAAAAACTTGGTGCGGCAACATGGGCATTAAGCTCGATTATGCCTCCGTCTATCACCCCCAAACAAACGGTCAAGTCGAATGAGCAAATGGTCTTATTATGAGCGGCATTAAACCCAGACTAGTGCGATCCTTGAAGGAATCACATACACACTGGGTTGCGGAGCTCGACTCCGTACTATGGGGGCTGCGGACCATGTCGAATCGCACTACCGGATACACACCATTTTTTATGGTGTACGGCGCAGAGGCGGTACTGCCCTGCGACATCATTCATGACTCACCTTGAGTGCGCATGTAGGAAGAGAAAGAAGCCGAGCTTGATCGGCAGGACAGTTTAGATGCCCTGGAGGGGGAGCGTGACGTTGCAAAAGCCCTCTCCGCATTCTATCAGTAACAGGCTCGATGGTATCAAAGCAGAGAAGTACGGGCCAGAACTTATAACGTTAGCGAACTCATTCTATGCCTACCAGAGAAGAAAAAGGACAAGCTCAAGCCCAAATGGGAAGGTCCCTTCATCATCGATAAAGTTCTCACCGGTGGGGTGTACCGTCTGCGTGATGCATCGGACAATTGACTCGAGCCAAACCCATGGAACGCGGCCAGACTCCGAAGATTCTACGCCTAGTGTCCGACTCTGTGTTCGTCTCCTTACCTCCGCCCTTTTTTCATATATATCCGCTATCTGTCTTTCTTTCTTTCTTTCTTCCCTTTTGCTTCATGGCCTTAAAAGCTTAAAGTGTGTCTTGACTACACAATCTTGACGCGCCGTGCGTGCTCATTATACCTGGGGGCTTCTTACATAGAAGCTTAATATAATTATACTCCGGGCTTTATGCCCCTTGCACACGTGTTACTTTTCTACATGTACCTTTTCCGCGCCATTATATGCATCGATATGACTTAAGTTTTGGCCAAGCTGGGTTGCCTGGCTCTTGTGTTTATGCCCTACGTTCCCGTTAGTTCTGCTAGGGCATAAGGGGAGCACCTCTGCGATTATTCTTGCCGGTCGGCGGATGTGTACCTCGGTGGGTGAAGCCGAAAGCTAGCGTTCTTAAGGGAATATTCGGTCGGTGAACAAAAGATGACTTTTACTTATTGCAATACATGCCCCCAGATGTTTATATCCTGCGTCTCTGTTCGCAGTTTGGACATGCACATTAATGCATGCGTACCCAGGGAAAGGAACCCTTAACAGAACTATTCTCCCTGGAAGATGTTTCTTACTATCCATGTAATATAACATATCTAGTTGGCTACTTGTATGTTCAAGCACTTATGACCCCTACGCCTGGTTTCCACGCGTACCCCGGTTTTTCCATAACTGAGCGGGTATTTGGATACACTCCAGACTGTCGGGTCCGGAGGTCGAAGCGAAAAGGTCCGCCATGACAAATGATTTATAATCCGACTAGGGAAAAAATATGTCATTTGAAGTACACAGTCACTTAGACTGACTAAATTCTTCTTCTATACCATCCAACAGGCTGTCTAGCCTACAATCCCGTTGGGAATACTTTGCGGCTAATTTCACCTGGTCATACACGAAACTGACAGGGATCTCTTTCCCGTCAGACCCCACAGGTCCGACTTCGGCCATATGGTTCGGGTCAGCCTTGGTATATCGAGTCTTCACCATGGCCCAGGCTTCCCTTGCACCTTGTCGGCAGGCAGATATCTTCCATAATCGGAAGCGCCGCCGCGCTCCCTTGAGCATCTCTACGAGCTCCCCCGTGCTTCCTGGCAGGGGGGCGGATGGCCACAAGGCACAGGCGATACCTGCATCACTGCCGAACTTGTTCGATGCAGTTGTGAGAGCTTCTGGCAGAAGATCCCTGCAGACCAGCGCATCTCCTCTGCAAGGGACAACCCGTCAACATACCTCTGAGATATAACTCATTGGCGGTTTCTTGGCGAACTCTATAAAAGTTTGTTCAAGCACTTACTAAAAATGCCGCGTCGAAGCCCCTTATTCTCCTTTACGGAGTCAGCAAGCTGGGCCCGAACATCTTTCAGTTCAACGCCCAGCCGGGTATTGGCATCTTGGAGATCATTTTTCTCCCGCCTAACCTGTGTAAGCAGCTTCGCCTTGACCTTTAGCTGTCGTTGAGCATGTTGGTCATCACCTCGCACGACCTCCGGATTCACTCTGGGATCATCTGCAGAATCTATTGTTAGATTTGCATTCATGTCGCATACTCACCGGTACATGTCACTCTTTTTGATAAAAACAAGTGTTACTAGATGGGGCCTTCTCGGACTCCTTAATTGCGGCAACTGCGGCCCGTAGCTGGGCTTTGCACTCCTCCAGCTCTTGAGACAACTGGGTATTCTTCTCCGTAAGAACCTACGCACATAATGATCCTTAAATCAGTTGTGACAACTGTTTCAAGTCTCAGGGGCTACTGATATACATAATTATCAGATCTTCTTACCCGTATATCCTTTACGTACTGGTCCGTGGCTCTGGCAAGACCATTTTGAGCATCTCGGATGTACGCGTCCCCTGAGTTGAAGGCATCGAACGCCTCTTCAGAGAAACCAGGGTCGCGGAGTACGGCCTGTGATTCATGGCGCTCTCCACTTCCGAATTCGTAGCAGACAGCCTATCCGCATCCTCTGTAGGAGGAACATCCGGTGTTGTCCCCACGTTAGCATCTGCCCCTAAGTCCGGCTCTGTAGTCCAGCTGGTGGAGGCATGGCCGGCAGGCTCTCCGGACACGGTCCGGCGAGCGTTTTTTCTGCCAGGAACCATGGACGTTATTATATTTAAAAGACGACAACCACGGAGCAGGGTTTTTTTCATACCTCTGTGACGGCGTCTCAGTCCTGACTGCCTTCCTTTTAAGCCTACCCGGCTTCGGTGCCCCTTTTTGATGAGACACCGCGGGTTCGGCATGGCGCCCCGAGGGCCTTCCCTGTAAGACGCAATACGGGTGCGGTGGGTAAGGTGCAAAGAAGGGATCCTTCTCGGAAGTTAGGACTCCGGTTTTACTTACATGCGATGCAGGGAGCAGGCCAGGATAATCGGCTATGATGGCCACCAAGGCACTGTCGCAGCTTAACTGATAGAACGTCATGTCGATGAGCTCCACAAATATGTCCAGATCTTCTTTGAGTCCGGGGTCGAGGGCCCGGTTAGGGTCCTCTGGCTGTGGAGACGGGCTGTGGATCTCCCTCAAAGCTTTTCACCGTTCCTGCTATGAAATAGCAAGGTAAATATTTATGATGAAGGATGCGGGAAGGTCTGGAGTAAAAGGTCGCAGCTCACCCAGTTTGGGGGGTTGTACATGGAGAATCCATCCCGTGGCTTAATGTGGACGAACTCCTCTTCCTCTCCTTTGTACAAATCGGAAAGTATTTTCGCTAGAGCAGCGGCGGAGTCCGGACCTTTACGACCGCAGCGGGTGGCATCATCTTCTCCATTGAAATGCCACATGGGTTGTCCCCGATATTGAAGTGGCTGCACCCCCCGCATTATACATATTGACATGACCTCAATTATGGTCAACCCTGATTTGGCCAGCGCTTTTATCCGGCCCATCAGGAAAAGGACCTCTCTGTTATCTTCCTCCACAGGGGCTCCAAGGGCGCCCGACTGGCGTTCTTCAAAGGCGTTATTGAACTCAGGAAGGCCCATCCGAATAGGGTCCGGAAGGGGGACGTCCTCCATATAAAACCACTCCGAAGGCCAGTCTTCGGATGTCTTCTTGGAGTACGGACAGTATCCGGTCGGCGATGCGCCATATCTCGGCTCCGCCCACTTGATATAATGACCCCTCACGTATGCAGTGCGAGGCAGAATAGCCTCTGCCATAACTCGAAATGAGCTTCGCAGCCCAGAAACAGCTCGCAAAGAGCGACGTAGCCCGCAATGTGTAATATGGAGGATGGAGTAAAATTATGCAGCTGTAGGCCGTAGAACTCCAGGAGCCCGCGGAGGAACAGATGGATTGGAAATCCAAGTCCCCTTAATAAGTAAGGGGTAAGGCATACCCGCTCCCCCATGGATGGGTCGGGAAAGCTCTCCGCTTGCTCCCCGCCATTGTAAGTGGCTAGTCTGGCTTAGACGGGGACCATATACGCTGGAGGGAGAAACCCCTGGGTCTGTAACTCTAGTAATTGGCTGTGGGGGACAGAACACTTCTTCCAATTACCCGGCTTAGTGCTACGGGAGCGAGAGGAGGAGTTGCGATGGCCGACCATGATGGGATGGGCTTTTTCAGTCGCTCTCCGATGGATACTCGTTGTGGGAGGATGGTGTGATCTGGATCTGGGGATCCCCGGCTCTTTAAATAGATGATTTGCTCACAGGATTAGGGTGGCAAGTGTAAAAATGCCCCGACTTCTCGCATTCGCTCAACACGTGGAAGATTACCATTATTAGGCGCAGAAGCCGAGGAGTGCAACATTCATGGGAAGCCGAACACTACTCGGCAGGTACTCAGGATTTGGAGAAGAACCCGCCTTGCAATGCCGAAGACAATCTGTGCGTCGGACTCATTGTCATTGAAGCCTAGTTTAGCGGCTACTGAGGGAGTCCTGGATTAGGGGGTACTCGGACAGCCGGACTACATACTTTGGCCGAACTGTTGGACTATGAAGATACAAGATTGAAGACTCCGTCCCGTGTCCGGATGGGACTCTCCTTTGCGTGGAAGGCAAGCTTGGCAATTCGGATATATATATCTCATCCTTTGTAACCGACTCTGTGTAACCCTAGCCCCCTTCGGTGTCTATATAAACAGGATTAGTCCGTAGGACAACAACAATCATAATCATAGGCTAGCTTTTAGGGTTTAGCCTCTATGATCTCGTGGTAGACCAACTCTTGTAATACTCATATCATCAAGATCAATCAAGAAGGAAGTAGGGTATTACCTCCATCGAGAGGGCCCGATCCTGGGTAAACATCGAGTCTCCTGCCTCCTGTTACCATCCGCCGTATAGCACAGTTCGGGACCCCCTACCCGAGATCCGCCGGTTTTGACACCGACAGTAATCGTTCAACTCCTCGGCACTGATGACCCACAAGTATAGGGGATCAATTTTAGCTCTTTTCGATAAGTAAGAGTGTCGAACCCAATGAGGAGCAGAAGGAAATGACAAGTAGTTTTTAGTAAGGTAATGCCTACAAGTGTTGAAACTGTAAGTAGCGAGTAGTTTGATAGCAAGATAATTTGTTACAAGCAAGTAACGATAGTAACAATAAGTATGCAGCAAGGTAGGCCAATCCTTTTGAGGCAAAGTATAGACCAAAATGGTCTCTTGTAATAAGCAAAGCGTTCTTGAGGGTACACGGGAATTTCATCTAGTCACTTTTATCATGTTGGTTTGATTTGTGTTCGCTGCTTTGATAATTTGATATGTGGGTGGACCTATGCTTAGGTGCTGTTCTTACTTGAACAAACCTTCTACTTATGATTAACCCTCCCGCAAGCATCCGCAACTACGAGAAAAGTGTTAAGAATAAATTCTAACCATAGCATTAAATTCTAGGATCCAATCAGTCCCTTACGGAATAGTGCATAAACTAGGGTTTAAGTTTCTGTCACTCTCGCAACCCACCATCTATTTACAACTCCACAATGCATTCCCTTAGGCCCAATTATGGTGAAGTGTCATGTAGTTGACGTTCACATGACACCACTAAGGGAATCACAACATACATACTATCAAGATATCGAACACATATCAAGTTCACATGATTACTTGCAACATGATTTATCCCGTGACCTCAAGAACAAAATAAGCTACTCACAAATAATCAACATGCTCATGATCAGAGGGGTATTAATATGCATAATGGATCTGAACATATAATCTTCCACCAAATAAACCATATAGTAATCGACTACAAGATGTAATCAACACTACCAGTCACCCCTAGCAACAATCTATAGTTCGGTAACAAGATTGAATACAAGAGATGAACTAGGGTTTGAGATGAGATGGTGTTGGTGAAGATGTTGATGGAGATTGCCCTACCCAAGATGGGAGAGTTGTTGGTGATGATGATGACGATGATTTCCCCCTCAGGAGGGAAGTTCCCTAGAATCGCCCCACCGGAGGGCAAAGTGCTCTGCCCAAGTTCCGCCTCGAGGCAGTGGTAACCCGTCTGAAAGTCTTTTCTTTATTTTTTTCTAGGTCAAAAGCACTTATATACCAGAAGATGGGCACCGGAGGTAGGCCGAGGAGGACACAACCCACCAGGGCCCGCCAGGGGGGCCTGGCGCGCCCAGGTGGGTTGTGCTCACCTCGTGGCCCCCCTCTGGTGTTTATTGGCTCCATTATTTATTAAATAATCCATAAAAAATCCTCGTGGAGTTTCAGCTCATTTGGAGTTGTGCAGAATAGTTGGCCTGACGTAGCCTTTTTAGGTCCAGATTTCCAGCTGCCAGAATTCTCCCTCTTGGTGTGTACCTTGCAAATTATCAGAGAGAAGGCATTAGAATTACTCCAAAAGGCATTATTATGGATAAAAACATTGTAAATAACAGTTAGAAAACATGATGCAAAATGGACGTATAAACTCCCCCTAGCTTAGACCTCGCTTGTCCTCAAGCGAAAGCCGAAATCGAAAAACATGTCCACATGTTTTGAGAGAGAGGTGTCGATAAAAACAAAGTACGGACATAGAAGCATCATGTTGATTATTATAACAACAAAAAATTTAAACATAATACTTTTATCATAGAACTTTTATCATACACTTCCCATGAATAGGTAACAGTTCATCACACAATCGAAGTAAAGCAAAAACTCTATTAGAAACCAACAAACTATGTTCTCAGTCAACTTTGCAACTACAATTCATCATATTTTCAGGAAGGGTCACGTGTCGGAGCCTTTAGGCAAGTCCACATACTCAACCATCATATAGTCTTCTATGATTGCTAACACTCACCGCGTACACATGAGCAAAACGTTTCAACCGGACACATAGAAAGATAGGGGCTTATAGTTCTGCCTCCCAACATACTCACCTCAAGGGTGATGTCAACAATAATAATTCATGCCATCTATATTCAACTGGACATATGTGCCTAGATCTTTCCTCACCACATGATGCCATGATGCTTTCCAAAAGAGAAAAATAAAAGGAATAGAAGGAAAACGTTGACTCTTTGCAAAAAAAGTAAATACATAAAAGTAAAAGATAAGCCCTTCGCAGAGGGAAGCATAGGTTGCCATGCACTTATTTGTTTGCATGCTCAATCTCTTAGTGCAAAAGAACGTCACGTTACATTTCCCCTGAAGATGACAACATTTATTATGCAGTCTATCGCTTTTATTCTTTGTCATCCAAGTTCGTGCAACGCTCAATTTTCTCTTACACTAATAGATCTCACATATTTAGAAGCAATTTTTATTGCCTTTTTGCACCGATGGCAACTTACTTGAGGGATCTTGCTCAATCCCTAGGTAGGTATGGTGGACACTTGAAAAAGATTTGGGTTTAAGGGTTTTTGGATGCACAAGTAGTATCTCTACTTAGTGCGGAATTTTGGCTAGCAAAGACAGGGGGCAAGCACCACATGTTGAAGGATCTATGACAATATGACTTCTATGTGAATATAAACAAACATAAACCATTACGTTGTCTTCCTTGTCCAACGTCAACAATTTTGGCATATAATATTTTGATGAGGGCTCACAACCACAAAAGATTTCTAGGATAGTATATTTATATGTGAATCTTCCCTTCCCTTATTAATTCTTTCATGAGTTTCATCACTAACCAATGCTATGTTTGTCAATCTCTAATAAAATTTCCTACTTATACTTTTCTTTATGTGGTGCTATCACCTACCATAGGATTAGTGTATGATCTTATTGATTTATTTCCTTTCTTTTATGTGCTTTCTTTCTCCTTTTCTTTTCTTATTTCTTTTCTTTATTTGCAACATGAAAGTAAAAGAAAGCAAAAACTCAAACTAAACTTTATTCATCTAAGCCAAAGATTGAACTAAGATAAGTAAAAGCAAAAAGATAGTGGGATGATACGATACCGGGGCACCTCCCCCAAGCTTGGCGGAAGCCAAGGGGAGTGCCCATACCCGATACTCAGTTCTCCTTTGGTGGTGAAGAAGGTGGTGAAGCGATCCTGTCCTTGCCTCCCTTGATAGCGTCCGTAGGCTCCTCTCTCTTCGTCTCGGTCTTCATCAGCCAAGCATCTTCTTCCATGTTGTTGGAGGAGCAGGAAGACATGATGCCAGGCTTGATAAATCTGACCAGAAACAATAAGAAAAGAGAACAGAGGATTTCTTCGCGATACGGTGGTTAACAGGTTCGGGAAGTATTTATAGAATTTTTTATCTTGCAGTACAAGGATACAAAAGGAAAACGGAGTCTGAAGGTTCCCAGTGGGCACAACCCACAGGCGCACCAGACATGCTGGCGGCATACGGTGTCTTATGCCCACCAGGGGACGCTTCCTGGAAGTTTCTTTATTTCTAAAATTCTAAAATATTCCAAAACTGACAGAAAATATTTTTACGGATTTTTCGAAGTCCATTTACTTACTGTATCATGTACCTCCTTATTTTGACGATTCTGGAGTGATCTGAAAGGACTCTTTTATGTATTCTTCTGGTGTCAACGTTTGGACAATATTGCTTTCAACATTAATAGGCGTACCTGAGATATAATGCTTTATGCGTTGCCTTTTTTCAACCTTAGGGTTAGTGCCCTCAAAATTATTTATTTTGATGGCTCCAGACCGGTAAACCTCCTCGATGACATATGGGCCTTCCCATTTCGAGAGGAGCTTTCCTGCAAAGAATCTGAAATGAGAGTTGTACAAAAGAACATATTCTCCGACTTTAAACTCACGCTTTTGAATTCTTTTGCCATGCCATCTTTTAACCTTTTCTTTGAATAATTCTGCATTTTCATAAGCTTGGGTTCTCCATTCATCTAATGAGCTTATATCAAATAGCCTCTTTTCACCAGCAAGTTTGAAATCATAGTTGAGTTCTTTGACTGCCCAATATGCTTTATGTTCTAACTCAAGAGGTAAATGACAGGCTTTTCCATAAACCATTTTATAAGGAGACATACCCATAGGATTTTTATATGATGTTCTATAAGCCCAAAGTGCATAATCTAATCTCTTAGACCAATTCTTCCTGGACCTATTAACAGTCTTTTGCAAAATTAATTGTATATCTCTATTGCTAAGCTCAACTGCCCACTAGACTGAGGATGTAGGGTGATGCAATTCTATGATTAACATCATACTTAGCAAGCATTTTACGAAAATCACCATGAATAAAGTGTGAACCACCATCAGTCATTAAGTATCTAGGGACTCCAAACCTTGGGAAAATAACTTCCTTAAGCATTTTAATAGAGGTGTTGTGATCAGCACTACTAGTTGGAATAGCTTCTACCCATTTAGTAACATAATCAACAACAACCAAAATATGTGTATACCCATTAGAGGAAGGAAAAGGTCCCATGTAATCGAATCCCCAAACATCAAATGGTTCAACAGCAAGTGAATAATTCATAGGCATTTCTTGACGCTTATCAATTTTACCTATTCTTTGGCATTCATCACAAGATGAGACATACTTACGAGCATCCTTGAAGAGAGTAGGCCAATAAAATCCAGATTGCAATACCTTATGAGCAGTTATGTCTCCATCATGATGCCCTCCATACGGTTCAAAGTGACATTCCCGTAGGATTTTTCCCTGTTCATGCTCAGGTTCACAACGTCTAATAATACCATCTACTCCTTCTTTATAAAGGTGTGGGTCATCCCAAAAGTAATTTCTTAAATCATAGAAGATTTTTTTCTTTTGTTGGTAAGTAAAGCTAGGTGGTAAATATTTAGCAACAATGTAATTAGCATAGTCAGCATACCAAGGAGTACTATTAGCAACATTTATTGCAGCTAACTTCTCATCAGGAAAACTATCATCAATGGGGAGTGGGTCATCAAGCACATTTTCAAGCCTAGACAAGTTATCAGCTACGGGGTTCTCAACTCCTTTTCTATCAATAATATGCAAATCAAATTCTTTAACAAGAGAACCCAACGAATAAGTCCAGGTTTAGCATCTTTCTTTTCCATAAGATATTTAATAGCAGCATGGTCCGTGTGAACAGTTACTTTGGAATCAACAATATAAGGTCTAAACTTATCACAAGCAAACACCACTGCTAAGAATTCTTTTTCAATAGTAGCATAATTTCTTTGAGCACTATCTAGAGTTTTACTAGCATAATGAATAACATTCAATTTCTTATCAACTCTTTGTCCTAGATCAGCACCAAGAGCATAATCACTAGCATCACACATAATTTCAATAGGCAAGTTCCAATCAGGTGGTTGAACAATAGGTGCAGAGTTAAAGCTTTCTTGAGTGTTTCAAAGGCTTCTAAACAATAATCATAAAAAACAAAAGGGATATCCTTTTGCAAAAGATTAGTGAGAGGCCTAGCAATTTTAGAGAAGTCTTTAATAAACCTCCTATAGAAACCGGCATGACCTAGGAAACTACGAATACCTTTTATGTCCTTAGGACACGACATTTTCTCAATTGCATCAACCTTAGCTTGGTCCACTTCAATACCTCTTTCAGAAATTTTATGACCCAAGACAATGCCTTCATTAACCATAAAGTGGCACTTCTCCCAATTCAAGACAAGATTTGTTTGTTCACATCTCTGCAAAACTCGATCAAGATTGCTTAAACAATCATCAAAAGACTTCCCATAAACAGAAAAGTCATCCATGAAAACCTCAACTATCTTTTCACAAAAGTCGGAGAATATAGCCATCATGCATTTTTGAAAGGTAGCAAGTGCATTACATAAACCAAAAGGCATACTTCTGTAAGCATAAGTTCCAAAAGGACAAGTAAAAGTAGTCTTTTCTTGATCAGGTTGAGAAACAGGTATTTGTGAAAAGCCGGAATATCCATCAAGGAAGCAAAAGTGTGTGTGCTTAGATAATATTTCAAGCATTTGATCGATGAAAGGCAAAGGGTAATGATATTTTCGAGTTGCTTTATTTAATTTTCTAAAATCAATTACCATTCTATAGCCTGTAACAATTCTTTGTGGAATAAGTTCATTCTTATCATTAGGAACAATAGTAATACCTCCTTTCTTAGGGACACAATGAACAGGACTTACCCATCTACTATCAGCTATGGGATAGATTATACACCTTCCGAAGTTTTAGTATTTCCATTCTTACCACCTCTTTCATCTTTGGGTTTAACCAAGCGTTGATGATCAACAACTGGTTTAGCATCGAGTTCCATATTAATTTTGTGCTGACATAGAGTGGGACTAATGCCCTTTAAATCATCAAGAGTATATCCAATAGCAGCTCGGTGCTTCCTTAGAACTTTCAGTAATCTTTCTTTTTCATGTTCTGAGAGGTTAGCACTGATAATAACAGGATATATCTTCTTTTCATCAAGATAGGCATATTTCAGAGTGTCTGGCAATTGTTTTAATTCAAACACATGATCACCTTTAGGTGGAGGAGGACCTCCTAGAGTTTCAATAGGCAAATTGTGTTTAAGTAGAGGACGTTGTTCAAAGAAAATCTTATCTATTTCATTTCTTTCATGCATATGTAAATCATTTTCATGCTCAAGCAAGTATTGTTCTAAAGGATTGGTAGGTGGCACAGCAATAGAAGCAAGACCAATTAATTCATCATTACTAGGCAATTCTTTTTTATGATGATTTCTACTAAACTTGGAAAAATTAAACTCATGAGACTCATCACCAAAGCTAACTCTGACAGTTTGTTTCTTACAATCTATCTTAGCATTAACTGTGTTCAAGAAAGGTCTGCCAAAGATAATGGGACAGAAGTCATCTTGTGGGGAAGCAAGAACAAAAAAATCAGTAGGGTATTTTACTTTCCCACACAAGACTTCAGCATCTCTAACAATCCCAACTGGTGATATTGTATCTCTATTGGCAAGCTTAATAGTAACATCTATGTTTTCTATCTCAACAGGTGCTATGTCTTTCATAATTTCTTGATATAAGGAGTGAGGAATAGCACTTACACTAGCACCCATGTTACATAAACCATGATAACAGTGATCTCCTATTTTAACTGAAATGGCAGGCAGGCCAACAACTGGTCTATTTCTATCCCTTTTTTCGGGTTTGGCAATTCTAGCAGCTTCTTCACAGAAGTAAATAGCATGCCCATCCACATCTTCTTCTAAGAGATCTTTAACCATAGCAATATTAGGTTCAACTCTAATTTGTTCATCAGGTTTAGGTGTTCTAACATAGCTTTTGTTAACCACAGTTGAAATTGTAGCATGCTCCTTTATCCTAACAGAAAAAGGTGGTTTCTCAATATAAGCAGTAGGAACAACTAGATCAACATTATAAAGTAAATTTTCTTCTTTAACTGGTACCCGTTCTTTAATTTCATCTTTAATAGGTGGGTGATATTTAAACCACTTCTCCTTAGGGAGTTCAACATGAGTAGCCAATGATTCACAAAAGGAGGCTACTATCTCAGAGTCAAGTCCATATTTAGTGCTAAACTTTTGAAAAGCATCGGTATCCATAAAAGATTTAACACAATCATACTTAAGCTTTATACCTGACTCTTTACCTTCATCGAGTTCCCAATCTTCAGAGTTGCGTTTAATTCTTTCCAAAGGATCCCACCGGAATTCAATAGTTTTCTTCATAAAAGAACCAACACAAGAAGTATCCAGCATAGTTTGATCATTACGAGAAAACCGAGCATAAAAAATCTGAATAATAATTTCTCTTGAGATCTCATGATTGGGGCATGAATATAACATTGACTTAAGCCTCCCCCAAGCTAGAGTGATGCTTTCTCCTTCACGAGGCCAAAAATTATATATATAATTCCAATCATGATGAATGCATAGGATATTTTTTTTGGTGAAACTCCAATTTTAAACGATTCCAATTCCATGATCCAATATCATCGCATAGCCTATACCATGCCAATGCTTTTCCCTTCAAAGATAAAGGGAAAACCTTTTTCATCACCTCATCTCCGGGTAAACCTGCAAGCTTGAATAATCCACAAATTTGTTCTACATATATCAAGTGCATATCAGGATGTTTGGTTCCATCTCCTGCATAAGGATTAACTAGCAGTTGTTCTATCATACCCGAAGGAATTTCATATTCAATATTTTCAGTAGGTGCAGTAGGTTGAGGGGCAACTAATTGTGGTTCAGGACGAGGTGAAGATACCCCGAACAAACCCCTCAAAGGATTGTATTCCATAGTAGCAAGTGACAATAAATTTCAGCACACTATATAAATGTTTCCTTACTGAATTCCACTTACCAAAGGCGCTTCACTCCCCGGCAACGGCGCCAGAAAATTGCCTTGATGACCCACAAGTATAGGGGATCAATTTTAGCTCTTTTCGATAAGTAAGAGTGTCGAACCCAACAAGGAGCAGAAGGAAATGACAAGTAGTTTTCAGTAAGGTAATGTCTGCAAGTGCTGAAACTGTAAGTAGCGAGTAGTTTGATAGCAAGATAATTTGTAATGAGCAAGTAATGATAGTAACAATAAGTATGCAGCAAGGTAGCCCAATGCCTTTGAGGCAAAGGACAGGCCAAAACGGTCTCTTATAATAAGCAAAGCGTTCTTGAGGGTACACGGGAATTTCATCTAGTCACTTTTATCATGTTGGTTTGATTTGTGTTCGCTACTTTGATAATTTGATATGTTGGTGGACCGGTGCTTAGGTGCTCTTCTTACTTGAAAAAACCTCCTACTTATGATTAACCCTCCCGCAAGCATCCGGAACTATGAGAAAAGTATTAAGAATAAATTCTAACCATAGCATTAAATTCTGGGATCCAATCGGCCCCTTACGGAATAGTGCATAAACTTGGGTTTAAGTTTCTGTCACTCTCGCAACCCACCATCTATTTACTACTCCACAATGCATTCCCTTAGGCCCAATTATGGTGAAGTGTCATGTAGTCGACGTTCACATGACACCACTAAGGGAATCACAACATACATACTATCAGGATATCGAACACATATCAAGTTCACATGATTACTTGCAACATGATTTATCCCGTGACCTCAAGAACAAAAGTAACTACTCACAAATAATCAACATGCTCATGATCAGAGGGGTATTAATATGCATAATGGATCTGAACATATAATCTTCCACCAAATAAACCATGTAGTAATCAACTACAAGATGTAACCAACACTACTAGTCACCCCTAGGAACAATCTATAGTTCCGGTAATAAGATTAAATACAAGAGATGAACTAGGGTTTGAAATGAGATGGTGCTGGTGAGAGTTGTTGGTGATGATGATGACGATGAATTCCCCCTCCGGGAGGGAAGTTCCCTCGGCAGAATCGCCCTGTCGGAGGGCAAAAGTGCTCCTGCCCAAGTTCCACCTCGAGACGGCGGCGCTCCATCCCGAAAGTCTTTTCTTTATTTTTTTCTAGGTCAAAAGCACTTATATACCAGCAGATGGGCACCGGTGTCGGTGTCAAAACCGGCGGATCTCGGGTAGGGGGTCCCGAACTGTGCGTCTAAGGTAGATGGTAACAGGAGACAAGGGACATGATGTTTACCCAGGTTCGGGCCCTCTCTATGGAGGTAATACCCTACTTCCTGCTTGATTGATCTTGATGAATATGAGTATTACAAGAGTTGATCTACCACGAGATCGTAATGGCTAAAACCCTAGAAGTCTAGCCTGTATGATTATGATTATCTCTACGGACTAAGCCCTCTAGTTTATATAGACATCGGAGGGCACTAGGGTTGTACAAAGTCGGTTGCAGAGAAAGGAATCTTCATATCCGGGCGCCAAGCTTGCCTTCCACGCCAAGGAGAGTCCCATTCGGACATGGGAGAGAGTCTTCGGTCTTGTATCTTCATAGCCCATCAGTCCGGCCCACATTCCATAGTCCAGATGCCCGAGGACCCCTTAATCCAGGACTCCCTCAATAGCCCTTGAACCAGGCTTCAATGACGAGATATATGGCGCGCAGCTTGTCTTCGGCATTGCAAGGCGGGTTCCCTCTCCGAATACTCCAACATAGTATTCAAACACAGCAAACGTGTCCGGCTCTGCAAAACAAGTACCACACACAACCGCAGAGAGTATAATATTTCACGAGTCCAATCTGCTGACAACTTTTTGTAGCGTGACATCACGTCCCTGCCTGGTTATTATTTCGAACCGTTTTTTGGCCTGCCACCCCATGTTTCGAGACGCGGTTCTATTGGCACGTCTTGTCGAAGCAGAGATCGTGTCCCCTTATTGCGGGATTCTCATCAATACGGGCGTGGGTAACCCAACCGTTCTATTGGCATGATTCCTTGGGAATAGGCAGGTTTTAAGGCCTAGGAGGAGGCTTTTGATATTCATCGCCTTTATAAAGGGGCTAAGACCCGTCTTTCTCCTTTACGCCAACCCTTTCCTCAACCTCTCCGACCTCGAGTTCCAGCACCCAAGGTTCAATTTTATTGCTTTGAGCTTCCCAGTCATGTCCGGACCCAGCCCTCAAGGCCGATGGGTGGCTTCCTCTGTCACAGAGGAGGATATTGTGAAGCTCCGGGCGGCAAGATACCTGACCGCGGAAATTGTTGGGGAACGTAGTAATTTCAAAAAAAATTCCTACGCACACGCAAGACCATGGTGATGGCATAGCAACGAGAGGGGAGAGTGTCTGTCCACGTACCCTCGTGAGACCGTGGCGAAGCGTTATAACAACGCGGTTGATGTAGTAAATGCGTCTTCATGATCCGACCGATCCAAGTACCGAGCGTCACGGCACCTCCGTGTTCAGCACACGTTCAGCTCGATGGCGATCCCGGGCTCCGATCCAGCAAAGCATCGGGATGAGTTCCGTCGGCCTGACGGCGTGGTGATGATGATGATGCTCCACCGACGCAGGGCTTCGCCTAAGCTCATGACGATATGACTTCACCGGCGAGGCTTCGCCTAAGCTCGCGACAATATGACCGAAGTGGAATATGGTGGAGGGGCACCGCACTGCGGCTAAGTAACGATCCGTAGATCAACTTGTGTGTCCATGGGGTGCCCCCTGCCCCGTATATAAAGGAGCAAGGAGGAGGTGGCGGCCTAGGGAGGAGGCGCACCAGGGGGAGTCCTACTCCCCCCGGGAGTAGGACTCCTCCTTTCCTAGTAGGAGTAGGAGAGAAAGAAGGGGAAGGGAGGAAGGGGTGCGGCCCCTCCCCCTAGTCCAATTCGGACTAGGCCTTGGGGGGGCGCGCGGCCTGCCCTAGGCAGCCCCTCTCTCTTTCCCGCAGGGCCCAACAAGGCCCAATACTTCTCCCGGCGAATTCCCGTAACTCTCGGTACTCCGAAAAATACCGAATCATTCGGAACCTTTCCGAACTCCGAATATAGTCGTCCAATATATCGATCTTTACGTCTCGACCATTTCGAGACTCCTCGTCATGTCCCCGATCTCATCCGGGACTCCGAACTCCTTCGGTACATCAAAACTCATAAACTCATAATATAAGCATCGCCGAAACCTTAAGCGTGCGGACCCTACGGGTTCGAGAACTATGTAGACATGACCTAGAACTATTCTTGGTCAATAACCAATAGCGGAACCTGGATGCCCATATTGGCTCCTACATATTCTCTGAAGATCTTTATCGGTCAAACCGCATAACAACATCGTTGTTCCCTTTGTCATCGATATGTTACTTGCGAGATTCGATCGTCGGTATCCAATATCTAGTTCAATCTCGTTCTTGGCAAGTCTCTTTACTCGTTCTGTAATACATCATTTCATAACTAACTCATTAGTTACAATGCTTGCAAGGCTTAGGTGATGAGTATTACCGAGAAGGCCCAGAGATACCTCTCAGAGCAATCGGAGTGACAAAACCTAATCTCGAATCATGCCAACTCAACATATACTTTTGGAGACACCTGAGAGTACCTTTATAATCACCCGATTACGTTGTGGCGTTTGGTAGCACACAAAGTGTTCCTCCGGTAAACGTGAGTTGCATAATCTCATAGTTGCAGGAACTTTGTATAAGTCATGAAGAAAGCAATAGCAACATACTAAACGATCAAGTGCTAAGCTAACGGAATGGGTCAAGTCAATCATATCATTCTCCTAATGATGTGATCCCATTAATCAAATGACAACACATGTCTATGGTTAGGAAACATAACCATCTTTGATTAATGAGCTAGTCAAGTAGAGGCATACTAGTGACTATATGTTTGTCTTATGTATTCACACATGTATTATGTTTCCGGTTAATACAATTCTAGCATGAATAATAAACATTTATCATGATATAAGGAAATAAATAATAACTTTATTATTGCCTCTAGGGCATATTTCCTTCAGAAATCCCCCACAGGCTTCCTGCTCAAGGGCAGGTTATTCCTACTCCCAGATCTGGCGAGAGGGTCGTATTCATCTCCCACTTCCTCCGAGGGCTAGGGTTCGCTCTTCACCCCTTCGTTCGAGGGCTCATGTTCTATTACGGGCTAGATTTTCACGATCTAGCTCCGGACTCCTTTCTTCACGTCTCGACGTTCATCATCATGTGCGAGGCCTTCCTCCGTATTCCCCACACTTCGGCTTGTGCCTCAAGACCTTTAATGGGAAGTCGAAGGTAGTCGATGGGAAACAAGCGGAGTGTGATGGTGCTACAGTGAGCAAACTCACTGATACGTCTCCGTCGTATCTATAATTTTTGATCGTTCCATGCCAATATTATATTTCATATACTTTTGGCAACTTTTTATACTATTTTTGGGACTAACATATTGATCCAGTTGATAACCCACAAGTGTAGGAGATCGCAACAGCTTTCGAGGGTAGAGTATTCAACCCAAATTTATTGATTCGACACAAGGGGAGCCAAAGAATATTCTCAAGTATTAGCAGCTGAGTTGTCAATTCAACCACACCTGGAAACTTAGTATCTGCAACAAAGTGTTTAGTAGCAAAGTAATATGATAGTGGTGGTAACGGTAACAAAAGTAAAGACAGACAAAGGTAATGTTTTTGGTATTTTGTAGTGATTATATGATAACAACGGGAAAGTAAATAAGCGAGAACGGTATATGGAAAGCTCATAGGCACCGGATCGGTGATGGATAATTATGCGGATGCGGTTCGTCATATATGATCATAACATAGGGTGACCTGAGAACTAGCTCCAATTCATCAATGTAATGTAGGCATGTATTCCGAATATAGTCATACGTGCTTATGGAAAAGAACTTGCATGACATCTTTTGTCCTAACCTCCCGTGGCAGCGGGGTCCTATTGGAAACTAAGGGAAATTAAGGCCTCCTTTTAATAGAGAACCGGAACAAAGCATCAGCACATAGTGAATACATGAACTCCTCAAACTATGGTCATCACCGAGAAGTATCCCGATTATTGTCACTTCAGGGTTGTTGGATCATAACACATAATAGGTGACTATAGACTTGCAAGATAGGATCAAGAACTCACATATATTCATGAAAACATAATAGGTTCAGATCTGAAATCATGGCACTTTCGGGCCCTAGTGACAAGCATTAAGCATAGCAAAGTCATAGCAACATCAATCTCAGAACATAGTGGATACTAGGGATCAAACCCTAACAAAACTAACTCAATTACATGATAAATCTCATCCAACCCATCACCACCCAGCAAGCCTATGATGGAATTACTTACGCACGGCGGTGAGCATCATGAAATTGGTGATGGAGGATGGTTGATGATGACGACGGTGTGAATCCCCTCTCCTGAGCCCGAGCGGACTCGAGATCAGCCCTCCCGAGAGGTTTTAGGGCTTGGCGGTGGCTCCGTGTCGTAAAACGCGATGATTTCTTCTCCTGATTTTTCTCCTCGAAAGCCAATATATAGAGTTGGAGTTGGCGTCGGAAGGTGTCGAGGGCCACGAGGTAGAGGCGCGCCCGGGAGGGGGCGCACCCCCACCCTCGTGGATAGGGTGTGGGCCCCCTGGTCTTCATCTTTGGCGAGGATTTTATTATTTTTTATAAGACATCCCGTGGAGTTTCAGGTCATTCCGAGAACTTTTGTTTTCTGCACATAAAACAACATTATGGCAATTCTGCTGAAAACAGCGTCAGTCCGGGTTAGTTCCATTCAAATCATACAAGTTAGACTCCAATACAAGGGCAAAAGTGTTTGGAAAAGTAGATACGACAGAGACGTATCAACTCCCCCAAACTTAAACCCTTGCTTGTCCTCAAGCAATTCAGTTGACAAACTGAAAGAGAAAAAGAAAAACTTTTACAAACTCTGTTTGCTCTTGTTGTTATACCTATGTCAAGCCAGCATTCAGGTTTTCAGCAAAAATCATAACTAACCACATTTGCAATAACTCCTAGGTCTCATGTTTACTCATATCAATAACATAATCAGCTAGCAAGCCATAATAATAAATCTCGGATGACAACACTTTCTCAAAATAATCATAATATGATATAACAAGATGGTATCTCGCTAGCCCTTTACGAGACCGCATAAAACATAATTGCGAGCACCTTCAAAGATCAAGGACTGACTAGACATTGTAATTCATGGTAAAGAGATCCAATCACAGTCATACCGATATAAATTAATAGTAATGAATGCAAATGACAGTTGTGCTCTCCGACTAGTGCTTTTAATAAGAGGGTGATGACTCAACATAAAAGTAAATAGATAGGCCCTTCGCAGAGGAAGGCGAGGATTTGTAGAGGTGCGAGCTCGGTTTTGAAAGCAGAGATAAATTATATTTTGAGCGGCATACTTCATTGTCAACATAACAACTAAGAGATGACAATATCTTCCATGCTAAACAAATTATAGGCGGTTCCAAAACAGAATGGTAAAGTTTATACTCCCCCTCCTCCACAGGCATCAATCCATGGCTTGCTCGAAACAACGAGTGCCTCCAACATTCAACGGGTCCTGTGGGGAGTTTTGTTTGCAATTATTTTGATTTAGTTTGCATAAAGCATGGGACTGGGCATCGCGGTGACCAGCCATTTTCTCGTGAGTGAGGAGGCGGAGTCCACTCCTCTTGAGAATAACCCGCCTAACACGGAAGATAAGGGCAGCCCTAGTTGATATATGAGTTATTCGAGCATGCAAAACAGAATGTTTATTTGAAGGTTTAGAGTTTGGCACATACAAATTTACTTGGAACAGCAGGTAGATACCACATATAGGAAGGTATGGTGGACTCATATGGAATAACTTTGGGGTTTAAGGTATTGGATGCACAAGCGAAGGCTATGTTGATACAAGTGAAGGCTAGCAAAAGACTGGGAAGCGACCAACTAGAGAGCGACAACAGTCATGTACATGCATTAAAATTAATAAACATTGAATACAAGCGTAGTAGGATATAATCCACCATGAACATAAATATCGTGAAGGCTATGTTGATTTGTTTCAACTACATGCGTGAACATGTGCCAAGTCAAGTCACTTAAATCATTCAAAGGAGGATACCACCCCATCATACCACATCACAACCATTTTAATAGCATGTTGTACGCATAAGGTAAACCATTATAACTCATAGCTAATCAAGCATGGCACGAGCAACTATGATCTCTAATTGTCATTGCAAACATGTTTATTCATAATAAGCTGAATCAAGAACGATGAACTCATCATATTTACAAAAACAAAAGAGGTCGAGTTCATACCAGCTTTTCCCATCTCAGTCAGTCCATCATATATGTCATTATAATTGCCTTTCATTTGCATGACCGAACAGTGTGAATAATAATAAGAGTGCACGTGCATTGGACTAAGATGGAATCTGCGAGCATTCAATAAACAGGAGAAGACAAAGCAATATGGGCTCTTGGTTAAATCAACAATGATGCATATAAGAGCCACTTCAACAATTTAATCACGGTCTTCTCCTCGACCCCCAAAGAAAAGAAAAGAAATAAAACTATTTACACGGAAAGCTCCCAACAAGCAAAAGAAGAACGGGAAATATTTTTGGGTTTCTTTTTAATTATTACTACTACAGCAGGAAAAATAAACTACTACTATTTTTTTGGTTTTCTTAAGGTTTATTAAACACACAAGAAGAAAGCAGGGAAAAAGAAAATAAACTAGCATGGATATTACAGTGAAAGAGTATGAGCACCGGCATCTAGCAATGAGTGTGTGTGAACATAAATGTAATGTCGTGGAAATACGATTTCCCCAAGCTTAGGCTTTTGGCCTAAGTTGGTCTATTGCCAGGGATAGCCTGGCGGATACCCGTAAGTGTAGCTGGGGTCATACTGTGATGCAGCAGCTATCGCCTCCTGAGTTGCAGCGTGGCGTCGAGCCGCCTCCGCTCTTCTCTCGTACTCATCTGCCTCCTCTCTGGTAATAACTTATCTTCCTTTTGTCTGAGAATCAAAGAAGGCAGGAGCAGGAAGAGTAATACGGACAACATGCCGTTTGTTAAAGATTAGTCGATACTGGAGAGGTGGTTCAGTCCTCTCAACAAACTGGTGGGAAACCATAGAATCAAAATCTAAATAATTAGGGGGTAACTCCATATCACCCTCACGAATGTCTATTTCAAGAAAATTAGCTAAGCGGGTTGCACAAATTCCTCCAAAGAAATCTCCGTTATGTCTATTATCTACGAGCTACAATGGCTCCCAAATGATAAGATTGGTCACCTAACACAGCACTCCTGAGAATGCTGAGATCAGGGACACACATGTGACATGCTTCATCCTTAGCATTTATGCATCTACCTATGAAGAGAGCAAAATAATGTATAGCAGGAAAGTGAATGCTCCCTATAGTGGCTTGCGTTATATCTCTAGATTCCCCACAGTTATTCTAGCAAGAAAGTCTCTAAATTCAGATTTAGGGGGATCCCTGACACTACCCCAAGATGGAAGTTTGCAAGCAAAAGTGAAATCCTCTAAGTCCATGGTATAAGATTTGTCATAAAGATCAAACATGACTGAAGGAGAATTACGCGAAGATGAATACTCAAACCTCCTCACAAATGAGCTTGTGAGATCATGATATTGGGGGCATTTATCAGCCTCAAAATCCTCAAGACCGGCATTGCGCATATATGTGTTAAATTCTTCTTTGATTCCCGCTTGATCCATAAAATTTTCCGAAGGCCATTCACAGGGCCCCACAAGAGTGTCTCTTGGTGGTTCCTCATCAGCATCACGCATTGCAAGCCTGGGACCTTGCTTCCTTGAAGAACCACCTTGGAACATCTTCCTAAAAATATTGTTTCCTCTGAAAAATTTCTGAAATTTTTAGTAACTTCAAACAAAAGTGAACCAACTTCAATAAAATTGATAGCAACTACTCCTACAAGTGCCTAGAGCCTATATCAAGCATTAGAACTACTTGGAACCATATAAATTTGACATGCAAGCTCAAGAACATGGTCACCTGTGCAGCACAAATTTGCAAAGAATAAAGCACTAGAACAAAAACTAATTGGACCAATGGAGGAGTCACATACCAAGGAACAATCCCCCGAGCAGTTTTGCGAGAGGTGCTTTGAGCAAGGAGATCGAAAATCACAGCAAAAGTGGCTGGAACTCGTGCTTGAGTTGGTTTTTCGGGTTTATGAGAGGCAGAGGAAGAAGATGGGTGCAGGGATAAGTGGAGGAGGGCCACCATGGGCCGACGAGGCAGGGGGCGCGCCCAGGGGGTGGGCGCGCCCTCCACCCTCGTGGCCAGGTGGCAGCTCCCCCCGCGGTAATTTTTGCACTAAAAATCCTCAAATATTCCTGAAAAAATCATATTAAATTTGCATGGCATTCTGAGGACTTTTATTTTTGGGATTATTTTTTATATTGCACGGATAAATCAGGAAACAGACAGAAAAATACTATTTATACTTTATTTCAACTAAATAATAGAAAATATAAAGAGGGTACAGAAGGTTGTGCTTCTAGTTTCATCCGTCTCATGCTCATCAAAAGGAATCCACTAACAAGGTTGATCAGGTCTTGTTAACAAACTCATTCTGACTAACATGGAACAGGAGAAATTTGAATAACACTATGTTACCTCAACGGGGATATGGACATCCCCAATAATAAGTATATCATATTTCTTCTTGACAGTAGGAGAGGAAATTCAAAACCTCCAAATATAATTGATGGAATTTTTCCAATAGAGTTGATACTATGAACTTGAGGTTGTTTCCTTGGAAAGTGTACCGTATGCTCATTACCATTAACATGAAAAGTGACATTGCCTTTGTTGCAATCAATAACAGCCTCTACAGTATTAAGGAAAGGTCTTCCAAGAATAATAGACATACTATCATCCTCGGGAATATCAAGAATAACAAAGTCCGTTAAAATAGTAACGTTTGCAACCACAATAGGCACATCCTCACAAATACCGGCAAGGTATAGCAGTTGATTTATCAGCCATTTGCAAAGATATTTCAGAAGGTGTCAACTTATTCAAGTCAAGTCTACGATATAAAGAGAGAGGCATAACACTAACACCGGCTCCGAGATCACATAAAGCAGTTTTAACATAATTTCTCTTAATGGAGCATGGTATAGTAGGTACTCCTGGATCTTCAAGTTTATTTGGTATTCCACCCTTAAAAGTATAATTAGCAAGCATGATGGAAATTTCAGCTTCCGGTATCTTTCTCTTATTGGTAACAATATCTTTCATATATTTAGCATAAGGATTCATTTTGAGCATATCAGTCAATCGCATACGCAAAAAGATGGGTCTAATCATTTCAACAAAGCGCTCAAAATCCTCATCATCCTTTTTCTTGGATGGTTTCAGAGGAAAGGGCATGGGTTTCTGAACCCATGGTTCCCTTTCTTTACCATGTTTCCTAGCAAAAAAGTCTCTTTTATCATAACGTTGATTCTTTGATTGTGGATTATCAAGATCAACAACAGGTTCAACTTCTACATCATTATCATTACTAGGTTGAGCATCATCATGAACATCATCATTAACATTTTCACTAGGTTCATGTTCATTACCAGATTGTGTTTCAGCATCAGACATAGAGATATCATTTGGATTCTCAGGTGGTTCAGCAATAGGTTCGCTAGAAGTTTGCAAAGTACTATCATTTTTTCTTTTTCTTCCTTTTAGAAGAACTAGGTGCATCAATATTATTTCTCTGAGAATCTTGCTAGATTCTCTTAGGGTGGCCTTCAGGATACAAAGGTTCCTGAGTCATTCTACCAGTTCCAGTAGCCACTCTAACAACATAATCTTTTTTCTTACTATCCATTTCATCAAGCACTTCTTTCTGAACTTTAAGTACTTGTTCTACTTGAGTGGTAACCATAGAAGCATGTTTGCTAACAAGTTTAAGTTCACCTCTAATATTAGCCATATAATCACCCAAGTGTTTAATCATATTGGAATCATATTTCAACTGTCTACCGAAATAAGCATTAAAATTATCTTGTTTGACAATAAAATTATCAAACTCATCGAAGCATTGCCTAGCAGACTTATAATGAGGAATATCACCTTCATCAAATCTATAAAGAGAATTTACCTTTACTACCTGTGTCGGGTTATCGGGATCAGGAGGTTCTTCAATAGGCAATGGATCAAGATCATATGTTTCTTCAACAAAGTGTAGATTAAGACCTGTATTTCTTCAATAGGAGGTAAATTCTTAATATCTTCAGCTTTAATACCTTTTTCTTTCATAGATTTCTTTGCCTCTTGCATATCTTCGTGGATCGAGAAATAGAACACCTCTCTTCTTCGGAGTTGGTTTATGAATAGGCTCGATGGTGGCTCGAGGAGGTGGCTCGGGAGTTAGCTCAGGAGGTGCCCAATTATTTTCATTTGTCAACATATTATTCAATAAAATTTCAGCTTCGTCCGGTCTTCTTTCCCTGAAAAGAGAACCATCACAACTATCCAGGTAATCTCTGGAAGCATCGGTTAGTCCATTATAAAAGATATCAAGTATTTCAGGTTTCTTAAGAGGATGATCAGGAAAATCATTAAGTAACTTGAGAAGCCTCCCCCAATCTTGTGGGAGACTCTCTTCTTTAATTTGCGAAGTTGTATATTTCCTCAAAGCAGCTTGTTTCTTATGAGCAGGAAATATTTAGCGAGAAGTAATAAATCATATCACAGGGACTACGCACACAACCAGGGTCAAGAGAATTAAACCATATCTTAGCATCACCCTTTAATGAGAACGGAAATATTTTGAGTATATAAAAGTAGCGATCTCTCATCATTAGTAAGCAGTGGCTATATCATTCAACTTAGTAAGATGTGCCACAACAGTTTCAGATTCATAGCCATAAAAAGGATCAGATTCGACCAAAGTAATTATATCTGGATCAATAGAAAATTCATAATCCTTATCAGGAACACATATAGGTGAAGTAGCAAAAGCAGGGTCAGGTTTCATTCTGTCTCTAAGAGAATCTTTGTTCCATTTAACTAGCAGCCTCTTAAGTTCGTATCTATCCTGGCAGGAAAAAATAGTTGCAGAAGATTCCATATCAAAAACATAACCCTCAGGAATAACAGGCATATTTTCATCATCACTTTCATCATCGTATTCAGATTCAATAATTTCTTTCTCTCCAGCCCTAGCAATTTGTTCATCTAGAAATTCACCCAGGGGCACAGTAGTATCAAGCATAGAAGTAGTTTCATCATAAGTATCATGCATAGCAGAAGTGGCATCATCAATAACATGCGACATATCGAGCGAATAGCGAAGCGAGGTTTAGGTGTCGCTAGCTTACTCATAACAGAAGGTGAATCAAGTGTAGAGCTAGATGGCAGTTCCTTACCTCCCCTCGTAGTTGAGGGATAAATTTTTGTCTTAGCGTGTTTCAAGTTCTTCATAGTGTCTAGCAGATATAAATCCCAAGTGACTCAAAGAATAGAGCTATGCTCCCCGGCAATGGCGCAAGAAAAAGGTCTTGATAACCCACAAGTATAGGGGATCGCAACAGTTTTCGAGGGTAGAGTATTCAACCCAAATTTATTGATTCGACACAAGGGGAGCCAAAGAATATTCTCAAGTATTAGCAGTTGAGTTGTCAATTCAACCACACCTGGAAACTTAGTATCTGCAACAAAGTGTTTAGTAGCAAAGTAATATGATAGTGGTGGTAACGGTAACAAAAGTAAAGGCAGCAAAGGTAATGTTTTTGGTATTTTGTAGTGATTGTAACAGTAACAACAGGAAAGTAAATAAGCGAGAACCAATATATGGAAAGCTTGTAGGCACCGGATCAGTGATGGATAATTATGTCGGATGCGGTTCGTCATGTAACAGTCTAACATAGGGTGACACAGAACTAGCTCCAATTCATCAATGTAATGTAGGCATGTATTCCGAATATAGTCATACGTGCTTATGGAAAAGAACTTGCATGACATCTTTTGTCCTACCCTCCCGTGGCAGCGGGGTCCTATTGGAAACTAAGGGATATTAAGGCCTCCTTTTAATAGAGAACCGGAAAAAAAGCATTAGCACATAGTGAATACATGAACTCCTCAAACTATGGTCATCACCGAGAAGTATCCCGATTATTGTCACTCCGGGGTTGTTGGATCATAACACATAATAGGTGACTATAGACTTGCAAGATAGGATCAAGAACTCACATATATTCATGAAAACATAATAGGTTCAGATCTGAAATCATGGCACTCGGGCCTAGTGACAAGCATTAAGCATAGCAAAGTCATAGCAACATCAATCTCAGAACATAGTGGATACTAGGGATCAAACCCTAACAAAACAAACTCGGTTACATGATAAATCTCATCCAACCCATCACCGTCAAGCAAGCCTACGATGGAATTACTTACGCACGGCGGTGAGCATCATGAAATTGGTGATGGAGGATGGTTGATGATGACGACGGTGACGAATCCCCCTCTCCGGAGCCCCGAACGGACTCCAGATCAGCCCTCCCGAGAGGTTTTAGGGCTTCGCGGCGGCTCCTTATCGTAAAACGCGATGATTTCTTCTCCCTGATTTTTTTCTCCCTGAAAGCCAATATATAGAGTTGGAGTTGGCGTTGGAAGGTGTCCAGAGGGCCCACGAGGTAGGGGGCGCGCCCCCCACCCTCGTGGACAGGGTGTGGGCCCCCTGGTCTTCATCTTTGGCGAGGATTTTTATTTTTATTTTTTATAAGACATCCCGTGGAGTTTCAGGTCATTCCGAGAACTTTTGTTTTCTGCACATAAAACAACATCATGGCAATTCTGCTGAAAACAGCGTCAGTCCGGGTTAGTTCCATTCAAATCATACAAGTTAGAGTCGAAAACAAGGGCAAAAGTGTTTGGAAAAGTAGATACGATGGAGACGTATCACCAGTGCCCAGTGCCAGTTCCTGTTTGTTGCATGTTTTATGTTTCGTAGAAACCCCATATCAAACGGAATCCAAATGGGATAAAAACGGATGGAGAATATTTTGGAATATTTAGAAAATATGGGAAGAAGAATCAACGTGAGACGGTGCCCGAGGGGGCACGAGGCAGGGGGCGCGCCCCACCCTCCTGGGCCCCCCATAAGGCAGTTGCTGCTCTACTTTGGCCGCAAGAAAGCTAATTTTTGGAGAAAATTCTGGGCGAAGATTTCAATCCAATCGGAGTTACGGATCTCCATATATATACGAAACGGTGAAAGGGCAGAAGGGGGGGGGGGGATGCAGAAACAGAGAGAGACAGAGAGACAGATCCAATCTCGGAGGGGCTCTCGCCCCTCCCATGCCATGGAGGCCAAGGACCAGATGGGAAACCCTTCTCCCATCTAGGGAGGAGGTCAAGGAAGAAGAAGAAGGGGGCCTGAGGGAGTCCTGGATTAGGGGGTGTCCGGATAGCTGGACTATGACCTTTGGCCGGACTCCTGGACTATGAAGATACAAGATTGAAGACTTCGTCCCGTGTCCGGATGGGACTTTCCTTGGCGTGGAAGGCAAGCTTGGCGATACGGATATGTAGATCTCCTACCATTGTAACCGACTGTGTAACCCTAACCATATTCGGTGCCTATATAAACCGGAGGGTTTTAGTCCGTGAGACGAACAACAATCATACCATAGGCTAGCTTCTAGGGTTTAGCCTCTCGATCTCGTGGTAGATCTACTCTTGTACTACCCATATCATCAATATTAATCAAGCGGGAGTAGGGTTTTAACTCCATCGAGAGGGCCCGAACCTGGGTAAAAACATCGTGTCCCTTGTCTCCTATTACCATCCGCCTAGACGCGCAGTTCGGGACCCCTACCGAGATCCGCGGTTTTGACACCGACATTGGTGCTTTCATTGAGAGTTCCTCTGTCGCCGTCATCTTTAGGCCCGATGGCTCCTCCGATCATCAACAATGACGCGCTCGAGGTGAGACTTTTCTCCCGGACAGATCTTCAGATTTGGCGGCTTTGCGCTGCGGCCAATTCACTTGGCCATCCGGAGAAGATTGAAAGCTACGCCCTGGCCATCATGTCGATTTGGAAGTTTGAACTAAGCGGGCGACATCCGCGGAGACTTGATCTTCGACGAGTTCGAGCCACAGCCAAGCGCACCGCCTTTATCACGAGGGCATGATCTAGCTCTGCCGCCGAACAGTGTCCTGGAGGCCGCACCAGAGTCCGCTCCGACATTTAGCGCGGAGCCGGCCGCGCCGATCGAGGATGGGTGGCTGGACACCGCCTCGGGGGCTGCGATCTCTACGACGATTGAGCCGTACACCTACCCCGTCCTTTGCGGAGCCCGTGACTCAAGGTGCGGACTCCGAGCCTTCGCCCACCGCCAATCGAATCCGATTGGGCGCCGATCATAAATTCATCGCCACGGACATCTTTCATCACTTGCCCTTTGGCGACATTCTGAATTCACTATAGTCTCTCGGTTTATCAGGAGAGCCCTGGCCGGATTATGGTCAGGAAGGTTGGGATGCGGACGACGAAGAAAAACAAAGCCCACCCACCACCCACTTCGTAGCCACTGTCGATGATTTAACCGACATGCTCGACTTCGACTCCGTAGACATCGAGAGCATGGACGACGATGCAGGAGACGACCAAGAACCAGCGCCCACAGGGCACTGGAAGGCCACCTCGTCATACAACATATACATGGTGGACATCCCAAAAGATGGGAATGGCGGCGGAACAGCGGAGGATGACCCTCCAAGAAACAACCTAAGCGCCCGGCGTCGGTGGCGCCGCTCTAAATCCCGCCACAGCAAAAACGGTGATTCCGGCACGGGAGACAATAACACCCCAGACAGCGCCGAAGACAACCCCCTCCAGCAAGATTTAGCGCAGGAGGATGGAGAAGCCAGCCCTCATGAGAGAGCGGCAGAAAAAGAGGTAGAGGACGATAATTACATGCCTCCCTCCGAAGATGAGGCAAGCCTCGATGATTTAATTAAATGTCGTGCCCGAGGATCCCGTCGAACAAGAGCGTTTCAAACGCAGGCTCATGGCCACGGCAAGCAGCCTCAAGAAAAGCAGCAACAGCTTAGAGCTGACCAAGACTTGCTAGGCAGCGGATGGACTATAGTCCTTACGGCCGAAGAGTATGAACTCGAGCGCCCCTCCAAGAGCTACCCAAGATGCAGGCTGCTACCCCAATTAGAGGAGGAAGCACCCAAACCTACATCACCAGCACATGATATGGCCGACCGGCCACCTCGTGGCCGCGACAGAGAGGCCTCTCGGCCCTCAACTCAAGCCGCACCCCGTCGCCGCTCAAAAAATACAAAGGCGGCGGAAATGCGCTGACTGCGAGATATATTGGAGGACAAGGAAAGGCAAACAAGATCGATCTACGGATCGGCGTGGGCGCCCGACACGTGACAATAACAAATCACGCCGGATATGGCAACTCCGCCGGGCGAACCTGATGACAAAGCTCATTTGAGCTGCGCGGATACAGCCCCAATACAGAGGCGCCAAGACACCCACTATGCTTCATGATGAAGTGATGGATCATCAAATCTCGAGGGTTTCAAACCCGTAAACATTGAATCATACGATGGCACAACAGATCCTGCGGTTTGGATTGAGGACTATCTCCTTCACATCCACATGGCCCGCGGTGATGATCTACACGCCATCAAATACCTCCCACTCAAGCTTAAAGGACCAGCCCGGCATTGGCTTAATAGCTTGCCAGCAGAGTCAATTGGTTGTTGGGAGGACCTGGAAGCCGCATCCTCGACAATTTCCAGGGCACATATGTGCGACCACCAGACGCCGATGACCTAAGCCACATAATTTAGCAGCCAGAGGAATCGGTCAAACAATTCTGGACATGGTTCCTAACCAAGAAAAATCAAATCGTCGATTGTCCGGATGTCGAGGCCCTTGCAGCCTCCAAACACATCTGCGACGAGTGGCTTGCCCGGCACCTAGGACAGGAAAAGCCAAAATCCATGGCAGCCCTCACAACACTCATGACCCGCTTTTGCGCGGGAGAGGACAGCTGGCTAGCTCGTAGTAACAATATGACCAAGAACCCTGGTAATTCGGATACCAAGGACAGCAATGGCAGGTCGTCGCATAACAAACACAAGCGCCCGCATTAACGGCGATAATCTGAGGATATGGCGCCAATGCCGGATTCGAGAGGCTCTAAACCAGTCGTGGAAAAAGCCATTTAAAAGAAATACTCCTGCCCGTCCAATTTGGACCGAATACTTTCGATCGCTCGTGCGGATACATGGCACTTCGAAAAGTTACCAATCACACCAACATGGATTGTTGGGTGTTCAAGCAGGCAGGCAAGTGAAATGCCGAAAGCAATGAGAAGGGGTTGCATAGTGATGACGAGGAGGAGCCCCGGCCGCCGAGCAATAGAGGACAGAAGGGCTTCCCCCCACAAGTGCGGACGGTGAACATGATATACGCAACCCACATACCCAAAAGGGAGCGGAAGCGTGCACTAAGGGACGTATATGCGATGGAGCCAGTCGCCCCAAAGTTCAACCCGTGGTCTTCCTGCCCGATCACTTTTGACCGAAGGGACCACCCCACTAGCATCCGCCATGACGGATTCGCCGCATTGGTTCTAGACCCAATCATTGACGGATTTCATCTCACTAGAGTCCTAATGGACGGCGGCAGCAGCCTGAACCTGCTTTATCAGGACACAGTGCGCAAAATGGGCATAAACCCATCAAGGATTAAACCCACGAAGACGACCTTCAAAGGCGTCATACCAGGTGTAGAGGCCAACTGTAAAGGCTCCGTTACACTTGAAGTGGTCTTCGGATCCCCGGATAACTTCCGGAGCGAGGAGTTAATCTTCGACATAGTCCCGTTCCGCAGCGGCTATCATGCCTTTGCTCGGACTAACCGCATTGCAAAGTTCAATGCGGTGCCGCACTACGCATATCTCAAGCTCAAGATGCCAGGCCCTCGAGGAGTCATTACGGTGAATGGAAACACCGAACGCTCTCTCCGGACGGAGGAGCATATAGCGGCCCTCGCGGCGGAAGTACAAAGCAACCCCTTAAGGAAATTCTCGAGTCCGGCTATTAAACGTCCGGACACCGTCGAGCGCGCCCGGAGTAACCTACAACAAGACCGCCTGGCACGTTCCGAGCACGCATAGCAATGCGGCCCAAGCCCCAGCCCTCGCGAAATTGTGAAACCAATACTACGCATACATAATTACGCTCTGGAAATACCCTGGGCATAGGGGAAGGGGCACGACCACGACATGCCCAGAATGCGGCTCAACCACACTAGGGGCTCCCGATTGTGTCATTCTTTTTTTCTTCCTCTTTTTACTTTCAGGACTCCGTTCTCACGAAGCCCTGTCCGGCATTAGAATCGCCGAACACACGATGCAACAGCCAGGGAAGCGGCTACGTCGAGTGTCAGGTGGTCTCTATTACGAGCAATATATCTGTTTTACACACCATCCCGCTGCTTACCCACGGAGGGAGACATGGTAAGAAGTCCCGTCCCTTGCTTATCGCACTATTTGTATCGTTACGCTCTTCGCAGCCCTTTTGAATAAACAATATATAGCTTCGCCTATTATAGATTTCCTTTTTATATATATGTTCATTTATGACATTGTGCAACCGTACACTTTAGTGCAGGCAATACACCGAGGGCTTACGTGCCCCATAACATGGTGTTATAAGTCCGAACACTTTCACAAGTGCGGCGCCCGAACTTATAGCATTATATGCATCGGCTCCGAATCATGTCTTGGGTCAATAGTTGGGTTCGCCCGGCTCCCATGTTTTGGTACCTTACGTTCCGTTATATCGGCTAAGGTAGCATTGGGAGAACCACTGCGATTGTGCCCCGGTTGAGCTGGGTTAAGCACCTCAGTGGAGAAAGCTAAAACTGACTGTCATGATAGGGCGAGAGCCGGTCGCTGTTCGAGAGGTTTTCGAGTCCCTAAAGACTTATGCCGCTTAGAGCGAGGAGTCGGCATGGTCCGACCTAGGCGTGGATAGCGCCCCGAACTCGGTCTTCCGAATACCAGGGGCTTCATGAAATTTAAAATTATAGAGTTCTATGGCTAAGTGAGAGTGTTCAAGCATTATAGTCCGGTTGCCTTGTTCGTTGCGTTGAGCGCCTCCCTCGAAGGACCCAAGAATGGGAACAAGAGCGCTCAAGTTCATCCCGAACACACCAGCACTCGTGGCATGGGGGACTGAAGCCGACGACTCGCTATCTCTCAAATTTAATACACGACCGCACAAAAGGTAATATTTTAAATTCAAAAGTGTTACTTAGCGCATATGAACAAGTTTTCAGCGTACAGGATAACAAATGCGAGTCTACTCAAAAATTATATCTTTGGAGCATTCATCCGCTTATAAGGCGAGGCACCCTTCAGACGCCCTCATAATACATTTCAGGCTTGCGATGCTCCTTCTTGGTGGTGGTCCGTCCTTCACAAGCTTCTCGGCGTCCATCTTGCCCAGTGCACCTTAGCAAGGGCAAGGGCCCTACACGCACCTTCGATGCGCGGAGCGCTTGATGACTTCAACCCATGGACAAAGGCGTCCACCGGCCGCCTCACCACCTCAAGTAGCTCCAGGCATGGCTTCATTAGGCCACATCAGAACTATGAGGCCCTTCATGGCCTGTTCGGCCACCTTATGGAGCTCGACCAGCTGCTTCAACTGGTCGCTTAAGGGCACCGGGTGTCCGGCCTCAGCATACTGAGACCAGAACACCTTCTCCGTCGAGCTTCCCTCCTCGGCTTTGTAGAATGCGGCAGCATCAGCCACACTGCGGGGCAGATCTGTGAATGCTCCTGGAGAGCTCCGGATTCGGGTAAGTAACAGATAATTCACTTTCACATGCTTGCTTTGCATATAGAATGCCTTAACCGCCGCTATCTTCTTCATCGCCTCAATCTCCTGGAGGGCTTTTTGGGCTTCGGCCTTAGCAGCCTTGGCGCTCTCAAGGGCCGCGGCGAGCTCGGACTCCCGAGTCTTTGAGTCACGCTCCAAACTCTCGTGTTTTTCCACGGGAGCTTGGAGCTCTCGCACCTCCGGCACCCGCACCTCCTGCTTCTCTCGCTCGGTGTGCTCCGCGGCCGCATTGCTTTCGGCCTTGGACACCGCTTCCTTCAGGGTCGCCACCTCGTCCGTGGCCCCTGCAATATTCATGTTATTCCTGTCATTTTTTGCAAACACATCTTTTAAATATTCCCATAAGTTATTACTTGCCTTCTTTATCCTCGAGCTGCTTTTTGGCAAGTCCGAGCTCGTTCTCGGACTGCTCGAGGCTCGCTTCAATGCACCAACCTCCATGATCGGTCTGGGCAGAGGTCGGCAGCAGCCTGCATTCCCATATTGACATACTTATGTTAGACTCCTGCGTATATCTTTTTAGATCCTCACCGGGCTTTTTCTTTCCTAACACCAAACTGGGCATCAGGGCAACTGTCTATGCGGTAATATTTTTATATCTTAAATACATACCTCAAAGCCTGTTAGAAGGTGGCACATGACAGTCAGCCCGCTCTTGGCGGATCGAACTTCTGGATCACCGCACTCATAACAAAGGCGGTGCTCCTCGCTGATGGAAGCTTCGTTAAGCGCCTCCATCAAATCATCCGTGCCTCCGGTTGGGCGGAGGTCACCGGCGTCGCGATCTTGCCCTTCTTATGAAGGGGTCGCTGTCGGACTCCGGAACCACCGGTTCGAGACGGAGTCCGACATGAGGCGGACTTGAAGCCCTTTGGGGTTTTATCCCCTTTGAGCCGGATTCGGGAGGTCGCCTTTGCGGCGCCTCCATAGCCACCTCCTCTGGCTGGGCCCTTTTGGGACTCCACCCCGGCGTCATCCGCGGCGGGAGGAGACGAGGCGGTCGGAAGTGAGATGCTATTCACCTCCGACGAATCCAGGGAGCCGTTCGACGAATCGTCGAGCCCATCCTTGGGCGGGCTGCATGGTTATATCCGGCATTATAAGATGTTGTGCGACAAATGAAACGCCATGAGTTATTATGGTGTCCGGACACTTACGATTTTGCCAGGGGCTTGGTCCTTGGAGCCCACCCCTCTTCGCCGTCGTTGGCATTGGCGGTGTAGTCCGGAGGAAGGGTCCTTCCCTTCTTGTACCCTTCGGCCTCCCTAGTTGCGGCGACCTTCCTTTTCTTCTCTCCCCCCACTGGGGGAGAGGCCTCTTTTTACTCCTCCTCGTCTTCGCGGGAGGAGTCCGCCTCGGCGTCATCGGACGATGAGTCCGACACCACCTGGTGCCGGGAACTCCGTCGAGTCCCCGTGGCCTTCTTCTTGGCCTTCTTTTCTGGCACCACGTGAGGTGCCGGAACCAGCAGCCCCGTCAATCGGGCGTCCGCTGGGTCTTCTGGCAAGGGAACCGGACAGTCGATCTGTCCGGACGTCTTCAGCCAGTCCTATCAAAGGTGAGGGAGTTTTAGATCCCGCATAGAGTCAAAATATGAAAAAAAGAGTCCCGTAAAGGGTAAAATAACTTACCTCGCTAGCTTGATGCTGCGAGCTGAATCCGCGATCTTCGGTAGCGGATGCGGGAGCTTCGGCGCCCTTGAACGGCACCTTCGAGCGTCTTCGACGTAGTGTCGAAGAGCCGGCTCAAGACCGGTCTTGTCGCGGATCAAACTCCCACAAGTTGAAGGCCCATTGCTGGCATGGGAGTATCCGGCAGATGAGCATCACCTGGATTACGTCGACAAGCTTGAGATTCTTGTCCACCAGGTTTCGAACGCAGGTTTGGAGCCCGGCCAGCTCTTCTGAATTACCCCACGTCAGGCACGTCTCTTTCCATGAGGTGAGCCGTGTGGGGAAGCCAGATTGGAACTCGGGGGCCGCCGCCCATTGAGAGTCGCGCGGCTCGGTGATGTAGAACCACCCCGATTGCCACCCCTTTATGGTCTCCACAAAGGAGCCCTCGAGCCATAGGACGTTGGCCATCCTGCCCACCATGGCACCTCCAAGCACTCGGCTGACGGGCCGCCCACTACCTTGGCTTGACATTGAAGGTCTTGACCATAAGCCGAAGTGGGGCTGGATGCAGAGGAAGGCCTCGCACACGATGATAAACACCGAGATGTTGAGGATAAAATTCGGGGCCAGATCGTGGAAATCTAGGCCGTAGTAGAACATGAGCCCCCGGACGAATGGGTGAAGTGGAAACCCTAGTCCGCGGAGGAAGTGGGGGAGGAACACCACCCTATCATGGGGCCTGGGGGTAGGGCTGGAATTCGAGCCGAGTCGAGCCAGCTTGGCTCGACTCGCTAGAGCTCGTTTCGTTAACGATCTAGCTCGACTCGACTCGTTATTATAACGAGCTCAAATCCAAGATTGGCTCGACTCGTATAACTCGCGAGCTGGCTCGTTTAGCTTGTTAAGCTCGTTAACGATATGAACATAAAACCCTCAAATATTATAAAAATGATTATGTATATATTAAACATATATATATATCACTAACAATAGTAATTTCCTTGTAACGCATGAGTCTCCTAGGCGGTTGGGCCTTCAATGGCTAGCCCTTGTGTTGTGCGCCTAGGACATAGGGTGTTGAGTGGCTGATTTTGTCTCTATTGGGAGTGGCTGATCTTTTGTACCGAGCCTAACGAGTTACACGAGTACTCGTGAGATTGGCTCGTTTAGCTTGGTCTATAAACGATCTTAAACTAAAGCTTGGATCGACTCGTTATTCTTCGAGTTCGATTCAATTCGAGCCGAGTCACGAGCTACTCGTTTAGCTCACGAGCCTCGAGCTTTTTTTCCAGCCCTACCTGGGGGTGGGGATGAGCTGCCCCTCGTTGGGCAGCCTATGCGCTATGTCACCGGACAAGTATCCGGCCTTCCGCAGCTTTTTGATGTGCCCCTCCGTGACGGAGGAGGCCATCCACTTGCCTCCCGCTCCGGACATAGTTGAAGAAGGTTGAGGTGGGATGTGCGGACTTGGGCGCTGGAGCTTGAGTCTTGTGAAATGGATAAGCAAAGGGGGAATAAGGCGTGTGTGAAAAAGCGGATCCATATCCCCTTATATGGACGGACAAAGCTATGCATCCCCACCGGCCTGATAAAACTCGCTTATCTCCCAAGCGCCGTAATCAATGGCGCGGTTGGGTTACCCACGCCCGTATTGATGAGAATCCCGGAATAAGGGTACACGATCTCTGCTTTGACAAGACGTGCCAAGTAAACCGCCTCGCTAAACGCGCTGAGGTGGGACAGTGAAAACGATTCGAATAAAGGCTTGGTCGTGGTGTGATGTCACACTGCGGAATACGTCAGCAGATTGAACTTGTGTAAATGTTATTCTCTCTACGGTGGTATGTGGAACTTATTTTGCAGAGCCGGACACTATCCTTGTGTTCAAAATCTTCTATGAAGTATTCGGAGGAGGAACCCGCCTTGCAATGCCGAAGACAATATGCGCCCGGACCCGTCGTCATTGAAGCCTGGTTCGAGAGACTCCGAGGAGTCCTGGATTAGGGGTGTCCGGATAGCGGACTATGACCTTTGGCCGGACTCCTGGACTATGAAGATACAAGATTGAAGACTTCGTCCCGTGTCCGGATGGGACTTTCCTTGGCGTGGAAGGCAAGCTTGGCGATACGGGTATGTAGATCTCCTACCATTATAACCGGCTCTGTGTAACCCTAACCCTATTCGGTGCCTATATAAACCGGAGGGTTTTAGTCCGTAGGACGAAGAACAATCATACCATAGGCTAGCTTCTAGGGTTTAGCCTCTCTGATCTCGTGGTAGACCTACTCTTGTACTACACATATCATCAATATTAATCAAGCAGGAGTAGGGTTTTACCTCCATCGAGAGGGCCCGAACCTGGGTAAAAACATCGTGTCCCTTGTCTCCTGTTACCATCCGCCTAGACGCACAGTTCGGGACCCCCTACCTGAGATCCGCCGGTTTTGACACCGACAGGGCCCCTCTCCCCATCTCTTCCGGTGGCGCTGGAACGCTGCCGTGGCCACCATCATCATCACCGCGATCTTCACCAACACTTCCGCCATCTTCACCAACATCTCCATCACCTTCCCCCCTCTATCTAGAGCGGTCCACTCTCCCGCAACTCGCTGTACCCTCTACTTGAACATGGTTCTTTATGCTTCATATTATTATACAATGATGTGTTATCCTATGATGTCTGAGTAGATTTTGGTTGTCCTATCGGCGGTTGATGAATTGCTATGATTGATTTAATTTGCTTGTGGTTATGTTGCTGTCCTTTGGTGCCCATCATATGAGTGCGCGCGTGGATCACACCATAGGGTTAGTTGTATGTTGATAGGACTATGTCTTTGGAGGGCAAGAGTGATGAAGCTTCTACCTAGCATAGAAATTGATGCATCTGGGATCGAAGGGGGACCAATATATCTTAATGCTATGGTTGGGTTTTACCTTAATGAGCGTTAGTAGTTGCAGATGCTTGCTAATAGTTCCAATCATAAGTCCATAGAATTCCAAGTCGGGGATGACATGCTAGCGATGGCCTCTCCCACATAAAACTTGCTATCGGTCTAGTAACGTAGTCAATTGCTTAGGGACAATTTCGCAACTCCTACCACCACTTTTCCACACTCGCTATATTTACTTTATTGTGTCTTTACTTAAACATACCCTACTTTTTATTTACATGCTCTTTATTACCTAGCAAACCTATCTAAAACACCTACAAAGTACTTCTAGTTTACTTGTTCTAGGTAAAGCGAACGTTAAGCATGCGTAGAGTTGTATCGGTGGTCGATAGAACTTGAGGGAATATTTGTTCTACCTTTAGCTCCTTATTGGGTTCGACACTCTCTCTTATCGAAAGAGGCTACAATTGATCCCCTATACTTGTGGGTTATCAATACCTTTTTCTGGCGCCGTTGTCGGGGAGTTATAGCATGGGGTGAATATTCTCGTGTGTGCTTGTTTGCTTTATCACTAAGTAATTTTTATTTGCTGTTCTTAGTTGTTTTCTATCTTTAGTTATGGGTAGGAGATGCAAAATACCAAAAAAATTAGTTGTACCTACTGAACCAATGGTTGAAGAACCACTCAAAATCTATCACACTCCTGAAGCTTTTTACTTCGATCATCTTCGATCCCTTTGTGCTCGTGCTGAAACCCCAACCAGCTTAGTTGAGGGCAAATCCTTAGATGAGCATGCTTGTTATGTGCGACACCGTATATCTGAACAAGGGAAATGTTTACTGGATCAAATTCATCGTTTGCAATGCTATGCTTGGAATTTATGTGAAATATATGATGTTACTTGTTGTTTTGAAAACCCTAAGAAACACCTTCCCTACCAATGTGAGTTTATTGATAATGGAATCGTATCTTCGTATGATAAGGGTGTTTATAATTACTATGATGTTCAACAAATTGAATAATTTGTTGCTTTTAAGGGTGCTTATGAAATTGCTTCTTTAATTGAAACGTATGATGCTACTCTTTACAAATGTGAAAATTTTGCCATACTTGAATATTGTTATGATAATTATGCTTCTAATGCCTATGTTAAACCATATATTGAGGACTCCTCCGCTGTCCAAGAAGAGACTAATATTTTGCAGGAGTCTATGGAAGAAGGAATTGATGAAACTGTGAGCTCATTGGATGAAAAAGATGATGAGGAGAGCGAAGAACAAAAGGAGGAAGAGCGGATTAGCTACTTGTGCCCACCTTCTAATGAGAGTAACCCTCCAACTCATACATTGTTTAATTTCCCTTCGTGCTTACCGAAGGATGATTGCTATGATGATTGTTATGATCCCGTTGATTCTCTTGAAATATCCCTTTTTGATGATGCTTGCTATGCTTGTGGCCAAGATGCCAATATGAATTATGCTTATGGAGATGATCTTTCTATAGTTCCTTATGTTAAACATGAAATTGTTGCTATTGCACCCACGCATGATAGTCCTATTATCTTTTTGAATTCTTCTGATTATACTATATCAGAGAAATTTGCCCTTATAAGGATTATATTGATGGGTTGCCTTTTACCGTTGCACATGATGATTTTGATAGATATAATATGCATGTGCTTGCTTCTCCTACTTGCAGTTATTATGAGAGAGGAACTATATCTCCACCTCTCTATGTTTCCCACACGATAAGATTGCAAGAAACTGCTTATGCTATGTATTGGCCTTTACTTGATGTGCATGAATTGTTCTTGTATGACATGCCGATGCATAGGAAGAGAGTTAGACTTCGTCATTACTTGATATATGTTGCTTTGTGCTCACTACTAAATTCTAAATCATTGTTAATTAAAATTGGCTTTGATATACCTTGGGATCCGGGTGGATCCATTACTTGAGCACTATATGCCTAGCTTAATGGTTTTAAAGAAAGCGCTGCCAGGGAGACAACCCGGAAGTTTTAGAGAGTCATTTATTTATGTTGAGTGCTTTCATATAGTTTAAAAACAAAAAAATAAAGAGGGGAACCCAAAACTTTTCAAAAGGAAAAGTGAAAGTGAGATAGACGAGCATTGTGAAAGTGGGGGACGTCCTTGAAGTTTGTTCATGCCCATGGAAACTTTGTGAATCTTAATTACAGAAACTTTTCAACAAAAATAATTGTCCCCTTGTACAATTCCATTGTATTATAAACATAATGTGCCAAGGTTTGCCTTTAGGATGTTTACAATGCTTGTTGGTTTGTGCGGTGCAGGACCGAAACTTTGGCTGTAGTGCGCGATTTTACATTTTTTACTGGAACATCAAATGGTTCTGATTCTTTTTGCAATATATTTATATACAAATTTTTTATTTTTACTAATTTTGGCATAATTTTTCAAGTACCAGAAGTATGGTTAATTTTCATATTATTACATATTGTTCTGTTTTAGACAGATTATGTTTTTGATGCATAGGTTGCTTGTTTTGATGAAACTATCGATTTATATCAGTGGATTAGGCCATGAAAAAGTTATATTACAGTAGCTACAATGCCAAAACAAAATATGAATTGGTTTGCAACAGTACTTAGAGTGGTGATTTGCTTTATTATACTAACGGATCTTACCGAGTTTTCTGTTGAAGTTTTGTGTGGATGAAGTGTTCGATGATCGAGAAGGTCTCGATGTGAGAAGAAGGAAGAGAGGCAAGAGATCAAGCTTGGGGATGCCCGAGGCACCCCAAGTAAATATTCAAGGAGACTCAAGCGTCTAAGCTTGGGGATGTCCCCGAAGGCATCCCATCTTTCTTCAACAAATATCGGTATGTTTTCGGATTTGTTTCGTTCATATGATATGTGCAAATCTTGGAGCGTCTTTTGCATTTAGTTTTCACTTCTATTTTATGCACCATGCTGGTATGATATAGTCCTTGGTTGATTTATAGAATGCTCATTGCACTTCACTTAGATCTTTTGAGTATGGCTTTATAGAATGCTTCGTGTGCTTCACTTATATCATTTGAAGTTTGGATTGCCTGTTTCTCTTCACATAGAAAACCGCCATTTGTAGAATGCTCTTTTGCTTCACTTATATTTGTTAGAGCGTGGGCATATCTTTTGTAGAAAGAACTAAACTCTCTTTCTTCACTTATATCTATTTAGAGATGATAGCGAGGAACCGGTCATTCACATGGTTAGTCATAAAATCCTACATAAAACTTGTAGATCGCATAATATGATATGTTTGATTCCTTGCAATAGTTTTGCGATATAAAGATGTTGATATTAGAGTCATGCTAGTGGGTAGTTGTGGATTAGTAGAAATACTTGTGTTGAAGTTTGTGATTCCCGTAGCATGCACGTATGGTGAACCGTTATGTGATGAAGTCGGATCATGATTTATTTATTGATTGTCTTCCTTATGAGTGGCGGTCGGGGACGAGCGATGGTCTTTTCCTACCAATCTATCCCCCTAGGAGCATGCGCATAGTACTTTGTTTCGATGACTAATAGATTTTTGCAATAAGTATGTGAGTTCCTTATGACTAATGCTGAGTCCATGGATTATACGCACTCTCACCCTTCCATCACTGCTAGCCTCTTTGGTACCGTGCATTGCCCTTTCTCACCTCGAGAGTTGGTGCAAACTTTGCCGGTGCATCCAAACCCCGTGATATGATATGCTCTATCACACATAAGCCTTATTATATCTTCCTCAAAACAGCCACCATACCTACCTATTATGGCATTTCCATAGCCATTCCAAGATATATTGCCATGCAACTTCCATCATCATCATATACATGACTTGAGCATTCATTGTCATATTGCTTTGCATGATCGTAAGATAGCTAGCATGATGTTTTCATCGCTTGTCCGGTTTTTGATGTCATTGCTACACTAGATCATTGCACATCCTGGTACACCGCCAGAGGCATTCATATAGAGTCATATCTTTGTTCTAGATATCAAGTTGTAATATTGAGTTGTAAGTAAATAAAAGTGTGATGATCATCATTATTAGAGCATTGCCCCAGTGAAGAAAGGATGATGGAGACTATGATTCCCCCACAAGTCGGGATGAGACTCCGGACTTTATCAAAAAAATAAAAGAGGCCAAAGAAGCCCAAATAAAAAAAGAGGCCAAAGAAGCCCACCAAAAAATTAAAAAATTAAAAATAAAATAAAAAGGGGAGAGAAAAGAGAGAAGGGGCAATGTTACTATCCTTTTACCACACTTGTGCTTCAGAGTAGCACCATGTTCTTCATATAAAGAGTCTCTTGAGTTACCACTTTCATATATTAGTGGGAATTTTCATTATAGAACTTGGCTTGAATATTCCGATGATGGGCTTCCTCAAATGCATGAGGTCTTCATGAGCAAGCAAGTTGGATGCACACCCACTTAGTTTCAGTTGGAGCTTTCATACACTTATAGCTCTAGTGCATCTGTTGCATGGCAATCCCTACTCCTCGCATTGACATCAATTGATGGGCATATCCATAGCCCGTTAATTAGCCACGTCGATGTGAGACTTTCTCCCTTTTTTGTCTTGTCCACACAACCTCCACCATCATATTCTATTCCACCTATAGTGCTATGTCCATGGCTCACGCTCATGTATTGCGTGAAAGTTGAAAAGGTTTGAGAATGTCAAAAATATGAAACAATTGCTTGGCTTGTCATCGGCGTTGTGCATGATTTGAATATTTGTGTGGTGAAGATGGAGCATAGCCAGACCATATGATTTTGTAGGGATAACTTTCTTTGGCCATGTTATTTTGAAAAGACATAATTGCTTTATTAGTATGCTTGAAGTATTATTGTCTTAATGTCAAATGATAGACTATTGCTTTGAATCACTCGTGTCTTAATATTCATGCCATGATTATATACATGATCAAGATTATGCTAGGTAGCATTCCACGTCAAAAATTATCTTTTTACCATTTACCTACTCGAGTACGAGTAGGAATTAAGCTTGGGGATGCTGATACGCCTCCGTCGTATCTATAATTTTTTATCGTTCCATGCCAATATTATACAACTTTCATATACTTTTGGCAACTTTTTATACTATTTTTGGGACTAACATATTGATCCAGTGCCCAGTGCCAGTTCCTGTTTGTTGCATGTTTTATGTTTCGCAGAAACCTCATATCAAACGGAATCCAAACAGGATAAAAACGGACGGAGAATATTTTTGGAATATTTGGAAAATATGGGAAGAAGAATCAACGCGAGACGGTGCCCGAGGGGGGCACGAGGCAGGGGGCATGCACCACCCCCCTGGGCGCGCCCCTGACCCTCGTGGGGCCCCCGTAAGGCGGTTGCTGCTCTACTTTGGCCGCAAGAAAGCTAATTTTCGGAGGCCCCTCTCCCCCTCTCTTCGGGTGGCGCCGGAACGCTGTTGTGGCCACCATCATCATCACCGCGATCTTCACCAACACCTCTGCCATCTTCACTAACATCTCCATCACCTTCCCCCCTCTATCTACAGTGGTCCAGTGTCCCGCAACCCGCTGTACCCTCTACTTGAACATGGTGCTTTATTCTTCATATTATTATACAATGATGTGTTGCCATCCTATGATGTCTGAGTAGATTTTCGTTGTCCTATCGGCGGTTGATGAATTGCTATGACTGATTTAATTTGCTTGTGGTTATGTTGCTATCCTTTGGTGCCCATCATATGAGCGCGCACGTGGATCACGCCATAGGGTTAGTTGTATGTTGATAGGACTATGTATTGGAGGGCAAGAGTGTGAGCTTCTACCTAGCATAGAAATTGATGCATATGGGATTGAAGGGGACCAATATATCTTAATGCTATGGTTGGGTTTTACCTTAATGAACGTTAGTAGTTGCGGATGCTTGCTAATAGTTCCAATCATAAGTGCATAGAATTCCAAGTCAGGGATGATATGCTAGCAGTGGCCTCTCCCACATAAAACTTGCTATCGGTCTAGTAACGTAGTCAATTGCTTAGGGACAATTTCGCAACTCCTACCACCACTTTTCCACACTCGCTATATTTACTTTATTGTGTCTTTACTTAAACAGCCCCTACTTTTTATTTACGCGCTCTTTATTATCTTGCAAACCTATCTAAAAACACCTACAAAGTACTTCTAGTTTCATACTTGTTCTAGGTAAAACGAACGTTAATCATGCATAGAGTTGTATCGGTGGTCGATAGAACTTGAGGGAATATTTGTTCTACCTTTAGCTCCTCGTTGGGTTCGACACTCTCACTTATCGAAAGAGGCTACAATTGATCCCCTATACTTGTGGGTTATCAAGACTCACCAATACTCCTTGGCCAAAAGGCTCCTTCACAGAAACTTCCAACCTATGGCAGCGGGACTGGTTTTACATCACTGAACCCCGTGGTACCAAGTGGGCAGCTACACCTGCGTACCAATCTGGCCCTCTGTTATGGCTTGCATCATGGATTTATAAGGGGCTGGACTGGGGATTAATTGATGAAGTGCAGACGTTGCAAAGCCGCATCCGGAGCCTCGTTGAAAAGGACACCGGCCTTATCAACGTAATCCAAGTAATGCTAGTCCGCCGGGTCCTACCATGCCAGCGACGACCTCTCTGCATGTGGGAGTTCAACCCGGAAGGACCACGAACCCTTCAGCACTTCTTCGGCACGACGCACAGAGGAATGTGGAAATTATACTTCGGGACACGAAAACAGTGGTCGGATACTACAGAGGACATCGACCTTGGCTGCAACCATCCAGATACCTCGGTAAGCACTCGACTCCTGAACACAGCTTAGTTAAATATCTCGTAACAATATACTAAGAAAACCATATTCGGCCAGGGCTGGATAAAGAAGGCGGAGAGAATTAGTTGTTCGGCCCCTCTTCCGAAGACTTCGGTACGTCACGGTGTTAACAAGGATCTTTGGTTCGGCACCATATCAAGTGCCAGCGAAGGAAGACAAGGAGGAGAGCAAGAAGGCCCAGGGTGGCGCCAATTCTAGAGGTACGCCAGACACCTCGTCCGGGGAGATTGGAACTCCCTCTTCCGAAGACAAAAGGGAAGGAGAAACTGACATCCCTTCTCCCCATGGGAAGAAGAGGACCGCCTCTGGAGACTTGAAGATGAAGGCTTCTAAGAGAGGGAAGATATCCCTGTCAGGTGGTTCTGGTTCGGGAGGCAACGTTGTCACATAGTTCCTCCGTAAGGACAAGCCCTTAGCCGAATCGTAAGTGAACAAGGGTGTCTTAAACATATCCCATTCTTTCCTGGTTGCAAGGGCAATATTTAAAATATATGTTTGCAGTCCAGCATGCAGCCTTCCTCGACAGTCCTCCTCCTCGGGGAATCTTCTTCCGGAGATGATGGAAAGTGAGACGCCTCCACAGACCTCCCTGCCCAATAGAGCAGACGACTCCGAGTTGTCGTCCCGGAGGATCTCTCCTGATCAACAAGTGGTGCGAGGGACAATGAAGACTAGGCCCGAAGGTGACACTTCGGCCGTCCAGGGTCCGGGGTGTGCGGCCCCTCCGGGACCAACAATAAAGGCCCCGGACTATCCGATTTACAGCCAGAGACGACTCCAAGGTTGAGTAAATATATTCCTTTGAAGGGAGTCCGTACCCCTACAGCTGCTTCCAGGGATCCGGAGGCGCTGGATACATGGATGGACATGTTGCGACATGTGCCCGTCTCAGAGGAACATCGTACCTTGATGGGTACGGTGGTTGAGAGGATTCTGTCTGCGAAAAGCGGATTGAATGAAGCCTTTACGGGCCTGCTAAGAGTCTTCGAGGTACGTAATGTAATATTTTCAATTGTGCTATAAACGCAAAATGCGCCTGTGTATAGATAGTAGCCCCTGAGACTCTGGTTGGCGTCCAAAGGGAGGCAATCAGAGGATCAAGAAAGAAATGCCCAGGAAATAATCTGATTAATTGGAACACAGGCTATTACATCCCTGGCAACTGCCCAAGCTACAGAGGTTGCAGATCTGAAGCAGAAACTTGATGTGGCGGTGTAGCGACCCGACCTCAGATGGTCAAGTCTCTGTGTCTCAGTGTCATCCCTGGATCAGTAATGCTGACACACACATTACTCGAAGGATTTATAACAGAGTAGCAATCACACACTTATTACATCGAATGTCTCAAAAGAGAACTTATTACAATAATATGGCTTAAGGCCATCTAATGCGATAACATCGGGAGGCTTGGAAGATAAAGTGAGTCCATCAACTCCAGCGGCATAGGCAGCTGAAATTTGCAGCAATGACCTAACAAACCTTACTCCTCGTCTCAAAAGTCTGCAACATAATACGTTGCAGCCCAAGAACGGGTCAGCACATGGAATATGCTGGCAATATAACACAATAGAGCAAGAACAGAATAATGCTATCACTATATGCATATTTGGCTGGTGGAAAGCTCTATGGTTAAAGTTTTGCGAAAAGCCAATTTTTCCCTACAACATACGAATAGATTTTAATTTAACTATCATGGTGGTTGAAACATTCAGAAGGTATAACCCCAACTCAATCCCAATTAAAGTAGTTAACAACCCAACAATATTAATTAAGAGTGATGAGATACATGTGATAACTCAAGTACTAGATACTCAGAATTATTGTACACTCTGCATAGGTTTGCGCACTTTTCCCCACAAGACTCGATCGCCTCCGTTGATTTCTCGCACTACATGGTGTTTAAGAAACGGATGACCGAGACACAGTCTTTCAGAAACATTAACTCTCTACTCCGGGTAGACCATACCAAACCTACAAAACCCACTACCTGCTGATCTACCTCTTCAAGAGCTTCACGTAACTTACTCAACTATGCTAGAGCCCATAGTAGCTTGTGGCTGCACACGGAAGTTTCTAGCATGAATAATCTCGATTCCCTTTGAGCACAGGTGGCGGTCCATAGGAAGATCACACGGGTACCAGGGATTTCCAAAATAAAAGCAGAACAACCTTTGGGTTCCCAGGTGCCTCAATCCACCAGGATGTGTATTATAGTTGCCACCTTAAATTAAACCATTAATTAACAATCTCACATCTGTCATGGATTCACTCAAACCCAACCACGTCTACGAGCATAGCATAGCAATATAAGCAACACGTAGAAGTAACTCCCAAGGGTTTGATAGTAACAGGGCAATAGGTTCTACCTCAACTACTACTTCCCAACCCACAAGATAATGACATCCTAATCATGCAATATTTGAGGATTGAACTAATGCATAAAAACTGGGTATGAAAAGAATATGATCAAAGTGTTACTTGCCTTGCTAACGAACCGTGAATCCTAGAGACTCGTAGTAACACGCTTCGCACTCCGGGAATTCTATCGCAAGCAAACAATAACATACATAAGCAACAAGCAAAGATGCACAAGAAAAACTCAAATAAAAGAGGTTGACCGGAGGGTTCAACTTAAGAACTCTGGTTCACAAAAAGAATCAAACCAAACGGAGCAACGAAACTCAAATGGCGAAAGAAACAAGATCCGTATACTAATCTGAACTAGGGTCAAATTTTACAAAGGCAAAAACTTGTTTGAGTTGATTATTCGGAAAGAGGGTTTCGAGAAGAAACTCTAGGCGCTTGAATCGCCTGATTCCGATAAACGAGCGTAAAGTTAAACTAGATCGAAAATCGGATCAGAAATCACGATCAGAAAAATCACGGAATAAATCCGAGAAAAAGAAAAACGACGAACAGCTTAACGAACGAACGTTCGTTATCTGAACCTAAACGAAGAACGCGTTCGTTAAAACGAACGAATGAGTGAACGCTCGCTAAATAAATAAACCGGAGAAAACCCGATCTATTTAAAAAAAACGAAAACTAGGTTTTCGAAAAAAATATACCGAACGGTTTAAAAAAAACCGGCGGTCTCGGATCCGGCGGATAACTCCGGCGAGGGGTCCGGTGAGGCGGGGCTCCGGTGGGGCGTGGGGTGGCGTGGCGGCGGGGCTTGGCGGCGGCAGGCGGGAGGCGGCGGCGACTCGGCGGCTCGGCTCAGGCTGACTCGGGCGGGTGGTGGTGGTGACGGCGGGGCTTATAAGAGAGGCGGCGACTTGGAGGAGGGGGCAAGGCGCGGAGGCGGAGGTGGAGTCCAACTCGGACTCGGTCCGAGTGGCGGCGGCTCGCGCCTTGAGGCGGCGGCAGTGGCGACTGGCTCGGTGGGCCCTAGGCCGGTCGAGTGAGGATTTTTAAAAAAATAGTTCCGCCGACAGAAAAACTCCTATAAAATAAAATAAAAATCTAAAAATGCCAAAACAAATTTTCACCGTCTAAATGAAATATTTAGAACGAGATGAACATTTTCTTGGCCCTAAAATGCAATTTTTGAAAACGTGCAATTTTTCTGAGGCAAATAAAATCCAAATAAAATCAAATAAAATCCAACAAATGATTTTAACATTTTTCCTCCAATATTTCAATTGTTTTGGAGAAGTCATATTATCTCCCCTCATTTATTTTTAATATGAAATATTTTTCCGAAGAGAAAAATAATTAAAATAAAAAATCCTTGTTTTCACTATTTGATAAAATTCAAATATGAAAACCGGAAAATCCCCAACTCTCTCCGAGGGTCCTTGAGTTGCTTAGGGTTTCGAGGATTGCGGAACGAAGGTGCAATAAAATATGATATGCATGGATGACCTATGTATAACATTCCAAATTGAAAATTTGGGATGTTACGAACCTACCCCCCTTAAGATGAATCTCGTCATCGAGATTCAGGTTGGCTAGAAAATAGGTGCGGGTGGTCCTTGCGAATATCATCCTCTCGTTCCCAGGTGGCTTCCTCCTCTGTATGGTGGCTCCACTGAACTTTGCAAAACTTGATAACCTTGTTGCGAGTGACTCGGCTGGCGAAGTCAAGAATCTTTACTCGCTTCTCCTCATAAGTCAAATTACTGTCCAACTGAATCGCCTCCAGGGGTACTGTATCTCTTAATGGTATATCGGCCATCTCAGCATGACACTTCTTCAACTGTGAGACGTGGAACACATCATGAACTCCTGACAATCCCTCAGGTAACTCCAGCTTGTAGGCAACTTCTCCCATCCGTTCCAAAACACGGTACGGTCCTACGAATCTTGGAGCTAACTTTCCCTTAACTCCAAAACGTTTCACTCCTTGTAAGGGCGATACTCGCAGATATGCTCTGTCTCCAATTTCATAGGTTACCTCCTTGCGTTTTGTGTCTGCATAACTCTTCTGCCTGGGTGAGCAATCTTGGTCTATCACGGATCGGTTTAACCTTCTCCTCCGACTCTTTGATCAAATATGGTCCAAACAACTGACGGTTTCCTACCTCATCCCACATCGGTGGTGTTACGCATCTGCGTCCATCTGAGCTTGAGCGGTGCCATCTTCAAACTAGCCTGGTAGTTATTGTTGTATGAGAACTCTGCGTAAGGAAAATTGTCATCCCAACTAGATCCATAATCTAGCGCACAGGCTCTCAACATGTCCTCCAGAATCCGGTTGACTCTCTCTGTCTGTCCATCTGTCTGCGGGTGAAATGTTGTACTGAACTCCAATCTCGTACCTGTGGTCCGTGTATGGCGATGCCAAAACTTTGAAGTAAACTGTGAACCTCTATCTGATACGAAGGTCCTCGGAACTCCATGCAAACATACGATCCTGGACATATATATCTTGCCCAACTTTGCACTTGTATAAGTTGTTTTCACTGGGATGAAGTGAGCCACTTTGGTCAAGCGATCCACTACTACCCATATTGAGTCATACCCTGCTTTGGTCCTGGGCAATCCGGTGATAAAGTCCATGCCAAATTTATCCCACTTCCATTCGGGTATCGGCATAGGTACATGTGATCCTGGCAACCACGATGCTCTGCCTTCACTCTCTGACATACATCACATATGGCTACATACTCGGCAATATCCTTCTTCATAACAGTCCACCAGAAACGTTCTTTCAAGTCCAAGTACATCTTGGTGTTTCCGGGGTGTATCGAGTATGGTGAGTCATGAGCCTCCTGAAGTATTAACTTCACGATCTACGGGTTATTAGGCACATAAACTCGATCCTCAAACCATAAGGTATCGTGCTCATCCTCGCGAAAACCTTTGGCCTTTCCTTTGCTCATCTTCTCCTTTATCTCAGCAATCTCTTTGTCTTCCTTCTAAGCTTCTCGAATCTTGTCCAACAATGTATTTGAACTTCCATTGTTGCAATGAAACCTCTTGGAACAATCTCCAACGAAGTTCCATGATATCCTCAGCTAACTCCTTCGGAAATCCCTTACTTTCAAGGATATTAGCGTAACTCTTCCGGCTCAAAGCGTCTGCTACGACATTGGCCTTTCCTGGATGATAGAGTAGCTTCATATCGTAATCCTTTATAAGTTACAACCATCTCCTCTGTCTAAGGTTCAACTCCTTCTGTGTGAAAATGTACTTCAAACTCTTATGATCCGTGTACACGTCACAACGGTTTCCAATAAGATAATGTCTCCAAGTTTTCAATGCATGCACTACCGCTACTAGCTCCAAATCATGCGTGGCATAGCTCAACTCATGGGCCTTCAGTTGTCGTGAGGCATACGAAACAACCTTTCCGTCCTGCATAAGCACACATCCAAGTCCCAAGCATGAGGCGTCACAATACACTTGAAACTCCTTATGTATATCTGGCAATGTTAGCACTGGGGCTGTAGTCAAACGTTTCTTCAACTCCTGAAAACTTGCCTCATAATCCTCTATCCACTTAAACTTAGTATCCTTCTTCAGAATTCAGTCATTGGCTTAGCAATCTTGGAAAAATTCTCCATGAATCTTCGATAATATCCTGCGAGTCCAAGGAAACTGCGGATCTCGCCAACTGAAGTGGGTGCCAACCATTCGGTGTTGGCCCGAACCTTCTTGGGATCTCTTGCTATACCTTCTCCCGATATAACATGTCCAAGAAATCCAACTTCCTTTAGCCAAAACTCGCACTTCTTTGAATTTGGCGTATAACTGGTGTTCCCTGAGTTTCTCGAGAACTAAACGCAAATGCTCCTTGTGCTCCTCTTCATTCTTCGAATATACCATAATATCATCAATAAACACCACAACAAACTTGTCCAAATATTCCATGAACACCTTGTTCATCATACTCATGAAATAGGCAGGGGCGTTAATCAGTCCAAAACGACATGACCGTATAGTCGTATAATCCATACCGAGTGGTGAACGCTGTTTTTGGTATATCCTTCTCCCGGATCTTCAACTGATGGTATCCCGATCATAGAGCAATCTTTGAAAACACCTTAGCTCCTTGCAACTGATCAAACAGATCGTTGATCATCGGTAGTGGATACTTGTTCTTTATCGTTACTTCATTCAAGGCTCGGTAATCAACAACCATCCTCAGGGATTTATCATTCTTCTCCACCAAAAGCACTGGAGCTCCCCAAGGTGATGAACTCCTTCGAATGTATCCTTTCTCCAATAACTCCTTGATCTGTTTCTTAATTTCCTCCAGATCATTTGCGGGCATCCGATAGGGTATCTTGGATATTGGCCCTGTACCTGGCAATAGTTCTATCAGGAACTCGATGTCTCTATCCGGCGGCATGTCTGGTAACTCCTCAGGAAAAACATCCGGGTAATCCTTTACTACCGGTACTTCCTCCTGAACAACTCCCGTGAGGGCATTCACTTGGCTCCTCCTAGGCACATGCCTAGATACATACCTAATCCTTTTTCCCTCAGGGGTGGTAAGATAAATTGATTTGCTAGCACAGTCAATGCTTCCTCCATACCTTGACATCCAGTCCATACCTAATATCACATCCAATCCTTGCGACTCCAAGATAATTAGGTCAGACGGAAAAACATGTGTGCCAATGGTTAGGGGTATCTGTGTGCACCATCGGCTAGCCATGTACTCTGCTCCAGGTAAGCTCACTAAGAGAGGGGTCCTAAGGGTTTGGGTTGGTAGCTTAAATTTATCCATAAATCCCCTTGATATGTATGAATGCGATGCACCAGTATCGAAAAGAACAAGAGCGGTAAATGACTTAACCAAAAACTTACCTATTACTGCGTCCGGCTGCTCTTCAACTTCCTTCACGTTAACGTGGTTCACTTGTCCTTTGTTGAATGGATTGGGCTTCTTCCCAATGCTCCCATTTCCGTTCCCATTCCTTCCTTCAGGGCAATTATTGGCATAGTGCCCTGTCTTCCCGCACTTAAAGCAAGTAACTTGGCTTAGGTCTCTTTTGGCGTGTGTAGATGGGTTGGAGCGGTTCTGATTGTTATTAACTCCGTTCCCATTTCCGTTCTTGTCACCATTGTGGTTATGCGATCCTCCTCCAGTGTGGTTGTGACCTACATGGTTATGAACAAGTCCTCCCGAGTTCGGGGTTAAGCAGGGCTTTTGTTGAGCTCCTGAATTATACTTCCCTTGTCCATACTTCCTCTTACGGCTCTCAATCTGCTGTTGCTTCCCTTCAATCATAAGGGCCTTGTCTACCAACTCCTGGTAGTTGTTGAAAGTTGCCACCATAAACTGCATGCTCATCTCATCATTCAGCCCTTCCATGAACTTCTCCTGTTTCGCGGCGTCTGTGGCCACATCATCAGGGGCATAGCGTGATAACTTGCTAAAATCATCCACGTCTTGAGCTTCTGATGACGGTTCCCTGGCGTAAGTTGCGAAACTCGCGCTTCTTCATCTGCATGGCTCCGGTTGAGACATGGGTCGCGAAAAAGCTTCTTTGAAACTGGTCCAAGTGACATTGGCTATAGGAAAAGTAGCCGTGTAATTCTCCCACCATGCGGCTGGTGGTCCATCCAATTGATGTGCGGCAAAGCGCACCTTCTCAGCATATGTGAATCCTGCGGTGGTTAACTCCCTTCCAATACGGCGTAGCCAATCATCAGCAACTATTGGCTCGGTGCTCTTTGGAAAACACCGGCGGTTGTAACCTTAGGAAGCGGGCTAAGTTGTCCCTCGGCGGCGGGTTATTGTTGTTGTTGTTGCCACAGTTACGAACTAGCAATTGCATCAAGGCATTCTGCTGCTGGATCAACTGGGTGAGCTCTGGTGGGAAAACAAAACCGGTGTCACGTCTCGGAGGCATCTGATGGGTTTAGATGGAAGAGATTAGAATAGAAAAAAGGTCTAGTGAGAAAACACTACCCATATGCATAAGAGGCAAACACAATCATTTCACTCAATCAATCAAGCAAGGGCATACAAACGGTCTAGGACTATCGCCAAAGTGCTCAACTACTATTAGATACATGGGGGAAATACTACTAATATATGGCGGTCATCTAGAAATTTTGATCGGTGGAGGACTCCATGATGTCTGCTCCAGCTTCGTCTTCGTAGTCATCATCACTTGGATCGGAATCGGTGTCGTCGATGATGATGTAGTTGTCCGGGCAAGTGGGGTCTTCCTCCTCTTCTTCGGTCGATCCTCCCATGAATACTCCGATCTTCTTAACTAGGTTGTCGTTCTTCTCAGAGTGTCTTGATTTCCTCCTCATATCCATCGCGTGTAAACTTGAGTTCTTCCTCCAGTTCGATGATCACGGTCTTCGCCTTCTTCAACTCCACCATATCACAAGACATCTGGTTCTCCTGACGTCGAATGTGCTGGTTTAGCTCCTGGATAAAAGCTGCAATGGATCTATCCTTCTTGGTGCTGATTACTTCCCATTGCTCGTCTTGGCGCCCACATATTTGATAGATGGTGTCCTTAAGTTCCCTGTTGTAGACTTCTCCAATACGTCCCATGGTAATGTGAGCTGCCATGCTCTTGCCTAGACTCCAGGTGGGTGCTTAGAAAGAAAACTCTATGGAACTTGTACTTGAATCATCCAGCGCTCCTCTTCTAGTAAGGTGGCGTTGTAACGTCCCGGTGAAGCTTGGTATTCCAATATTCAAGTACCTAGTGACTTCCTTCAAGTGGCGTCCAAAAGGGGTGTCTTCATCCGGTTGTGCAAACTTGTTCGTCATCTCCGTCATCCTAAAGAGTGGAAAAATGGAGAGGAGTCAGAAATGAGTAGAGAAGAGTGACCTATGGTTTATCTTAATCGTCGTGTCCTACACTCAGCGTGTGCTCTGATACCATCTTGTAGCGACCCGACCTCAGATGGTCAAGTCTCTGTGTCTCAGTGTCATCCCTGGATCAGTAATGCTGAAACACACAGTACTCGAAGGATTTATAACAGAGTAGCAATCACACACTTATTACATCAAATGTCTCAAAAGAGAACTTATTACAATAATATGGCTTAAGGCCATCTAATTTGATAACAGCGGAAGGCTTGGAAGATAAAGTGAGTCCATTAACTCCAACGGCATAGCTAAGCTGCACGGCAACGACCTAACGAACCTTACTCCTCGTCTGAAAAGTCTGCAACATAATACGTTGCAGCCCGAGAACGGGCCAGCACATGGAATATGCTTGCAATATAACACAATAGAGCAAGAACAGAATAATGTTATCACTATATGCATATTTGGCTGGTGGAAAGCTCTATGGTTAAAGTTCTGCGAAAAGCCAATTTTTCCCTACAACAAAGGAATAGATTTTAATTTAACTATCATGGTGGTTGAAACATTGAGAAGGTATAACCCCAACTCAATCCCAATTAAAGTACTTAACAACCCAACAATATTAATTAAGAGTGATGAGATACATGTGATAACTCAAGTACTAGATACTCAGAGTTGTCCATAACCGGGGACACGGCTAACCATGATTAGATTGTACACTCTGCAGAGGTTTGCGCACTTTTCCCCACAAGACTCGGTCGCCTCCGTTGATTTCTCACACTACATGGTGTTTAAGAAACAGATGACCGAGACATAGTCTTTCAGAAACATTAACTCTCTACTCCGGGTAGACCATACCAAACCTACAAAACCCACTACCTGCTGATCTACCTCTTCAAGAGCTTCACGTAACTTACTCAACTACGCTAGAGCCCATAGTATCTTGTGGCTGCACACGGAAATTTCTACCATGAATAAGCTTAGTTCCCTTTGATCCTGGGTGGCGGTCCATAGGAAGATCACATGGGTACCCCGGGAATTCCAAAAATAAAACAGACAACACTGGGTTCCCTAGGTGCCTCAATCCACCCAGATGTGTATTATAGTTGCCACCTTAAATTAAACCATTAATTAACAATCTCACATCTGTCATGGATTCACTCAAACCCAACCACGTCTACGAGCATATCATAGCAATATAAGCAACACGTAGAAGTAACTCCCAAGGGTTTGATAGTAACATGGCAATAGGTTCTACCTCAACTACTACTTCCCAACCCACAAGTTAATGACATCCTAATCATGCAATGTTTGAGGATTGAACTAATGCATAAAAACTGGGTATGAAAAGAATATGATCAAAGTGTTACTTGCCTTGTTGACGATCCGTGAATCCTAGAGACTCGTAGTAACACGCTTCGCACTCCGGGAATTCTATCGCAAGCAAACAATAACATACATAAGCAACAAGCAAAGATGCACAAGAAAAACTCAAATAAAAGAGGCTGACCGGAGGGTTCAACTTAAGAACTCCGGTTAGCAAAAAGAATCAAACCAAACGGAGCAACGAAACTCAAACGGCAAAAGAAACAAGATCCATTTACTAATCTGAACAAGGATCAAATTTTACAAAGGCAAAAACTTGTTTGAGTTGATTATTCGGAAAGAGGGTTTCGAGACGAAACTCTAGGCGCTTGAATTGCCTGATTCTGATAAACGAGCGAAAAGTTAAACTAGATCGAAAATCGGATCAGAAATCGCGATCAGGAAAATCGCGGAATAAATTCAAGAAAAAGAAAAACGACGAACAGCTTAACGAATGAACGTTCGTTATCTGAACCTAAACGAAGAACGCATTCGTTAAAACGAACGAGCGAACGCTCGCTAAATAAATAAACCGGAGAAAAACCGATCTATTTAAAAAACGAAAACTAGGGTTTCGAAAAAAACTGAACGGTTTTAAAAAACCGGCGGTCTCGGATCCGGCGGATACCTCGAGGGGTCCGTGACGGGGCTCCGTGGGCGTGGGAATGGCGCTGGCGGCGGGCTTGCCGGGCGACCGGAGGCGGCGGCGGCGGCTCGGGGCGGCTCCGGGCGGGTGGCGGTGGTGGTGGTGGTGACGGCGGGGGCTTTTAAGAGAGGGGGGGCGGCGACTTGGTGGAGGGGCAAGGCGCGGCGGAGGCAGAGTCCAACTCGGACTCCGGTCCGAGTGGCGGCGGTGGCGCGCACGCGCAGGAGGCGGCGACGGCGGCTGGGCCCTAGGCCCGGTCGTGCGCGGGGATTTTTTTTAAAAAAAATAGTTCCGCCGACAGAAAAACTCCTATAAAATAAAATAAAAATCTAAAAATGCCAAAACAAATTTTCACTGTCTAAATGAAATATTTAGAACGAGTTGAACATTTTCTTGGCCCTAAAATTCAATTTTTGAAAACGTGCAATTTTTCTAAGGCAAATAAAATCCAAATAAAAATCAAATAAAATCCAACAAATGATTTTAACATTTTTCCTCCAATATTTCAATTGTTTTGGAGAAGTCATATTATCTCCCCTCATTTATTTTTAATATGAAATATTTTTCCGGAGAGAAAAATAATTAAAATAAAAAATCCTCGTTTTCACTATTTGATAAAAATCAAATATGAAAACCGGAAAATTCCCAACTCTCTCCGAGGGTCCTTGAGTTGCTTAGGGTTTCGAGGATTGCGGAACGAAGGTGCAATAAAATATGATATGCATGGATGACCTATGTATAACATTCCAAATTGAAAATTTGAGATGTTACAGGCGGATGATGACATCATGCTTATTAACAGGCGGACGACGAGGCGCAAGGTATGTATTTGGGAAGTCAGTATATGCAAGTACTATATTATGGGCATGACGCTGAGAATTGTATACTGAGATATGCATAACTGCAGATAGTGCCGCCGCAATTGAGACCCTTCAGGCTGAGCTTGCCAGGGCCATGGAGCAAGCCAGGATGAGTAATGCGGCTGCCGAGCAGGCAGCTGCTGAGTTAAAGGCTGAACAGGCTGCTCGTCGACAGTGCGAGGAGAAAATATCTACCATGGCACTCGAGCTTAAGGATGCCACTATTCGATGCGAATTTCTCGAGAAGGATAACAAAGCCAGAACGGCCAATCTCGACAAGGCCTTACAAGAGGCGAGAGAAGCACGGTCCGAGTCTATAGCGGCTTGGGAGGAGATTCGGCAAGCTGGGGAGATTGTTGATACGTCTCCAACCTATCTATAATTTATGAAGTATTCATGCTATTATATTATCCATCTTAGATGTTTTATATGCATTTATATGCTATTTTATATGATTTTCGGGACTAACCTATTAACTTAGAGCCCAAAGTGCGATTCGCTTTTCTCCTTGTTTTTGAGTTTTGCGAGAAAAGGAATACCAAACGGAGTCCAATTGACGTGCCAATTTTTGATGATTTTTTATGGACCAAAAGAAGACCACGGAGCATCGGAGTTGGGCCAGAAGAGTCCCAGGCTGCCCACGAGGGTGGGGGGCGCGCCCACCCCTGGGCGCGTGGGCCTGCCTCGTGGACAGCTCGGGCACCTCCTTGACGTGAGACCAATGCCAAAAATTCCTATAAATACAGAAACCTCAGAAAATTAACCTAGATCGGAAGCTCTGCCGCCGCAAGCCTCTGTAGCCACGAGAAATCAATCTAGGCTCTCTCCGGCACCCTGCCGGAGGGGGCCATCATCACCGGTGGCCATGGAGGAGTATCCTGGAGAGGCCATCATCGCCATGAAGGCCAAGGACCAGAGGGAGAACCTTTCCCCATCTCGGGGGGAGGCCATGGAGGAGGAAGCACAAGGGGGAGAACCTCTCCTCCTCTCTCTTGGTGGCACCGGAGTTCCATTGAGAGGGGAATCATCGCCGCGGTGATCATCTTCATCAACATCACCACCATCATCACCATCCTCATCTCTTTTATGCGGTCCACTCTCCCGCACCCCGCTGTAATCCCTATTTGAACATGGTGCTTTATGCCACATATTATGATCCAATGATGTGTTGCCATCCTATGATGTTTTGAGTAGATATCTTTTGTCCTTGGGTTGATTGATGATCTAGATTGGTACGAGTTGTATGTTTTACTTTGGTGCTGTCCTATGGTGCCCTCCGTGTCGGCATAGCGTGAGGGATTCAGCTGTAGGGTGTTGCAATCGTTCATGATTCTCTTATAGTGGGTTGGTGAGTGATCAAACACAAACCCGAGTAAGGGGGTTGCTGCGTATGGGAATAAAGAGGACTTGATGCTTTAGTGCTATGGTTGGGTTTTACCTTAATGATCTTTAGTAGTTGTGGATGCTTGCTAGAGTTCCAATCATAAGTGCATATGATCCAAGTAGAGAAAGTATGTTAGCTTATGCCTCTCCCTCATATGAAATTGCAATGATGACTACCGGTCTTGTTAACGATTACCTAGGATAATTCCGCACACCGACCCATCATTATTCCACACTCACTATTTATATTATTTAGTAATATATTCTAACTTTATGATAACATCACCTACTTTTATATTTTAGCTCTCCGGTATGATATAAAGTTATCCTCTTCATACCCACAACATAGTTTTATTTCTCGTTTCTAGTTGGAAGCAAACGTTCGGTGTACGTAGAGTCGTATCAATGGCAGATAGGGCTTGAGAGAATATTGATCTTACCTTTAGCTCCTTGTGGGTTCGACACTCCATACTTATCACTTCCACCTTTGGAAATTGCTACGATGATTCCCTGCACTTGGGGATTATCAAGCTCTTTTCTGGCGTCGTTGCCGGGGAGCTATAGCGTGGGGTTGATATTCTCGTGCGTGCTTGTTTGCTTTCTCCACTAAGTAGATTTTGTTTTTCTTTTTGTTTCTGTTTAGTTGTGGGTGAAACATACAAAAAAATTAAAAGAATGAAAATACAAAAAAATTATTACTTGTCTCTCATGCCTAAAAAGTTTTTCAAAAAGAGAAGTGATTGGAAAGTTATGCATTGAAGAAGTGAGGGTCGACCTTGAGCACTTGTGTTCATGCTCACGGAAAAAATGTAGAATTTTTCATGGAAGTTTCTATGTAAATAATTATCCCTTTTATATATCCATTGTATTATAAAAATAATGTGCCAAGCTTTGGTTTTAGGATGATTAGATTGCTTGTTTACTATGTGCAGAACAAAAACAGAAACTTTGGCTGTAGTGCATGAATTTACATTTTTTACTGGAGAGTCAAATGGGTATGAAACTTTTTGCACATTTCTTCTGTACAATTGTTTCAAATTTTAAAATTTATTTCATAATTTTAGGAGTTACATAAGTTTACTAAACTTCCGGATTACTACAGACTGTTCTGTTTTTAACAGATTCTGTTTTGCGTGTGTTTTTTGCTTATTTCGATGAATCTGTTGGAGATATGCCCTAGAGGCAATCATGTATGATGATATTTCCTATGTTTTTATGAATAAAGATAGTCCTTGGAGATTATCAAAGATGTGTATCAGCAAGTACGTGACTTGTTTGTGGGACTATGCATTGTATGATGACTGTCCTAAAAGGTCCCTAGTCGAAAGGGCTGTGTGGACGCGCAACCGACTAGACTAGCATATGACACGGTCGATGGCTTGGTCTCACTAGCCATGGAGCATTGGATGCTAACCGGATAATATGGGCTTGGAAAGGTCTGGTCGGATTCGACGTAGTCGGATCTGAGTCGAGATAAGGTCCGAGTCGGACAGACCCAACTATGAGACGCAGCGATATGTCATCTGTGAGTCTCCAGTACAACATACGTTCTATCTCCTAAGACCTGAGTTGACGCATGTACTCGGGATGGTGACAGATTTTCTTTGGCCGACCAAACGCTACTCCGTGACTGGGTAGTTACAAAGGTAGGTTTCGGGTTTTTCCAGTCCCATGCTGCAAGACATGGTCGAGCAAGATGGGATTTTCCCCTCTGATCAGAAGAGATATACTCTGGGCCCCTCGTGTGATTCGACCAGGATAAGCATGGCCATGCGACAAGGGTTATGAGATAATCCGGTTTGTGGTCGGTATCACTGGAACGAGAAAGAGGTCGGGCTAGCACAAGGATGATGGGTCTCGCCTTGAGCCCGACAATATATATCGCGTGGCAAAGGAGCGAAGTGTGACACGTTATGCAGGTTCGCCTAACCAGCTTCATAGTCTGCTTGGTGGTCGGCACGCCTTGCTAGAGGCCGCTACCAACCGTGCAGGTCGGAGGTGATCCGAACTGTGACCACGCCGACTTGAACCTAAGGGGTCGCGCGCTTAAGGGTAGGAACCTACGAGGTCGGTTTGTAGGACACTGGTCGGATGTGATCCGAACTGGACTAGGAACGTGACCAAGTAGACTTTGGGCTTTAGGGTCCATGCAAGGACCAAGTGTTGAGCCTGCGAAGGACGCCTATATAAAGTGGAGGTGCGGCACACTCATGAGGTTGATCGCTTCGGCGCTGTGACTAGGGTTTCCATGTGTTGCGAATAGCCACCTCCACTCGCTGTCGACTGTGTGATCGGACCTAGTAGTCCCCGCACGGTGTTCGTCCTGCACGCGCGGATACCGTTAGAGGCGGTGCACTTGCGCCGCTCCGGCGAACTCGTACGTGGGATCGGACGACCGGTTGTTCGAGAGAGATCGAATGAGGAGGAGACGATCCACGCGGACGCGCTGCCCCAACTCTTCTTTCGCTGCACGGCTTCTTGGCGTCTAGTGGTAACAAGCTGTGATCCATCTCCGTAGCATGTTCTGGATGTTACGCACGTAGGAAAATTTTAATTTGCGCCGACGCACCCTCTTTGTAGAACCCAACAGTGGTATCAGAGCCTCTGCTATAGGATTTGGATTCAGATCATATTCATATTAGATATGCGGAGGCGGCAGATGAGATCTGTTGTCCTTGAAGAGATCGGATATGTGCACGGTTGATGTGATCAACTGCACATGGGGATCGTTGAGGCTATGTTTTCTGTCAATCGGGATCGATGAGGTCGTGACACGATATACCCCTACCGGTCCGTTATCCGCCATCGGGGTTAACAGTGAAACGTAAATCCGAATAGGATTCGCGATGATCGATAAGATCGGTCAAATCAGAAAATTCGGCGTGAACGGGGTTCAGATGTGATCTGTGATTTCCGAAAACGTCATGTGCGTAGCACCGTGTATTTCGTACCCGACACACAAACCGGTAGAATGTGATTCTATGCATAACTTTGTTTTGTAGGTCTGATGTGAATAGTATGGCTCATGTGTATGTGATGCATGTGTGTAATTTATACGTGGCCTGCGTGTCATGTTTGTCAGCCGGCAGGAGCCAAAGTGATGTAATTATATTGTATAACGACCTGCGTGTCGACTTGTGACTCTATGTAAATTCATTACTATTTGTAGTAGTTGGATAATAGAGATCAGGTTGGCGGCTTGGCGTCCCGGCGTGACAAACAAGATGGAGTTAGTAGATGGTCTTCGGAGTCGGAGCCGACCTGGAAGAACATCCATGAAGGAGCCATACTATTTCACAATATGTGTTATTTTTGTGATTGTTATGCTTCTTTGTTTCTATGCATGTTAGAATGATAGAATGATCCCTCATGAATATCAAGCGAATTGCCATCCCCGATGTTACACCTTCGCACGTCAAGTACGTCTAGTGGTGGGCTCATAAAATTGGGGTCCTGCTGGGTGTCCTTGAACTGAAGGGTTCGTGTCGGACACGGACATACCTTTGCATCGAGTTAACTTGACAAGGCTATCAAAATGGTTTTGGGCCTTGTGGAAAAGAAGGTTGGGAGCCGGGGTATGAGATACCTTCCCGACCGACAGGAGTCGTATAGAGATACGATTAGCAAGGAGTTGCTTACCGAATAGGTATGCTGGCTAGCAGTGATGCTAAAGCTCACTAGTCGCATGCGCTAGTCGGATCCTGTAGGACCTTGAAGTATGTCTAGAGGGGGGTGATTAGACTACTTGACCAATTAAAAACTTAACCTTTTCCCAATTTTAGTCTTTGGTAGATTTTAACTATTTTAGCACAAGTCAAGTAATCCTCACACAATTCAAGCAAGCATGCAAAGAGTATATGAGCAGCGGAAAGTAAAGCATGCAACTTGCTAGAAAGTAAAGGGAAGGGTTTGGAGAATTCAAACGCAATTGGAGACACAGATGTTTTGTCATGGTTCTGATAGGTGGTGCTATCGTACATCCACGTTGATGGAGACTTCAACCCACGAAGGGTAACGACTATGCGAGTCCACGGAGGGCTCCACCCACGAAGGGTCCATGAAGAAGCAACCTTGTCTATCCCACCATGGTCATTGCCCACGAAGGACTTGCCTCACTAGCGGTAGATCTTCACGAAGTAGGCGATCTCCTTGCCCTTACAAACTCCTTGGTTCAACTCCACAATCTTGTTGGAGGCTCCCAAGTGACACCTAGCCAATCTAGGAGACACCACTCTCCAAGAAGTAACAAATGGTGTGTTGATGATGAACTCCTTGCTCTTGTGCTTCAAATGATAGTCTCCCCAACACTCAACTCTCTCTCACAGGATTTGGATTTGGTGGAAAGAATATTTGAGTGGAAAGCAACTTGGGGAAGGCTAGAGATCAAGATTCATATGGTAGGAATGGAATATCTTGGCCTCAACACATGAGTAGGTGGTTCTCTCTCTAACTGGTAAGTTGGAAGTGTAGGTTTATTACGATGGCTCTCTCCACGAATGAAGAGGAGGTGGAGGGGTATATATAGCCTCCACACAAAATCTAACCGTTACACACAATTTACCAAACTCGGTGGGACCGAATCAACAAACTCGGTCTGACCGATTCAGTAAACCTAGTGACCGTTAGTGATTTCGGTGGGACCAACATGCAACTCGGTAGGACCGATATGGTTAGGGTTAGGGCATAACGTAATCTCAATGAGACCAATTACACAAACTCGGTGAGACCGATTTTGGTAAACAGCTAACCAAAGAGTTGGTCAGGTAAACTCGGTGGGACCGATTCGCTCTTTTCGATGAGACCGAAATGTTATGAAAAGGAAACAGAGAGTTTACATTGCAATCTAGGTGGGACCGATCGCTCACTTTGGTTAGACCGAAACGTTACGAAGGGAAACAGAGAGATTACAATCCCATCTCGGTGAGACCGAGATCCCTATCGGTGAGACCGATTTGCCTAGGGTTTGTGGCAGTGGCTATGACATCTGAACTCGGTGGGCCGGATAGAAAGAATCGGTGGGGCCGAGTTTGACTTTGGGTTTAGGTCATATGTGGATGTGAGAAAGTAGTTGAGGGTTTTGGAGCATATCATTAAGCACTATGGAGCAAGAAACTCATTAAGCAACACCTCATCCCTCCTTGATAGTATTGGCTTTTCCTATAGACTCAATGTGATCTTGGATCACTAAAATATAAAATCTGAGTCTTGAGCTTTTGAGCTTGAGTCAATCCTTTTATCCTTGATATTTTGAGGATCCACTTTCATCATCCATGCCATGCCATTCATTGAGCTTTCCTGAAATATTTGTCTTGGAATAGTATTAGCTCAGTGAGCTATATGTTGTTATGAATTACCAAAACCACCTAGGGATAGTTGCACTTTCAATCTTCCCCTTTTTGGTAATTGAATGACAACATATAGATCAAAGCTTCGACAAATGATAATATGATTGAAAAAACATCGTCGCTTTGAGAAGTATGTGATAAGCAAGAGCTCCCCCTAAATTTGTGCATAGATTTAAGATTTGCTTTGGACTGCAAATGCACAAGGAATTAGGCTCATGGGTTACTCTTCCATGTCACATACATCTTGGTGGAGCGCTCAAAATAATAAAGATTGAATACATGCACTCATCACCAAGCAAAGTGAATGATCAAATAAAGATAAATAAGATAATATCATCCAACAAGCATAAGTGTAGCTTATGATCAAACACATGATCATCAATGTCTCATAGGCAATATCATAGTATCTCAAGCAAGCAAAAGCAAATAAAGTTCAACCAAGAAGACAAGAGAGAATGAAAGCAAACTCTCTCTCTCGAAGCCTATGATCTATAAATTTTTCTCCCCCTTTGGCAACAAGTTACCAAAAAGTTCATAGAAAATGCATAGTACTATTTCGTCTCTCAGGCTTGGTCTTCAGTTGGTGGCGTAGAGATGGCTCCTTGGACGAAGACTTCAGTTGATGTGGATGGAGCTGAAGGAGTTGGTGCTGGAGTTGGTTGCACTGGAGCTGTAGCTGGTGCAGATGAAGTGACTCTGGTCTGCATTCGGCTCTGCGGTGATCCTCGAGCTCGAGGCACTCTGGCAAATGCATCGATGGTTGTCCTGCCCTTCCTCTCCTGCATGTCATCCTGTAGCTGCTCCACAACCCGGCTGAATCTCGATTACTTTGACATCTAAATCATAGAATTTTTGTTCCATGATTCTTTCCAGTGCTCTCCTGGTTTTGAGTTAGGGTGGCCAACCCTTCTCAATTCTCGAGTTGATGCTATCAAGTAACCAAGCTGGTCACCTTGCTATTCAAAAGTACTCAGATGCCTCCTCTTGAGTTGGCATCTTGGCAGCCTTCTCCTTCTTTGCCTTCTCCTTCTTCTCTTGAGCTTGCCTTTGAAGATGGTTCATTCTCATTCATCACAACTTGATTGTCCTCAAAGTCTGGATAGAGAACAAAGTGTTCCTTATCCAACAGATATTTGCCTGTGCCCATCTTTGAGTTAATCAACTCCTGAATTTGTGGGGCATATTCACAACTTCTCTTTTGGTCTGCTGCTGTCCTCTTGATAGTCTCAACCATTAGGCTCATGACCTTGAATTTTTGTGGCACATCAAATATGTGTAGCAAATTAATTGCATGCCCTCTAATCATGTTGTGGTCACCTGACTTGGGCAAAAGAGTGTGCCTTAGGATCCAGTTGATCGTTGGCAGCCCTGACAGAAGAAAATGGACTGACCCAAACTTGAAAGTCTCAAGTGCTTTGTCTGGGATCTCCTTGTACAAATGTGACATATAATTGTGATCCATCTTTTTCTTGGCATAAACGTCCAAGTCATCTTCACTCTCCTTTGGGGCATTGATCAGATTGTCCCATTCCTCAATAGTTGATTGGTACCTTGTACCTTCAGACATCCAAACTATCCTGCCATCTGGATAGAAGTGTGTTGTGGAGTAGAATTGCATAACGAGCTCATCATTCCAGTTTGTGAGCTTCTGCCCAACAAAGTCTGCAACTCCACACGCACTGAAGCTGTCATACACTCCAGGATAGTGTTCTTCATTCTCCTTTATATAGGTCGAGTCGACCCACCTCATATCACACACTATAGGCTTCTTGTCCAACAAGATTGTCTCATAGAAATCCTGTTGTTCCTTAGTGTGGAACCTGTAATCAACAGCAGTTCTTCTTCTGGTGGCATATGGATCTGACTCTCTCCATAGCCTCATCCCTGAGTCTCTCATGATCTTCATGTTCTCAGCCACAGGATGAGCATCATTGTGGTCTGGAATCTTTGGTTTCAGCTTCCTCAGGACTTGTCCTTCATCATCTTCCTCAGCAGCAACTTCAGGCACTGGGGCCTTGTTCTTCTCTGTAGTAGATATGTTCCTGGTATTCCTCTTAGGTGCAGTCTTGGGCTTGGAGGCAGCTTTGGGTGCTTCTTTGGGCTTTGATGATGCAGCCCCTGTCCTTATAGCATCACCCATCAGCTTTTGTGCCTTGGGTCTTTGGTGCAACAACCTCTTCTTCTTCCTCCTCTTCCATCATGGAAGGTTTTCCAACAACTCGCCATGGTCTTCTTGACCCTTTCCTTCCTTTTCTTCCTTCTGCAGCAGCCTCTTTGGGTTGGGATTCCAAAGATGCTTGAGTGGAGGCTCGGCTTTAGACATGGGTTGTCTTCCTGCCGGCCTTTTGATCTTCACCACAGCTTAGCTGTAGGCTGAGCTATACTCCTTTTTTAGAACCTTTTTCTTTGAAATGGCCTCATCCTCTACTGCCAAATAATCCTCATCCTCAGATTCTGAGGTTCTCTTCTTCCTTGTCCTGGTGGCAGCTTTGGGCAAATTGCTAGGAGTGCTTCTGCTTCCCTCATCTGAAGTGCTGGAGGGGCTAGTGCCCTCACTCATGTGAATCTGCTCTTCTTCCCTGTTCTGACTATCACTTTGGTCTGACATGCTGCAAACACTGACTGCTGACCCTGTGAATAGTTATAGATGAGATAGAGTGGATGAGCATCACAAAATGCAGAGATTTTTGCAAAGAATGATTCAAAAACTTAGTTTTAGTTTTCCTGAAAGCATTTCGGATCAACCGATTTGTAAACTCGGTGATACCGAAGCAGCTTTTGGAACCTAAACTAGTGATCTCGGTCAGACTGAGTCACAGTTTGGTGGCACCGAGACTGCTAGGGTTTCACTTAGTTCTAAAATCGGTCACACCGATTAGCAATTCTTGGTCAGACCGAGAGTCACTTGTGCAATGGCGTTAGCCGAATCGGTGGGACCGATTTTTTCAACTCGGTGGGTCCGAGATGGTTTCGACGGAAACCTAACCCTAAATTTTCAAATCGCATCTATTCTAAGGATTGTTTTGATTGGATAGAGGTGTTTCAATCGTGGCAATAATCATAATGAACACAATGTGCTAGAGATTGGACGGGGATAGCACTGTGATCGAGTCCATACCCTAGTTTGGCGATGAACTCGCTACGGCGGCAACGGCGGAGATGAATTCCGTTGACGGCGGCGGAGACCAGTGGCAAGTGGCGGCTGGCAACAAAGTCGATGATCCGGAGACTTAGAAGGCAGAGCGAGCTATGCGCGGGCGAAGAGGTTTGCAGAAAGTTTTCCAAATTTTTGCCCGTGTGAATATATAGCCCGACCCTGTCGGTGTGACCGAGTGGAACGACTCGGTGGCACCGAGATGAATAACTGTTGACTGTTACAGCAACTCGGTGAGACCGAAAAGTTCAAATCGGTTGCACCGAGATTGAAAACCTAGATCGACTTAGTGATCTCGGTATGACCAAAATGGAAGAATCGGTCAGACCGAAAAGCACAAAGAAGTTTTGGAAGTTTAAGTCCATGACGAATCGGGGACTCCGAGTGCTCCTCACACAGAGTGGTTCGAATCTGACTTGATCAAATTTTGTGATGTAGCATGAATAGAGTTTGAGACGAGAAGAACATAGATAGCTAGAGAAGGTTCTTAGGCATTCTTGTCCATCCACTTGGCCAAAGAAAAAGAAACCAATCAATCAAAACAACAAGTGGGTGTCCTCGAATGAGTAAAATATGCAACCAACATGCTCACACAATAAAATGGCAAATGAAATATGTGGCAAAGCATGCACAACCAATTCTAGCATCTATCAAACAATTGACGATGACTAGGTCATCTATATATGAGTATATTGACTTAGGAGTCAAATGAGAACATTTGATCATAGGTCATACTCATCGTTCAAGCTCAAGTGGGGTTACCACTTTTACATAAAGCATTGATATGTTCACACCATTAGAGTTGCTTTGACTCAATTCTTAGAGTTAAGCTCCCCTAGATGTGAGATCCCCCTTAGAGGGATGAACTAACCTTGGGTTTTGTCGATGATGACTTCATGTAGGCGTTGAAGATGTGGATGCTCAATGTTGATGTAGATCATTTGGAGCAATCCTTTTGGAGTGAGTTGCACTTTCAATACCTACACGGGTTAGTCCCACAAGGAACAAACAAGTATATCCATAGACATAGAGTGATGTTCACATAAGATGATGTCCATGAAAGCATTAGGATACCTTGTCCCTTGCCTTACCAACAAGAGGGTTTGTGACTCCTTGAACTAGTGCAGGATGTGGAAGTTGATTGCACTTGTCCTTGCCATAATGATATGAGTGAAGAATGTTGGCGGAGTCACCCTCAAGAACTCTCTAGTTCTTCTTCTTAGGGATCCACATCATCTTGATGGGAATCCTTGGAGTTGTAGTTGTGCTTGGTGAAGTAGAACTTGACGTAGTCTTGGGAACCCAATTGACCAAGGCCTTAGGAGCTTCTTCAAATGCATCTATCTCCTCTTGAAGCTTGTCCTTGCCTTTGTTCTTGTGGTCTTGTGGTGGAAGATCATCTTGAGCTTGTGTTCCCTTGAAGGAAGTAGGATCATACTTCTCTTGTTGACGAACAAACTTCGTCTTGGGATATTGATCTTCTTTCCACTCAACTCCATTGGCATTGAACTTTCGTTCAAAACCAACACCTTGATTCTTCCGGTGCCTTCCTTGCTTGCGTACAATTTCCTCAAATTGCTTACTCCCGGCAAGGCTCTTGTATACACCTTTCTCTATAATTCCCTTCAATAAGCTATTTTCTTTCTCAAGTGTAACTTGGCTAAGAGAATCATTAGTGGAATCAAGAGAACTACTAGAAGCAACAATATTAGATTTAACATGATTATTGTTACTACTAGAGGAAGAATCTTTCTTGTTCTTGTTAATGGAGTTGACTTGAGGCATGTAAGTAGATAAGAGTAAACGCTTGTCAATGTAAGAAGAACTTTTCTTACGGAGATCATCATTGATTGCCTTTAAGAACTCATGCTCTTGCTCAAGATTGAGCTTTTCAAAGCGTAACTTCTCATGAGCCCTTAAAAGTTCTCGATGATCTTGAAGATTGTTTCATGAGCTAACTTAAGAGTGTTTAGTTCTTTAGTTAGAAGCTCAATCTTCTCCTTATCATTGTCATTCGTTTTATCTTGATTAGCATGATTGATTGACGTTTCATCATAGTATTCATCACTAGAGTTGTCAACAAGTAAATCATCATCCCCGACAAGTCATCTTCATCACTATTGAAATCAACATACTCGGGATGTGTTACCTTAGGACCTTTGGCCATGAAGCATCTTCCAATTCCTTCATTTGGTGAATCAAATATGTCGTAGGAGTTGGTTGACACAAGTGCTAGACCGGAAACACCTTCATCTTGAGTATATTCGGAGTCGGAGTGATAGCTTCTCTCGGAGTGATTGTTGGAGTCGGAGCCGGATACCCATTCACCAACATGAGCTTGATGTCTTCGTTTTCTGTAGCTCCTTGATGACTTGTCCTTCCTTTCCGAATCATTGCTTCTCCGTGAGGGTCTTCGTTCATAACGATCATCTATACTCCTTATCTCTCTTGGTGGTGATTCTTCTCTTCTACTTCTTCTTTTTGGAGAATCTTCTCTTCTTTTGTAGGGTGTCGTACACTCATTGGAATAGTGTCCGGGTCTCCCACAATTGTAGCAATTGCGCTCTCTACTAGAAGATCTTTTGTCATTATAGGACCTTGACTTGGAGCTTCTCTCTTTACTTCTACTCTTGTAGAATTTGTTGAAGTTCTTCACCATTAAGCTCAATTCTTCATTGAAGGTTTGTTTCTCACTTGATGATGTAGGGGCTTCACATGAGGCTTTGTAAGAACCACTTGACTTGTTGTGAAGTTCCTCCTTATCCTTGAGCGACATCTCATGAGCAAAAATTCTTCCAATGACTTCTGTTGGCTTGAGATCTTTGTAATTAGGCATCATTTGATCAATGTGCACACGGTATCATATTTTCCATCCAATGCTCTTAGGATCTTCTTGATGATGAATCTGTCGGTCATCTCTTCACTTCCTAAGCCGGCAATCTCATTTGTGATAAGAGCAAGCCTAGAGTACATTTCAGCGACACCTTCACCATCCTTCATTTTGAACTTGTCAAGCTGACTTTGGAGCACATCCAACTTGGATTCCTTGACGGAGTCGGTGCCTTCATGCATATCAATCAAAGTATCCCAAATTTCCTTTGCATTCTCAAGACGGCTGATTTTGTTGAATTCTTCGGGGCACAATCCGTTGAAGAGGATATCACAAGCTTGAGCGTTGTATTGCAGCATCTTCAACTCATCCGCACTAGCTTCACGGTTCGGTTCTCTCCCATCAAAGAATTCACCTTGCAAGCCAATACACACAATAGCCCAAACGGTGGGGTTATGTCCGAGAATATGCATTTTCATCTTATGCTTCCAACTAGCAAAATTAGTGCCATCAAAGTAAGGACCTCTACGGTGATAGTTTCCCTCGCTAGACGCCATACTCTCCTAGGTTGTGAAACCAAGGCTATGACCACCAAAAGCTATGGAAATCAAAGCCAATGGAGACCAAGGCTCTGATACCACTTGTAGGACCTTGAAGTATGTCTAGAGGGGGGGTGATTAGACTACTTAACCAATTAAAAACTTAACCTTTTCCCAATTTTAGTCTTTGGTAGATTTTAACTATTTTAGCACAAGTCAAGCAATCCTCACACAATTCAAGCAAGCATGCAAAGAGTATATGAGCAGCGGAAAGTAAAGCATGCAACTTGCTAGAAAGTAAAGGGAAGGGTTCGGAGAATTCAAACGCAATTGGAGACACGGATGTTTTGTCGTGGTTCCGATAGGTGGTGCTATCGTACATCCACGTTGATGGAGACTTCAACCCACGAAGGGTAGCAGTTCTTGCTGAGTCCACGGAGGGCTCCACCCACAAAGGGTCCATGAAGAAGCAACCTTGTCTATCCCACCATGGTCGTCGCCTACGAAGGACTTGCCTCACTAGCAGTAGATCTTCACGAAGTAGGCGATCTCCTTGCCCTTACAAACTCCTTGGTTCAACTCCACAATCTTGTTGGAGGCTCCCAAGTGATACCTAGCCAATCTAGGAGACACCACTCTCCAAGAAGTAACAAATGGTGTGTTGATGATGAACTCCTTGCTCTTGTGCTTCAAATGATAGTCTCCCCAATAATCAACTCTCTCTCACAGGATTTGGATTTGGTGGAAAGAAGATTTGAGTGGAAAGCAACTTGGGGAAGGCTAGAGATCAAGATTCATATGGTAGGAATGGAATATCTTGGCCTCAACACATGAGTAGGTGGTTCTCTCTCAGGCTGGTAAGTTGGAAGTGTAGGTTTGTTACGATGGCTCTCTCCATGAATGAAGAGGAGGTGGAGGTATATATAGCCTCCACACAAAATCTAACCGTTACACACAATTTACCAAACTCGGTGGGACCGAATCAACAAACTCGGTCTGACCGATTCAGTAAACCTAGTGACCGTTAGTGATTTCGGTGGGACCGACATGCAACTCGGTAGGACCGATATGGTTAGGGTTAGGGCATAATGTAATCTCGGTGAGACCGATTTTGGTAAACAGCTAACCAGAGAGTTGGTTAGGTAAACTCGGCGGGACCGATTCGCTCTTTTCGGTGAGACCGAAATGTTACAAAAAGGAAACAGAGAGTTTGCATTGCAATCTCGGTGGGACCGATCGCTCACTTCGGTTAGACCGAAACATTACGAAGGGAAATAGAGAGATTACAATCCCATCTCGGTGAGACCGAGATCCCTATCGATGAGACCGATTTGCCTAGGGTTTGTGGCAGTGGCTATGACATCTGAACTCGGTGGCGCCGGATAGAAAGAATCGGTGGGGCCGAGTTTGACTTTGGGTTCAGGTCATATGTGGATGTGAGAAAGTAGTTGAGGGTTTTGGAGCATATCATTAAGCACTATGGAGCAAGAAACTCATTAAGCAACACCTCATCCCTCCTTGGTAGTATTGGCTTTTCCTATAGACTCAATGTGATCTTGGATCACTAAAATATAAAATGCAGAGTCTTGAGCTTTTGAGCTTGAGCCAATCCTTTTATCCTTGATATTTTGACGGATCCACTTTCACCATCCATGCCATGCCATTCATTGAGCTTTCCTGAAATATTTGTCTTGGAATAGTATTAGCTCAATGAGCTATATGTTGTTATCAATTACCAAAACCACCTAGGGATAGTTGCACTTTCAGATCCTGAATCACTGAGAGTTTGCGGAGGGATGCTGACTTCAGTGGGAGTATTTCTATTTAGGCTAGAATTACTCTACATAAACACATTGTTTAGTGATTGCATATTTTATGTCGTAGATCAATGGACCACCTGCTCAACCCAACTTTGCATTGAAACCAATTCTGGAAAAGGATAAACTGAATGGAACAAACTTTACCACCTGGTATAGAAATCTGAGAATTGTTCTCAAGCATGATAAAAAGGAACATGTTCTAGAGGATCCACTTCCAGAGGAACCTGCCGATAATGCTAATGCCACAACTAAGAATGCCTACAAGAAACTCATTGATGAATCAATGGAGATCAGTTTTCTGATGCTGGCTTGTATGGAGCCCGATTTGCAACAGCATTTCGAAGATGTTGAGGCTTACGATATGATCGAGAGTCTCAATAGCATGTTTCAGACACAGGCTAGGACCGAAAGGTTCAACGTCTAGCGATCCTTGATGGATTGCAAGCTGAACGAAGGTGATCCACTGAGCCCACATGGGATCAAGATGATCGGATATGTGCAAGCTTTGGATCGTTGGGCTTCCGCTCTTGGATGAGCCGCTACGAGATGCAGTTCGGGTTCTCTTACGCCCAGCTATGGGGCGTTCGCCATAAACTATCATATGCATGGCATGGATAAGAAGCTCACTGAATTGCATGGGATGCTCAAGGTGGCAGCAGGATATTAAGAAAGGCACGCATCAAGTGTTGATGGTGCGTAAATCGCTAAGTTCAAGAAGAGTTGGTCCAAGAAAAGGCTAAGGCAAAGGGCACGGAGATGGTAACCTCTCCGCCGCTGCGCCAAGTCTGGACGGACTCAAGACCGCTTTGCTATCACCGCAAGGAGACCGGTCACTTTGGAAGAGGAATGTAGCAAGTGGCTTTGCGAGCATGGCAAGAAGGCCGGAAATGCTTCTTCGTGCAAAGGTACACTTGTTGCATATGTTATAGACATTTACCTTGCTGACATACCTAGTAGCTCTTGGGTATTTGATACCGGATCGGTTGTTCATATTTGCAAATCGATGCAGGGGCTGGTAAGAACTAGGCGTGTGGCACAAGGGGAGATTGACATCAGGGTCGGGAACAAAGCAATAGTTGCTGCTTTGGAGGTCGGCACGATGCAGCTCCAGCTTCCTTCCGGATTCATAATGGAATTGAATAATTGTTATTACATTCCTGCACTTAGTCGGAACATCATTTATGCCTCATGTTTGATGAGTCAAGGTTATGAATTCAATTTAAAGGACAATGGTTGTTTGATATTTTTGAATGGTATGTTCCACGGCTATGCACCCATTGTTGATGGGCTATTTATATTGAATCTAGAACATGAACCGGTCTATAACATGAATGTCAAGAGGCATAAGCCTAATGAGATAAATCGACATACTTACGGCATTGCCGGCTTGGACACATTAGTGCGAACGCATGAAGAAGCTCCATGATGATGGGCTCCTAACCCGTCCGACTTCGGTCGTTCGAGACATGTGAATCATGCTTGCTCGGCAAGATGACTAAGTCTCCTTTCGCAAAGAGTTGCAAGAGGCGTCGAGCTATTGGAACTTATACATAGTGATGTGTGTGTTCCAATGAGCACAACCGCCAGAGGTGGCTATCAGCACTTCGTGACTTTTACCGACGACTTGAGTAGATATGGATATATCTATTTGATGAGGCACACGTCGGAGACTTTTGAAAAGTTCAAAGAGTTTCAGGACGAGGTTGAGAATCAGCTCGGCAAGACTATAAAGCTTCTGCGATCTGATCGTGGAGGTGAGTACACGAGCCAGAGTTTGATGATCATCTGAAAAGTCGAGGTATAGTACCTCAGCTCACACCTCAAGATGCATACGGAGAAAGCGGCGTGTCGGAGCGGAGGAATAGGACCTTGTTGGACATGGTCCGGTCTATGAAGAGCAAATTGGATTTACCCTTGTCATTTTGGGGATACGCTCTAGAAACTGCAGCTTTCACACTTAATAGGGTACCATCAAAATCCGTAGACAAGACACCACATGAGATGTTGACCGGGAAGAGTCCCAGTTTGTCTTTTCTAAAGATTTGGGGTTGTGAAGCATTTGTCAAGCGACGTATGTCAGACAAGCTTACACCCAAGTCGGATAAATGCATATTCGTGGGATATCCGAGGGAAACCTTGGGATATAGATTCTACAACCGGGAAGAGAACAAAGTGTTTGTTGCTCGGAACGGGGTTTTCCTTGAGAAAGAGTTTCTCAGTCGGGAGGCCAGTGGGAGGACCGTTCGACTCGAAGAAATTCGAGAACCACTCGGGGACGGTTCGGCTGGTGATGAGATCATACTGGAGTCAGTCAGGGAACCTGTAGTGGAAGCGGTGCCGGAACTGCGGAGGTCGGAAAGATTGCGCAGAGTGCGTGATGTATTGTTGCTAGAAAGCGAAGAGCCGGCCACATATGCGGAAGCGATGGTGAGCCCAGATTCCGAGGCATGACTGGAGGCCATGAGATCCGAGTTAAAGTCCATGGATGAGAATCAAGTCTGGGACTTGGTTGATCCGCCACCGGCGAATCGCCATTGGTTGCAAATGGGTCTTTAAGAAGAAAACCGATGTGGATGGAAATGTTCAGATCCACAAAGCTCAGCTTGTCGCTAAAGGTTATGGACAAGTTCAAGGAATTGACTACGACAAGACTTACTCGTAGTAGCGATCTTTGAAGTCGGTGAGGATCATACTAGCTATAGCTGCATATTTCAATTACGAGATATGGCGGATGGATGTCAAAAGCGGCTTTCCTTCACGGAAATTTAACCGAGGACGTGTATATGATACATCCCGAGGGTTTTGTCGATCCGACTAGCACTAGTAAGGTATGCAAGCTCAAGAGATCCATTTATGGGTTGAAGCAAGCATCTCGGAGTTGGAACATTTGTTTTGATGAGGTCATCACTGGTCTCGGTTTCATCAAAAGCGAAGAGGACTCTTGTTTATACAAGAAGTTAAGTGGGAGCTCGATAGTGTTTTTGATCTTGTATGTGGACGAAATACTACTGATCGGAAATGATGTTTCGATGCTAAACTTGGTCAAGAAGTCATTGAATGGCAAGTTTTCGATGAAAGACCTTGGTGAGGCACTATATATTTTAGGCATTAAGATCTATAGAGATAGATCGAGGAGGCTGCTCGGCTTAAGCCAGAGCACATACATAGATAAAGTGTTGAAGCGGTTCAACATGAGTGAGGCGAAGAAAGGGTTCTTGCCGCTCTCACATGGTATAAGGCTAAGCGAGACTCAGAGTCCTTCGACATCTGATGAGCGAAGCAGGATGAGTAGGATTCCGTATGCCTCGGCAATCGGATCCATCATGTATGCCATGATATGTACAAGGCTTGATGTTGCTTTTGCAATAAGCCTAACAAGTGAATCTGAGGCCAACCCGGTGAGAGTCACCGGGCAGCGGTAAAGACTATTTTGAAGTACCTAAAAGGACTAAAGAGATGTTCCTAGTTTATGGAGGTGAGGAAGAGCTCGTCGTAAGGGGTTACGCCGATGCTTGTTTCCAAACCGGCGAGAGATGATTGTCGATCACAGTCCGGATTCGTGTACGCGTCTGAGCGGAGGAGCGATTACCTTTGGATGAGTTCCAAGCAGGATACGGTGGCGATTCTACCACGAAGCGAATACATTGCGGCTTGTGAAGCTGCAAAGGAAGGTGTTTGGATCCGGCATTTTCTGGATGATCTTGGTATTTTCCCAGCCTCGGTGAAACTGTTGGACCTTTATTGTGATAATTTTGGTGCCATCGCACAAGCCAAGGAGTCGACGAATCACCACAAGGTCAGACACATAGATCGGAAATATCACCTGATATGAAATATCGTAAAGAATGGCGATGTAGAGTTATGCAAGATTCACACGGATGCAAATGCTGCAGATCCGTTGACTAAGCCGCTTCCACAACCCAAGCATGAGGGGCACATTAGAGCTATGGGCATTTGATGTCTATTTGATTGACTCTAGTGCAAGTGGGAGACTGTTGGAGATATGCCCTAGAGGCAATCATGTATGATGATATTTCCTATGTTTTTAGGAATAAAGATAGTCCTTGGACATTATCAAAGATGTGTATCAGCAAGTACGTGACTTGTTTGTGGGACTATGCATTGTATGATGACTGTCCTAAAAGGTCCCTAGTCGAAAGGGATGTGTGGACGCGCAACCGACTAGACTAGCATATGACACGGTCGATGGCTTGGTCTCACTAGCCATGGAGCATTGGATGCTAACCGGATAATATGGACTTGGAAAGGTCTGGTCGGATTTGACGTAGTCGGATCCGAGTCGAGATTAGGTCCAGTCGGACAGACCCAACTATGAGACGCAGCGATATGTCATCTGTGAGTCTCGATTACAACATACGTTCTATGTCCTAAGACCTGGTAGCGCATGTACTCGGGATGGTGACAGACTTGCTTTACCGACCAAACGCTACTCCGTGACTGGGTAGTTACAAAGGTAGGTTTCGGGTTTGTTCAGTCCCATGCTGCAAGACATGGTCGAGCAAGATGGGATTTGCCCCTCCGATCAGGAGAGATATACTCTGGGCCCCTCATGTGATTCGACCAGGATAAGCATGGCCATGCGACAAGGATTATGAGATAATCCGGTTTGTGGTCGGTATCACTGGAACGAGAAAGAGGTTGGGCTAGCACAAGGATGACAGTCTCGCCTTGAGCCCGACAACATATATCGTGTGGAAAAGGGAACAGAAGTGTGACATGTTGTACAGGTTCGCCTAACCAGCTTCGTAGTCTGCTTGGTGGTCGACACGCCTTGCTAGAGGCCGCTACCAATCGTGCAGGTCGGAGGTGATCCGAACTGTGACCACGCCGACTTGAACCTAAGGGGTCGCGCGCTTAAGGGAAGGAACCTACGAGGTCGGTTTGTAGGACTCTGGTCGGATGTGATCCGAACTGGACTAGGAACGTGACCAAGTAGACTTTGGGCTTTAGGGTCCGTGCAAGGCCCAAGTGTTGAGCCTGCGAAGGACGCCTATATAAAGTGGAGGTGCGGCACACTCATGAGGTTGATCGCTTCGGTGCTGCGACTAGGGTTTGCATGTGTTGCGAATAGCCACCTCCACTCGCTGCCGACTATGTGATCGGACCTAGTAGTCCCCGCACGGTGTTCGTCCTGCACGCCCGGATACCATTAGAGGCGGTGCACTTGCGCCGCTCCGGCGGACTCGTACGTGGGATCGGACGACCGGCTGTTCGAGAGAGATCGAACAAGGAGGAGACGATCCACGCGGACGTGCTGCCCCAGCTCTTCTTCCGCTACACTGCACTACGCGTCTAGTGGTAACGAACTGTGATCCATCTCCCGTAGCATGTTCCTGGATGTTCTGCGCGTAGGAAAATTTTAATTTGCAGTCGACGCACCCTACCGTAGAACCCAACAGATTCTATGGCTAGTATCGGGGGGTATGAACCATAGAGAAGTTGGAATACAGTAGGTTTAACACCAATATAAATAAAGAATGAGTTCATTCTGATTACCTAAAGGTAGTGATTTGCTTTATTACACTAATGGATCTCACAAGTTTTTGTTAAAGTTTTGTGTGATGAAGTGTCCGAAGGTCGAGGAGCTATCAATATGAGAAGAATAAAGAGAGGCAAGAGTTCAAGCTTGGGGATGCCCAAGTCACCCAAAGTAAATATTTCAAAGGATACTCAAGCATCTAAGCTTGGGGATGCCCCGGTTGGCATCCCATCTTTCTTCTTCAACAAATATCGGTATACCTTGGTTTTTGTTTTGTTCACATGATTTGTGTCCTTTGTGTCTTTCTTTTTCTTCAAGAACCATGCTAGTGTGAGATGTCCCTTCATCAATTTATAGAATACTTCATGTGCTTCACTTATATCTTTTAAGTATGATCTTATAGAATTGCTCTTTGTGCTTCACTTAAATCTTTTGAGTATGGTTTTATAGAATGCTTCGTGTGCTTCACTTATACATTTTGAGCTTGGATATTGGTTAGTCTATATTAATTGTAGAATGCTCCATGAACTTCACTTATATATTTTGGAGTATGAATAATACTATAATTTAAAGTGGGTTTGGAAGAGTGTCAACTTTAGGAATTAGTGATCCCACTATTTTGGAGGGTGTTGAATCTTAGTGTGATATTTATGAAAGTGGATTTGGAAGAGTGTCAACTTTAGCTAGTAATGATTCCACTATTTCGGAAGAGGTTCCAATTGAGTATGAGAATAAATTTTCTATCCATGATGCTACTGAAAATTATTATGAGAGAGTAATACATGCTTGTAGGAGTTGCAATAATATCAAGTTTCCTCTCTATGTGCTTAAAGTTTTGAAGTTATACTTGTTTTGCCTTCCTATGCTAGTTGATTCTTGTTCCCATAAGTTGTGTGCTCACAAAATCCCTAGGCATAGGAGGTGGGTTAGATTTAAATGTGCTAGTTCTTTAAGATGCTCTCTTTGTGTTTCGATTCTTGTCTATTATGTGAGCATCATTGAAATCATCATGCCTAGCTAAAAGGCATTAAAGAAAAGCGCTTGTTGGGAGACAACCCAATATTTAACCTTACTGTTTTTGTGTATTTACATGATTAACCTACTGTATTAATCATGTTTTATAGCTTTTTTTCAATAAAGTGCCAAGTAAGACCTTTGGGAAGACTTGGGAGAAAGTCAATGTGATCTTGCTGTAAAAAAACAGAAACTTTGCGCTCACGAGATTAGCTGTCATTTTTTACAGAAGAGTGATTTTTAGTTGATTCTTTTTGGATAATATTAATAGACAAATTACTCACGTCCACCAATTTATTTCATAATTTTTGGAGTAGCATAAGTATGGTTTATGTTCAGGTCATTACAGACTGTTCTGTTTCTGACAGATTCTGTTTTCATTGCATAGTTTGCTTGTTTTCTAGTTTCTATGACTTATATTTCTCAATATAAATTGTAGAAATGATATGGTACAGTAGTAATTGTGTGAGAACAATTATGAAACTTTTCCTTAACAGTACCAAAGTGAATGGTTTACTCTTTATCATACTAACCTATCTCACGAAGTTTGGTTAAGTTTTGTGTGATTGAAGTTTTCAAGCTTTGGGTGAGATATCGATATGAGGAGAATAAGGAGTGGAAAGACCCTAAGCTTGGGGATGCCCAAGGCACCCCAACGTAATATTCAAGGAAGACTCAAGTACCTAAGCTTGGGGATGCCCCGGAAGGCATCCCCTCTTTCGTCTTCAAAACTATCGGTATACCTTACTCGGAGCTATATTTTTATTCGTCACATGATATGTGTTTTGCTTGGAGCGTATTTTCAATTTTACTTGTTGTTTGAATAAAATCATTGGATCTGAAATATTTAATGAAAAAGAATCCTCCCATGGCTAGTTAATTATTTGACTACTCAGTGTTCTTCACTCATATCTTTTGGAGTAGTTTGTCATTTACTCATGTGTTTCACGTATATCCTATGAGTAAACGGTTGGATAAATTGAATGTCATGAATCTGAATTTATATATGTTTCATATGCTTATAACATGGGGAGTAATGACTTCACACATAATAAGTATAGGTAGTAAACTTACTGAAAGTTAGCAAACGTAGAATTGGTCACTTGAACAATTCATGAAAGAATATTGAAGGAAGAGGGATTTCACATATAAATATACTATCTTGGACATCTTTTGTAATTGTGAGCACTCATTAAAATATGCCATGCTAAAAGGTTGATGTTGGACAAGGAAGACAGCGTAATGGGTTATGTTTTCTTATATCTAAAATAAAGTATATTGTCATGGATCGCCCAACACGTTGAGCTTGCCTTTCCCCCTCATGCTAGCCAAATTCTTTGCACTAAGTAGAGATACTACTTGTGCTTCCAAATACCCTTAAACCCAGTTTTGCCATGAGAGTCCACCATACCTACCTATGGATTGAGTAAGATCTTTCAAGTAAGTTGTCATCGGTGCAAGCAATAAAAATTGCTCTCTAAATATGTATGATTGATTAGTGTGGAGGAAATAATCTTTATACGATCTTGTGATGTGGAAGAAATAAAAGCGACGGACTGCATAATAAAGGTCCATATCACAAGTGGCAATATAAAGTGACGTTCTTTCGTATTAAGATTATCTGCATCCAACCCTGGAAGCGCATGGCAACCTCTGCTTCCCTCTGCGAAGGGCCTATCTTTTACTTTTATCTCTTACCCTTATGCAAGAGTCATGGTGATTTTTCACCTTTCCTTTTTACATTTTATCCCTTGGCAAGCACATTGTGTTGGAAAGATCCTGATATATATATCCAATTGGATGTAAGTTATCATGAACTATTATTGTTGACATTACCCTTGAGGTAAAAGGTTGGGGCGAATCTATAAGCCCCTATCTTTCTCTGTGTCGATTAAAACTTTGAACCCATAAATATCACATGAGTGTTAGCAATTGCGAAAGATTAAATGATAGTTGAGTATGTGGAGTTTGCTAAATCAAAGCTCTGACATAGACCCTTCCTGAAAATAAGATGTATTACCATTGTTTGATGACTAATAGCTTTGTTTGTTAGTTTTCAAGAAAGTTTATGATCTATACTTTAACATGTGAATAGCTTGTTACTTGATCATGAGAAGTTTTATGAGATGAGCTACTGTTATGACATATAATGATGCTAGAAAAGGTGACTGAAATTATCATTGATCAAACTTGTGCACCTGCTAGCATTCACACTTCATAAATTATTTCTTTTATCATTTACCTACTCGAGGACGAGCAGGAATTAAGCGTGGGGATGCTGATACGTCTCCAACGTATCTATAATTTATGAAGTATTCATGCTATTATATTATCCATCTTAGATGTTTTATATGCATTTATATGCTATTTTATATGAGTTTTGGGACTAACCTATTAACCTAGAGCCCAGTGCAGGTTACATTTTCTCCTTGTTTTTGAGTTTTGCAGAAAAGGAATACCAAACGGAGTCCAATTGATGTGCCAATTTTTGATGATTGTTTATGGACCAAAAGAAGACCACGGAGCATCGGAGTTGGGCCAGAAGAGTCCCGGGCTGCCCACGAGGGTGGGGGGCGCGCCCACCCACTAGGCATGTGGGCCTGCCTCGTGGACAGCTCGGGCACCTCCTTGACGTGAGACCGACGCCAAAAATTCCTATAAATACAGAAACCTCGGAAAATTAACCTAGATCGGAAGTTCCGCCGCCGCAAGCCTCTGTAGCCACGAGAAATCAATCTAAGCCCTCTCGGCACCCCTCTGGAGGGGCCATCATCACCGGTGGCCATGGAGGAGTATCCCGGAGAGGCCATCATCGCCATGAAGGCCAAGGACCAGAGGGAGAACCTTTCCCCATCTAGGGGGAGGCCATTGAGGAGGAACCACAAGGGGGAGAACCTCTCCTCCTCTCTCTTGGTGGCACCGGAGTGCCATTGAGAGGGGAATCATCGCCGCGGTGATCGTCTTCATCAACATCACCACCATCATCACCATCCTCATCTCTTTTATGCGGTCCACTCTCCCGCACCCCGCTGTAATCCCTACTTGAACATGGTGCTTTATGCCACATATTATGATCCAATGATGTGTTGCCATCCTATGATGTTTTGAGTAGATATCTTTTGTCCTTGGGTTGATTGATGATCTAGATTGGTACAAGTTGTATGTTTTACTTTGGTGCTGTCCTATGGTGCCCTCCGTGTCGCGCAAGCGTGAGGGATTCCCGCTGTAGGGTGTTGCAATACGTTCATGATTCTCTTATAGTGGGTTGGTGAGTGGTGAAACACAAACCCGAGTAAGGGGTTTATTGCGTATGGGAATAAAGAGGACTTGATGCTTTAATGCTATGGTTGGGTTTTACCTTAATGATCTTTAGTAGTTGCGGATGCTTGCTAGAGTTCCAATCATAAGTGCATATGATCCAAGTAGAGAAAGTATGTTAGCTTATGCCTCTCCCTCATATGAAGTTGCAATGATGACTACCGGTCTTGTTAACGATTACCTAGGATAATTCCGCACACCGACCCATCATTATTCCACACTTGCTATTTATATTATTTAGTAATATATTCTAACTTTATGATAACATCACCTACTTTTATATTTTAGCTCTCCGATATCATACAAAGTTATCCCCTTCATAGCCACAACATAGTTTTATTTCTCGTTTCTAGTTGGAAGCAAACGCTCAGTGTACGTAGAGTCGAATCAGTGGCAGATAGGGCTTGAGATAATATTGATCTTACCTTTAGCTCCTTGTGGGTTCGACACCCCATACTTATCACTTCCACCTTTGGAAATTGCTACGATGATTCCCTGCACTTGGGGATTATCAATCACGGCCGGTAAGCACTTGGGGATTATCAATCGCTTGAGTGCATATGATCCGAAGTATGTCCCGCTTAATCAAGTGTGGAGTTCTCCAGACGCATTTTTGGACTTGCCGAAGGGTGTCTCCAATGCGACGCAGTTTTTCCAAGCGCAAGAAGGACATGCAACAGAAAAGCTTTTCTGGTCGCAATTCAGTATGCCAAAGCGTCCGCTGTTGCTGAACGAACAAATGCCCCAGTGGGCCAAGCTCCACAAGATGTCCGGATCTTCCATGAAGGACGTCGTGGTCCGGCTGTGGCCGACTGAGCCAATTCCGAATAGTTATTTCAGTTTTTTGCAGCGACTTGTTGATGCGATGACGCGTATCGATGCCGTTAAGCGGTCAACGTGCATTGAAGGTGCACGGATGGCCTTTGCCCTCGTCAAGACGTACTGGGCGAAGATGAAGGCCACCGATATTGCAGCGAAGAGTCCACCCAAGGGCAAGGACCATCAGACGCTAGAGCATTATTTTAAGGATGTCCTAGAGGGTGCCCGCTTGATAGAGGGTTAGTGTTCGAAAGATCTTATGTTCGAGTGAAATGTACCGAAATTGTAAAAACAGTATTATGATATATTAGGGCTATGTTTTTTATACTTTTGCCTGAAAGATTTTGGTGCCTCCTGTGCGGCCGTTTTTTGTATAATCTGAAAGTTTACGAGTCGTCGGCTTCGGCCCCCTCGCATATAACGCGGGGGTGTTCGGAAAAGCACATGATCACTCTTAACCCAACGTCTTGGTCCATTAAGGAGGTGTCAATGCGGCGAACCAGGCAATCAGACTATAGGGCTTTAACACTTTCACTTAGTCATAGGACTTTGATGGTGGGTCTATGATATAGCCCCTGGTATGTACGCGGTTATCCGAACACGGTGCATTTACATACGTGACCAGAAGAATGGTCCTTCGTGTAATACGGAAGAAATCGCGAAGATTCCGGTAAGTCATCGAGTGGTTGACCAGCTCTCGCCGCATCATGACAGCCAGTTTTCGGCTTTCTCTACTGAGGTGCTCATCCGGACAAACCAGGACACAATCGTAGAAGTTCTCCCTTTACTTCCTTAGCCGATAGAGCAGAACGTAAGGTAGTAAGCACAGGAGCTGGGCAACCCAACTATTGACCAAAGACATGATTCAGAGCTGATGCATATAAGGCCAAACTCGCGACGCCGAAGTGTGCTATAAAGCTGCTCGGACTTGTCGGCAACTCATATGTTGCCATATCGAGCCCCTGGCAATATATGCCAAGGTGCGTGCGTGAAATAACCACAAAAGCAAAATTCAGTTCTTTGAGAAAAGCGAATACTGAATACAGGTTATGTTCAATGGAATCTGATTGATACGTCAAACGCAATCTTACAGATTATAACGCCACTACCCAGGCTATTTGACATGTCGGGGGTCAAAAGCTGAGAAAAAGGGCACTTTACAAGTTTGAAATAAAGAGTGCGGTCTACAAAAATCATTTGAACCTCCTGTCGCACGTCTGCGCTGCCTTGCCTTGGTTAAAGGACTTCTCAGCAAGAATAGCCTTTGGCTATTTACACGAAGCCGGACTCAGAAAGAGTCCGTAAGATGATCAGGCTTTGAGTCACATGTGGTAAAAGATAAAAAATAGTTAGAAAAAGGAAAAGACTATGAGAGCGCGGACCGTATTGTAGGTCTGTCCGTATTGTGCCTCCGCCGATGACCAGGGTATTTTAAGTGCATAATTATGTATGCGCGGTACAAACTTCGCGGCTATATGGGGCGGACGACGGAGGCCGAACTGCTAATCCAGCTTTGAGATTGATCGGTCCTGTTCAATAGAGACTGGTGGCTTGATGGCCGACGAGATGTGCGGCTTGATAAGGCTGCTTTGTACTTCGGCCGCAGTGGCCATATTATGTTCGTCTGTACGGAGGGAGCATTCCATATTTCCACTTATCGTGATGATGCCATGTGGACCGGACATCTTAAGCTGGAGATAGGCGTAACGTGGGACCGCATTAAAACGAGCAAAAGCGGCACATCCGAGTAGTGCATGGTGGCTACTGTGGAACGGGACAATATCGGAGGTCAAGCCTTCGCTTCAAAAGTTTTTCGGTGAACCGAAAACGACTTCCAATTTTATTGAGCCCGTGCAGTGAGCTTCTACGTCGGGTACTACCCCATGAACGTAGTTGTGGTGGGCTTGATTCGTGAAGGATCAATGCCCATTTTGCGGGCAGTGTCTTGATAGAGTAAATTAAGGCTACTGCCGTGTCCATAAGGACGTTCGTGAGATGGAACCCATCGATAATTGGATCGAGGATCAGAGCTGCCGAACCCTCAAGACGGATACTGGCTGGGTGGTCCTTGCGATCAAAAGTGATCGGGCAGGCCGCCCATTGGCTTAATTTTGGGGTGATTGTCTCTATGGCGTCGGTGTCCCGTAGTGCGCACTTGCACTCCCCTACAGGGATGTGCGTCACGTATACCATGTTCACTGTTTTTACTTCGGGGGGGGGGGGATTGCTTCTGACCCCCGATGTTCGGTTGGTGAGTCTCTTCGTCATCGTTGTCACTGGGCGGCCCCTCCCCCTTGTGTTTGGCATTAAGCCTGCCGGCTTGTTTAAAGACCCAACAACTTCTGTTGTTGTGATTGGCTGGTTTATCGGGGGTGCCATGAATCTGGCAGGGCCGATCCAGTATCTTGTATAGATTGGATGGTCCGTGCCTTGAATGGCATTTTCCATTGACCGGGTTTGGAACCACTGAATCCGGCGTTGACCGCCGTGTCTTGCGCTCCTTCATTACTATTTCTACGCTTGTGTTTATTGTGTCGTGGCTTGTCGTTGTCGTCTCGAACCTCGGAAGTGCCCGGATCAACGGTGTTGTTGCTTCTACGAGCGAGCCCGCTATCTTCTCCCGCGCAAAAGCGGGTCATCAGAGCGGTAAGGGCAGCCATGGATTTTGGTTTTTCTTGACCGAGGTGGCGGGCTAGCCACTCATATCGGACGCTATGTTTAAAGGCCGCGAGGGCTTCGGCGTCCGAACAATCGACAATTTGCTTCTTTTTAATTAAGAACCTAGTCCAGAGCTTTCTGGTTGACTCCCCGGGCTGTTGAATGATGTGACTTAGGTCATCGGCGTCCGGAGGCCGGACATATGTACCTTGGAAGTTATCGCGGAAGGCGTCTTCCAAGTCTTCCCAGCTGCCAATGGAGTTCTCAGGGAGGCTGTTTAGCCAGTGTAGCGCTGGTCCCTTTAGTTTTAGTGGGAGGTATTTGATGGCGTGGAGGTCATCACCGCGAGCCATGTGGATATGGAGAAGGAAATCTTCAATCCATACTACGGGATCTGTTGTTCCATCGTATGATTTGATATTCATGGGTTTAAACCCTTCTGGGAATTCGTATTCCATTACTTCATCGGTGAAGCAAAGGGGGTGTGCGACGCCTCTATATCGGGCCAAGTCGTGACATAGCTCGGATGGAGTTCGTCTGCGGTGTTCGGCCGAGCGTGGTTGTGTTTGTCATGTCCGGCTAGATGGCCGTCGTCGCGCGTCAGGGCACGCCCCCGTGATCCATAGATCGATCTAGTCTGACCTGCTATGTTATCTAGGTCCTGTCACAGGTCATATGCATGACCCCGAGCTGTTGTGTCTTAGCCCTTACGGCGAGGTGGTACGGGCTGGTGTTCGGCTTGAGTTGCCGCTTTGTCCCGGCCACATGGTGGTCGGTCAGCCGCATTACGCGTTGATGGTACGAGCTCCAGCGCCTCGTCATCGAATTGGGGTAACAATTTGCGCTTCGGGTAACTTTTGGTTGGACGCTCGAGGCTGTATTCCTCGGCTACTAGGACATTAGCCCACCTGTCGTTGAGTTGATCTTGGTCAGCTTGAAGCTGCTGCTGTTTCTTTTTCAGGCTCCTTGCGGTGGCAATTAGCCGGCCTTAAAGCGCTCCTACTCGACGGGTTCCTCAGGCATGATAAAGTTTTCGTCGCCGAGGCTCACCTCATCCTCGGAGAGTGGAAGATAGTTTCTGTCCTCTGAGTCTTCGTTTATGGCCTCTTCATCAGGGCTGACTTGCCCATCTTCCCTATCGTCCTGTTCGGAAGTTGGCTCGACGGGGTCTTCTTTGTCTTTGGCATTGTCCGGAGTGTAGTTTTTTCCGGTGTCGGTGTTGCTGTCTTTTCCATGGTGCGATTTAGAGCGGCGTCGCGGGCGTCGGCGTTTCGATCGTGTCTCAGGAGGTATATGCTCGACTAGATTTTTCTTATTATCGTCGTCACCCTCTTTGGGTGTATCCACCATATATATATCATACGAAGAAGTGGCCAACCAGCGTCCGGTGGACGGCGGGTTTTGGGCCTGATCTTCTCCGGCATTGTCGACGATACCGTCGATGTCTTCGGAGTCGTAATTGAGCATGTCAGTTAAGTCTTCGACAGTGGCTATGAAGTGGGTGGTGGGTAGGACGAAAAATTCCCCGCTCTCAGCCCCTAGTCCGGGTTGGGCATGGTTCGGACGTTTCTCCTTTGTAATGACAAGGGATCGCATTAAGTCCAGAGCTTCGCTTAAAGGTGAGGTTTGGCCCGAGAGAAGAGAGCCCGTGGAGTACGGCGAGAGGGAAACTTCTTGGCCGAACTCACACGACGCCAGTGTCCGGAGAAGGGTCCGGCTCCGTAATGGCTGCCGGTGACACCACTTCCTCCGGTTCCTCCACAATGGGCCTAATGGTCGCAGACAGTCCGGCGAGCTTAGAGAGCCCGTCTTCGGACTGGCGATACGCTCTGGATCTAAGGCCAGAGCGGAGGTAGGAGGCGTGATTCCTTGGAAGATAAAGTCTCCTCGGATATCAGTGATACGTCTCCAATGTATCTATAATTTTTGATTGTTCCATGCTATTATATTATGTGTTTTGGATGTTTATGGGCTTTATTTTACAATTTTATATTATTTTTGGGACTAACCTCTTGACCCAGAGCCCAGTGCCAGTTCCTGTTTTTTCCCTTGTTTCAGTGTTTCGAAGAAAAGGAATATCAAACGGAGTCGAAACGAAATGAAACCAACTGGAGAAGTTATTTTTGGAAGGAAAGCTACAGGATAAACTTGGAGTGCACGACAGGAAAGAAACGAGGGAGCCACGAGGTAGGGGGCGCCCACCCCCCTAGGGCGCGCCCTCCACCCCCGTGGGCCCCTCGTGGCTCCCCTGACGTACTTCTTCCACCTATATATATCCATATACCCTAAAAACTTCGGGGAACAGAATAGATCGGGAGTTCCGCTGCCGCAAGCCTCTGTAGCCACCAAAAGTCAATCGGGACCCTGTTTCGGCACCCTGCCGGAGGGGGGGGACCCTCACCGGTGGCCATCTTCATCATCCCGGCGTTCTCCATGACGAGGAGGGAGTAGTTCACCCTCGGGGCTGAGGGTATGTACCAGTAGCTATGTGTTTGATCTCTCTCTCTCTCTCGTGTTCTTGATTTGGCACGAGCTTGATGTATCGCGAGCTTTGCTATTATAGTTGGATCTTATGTTGCTTCTCCCCCTCTACTCTCTTGTAATGGATTGAGTTTTCCCTTTGAATTAATCTTATCGGATTGAGTCTTTAATGATTTGAGAACACTTGATGTATGTCTTGAGTGCGTGTCTGTGGTGACAATGGGATATCACGTGATTCACTTGATGTATGTTTTGGTGATCAACTTGCGGGTTCCGCCCATGAACCTATGCATAGGGGTTGGCACACGTTTTCGTCTTGATTCTCCGGTAGAAACTTTGGGGCACTCTTTGAGGTTCTATGTGTTGGTTGAATAGATGAATCTGAGATTGTGTGATGCATATCGTATAATCATACCCACGGATACTTGAGGTGACATTGGAGTATCTAGGTGACGTTAGGGTTTTGGTTGATTTGTGTCTTAAGGTGTTATTCTAGTACGAACTCTAGGGCTGTTTGTGACACTTATAGGAATAGCCCAACGGATTGATTGGAAAGAATAACTTTGAGGTGGTTTCGTACCCTACCGTAATCTCTTCGTTTGTTCTCCACTATTAGTGACTTTGGAGTGGCTCTTTGTTGCATGTTGAGGGATAGTTATATGATCTAATTATGTTATTATTGTTGAGAGAACTTGCACTAGTGAAAGTATGAACCCTAGGCCTTGTTTCAACGCATTGCAATACCGTTTACGCTCACTTTTATCATTAGTTACCTTGCTGTTTTTATATTTTCAGATTACAAAAACCTATATCTACCATCCATATTGCACTTGTATCACCATCTCTTCGTCGAACTAGTGCACCTATACAATTTACCATTGTATTGGGTGTGTTGGGGACACAAGAGACTCTTTGTTTTTTGGTTGCGGGAGGTTGCTTGAGAGAGACCATCTTCATCCTACGCCTCCCACGGATTGATAAACCTTAGGTCATCCACTTGAGGGAAATTTGCTACTGTCCTACAAACCTCTGCACTTGGAGGCCCAACAACGTCTACAAGAAGAAGGTTGCGTAGTAGACATCAATCAGCGACATAATCCAGATTTCCGAAACTAATCTGGTAACCTGGGGCGTAGCTGTCGATCTGCTCTAGATGGCCAGGCGAGTTGGCCCGCAGTACGAAGCCGCCGAACACAAAGATCTGGCCGGGAAGGAAAGCCTCCCCCCAGGCAGCGTTGTTGTAGACGGTTGATGGAGCCATCAAAACCTTTTGGTGACGATGCAGCGAAACTCTCAATGAAAACACCAATGTCGGTGTCAAAACAGGCGGATCTCGGGTAGGGGGTCCCGAACTGTGCGTCTAAGGTCGATGGTAACAGGAGACAGGGGACATGATGTTTACCCAGGTTCGGGCCCTCTCTATGGAGGTAATATCCTACTTCCTGCTTGATTGATCTTGATGAATATGAGTATTACAAGAGTTGATCTACCACGAGATCGTAATGGCTAAAACCCTAGAAGACTAGTCTGTATGATTATGATTATCTCTACGGACTAAGCCTCCGGTTTATATAGACACTGGAGGGGACTAGGGTTATACAAAGTCGGTTACAGAGAAAGGAATCTTCATATCTGGGCGCCAAGCTTACCTTCCACACCAAGGAGAGTCCCATCCGGACACAGGAGAGAGTCTTCGGTCTTGTACCTTCATAGCCCATTAGTCCGGACCACATTCCATAGTACGGACGCCCGAGGACCCTTAATCCAGGACTCCCTCAACCGGAGGTGGGCCGAGGAGGACACAACCCACCAGGGTGCGCCAGGGGGGCCTGGTGCGCCCAGGTGGGTTGTGCTCACCTGGTGGCCCCCCCTCTGGTGTTTATTGGCTCCATTATTTCTTAAATAATCCATAAAAAATCCTCGTGGAGTTTCAGCTCATTTGGAGTTGTGTAGAATAGGTGGCCTGACGTAGCTTTTTCAGGTCCAGATTTCCAGCTGCCAGAATTCTCCCTCTTGGTATGTACCTTGCAAATTATGAGAGAAAAGGCATTAGAATTACTCCAAAAAGCATTATTATGGATAAAAACATTGTAAATAACAGTAAGAAAACATGATGCAAAATGGACGTATCAGGCACCTTCCCTTTTAGGCAACAGAGTCACCAGTGCTTTATTTATTGAGGCTAAACTCGCATGTCCCCACGGTAACAGACTGATAGGGCTTTCATGAAATCTTCCTTGATGATATTCCAGCAAGATGCATAAAATCTAGTCGTAAATCCATCCGGCCCAGGCGCCTTGTCAAAAGGCATGGTTTTGATCACTTTAAATACTTCATCCTCCGAGAATGGTTCCTCCAAGTGGTGCAAATCCAGGGAGGGTAGACTTGGCGCTTCCAAGTTAATCGCATGCTCATGGCCCCTCGTTGAACCAAACAGGGCCCCATAGTAAGCGTCCACAACGTCGACAATCCTTTCTTGACCCGAAATGACATCGTTATTGTGCCGGAGCGACATGATCACATTCTTCCGTTGCCTGTGCTTAGCGTGGCGATGGAAGAAATCTATATTGGCATCCCCCTCCTTCAAGTGCAGCAGTCTCGAGCATTGTCTTGCGATCGGCCGCTAGAGAGAGGAAAGCCCTAGGAGTTTCCTCTTTAGAAGCTTACAGAGCTCAACCTCCACTCGACTCAGCTCCCTGGACTCCATGGCCACGTCTAGGCATAGGATCAGCTCCAGAGCAATGGCAATCTGCATGCGTATATTGCCAATCAACTTGTCGCTCCATCTTTGGAGATGTTTTGCGGTGGCCCGCAGTTTATTATTCAGCACCATAAATGGGTTACCCTCCGTTGGTATAGAGTGCCACGCCTACTGCACCGTCTGCATGAAACCCGGGGCCTTGGGCCAAAAAGCTTCAAACTTGAAGCGCTTCCCGAATTGGAAATCTGCGTGCAAATCCCCCAAAAGCGGACAGTGGTCCGAAACCGCCGAGCTCAACGCCGTTAGGAAGCATGAAGGGTATAGATCCTCCCAACAATTGGTCCCGAACACATGATCAATCCGTTCCAACGTGGCCCGGGTCCGCTCATTAGACCACGTATAGCGCCTCCCATTCAAGTATATCTCCTTTAGTTCCAACCGATTGAGCTTGGACCGGAATGACTAATCATACGGTGGTTGACAGAGTCGTTATTTTTATCCTCCGGGTTGACTAGGAGGTTAAAATCACCGGCAATCATCCACGGGCCAGCCAAAAGTTCCCGAATCTCCACCAATTCACGCATGAATTCTACCTTGGCCGCATCCTCCGAGGACAGCCCGTAAATGCCCGTAAACCACCAAGCTGGTGCCCCCAAGGGCTGCACTAGGGCAGACAAAGTATTATCTGATCGGTGGGGATTAGACAACGTGACCACAAGCGGATCCCAAGCCAACAGAATGCCGCCACACGTCCCAATCGCTGGGAGATAGTAGAAACTCTCAAGTTTATTACCAAGGCATTGTTTGACAACCTCCTGTGTTATACTCTCCATCTTAGTTTCTTGGAAACAAACAATACTAGGGTCTACCGAAGCCACCACTTGGAAGATAGAATGACGCCTTGCCGGGGAGTTAAGTCCACGGACGTTCCACACAAGCACCTTCAATGGTTGTACAGCCATAAGGATAGCCCAAAAGAACCACCAAGGCGAAAGGCGTTAAGCCCTCACCTCGTCTACCCCTTCCTGCATTTGGAGGGCCGAGGGCTCCCAGCCAAAGAGCGCTAGGACTGCTGTGATGTGTGTGTCGTTCAACGTCTATTCAAACAAACGGATGTATGCTTGCAACGCCTCATCCCCAATGGTGTCGCCTTCATGGGCCAAACAGAGCTTGCGGATGATCACTTGCTGCTGCTTGCTAGCCGCTGAGCCGTTTGCCCTTCCTCTCGCCAAGCGCACGCTTCGCCTGGGCGTGGTTAGTGCAATCTGTTTATGCTGATGTGGTCGCTTCATCGGAGGGGGCACGTGATGTTGGAGTTGGTAGGATGGGAGATAGCACCCGTTGGACTCGGGCACAAAATGCATCAAGACGGGCACATGCAGCCGTTTGGGTGGTCTGCTGTGGATGGCCCCCCTCACCACTTTGGGCTAAAGCATTAACCTTCTCAGAGAGGCTGACCAGAAAGGTGTCCCACTCCTGAACTTGTCCCACGTGAGTTCAAGTATGGTACTTAAAATTGGCGCTTGCATTTTGCTGGATTTATTTCAGGTCTTTCAAAGATGTGTGTTCAGTGGAAGGAGACATTTTCGTCGACTACGAAGGTGTCTATGGCGACTTTGTCAGTCTTAAAATGATGCAACGACTCAGTCTTTACGTGATACCCATAGTGATAGGGGAATCGTTTCCAGCCGGCGTGCCGGCAGAAACGTTTCGCCGGACGCGCACGCGTCGTTTGATCCCGTGTGATCCCACCGTCCCACTTGCGCCATATGTGGCCCCACAAACCGCTTTTCTCTCTCTCTCTCTCTCTTTCTCTCGCTTATCTTCTTCTCGAGAGGGCACCTCCACTCATTTGATCCCCTTCTTTCCCCCTCTCTTTGGCGCAAGCAGCATCTCCTCGATTCACTCCCCACTGAATCCTTTTCACCCCACTCAGCCGCAGGGCTGCTGCTATGGTGGGACGCTGCATCGGCCGCGGGGGCTGCTGCTCATGGCTGCGCTCTCTCCAGCTTACCTCCCCCATGGCCGCGGAGACCATGGCCATGCAGACGCCGTGGTGATTTTCGCATCGACGACGGTGCTACAATCAGCACCAGCCGTAGCTGGAGATGAAAGCCCCACAGATGTTGCAAACCAGCAACTACGGCGGTGCTGCAACCAGTGCTCGTCGCCATGGTCGGACTACAATCGACCATGACGATGGTGGATTTCTTTTTTTGCTACAACAATGTGTTGTTTTTGCTGGAACCGCCCCATGTTTTTGCTACCACCCACCCGCCCAAAATTTGCTACCAGGTGATTTTTGCTACAACCGATGAACCATTTTGCTACAATCGTTTCGATTTTTTGTTACTATCGGTGTTTGTCGATTTTTGCTACATCCATCTTCTGTTTTTCCTGTCTTTTTTGCTACCACCCTATTTTGATTTTGCTGGAACTAAAGACATTTTTTGCTACACCCACCCACGGCGATGTTGCTCAACGACGGCGATAGCTTTTTTTTTTGCTACAACCGTCTCGGATTTTTGCTACTACCCGAGATGCCATTTGCTACCACCGGAGTTTTTGCTACTACCAGAGTCTTCCTGGAAGCATCAGGAGTTTTTGCTACCACCCTTGTTTTTTGTTTTGGTTTTGCTGGAACCATCCTAAAAATTGCTACCACCGTCTTTTAGTTTTGCTGGAACCGGCATTTTTCGCTTCGGTGTCGGCGGTGAAGGCGGGTGGTGTTTTGGTTCGCCGGCGGTGGTGAGGCTGTGAGCACCGGCGACGAGCAGGGGCAGCGGTGGTCCAAGCGAGAGCAGCGTGGGCCAGCGTGCGGGATTCCGCGAGCGGCGGCGGCGGCGGCGGCGCTTGCTTTTTTTCTCTTCTTTTTTCCCGTGGGGGAGGATGACGATAGAAGATGCGGGGCAGATCTGACGGTTACGCGCATCCAGATCGAGCGGCTTTGGTTTGACCGGCCGAAACGTTCCGCCGGTGCGCCGGCGCAGAGTACTGCCCTAGTGATAGAGTGTGTATATGTTCATAAAGATATTACCCGCAAAAAAAATTAGAGATAAGGGTACGCAACATGCCTCAAAATATCTTGTTACAGCAAATGCATGTTCCGAGCCAAAAGAACCGCGTGCCCAGGCTATACGCTAGGCAGGTACACCGAAGGAAAAGGAACCAAATCAGGCACTCCTACCCACATTTGCCAAAAGGAAAACCAGGTAACCATAAATTCACCCGGTCCGGGCGACGCGTTTTGGTCGCAGCAGGCAGGAGGCGGCAAAATTTCGTGTTTTGACCCTTTTTGGAAAGTATTTCAGAATCTGACCCCTGTTTGAATTTTTTTCGAGATTTGACCCTTTTGCCTACCGCTGAACCTCCGGCGGTAGGGTTAGATAGCCTACCGCCACAGCCCATGGCGGTAGGAAACTTATCCACGCCACATGGAGACGGCGCCTGCCCCTCCGTCGCACCCCTCATCGCCAGGGCTCGGCGGTAGATCTGTCTAACCATACCGCCAGGGGCCCCTCGGTAGGGTCCGGCAGTTATTTGCCCTGAGCCCCGTGCCCCTTCCCTTCTCCCCACCTCCCCTCCCCTTGTCGGCAGTTCTTGTTTTTCTCCCCAAGTCGCCTCTCTCCTCTCTCATCTCCTCCACTTCGAACTTCACCGATTCTTCACCGTTTTGGCGGATCGAGATGGCCCGAGGAGAGAACCGTAAGCTCCTCCGATCCCTCCAATTAGTTTTTGCAAACTTGCTACCGATTCGACGCATTATTTGCTTGAAATTCCTCATGTTTTTGAACTAAGATTGATTTTTTTCACCTAAGATTGATTGTAGTTGTAGTTCTTAGTTCTTTAGTAAGTAGTGGTATTGGATATGTACTCTAATCAATAGTTCATATGTTAGTGTGAAGATGAACCCTAGTTCATAATTTTTTGTTAATAAAATTATGATGTATTGTTGATAAAGGGATGAACCCTAGTTTGATGATGCATGTGATATGATGATATGATCTAGTGTGAAGATGAACCCTAGTTTGATGATGCATGTTGATATGATGATATGAAGATGTTGTTTGGAAAATTTTGTTTAAAAATATGAAGCTATGATGTATGTTGGAGGTTTTTTTTATATGATGCATGTTGATATGATTTGATCCATCATGTGTAGTAGATGTTGTTGGAGGAATATGCTTAAAATTTTATCTCGGTATGATTTGAGTTCATTGTTTGTTTATGTATGCTTATGCTTATGGTGCTTTTGTTTATGAAACTCTATTAAGGCGGCCACCTCTTGCGGACAACATCGGCCCATGATCTGCATCGGACTAGGCATTCGACAAGGGTCATCGTGCCCGTTTCATAGAGAACAGAGAGGTAAGTGATATGAAAGAAATTTTGATCAAAGTTCTCGGATTGATGAAAATGATTTCCTAACTTTTTAGCGTTCACTTTTTGACAGACGCTCCAGCCGCTGCGCATGAGGGGTCACGGGGTTCATGGGCATATGGACTACGACGGCGCTTCTGCCGTTCTTCAAGAGAGCCCGTCTGTTGGGTTTCGTCTTTGCAGTTCAAGCGTCGGCCCGCCGACGCTTGTCCACGCGGCTCTCACGGCTCGATTGACCGTTGGAGATCGGAGACCCATTCTTTCCATCTGCCATGCGGGAGATGACGGTGACCCTAGAGGATCGGGGATGATTCTTGCAATGCCGATCGAGGGTCATGCACTCACCGGTCGAGTGAAGAGGGCCAAGCTGGCGGAGAGGGTCACCACCCTCATCGGCGATCGCCCGGTGCCAAGAGTAACCGTACATCCGGTGTGCCGTTGATCCGCTCTCGAGCACCGGAGGACATGCCCCAAAGGCGCAGATGAGGCGATTTGTGGAGTTGTACGCGAGGGCCTATCTGGTATATTCTCTCGGAGGTCGTGTTTCCAGACAGCTCAGGAACTCTATAGCTGGCGTATATGTTCTTCCTAAGCGGACTGGGATGCGAGAATGCAGTTGGGGGACGGCATCTCTCGCCTACCTATACCGTTCGGTAAGAGAGTGTCTAATTGCGTACCTACCTACGAAAGTGTGTCCATGACATTTTCTTATCTCGATCCTCATTTGATGTTTTGCAGCTTGACGACTTAACGCAGAGGACGGGAGACAAGTCCAATATGGGTGGCTTTATGCAGGCCTTCTCCATTTGGATGTGGGAGCGGCTGCCGGTGGGCGTCGGAGAAGTTGCCAAGACGCCCATGGAAAGACTATGGCAAAGAAGGCGACGAGACTCGAAACCCCACCGTAGCTTATGAGTGGGGCGTTGTCAAACTCTACACGGGCCTAAACAAGACTTCATTACAAGACCTACACCAACGAGTTGGGCGCTTTGACGACACGCAGTATATGAACTCGCCCAACACCTTTCTCTTTGATTCCGCTATTGACCGGGAGTGCGAACTTACCAAGGTATATGTAATAGGTAATCTGGTGGCCGTATCGACAAGAACGAGAGTGGGACTTTGATCTGAACGTGATGTGCATAGCGGACCGTGGTCTCTGGCGGTGCATCGTGCCCATGATCTGTGTGTATGCCGTCGAGTGGCATTTGCCACAACGCGTGGCCACGCAGTTTGGGATTTATCAGCATACCCCACCGGGCCAGCCCACCGATACCGGCGGCCACGCGCTCCACCTGTGAGCTCTTTGTTCTCCATGAGATTATCATGTTTCTTGTTGCTTATGATGATTCTTGTTGCTTATGCCTTGCAGCATGAGCCGGCAGAAGAATCAGTTGATCACAGACTGGGGAGAGGAGCATAAGACTCATGTGACGGAGTGGAACCGACGAAGGTGGCGTAAAGACGTGGAGAGGAGAGTGACTAACTGGGATGATTACCTGGGCTGACACATGAGGTGGTACGATGATGGCCAGAAGCATCGTCTTCGTCTCAAGCCTCGATGGACGGCGGAAGACATCGCGGAGCTGGAGTGGGCTGACCGGCATCAGAGACATGCACAGTGGATTTAGGGAGTTTGCACCCCTCATCAACAGAGTGGTACGTTTGAACCGACGGTCGTATTTAAAATATTTTATTCGTCAACGTGACTGACTTATGTCGTTGCTGTCCGGTGAGCTGAACAGATGCATCTTTGAAGCCTCAGATGCACTAGGTCATCTTCCGGAGGCGTACAAAGCCGAGACCAGTCGGTGGACGATGAAGGTACAATTTCAGCCTCCTCGAGCAGATGCATCTTGTTCACTTGCGGTCGGTCGATCTGATACTTATTATGACCTTGCTTCATTGTGAGTGCAGAAGTTCGTGGCAGCGTTGTCGCAATTTGGTAGGGCTGCTTGGGTGTCTTTGGAGCTGGGTCGATTGAAGCTCATCGACTGTAGCCACCACAGGGGTATCATCGGCTCATCGAGCCATGCTCCCTCGTCGTCTAGGTTGGTTGGGGAGGAGGAGGAGGAGGAGGAGGAGGAGGAGGAGGAGGAGGAGGCCATATATGAAGAAGGGGAGGAGGAGGATGAGAGCAACGGGGAGGAGGAGTACGATGAAGATTATGGACCTCCAAAGAACTCAAACGTCTCAAGCATCTCACCGGCCAAGAAGAGGAATCAAGACGAAGGATTTGCTTTGAGTCGGAACCTTTCGAGAGACCGGTTCCTCGACGGCCCAAGAAGAAGACCGAAGAGAATCGTTCAAAGAGTAACGAGGACCGTACCTCCAAGAGGGAAGGAGCAACTGTTTATGCTCTTCGATAGTTGGCTCTTTTAGTTTGGTTGAACTTCGTTTGATTGAACTTTTCTAGTGGTTATGAAGCTACGTGGAATTATGTGTTTGCTATTTGTGGATCTATGTGTTTGCTATTTGTGAAACTATGTGGAACTCCGTTTACTAATTAGTTGAAGTTCGTTTGAAATGTTCTATGCACTTCAAATTTGTTAATGTGTATGTGATGCCCAAGTTTAATTGTTTGAGATCTGTGATATTGTTGTCATATTTGTGAAACTTGCTAATATTACTGTCATATTGAATTTAAAAAGAAGCAAGCAATTGAACTTAAATTCATAAAACACAGGACTCTACCGCCAAGGACCCTGGCGGTAGGGTCAGACAAATGCGTGCCGCACTCACGAGGGACTGCCAGTGAGATACTGAAGGCCAGGGCACTTCAATTCTTCGTTACAGAATCATTACACTGAAAAAACAAGACCCTACCGCCATGGGCTCTGACGGTAGGGTCGCGCTTCGCCAGGCCCTTCAATTTTGTTACGTAAACATTACATCGAACAGACCCTACCGCCATGGGCTCTGGCGGTAGGGACGCACAGTCTACCACCAGGACACCTGGCGGTAGGTGCTTAACCACGTTCAGCGCAGTCAAACGGCCGCCGTCCCCCTCCATCGCACCCCTATCACCATAGGCCCTGGCAGTAGCAAAAGGGTCAAATCTCGAAAAAATTTCAAACAGAGATCAGATCCTGAAATACTATCAAAAAGGTCAAAACACAAAATTCGGCCGCAGGAGGCAAGTGCGTGCCGCGGCGAAACCCGGGCCGGGCAAACGCGTCACGCGGCCCCACCAATCAGGCCCATGCGCCCACGTTCGGGACGCGGTTTGGCGAATTCCGCTATATAAAAACCACCCGACCCGACGCCCACCAAATCACCCAAACCCCAGCGCCTCAAATAAAGCCCTGCTGCACCTGTTCCGATCGCCGCGAGGAACCAGCGAGAGACCCCGGAGCCAGAGGAGGAGGAGGAGATGAGCTACTACAACCAGCAGCCACCCGTCGGCGCCCCGCCGACGCAAGGTGCGCACCGTGTCGACTCCCGTCTCCATCGATTCTCTTTTCCTTTCCTGCGCGGTGCTCCTTTCCTCTTTTTGCGCTGAATCTTGGCCTGTGAATCTTTGAATCCTCAGGCTACGGGGACAAGGGCGGCTACCCGCCGCCGGGGTACCCTCCGGCCGGCTACCCACCCCCGGCGCAGGGCTACCCGCCGGCCGGCTACCCCCAGCAGGGCTACCCGCCGCAGTACGCGCAGCAGCCGCCGCCCCACCAGCAGCAGCAGCAGCAGAGCAGCGGGCCTTCCTTCATGGAGGGATGGTAAGCTCCTCGTCCCATCCCCTCGATTTTTCCTACCCGCGGTGTCCCGAGTGCTAGATTAGATCAAAGTCGGTCCGGGGCTTGTCTGGAGGGCTGGAAATCATGATCGGCCGGGTCAGATCTGCCCGTGGACGCCGGCGGCGACCCCTTCCCCCGTCGGTGGCCGTCTCTTGCACGTTTGCTTGGGTGGGGACCGCGACTTGACGCGTGAGCGAACCCTCGGGAAAGGGCGAGAGAGAGAGCAGTCGCGGTCCCGACGACGTGTCGGTCGCTCCACTCAAAGCGCACACGTATTCCCCGCGGCGAGGGGTTGTCTCGTCCCTCATGCCGTGGCATGAACCATCCGATCTTGAAATTGACGGCTCGGATGCAAGTCAAAGACATCTGTTGTGTAGCCAGCAGCCAGCACCAACCGAAAAAAATGCGTCTCCGCGGTCACGATTTCCGGGAGGCGTTTCACATGCGTTTTGGACTGGCATTGAGATAAGATCAGAAAATGTTTTTGTGGTATAGAAATAGGCTTTCTTTTCTTTAGATCAGATTCCTTCGGGACGAGGCAACCTGGGAATTGGGAATTAATATTTCCGTTGACGACGCGGTACTACCAAAGAATGGCTATCCTCTGACCCAAGATTATCAGCCAGCTTTATTGCAGTAGTAATTACGTAGATGCTCACGCACTAACTGTTTGTATCCTAAAACAGTTGAAAATTGCATGAAGAACGGCTCTCCTCTCACCGGAGATTCTCGATCAGATTGATTACAGTACTAGTATTATTTAGATGCTCGCGCACTAAACTGTCAGTAGTATATACTAGTATAACAGTTGAAAATTGCGTGCATGGTTGGGCATTTCGAATTCGCATAATGTTTCATTATGCCGGCCAGTATATTATGCAGCTACTTTATCCTGCCTTGGATGTTCTGTCTCATGATTCCCTTGTGATATTTTTGTTCGCGACAGCCTGGCCGCCCTTTGCTGCTGCTGTCTCCTGGACGCCTGCTTCTGAGGAGGGAGGGAGGAAGACGACGATCAACTTCGTGCAACTGGGACTGAGCTATCCTCTCTGACGGAGAAATGCTGCTAGTAGCTTAAATATTATTTCTCGTCGGGCGTTATCGCCTCCTTTGTTTAATCCATGTTTATGAACCTGTCTGCATTGCAACTATTCGCTTGGTTGACGACTGATGATTATATTATGCCTGGTGCCTTCCGTGTGTATATTGTGTCGGTTTATCTCTGTCTCTGGTGTGGAATTCAACTCGCGGTTGTCATGTCCAATTTGATCTCCACTGATGCTTCCGTTGGATCTGGCTTGCCTGCTCTCTTCTCATGCTTTCATCCGTGCTTTCACTTCATCCTATGGCTGAGGATGGGGCCGAGCTTTATTTTGTTTCAATTAAATCAAGCCACGTACGCGGAAGTATGGATAGGCACACGGGCGGGAAGCAGGCAAGTCTCAGAACCCGCAGGAATTCTTAGGCGGGAAGCAGGCAAGTCTCAGGACCCGCAGGAATTCTTAGGCCTTGCACAATGAGAGATGCTCAGAAGGTGCTTAAAAAAATAAATCAATTTTTTTTAAGCACCGGTACCTATTTTTATAAAAGAGACGCTTAGTTAACCATCTATCTTGTACAAAAAAGCACCGGTACTTAAAATTTTTTGATTTATTTCTTTAAGCATCTTCCATTTTATAAGGCCGTGCTATACCATCATTAAGGACGTTGTAGGTCTTTTTCTAGCGTCTTACTCTAGGACACCCGCTCCCTCGCATATAAAACGCTTTGGCGGCGAGTTTAGTCGCTGGCGTATTTGTGGAACCTGATTTGGAGGATTGCTTTCGTTGTCCAACCATCTTTGTGGTAAGTAAAGAGTGCAGTGATTGTTTCGTTGAAGCCTTGGTCTGTTTTCCATGAGCAAAGGGATGATGTGAGCACCATCTATTCAAAGTGTCGAGGCTAAGCAAGCAAAGCACGCCATCTATACAGGCACAGACGTGTAATCCCTCTTATCTATTACCTGATGATGATTAGATTCTCACACTGATGGTGACATTACGTGGCTAAATTTCGTGTTTTGACCCTTTTCTCAAACCTATTTGAAATCTGACCCTAGTTTAAAAAAATTTCAAAATCTGACCTTTTTGCTACCGCCGGGACCATGGTGGTAGGATATAACAGCCTACCGCTAAGGACCTTGGCGGTAGGGTTGCATGCCCTACCGCCAAAAACTTCTAAGTATTGAACATAGTGCGTGCTCGTGCCTACCGCCAAGCACCTTGGCGGTAGGATTGTGCTACCGCCAAAGCTTTGGCGGTAGCGATGTTTCCTACCGCCAAAGTCCCTGGCGATAGGCTGTTATACCCTACCGCCATGGTCCCTGGTGGTAGTAAAAGGGTCAGATCTTGAAATTTTTTTAAACTAGGGTCAGATCTCGAATAGGTTTCAAAAAAGGGTCAAAACACAAAATTTTACCACATTACGTTGCCTAATTCCATATCGTATATCCGTCACGCCCAACAATGAAGGCACCCACCACCTTGGGCAGCACAGTACAGTGCACCAGCATATGCATGTGCTCCGAGTCTTTAAAATGGAATATATCCAACCATGAAATTTATTCCTCTCCGGCTCGCTGCCGGCTCGAAAGGATGCGTGCTGCCAACTGCAATCTAATCTCGGCATGCAGGCATGCATGTGCGGTGCATATCAGCATCTGATAAGCAGCAAACCTCCACGCGAAGTATTCCATTTGATTTGTTCTCCGGAGCAGCAACACATCGAAACGCCTTTTGCTTCTCAATCCAGGCAAATGAAATCATCATAAGAATAAAACATCGCAGGAATCAAGCATCAGGCTCGCCTTTCAAGCTTTTACTACCTCTGTTCCTAAATATAAGCAGTTTTGGCAATTCACACGGAGGGTGTACATCGAAATCGAAGGTGGAAGCAAGAGAAAGAAAACCGCCACCAAGATATAATGAGTGATTTGCCACCAAGAGCATATACTTTCCGTTAGCATTTTCTTTTCAGAGTAGTCTTAAGAGATGTGTAGAATATGTCCCATCATTCATTGAACAGGCCGACTCAATTAGGGGGGGGGGGGGGGGGGTACCACATGCACACCACCATTTGGTATCATCAATTGCTTTTCCAGGGAAGCATCATTATACTGCTTGCAGATGGTTTCTGTATAGAAATTCCTCTGATATTTGTTTTCTGTTGTGTCACAAAGTGCCTTTTTTACATCCATAAGTAAAAGAAAATTTTAAAGCCGCTATCACAGGCTGCAGTTATATTTCTATCTGAAATTACAACTAACATATATAAAAACCTTGATGTAACCAGTGCAGATATCTCGTCTGACTCTCACCAAATTCTTTGGAAGCCCTATCATCTGCCAGCAAAATTGTTGACAGGGACACCAGCATGCTTCGGCTGGAGCTGCTTTATATAATATTTTGATCCACGTGACAGATTGATGCGTTTTCTTCTCTGCTCAGGAATAGATTCAATCGAACACTCTGAGAAGCCACGTCGCACAAACCTGCAACGTTTCAAATTAAGCACAAGCAAACATATGAAAAGCTGAATCAACGTCTATTTCACATGTGATTGGTCATTGCACTTCAACAAGTTTTTTTTCTAGGTCAGAGAGAAACAACACAACTGCATGCGCTATGAACAAGTAACAAGCTCTCCAGTAGAACCGATTGTTTCTTCACCAAAAGAATTTAACCTCGCCAATAGATTTTGGTGGACTGAATTTACAAACAACTGTGGCCTCAAACAACATGTTTGGTTGTCCCATGCAACTAGTGTTAGCAACAATGTTATTTTTTGTTGCAGAAACAACTTTATTCTCCCATGTTCTCTGTCTACATGAACAAAATGCTCAAGTGGCACCCTCTAAGAAATGGCTGAGATGTGCTATTAGAGATGTCCTAGTGAAATCATGTGAAAGAAATTGACAAATCTGCACCCAAGAAAGACCATGAAACTTCACTTGGACCATGCAAGCTTTCTCTATGAAACTTGGGATTTAATAGAGCCTAGTGCTTTGAACATCTCTAAGACTGGCATGATATTCGAACTTGAGCTAACTGATAACTTAATGTCTGCACTAAGATAATAGAGAGGTGAAAACTTCAATATATAAGCCAAGAGGAGGATATAGGTACATACCAATCAGCTGTCCGTGTAGTAAGCAAGAACAGTTTGCCAAGACCAAGGGATAATGCCTCCTTCTCAATGTAATCTGAAGCATAACCACAACCACGAATAAAAAAAGTGTGTAATATCCTTTCTAGTAGAAACTAACACCGGCATGTGATAGCTATTTTAATATTTCGGAGATTAACATTCTGATTTCTGGCCATCGCCATCAGATGGTTAGTAGCAGACTTGCTAGTTAACAAGGAACTCACTCATCACCATTTTCTTTTATGGTAGTTTTTTCTCCATCATTTTAATCAGATTTCTGGCTATCATCGTCAGATGGTTAGTAGTACACTAGCTAGTTAAAAAAGGGACTCCCTCACCACCATATTCTTTGATGTGGTTTCTTTTTTATCTTGTTAATCTTTTTGAGTTGGTATATGTGTACGACAAAGGAGCCAACTGGGCACAGTGAAACATGTGCTTAGGGGAAAAGCAATGGCTGGAACAGGAGTTGCAACAACCAATCAAAAATAGCAAATTCCGCTAAGTCAGCTCTGTCGCCAACAGTTTTGTTTTTATGAAATGACGCCCCAATTTGTTTCGAAAACCAGTCAACTGCATACCTCGACATGGATCCATGAATTTTAAGATTAAACATATCGATGTAAAACATTGTGAATGTTAAAGATCAGGCTACAGAACATTATCAAGCAGAAACAAAATTGTGCTAACCCTGTATTTCTTAGCTGTAGCACAGCTCAAAACCACCAGACGTACACTAATATGGGTGAATCTTTCCAGAGTATATTATGCAATAGAACACCGTCTTTGAAACTTCAAGTGGCAACAAGTCAGTTGCGACTTTCAGAACAACAAAATAATGCATGTGGCAATGAACTTACCAAGCAACTTATCCCCCAGACCTCTTCCTCGACATTCTTCAGATACAGCAATTGCAGCAACTTCACCAGATTTGTCCTCGGGAAATGGAAAGAGAGCAGCACATGCAATGACTGAACCATCTCTTTCAACAACATAGAATGAATACAACGCTTCAAGAAGCTGAAGAGACGTTGGAAAAAAGAAACATTTTAGCACTACTATGTACTAACTATGAACAGAATGAAGCACTCATTGTATCAGATTTCTCAAAATCTTAACACACCTCTTTATCTGTTCTTCGCACTAAAACACCAGATTCCTCTAGTGGGTAGATAAGTTTTCTTATGCCAGGAAGATCTTCCTCCGTCGCCATTCTTGTTCCTTCATAAACATCCCTGAAAACATGTGATAGGTAGGACATGATCTTGACTGTGATAGCTTGTACAGCCTAGATTCCAAAAGACATCTTTATGTACAAAGAATACCATGGTGAAATATTTGTTTCAGAAACATGTTTGATATGTATCTTCAGCTTTGACATATATTATGGATCAATGCTAAACTTGCAAAAAGATCTACTGGCTGCTGACATGAATAGCAACAACATAGGGTTGTAGTGTCTTGGGTGTGAAACACATAGTTAATTATTTATTCCTTTACCTTATCAACCAGTCCAAGCCAACTCGCAAGTAGATATTTTTTTATCAGTATAGTAATACTCTATACTATGTTGAAACTGCTAGGGGCATCTAATTCCTCACATGCTAGTGTTTCTACCAGGAATCAAGAATAAGAAAAGGAAAGATATTAATGAGTTTATGAGATGCATCCAAGTCAATAGAAGGATAAAGCAAGCATGGGAGCATTGGTTGTGTACTGGACCTAGACTTTTTGTCTACAAAAATTTGATTTGTGCATTGCTGGCTTTCAATATAAGCCAGGCTGAACGCCTTTCAACTAAATAAGAAAATGAAAAGAAAAGACGTTAAGAATACCTCGCAATCATTGTCCCAGCACCATCTCTTGTAAACAACTCTAATAGCAGTGATCCATCAACTGTACCATCTATGATATGCACTCTTTGAACACCACCCTGGCATAAGGAAGAAATAAATGTATATAGACAAATTTAAGTAAGTCTGTCATGGAACTTTGCAGCTTACGCTTCATTCGGAACATGGTTTGAATATTTCACTGTTTGAAGGAATATTTCTTGCTTTATTGAAAGAGCAAACACAAGTATCACACGCATGACACCTTCTACTCAAACCACACTCAAGCTTTAGATACCTGGATACTACTGTACTGTAGTCCTCAGCAGAGACATCGACCCAAGCTACAGCAAGATAGTGATGCACTAAGATAGGGTACTCCTTATGTCGTTCAATGTGCCAGTTTTCTCAGATCTGACAAGACGTTAGGTGACACTAGTATTGCTTCAACAGGATTGCTGCCACACTTCAAGCCATGTGGATCCAATAAGAAAATAGGTGCATAGCAGCATGACACTGACACAATAACAATAGCTACATTCAACAAGAACCACAATGCAAATGGCAAATGCAGAAAACGATGTTGCTACTTCGTGGAGGACACCATTTCAAAAACAAAGATATGTTCATCTTATGCTCTGTACAAAACTAGTAGATCTTAAAGCAGAAACATAATAAAAAAATGTTGTGTGGAAGGTACGCCACTTACATGGCATACATAAGCAGCTGCAGCCAACTCAGAAAGATAGCCATTTGACCTGCTTAATCGCTCTTCACCACCAATAGCAAACCCTTGCTCACCAGAACAAATACCATTTCCATTGTTAAAACCCAAACCGTTTTGAAAAGAAGCAGCGTACCCATTAAGATGCCCCTTTCCGTTCAAAGATGGTTCATGGTCCTCCTCATCAACAACCTTGACATAATTTGCAGCAATATCACTTTGCTTAGCACGCTTTCTGATCAACATATCAGCTTCCTCGAGAGACATGAAATGAATGACTCGTCCATTCTCATCAAATATCTGACCGTCCACAACACAGATAAGCTTATCCGCCTCTATGGCTAAGGCACATGCGGTGGCTACTTCGTAAGTGCTGAATGTTAAAAACATAGAGAATTAATTTGTTTAGTAGGTTACCCACAATGTATACAAATTAGAGAGAGAAAAATGATGGTGTAGTTATTTAGCAATTTTCAAGTAAAACAGGAAATTCACACATACTCCCTCCATCCCATAATGTAGGATGCTTTTTGACACTACATTAGTGTCAAAAAACGTCTTACATTATGAGACGGAGGGAGTATTTCTCATATAATATATGCATAATTTAGAGAGAAAATCAATGCAAGCATATAATCATTAAAAATTCTTGAAATTGAACAACTGGTAGAGAAAATAACATACTTGCAATTTAGAACTTCTCCGGAGCTCGAGTATCCCATATTGCTCACAACAACAATGCTATCGCTATCAAGCCTTTCTTTTATCCGCGAAACATCTATTTTCTTAACTTCACCAGTAAATCCGTAATCAACACCATGAACTACCCCCCTTCTCTGCCAAAGAAAATTAGTTGCATAAACTCAGTATTGCAGGACCTCCAGCCAACTGAAGTTCAGTAGAAGATTAAGAGGTAAAAAAATGCAGAGGAATAAACAGAAATAGCACGCAAGGAGGCACATATAGACACTCAAATGCCCAAATGCAGAACTAGATGGATAGGGCTCCCAGTACTACAGCTATCTACAATCTCAAATATTTTACTAAAGCTATAAATATTCACCTTAGCACCAAGGAAATTGCCACTTGCAACATTATCCACAAGACCATGCCAATGACCAATAACACCATGTCTACGGAGGTTTAACATTGGAGGGCCAGGAGAGAGCTTTGCTTCTATTGTTAACCTTATTCTGCCAGCTGCCTCCATCGCAGCTTCTAGTGAATCAGAATCGGTAACTCGGTACTGACCAACATACTTAGCCTTCCTTCCTACAGCAAGTTTCATAAGATGAGAATATGAAGGAACAGGAAAATACTAGAAATATAGCTCAAAGAAGAATAAAGCCTGCATTAGAAAATGCAAAGGACAAGAATAGTGAAGAAACTTATTGTTCACATCATCATCGGAGTATTTCCACCAATCCACCTGAGTTGTTACTAAAATCATGCCAAATCAGCATTTAGGAAATGTGGAGGAGAAAAGATGAGGGGAGATGGTGAATTCGTTACTCGATGAGGGAAACAGCTCCAAACAAGACACTAGTAACAAGCTTGGCTCTCCAAACTCATCTTGTGGGCTCCACAGCATTGAATGTAGTTTTATCTTACTAAAAGGTCTAAGTAACAACCTATTGGAGGGTTTGATACTGTTGAAAGTACTGATGAGTTCAGATATTCCCTCTTCTCTTCTCAATGAGCTTAGTAACAAATTGTTGGGAATGCTCTCACCTACCAATGGTCTAATAAGTCGCTGATTTCATCAAATGTGACTCGTCAAATTCTACATATGTAAGCAGCAGTTTAGACAGATTCCCTGTTTCACAATCACTCTACAGATCACATTTGGAAGTGTCACGGAAGCTTTGTGGTGGGGAATGGGGCAGAAGTGATGAAATAAATTACGTACTTCTCAAAGAGATAGAGTTCACTAGCAAGGTATCATGGTGCTGTTGCAAAATGTGTCCGGCTGTGTTTCTGCTCATCCAGCATAGTCGCGTGCTTCAGGAACTAATTTATTAAGTTTTTTAGGTACCTTTATATGCTGAAGGTCCCTTCAACATTGTGTTGTAAACTTTAATAAATAGATAAAACCATAGATGGGAAAGTAAGAACAAATATACAATTGTTAGTAGCATAAGTATGATCAGATATGAGTGACAGAAGACTGGTGTACTACATGTACAGAACTAACCTCTTTCTGACAATAGTTTATCAATCTGGACATGTGTTCCCGGAACAAGAACAAAGTTAATGCCAAGACCATGAAGTAGTGAAATATCCTGCATGTGATTGAAAATGTAATATTTCCCTAAATAACTAGAAGATGCAAGGAATCCATAATGATGTGAACTTTATGACAACAAAATACGATAAATCTATGCAGCATAATAGTAGCACCTAAGCTCAGTCACATGAATGAAAAAATAATCCCATACTCCTGCCAGGAAAACCAGTGATTTTGACTCCTTTTTCCTAGTAACGTTGGGGCCTTTTATAGTCTTGAATCCATGTTCGCAGAAGACCCTCATTCCAACTATGTACCAAAAAAACTAAGCTGCTTCTCGCTCTATCCCTCATTTCTCATCCCCATAAATTAAGTCCAACGAACCCATACTCTTACAACCTGCAGCTGTCCAGTGGCTAGTGGCTACTATACTTTGATTGCTTTCTTTAGATCATTTGCCCATTGATCAAGTCCAATGAACCATATGGTCCATCCATCTCATAAAGTGTCACAATCTCTAGCTGGCCAATGGATAAACAGTTTTGTTTGAATCACTTGTGATAAAAGTAAGTTATGTTGGATAATTAGAATCGCTACTTTTAAAACAATTCCATGGTTCGGACCCCACGACTAAATGGAAGAATGGCATGCTCTTTCGTACGAACAATGAACACGAAAATCCATAACACTCCAGCTCAGTTCAACTTAAGCAATCATAGTACCTGCAAAATGCGGTCCAAGTGTGGCCCCGACACAACCTCGCTGGATATAACGACCACGAAGGTGCTCCCACGATGGCCCCGTATGTACGGCCACGCCTCCCGGAAGAACCCGACGAACTCCTCCCCCGCGTCCACGCCGCCGCCGCCGCCGCCGCCGGGATGGCGAACCACGCAGCACCGGACGCTGCTGCGCAGACGCCGGCGCGGCGGGGGAAGCCGAAGGCTGCCGGGCGGAAGGCCCCGGGCAGTAGAACCCTGAGCCGACAGGCGCGAGACCCCGCCGGCGAGGCGCGCGGCGGCAACCATAGAGGCCATGTAAGCAAGTGGACCCACCTACGAACCCTAGGCCTCGTGACCGGGGAAGTGGGGAGGGAAACAGTCCGCGCTCCTGCGGTTTGCGAGTTGCGACGAGTAGGCCGTTGTTTCAGCAAGCGGGTTGGCGCGTAGTTGGAGACCAACCAGCAGATCGTTTTCGGCCCTTGACACGAAACACGAGCTACCTTTCTACAGTCAGCCCATTGTTATGGCGGGCCGGATGCCCGTCTCTCGTCCAAAAAAAGAACTTGAGAGCAACTAATTAACGAGCGCTCCTTCGGGAGCCTAACAACGATTAACGCTATTTGGCGCGTTATCAACCTCCCGCCATGTGTCGCGCTCTGGGCGCTTTCTCCGAATTTTATTATTTTTATTTTTTCACACGCGTTTTCGGCTTTTTAAACGGTTTTTTCTTGGGTTTTTTCGACGTTCAGGTTCTCCACCGGTCTTCCTTAACTTTTGGGCCAAAAAAAATTGCACGAAAAAACGTTTTTTTCCTTCCGCGAGAGTGACGGTTTTGCTTCCGCGAGAGGCACGATTTTGCTTTCGCGAGAGTCATGGATGTGCCTCTTGGAAATGGAAACAAAACGCGTTTTCTATTTTTTTTCCTTCCGCAAGAGGCACGGTTGTGCTTTTGCGAGAGGCACGGCCGTGCCTCTCGGAAAACGGAAAAAACGTGTTTTCTATTTTTTTTCTTCCGAGAGAGGCATGGTTTTGTTTCTGCGAGAGGCACGATTGTGCTTTCACGAGCGTGCCTCTTGGAAACGAAAAAAACATGTTTTTTGTTTTTTTTTCTTTCGCGAGATGCACAGTTTTGCTTTCATGAGAAGCATGCTTGTGCTTTCGCGAGAGGCACGGTCGTGCCTTCTCGTAAACAGAAAAAACGTGTTTTCACTTTTTTCATTCCGCGAGAGACACGGTTTTGCTTTCGCGAGAGGCACGGTTGTGATTTCGCGAGAGGCACGGGCGTGCCTCTTTCGGAAAGGGACAAAACCCGTGCTCCCCGTTTGTTTTTTGTCTGATTTTTTCGTGAAAAAAAAATCGTCAAAAACCTATCAACATGGGATCTAGTTTTAAAAATCTCGACGCGAGGAATCCGAAGATGAAAACGGTTCGAGATTTGAACGCACGGTTTAAAAAATAAAATGTTTTGAATAAACGAATCTAGAAAAAAAAACTCAAAGGTTATGACAAGTGGCGCACATGCAGCACGCCACTTGTCACAACCTAAAAAGGTGAGAGTGATATTTGCAACGAGTATTCCTTAACTAGTGATTTCAAGCCCCTAAAAAAACTAGTGATTTCGAGAAAAGGATACCCGTCACTTCCCGTGAAAGCTATGTCATTTTTTAGTATAGCGAAAGCGGGCACGACTAGGTCTCGCCCTCAGCGAGAGGGTAGGAGGGAGACCGAGATAGGCCAGCCCAGGAGCGCGGAAGGCCGAAGCCTCATTCTTTATGTTTTTTTTAACGTTTTCTATTCCGTTTTTTGCTTTATTTTTTTTGTTTTGTTTATACTTTAAAATATATTTTAAATATATATATATTACATAAAAAAATTTCAAAAAAAATTGACTAAGCAATTGAAAAATGTTGAACGTGTATAGAGAAAGTGTTTATCACGTATACAGAAAATGTGTACAAAAAATTGTACAAATTTTTTTATCGTGTATTTAAAAATGTTAATCAAGCATTTAAAATTTTTCTGAACAACTATTTCAAAAATGTTGACAAGCATTTAAAAATTGTTAAATGTATATAGAAAAACTGTTGACTAGGTATTAAAAAATGATGGATTTTTTATAACATATATCAAAATGTTAATCAAGCATTTGGAAAAATGTTGATAAAGTATTTGAAAAATGTTAAATGTGTATAAAAAATATTGACCATATATTAAAAAATGATGAATTCTTTGATCATGTATTTGAAAATATTGAAAATATATTTGAAAAATGTTGATCAAGCATTTGAGAAATGTTAAATTCGTATGAAAAAATGTTGACCAACTATTAAAAAATTCTGAGTTCTTTTTGGTAATGTATATAAAAAATGTTAATCAAGAATTTGAAAATGTTGAACAAGTATTTCAAAATGTTAATCAAGCATTTAGAAAATGTTAAATGTGTATAGAAAAAATGTTGACCATGTGTTAAAAAAATGTTTAATATTGAAATAAGAAAATATTAGTTAAGCATTTGAAAAAAAAATGTAAATGTGCATATAAAAATGTTAATCTTGTATTTGAAAAATGTCGATCAATCATTTAAAATGTTGACCATGTATTAGAAAATGTTAAACTTGTATTAAAAAATGTTAAACTTGTATTAGGAAAACAAATTGACATATAAAAAATGTAAAATCAAAATCAAAAGAAACAAAGAAAACCAAAAAAATAAAACCAAGTAAGAAAAAAAGAAAAACAAAACCGAAGAAACAAACGTAGAAAGAATAAAAAATGAAAAATAAAAAAACCATAGAATAAAAAAGAAAAATAAACAAAAAAAAGCAAAAAAAAGCATTGAAACCCGAAAAGAGAAATGAAAAACCAAAAAATCTAGAAGAAAAATAACAGAAGAACACGGAACAAAATGAAAAAACATAGAAGAAAAAAGAAAAATGAAAAAAGAAATGAATAAATAAATAAAATCGAAGAAAAAAGGAAAAAGAAAAAGTAAAGAAAACCCGAATGAGAGAAAAAACGGTGAAAAACCAAAAGAAACAAAAAAACTGGAAAAAAAATGAGAAAATACAGTGCAAAACCCGACTTGTTTCGACTTAGCTATACCATCACTACAACTCTATCAGAATCCCAGCTAAACCGAGTGACTAGCCGCGCTCTCCCTCGAGAGACCAGGTTTGAGTCCCCTGGTCGCTCCTTTTTCTCCTATCTTTTTCCTTTTTTGCACGAATGTTTAGTATTGTCCAAATACTGATTCACACATTTTAAAATTATATTTCTTATGACTATTTTTTTCCATACATATTGTGCTTTTCGATACTCTCCAGGCCCACTAGGTATTATGGCATCCATTATTGTCTGCTTGGACACAACATGATAGTGATCACGATGATACCGGAATGCGAAAACGAGTAAAGGGAACAAAATCAATAACGAGGATAACTTGGTATTGTTGTTGAGAAACGTGGTAGAAAACAAAAAATCGCACCTACGATCACCCAAGATCAATATGAAGATGCATCACAGGTTGGGATCACGATCTTTACCGTCACCGAGTTGCAACGGAAGAAGAACGTGTCGGTGTATACCATACTTGGAGTCCCTCGAACCGTCGATGAACGATCCCTCGTACTGCCCACGAACAGTCCCTCGAACCGAAGATCGAAAACACGACCTCTCTACTTGGTTGCAAGCGTGCAGCCTTCACGATCTGGCAGCGCTTCGCCGTCCAGAGCTAATCGTCGCCGGAGAATTAGAGGGAGGAGGTTAGAACCACACAGGGCTTCTTTATGAGGGCAAGAGGATTAGCCAAGCTCTAATTAGTCAACTAGGACCTACTAGAGCAAGAACTAGAAGAACTAGAGAAGGCTTCAAAACTTGTATGTCCAGAAGAGCAAAATCCTCATGTATATATAGGTTGGAGGGGAAGGAGAGGGCAGCCACCAACGGGAAAAGTTTCCCCCTTGATGCATCGGTCTAGAAGGGAGAGGACGATTCCCCTCCCCCTATCCAATCCGGCGTCCTTCCTTAGGGAAGGAGGCACTTTCCCACTTGGGACTTTTTGGTCCAAGTTACCTTCCACCTCTTGGCCTTTTTAGGCCCGTTGATATTTAAATTAAAGATAAAATGTTCTAAATACTTCTAGACTTTAAAGATAAAATGTTCTAAATACCTCCAGAAACTTTATTCACCTATATATAATTTATCGGTAATACCCGCTATTACCTGATGCTCATCGAAACCCTTCCGGTGACCCTTAAACGCTTCCGGATCCTCTGGGAACTATTCTGAATATTCATGAAATAATTCCACAAATATATTCTCATGACTCCAATCCTACTAACACTCATCAGATTGTGATTTCCTTAAGCTTGTGACCTCGTAGATTCGGTAACTCACAGACATGGACGAAACTGTTCGTTTAATGATCGACAGCGGGACCGTGGACGTCCATATTGGTCCCTGTGAGTACACGAATGATATTCGAGTGAATGGTTATCATGTGATGTTCCCTTTGCTTCAAAAAACCCGAGATGCATCGGTATCCTCCTAAGTCATCACCATGCTCACCATACCGAAATCCTCGTTACCGATTTTGTTCTTCTTTCTCGTTATTGTGTTCCGACATCCCCATGACGAAGTCATGTGTGTCAGGCCAGATGATGATTGATGCCATCACACCGAGAGGGACCTAAGAATACCTCTCCATCGTCGGAGGAGCAAATCCCACTCTCAAGCTATACAGTCACTTGTCAAACTTTCCAATGAACCTGTAAGTTATTCTTATGATCACCGTGTTACAGGACGTTTGAGCAACCCCAAAGCCCATCGTACGGTAAGAAGTGACCACGATACTCTCATGGTCTAAGGAGCAATATCACACGTTAACAGTTTGTGTTATTACAACTGAATGCAGATGATATTAACTCATAACCAACAAGATTGGGTCGATTCAATATGATCGTTCTTCTAACTGTCATAATCTCAATGTTCTTTTAGGATCATCATTACACTTAATGATATCCTAAGATCCGGAGAACGTGATCACCAACAACACTTGAGCTAGTTCTAGAGGCGAGACTAGGAACATTTTATTTACCATTTAACATTCCACACGTGCATATGAGTTTTCCATTGAATCGCATATTCCAGGATCATAGCAGTTATAACATATAATATTATTGCCTCTAGGGCATATTTCCAACAGTCTCAATAATCTAGTTTACATAGTCTCTTTAACACCTACGGCTATCTGGTGTTGCTCATGTTTTGCTCGTCGTAGAGCCTTCGTCATCGGGTCTGACACATTCAAATCCGTGTGAATCTTCACATATCCCTTCTCAACATATTGTCGGACAATGTGATACTTGCGTTCAATGTGTCTGGTCTTCATGTGTGATCTTGGTTCCTTTGCTTGGGCAATGACACCACTATTATCACAATAGAGAGCCATTGGATTCATCACACTTGGGACAACACCAATTTCTTCAAGAAACGTCTTGACCCAGAACACCTCCTCTGAAGCTTCCGAAGCCACAATATACTCTGCTTCTGTCGTAGAATCCGCAACAACGTTTTGTTTGAAACTCTTCCAAGCAATCGCACCACCATTAAGTGTAAAAACATAACCTGATTGAGATTTATAGTCGTCTATATTAGTCATGAAGCTAGCATTGGTGTAACCATTTACAATGAGTTCTTCATCCCCTCCATAAACAAGGAGCATAACCTTTGTTCTTCTGAGGTACTTAAGAATATTCTTAACTGTTGTCCAGTGAGCCAATCCTGGATCACTCTGGTATCTGCTACTAAGACTTAGGCATAAGAAACATATTTGGTATTGTACATATAATAGCATACATGATGGAGCCAATATCAAAGGCATATGGTACTCCACTCATTTGCACTCACTCATCAACTGTCTTGGGACATTGATTTCTGTTAAGTGTTGCACCATGTGACATTGGGAGAAAACCTTTCTTTGCATTCTCCATTTTAAACCTCTTTAAAACATTGTCAATGTACGTGCTCTGACTTAGTGCTATTAGACGTCTTGATCTATCTCTATAGATCTTTATGCCCAATATATATGCTGCTTCACCTATGTTCTTCATTGAAAACACACACTTTAAACAGTCTTTTATTGTGCCAAGATACTTAGTATCATTCCCAATCAACAAAATGTCATCTACATATAATATTAGAAATGTTACAGAGCTCCCAGTAAACTTCTTGTATACACAAGCTTCTTCATCATTTTTAATGAAACCAAACTCTTTTATGATTTCATCGAAACGTTGATTCCAGCTCCTTGATGCTTGCTTCAAACCATAGATTGACCTTTGAAGTTTGCACACCTTTTCGGCATCCTTTAGATTGACAAAACCTTCTGGTTGTATCATGTATACATTCTCTTTCAGATTTCCATTTAGGAAAGCAGTTTTGACATCCATCTTCCATATCTCGTATTCAAAATATGCAGCTATCACCATCATAATCCGCACAGACTTGAGCATTGCTACTAGAGATAAGGTTTCGTCATAATCAACTCCCTCGACTTGCGAAAATCCTTTTGCAACTAGGCTTGCTTTGTAGATGGTTGGATTACCATCCGCATCTGTTTTTCTTTTGAAGATTACATTGTATGGGTTTTACACCCTCTGGAGGATCAACCAAATTCCAAACTTGATTCTCGTACATGGACTCCATTTCGGATTGCATGGCTTTGAGCCGTTCTTTTGAGTTGGGTGCTGCCATCGCTTCCTTGTAGTGTGCAGGTTCATCTTCATCTAACATGAATATTTCATTGTGAAACCACTCAAGAGGTTCAATAACTCTTCCTGCCCTACGCGGTTCAGTTACAGTCTTAACTAGAGTTTCTACAACTAGTGTAGTAACTTCTAGTTCAATAGTGTGGACAACCTTTGGAATAGATTCTGTTTTGTCAGTCCTCACTTCTGGAGATTCAATAATCTCATCGAGCTGTATTGTCCTCCCACTTACTGCTTTAGCGAGAAACTCCTTCTGGAGAAAGTGTCCATTTTTAGCGACAAACACTTTGTCTTTGGACTTTTGGTAGAAGTAAAACCTAATTGTTTCTTTGGGATAACCTGCAAAGTTACATAAGTCTGCTTTGGGATCGAGCTTATTTGGTTGCAAACATTTTAGACAAACCTCGCAACCCCAAATTTTGAGATGCGATAAATTGGGTTTCTTCTCATTCCATAACTCATATGCATGGTGTCATCTCTACAGACTTAGACAGTGCTCTGTTTAGTGTATATGTTGTTGTTTCAAGTGCATATCCCCCAAGTGATAAAGACGGATCGGTAAATGACATCATTGACCTAACCATGTCCAATAAAGTTCGGTTATGCCTTTCAGATACTCTGTTTCTCTATGGAGTTCCTGGCGGAGTAAGTTGTGAGACGATTCCACAATCACTTAGATGTTTGCTAAACTCGTGACTTAGATATTCTCCTCCATGATTAGATCATAGAAATTTAATCTTCTTGCCACGATGATTCTCAACTTCATTATGAAATTCTTTAAACTTTTAAAATGTTTAAGGCTTATGTTTCATCAAGTAAATATATCCATATCTACTTAAATCATCAGTGAAGGTAATGAAGTATAAGTATCCACCGCGCGTTGGTATACTCATTGGACCACATACATCACTATGTATTATATCCAATAATTCAAGCGCCCATTCTGGATGACCAGTAAACGACATTTTAGTCATTTTACCATCAGACAAGCTTTGCATGTTTCAAATGATTCAAAATCAAATGATGTTAACACTCCATCTTTATGAAACTTTTGCATACGTTTCTTTCCAATATGACCAGGACGACAGTGCCACATGTATGTGGTATTATCAGTCTTCTTAAGACATTTAACATTAATGTTATAGACAACATTTTCACGTTCAAGATCTAATATGAATAATCCACCAATCATGGGTGCAAATCAATAAAACATATCCTTATAATATATTGAACAACCATTGTTCTCTGACTTATAAGAATAACTGTCATTTATCAAACATGATCCAGAGATAATGTTCTTACATAACTTTGGAACAAGATAACAATTACTTAGTTCTAAAATCATTCTTAAAAGTAATTTCAAAGATATGACACCGACGGCTTGAGCAGCGATCCCATCACCATTACAAACACGCATCACAACTTCATTTCTTCTCAGCTTTCAAACATTCCATAGTCCCTGCATCGTATTGCAAATGTTAGCAACGGATCCGGTATCAATTACCCATGACTTGGAATTTTTGGTCCGTACAATATCAATAACATTAACTTGTATAACTTTTATACCTTTACCAGAAGATGTGTTCTTCTTATTCGCTAGATATTTCAAGCAATTTCTTTTCCAGTGTCCTTTCTCTTTGCAGTAGAAACATATAGTCTCGCAAGAAGTTCCACCCTTGTTCCTTTTGGTGTTGCGTTTTCTTTTGAAACTATCTATTTTGTTCACCATCAATTTTTGTTGGTTCTGCAACCCTATTTCTTTGGTCTTGAGCATCGCTTCATAAAGCAAGGTAAGGATCAAATCATTTTCTGGAGTCTTTGAAAAACTATTTCCATTGCATTAAGACTATCATAATAGTCCACAAGCTTGACACCTTGCTCACCAATTCAACTATCTTGCACTCTTCCAATGCTTCAATCATCTCGTGAACTTTTGCTAGATCTTTGTGGTACATAACTTCAAGTGCCTCGACAATTTCGATAGCACTGAATCGTTCATAACGTTTTTGTAACACTTGATCCATGCATGATAGCATAATACTTTTGAGAACACTGAAATCATTCTTGCGAGACAAAAACACATTGATGACATCTTGAGATGCTCCAAGCGCCGGGTAGTCACCAAGTGGTTGATCCAGGACATATTTTTTCTTAGTACTCCTGAGAACATATCTCAAAGTGTGGATCCAATCCTCATACCATTTGCAGTCAGCTTTTCTTTCTCAATAGAGGTGCTAAATTTAAACTATTACAAGCCATTGATCTACAACAATAAACACAAGATTCAATTTATACATTATCATAATTAAAATTTGCACTTAGTTGTTTAATTAACAATATAAGTGCACTCCCACTCAAATTAATATCTCTCATAATTAATAGTGAGTGATTCAAGATCCAAATCTAGTTCTCAGTCATTGATGTGGACGTCACTGATGACGAGAATTTGGACCGGTAGGCAAACTATTGCCGATCATATCATCATATGACTCTTGTTCATCTTCGATGCTTTGTGCTCCGAGCTTAGAACGCTTCTGTTATAACTTTAAGGTAACCGAGTGCTATCTGCACTTATGGTATTACCATCTCCGTCTTACATTTCTCATCTCGTTTGAACTCATGTGGACATGACGTACTTCAAGATGCTCGAACGTCGTAGACGGTTGCAGCACTGGGAAGAGCACCTTTTAATTCATATTTACTGTGAGAGATCACCCTAATAATTGACTACTGCACAATCAAAGGGTGCAAACAACAAAGCAATAAACATCTCAGGCAGTTCATAAAAGCATGATATGGTATAGCCCTAGGCGTCGGGAATCTCTGTGATCATCTTTAATCTCTAGTTGAAGCATCGTGATAGCCAATATTTCGTTGTCGTGGCAACCGTTTTGAAAACGTTGCCATGGCGACAATTTCAGAAAATGTTGCCGTGGCGATCATTTCAGAAAACATTGCCGTGGCACCAAATTCTGAGATTCTGTTGTGGCACGAAATTATAGCTCCTCGTCCCGTGCCAAGTACACCTTCTCCATGTCGGGGTCCTTTGTGTACGGTTGCAATCGTCACCTGTAGCCTGTAGGCTATCTCTACAATATTTACATTAATGTGGCAATCTTGTGGCTCCAGCCATCATGCCGTGACGCGCAGGCCACTTAACATCACAACATATAACCATCTCATACATAAACTCATTGTCATGACGAAGGCTATACCACATCATATGCATACCCTGCAAAACCAGGTTAGACGTCCTCAAATCGATTTTAGCAAAATTTTAGTTACGTGGTTAACTAGTTTTAACAAGTAATACTAGCTATCTACGTCCACAAATTAGGTGATGATTCTTGATGCTAGATTAAGTTTCGGGGTGTGTGAAACAAGAGACTTAATTAAAAATTTCTAGCCCCACATTAAACTCCGTCAAATACGTGTGACCCCCTAGAAGATCATCCATCTTGATCACCCTCTTGTGTATGCGATGGTTCACTATTCTAAACTATGGTGAAGCCCAAGGAACTGTTAAAAGATCGTCGACAACCAGAGCCGATCGATTGTCAGAACCTTGTAAGAAGCAACACTATGCCGTCGATGAATTGAACCGAAGCAACACTCGAGGGAAGCATAGCAAGAACATCAACCCTCATAATCACATGTGATCTAGATTGCAACCTGCATCTACTCATAAAAATGCTCTTAATGCCACTGTTGGGAAACGTAGTAAAAACAAAAAAGTCCGCACCTACGATCACCCAAGATCAATATGAAGATGCATCATAGGTTGGGATCACGATCGTTACCGTCATCGAGTTGCAGCGGAAGAAGAACGTGTTGGTGTAGATCATACTTGGAGTCCCTCAAACCATCGATCAATGATCCCTCATACCGCCCACGAACAATCCCTCAAACTAAAGACCGAAAGCACGACCTCTCTACTTGGTTGCAAGTGTGCAACGTTCATGATCCGGCAGTGCTTCGCCGTCCAGAGCTAATCGTTGCCGGAGAATTAGAGGAAGGTGATTAGAACTACACATGACTTCTAATTATGAGGACAAGAGGATTAGCCAAGCTCTAATTAGTCAACTAGGATCAACTAGAACAAGAACTAGCAGAACTAGAGGAGGCTCCAAAACTTGTATGTCCAAAAGAGCAAAATCCTCATGTATATATAGGTTGGAGGGGAAGGAGAGGGCAACCACCAAGGGGGAAAAGTTTCCCCCTTGGTGCGCCGGCCTAGGAGGGGAGGAGGATTCCTCCCCCTTGTCCAATTTGGTCTCCTTCCTTAGGGAAGGAGGCACTTTCCCACTTGGGCCTTTTTGGCCCAAATTACCTTCCACCTCTTGGCCTTTTAGGCCCGTTGATATTTAAATTAAATATAAAATGTTCTAAATATTTCTATCTCTCTCTCTCTATATATATATATATTAACATCTCCAGAAACTTTATTCACCTATATATAATTTATCGGTAATACCCGGTATTACCTGATACTCACTGAAACCCTTCCGGTGACCCCGAAACGCTTCTGGATCCTCTCGGAACTATTCCGAATATTCATGAAATAATTCCACAAATATATTCTCATGACTCATCCTACTAACACTCAGCAGATCGTGATTGCCTTAACTTGTGACCCCGAAGGTTCAGTAACTCACAGACATGGACGAAACTGTTCGTTCAATGACCGACAGCAGGACCGTGGACGTCCATATGTTGGTCCCTGAGAGTGCATGAATGATATTCGAGTGAACCTTTGGTTATCAGGTGATGTTCCCTTTTCTTCATGATATTTCACAAAACCCCGAATGCATCGGTATCCTCCTGAGTCATCATCATGCCCACTATACCAAAATCCTCGTTATCGGTTTTGTTCTTCTTTCTCTTATTGTGTTTCGGCATCCCCGTGATGAAGTCACATGTGCCTGGACAGACAATGATTGATACCATCACACCGGGAGGGCCCTAAGAATATCTCTCCATCATCGTAGGAGCAAATCCCACTCTTGATTTATCCGATCACTTGTCAAGCTTTCCGATGAACCTGTAAGTTTAGTTATGATCACCGTGTTACGGGTGACGTTTGAGCAACCCCAAAGCCCATAAATGACGGTAAGAAGTGACCACGATACTCTCATGGTCTAAGGAGCAATATCACACGTTAACACTCCGTGTTATTACAATTGAATGCGCATTTATATTAACTCAATTCATAACAAACAAGATTGGGTAAATTCAATATGACCATTCTTCTAACGTCATAATCTCAACGTTGTTTTAGGATCATCTTTACACTTAATGATATCCTAAGATCCAGAAAATGTGATCACCAACAACACTCGAGCTAGTACTATAGGCAAGACTAGGAACCTTTTATTTATAATTTATCATTCCACACGTGCATATGAGTTTTTCACTAATCACATATTCCAGGATCATGGCAGTCATAGCATAGAATATAAACTCTTAACTATGAATATGGAAATATTATAATACAAATATTATTACCTCTAGGGCATATTTCCAACAATTGCGATTAAGAAGTTGCTTGGCAAGGATGCCCGTAAAGTCTCACCTCGGTTATTTTAGATTAGCGTGAAGCAAAGTGAATTGTGTACGGAAAAAAAGTTCGTTCAGTAAAGATCTTTGTTCATATGTGGGAATTAATATGAGTGTCCAAATCCTGCTATTAATTATTGTCTGGAAGGTGTTCAGGTCATGTCCACATATTGCTGAACCTAAAGGGCCAGACGTCTAATGCTTAGTGGTTGGATAGAGTACTGGTAGATCATAGGAGAATGAGAGAAAGGTACTGAAAGTGTTCTGGATGTTTCCAAAAATGTTCTGAGAGGTTCCGGGAGTGTCCTAATGATGTCAGGAGTGTCACAAAGGTGCTCAGTAAGGTCCCAAAAGGCCCTGGAAGACCCAGGAAGATTGTGTAAGGGTCCAGAACCTTTTGGAGGGTTCTAGGATGTCCTAGTGGTTTTCCCCCTTGGCTGGTCCAAGGGGTAGCAGCCACATGGGCCCCAAGATGTGGTGCGCCCGCATGATTTTTTTTGGGGGGGGGGGAGCACAAGCCAGGAAGGTGCATGGGGAGGGGGAGGGGATCCTGGGAGGACCCCTTGTTGGAGATATGCCCTAGAGGCAATCATGTATGATGATATTTCCTATGTGTTTATGAATAAAGATAGTCCTTGGACATTATCAATGATGTGTATCAGCAAGTACGTGACTTGTTTGTGGGACTATGCATTGTATGATGACTGTTCTAAAAGGTCCCTAGTCGAAAGGGTTGTCTGGACGCCTTGTGACCGACTAGACTAGCATATGGCACGGTCGATGGCTTGGTCTCACTAGCCATGGAGCATTGGATGCTAACCGAATAATATGGACTTGGAAAGGTCTGGTCGGATTCGACGTAGTCTGATCCGAGTCCAGATAAGGTCCGAGTCGGACAGACCCAACTATGAGATGCAGCGATATGTCATCTATGAGTCTCTAGTACAACATACGTTCTATGTCCTAAGACCTGAGTTGACACATGTACTCGGGATGGTGACAGACCTGCTCTGGGCCGACCAAACGCTACTCCGTGAATCGGGTAGTTACAAAGGTAGGTTTCAGCTTGTCGAGACCCTAACTGCGAGACATGGTCGAGCAAGATGGGATTTGCCCCCCCCCCCCCGATTAGGAGAGATATACTCTGGGGCCCTCATGTGATCCGACCAGGATAAGCGTGGCCATGCGACAAGGATTATGTGATAATCCGGATAGTGGTCAGCATCACTTGAACAAGAAAGAGGTCGGGCTAGCACAAGGATGACAGACTTGCCTTGAGCCCGACAACATACATCGTGTGGTAAAAGGAATGGAAGTGTGATGTACAGGTTCGCCTAACCAGCTTCATAGTCTGCTTGGTGTTCGGCATGCCTTTCTAGAGGCCTCTACCAACCGTGCAGTTAGGAGGTGATCCAAATTGCGACCAAGCTGGCTTGAACCTAAGGGGTCGTGCGCTTAAGGGAAGGAACCTACGAGGTCGGATCCGAGGACACTGGTTGGATGTGATCCGAGCTGTATTCGGATTGTGGCCGAGTAGACTTGTGGGCTTTAGGGTCCGTGCGAGGCCCAAGTGTTGAGCCCGCGACAGACGCCTATATAAAGTGGAGGTGCGGCACACTCATGCGATTGATCGCTTCGGCGCTGTCGCTAGGGTTTGCATGTGTTGCGAATAGCCACCTCCACTCGCCGCCGACTATATGATCGGACCTAGCAGTCCACCGCACGGTGTTCCTCCTGCACGCGCGGATATTGTTAGAGGCGGTGCATCTACGCCGCTCCGGCGAACTTGTACGTGGGATTGGACGACCGACTGTTCGAGGGAGATCGGACGAGGAGGAGACGATCCACGCGGACGCGCTGCCCCAACTCTTCTTCCATTTGCACGGCCTTTGTCGTCTAGTGGTAACGAACCGTGATCCATCTCCCGTAGCATGTTCTTGGTTGTTCTGCGCGTAGGAATTTTTAATTTGCAGTCGACGCACCCTACCATAGAACCCAACACCCCTCCCTTTTGTGTGCCATCCCTAGGGGTTTCCCTTCCTCCAAGTCGCACCCCGTCTGCCATCTATAAATAGAGGGGAGGGGCATCCCCAAAAGCCACAAAAGTCCAGGGATGCACTCGCTCCCCTTTGTGCCATCTCTCTCTTGCCCCACGTCTAGTTCTCCCATATCCCTTCTGTCCTGGATGGCGAAGTGTTGCTGAGTTGATGATACAGTACGCATGGATACCACCGAGGGGTCATACATTCAACTCTTAATCAGGGAAATTCCCGCAATTGGGAGGTGATGCCTAGTCATGAGGAAGTCGCAAACCTTTATCAACTTTGTACTTCACCTCCGTTCCGTTGTGTTGGCTAGATGATCTATCCATGCACCTTCATAGTGTTCCTAGGTGTGTTCATACATACGGTAAACAGTTTATCTTGCAATACATTCCCCAACAGTCTATGTCGCGATTGTGTGGGAGGAGGATTCACTTCCGTAGCATTTTCCCCTTGCTCCGCCTTTGGGGCAAGCCGATTCCGAGGGGTGGTTAGGAGTTGCGCATCCTCGTCGACATACCCATGCGTTGGAATCAACGACGACGTGAACACTCAAAAGATGGGCCAAGCCAAGACTCGACCAGGCCGGATCAAGAAACTCCCCTTGTGGCCTACAAGCCCGAATAGGGCCTGATAGACGCGGGAATTATTTCTCGCAACTTGCAATATGGAGCTCCGTCTCGCCTCTCTAGAGCGTGCAACTGGGACAACCCATGATTGTAGCAGTAGCGTGGTTTTTTTCCATTTGTGTTTTTATCGGTTTTTTATAGTTTGCGGTGGTTTACTTCGGCTTTTCACTTATTCCTTTCATTTTTCTTTGGATTTCTTCAGATTTTCCTTTAACTTTTTTCTCCAACAAATATCTATATTTTTCGTATACATTAAATTTTTTGTATACACCAGGAACATTTTTATGCACATTTAACTTTTTTAAACTACACAATTAACATCTTTTCAAATACATGTTTTGATGACTATTTTTATTTCATACACATTGTACATTTTTATATACATATACACATTTTTATACATGCTTAATATCTTTCAAACACATGATTAGAAAAATCGAATACATGCTTAACATTTTTTAATGCATATTTTGAACATTTTTATAATACATATTAAACATTTTTTAATACATCTTAAAAATGTTTTTAAAATTTTACAAAACATTTTCTAAACTATGCGAACATTTTTAAACATTGTACAAATGTGTTTTTAAAATGTCACAAACATATTTTCGGAATGTGTGAACATTTTTTCCAATGTAACACACATTTTTTGAATGTATGAAACTTTTTTTTGAATTACACAAATATTTTCTGAATTGCATAATCTTTTTCAAAAATTTCAAGTACATTTTCTTTGAACTTTTTTGTGAATTACACAAACGTAAAAGTGAACAGAAAATTGTACGTGTGCCTACGTGATGATGGGCTGGTCCATTTAATATAAATACTTGTCCCTCGCTGGCCCATAATCATGAATTTGAAAAATGTTTGGATTAGGAAGGTGCCCAGAACTATGCACTCCTTGAGTTAGCTACTGCAACTCCTTCAATTAAGCAACGACGCAGAGGGTAAGATACCGCATCAAGAGAATCCGACGGCTATTGTAGCTCTAGTTCTTAATTCAGTTCTTAAATAGTCCTTGTTGCTTTATGTAATAAAGTTTACTTTGCCGTGGCTACTATCTTGGTATATAAGCTGGAGAGTGGGTGGATGGGTGGCATGACATATGAACAACCCTAGCTCTTTCTTTCCCTTCTTGCGCCGACAATTTTGCTTTCCTTTTTAGCTCGTTTTCCTCCTCCGAGTTAGTTATACATTATCAAATTATCCCTGTTTCTTTGAAACTACTACACCCCGGCTCGGTGATCATTGGAATTCTTCCAGGATCCCGACAATTGGTACCAGAGCCATCAATTTGGTAGGCCAAAAAATCACTGACGGTTTCTAATCTTCATGATCAGTTGTAAAACCCTGCGGTGAGGAAATTGGCGCCCGCTTGAGTTCGCTCTCCGGTTTGTGGCCATGGCACCCATTGAGACGCTTCGCAAGAAGCCATAGCTCAAGCAGCCGAAGAGGCGGCGATGTTAGAAGCAGCTCAGATGCAAGCTCCGAAAGAGGATTCCATCCAAGATGGTTTGCCAAGGGAGGTTCTTAATCTCAACGAACACCTCGATCAATAACAACAGTTAGTGGAGAGTTTGCAAGGTGATATTTCTAAACTCACAACCATGGTTGTTCAGATTGGGTTGGCTCTGTTTCAGCACTCCTGCACATAACCATCATGATTTAATCAGTTTGGTCTCAGTTTCAGCACTCCTGCACATAACCATGTGCCATTGAGCCCTATTATGGAGATCGCCACACCCTCTCAGTTCCATCGGCAAATTCACTGCCAAAGTCCATGGCTTTTCCTCAGAATCGAGATAGAGGAAATGCCAGTGAGTCAAGGGACACCCCAAATTCCCTTTCAGTATACTCATGCTCCTTTGACAAAAAAGCCGCAACAAAATTGCCCATTTCCTATGTCCAACCCACCCCATGCAATGCCCATGACACAGTTTCAACCTACTTCCAGCCAACAAACCCAATACCAACAACATACTTCTCCCAGACTAAGCCACACGTTTACCAACAACAACCAATCAACACATCCACCTATTTTCACAATCCTCCAACACCCCCTACTTTCAACACAGCTATCCCACAAATACAACAAGCACGGTGGGGATATCATAATACCCAGGGACAAAATCAACAATACACTTATACCCAAACCCAACCCACCATACACCCTTATTGGCAGCAATATAATCCTACACCTCAAACCCACCATTACCCACCAGCTCAACCACCCTTTTATCAAACCTACCCACCTCTTATTCCTCAAAACATACTCTTCCCTCCACCTTCTCCTATCCACCAGCTTGAACCTACAACCCAACAAAACCCACAATTTAATGAACCTCATATTAGAGCACCTTATGTGGACTTGCCCATCTTTAATGGAGAACAAGTTATGGCCTAGATTCAAGATTGTGAAAGTATGTTTGAGCTAGCAGGAATTCCCAATGACCAGAAAGTGAAGTGGGAAAATGCCCATATCAGAGGCAGAGCAAAAACTTGGTTGAACAACTCGGATCTTCAAGCTGTACCTCATGAACTTGCAACAATTCTGTAGTTTGTTGTGTGAAAGATTTCCAAGCCCTGGAGTTGATGAATCTATGGAGCAATGTATCTATCTCAAACAACAAACAATACTCAACTCCTATATTGATTTGTTTGAAGAATGGATGGCTATTATGAAGAGAGATCACCAGTACTTACCTGGAAAAAAATTCCTACTCAGGTTTCTCAGTGGCTTAAAGGACAATATTAAATATGACACTAAGTGCCACAACCCTGCCACTGTTAGAGCTACTAACTGGTTTACAAGATAGGAGGAAATGTCTTATTTGGCACAACAAAAAAGTCAATACTACTCCTTTACCAAGAAAATTAAAACAGAGGAGACAATAGCAGAGATTTCAGACCTAGAAGTGATTATGAGAAACCTAGGAAAAGGGAAAATGTTGGTATTGCCGTGAGCAATGGACTTATGGCCACAAGTGTTACGGTGTGAAAATTTTATTAAATGCTATTGAAAGGCAGGGCCATTACGAATAAGATTACGATTAGGGCGAAGAGCAATAGAAATAACCTATACCTGAATAACTGAATTTGCAAAAAATCCAACAACCTACTATTGTGTCTGTCCAACAACAAAGACATGAGCAAATGATGATCATATCTGCAAAATCCTTACGTATAATTCCCAAGGAGGAAACAATAGCCCTATCAAGAAATTCGGGTGGACAAGAAGCCATTCCTTTAATTGATTACGGCAAAGACAAACTCCTTCATGGACGGACAATTTGCACTAAGGCACCACCTACCTCTTGAGAAAGTACACCTTTAAAACTAGGCAAGTAGCAGGAGGTGGTCAATTAGTATCTACTACTATCCTACCAAGCTGCAGTATGATATTGAAACACAACCTTGATTACCGATTTCAAAATCTTAGAGCTCAAGGGTTATGACATAGTTAAGGAGTACCTTGGCTTAAATAGCATAAGCCAACAAACTTTGATTGGATTTCCAAACAACTCACATTCACCATGAATGACAAGCAACAAATATTTACTACACATAAAAAAATCCCTGCCAACTACCATATTAGTCGAGGAAGCGATTGTGCTGCTTTCTTGAATAAAGGAGCAAAGGATATGTCTTACAAGTGCACCTAATTTCAGAAAAGGAACAATTAACAAAAGAGAACCCTTTCATTCCAACACTGCTAAAGCACTTAGTAGAAGAATACAGAGATGTGTTTGAGACACCTTTGGACTGCCTCCAAGCGAGAACTTGTGACCACAAAATACCCCTCAAGCCAGGTTCCACTGCCGCAAACATCAGACCTATAGAATGCCTCATAAGCTGAATAACAAAGTGGAAGAGATCATCTTGAGAATGCTTAGAAATAAAGAAATACAACATAGCAGCAATCCATTTTACGCTCCTGCAATCTTAGTCGGAAAAGGGACAATACACGGAGATTGTGTACTGACTATAGGGGATTGAATGCAATACAAACTTTTTTCATAACTTCACGATGGCTAGGAAGAAGAGGAACTATATAAAGCGTTTGCTTGATGATTCAGGTGTATGGAGGGAGGATAATGAAGCGATGCGTAGCTTGGTTAGCGAATATTTTCAACATCTTTTTCTTCAAAAGTAAATGCACCAGCGGTGAATGTGTTGAATAAAGTTGCACTACAAAAAAAAGACACATCCGTTACATTTTGGGCCGAACAATTTTTTTCTGTCATGCTTATGACACTTCTATGACGATAATTATGACAAAACCCGGTATCATCATAGATGTGGTGGGCTCCTAATTCTATGACAAAAAATCATGACAGAAAATGGGCTTTTCACCACAGGCGGGCGGAGGCATATCGCATGACATTCTTTGGGCCGTCCATGATGGAAAAACCGTGGTAGAAGCGAGGCGAGGAAAATATTGGGGAGTTCAGTTACGGTGGGTGGTCGGGGCGGCGATGCCACGGAGGTTTGCGTGTTTCTCTACATTACTGCGCTGGCGTGTGTGCGAGGCATTGCGCTCTAATCGAACCACGATGACCCACAAGTATAGGGGACCTATCGTAGTCCTTTCGATAAGTAAGAGTGTCGAACCTTGAGGAAGCGAAGGAAATGAGAAGCGGTTTTGACAAGGTATTCTCTGCAAATCTTGAAATAAGTGGTAACAGATAGTTTTGTGATAGGATAATTTGTGACGAGCAACAAGTAACAAAAGTAAATAAAGTGCAGCAAGGTGGCCCAATCCTTTTTGTAGCAAAGGACAAGCCTGGACAAAATCTTATAATAGGAAAAGCGCTCCCGAGGACACATGGGAATATCGTCAAGCTAGTTTTCATCACATTCATATGATTCGCGTTCGGTACTTTGATAATTTGGTATGTGGGTGGACCGGTGCTTGGGTGGTGTTCTTACTTCAACAAACATCCCACTTATGATTAACCTCTATTGCAAGCATCATAACTACAACAAAAGTATTAAGGTAAACCTAACCATAGCATGAAACATATGGATCCAAATCAGCCCTTACGAAGCAACAATAAACTAGGGTTTAAGCTTACATCACTCTAGCAACCCATCATCTACTTATTACTTCCCAATGCCTTCCTCTAGGCCCAAATAATGGTGAAGTGTTATGTAGTCGACGTTCACATAACACCACTAGAGGCTAGACAACATACATCTCATCAAAATATCGAGCGAATACCAAATCCACATGACTACTAATAGCAAGACTTCTCCCATGTCCTCAGGAACAAACGTAACTACTCACAAAGCATATTCATGTTCATAATCGGAGGGGTATTAATATGCATATAGGATCTGAACATATGATCTTCCACCAAATAAACCAACTAGCATAAACTACAAGGAGTAATCAACACTACTAGCAACCTACTAGTACCAATCCCGGACTTGGAGACAAGAATTGGATACAAGAGATGAACTAGGGTTTTGAGAGGAGATGGTGCTGGTGAAGATGTTGATGGAGATTGCCCTCTCCCGATGAGAGGAGCGTTCGTGCTGATGATGACGATGATTTCCCCCTTCCGGAGGGAAGTGTCCCCGGCTGAACAGCTCTGCCGGAGTCCTAGATTGGTTCCGCCAAGGTTCCGCCTCGTGGCGGCGGAGTTTTGTCCCGAAAGGTTGCTTCTGGTTTTTTTCCCAACGAAAGACCTCATATAGCAGAAGATGGGCATCGGAGGCCACCGAGGCCCACGAGGTGAGGCGCGCCTAGGAGGCGCGCCCCCCACCCTCGTGGGTAGGGTGTGGGCCCCCTAGCCTTCATCTTTGGCGAGGATTTTTTATTATTTATTGTAAGATATTCCGTGGAGTTTCAGGACTTTTGGAGTTGTGCAGAATAGGTCTCTAATATTTGCTCCTTTTCCATTGAGAATTCCAAATTGCCGGCATTCTCCTCCTTATGTAAACCTTGTAAAATAAGAGAGAATAGGCATAAGTATTGTGACATAACGTGTAATAACAGCCCATAATGCAATAAATATCGATATAAAATCATGATGCAAAATAGACGTATCAACTCCCCCAAGCTTAGACCTCGCTTGTCCTCAAGCGAAAGCCGATAACGATAAATATGTCCCCATGTTTAGAGGTAGAGGTGTCGATAAAAATAAAAATATGGACATGAAGGCATCATGATTATTCTCATAACAACAACATATATAGGTATTGTCATATGATTTCTTATGTTCAAGTAATAATCAATTCACAATGCAGAGTACGAATCATGAACTTTATTGGAAACCAACAAACTATAATCTCAGTCATTGAAGCAATTGCAATTTATCATAACATCGGAAAGAGTCTATGTTAGAGCTTAATAGCAAGTCCACATACTCAACTATCATTTAGTCTTTCATAATTGCTAACACTCACGCGATACTTGTGGTCACGGAGTTTTAGTCAGACATAGAGAAAGATAGGGGCTTATAGTTTCGTCTCCCAACCTTTTATCTCAAGGGTAATGTCAACAATAATAACTCATGTCCCCTACATCCAATTAGATATATCAATCAGGATCTTTCTAACACACTGTGCTTGCCAAAGGATAAAATGTAAAAAGGAAATGTGAAGATCACCATGCCTCTTGCATAAGGTAGAGGATAATAATAACAGATAGGCCCTTCGCAGAGGGAAGCAGAGGTTGCCATGCGCTTTTATGGTTGGATGCACAAAATCTTAATGCGAAAGAACGTCACTTTATATTGCCCCTTGTGATATGAACCTTTATTATGCAGTCCGTCGCTTTTATTTCTTCCATATCACAAGATCATTATAAAGCTTATTTCCCACACCAATCAATCATACATATTTAGAGAGCAATTTTATTGCTTTGCACCGATGACAACTTACTTGAAGGATCTTACTCAATCCATAGGTAGATATGGTGGACTCTCATGGCAAAACTGGTTTAAGGGTTTTGGAAGCACAAGTAGTATCTCTACTTGGTGCTGAGAATTTGGCTAGCATGAGGGGGAAAGGCAAGCTCAACATGTTGGAAGATCCATGACAACATAATTTCTCTCAGATATAAGAAAACATAACTCATTACGTTGTCTTCCTTGTCCAACATCAACTCTTTAGCATGTCATATTTTAATGAGTGCTCACAATCATAAAAGATGTCAATAATAGTATATCTATATGTGAAACCTCTCTTTCCTTATTACTTCCTATTAATTGCAACGATGACCAAAGCTATGTTTGCCAACTCCCAACAACTTTTAATCATCATACTCTTTCTATGTGAAGTCATTACTTTCAATAAGATCAATATGAACTCTTTGTTTCTTTTTATTCTTTTTCTTTCACTTTTTTATTCACTCAAGATCATGGCAAAACAATTAAGCCCTTAACTCAACACTAATCTTTATTATATAGCTCACGGACTCGATTACATAGAGAGATCATAAAGCAAAAACTCAAAACTAGATCATGCCATAAACTTTATTCTACTAGATCAAGATACTACTAATAGGATCGAACTAAAAAAACGGTAAAGATAGGAGGTGTGATTGTGATACGATACCGGGGAACCTCCCCCAAGCTTGGCAGTTGCCAAGGGGAGTGCCCATACCCATGTTATTATGTCTTCTTTGTTGGTGAAGAAGGTGCAGGTGTTGGATAATCGCACATCGAGTGTAAGAGGTCCTCCAACTTGCGAATAATGCCCTTGAGTGCAACGATATGCTCCTTCAACAAAATATTTTCACTTGTGAGATACTTGTTTTGAATACGAGCTAACTCAATCATCTTGAAAGCTTCTATTTCAGTTGGGGTAAGAAGGTTGTGATCAAGTTGAAGGGTGTCTTCTGCTGCCGGAGCTTGATGCTCCGTGGCCTTCTTGATCCTTTCGTCCTTGTTGATCTCCATGGGTTCTTCCCTCTTCAGCTCTATCTTCATTAGCCAAGCATCTTTGTCACCATTGTTGAGGAGGGGGGCGACATGATGCCTGGCCTTGACAACCCTGACAGAAAATAGCTCGAAACAAGAACAGAGGATAATTGCGTGATACGGGAGTCAAAACCTTCGGGAGAATATATAATGAATTTTTACTGACCAAAATACGTATCGTGCAAGAAAACGGAGTCCGGAAGGCACATGAGGTGCCCACGAGGTAGGGGGCGCGCCCAGGAGGGTAGGGCGCGCCCTCCACCTTCGTGGAGCCCTCGTGTCCTTCTCGGACTGCTACTTATTTTTCTATTTTTCTAAATATTCCAAAACAGAGAAATATTGCCTTAAAAACTGTTTTGGAGTCGGTTTACTTACCGTACCACATACCTATTCCTTTTCGGGGTCTGAAACGTTCTGGGAAGTGTCCCTTATGTATTCCTCCGGGGTTGCGGTTTCAATAACATTGGTTTCAACATTTATGGGATTACTTGAGATATAATGTTTGATTCTTTGACCGTTTACCACCTTCGGATTTGTGCCTTCGAAGTTGTTGATTTTTATGGCACCGGAACGATAAACCTCCTCGATAACGTAGGGGCCTTCCCATTTAGAGAGAAGTTTTCCTGCAAAAAATCTTAAACGAGAGTTGTATAGCAATACATAATCACCTACATTGAACTCACGCTTTTGTATCCTTTGGTCATGCCATCTTTTAACTTTTTCTTTAAATAACTTGGCATTTTCATAGGCTTGGGTTCTCCATTCATCAAGTGAACTAATATCAAATAACCTCTTCTCACCGGCAAGTTTGAAATCATAGTTGAGTTCTTTAATAGCCCAATATGCCTTATGTTCTAGTTCGAGAGGTAAATGGCATGCTTTTCCATAAACCATTTTATACGGAGACATACCCATAGGATTTTTATATGCAGTTCTATAGGACCATAATGCATCATCAAGTTTCTTGGACCAATTCTTTCTAGACCTATTGACAGTCTTTTGCAAAATTAATTTGAGTTCTCTATTACTCAATTCTACTTGACCACTAGACTGTGGGTGATATGGAGATGGAATTCTATGATTAACATCATATTTAGCAAGCATTTTACGGAAAGCACCATGAATAAAATGTGAACCACCATCAGTCATTAAATATCTAGGGACCCCAAACCTCAGAAAAATAACTTCTTTAAGCATTTTAATAGAAGTGTTATGATCAGCACTACTAGTTGGAATAGCTTCTACCCACTTAGTAACGTAATCAACGACAACTAAAATATGTGTATATCCATTAGAGGCAGGAAAAGGTCCCATATAATCAAAGCCCCAAACATCAAATGGTTCAATAACAAGTGAATAGTTCATAGGCATTTCTTGACGTCTACTAATATTACCAATTCTTTGACATTCATCACAAGATAAGACAAACTTACAGGCATCCTTGAAGAGAGTAGGCCAATAAAAACCAGATTGCAATACCTTATGTGCAGTTCTATCTCCAGCTTGGTGTCCTCCGTAAGCTTCGGAGTGACACTTGTGTATGATCTGTTCCTGTTCATGCTCATGTACACAACGTCTAATAACACCATCTACTCCTTCTTTATAAAGATGTGGGTCATCCCAAAAGTAATGTCTCAAATCATAGAAAAACTTTTTCTTTTGCTGGTATGTGAAACTAGGGGGTATAAATTTAGCAACAATGTAATTAGCATAATCAGCATACCATGGAGTACTACGAGAAGTATTTATGACATTTAATTGTTCATCAGGAAAGCTATGATCAATAGGTAGTGGGTCATCAAGAACATTTTCTAACCTAGACAAGTTATGCGCAGCAGGGGTTCTCAGCTCCCTTTCTATCAACAATATGCAAATCAAATTCTTGTAGCAAAAGAACCCATCTAATGAGTCTAGTTTAGCATCTTTCTTTTCCATAAGATATTTAATAGCAGCATGATCAGTGTGAATAGTTACTTTAGAATCAACAATATAAGGTCTGAACTTATCACATGCAAATACAACTGCTAAGAATTCTTTTTTAGTAGTAGCATAGTTTCTTTGAGCATTGTCTAGAGTCTTACTAGCATAATGGATAACATTTAATTTCTTATCAACTCTTTGTCCTAGAACAACACCTACAACATAATCACTGGCATCACACATAATTTCAAAGGGTAAATTCCAATCGGTGGGTGAACAATAGGTGCGAGATAAATGCTTTCTTAAGTATTTCAAATGCTTCTACACAATCATCATCAAAGACAAATGGTATATCTTTTGTAATAAATTAGTCGAGGCCGAGAAATTTTTGAGAAGTCCTTAATGAACCTCCTATAAAATCCGGCGTGACCAAGGAAACTTCTTATACCTTTGATGTCCTTGGGACGGGGCATCTTTCAATAGCATCAACCTTGGCTTTATCAACTTCAATACCTCTTTCGAAACTTTATTCCCCAAGACAATACCTTCATTAACCATAAAGTGGCACTTTTCCCAATTCAAGACAAGATTAGTTTCTTCACATCTACGCAAAACTCGATCAATATTGCTCAAGCAATCATCAAAAGAGGATCCATAGGCGGAAAAGTCGTCCATGAAAACCTCACAAATATTTTCACAAAAGTCGAGAATATAGCCATCATGCATCTTTGAAAGGTAGCAGGTGCATTACATAAACCAAAAGGCATACGTCTATAAGCAAAAAGTACCAAAAGGGCATGTAAAAGTAGTCTTTGATTGATCCTTAGCCAATACAGGTATTTGAGAGAAACCAGAATAACCATCTAGAAAGCAATAATGTGTATGTTTGCATAATCTTTCTAGCATTTGATCGATAAAACGTAAGGGGTAATGATCTTTCTTAGTAGCTTTATTTAATTTGCGGAAATCAATTACCATCCTATAACTTTGTAATAATTCTTTGCGGGATCAATTCATCTTTATCATTAGGAACAACGATAATGCCTCCTTCTTAGGGACACAATGAACATGACTTTCCCAATCGACTATCGACAGCAGGATAAATTATACACCTCCGAAGCTTTAGTATTTCTTTTCTTACCACTTCTTTCATTTTAGGATTAAGCCTTCGTTGATGATCACGAACCGGTTTGGCACCTTCTTCCAAATTTATTTTATGTTGACATAGAGTGGGACTAATGCCCTTAAGATCATCTAGAGTATATCCAATAGCAGCATGGTGCTTCTTCAGAGGTTTCAATAATATCTCTTCTTCATGCTCTGAAAGGTAAGCACTAATAATAACAGGATATATTTTCTTTTCATCAAGATAAGCATATTTAAGATTATCAGGCAGCGGTTTAAGCTCAAACACAGGATCACCCTTGGGTGGAGGAGGATCCTAAGATTTCAACAGGCAAATTATGTTTGAGAATAGGTTCTGTTTAAAGAATACTTCATCTATTTCCCTTCTTTCATTCATAAACATATCATTTTCATGGTCTAGCAAATAATGTTCTAGAGGATCACTAGGAGAATGCGGCAATAGAAGCAAGACCAATAATATCAGCCTTACTAGGCAATTCTTCTTCACGGTGTTGTTTACTAAACTTAGAGAAATTAAACTCATGAATCATATCATCCAAGCCAATAGTAACAACATTCTTTTCGCAGTCTATCTTAGCATTAACAGTATTCAAGAAGGGTCTACCAAATATAATGGGACAAAAGCTATCTTGTGAGGAGCTAAGAACAAGAAAATCAGCAGGATATTTAATTTTCCCACACAAGACTTCAACATCTCTAACAATTCCCACTGGCGATATGGTATCTCTATTGGCAAGTTTAATCGTGACATCAATATCTTCTAACTCAGCAGGTGCAATTTCATGCTTAATTTCTTTATACAAGCCATAAGGTATAACACTAGCACTAGCACCCATATCACATAAGCCATGATAACAATGATCTCCTATTCTAACAGAAATAACAGGCACGCCTGCCACATGTCTATGTTTATCTTTAGCGCCAGGTTTAGCAATTCTAGCAGATTCACCACAAAATTGAATAACATGCCCATCAATATTATCAGACAAGAGATCTTTAACAATAGCAATATTAGGTTCTACTTTGACTTGCTCAGGAGGTGTATAAGTTCTAATATTGCTTTTACGAACTCTGATTGAAGCTTTAGCATGATCCTTTATTCTAACGAGGAAAGGTGGTTTCTCAACATAAGAGGTAGGAACAATAGGATCATTATAAGTGACAGTCTTTTCTTCAACTTTAATAGGTGCAACTACTTTTACTTCTATGGGAGGATGATACTTAAACCACTTCTCCTTGGGGAGATCAACATAAGTAGCAAAAGATTCATAGAAAGAAGCTACTATCTCAGAGTCAAGTCCATACTTAGTGCTAAACTTACGGAAAATATCGGTATCCATAAAATATTTAACACAATCAAACTTAGGTGTCATACCTGACTCCTTACCTTCGTCGAGGTCCCAATCTTCAAAGTTGCGTTTAATTATATCCAATAAATTCTATCTGAATTCAATAGTCTTCATCATAAAAGAGCCAGCACAAGAAGTATCGAGCATGCTTTGATTATTATGAGAAAGCTGAGCATAAAAACTTTGAATAATTATTTCTCTTGGGAGCTCATGATTGGGGCATGAATATAACATTGATTTAAGCCTCCCCCAAGATTGAGTGATGCTTTCTCCTTCGCGAGGCCAAAAATTATATATATAATTGCGATCACGATGAACAAGATGCATAGGATAAAATTTCTGATGAAATTCCAATTTCAGTCTTTTGTAGTTCCATGATCTCGTATCATCACATAGCCTATACCATGTAAATGCATCTCCCTTCAAAGATAAAGGGAAGACCTTCTTCTTAACAACATCATCGGTTATACCTGCAAGCTTAAATAATCCACAAACCTCATCCACATATATTAAGTGTTCATCAGGATGCTTGGTTCCATCTCCTACAAAAGTATTAGCTAGCAGTTTTCCATCATACCCGAAGGAACTTCAAAAGGAGTTTCATTTTCAATAGGTTCAATAGGTTCATTAGGTTGAGGAGCAATTCTTTGCTCTACTGGTTGGGGTGAAGATACCCGGAACAAGCCCCTCAGAGGATTACTTTCCATAGTAACAAGTGACAGTAAAATTCAGCACACTATATAAATTTTCCTTACCAAATTCCACCTACCAAAGGCGTTTCACTCCCCGGAAACGGCGCCAGAAAAGAGTCTTGATGACCCACAAGTATAGGGGATATAACGTAGTCCTTTCGATAAGTAAGAGTTTCGAACCGAACGAGGAGCAGAAGGAAATGATAAGCGGTTTTCAGCAAGGTATTCTCTAAGAAATCTTGAAATAAGTGGTAACAAATAGTTTTGTGATAGGATAATTTGTAACGAGCAACAAGTAACAAAAGTAAATAAAGTGCAGCAAGGTGGCCCAATCCTTTTTGTAGCAAAGGACAAGCCTGGACAAACTCTTGTAATAGGAAAAGCGCTCCCGAGGACACATGGGAATATCGTCAAGCTAGTTTTCATCACATTCATATGATTCACGTTCGATACTTTGATAATTTGGTATGTGGGTGAACCGGTGCTTGGGTGGTGTTCTTACTTGAAAAAACATCCCACTTATGATTAACCTCTATTGCAAGCATCCGCAACTACAACAAAAGTATTAAGGTAAACCTAACCATAGCATGAAACCTATGGATCCAAATCAGCCCCTTCTGAAACAACGCATAAACTAGGGTTTAAGCTTACATCCTTGTAGCAACCCATCATCTAATTATTACTTCCCAATGCCTTCCTCTAGGCCCAAATAATGGTGAAGTGTTATGTAGTCGACGTTCACATAACACCACTAGAGGCTTGACAACATACATCTCATCAAAATATCGAACGAATACCAAATTCACATGACTACTAATAGCAAGACTTCTCCCATGTCCTCAATAACAAACGTAACTACTCACAGAGCATATTCATGTTTATAATCAGAGGGGTATTAATATGCATATAGGATCTGAACATACGATCTTCCACCAAATCAACCAACTAGCATCAACTACAAGGAGTAATCAACACTACTAGCAACCTACTAGTAGCAATCCCGGACTTGGAGACAAGAATTGGATACAAGAGATGAACTAGGGTATTGAGAGGAGATGGTGCTGGTGAAGATGTTGATGGAGATTGCCCTCTCCCGATGAGAGGAGGATTGGTGATGATGATGACGATGATTTCCCCCTCCCGGAGGGAAGTGTCCCTGGCATAATAGCTCTGCCGGAGCCCTAGATTGGTTCCGCCAAGGTTCTGCCTCGTGGCGGCGGAGTTTCGTCCCGAAAGGTTGGTTCTGATTTTTTTCTCGACGAAAGACCTCATATAGCAGAAGATGGGCATCGGAGAGCCACCAGGGGGCCCACGAGGTAGGGGGCGCGCCCTAGGAGGGGGGGCACGCCCCCCACCCTCATGGACAGGGTGTGGGCCCCCTGGCCTTCATCTTTGGCGAGGATTTTTATCATTTATTGTAAGATATTCCGTGGAGTTTCAGGACTTTTGGAGTTGTGCGGAATAGGTCTCTAATATTTGCTCCTTTTCCCGAGAATTCCAGTGCGGCATTCTCCCTCCTTATGTAATCCTTGTAAAATAAGAGAGAATAGGCATAAGTATTGTGACATAACGTGTAATAACAACCCATAATGCAATAAATATCGATATAAAAGCATGATGCAAAATGGACGTATCAAACCCGAGCGAGGCGTTGGGCTCTAACTGAACCCGAGCGATTGCACTAGCTACGTTACTGAACCCGAGCGATCGATCTCTTGTTGTTAACTGAACCCGAGTGATTCCTTCGCTGCTACTGCTAACCGAAGCCGATCGATGCTGCCTCTGGATGAATAGTGAGCGTTGTTGGGGGGGGGGGGGTTGGATGAACAGTTCCCGGTGGGGGGTCGAATGAATAGGACCCCGTGGTGTTGCCTCTGGATGAACAGGATGAACAGGACCCCGAGCGATCGAGCCGTTGGGGGTGGATGAATAGGACCCCGTGGAGGGCTGGATGAACAAGACCCCATGGAGGGCTGGTTGAGCGAAGAGCGGTGGAGGCTGGATGAGCGATGAGACCGTGGAGGGGTGGTTGAATAGGACCCCGTGGAGAGGGCTGGTTGAATAGTAGCCGGTGGAGGAGCGGTGGAGGCTGAATGAATAGGAGCCCATGGATGAACAGGAGCAGGTGGAGGCTGGAGGAGGTCGACGGTGGATGAACAGCAGCCTGTGGAGGAGGTCGGCGGTGGAGATGAACAGTATCCCGTGGAGTCCCATTTTGCGGTACGCCACACCCCTCCCAATGAATAGGACCCCCATTTCGACTGTAGCGCTCCAAGACAAGTTCGTTTCCTCTGTTTTGCGGTACGCCACACCCCTCCCGATCAACAGGACCCCGTTTCGACCGTAGGAGGTCCAAGAGAAGTCCATTTCCTCCATTTTGCGGTACGCCAGACCCCTCCTGATGAACAGGATCTCGTTTCGACCGTGGCCGGTCGAACACAAGGTCGTTTTCTCCGTTCTGCGGTACGTCAGGCCTCGTTTTGATCGGCCGTTCCATCCAAGCCGGTTAGCTCCCGATGAACACGACGTATTCTGTTGCCTCCCGATGAACATGATGTTGGAGATATGCCCTAGAGGCAATCATGTACGATGGTATTTCCTATGTGTTTATGAATAAAGATAGTCCTTGGACATTATCAATGATGTGTATCAGCAAGTACGTGACTTGTTTGTGGGACTATGCATTGTATGTCCTAAAAGGTCCCTAGTCGAAAGGGCTGTGTGGGCGCGCAGCCGACTAGACTAGCATATGACACGGTCGATGGCTTGATCTCACTAGCCATGGAGCATTGGATGCTAACCGGATAATATGGACTCGGAAGGATCTGGTCGGATTCGACATAGTCGGATCCGAGTCGAGATAAGGTCTGAGTTAGATAGACCCAACTATGAGACGCAGCAATATGTCATCTGTGAGTCTCTAGTACAACATATGTTCTATGTCCTAAGACCTGAGCTGGAGCATGTACTCGGGATGGTGACAGACCTGCTTTGGGCCGACCAAACGCTACTCCGTGACTGGGTAGTTACAAAGGTAGGTTTCAGGCTTGTCGGACCCATCCGCGAGAAATGGTCGAGCAAGATGGGATTTGCCCTCCGATCGGGAGAGATATACTCTGGGCCCCTTGTGTGATCCGACCGGAGAAGGATGGCCATGCGACAAGGATTATGAGATAATCCGGATAGTGGTCGGCATCCTTTGGAGCGAGAAAGAGGTCGAGCTAGCACAAGGATGACAATCTCGCCTTGAGCCCGACAACATATATCGTGTGGCAAGGGAATAGAAGTGTGACATGTTGTACAGGTTCGCCTAACCAGCTTCATAGTCTGCTTGGTGTTCGGCATGCCTTGCTAGAGGCCGCTACCAACTGTGCAGTTCGGAGGTGATCCGAACTGCGACCAAGCCGGCTTGAACCTAAGGGGACACGCGCTTAAGGGAAGGACCTACGAGGTCTGATCCGAGGACACTGGTCGGATGTGATCCGAGCTGTATTCAGATTGTGGCCGAGTAGACATGTGGGATTTAGGATCTGTGCGAGGCCCAAGAGTTGAGCCCGCGACAGATGCCTATGTATAGTGGAGGTGTGGCATACTTATTCGATTGATCGCTTCGACGCCGTCGTTAGGGCTTTGAATGCGTTGCAACTAGCCACCTCCACTTGCCCCGGTTGTGTGATCGGACCTAATAGTCCGCCACATGACCTTCCTCCTGCACGCGTGGATACCATTAGAGGCGGTGCACCTACGCCGCTCTGGCGAACCTGTACGTGGGAACCGACGGTCGGCTGTTCGAGGGAGATCGGACGAGGAGGAGACGATTCACACGGACGCACTACCCCAACTCTTCTTCCACTACACGGCACATCGTGTCTAGTGGTAACGAACTGCGATCCATCTCCCGTAGCATGTTCCTGGTTGTTCTGCGCGTAGGAAAATTTTAATTTGCAGTCGACGCACCCTATCGTAGAACCCAACACACGACGCATTTTGTTGCCTCCCGATGAACACGATGACGACGTCGTTTCTCCGTTTTGACCCAGCCATTTACACGAGGCCTGGCCGTACGTATGCGCGAGTAGGCGCTCGAGATCCTGCCCGTATGTACGTACGTGGTCGTATTTACTTTATTGCACCCTGGCCGTTGTACGTACGTGTACACGATATTAACGGGACTGCGTGACATGCTACGTGCGCGCCTCTACTACGACACGTGCCCTTCCTTACACGGCCACGGTTCATCGCTACAGCCTGCAGACAGACTGATTGACCAGTATGTACGTACACGTTCGCGACCAGAATGACAACGCTACGTACGCTTCGACCAGGTGGGTCCTGACTTTCAGGCACTTCCTTGCGTGCGAAGATGTAGCTGGTGGGTCCCAGCAGTCAGGGGGTGAAACATTTTTTTTTGCCCGTAATATGGACGGACTTCCTTGTGTGCGAAGATGTAGCTGCTGGGTCCCAGCAGTCAGGGGGGAAACGTTTTTTTGCGAAATACGGTGGCCCTTCCGGTGGGTCCCTGCTATCATGTGGAGGAATCATTACTTTGCGCGTAATAAGGAGGCACTTCCTTGCTGCGGCCGTGGACCCAGCTGTCAGCCTCTCCACGTATAGTAATCTTACAATGGAAGTCGTTCCTTGACCACATTGACCACGCCGCGCCGAGAGCACCAAGGCGGTGAACGACGACAAGGCCTAGGAAGGGGACGACGCGAAGCCGGGGAAGACGCGGCAGTTGATGCCCATGCGGAGAGGAGTACGAGGGTTCACTGGTTCGGCTGCGGTGTGAGGCTGCCGTCGTCGCAGAATAAAGGGTGTGTGGGTGAGTAGAGGGATGGCCTGGCCAGCGGTGGGAGTAGTAGGGGCCGGTGAGGCCTCCGTGGTAGCACAGCCGGCCACGGGAGGCAGGAGCAGGCGGCAGGACCGGCGCTGCTTTGGGCGGCTAGAGCAAGAAGACCAGAGGTTGAAGAAACACGACGACCATTGGATGGACATCGTACGGTCACTGCAGCTAGAATCATTTATATTGACTAAGTTGACAAAGCCCTTGGTACGCGTCAACTTAGTAGGCCCACAAGTTAGCCTCTGAAACGTTGCGCCCCAGATGTCATGGGGAGGAATCATTTTTTGGGCGGCTGAAGCTAGAGTATCCGAGATTGAAGAAGAAGCACCACATCCATTGGATGGACATCCAATGGCCACTGCTGCTAGAACCGTGTGTTGACTATAAGTTGACAAAGCCTTGCATCTGGCGTCAACTTACTTTTTTAGGGATGCGTCAACTTAGTAGGCCCACAAGTGTGTGGCAGATAACTTATAGCCCATTTGTGATTTGTAAGAATGTACAACCCATTTTTGAATTCTAATGGAATTTACTACAGCCCATTTACAGTTTGTTAAAAGTACAACCCATTTTCTAGCTAGGACAATGATTAATAATTTCAACCAACCGTTCAAAACAGAATTCAATAAAATTTCCCACATTTTGATGGGATCCGAAATATTTTTATCCCGAAATTTCTAGTCAGATTAAATACAATTTCAATATGAGTTTGTATTACGTAAAAATCCAACGAAATATTGACCGCGCAACAATTAATGAAATTAAAAAAATTTAAAATCCAAAAACAATATTTTACAAACTAATTACGTGTTTGGTGCATTTTTTATAGTTACTGCCCAGTTTTTATAATTACATCCCATTTATTATTTCTTAAAGCCCATTTGTTGTTAAGCCTAATGCATCCCTCCTAGGAAAGATTTGCAGCCCAGCGGGGCGGAGAATAATAAGTTGACCTTGCCTGGGTATTCCTAAAAAACGTATAGCTGGGCTAGCCATTTTCAGCTTGAAAAAAATTAATATCTGGGCTAGATATCTGGCCTGGGCTAGACGGGCCACAACCCACCTAGTTAATACCCTGCTCTCCTCTGGACAACAACGAAAACATCGCTCAAGAAAAACTCTGCAGTGCTCACACCTCAAAAACACAAATACTGCTCGAGCTGCTTGGTCACGGCTGTCGGCTGCTCCTTATGCAATTCTCTCATTTATTGACAACATAGGTTGACAATGGTGTGGGACCGCGATGTCAGGAAACCAGAAGGAAGCAAAAAAATATAGTTGTATATAATAAGGAGGCACTTGCGTACGTGCGGTTATGCCCCTGATGGGTCCCCACTGTCATCCTCTCCAAGTAAAGTCATCTCCTCATTCCTCATGTCCGTTGACCATGTTGACAACGCGAGACGGCGGCGCCACGGCGAGCGCAACAACTCGAAGGACGACGGAGAGGGCCTCGCGGGCCCTATGGATGGTCTGATACAGCGCCCGCTGCTCATTCGGGAAGCCAGGATCATAGGGCCACATGTCTGCGACGACATTATCGTTCGCTTGTTCACCGGTGCTCATTGGGGAGAGGGAGTTTGCAGCACAGGTCCTCCTGTGCTGGTAGCTCTTCCGCCATTAGGGCGTCGAAGTGCGGCCGCACCTGCTCTATGGTGAACACGGCATGAACAGGCTTGGACAGTGGCGCCGGCTCCTGGTCGGAAGCTACGTCCATCATATGATTGTCATCGCTCAGCTCGACAAGCTCGCTGGCGAGCCAGCATGTCCGGCTGCTAGACCGACCCGCTGCCAAGCACGAGTCTAACTTCCCTAGCCTACCCAGACCACCTCCCTCGCCCGCGCGCGCTTTCCGCCTGAAACGGTCAGCGCCGCCCGCCCCGCTTCCCGGTGCAGGCGATTGCTCCACCTTCAAACAACACAAGTGTCGTCCATCCGTCTGCCAGCCACATTAATGATACGTGGTTGCCGAGGCGGCTATTCCGGCGCCACACGTCTGTCCCTCCGCCGCCTACCATTGCTATATAAACTGCTGCGCCGGCCATAGCCGCAGTCATCCGCCTCCGTTCCCTTTCTCCTGTCCACACTACTACCGCCCACCATGGATTCCTCACACTCCAGCGCTCTTCGGGACGGGTGTCGGTGTCAAAACCGGCCAATCTCGGGTAGGGGGTCCCGAACTGTGCGTCTAAGGATCAAAGGTAACAGGAGACGGGGGACACGATGTTTACCCAGGTTCGGGCCCTCTTAATGGAGGTAATGCCCTACTTCCTACTTGATTGACTTTGATGAGTATAGGGGTTACAACAGTCGATCTACCTCGAGATTGTAATGCTAAACCCTAGATGTCTAGTCTATATGATTTGTGATGATCTCTACGGACTAAACCCTCCGGTTTATATAGACACCGGAGGGGCTAGGGTTGTACAGAGTCAGTTTACAGAAGAAGGAACCTACACATCTGGACGCCAGGCTTGCCATCCACGCAAAGGAGAGTCCTATCCGGACACGGGGGGAAGGCCTTCTGTCTTGTATCTTCACAGCCCATCAGCCCGGCTCACAACACACAGGCCAGACTCCCGAGGACCCCTTAGTCTAGGACTCCCTCAGTAGCCCCCGAACTTGCCTTCAATGACGACATAGTATCCGACTCATGTCTTCGGCTTTGCAAGGCGGGTTCTTTATCATACTTCGGATTGACAACAGTCTGGCTCTGACCTCGAGGTGTCGCCTTTATGATTCCTTTCTATGGTTGCTTCGATTCCCGTGCGCCGAATGAATGCGAACGGTCCATGATCTTTTGCAAATAGGCCCCTCACTACGCTCGGACAACATCTATATAAGGAGACTTAGATCTCCAAATGCCATCTCACATCGCACAGAGGGAAAACCGCCAAGGTTAGCCACAAACAAAATCTTCTGACATGGACAGCGCTCCAGGCTCCTCTTCGCGTCCCCATGGCCCCCAGGAGGGTGATTGGCAAAGCTGCTCCATGCCTCATCTTCAACTGAGCCGACTCCAAATGCAGGGCTACCTCCCTCTTGCGGATCTAGTCTCCGTTCGAGCAGGCTTGTATTCAACTGGCCACGATGCGATGGCTGAAAACTTCCCCAACCCCAATAAGGAGGAGAGGGTGTGCTTCGTCTCGTTTACATTACGGGCACAGGATTCCCGATCCATCCCTTCCTCCAGGGGTTATTGGAATTCTACGGCATCCAACTACACAACCTCACCCCCGGTTCGATTCTGCACATCTCAGGTTTTGTCGCCCTTTGCGAACTGTTCCTAGGCATCGAGGCCCATTTTGAACTATGTAGGAAATTCTTTTGCCTCGTTTGTTGGGGAATGTAGTAATTTCAAAAAATTTCTTACGCACACACAAGATCATGGTGATGCATAGCAATGAGAGGGGAGAGTGTTGTCCATGTACCCTCGTAGACCGAAAGCGGAAGCGTTAGCACAACGCGGTTGATGTAGTCGTACGTCTTCATGATCCGACCGATCAAGTACCGAATGTACGACACCTCCGAGTTCAGCACAAGTTCAACCGATGACGTCCCTCGAACTCTGATCCAGCCGCGTGTTGAGGGAGAGTTTCGTCAGCACGACGGCGTGGTGATGATGATGATGTTCTACCGACGCAGGGCTTCGCCTAAGCACCGCTTCTGATGTATCGAGGTGGACTCTGGTGGAGGGGGGCACCGCACATGGCTAAAAGATCAAACGATCAATTGTTGTGTCTCTAGGGTGCCCCCCTGCCCCTGTATATAAAGGAGCAAGGGGGGAGGTGCGGCCGGCCAGGAGCGGGCGCGCTAGGAGGAGTCCTACTCCCATCGAGAGTAGGACTCCCTCCCTTTTCCTTGTTGGATTAGGAGAAGAGGGGGAAAGAGGTGGAGGAGAAGAAGGAAAGGGGGGGGGGGGGGGGGCGCCCCCCCCCAAACCATTTCCAATTCGGACTAGGGGGGAGGGGCGCGCAACCCGTGCCCTGGCCGCGGCGCCGCTTAGCCACTAAGGCCCAATATGGCCCATTAAGCCCCCCGGGGGTTCCGGTAACCCCTCGGTACTCGGGTAAAATTCCGATTTCACCCGGAACACTTCCGATATCCAAACATAGGCTTCCAATATATCAATCTTCATGTCTCGACCATTTCGAGACTCCTCGTCATGTCCGTGATCACATCCGGGACTCCGAACAACCTTCGGTACATCAAAACATATAAACTCATAATATATCTGTTATCGAAACTTTAAGCGTGCGAACCCTACGGGTTCGAGAACTATGTAGACATGACCGAGACACGTCTCCGGTCAATAATCAATAGCGCAACCTGGATGCTCATATTGGCTCCCACATATTCTACGAAGATCTTTATCGGTCAGACTGCATAACAACATACGTTGTTCCCTTTGTCATCGGTATGTTACTTGCCCGAAATTTGATCGTTGGTATCTCAATACCTAGTTCAATCTCGTTACCGGTAAGTCTCTTTACTCGTTCCGTTATACATCATCCCGCAACTAACTCATTAGTTGCAATGCTTGCAAGGCTTAAGTGATGTGCATTACCGAGTGGGCCTAGAGATACCTCTCCGATAATCGGAGTGACAAATCTTAATCTCGAAATACGCCAACCCAACAAGTACCTTCGGAGACACCTGTAGAGCACCTTTATAATCACCCGGTTACGTTGTGACGTTTGGTAGCACACAAAGTGTTCCTCCGGTGGCAGGAGTTACATAATCTCATAGTCATAGGAACATGTATAAGTCATGAAGAAAGCAATAGCAACATACTAAACGATCAAGTGCTAAGCTAACGGAATGGGTCAAGTCAATCACATCATTCTCCTAATGATGTGATCCCGTTAATCAAATGACAACTCATGTCAATGGCTAGGAAACATAACCATCTTCGATCAACGAGCTAGTCAAGTAGAGGCATACTAGTGACACTTTGTTTGTCTATGTGTTCACACAAGTATTATGTTTCCGGTTAATACAATTCTAGCATGAATAATAAACATTTATCATGATATAAGGAAATAAATAATAACTTTATTATTGCCTCTAGGGCATATTTCCTTCAGTCTCCCACTTGCACTAGAGTCAATAATCTAGATTACGCAGTAATGATTCTAACACCCGTGGACCCTTGGTGCTGATCATGTTTTGCTCGTGGAAGAGGCTTAGTCGACGGGCGTGCAACATTCAGATCCGTATGTATCTTGCAAATTTCTATGTCTCCCACCTGGACTAAATCCCGGATGGAATTGAAGCGTCTCTTGATGTGCTTGGTTCTCTTGTGAAATCTGGATTCCTTTGCCAAGGCAATTGCACCGTATTGTCACAAAAGATTTTCATTGGACCCGATGCACTAGGTATGACACCTAGATCAGATATGAACTCCTTCATCCAGACTCCTTCATTTGTTGCTTCCGAAGCAGCTATGTACTCCACTTCACATGTAGATCATGCCACGACGCTTTGTTTAGAACTGCACCAACTGATAGCTCCACCGTTTAATGTAAACACGTATCTGGTTTACGATTTAGAATCGTCCGGATCAGTGTCAAAGATTGCATCGATGTAACCATTTATGACTAGCTCTTTGTCACCTCCATAAACGAGAAACATATCCTTAGTCCTTTTCAGGTATTTTAGGATGTTATTGATCGCTGTCCAGTGATCCACTCCTGGATTACTTTGGTACCTCCCTGCTAGACTTATAGCAAGGCACACATCAGTTCTGGTACACAACATTGCATACATGATAGAGCCTATGGCTGAAGCATAGGGAACATCTTTCATTTTCTCTCTATTTTCTGCAGTGGTCGGGCATTGAGTCTTACTCAATTTCACACCTTGTAACACAGGCAAGAACCCTTTCTTTGCTTGATCCATTTTGAATTTCTTCAAAACTTTGTCAAGGTATGTGCTTTGTGAAAGTCCAATTAAGCGTCTTGATCTATCTCTATAGATCTTGATGCCCAATATATAAGCAGCTTCCCCGAGGTCTTTCATTAAAAAACTCTTATTCAAGTATCCCTTTATGCTATCCAGAAATTCTATATCATTTCCAATCAACAATATGTCATCCACATATAATATCAGAAATGCTATAGAGCTCCCACTCACTTTCTTGTAAATACAGGCTTCTCCAAAAGTGCATACAAAACCAAATGCTTTGATCACACTATCAAAGCGTTTATTCCAACTCCGAGAGGCTTGCACCAGTCCATAAATGGATCGCTGGAGCTTGCACACTTTGTTATCTCCCTTTGGATCGACAAAACCTTCCGGTTGCATCATATACAACTCTTCTTCCAGACATCCATTCAGGAATGCAGTTTTACATCCATTTGCCAAATTTCATAATCATAAAACGCGGCAATTGCTAACATGATTCGGACAGACTTAAGCATCGCTACGGGTGAGAAGGTCTCAGTAGTCAATCCCTTGAACTTGTCGAAAACCTTTTGCAACAAGTCGAGCTTTATAGACAGTAACATTACCGTCGGCGTCCGTCTTCCTCTTGAAGATCCATTTATTCTCAATGGCTTGCCGATCATCGGGGAAGTCAACCAAACTCCATACTTTGTTCTCATACATGGATCCCATCTCAGATTTCATGGCCTCAAGCCATTTCGCGGAATCTGGGCTCACCATCGCTTCTTCATAGTTCGTAGGTTCGTCATGGTCTAGTAACATAACCTCCAGAACAGGATTACCGTACCACTCTGGTGCGGATCTTACTATGATTGACCTCACGAGGTTCAGTAACAACTTGATCTGAAGTTCCATGATCATCATCATTAACTTCCTCACTAATTGGTGTAGGTGTCACAAGAACAGATTTCTGTGATGAGCTACTTTCCAATATGGGAGCAGGTACAGTTACCTCATTAAGTTCTACTTTCCTCCCACTCACTTCTTTCGAGAGAAACTCCTTCTCTATAAAGGATCCATTCTTAGCAACGAATGTCTTGCCTTCGGATCTGTGATAGAAGGTGTACCCAATAGTCTCCTTTTGGTATCCTATGAACACATTTCTCTGATTTGGGTTCGAGCTTATCAGGTTGAAGCTTTTTCACATAAGCATCGCAGCCCCAAACTTTAAGAAATGACAACTTTGGTTTCTTGCCAAACCACAGTTCATAAGGCGTTGTCTCAACAGATTTCGATGGTGCCCTATTTAACATGAATGCAGCCGTCTCTAAAGCATAACCCCAAAACAATAGCGGTAAATCAGTAAGAGACATCATAGATCGCACCATATCTAGTAAAGTATGATTACGATGTTCGGACACACCATTACGCTGTGGTGTTCCGGGTGGTGTGAGTTGCGAAACTATTCCGCATTGTTTCAAATGTCGACCAAACTCGTAACTCAAATATTCTCCTCCACGATCAGATCGTAGAAACTTTATTTTCTTGTTACGATGATTTTCAACTTCACTCACGAAATTCTTTGAACTTTTCAAGCGTTTAGGACTTATGTTTCATTAAGTAGATATACCCATATGTGCTTAAATCATCTGCGAAGGTGAGAAAATAACGATATCTGCCACGAGCCTCAACATTCATCGGACCACATACATCTGTATGTATGATTTCCAACAAATCTGTTGCTCCCTCCATAGTACCAGAGAACAGCGTTTTAGTCATCTTGCCCATGAGGCACGGTTCGCAAGTACCAAGTGATTCATAATCTAGTGGTTCCAAAAGTCCATCAGTATGGAGTTTCTTCATGCGCTTTAATCGATATGACCTAAATGGCGGTGCCACAAATAAGTTGCACTATCATTATCAACTCTGCATCTTTTGGCTTCAACATTATGAATATGTGTATCACTACTATCGAGATTCATCAAAAATAGACCACTCTTCAAGGGTGCATGACCATAAAAGATGTTACTCATATAAATAGAACAACCATTATTCTCTGATTTAAATGAATAACCGTCTCGCATCAAACAAGATCCAGATATAATGTTCATGCTCAACGCTGGCACCGAATAACAATTATTTAGGTCTAATACTAATCCCAAAGGTAGATGTAGAGGTAGCGTGCCGACGGCGATCACATCGACTTTGGAACCGTTTCCCACGCGCATCGTCACCTCGTCCTTGGCCAGTGTTCGCTTAATCCGTAGTCCCTGTTTCAAGTTGCAAATATTAGCAACAAAATCAGTATCAAATACCCAGGTGCTACTGCGAGCTCTAGTAAGGTACACATCAATAACATGTATATCACATATACCTTTGTTCACCTTGCCATCATTATTATCCGCCAAATACTTGGGGAAGTTCCGCTTCCAGTGACCAATCTGCTTGTAGTAGAAGCACTCAGTCTCAGGCTTAGGTCCAGACTTGGGTTTCTTCTCCTGAGAAGCAACTTGCTTGCTGTTCTTCTTGAAGTTCCCCTTCTTCTTCCCTTTGCCCTTTTTCTTGAAACTGGTGGTCTTATTGACCATCAACACTTGATGCTCCTTTTTGATTTCTACCTCCGCAGCCTTTAGCATTGCGAAGAGCTCGGGAATCGTCTTATCCATCCCTTGCATGTTATAGTTCACCACAAAGCTCTTGTAGCTTGGTGGCAGTGATTGAAGAATTACATCAATGACGCTATCATCCGGAAGATTAACTCCAGTTGAATCAAGTGATTATTATACCCGGACATTTTGAGTATATGCTCCTTGTGAGAACTATTCTCCTCCATCTTGCAGCTGTAGAACTTATTGGAGACTTCATATCTCTCAATCCGGGCATTCTTTTGATATATTAACTTCAACTCCTGGAACATCTCATATGCTCCATGACGTTCAAAACGTCGTTGAAGTCCCGGTTCTAAGCTGTAAAGCATGGCACATTGAACTATCGAGTAGTCATCAGCTTTGCTCTGCCAGACGTTCTTAACGTCGTCAGTTGCATCAGCAGCAGGCCTGGCACCCGGCGGTGCTTCCAGGATGTAATTCTTCTGTGCAACAATGAGGACAATCCTCAAGTTACGGACCCAGTCCGTGTAATTGCTACCATCATCTTTCAACTTTGCTTTCTCAAGGAACGCATTAAAATTCAACGGAACAACAACACGGTCCATCTATCTACAATCAACATAGACAAGCAAGATACTATTAGGTACTAAGTTCATGATAAATTTAAATTCAATTAATCATATTACTTAAGAACTCCCACTTAGATAGACATCCCTCTAATCCTCTAAGTGATCACGTGATCCAAATCAACTAAACCATAACCGATCATCACGTGAAATGGATTAGCTTTCAATGGTGAACATCACAATGTTGATCATATCTACTATATGATTCACGCTCGACCTTTCGGTCTCAGTGTTCCAAGGCCATATCTGCATATGCTAGGCTCATCAAGTTTAACTTGAGTATTCTGCATGTGCAAAACTAGCTTGCACCCGTTGTAGATGGACGTAGAGCTTATCACACCCGATCATCACGTGGTGTCTGGGCACGACGAACTTTGGCAACGGTGCATACTCAGGGAGAATACTTTTATCTTGAAATTTAGTGACAGATCATCTTCTAATGCTACCGTCAATCAAAGCAAGATAAGATGCATAAAAGATAAAGATCACATGCAATCAATATAAGTGATATGATATGGCCATCATCATCTTGTGCTTGTGATCTCCATCTCCGAAGCAATCATGATCACCATCGTCACCGGCGTGACACCTTGATCTCCATCGTAGCATCGTTGTCGTCTCGCCAATCTTATGCTTCTACGACTATCGCTACCGCTTAGTGATAAAGTAAAGCATTGCGATTGCATTGCATACAATAAAGCGACAACCATATGGCTCCTGCCAGTTGCCGACAACTCGGTTACAAAACATGTTCATCTCATACAATAAAATTTAGCATCATGTCTTGACCATATCATATCACAACATGCCCTGCAAAAACAAGTTAGACGTCCTCTACTTTGTTGTTGCAAGTTTTACGTGGCTGCTACGGGCTTAGCAAGAACCGTTCTTACCTACGCATCAAAACCACAACAATAGTTTGTCAAGTTGGTGCTGTTTAACCTTCGCAAGGACTGGGCGTAGCCACACTCGGTTCAACTAAAGTTGGAGAAGCGACACCGCCATCCACCTATGTGCAAAGCACGTCGGTAGAACCAGTCTCGCGTAAGCGTATCGTAATGTCGGTGCAGGCAGCTTCATACAACAATACCGCCGAACCAAAGTATGACATCTTTGGTAAGCAAGATGACTTATATCGCCCACAACTCACTTGTGTTCTACTCGTGCATATGACATCTACGCATAAAACCTGGCTCGGATACTCTTTGTTGGGGAACGTAGTAATTTCAAAAAATTCCTACGCACACACAAGATCATGGTGATGCATAGCAACGAGAGGGAGAGTGTTGTCCATGTACCCTCAGAGATCGAAAGCGGAAGCGTTAGCACAACGCGTTGATGTAGTCGTCGTCTTCATGATCCGACCGATCAAGTACCGAACGCATGACACCTCCAAGTTCAGCACACGTTCAGCCCGATGGCGTCCCTCGAACTCCGGTCCGGCCGAGTGTTGAGGGAGAGTTTCACAAGATGACGCGTGGTGGTGACGATGATGATGTTCTACCAACGCAGGGCTTCGCCTAAGCACCGCTAAAGTATTATCGAGGTGGACTATGGTGGAGGGGGCACCACACACGGCTAAAAGATCAAACGATCAATTGTTGTGTCTCTAGGGTGCCCCCTGCCCCTGTATATAAAGGAGCAAGGGGGAAGGTGCGGCCAGCCAGGAGGGGGCGCGCCAGGAGGAGTCCTACTCCCACCGGGAGTAGGACTCCCTCCCTTTTCCTTGTTGGATTAGGAGAATAGGGGGAAAGAGGTGGAGGATAAGAAGGAAGGGGGGGGGGCGCCGCCCCCCTCTCCTTGTCCTATTCGGACTAGGGGGGAGGGGCGCGCGGCCCTTGCCCTGGCTGCCTCTCCTCTTCTCCACTAAGGCCCATTAACCCCCGGGGGGTTCCGGTAACCCCTCCGGTACTCCGGTAAAATCCCGATTTCACCCGGAACACTTCTGATATCCAAACATAGGCTTTCAATATATCATTCTTCATGTCTCGACCATTTCAAGACTCCTCGTCATGTCCGTGATCACATCCGGGACTCCGAGCAACCTTTGGTACATCAAAACATATAAACTCATAATATAACTGTCATCAAAACTTTAAGCGTGCGGACCCTACGGGTTCGAGAACTATGTAGACATGACGGAGACACGTCTCCGGTCAATAACCAATAGCGGAACCTAAATGCTCATATTGGATCCCACATATTCTACGAAGATCTTTATCGGTCAGACAGCATAACAACATACGTTGTTCCCTTTGTCATCGGTGTTACTTGCCCGGGATTCGATCGTTGGTATCTCAATACCTAGTTCAATCTCGTTACCGATAAGTCTCTTTACTCGTTCCGTAATACATCATCCTGCAACTAACTCATTAGTTGCAATGCTTGCAAGGATTAAGTGATGTGCATTACCGAGTGGGCCCAGAGATACCTCTCCGACAATCGGAGTGACAAATCCTAATCTCGAAATACGCCAACCCAACAAGTACCTTCGGAGACACATGTAGAGCACCTTTATAATCACCCAGTTACGTTGTGACATTTGGTAGCACACAAAGTGTTCCTCCGGTAAACGGGAGTTGCATAATCTCATAGTCATAGGAACATGTATAAGTCATGAAGAAAGCAATAATAACATACTAAACGATCGAGTGCTAAGCTAACGGAATGGGTCAAGTCAATCACATCATTCTCCTAATGATGTGATCCCGTTAATCAAATGACAACTCATGTCAATGGCTAGGAAACATAACCATCTTCGATCAACGAGCTAGTCAAGTAGAGGCATACTAGTGACACTTTGTTTGTCTATGTATTCACACAAGTATTTTGTTTCCGGTTAATACAATTCTAGCATGAATAATAAACATTTATCATGATATAAGGAAATAAATAATAACTTTATTATTGCCTCTAGGGCATATTTCCTTCATCGTTACCCGCCATCAAGGAGGCTCCATATTTGAAGTGGGCGGCGCCGAAGTATGGCGCATAGCCGGATTCGGATACCTCATTGGAACTCCCAAATAGGTATACCCACAGTGGTCTTCGGAATGGTTTTACATGGATGACATCCCACTGCTGGACCCAGTCCGGCACGACCTTCCTAAATTTTCCAGCGCCCCTTTAAAGAAGCGCCTCAAATGGCGTCCCCGAAGTCCTAAGGATGAGGACAGTGCAGAGATAAAGAGGTTGGTTAGCAAGGTCAGGCTGCTCGCCCATTCCGAACTCTCGATAGTCTAAGTCATGGCGATTGCAATGAAGAGCTGCGTTCAACCTCTCCAATCCAGGGTAACTCCTTTATGGTGTTACAACGGATAAGATGACGCGTTCCGCTATAGAAGGAAGGTTCCAGATACCCCAGCCGAACTGGCCACAATGTTGGCCGAGCTGTATAAGGGTGAGAAAGAAGATTTTCTCCGTTTGAACTGCCGGGAGGGTTATTCCATGAACACCCGTGTCGAATGGGTAAGATTTCAATCGTCTGCGCTTATTTTATTGCGTTCTGAGCACCGATCCAATTTTCCTTTATCGATCTCAACAGTCATGGAGGAAGATGACCGAAGACGTCCACTGTCCCGCTCCCCTGCCATAGGATCACAATCGTGAGGAGGATCCTGGCTTTTGCGAGGATCCGGACTTATATATAGAGTTTGATGACGGGGTATTCTACCAGGCGAGCCTTGACAGTTCAGAAGTGGCTATAACCGCCGACTACCCTCGCCTTTATCCCTTCGGCATCGTGAGTATCCGGAGGATTCTTAAAAGAAGATCCTTATCTGCATCCTCACCCGATGTACCGACCCAGATTTTAACAGGATCGGCGTTCTAGGGATCGTATCTCCACAAGGACGGCCTCTACACCAGGTCGTCGTTCAAAACGAAAAGGGATTGTGAGCACTACAGAGAACTCGCATGCTTCCAAGAGGTACGTGTGCCTCAATACATGCCTAGGCATGAGTCCAGATTATTGAAAGTCTCCCTTTTTATCCTTGACATCAGGAGAGGTACATGGCAGACGGTGAGGAAATGACCGATTAGCCAAATGTCCGCTAATCTGATGCAGGATTCGTCAACTAGGACGCGAGCCAACGCAATGCCCGTTCCGCCTCCTCAAGAGGATTCGGATGACGTATCAGTCACGAATTCCGAAGTGGAGAGCGTGATGAATCACCGTCGATTATAAGAGGCTATGCGTGCTTCGGCTTTTTCCGGACAGGAATTTGCTGCACTGAGTTCGGTGGATGCATATTTCCAGGCCGCTCGAGATGGATTTGCCGGAGTCATTCAGCTGTTCTCGAAGGATATACAGGTAAAATTTTGATGCAATTTTTATAGTCATATGCCAGTAGCCCCCGAGCCTTAAAGCAGTAAAGCAGACCGATTTAAGGATCGATAACATATGCAGGTTCTAAAAGAAAAGAACGCCATGCTAGCCCAGGAGCTGAGCACAAGCCAGACGCAGCTGAATGCAGTCACCGCCGAACTAGCAGAATTGAAAGAGACCGCAACAGGCGCATCTAGGGAAGGAAAACTTGAGGAGGAGAAGGACAAACAGTCCAAAGAGATAGAGAGCTTAAAGGCTCAATTATCGGTCGTTTAGAAGGAGAATGAAAAGCTGAAGGGCGGCATATTCGATATGTCCTCTCCTCTTATGCCGAATCGCCATAGGTGCCCATGTTTAATCCCTAATGTGGAATATCATGACAATGTTGTTGCAGGTCTATTAACTAGTCGGCCAGAGGAGGAAGTATCCCAATTTCAAGGCGATGTGCTGCTCGGGCCCGAAAAGCCATGAGGAGTATGGCGAAGGCGTTATGGCCGACTGATACCCCGCCAGAAAGTTTGGAGGGCCTGGCAAACCTATTCAAAGGTGCCCCACTACAGTTTGAGCTATGGAAGACGTCCGCTTGCCGTGAAGGCGCACGAGAAGCTTTGGGCCATGGTGAAGACACGCTTCATGAAACTGGACCCAAATCATATGTCCCGGGTAGGACCAAACGGACCAGATCGGAAGGAAATCCCTGTAAATTTAGTCTATGATCAAGTAATGATCGTGGTGAAAAATTCACAGGAAGACTGTAAATTAGACATCCTTATAGACGGAATAGAGGAAGAATAGGCTTTTGACTTAATGTATCAATGTTTATGTATGGTCAACCTTTAATTAGATCCGAATGTGGAAATGAATTTGTCATCGCAGGCCTTCGGCTTTAACCCCCGAACCAAAATGATGGAGTGTTTCCGGATACTTAAGATGAAAGGAAGTATCTATCCGGAAACCAGGCAACCCAGTCATTATGCTCGAATAGACAAAAAATTTGAGTTTGGATGATATGTTATATTATATATGTAAGAAACATCTTCCAAGGAAAATAGTTCCGTTAAGGGTTCCTTTCCTTGGTCGGCATTATTATGTTTAGACGTGCCTAGGCGTGTGGTCCGCAATACGGAAGAACTGTCTCGCAGTGATTAAAATGGTTGCAATACGACAACAATCTGTCGTTTTAGTGCCGACCAATTATTCCCTTAAGAATGCTAGATTTCGGCTTCACCTGTGTGAGGTACATGTCCGGATAACCCGGTTGTAACAATCGCAGAGGTGCTCCCTTTATGCCCTAGCCATACAATCAGGAACGTAGGGCATAAGCACAGGAACAAGGCAACTCAGCTTGGCAAAAACTTAAGTCATAGAGGTGCATATAATGGCAAAAGGATGTATATCTGCAAACGACACATATACTGTGAGCTCTAGGCTTGGTATAATAATAAGCTTTACAAAAGCCCGCAGTCATGGTGGGGTGTGTACATTTAAGGATGTGCACTCCTCAGGCGTTCGGCTGAACCGAACACACCATGGGAAACGTATATAAAAAAGAAGGAAAAAAGTGAAAAGGAGAAAAATAGAACGAATAATAAGCATGACCGGATTTATGTGTAGAATCTTCGGAGCCGGGCCGCGTTCCAAGGGTTCGGCTCTAGGCGATTGTCCGAGGCATTGCGAAGGCGGTAGGCTCCTCCAGTGAGGACTTTATCGATAATGAAGGGACCCTCCCATTTTGGTTTGAGTTTGTCCCTTTTCTTCTCTGGGAGGCGTAAGACGAGCTCACCGACGTTATAAGTCTTTTCCCGCACTTCTATGCTTTGGTATCTTCGAGCTTGCTGTTGATAGAATGTGGAACGGGCTTTCGCGACATCGCGCTCCTCCTCGAGGCCATCTAGATCGTCCTGCGGATCGAGCTCGGCTTCTCTCTCATCATACATGCGCACTCGAGGTGAGTCATGAATAATGTCGCAGGGCAAGACAAGCTCTGCGCCATACACCATGAAGAATGGTGTGTATCCAGTCGTGCGTTTGGGCGTGGTTCACAGCTCCCAGAGTACGGAATCGAGTTCCTCGACCCAGTGTTTATCCGACTCCTTTAGGAAGCACACTAGTCTGGGTTTGATGCCGCTCATTATCAGGCTATTAGCCCGTTGGGCCTGACCGTTTGTTTGAGGGTGATATACGGAGGCATAGTCGAGCTTAATGCCCAAGTTAGCACACCAAGTTTTCACCTCATCAGCTGTGAAGTTAGAGCCATTGTCAGTAATGATACTGTGAGGGACACCATAATGGTGTACGACGCCGGATATAAAGTCAATCACCGGTCCGTAGTTGTTTTTACTGGTTTGGCCTCTATCCACTTAGTGAATTTGTCCACCATAACCAGCAAATATTTCTTCTCGTGGCTTCCCCCTTTAAGGGGTCCGACCATGTCTAGCCCCCAGACCGCAAAATTCCAAGTAATGGGGATTGTTTTTAAGGCGGTGGGCGGCATGTGACTTTGATTGGCGAAAAGCTGGCATCTAACGCAGCGCTGTACAAGAGCCTGTGCGTCTGCTCGAGCCGTAGGCCAAAAGAAACCTACACGAAAGGCCTTACTTACGAGGGCCTGAGCTGCGGCGTGATGGCCACCGAGACCAGCATGTATTTCGGGCAATAGTTGCCGCCCCTCCTCTTCAGATATACATCTTTGAAGAACTCCCGTAGTACTTTTCTTGTAGAGTTCTCCTTCATGAACCTTGTAAGCTTTCGTGCGTCGAACTATGCGATGGGCCTCATTCTGGTCATCAGGGAGCTCCCACCTATTAAGGTAGGCCAGGAAGGGTTCGGTCCATGGAGCAATGACAACCATGATTACATGGGCGGAAGGCGTCATTTCGGTGCCCGAGCCCTCGATGATATCGGAATTGTGTTCGGCATCTGGAGGTATGATCGGCTCCGGACTAGCATTGCCGCTCTCGTCCTACCATACCACGGATGGCTTGAAGAGCCTTTCCACAAAGGTGTTAGGTGGGACGGGGTCGCGTTTAGCGCCCATGTGAGCAAGGATGTCTGCTGCCTGATTACTTTCTCGAGCGACATGATGAAACTCGAGCCCCTCAAACCGAGCTAATATTTTGAGGGGCTCGAGTTTAGCGCCCATGCGAGCAAGGATGTCTCCTGCCTGATTACTTTCTCGAGCAACATGATGAAACTCGAGCCCCTCAAACCAAGCTGATATTTTGAGTACGGCGTCGCGGTATGCCATCATCTTTGGATCTTTTGCATTGAAATATCCATTTATTTGGGATATTGCAAGGTTCGAATCCCCATGCACCTCTAGGCATTGAATGCCCATAGAAACGGCTAGCCGGAGACCTTGTAGTAGTGCCTCATATTCGGCTGCATTGTTGGAGTTTGTATACATTATTTGTACATACCGGACTGTGTCCCCTGTAGGGGATGTTAGGATGACACCAGACCCCAATCCGGCTAACATTTTGGAGCTGTCAAAGTACATTACCCAGTTGGAGTATGTGCTGTACTCTTTAGGGAGTTCCTTACATCCATTAATGACGAAGTCAGCCAACACCTGAGATTTAATAGCTCAGCATGGCTTATATGTTATTTCAAACGGCAAGAGCTCGATAGCCCATTTGGCAATGCGGCCGGTGGCGTCTCAATTGTTTATGATGTCATTGAGTGGTACTTTGGAGGCCACCGTGATCGAGCACTCTTGAAAGTAGTGCCGCAGCTTCCGAAATGCCATGAACACCGCATACGCTACCTTTCGATAGTGCGGGTACCGGGATTTGCATGGTGTAAGGACCGCCGATACATAGTATACTGGTTTTTGGAGTGGGAATTTATGTCCTTCTTCCTCTCGTAAGACGACAAGCACCGCGCACCACCTGGTGAGTTGCAGATATGTAGAGCAACATAGGTTCGCCGATGTTTAGTGCAGCAAGGATTGGGTTGCTTGCTAACTGTTGGGGATATTACTACTGGGCGTAAACCGGCCAGGATAGGCCGGGTTAACTTCATTAGTAGTTGAGTATATTAAAGCCCAAGTAGGCAGATGAGAGCTTAAGGCCCATAGCCGGTTTAAAGCCTGTAGCCGTAAACCGGCGTGGGTATGTAACTTGTATTGTAAGTTAGGAATAGCAGAGACCGAGCCGGATACATCTATAAACCGGCGTCGGGACTCTGTGAACCGACGGGCGCCACCCATGTATATAAGGGGACGACCCGGAGGCAATTCACGACGACACACAACAACTCGAGACTTAGGCGAAGCTTGTTTGCTCCCTAATCATCGAAACCCCCATCAATTCCATCACAACTACACGTTGGCTTTTACCTTCATCGAAGGGGCCGAACTAGTATAAAATCTCTTGCGTCCTTGTGTCCGCTTTAACCCCTTCAAGCTAACCCGTAGCGATGGCTCCATGACTAAGTCCTTTCATGAGGACATCTGCCGTGACAAAACCACGACAGTTGGCGCCCACCATGGGGCTATCGCATGATGGTTTCAAGTTCTTGGAGGGCAGCTTTGAAGGACTCAAGGGTTACGCTGTGGGCCGGATGATGTCGCGGCAAGCTCTACATCGACGATTCAGGCTGGGGCCCCGAGGCCGGCTCAATTGAGTACGGTTACCGGGTCCCCTTTGGTGGCATACACATCTTCATTGGCAAGATCGGTGAACCGGGCCCTGAGCCGGACATCTGCACCGACCTCATCGAAACGGCTCAGCGTGCTAGATCTGCCCAGGGTAAACCGGCCATGAAGCGTGCCTTCGTGGGAGTCATCCACGGAGGAGAATATGAGGTGGATCGGAATCTGGTAGTGAGACCGTCGTTTATTCCGGCGACGAGTCCTCGACCGGAGAAACCGAATCGTTGTATCAGCTATAAGACGGTCGGATTGGGGGCTGTTCCGATGGTGACAGTATTCCGGACCCCTCTGATCTGCCCAACCGGGTTGGGATATTCATGGCCGGTACACAGGCGGCGATCCACTCTTCGACCGCAGCAGCAATGTTCTCCGGTCAGCGGCGGCGGGCAGAGGCCCCGTGCACCCGCCGCTCAAGTTTTATCTGATCTGTTTGATGCGTTGGCGTGCTTATGGCGGAGGCTAACTCGGCAGATCGTGACGCCCACAACGCCGGAAATTGCAAAGGTGAGGAATAGATCACTCGAGCCAAGGCCAATCTGGCGGCCGAGAACAACAGGATGGCCGCAGTGGGCGCTTTGTATCGCGCAGCCTATAAGCCTATCTTTGGACGACCGTAACGTCGCATGAAGTCCTGAAAAGGAAGCATCGGTCTCGCCTGCCGACGGTTTTCGATGCCAGAAACCTCTTTAATACCCCAGGAGCAGGGACTAGTAACCCACCAGTAATAAACCGGGCGGAGGCACCTGGGCCGGGTGCGCCGGTTCAGCCTCGCCTGATGGAGCCGCCTCGACAGAATAATATCGTGCCTCAGCTTGTCCAGACACCTTTAGGTCATTATTCCAATCCAATGGACAATCTTATCGCCGTCGCTTCACGGCTGGAGGCCATCCCGATTGAAGGTGATTCTCCGCAAGCGGTGGAGACGCGCCGGGTTAAGGAACTTCTTCGAACAGCCTTGGTTCAGCAGGAAGCATATTCATATAGCCGTGACCGAATTCATTCCACCCCCCCCCCCCGTCCAAGCCGGAGTTACAGCAGGCGGATGGATGAACCGGCCGTATCCAGTAATGCACGGAACCGTGAAGCGCCCCGTGGCCATAACCCGGCGGGTGATGCTCAGGAAGTGGTGGACCGGGCCCGAGCACGAAGGGATGCCGAGTTAGCAGCACAACATGAGGCTCGTCAGCTTACGCCGGTTCGTCCAACCACCTCGATCGAGCCAGGAGTTACTTCTAGTTCTTTGGGAGTGCCTTGTCTTGTCCCTGCTTTACGCAATGTGCGTCTGCCCAAGGATTTCAAGGGCCCGCGCAAGGTGCCAAATTACACGGCCGATTTGTCTCGGGAAACATGGGTAAAGAGCTATGAGATGGCCATGGAGATGCTTGACGTAGATGAATCGGCATGTGCAAAGTATTTCACCATGATGCTTGAAGGGGCAGCCCGTATTTGGTTAAAGAGCTTACCAGCCAATTCTATCAGTTCATGGGCCCAGTTGCGAGCCCGGTTTATCCAGAATTTCAAGGATACATGTAAGCAGCCGATGTCGATAGTGGACTTAGCGGCCTGTGTCCAGGAGGAAGGAGAGTCAACAACCCGCTGGGTACGCCGAGTTTCGGAAATTTTGCACTCATCAGATCGTATCAACACCGACTCTGCGGTTATAACTTTGGAAAGCAACTGCCGATTTAAACCTCTGAAGTTGAAATTGGGACGGATGAAGCGCCATTGTAATGATATGAGGACCCTCATGACTGCGTTAGTGAAGTATGCTGATTCTGATAGTACCAAGGATCCCGAGTCTGATGATGACAAGACAGGGAAGGGAAAGAAGAGCAACAACTCCAAGGGGCAGCAACACAACACGGTAGGTCATGGTAATGGAGGCAAGCGTAAGGCAGATGGCAGCATGGATTTTGTGGCTAATACTAGCGCGCAGGACAGGGGCCAGCGACGGAAGGGTAAACCGCCAAATCACGGTGGGGCTCCAAACCCCAACCCGGACCGCCTGACTTATCTATTAAACCAGCCCTGTCCAAAGCACGGGACGAAGGAGACGCAGGCACCCACCTTTGGAAGGATTGCTATATTATGCAGGAGTTCAAAAATTCTAATGCTTTCCGGTATGATCACGGATCAGGTGGTGGCTCAGGATCCTGATTCCATGGGCCGGGTCATGGTGGAGGAAATGCCGGTTCAGGCTTCAATGGAGATCATGGTGGACATAACAACCAAAACAATCAGAATAGCCAGGGTGGTTACAACCAGCGGCGATCGGGCTATCAGAGCAATCCAAAGCAGTTGAATAGCGGGCAATATCATGTATTTACCACTAGCTTAGACAAGCGAGACCAGAAGCTTCACAAGCGAGCAGTGAATTCTGTTGAACCGACCGTGCCTCGTTATTTACGCTGGTCCGAACAGCCAATCATATGGAGCAGAGAGGATCACCCTCCCCGGGTTGACAATCTGGGTCAGCTAGCGTTGGTGGTGGCACCTCAGGTGGGAGGTTACAAGTTCACCAAGGTGCTCATGGATGGAGGAAGCAACATTAATATCTTATACTATGAGACCTTCCGCCGCATGGGGCTAACAGACAAGAATCTTAAACCGTCCAATACGGTATTCCACTGTGTGGTACCTGGTAAGTCAGCATATCCCTTTGTCAAGATAGCTCGAGGTGGCCTTTGGAGATGATCATGATTCTAGGTCGAAACATTGACTTTTGAGGTGTTGAAGATCCGGAGCCCATAACACGCTTTATTTGGTCGGCCGGCTTATGCCAAATTTATGGCACGACCCTGTTATATTTATCTGCAGCTCAAGATGCCGGGTCACAAGGGGACCATAATCATTCATGGAAGTCGCAAGATTGCCTTGGAGTGTGAAGAAGGTGATGCGGCCTATGCTGTCGGTTACATGCTACGGAAGAGTTGAAGTACTACAAGGATAATGATGATCCGGTGGACATGACTCCGTTGAAGAAGCCAACCACAGAGCATGATCCGGCTCTAAAGTTCAAATTGGCAGCTGAGATAAGCTTGTTGACTTCGTACCTGGTGACTCGTCCAAGCAGTTTAGTATCAGTACCAACTTGGATCCGAAATAGGAAAGCACGCTCATCGAGTTCATCCGTGAGAACCGGGACATTTTTGTATGGAAGCCTTCTGACATGCCAGGTGTACCGAGGGAACTCGCTGAGCACACTCTTAATGTTGATCCTAAGTACAAACCGGTGAAGCAGTTTCTCCGCCGGTTCAACGAAGAAAGGCGCAAAGCTATTGGTGAGGAGGTGGCGGGCTCTTAGCGGTGGCTTTATTGTTGAAGTGTTCCATCCTGAATGGCTGGCAGCTAATCTGGTGCGGTCCTTAAGAAAACGACACTGGCGCATGTGTGTGGATTACAGATCTTAACAAGGCTTGTCCAGCAGATCCTTTTGCCCTCCCCCGCATCGATCAGATTATTGATGCTATGGCGGGTTGTGAGCATTTGAGTTTTCTGGATGCATATTCTGGTTATCATCAGATCAAGATGACAGTTAAGGACCAGGAGAAAACGGCGTTCATAACTCCCTTTGGAGCCTTCTACTATGTATCTATGCCCTTTGGGCTCAAGAGTGCCCAGGCAACTTATCAACGATGTGTAAAAAATTGCCTTCATAAGCAGATCGGCCGTAATGTACATGCCTATGTGGATGATATTGTGGTTAAGTCAAGGGAGAAGGAGACTACGGTTGATGATTTGAAGGAAACCTTTGATAACCTACGGACATACAAGATGATGCTCAACCCGGCCAAGTGTGTTTTTGGTGTACCGGCAGGCAAGTTATTGGGTTTTCTGGTGTCCAACAGGGGAATTGAGGCTAACCCGGAGAAGATCACAACTATCACCTCCCTGGCTAAACCGAAATGTATCAATGATGTCCAACGCTTGGCAGTCCAGATCGCCGCGTTGAGCCGGTTTATCAGCCGCCTCGGTGAGAAGGCGATCCCTTTGTATCAAATGCTGAAGAAAGCAGATCCCTTTGTCTGGAGTCCGGCCGCTGATAAAGCATTGGAGGACTTAAAGCAGCAGCTAGCCAATCCGCCTATTCTTGCTGCTCCGATTGACAAAGAACCGTTGTTACTATATGTGGCAGCTAGTGCTCGTGCAGTCAACGTAGCTATTGTGGTAGAGCGCAAGGAGGCGGGCAAGGAATATCTGGTTCAGCGTCCGGTTTACTATATCAACGAGGTGCTTATTGAGTCCAAGCAAAGATACCCGCATTGGCAGAAGCTGGTGTATGGAGTTTTCATGGCAAGCCGGAAGCTTAAGCAATACTTACAGGGACATCCCATCACAGTGGTCAGCTCTGCTCCTTTGGGAGATATAATTCAAAACAGGGAGGCAACTGGCCGGATTGCCAAGTGGGCTATAGAGCTTGGGCCGCACGGTTTGAAATACATGCCTCGGACGGCGATCAAGTCTCAAGCACTTGTGGATTTCATCAATGATTGGACGGAACTACAAGCACCTGAAGAAAAACCGGATCACACCTATTGGACTATTCATTTTGATGGGTACAGGCAATTGGAGGGCTCGGGGGCTGGAGTCGTATTAACTTCCCCACGAGGTGATAAGTTACATTACGTTCTCCGCTTAATGTTCCCTTGTACTAACAATGCAACTGAGTATGAAGCTTTACTCCATGGTCTCCGGATGGCTAAGGAGATGAATCTCAGCCGAGTCAAGTGCTTCGGTGACTCGGACCTGGTGGCCCAAGAAGTGTCTGGTACTTGGGATTCTAAGGACCGCTCATGGCAGCATACCGTCGTGAGGTGGATATTATTGTAGGCCACTTCAAGGGATATCAGGTGGATCACGTGGACAGACGGAAGAACAAAGCGGCGGACGCTTTAAGCCGGTTGGGCTCTCAGCGTAAACCGGTCCTGCCTAATGTCTTCTTGGATGTCCTGCATAACCCGTCGGTCAAGCTCCCTGACGAAGAGGATTTAGCTATTCCTAATCCGGAGGATCAGTTGGTGGCGGCTCTGCACGTCATCCGGATTGGACGGTTCCTTATCTGGCATACATGAACCGGGGCGAGTTACCAGAGGATGAGACGCTGGCCAGACAGATAATCCGGTGATCCAAGTCCATGACTATTGTCAATGGCGAGTTGCATCATTGCAGTGTGTCAGGAGCGTTTCAACGTTGTGTATCGCCGGAGGAAGGTTGTGTGATCTTGCGCGAAATCCACGAAGGAGATTGTGGTCACCACGCCGGTTCAAAATCTCACGGTGGCTAAGGCGTTTAAATCACGGTTTCTATTGGTTGACTGCTCATGCCGATGCGGAGGACCTGGTTAGGCGATGTGACGGCTGTCGGAAGTTCTCAAGACGCTCATGTGCGGCTCAAGAATTGAGGATGATTCCAATTACTTGGCCGTTTGTGACTTGGGGGCTGGATATGGTTGGGCCTTTCAAACGGTCCAAGGACAAGACGACCCACCTTTTGGTGGCGGTTGACAAATTTACAAAGTGGGTAGAAGCGGAGCCCGTCAGCAAGTGTGATGCAGCCATGGCGGTTCAATTCATTAAAAAGGTGATTTTCCGATTTGGCTTTCCACACAGTATTATTACTGATAATGGTACCAATCTGTCTAAGGGTGCTATGAAGGAGTTATGTGAACGTGAGCACATCCGGCTTGACGTTTCATTCGTGGCTCACCCACAGTCCAATGGCCAAGCAGAGAGAGCTAACCAAGAGATCTTATGAGGCATCAAACCTCGGCTTATGGTTCCTTTGCAGCTGACACCGGGTTGTTGGGTTGAGGAGTTACCATCTGTGTTATGGAGCATCAATACTACGCCCAACAGATCGACAGGATACACACCGTTCTTCATGGTCTACGGAGCGGAGGCGGTTCTCCCCAGTGATATCCGTCATGATTCACCTTGTGTAGCAGCTTATGTTGAAGCGGACAACGAGGTAGCACGACAAGACGCTTTGGACCTGTTGGATGAGGAGCGTGACATTGCAGCTGCCCGTTCGGCGATCTACCGGAGGATCTTCGTCGCTATCACGATCGCCGAGTTAGAACCGGAACCTTTCAAGAAGGAGATTTGGTGCTCCGGCTCATCCAAGACCAGACTGATATGCACAAGCTATCCCCACCTTGGGAGGGACCTTTCGTGACCAGTAAGAATCTGCACAACGGGTCGTACTATCTGATTGATATTCGAGAGCATAAAGACTCACGTACATCATAGGAGGAGACCAACAGGCCGTGGAACATAGTTCATCTTCGGCCCTACTTTACTTGAGCCATAGGCTCTACTTATGTACATATTATGACAATGTATATATTATGATCAATACAATAAACCGGAGCCTTAGCTAAAGCGGGGTCTCTGTTATTTTACATCATGAGTGGTTACACGGAGTTTTTTGTCTTAAAGCGGTCTCCGGTTTACCCTTGAGTTAGCTTCTTAACAAAGCTTCATATCATGTCACTTGGGGACTTGGTCGTGTCCGAACCGATGCAACACCTTTTGATAGGCGAAAGCCACGGAATCACTTGGGGACTTGGTCACGTCTGAACCGATCCACGCCTCTTGATCGGCCTAAGGCCACGAGAATCACTTGGGGCTTTGATCGAACCCGAACCATCGCTACACCTCTTGATCAACGTAATGCCCTTTGCATCATTTGGGGACCTGGCTGACATGAACCATAGCTACGCCTATTGGGGGCTTGGTCGTGTCCGACCATGGTAATGCCACTTGATCGGCTCAAACAACCTCTTTTCGCAAAAGATTTTGTCTTTGCCTTTGCTTGAAATTTGTTTGTCTTTTTGCATATTTCTCTTGTTGTGTTCTTAAACCGACAATTATTAAACCGATTCGACTGTCAGTTGACGGGACACGGTTTGTTTTTCATCTGGAGACACTTTGCCCGGTTTGATTTTTGATAAACATCCTATTATGGAGTAACACCGGTGTTCGTCTTGACCCGGAACGGTTTACCTGATAAACCGACCCTATATACACATGAGCTGTTTTCTCCTTCAAGCAGAGTGGGTTTCTTACAACCCCGCTTCAAGATTAGCACAACCAACTTCATGCCCTATGATGGCAGGTATCATACATTCCCATATTTTATCATATGTTTAAATCTAAGGTATTATCTTTGATTTCACATACATAGATATGATGACCCACCTGGTTATACAACCACAATGGCGTTTTAAGCTTTTTTGCTACAGACAACAATTTAGCATCAATGATTCAACGGAAGCATAAGTTGTAATAAATATGCACGAAGGCATATCAACACAAAGTGTGGCAGCTAGTCTATTACAAGGAAACACGGTGCCCGAATAAGATAATTGTTTTTATGCATAATATAAGGAAGCAGTAATGTAAACCGGCCTCCGGTTCATGCTTGGTCGCCAGCTTGGCCTGATGGTTGCGGGTCATCCTGCGCCGCTTCAACTTCTGATTCCCTACCCAGTGGCTGGAAATCAACAGTTGTCCAGTCGATTCCCATTAATGCTTGGAATACAGCTTCATCATTGATCAACAACGACGGTTCAATATCGGGAGCGTAACTATGCTTACGAATTGGAGGTATAAGGTTCTCCGCTTCAGGAATCGGTGCCTTTTCGTTTATTCTCGCCATCGTATTGGGATTTATATTGAGAGAGATTTTCCAATTCAGCCAATTGACAAGCCAAAGGGTGCACTTCCCGGTTTATAGCTCGGAGATCCTCTTCACTGAATTCTGTCCCGTCTTCCTTCAAGCTTGGGAAGCCCTGGGCCGCTTCAACAAGATCAAAATCCGGCACCCATGCTTTGGCCCGGATTAAGGCGTTTATGGCACCGGTTCTAGCAACAGATTTCTTTAGTTCTTCAAACCAGGCAGGAAGCATTGACAACCTTTTAAGGGTGTCCTGGATCAAGGTCGGGGCCGGGTTGTTGTGAGAAGCGGTGCTGATGATCCGTTGCGCACCAGTATAGAGCTGCTCTATCAATGTATAAGAGGCTTTCAATTTCTTCCGCACGTCTGATCCCAAGTGACCAATACGTGTCCCTGTATCATTCAAAGGGTTAATAAACCGGCAATTTCATGAGAAGGCCTCATTACGGCAGAAATAAAAAAGGCTTACCAAAGACAGCTGCGGTCATGGCATGCACTTGCCGCTTTACACTGGTCAGTTCATCAACCACCGGTTTGAGTGTGGCTTCAGCATTCTCTGCTCGTTGAGTCAAAACGGCCTTTTCAGTGGCCGAATCCACCCGCTCCTTGTTGAAACCTTCCTTAAGCTTTTCCATGACGCTTAAAGCGCTGGTTAATTCATTCTTTGCTTTGGAGGTTTCAACTTGCTGGGATTTCAGGTTTTCTTGAAGATCAGCGATTTGACTTTCTTTCTTGCTCAGATCAGCCTACATACAGATAATCATTTGATAAGGGTTAAGGTGAAGAGTTGAAGTACCAACCCCACAACAATTTATGCCCTTGGTACTTGGGGGCTAATGCATATTTGCTTTTCATCCTACAATTTCTATATAAAGTCCCAAGCTCAATACAAGTATTCAACTTGGCACTTGGGGGCTAATGCCTATTTGCTCTGCCCTTGAGTAATGCTGGAATTCTTATGTTATACAAGTCTCGGTTTAACTACATTAAGTTGAACCGGCCCTTGGGGGCTACTTTCCAAAAGTACAATTGTGTTCGAGGATTATATTGGGAAGTCGGTTTAAGTTGACATCTTAAAACAGTCACTTGGGGGCTATCAGAGTTGACAGTTTGCAATATACAAGCAGAGAGTCATATGTAATTTACCTCATATTTGTCCTTCATCATATTCACCAGACCGGCTTCATAATCACGGCTGGTATATAGCTGGTTCAGATAACCGGAATGAAGATCTTGGGGATTCAGAGCGGAATAAGTAGCCAAATCGGCATTCCATTTGCCTTTACCAAACACAGTAAATTCATCCTTTGTAGTGTGCTTGGACAAGGCGACAGGATTGTCTGGCTCGGAATGACCAAAGCCAGTAATGACAACATCATCATCCTTGGCTTCGCCGGTTTGCACTGGGGTCGCCGGTTTATCAGTGTGCTTTGAGGGGCTCGCTGTCCTGTCAGTCTGAACAGGACTGGTGGGTTGATTTAAAGGGCCTGTGGCATCAACATGTGCCTCTTCAACAGTAACATCATGATCTTGCAATGGTGGGTCGTTCAGCATATCATCATGGATGTCTTCTTCAGGATTTGGTATTTTGGCCGGTTCAGGAGCGTCGTTTTGTTCTGCCGCTTTGTCCAGCCGAGCTTTCTTGCTTGGCCTAGGCTTGGCCCTGAAAGGAAAAAGACGGATCAGTCCAATAAACATTAAAAGTGATATATCAAAACAGTATCATCAGGAATATGGCTCACCCAAGCACTGTCTTAAGTGGCGGGAGTTGGGTGGCTGACGACTCGCCGGACGAAGAATGAGAAGTCACCTGATAATCGGGGTCAGATGGATTAAGAGGTTGTGAATGCAACCCGCTTTAGGATAAGCATCGACGAAGCAGTTAGAGACCTCTGAGCGGTGTTTCGAACCGGACTGTTCGGTAAACCGGTCGAGGTAACTACACCGTCATTGTGCCGGGTATGACGAGCTTCATGCTGTTGTGTCTTCATAAGAAAGTTTTGGTCCAAATAAGCAAGAGGGTGAGAAAATTTAACTTTCCGGTTTGCCCGACGGATTTTTACTGAAGGTAAAGGGTTTGAATCGAAAGAAATAGCAATTACCTCTACAACATCAAGATGATCGACTTGACATCATCGGCAATAATCATTATCAATAAGGCGTGTGAAAAATAAACCAAGTGAGTCAAGTTCTACCTCAAGATCCGGATTACCCACATCATCGTCAAATTTGGTGGATCGGAGGAGGCGGTGGTTTTCTTTCTATTGGCTGGTTTCTTCACAACTCTGGTCTTGGGCCGGGTTATTTTCTCCGGTTTCTCTTGTGGAGTTTTCCTGCTCCAAAATGGATCATCACCCTATTTGAAAGATGTTAATATCAACAAAGAGTATTTAAACATAGTCAGATTTTATAAAGGCATAAGATATGAGTCTTACAATTTGGCGGTTTGTTAATGGCGAGAAAAGGAGCCAGGCGGTTTGGGCGCAAGCGACTTCGGTTTGTTTAACATCCTCTTAATGACCTCGATAACTTCATCGTCTGTCAGCTGGATCTCAATATGCCGTAGAGGGTCTTTCACATCTTATGTGTATTTGCACATCAAACTGGAGCGCAGGCTTAGGGGCAGTATACTCCAAGATATCCGGCATCGAGCAAGATCAACTCCTGTCAACCCGTTGGCCATGAAGGCCCGGAGCTTGGATAGTTGAGGGGCATATTTGCTTCTTTCCTTAGCAGTCAGTCTGTGAGGGAGGGGATGTGTGTTGCTTATCCGCTCTGGACGGTAACCCGGTAAAGGATTTTCTCCCTCAGGAGAGGTATCTTTGCAGTAAAACCATGTTGAATTCCACTCTTTGGGATGGATGTGCAGTTTGGCGTGAGGGTAAGTGACCTCTTTCCGTTTTTGAATCGCCACACCACCCAACTCGGTGTTGGGACCGTCAGAAAATTCAGTGCGGCGGTTTAGATGGAAGCAATCTCTGAACAATTCAACTGTGGGCTCCTCTTGAAAGAACACCTCATAGGCACTTGAAAGTGACAGATATTGGTTATGGAGTTGGGGCCAATATCTTGTGGGCCTTGATTGGAAGTTGGCCAAGACATCCCGATAAAACTTTGAACCGGGCGGACTGAAGCCACAGGCTAAATGGTCAAGAAAACAACAACTTCTCCATCCTTGGGTTCTGGAGGACTCTCCGGGCCAGGGACCCTCCAATGAATGACATCTTTTTTGCCTAAAGCACCGGTGCTGACTAAGTTATCCAGTTGAGTTTCAGTCACCCGAGAAGGGACCCAGTTGCACTCGTACACTTGTTTGGCCATGGTGAAATCTGCAAAGTAGTAATACCGGTTCAAGAATATGTTGGCAGGCTATACATTGATGCATTCATTGCTAAACCGGAAGAAGTTGCTTATAAACTGGAATTCTGCAAGGTAGCAATACATAGATAGGAAATCCTGGCGGTTCAACAAGGGGACTAATGGTATATGCCGAGTTGTCAATTTCTCTAAAAGTTAAATCGCCTAGTCTGAAACATTGATGAATCAAGAGTGGATGTGCGAAAACAGGTTTCACAAAAGTATTTCACAGTTTTGGATCTGGAGCATATTTAGAAAAGAAATAAATATTCAAGGTCCAAAACGGAGCGGTACCGAATCAATGAGCAAGGGTGCAGGGAGATCTATGGCCTTGAGATGCGCAAGTGACAGCGGATGCTAAAAAATTACCGCTACGCAGAACAAGGATACAAAGACTTAACTAAAAGTTATCATATGAGCAAGAAGCAAGCGATGAACGCCGAAGAACATGGAAACCCTAGAACAGATCTATGGTGAAAAGATAGAAGACTTACCAGAGCTGAGGAAGAAACGGAGGACCGCCGCGATGCTCTGGTATACTCAGGGCGATGCAGCGGCCAAGGTTGGTGCAGAAGTTGACGGCGGTGGCGGAGCTCCGAAGCTGGGCGGCGCGAGGAAGATGAAGCAGAGGGGCACGAAGGAGAAAAAAGAAATGACCCTTCGGTCTTATTTATAAAGCAAGGGACATGTGTCAGGCGCGAGATCAAGGGGCCGCGAGTTTGGAAACGGAGCTGTCGCCTCGATTGTCGCAGGTCTATTAAACAAAAAAGGCATTGTGGATAGTTTTTATGACAGGTGACGTCACGCCGGTTTACGATGACCAGAGAAGATGACATCATGGCGGTTCACCCAATTACACAAAGTTCTTTGAAGACGAAGTTTTTTGCTGAGGATTGACATGAACCTGTTCAAATCAATCTGGGGCCTAATGTTGGGGATATTACTACTGGGCGTAAACCGGCCAGGACAACTTCATTAGTAGTTGAGTATATTAAAGCTCAAGTAGGCAGATGAGAGCTTAAGGCCCATAGCCGGTTTAAAGCCTGTAGCTGTAAACCGGCGTGGGTATGTAACTTGTATTGTAAGTTAGGAATAGCAGAGACCGAGTCGGATACATCTATAAACCGGCGTCGGGACTCTGTGAACCGACGGGCGCCACCCATGCATATAAGGGGACGACCCGGAGGCGATTCAGGACGACAGACAACAACTCGAGACTTAGGCGAAGCTTGTTTGCTCCCTAGTCATCGAAACCCCATCAATTCCATCACAACTAGGCGTAGGCATTTACCTTCATCGAAGGGGCCGAACTAGTATAAACTCTCTTGCGCCCTTGTGTCTGCTTAAACCCCTTCAAGCTAACCCGTAGCGATGGCTCCATGACTAAGTCCTTTCATGAGGACATCTGACGTGACAAAACCACGACAGTTGGCGCCCACCGTGTTTCTATTTCCTCCAATCCGGCTGTTGCCGCATCCGTCCACTTGAAGTGGCAATGCCTTTTCTCCCAATTTGGAGATAAAGCGGCTCAAAGCCGCCACACACGCAGCTAGTTTTCGGACCTGATTTAGGTCTGTTGGAGTTACCAGTTGTGACAGGGCTCGAATTTTGGTTGGGTTTGCTTCGATTCCTCTATTAGAAACAATGAAACCGAGTAGTTTCCCAGCTAGAACGCTGAAGACACATTTTTTCGGATTGAGCCATATGTCGTATGTTCGAAGGTTGTCGAATGTGAGGCGTAGATCGTCCACCAATGATTCGACATGTTTAGTCTTGATGACTACATCATCTACGTATGCCTCCACTGTCTTGCCAATTTGTTTTTTCAGACATGTTTGAATCATGCGTTGGTAAGTGGTGCCAGCGTTTTTGAGTCCAAACGGCATGGTGTTGAAGCAGAAAGGCCCATACGGGGTAATGAACGTTGTTGCGGGTTGGTCGGACTCCTTCATGTTAATTTGATGGTATCTGGAGTATGCCTCGAGGAAACACAGTGAATCATGTCCTGCAGTCGCATCAATTGTTTGGTCAGTGCAGGGCAGCGGGAGGGGGTCCTTAGGGCAGGCTTTATTGAGGTCTTTGAAATCGACACAAAGGCACCAGGATTTATCCTTCTTTGGTACCGTGACCAGGTTTGCTAGCCAGTCCGGGTGTTTGATTTCCCTAATGAACCCTGCTTCAAGAAGTTTAGCTAGCTCCTCCCCCATGGCTTGTCGTTTGGGTTCGGAAAATCGCCGCAACATTTGCTTGACTGGTTTGAACCCCTTTATGATATTGAGGCTGTGTTCGGCCAGTCTGCATGGGATCCCGGGCATGTCCGAAGGGTGCCAGGCGAAGATATCCCAATTTTCACGCAGGAAAGCTCTTAGTGCGGCATCGATCATTGGATCCAGCTGTGCTCTAATGGAGGCTGTCTTGTTGGAATCCGTCGGGTGTACTTGAAATTTGACTATTTCGTCTGCTGGCTTGAAGGAAGTGGATTTAGGCCTCTTATCAAGGATTACGTCGTCCTTGTCCACTGTAGAACGCAGATTGGTTAGTTCCTCGGCCGCAAGGGCCTCAGATAGCGCCTCGAGGGCCAATGATGCAGTTTTGTTTTCGGCGCGGAGTGCTGTATCCGGATCACTAGTGAGAGTGATAACTCCGTTGGGCCCTGGCCTTTTGAGCTTCATGTACCTGTAATGGGGAATGGCTTGAAAGCGTGTGAATGTGTCTCGCCCTAACTGGGTGTGGTATCCGCTCTTAAAAGGTGCCACGTGGAAGAGCAACTCTTCGGACCTGTAGTTCTCCGGCATGCCGAATACGATGTCGAGTTTGATCTTCCCCGCGCTCTGTGCTTCTCGACTGGGAATGATGCCTCAGAAAGTGGTGCCGCCTTGTTCAATGCAACTTTTGTCCATCTGCATTGTATGGAGAGTATCTTCGTAGATGAGGTTCAGCCTGCTGCCGCCGTCCATGAGCAGTTTGGTGAGCCGAAAGCCATCTACTATTGGGTTTAGGACCAAGGCGGCTGGTGCTCTGACTGATTTGGCCTTTGGCTCGTCATCGGCAGTGAAAGTTATCGCCATGTCATTCCAAGGATTTATTGTGGCTACCTGGTTGACTTTGGCAAGGTCGCGTAATGCCCTTTTGCGCCGATTATTTGAATAAAAGGTCTCGAAGTCCATAAAGACATTGAGGTTGTTATCCTTCGAAGAGTGTTTCTCCGGAGCAGTGCTGGTGAGGGTGGCCTCGCCGCGCTTAGCCACCTACCGGAGTACCCAACATGCCCGAAGGCTGTGTGTTGGTTCAGTATTCGGTGTCGTGTGTATCTGACAGGACTTGTCGAGCAGTTCATCAAGGACAGTCCTATGTCCCATGAAGGGTTTGATTTTCTTGTCAATGAGATGATGATCAATTGCCCTGTCAGGGTGCATCCTTTTTGCCCGTCCGGTGGGCTGCTTAAGGGCACGAGGTTCCACTTGGCTGTCTAGGCTTTCCAGGCGATTTCTATTGCGCAGTACTTCTGTACTATATGTGCCAAATCTGCAAAGTGCAGTATGCGGCGACAGTTGAGGGCATTGAGTATTCCCTCGTCCGTACACTTGCGGCAAAAAACTGAAACCTCATCCTCGTCGCAGCAATCTTTAATCTTGTTTTTAACAAGGAGGAATCTGGCCTAGAAGTGATGGACCGTTTCCTAAGGTTGCTGTCGTACACACATTAGGTCACATACGTCTGGAGGACCTGAATTGCTTGGGGAATATTGTTTGTGGTGGGTGGGTGGGATAAAATCCGAACCCCGGCCCGCTATTGGATCCGGAGTTTGAAGAATCTCTGAGGTCACTAGGCCAGGACCAGGAGAGTCCTGGTGACTTTTGGGCTTAACTCCTGATTCTGTGTTCGGAGGACTTGTGGTATCTTTGTAGGACCTTGAAGTATGTCTAGAGGGGGGGTGGTGATTAGACTACTTGACCAATAAAAACCTAACCTTTTCCCGATTTTAGACTTTGGCAGATTTTAGCTATTTTTGAACAAGTCAAGCAATCTTCACACAATTCAAGCAAGCATGCAAAGAGTATATTGGCAGCGGAAAATAAAGCATGCAACTTGCAAGAATGGAAAGGGAAGGGTTTGGAGGATTCAAACGCAGTTGGAGACACGGATGTTTTTGTCGTGGTTCCGATAGGTTGTGCTATCGTACATCCACGTTGATGGAGACTTCAACCCACGTAGGGTAGCAGTTCTTGTGAGTCCACGGAGGGCTCCACCCACGAAGGGTCCACGAAGAAGCAACCTTGTCTATCCCACCATGGCCGTCGCCCACGAAGGACTTGCCTCACTAGCGGTATATCTTCACGAAGTAGGCGATCTCCTTGCCCTTACAAACTCTTTGGTTCAACTCCACAATCTTGTCGGAGGCTCCCAAGTGACACCTAGCCAATCTAGGAGACACCACTCTCCAAGAAGTAACAAATGGTGGTGTGTTGATGATGAACTCCTTGCTCTTGTGCTTCAAATGATAGTCTCCCCAACACTCAACTCTCTCTCACAGGATTAGGATTTGGTGGAAAGAAGATTTGAGTGGAAAGCAACTTGGGGAAGGCTAGAGATCAAGATTCATGTGGTTGGAATGGAATATCTTGGCCTCAACACATGAGTAGGTGGTTCTCTCTCGAGGCTGGTAAGTTGGAAGTGTAGGTTTGTTACGATGGCTCTCTCCACGAATGAAGAGGAGGTGGAGGGTATATATATCCTCCACACAAAATCTAACCGTTACACACAATTTACCAACCTCGGTGGGACGAATCATCAAACTTCGGTCGGACCGATTTAGTAAACCTAGTGACCGTTAGGGTTTTCGGTGGGATGACATGCATCTCGGTGGGACTGATATGGTTAGGGTTAGGGCATAACGTAATCTCGGTGAGACCGATTACACAAACTTCGGTGAGACCGATTTTGGTAATTAGCTAACCAGAGAGTTGGTCGGAGTAAACTTCGGTGGGACCGATTTGCTCTTTCGGTGAGACCGAAAAGTTACAAAAGGAAACAGAGAGTTTACATTGTAATCTCGGTGGGACTGATTCGCTCTTCGGTGAGACCGAAAAGTTACGAAGGGGAAGCAGAGAGATTACAATCCCATCTCGATGAGACCGAGATCCCTATCGGTGAAACCGATTTGCCTAGGAGTTTGTGGTAGTGGCTATGACATTTTGAACTCGGTGGCGCGGATAGAAAGAATCGGTAGGGCCGAGTTTGACTTTAGGTTTAGGTCATATGTGGATGTGAGAAAGTAGTGGAGGGTTTTGGAGCATATCACTAAGCACATGGAGCAAGAGGCTCATTAAGCAACACCTCATCCCTTCTTGATAGTATTGGCTTTTCCTATAGACTCAATGTGATCTTGGATCACTAAAATGTAAAATGTAGAGTCTTGAGCTTTTGAGCTTGAGCCAATCTTTTGTCCTTGATATTTTGAGGATCCACTTTCATCATCCATGCCATGCCATTCATTGAGCTTTCCTGAAATATTCATCTTGGAATAGTATTAGCTCAATGAGCTATATGTTGTTATGAATTACCAAAACCACCTAGGGATAGTTGCACTTTCAATCTCCCCCTTTTTGGTAATTGATGACAACATATAAATCAAAGATTCGACAAATGATAATAAAATTGAAAAACATCGTCGCTTTGAGAAGTATGTGATAAGCAAGAGCTCCCCTTAAATTTGTGCATATCTTAAGATTTGCTTTGGAATGCAAATGCACAAGAAATTAGGCTCATGGGTTACTCTTCCATGTCACATACATCTTGGTGGAGCGCTCAAAATAATAACGATTGAAAACATGCACTCATCACCAAGCACAGTGAATGATCATATAAGGATAAATAAGATAATATCATAAAAAGCATAAGTGTAGCTTATGATGAAACACATGATCATCAATGTCTCACAGGTAATGCATAGTATCTCAACCAATCAAAAGCAAATAAAGTTCAACCAAGAAGACAAGAGAGAAAAAAAGCAAATCTCTCTCTCTCGAAGCCTATGATCTATACATTTTTCTCCCCCTTTGGCAACAAGTTACCAAAAAGTTCCTAGAAAATGCATAGCACTATGTCGTCTCTCAGGCTTGGTCTTCTGGTGGTGGTGTAGACATGACTCCAAGGATGAATGCATCAGTAGACGTGGTAGGAGCTAAAGGAGTTGAAGCTGGAGCTGGTTGAGCTGGAGCTGTAGCTGGAGCTGAAGAAGTGGCTCTGGTGTCTGTAGTTGGCACTGCAGCTGACCTCTGAGCTCTAGGCACTCTGGAAAATGCATCAGTTGTCGTCTTGCCCTTCCTCTCCTGCATATCATCTTGTAATCGCTTCCACAACCTGATCAATCTCGGCCACTTTGACATCAAGATCATAGAATTTTTGTTCCATGATTCTCTCCGTGCTCTCCTGGTTTTGAGTTAGGGTGGCCAATCCCTTCTCAATCCGTAGAGAGTTGCTGCTATCAAGTAACCAAGCTGCTCCTGCTTGTTCTTGAGAAAGTACTCCGATGCCTCTCGCTAGAGTGGGCATCTTTGCAGCTTTCTCTTGCCTTGCCTTCTCCTTTCTCTCCCGAGCTTGCAATCGATGAAGGTTCATTCTCGGTCATGACAACTCGATTGTCCTCAAATTCAGGATAGAGAACCATGTGTTCCTTATCCAATAGATACTTTCCTGTGCCCATCTTGAGTTTATCAACTCCTGAATCAGGGGCATAATCACAGCTCCTCTTACGATCTGCTTTGTCCTCTTAATTGTCTCAACTATGAGGCTCATGACCTTGAATTCTGAGGCACATCAAAAACATGAAGCAAATTGATTGCATGCCCTCTAATCATGTTATGGTCACCTGATTTGGGCAATAGAGTATGCCTTAAGATCCAGTTGATTGTAGGCAGCCCCGACAATGAGAAAATGGATCGATCCAAACTTGAAGGACTCAAGTGCATCATCTGGGATCTCCTTGTACATCTGCGACATAGAGTTATGATCCATTTTCTTCTTACCATAAATGTCCAGGTCATCCTCACTTTCCTTTGGGGCATTGATCAAACTTTCCCATTCCTCTATGGTAGACTGATATCTGGTTCCTTCTGACATCCACACTATCCTGCCATCTGGATAGAAATGTGATGTGGAGTAGAATTGCATGATGAGTTCATCGTTCCAGTTGGTGAGCTTCTGCCCAACAAAATCAGCAACTCCACACGCACTGAAGCTGTCATATACTCCAGGGTAGTGTTCTGCGTTCTCCTGCATGTAGGTCCAGTCGACCCATCTCATATCGCAAACTATGGGCTTCTTATCCAGCAAGATAGTCTCATAAAAGTCCTGCTGCTCCTTGGTGTGGAACCTGTAGTCCACATCAGTCCTTCTCCTCGTGGCATATGGATCTGTCTCTCTCCATAGCCTCAACCCATGATCTCTCCTGATCTTCATGTTTTCAGCCACAGGATGAGCATCATTGTGGTGTGGGATCTTGGGTTTGAGCTTCCTTGGGACCTGCCCTTCTTCATCTTCCTCAGCATCAACCTCAGGCATTTGGGGCCTTGTTCTTTTCAGCTGCTGGTATGCTCCTGGTATTCCTCTTGGGTGCATTCTTGGACTTGGGGGCAGCTTTGGGCTTGGAAGTTGCAGCCCCTGATTTGATAGCATCACCCATCGCCTTTTGTGCCTTGGGTCTTTGGTTCTGCAACCTCTTCTTCTTCTTCCTCTTCCATCATGGAAGGCTTCCCAATCACCCTTGCCATGGTCTTCTTGACCCTTTCTTTCCTTTTCTTTCCCTCTGCAGCAACATGCTCTTTGGGTTGAGATTCCAAAGGAGCTTGAGTAGACACTCTGGCTTTGGACATTGGTTTTCTACCTGCTGGCCTTTTGATTTTCAAACCAGGCTTCACTGCAGATGAGCTGAAATCCCTCTTGAGCACTTTCTTCTTGGAGCTTGCCTCATCCTCAGCTGCTACATAATCCTCATCCTCAGACTCTGAGGTCTTCTTATTTCTTGTCCTTGTGGCAGCCTTGGGCAAATTGCTCGGAGTGCTTCTGCTCCCCTCATTTGAGCTGCTTGAGGGACTAGTGCCCTCACTCAACTGGATCTGCTCTTGATTTGTTAAGCTATCACTTTGGTGCGACATGTTGTTCAACCGATCACTGACCTCGTGAATAGTTATAGATGAGGTAGAGTGGATGAGCATCACAAAATGCAGAGATTTTTGCAAAGGATGATTAAAAAAACTTAGTTTTAGTTTCCCGAAAACATTTCGGATCTACCGATTTCCAAACTCGGTGATACCGGGCGCTTTTGGAACCTAAACTAGTGAACTTCGGTCAGACCGAGTCACAGTTGATGGCACCGAGACTGCTAGGGTTTCACAAAGTTCTGAAATCGGTCACATCGATTAGCAATTCGGTCAGACCGAGACTTACTAGTGCAATGGCATTAGCCAAATCGGTGGGACCGAGTTTTTCAACTTCGGTGGGTCCGAGATGGTTTCATGAAACCTAACCCTAAATTTTCGAATCGCAACTATTCTAAGGATTGATTTGACTGGATAGGAGTGTTTCAATCGTGGCAAGATGCATAATGTACACAATGTGCTGAGAATCGGACGAGGAAAGCACTGTGATCGAGTTCATACCCTAGTTCGGCGGGAACTCGCTACGGTGGCAACGGCGGAGGAGAATTCCGTTGACGGCGGCGGAGACCAGCGACAGGAGGCAGCTGGCGATGAAGTCAACGATCTGTAGACCAAGCTGGCAGAGCGAGCTATGCGCGGGCGAGAAGATTCGGAGAAAGTTTTCCAAATTTTGCCCGTGCGTATATATAGCCCGACACTGTTGGTGTGACCAAGTGGTACAACTCGGTGGCACCGAGATGCAAAACTATGAACAGTTATAGCAACTCGGTGTGACCGAAAAGTACAAATCGGTTGCACCGAGATGAAAACCTAGATCGACTTAGTAATCTCGGTATGACCGAGATGGAGGAATCGGTCAGACCGAAATCACAAAGAAGTTTTGGAAGTTTAAGTCTATGACGAATCGGGGACTCCGAGTGCTCCTCACACAGAGTGGTTCGAATCTGACTTGATCAAATTTTGTGATGTAGCATGAATAGAGTTTGAGATGAGAAAAGCATAGATAGCTAGAGAAGGTTCTTAGGCATTCTTGTCCATCCACTTGGCCAAAGAAAGAAAAGCCAAACAATCAAAACAACAAGTGGATGTCCTCGAATGAGTAAAGTATGCAACCAACATGCTCACACAATAAAATGACAAATGAAGTATGTGGCAAAGCATGCACAACCAATTCTAGCATATATCAAACAATTGGCGATGACTAGGTCATCTATATATGAGTATATTGACTTAGGAGTCAAATGAGAACATTTGATCATAGGTCATACTCATCGTTTAATCTCAAGTGGGGTTTCCACTTTTACATCAAGCATTCATGTGTTCACATCATTAGAGTTGCTTTGACTCAATTCTTAGAGTTAAGCTCCCCCTAGATGTGAGATCCCCCCTTAGAGGGATGAACTAACCTTGGGTTTTGTCGATGATGACTTCATGTAGGTGTTGAAGATGTGGATGCTCAATGTTGATGTAGATCGCTTTGGAGCAATCCTTTGGAGTGAGTTGCACTTTCAATACCTACATGGGTTAGTCCCACAAGGAACAAACAAGAATATCCATGGACATAGAGTGATGCACACACAAAATGATGTCCATGAAAACATTAGGTTACCTTGTCCCTTGCCTTACCAACATGAGGGTTTGTGACTCCTTGAACTAGTGCAGGATGTGGAAGTTGATTGCACTTGTCCTTGCCATAATGATATGAGTGAAGAATGTTGGCGGAGTCACCCTCAAGAACTCTCTAGTTCTTCTTCTTCGGATCCACATCATCTTGATGGGAATCCTTGGTGTAGTAGTTGTACTTGATGAAGTAGAACTTGGCGTAGTCTTGGGAACCCACTTGACCAAGGCCTTAGGTGCTTCTTCAAATGCATCAATCTCCTCTTGAAGCTTGTCCTTGCCTTTGTTCTTGTGGTCTTGTGGTGGAAGATCATCTTGTGCTTGTGTTCCCTTGAAGGAAGTAGGATCATACTTCTCTTGTTGAGGAACAAACTTCGTCTTGGGGTATTGATCTTATTCCCACTCAACTCCATTGGCATTGAACTTTCGTTCAAAACCAACACCTTGATTCTTCGGTGCCTTCCTTGCTTGCGTACAATTTCCTCAAATTGCTTACTCCGGCAAGGCTCTTGTATACACCTTTCTCTATAATTCCCTTCAATAAGCTGTTTTCTTGCTCAAGTGTAACTTGGCTAAGAGGATCATTAGTGGAATCAAGAGAACTACTAGAAGCAACAATATTGGATTTAGCATTATTATTGTTACTACTAGAGAAAGAATCTTTCTTGTTCTTGTTACTAGACTTGACTTGAGGCATGTAAGTAGATAAGAGTAAACGCTTGGCAATGTAAGAAGAACTTTTCTTACGAAGATCATCATTGATCGCTTTTAGGAACTCATGCTCTTGCTCAAGATTGAGCTTTTCAAAGCCTAACTTCTCATGAGCCCTTAAAAGTTCTCGATGATCTTCGAAGATTGTTTCATGAGCTAACTTAAGAGTGTTTAGTTCTTTAGTTAGAAGCTCAATTTTCTCCTTATCATTGTCATTCGTTTTATCTTGATTAGCATGATTGATTGACGTTTCATCATAGTATTCATCACTAGAGTTGTCAACAAGTAAATCATCATCACCTAGCAAGTCATCTTCATCAACATCAAAATCAACATACTCGGGGTGTGTTACCTTAGGACCTTTGGCCATGAAGCATCTACCAATTCCTTCATTTGGTGATTCAAATATGTCGTAGGAGTTGGTTGACACAAGTGCTAGACCGGCAACACCTTCATCTTGAGTGTATTCGGAGTCAGAGTGATAGCTTCTCTCGGAGTGTTGGTCGGAGTCGGAGCCGGATACCCATTCACCAATATGAGCTTGATGTCTTTGTTTTGTGTAGCTCTTTGATGACTTGTCCTTCTTTTCCAAATCCTTGCTTCTCCGTGAGGGTCTTCGTTCATAATGATCATCTCTACTCCTTCTCTCTCTTGGTGGTGATTCTTCTCTTCTACTTCTTCTCTTGGGAGAATCTTCTCTTCTTTTGTAGGGTGCCGTACACTCATTGGAATAGTGTCCGGGTCTCCCACAATTGTAGCAATTGCGCTCTCGACTAGAAGATCTTTTGTCATTGTAGGACCTTGACTTAGAGCTTCTTTCTTTGCTTCTACTCTTGTAGAATTTGTTGAAGTTCTTCACCATTAAGCTCAATTCTTCATTGAAGGTTTGTTTCTCACTTGATGATGTGGGGGCTTCACATGAGGCTTTGTAAGCACCACTCGACTTGTTATGAAGTTCCTCCTTATCCTTGAGTGACATCTCATGAGCAACAATTCTTCCAATGACTTCTGTAGGCTTGAGATCTTTGTAATTGGGCATCATTTGGATCAATGTGCACACGGTATCATATTTACCATCCAATGCTCTTAGGATCTTCTTGATGATGAATCTATCGGTCATCTCTTCACTTCCTAAGCCGACAATCTCATTTGTGATAAGAGCAAGCCTAGAGTACATTTCAAATGACACCTTCACCATCCTTCATTTTGAACTTGTCAAGCTGACTTTGGAGCACATCCAACTTGGATTCCTTGACGGAGTCGGTATCTTCGTGCATATCAATCAAAGTATCCCAAATTTCCTTTGCATTCTCAAGACGGCTGATTTTGTTGAATTCTTCGGGGCACAATCCATTGAAGAGAATATCACAAGCTTGAGCGTTGTATTGCAACATCTTCAACTCTTCCGCGCTAGCTTCACGGTTCGGTTCTCTCCCATCAAAGAATTCACCTTGCAAACCAATACACACAATAGCAAAATTAGTGCCATCAAAGTAAGGACCTCTACGGTGATAATTTCCCTCGCTAGACGCCATACTCTCCTAGGTTGTGAAACCAAGGCTATGACCACCAAAAGCTATGGAAATCAAAGCAAACGGAGACCAAAGCTCTGAAACCACTTGTAGGACCTTGAAGTATGTCTAGAGGGGGGGGGGTGATTAGACTACTTGACCAATAAAAACCTAACCTTTTCCTGATTTTAGACTTTGGCAGATTTTAGCTATTTTTGAACAAGTCAAGCAATCTTCACACAATTCAAGCAAGCATGCTAAGAGTATATTGGCAGCGGAAAATAAAGCATGCAACTTGCAAGAATGTAAAGGGAAGGGTTTGGAGGATTCAAACGCAGTTGGAGACACGGATGTTTTTGTCGTGGTTCCGATAGGTGGTGATATCGTACATCCACGTTGATGGAGACTTCAACCCACGTAGGGTAGCAGTTCTTGTGAGTCCACGGAGGGCTCCACCCATGAAGGGTCCACGAAGAAGCAACCTTGTCTATCCCACCATGGCCGTCGCCCACGAAGGACTTGCCTCATTAGTGGTAGATCTTCACGAAGTAGGCGATCTCCTTGCCCTTACAAACTCCTTGGTTCAACTCCACAATCTTGTCGGAGGCTCCCAAGTGACACCTAGCCAATCTAGGAGACACCACTCTCCAAGAAGTAACAAATGGTGTGGTGATGATGAACTCCTTGCTCTTGTGCTTCAAATGATAGTCTCCCCAACACTCAACTCTCTCTCACAGGATTAGGATTTGGTGGAAAGAAGATTTGAGTGGAAGCAACTTGGGGAAGGCTAGAGATCAAGATTCATGTGGTTGGAATGGAATATCTTGGCCTCAACACATGAGTAGGTGGTTCTCTCTCAGGCTGGTAAGTTGGAAGTGTAGGTTTGTTCTGATGGCTCTCTCCACGAATGAAGAGGAGGTGGAGGGGTATATATAGCCTCCACACAAATCTAACCGTTACACACAATTTACCAACCTCGGTGGGACCGAATCATCAAACTCGGTCGGACCGATTTAGTAAACCTAGTGACCGTTAGGGTTTTCGGTGGATCGACATGCATCTCGGTAGGACCGATATGGTTAGGGTTAGGGCATAACGTAATCTCGGTGAGACCGATTACACAAACTCGGTGAGACCGATTTTGGTAATTAGCTAACCCGGAGAGTTGGTCAGTAAACTTCGGTGGGACTGATTTGCTCTTTCGGTGAGACCGAAAAGTTACAAAAGGAAACAGAGAGTTTACATTGTAATCTCGGTGGGACCGATTCGCTCTTTCTGTGAGACCGAAAAGTTACGAAGGGGAAACAGAGAGATTACAATCCCATCTCGGTGAGACCGAGATCCCTATCGGTGAAACCGATTTGCCTAGGGTTTATGGCAGTGGCTATGACATTTGAACTCGGTGGCGCCGGATAGAAAGAATCGGTAGGGCCAAGTTTTACTTTAGGTTTAGGTCATATGTGGATGTGATAAAGTAGTGGAGGGTTTTGGAGCATATCACTAAGCACATGGAGCAAGAGGCTCATTAAGCAACACCTCATCCCTTCTTGATAGTATTGGCTTTTCCTATAGACTCAATGTGATCTTGGATCACTAAAATGTAAAATGTAGAGTCTTGAGCTTTTGAGCTTGAGCCAATCTTTTGTCCTTGATATTTTGAGGGATCCACTTTCATCATCCATGCCATGGCATTCATTGAGCTTTCCTGAAATATTCATCTTGGAATAGTATTAGCTCAATGAGCTATGTGTTGTTATGAATTACCAAAACCACCTAGGGATAGTTGCACTTTCACTTTTCCTAAAGATGGGTATCTGGCTCGCAGGGCTCGGAAATCTGAACATATTTTGTTGTCAACTTAGGGGAAGAAGTACTCTCGGCTTGTTCCTTCGTGATCGCTACCAGATGGGTGATCGGCGGAGTCTTGATTTCCCTCTGATCGGGTTTAAGCCCAATCCGATCATAGTCTGTGGCGACTCCCAGGGCGCTGATGCTATCTAGCAGTTCGTTCAAGGAAAAACATATGCCGGATCTATCTTTTCGGAGTGTTCGAGGCCGATGCGGAAATGATGTCTGGCGATCTGAGGGGCCGCCTCTGACTTAAAGGCTGAGCAGGCACCCATGGTAAAACCTCCGAGTTGGGGGGTCTATCCCGGAGCCAGGGCTCTTCCAGAGGTGATGTTGTCATTTATGAAAAGGTGAGCCATCGATCCTTCCGTCGACGACACAAAGAACTTCTCCATGAAAGCACCAATATCAGTGTCAAAACCGGCCGATCTCGGGTAGGGGGTCCCAAACTGTGCGTCTAAGGATCGAAGGTAATAGGAGACGGGGGACACGATGTTTACCTAGGGTTCGGACCCTCTTAATGGAGGTAATACCCTACTTCCTGCTTGATTGACTTTGATGAGTATAGGGGTTACAAGAGTCGATCTACCTCGAGATCATAATGGCTAAACCCTAGATGTCTAGCCTATATGATTTGTGATGATCTCTATAGACTAAACCCTCCAGTTTATATAGACACCGGAGGGGCTAGGGTTGTACAGAGTCGGTTTACAGAAGAAGGAATCTACACATCTGGACGCCAGGCTTGCCATCCACACAAAGGAGAGTCCCATCCGGACACGGGGGAAGGCTTTCTGTCTTGTATCTTCACAGCCCATTAGTCAGGCTCACAACACACGGGCCGGACTCCCAAGGACCCCTTAGTCCAGGACTCCCTCAACGGGCGGATGACGGACCACAAGGAGATGGCAGCCATTGCTGCGGACTGGCTGGCCGGCAGGCAGCCGGAGGACGACGACGTCCCAATGAAGAACATGGTAGTCGACGATCCGGCGCCAATCTCCTCCTCTGCGCCATCCTCGCCGGTGCATTGCACCATGACCATCAGCAAGGCCCATGCCCAATACATGGACACGGTGAGGCAGAAGCGTTAGGAGCAGTTCCGGGAGGCGCATGCCGCCGCCTACAACCACCATCTCCTCCAGGAGCACATGCAGGTGGAGGAGCAGATCGCCGCAGAGCGGGCGGAGCAGGAAGCACTGCTCGACTCGTACTGTTTTGCCCGCGAGGGCCGCCTCGAGCGCTAGCGGTACCGCATGCGGGTGGCGGAGGCTGCGGCCACCTACAAAGAGGGCGATGAAGCAGGTGAGGCGCTGTTTGGCGAGATCGAGGACGCGGCAGAGGACAATGCCGGCTCCAACGAGTCCCCACTCCGCTGGCGTCGACGAGGCCCTGCTCCGCCGAGGCCCCGCGGTGCCAACAACGAGGCAGAGGACATCGCCGGCTCCGCCGATGCCCCGCCGCGCCAGCACCGAGGCAAAGGATTTCGCTGGATTCGGCGAGGCCCTTCTCTGCTGAGGACCCGCTGCACCAACAACGAGGCAGGGGACATCACCGGCTCCGCCGAGGCACCTCCCCGCCGGCACCGAGGCAAAGGACCTCGCCGGCTTCGGCGAGGCCCTATTTCGCCGAGGCCCCGCCCCGCCAACAACGAGGCAGAGGACATCGCCGGCTTAGCCGAGGCCCCACCCTGCCGGCAGCGAGGGGGAGAATTTCCCCCGCTCCGCCGAGGCGCCGCCCCACCGGCAATGAGACAGAGGACATCGCCAGCTCCATCGAGGCCCCGCTCCACTGCCAACGAGGCCACGCCACACAGGAAACGAGGAAGAGTAGAACACGGTAGGTCGCCGCCGCTCGGGTCTAAGTAAGGCCACCGCTGCTACCCTCTGGTTGAAGCCAAGCTAGGCGGGTTGACCATTGATGGCCGATTAGCTTCTTGGCGGCAACATGGAGTCGAAGAGCTATGTTGGAGAAGGACGCTGCTTCAGTTACTTAACTGCTAGTGCAGTTGGGTCACTGACACGTGCGCCCAACAGGCATCTGGGCCACATGTCAGTTATGCAACCGCACCTGCAGTTAAGTCACTGAAGCTCAGTCCGCTGGAGAAGAAGCTTATGCTTGACTGAGCCAGACACGGGTGGGTAGCTTCGGTTAATTGATTATACCTCCAGCGCACCCCTTTTTAATTGAAGAATGTATGAAATGTAATGAAATCCGGCATGTTTATATGAAATCCGACCGTGTATGAATGAATTTAGTTTGATTAGTTCGAATTCTTGTATCACTGGCATTGGATGAACATGCAAAACAATACGTACTAGCATTATTCCCAGGGTGATCACCTCGTTTGCAGCAGTTTCACATGTACTCCCTCCGGTCCTTTTTAGTCTGCATACAAGTTTTGTCTGCAGTCAAAGTATCTCTACTTTGACCAATCTTATAGAAAAAAGTATGAACATTCACAATGTAAAATCAACTGAAAGAAATCTAATATGCGAGGTAAAAAGGAACAGAGGGAGTACAAAGAGTTTTGAGCAGCTTTTTAGCGTTCCTGTACATTGCAATGAAACACACAGGCCTGGCAATTCATAGAGAACATTCAAAACAATCGATGATTATGCATCTCAGTGATTCACATGTCAGACCCAATATTTACTTCACAACTAAAGAATAAAGAAAAATCGAGCAATGCTGCTGACAGCAAATGGCGTCCCATTTGAAAATATCAAACACATGTCTTCTTGCTAACATCAATGAGCAAAATTTGACAAGGTTGTCCCATTCCAAAATGTCAAATGCGTGTTGTTTCGCGTACATCAATGAGCAAACTTTGACAAGGTTTTCCCATTCCAAAATATCGAATGCCTATGATTATGGAATGGGAAGGGTTTGCTATCAGTCCGAATATTGACATGGCACCTCGTGCTAAATAAACCAGCTATTCTTTTTGTGCAGTTCCACCAAAATCAACCAAATTCGCGCGTAGCTAGTATGATTTCGCCTTTATAAGTTGCAACGCCTCGAACATATCAATACCTCCTTTCTTGTGGTGGAAATGAATGATTCGATGTATTCATGAACATTTTCTGCAGTTCCCATTGAAATCAAGCTGAGCACCCCTGTTTGCACAAATACAAAAAAGTGATTAGTATAAAGCAAACTGTACTATGAATTGACAATTTAACAGGCACCTACATGGCCCATGTAGAGCACACTTTAAAAAAATGGAACTCACCAGAAAGAATCCTAGAACAACATTGTACTTGCGCATCACAGCAAAAAAGATGGAGATCTGTCAGTCCTTCTGAGCTGAAATTAGTTTGGTCTTGTGGGGAGTAATGTAACCATCCTTCAACTGCTCCTTTCTGATGAGAAGATAGATAGGGCTTCTTCATCCTGACATAATCGAAACTAGTCACTTCACGTACTCCACATTCTTCTTCAGAGGAGGATGATCCTGTTGTGCAAAGACAAGACGACAACTAAATGCTAGCATCCCTATTTGCTCGAAAAAAAGGAAAGGAAATATTTAAAACAACACAGATGAAGCATTTCTCAAGGACAATACCACTTTCTCATGACAGTATCTAAACAGTAGCACAACATCAGTAGAGATGACAAAGCTCAATCATATGGATGAAATCCGTGGGCGAGTACCAAACTTTGTCAAGAGGCTTATTGTGTAGAGCATACAGATCAAGCACTTCTCCGGAACCATCTGTTGTTATCTACTGTGGTTGCCATGCTTACTATATACTCCTCGATTAGTTTAATGTTTCCAACACCTTCTTGTGCAGTTCCACTAAAATATATGGTATCTTCAAAGAAGATCCCTGTTTGCACAAGTAGAGATAATTACATATTACATTAAGAGTTGCATCAAATCAGTGGCAAAACAATTGCTCGTTCCAGCCATAGCAATAAATTAAGATGCAAAACTATATCATTACTTGTGTCATCACAGCCCAAAGTGCTTCATTAAAGCACCGGGAGTTGATTTTTCTTCCGCTTGTTCTTCCCCTTCATCACTTGGTTCAATAATGGACAAGCTTCGCCTTCAATGTAAGATTTGGCATGTCAATTAGGGAGCACAAGTATAGCACTAAACAACGACATTAATTTTCCGATGAAAGTGGCAAAATACAGGCCATCGGGCCAGAAATATCCTTATCTTACCTCAATGGGATATTACGGTACACATACTGATTGGAAGTCTTGTCTTCATTTGTGCGATTCACTAAAATGAAGCAACATTACCGCATAAGTAGCACAACATATGAAAGCACACTGCATACAATCATGTGAAAGAAGGCTAATCTTGACCTCTCATGACGCGGAATTCAAACAACTCACAAGAAGAAGATCTGAACCAAATTTGCCAACACGGATAGGAAGTAAGATCTCCTCTTGTGCAGTTTCACTAAGATCAAGCAATCAAGCAACGTTGTCGGTGTGACATTTTGGTTGAACTACACAAAACACTCTTAAAACAAAAGTGTTTTTTGCAGTGCAACAAAAGGTAACAATAGCAACAAGGTGAAGTAGATAACCCTGTTTACACATAGGTGCAAAGGAAACAACTAGTGGTCAATAACGGTGGATGACGCAGAAGCCAACAAAAAGAAGCATCTAACTTATCTAAATGGGAAAGAAAGCAAGACGGTAGCATTTCTCAAACAAGTGGCATTGATTCATATTAATAGAGATTATATTAACAATAAAATTTGTTAAACATGTAATTTTCTTTTAACTGTGGCATCGCATAAATTTTCCAGCGGCATTATTAGAGGGTGTTTGTTTATAGGGACTTTTTGGTGTATGGACTAAAAAAAGCCCCTTTCAGTCCCATCTAAACCAAACAGGAGGGACTTTTAGGGACTAAAAGTGGGAATTTGGGACTAAAGAAAGAAGACCCTGAGGGAGAGTCTTTTTGGGACTTTTTCCAACGATTGCCTCGCCCGCATCACACCTTATCTCTATTAGTTCATTACTAGGGGTAACATGGACTTTTAGCATGTCATTTAATAATCTCTAGTCCATGTTTAGTCCCTGGAACCAAGCAGGTAGGGACTAGGGACTTTTTAGTTGGGACTAGGACTTTTTAACCAAACAGGGCCTTAGATTAACAATAGCTAAACAGTTGCACGGGACAGTGGATGCACCAGCACCATGTGCATCTACCGATGTATGAAGGGGTGATGCATAGTCTGTTGCGACAAAGAACAAACGACCAAGGAGCATATTTGTGTTGGTCCCAGTTTTGTTATCTTTAGACACCTTTCTCTATGTGAGCGCAACAAATCTCGTCCTGCTCAAACTCTACAGCCTTGTCCCCCAAAACAAAAAGATCGGTTCGTTACAGATGTGCATACTGCATTTGCCATTGTTTTCCCTTTTCGACCAACATAGGTGCTGGATAGCCAGTCTGTACTAGTACTTTCCCCCTTCCTTTCCTCCTTGAACCACGTCCTAGATTCATGCTATACAACATTCCCCACTACTTTCCCCCATTCCTTTCCTCTTTGAACCATGTCCTAGATTCATTCTATACAACTTTCCCCACAACTTCCCCCCTTCCTTTCCTTTTTGAACCATTTCCTAGATTCATGCTATACAACTTTACCCCATTCCTTTCCTCTTTGAACCACGTCCTAGATTCATGCTATACAACTTTCCCCACTACTTCCCTGTTTGATCCAACACCTAAATTCGAGTGCAGAAGCGGAAAAAGCCCACATGCAGCTAGAGCAATGCATGTGCAATAAGTAAATTATGCCTTAAGGTTCTTGGGGTGTGGTTCGGTGGGCGAACGGAGGCCGTTCTGCCCACACTATGTACGTCGGTGAGGAAGAAGGGGTCAGAGGCCCTCCTGCGCCGCTGCTGGGTGAAAGAGAACAGCTGCGCTGGTAGTGGATTCCCTTCCTCGTTGATGATGATAGTGTTAAGCCTCCTTCCCTTCCCGGCGGATGGATCATGCCGGCTCTTTGACCAGCAGTGGGGGGGGGGGAGAGAGAGGCCAACGAAGTCTTGTTTAGATCTGGAGAGGGTGAGAGAGTGTGAAGAGAGCAACTACAAGCGCTGAGGCTCCAGCGTGTATATTATAGTGGAGAGAGAGTGTGAAGAGTGCAAACCCTAGAAAACAAGCACCGAGGCTGCAGCGTATACGTGATGAGGTGATTATACGGTCACTACGAGATCGTATAGCTTCGTATCCATCCATTTTGACCAGTCAAAGAATCCTCCTGGCACCGCCTGCATCACTTTCTCTCTCTCATACACGGGCCTACGTGTCATTGGGTGGAAGAAAGAAGTCGAACAAAAACAAAATTATGCTCAAGTGTGGTTATCGAACCCGAGACCTCGAGTTTGATGAGCGAACAGGCTAACCAGCTACACCACCCTCACGTTATGTTTAATGAGAGGAAAATAACCTTTTATACATTCCTGCATTCGTGTGACAAGCATGTCGTGTTTTTTTTGCATGGGAGTCATTGGGATCTAAATCATAATCGTGTCATGTGGCTTTGGTGGTAAGGTCTTTTGAGATTTAAAGCAGTGTTGGTAGTACAGAAATAATGGAGCCTTAGGCACCTTACCTCTCTCCACGTAGTACGTTGGGTCCCACCAGTCAGAGGGTGAAACAAACAAATTAATAAGAAAAATTAAAAGCGCCAGCGGTGTATCTTACCTCACACATCTTGCTACTGCTCATGAACACTGTCTAATTGATCCCCTATTTGCTCACGTACTATTTTAAGTGAATCCTTATTATAACATGCACACAATTTTGGGCACTTGTATTCGACCTAAGTCAGTGTGTCACCGTATCTCGTACTACTCCCTCCGTCTAGGTGTAGTAAGAGTCACGTTAGAAGGTGCAGCGGGACCAAGGTGCAAGCAAATTGGAGGAGAAGGAGAAACTTGACCGGTCCTTCCTCCAATCAAAGCCCTGATTTCTGTCTCTAAACGCAACAATTAATCACAACAACTAAGAGATGTCGTTTTAGCTACCATGCAGGGCCACGTATTAACTCGCATCCAAGTCGACTTTGATTTCTTGACTGATCAACGTGTAGTTGCGCTCCATGCATTGGGTTTCTGGGGGAGATAACAAGGCAGAGTAAGGAGCGTTTGGTTACATTGCTTGGCTGGTCATAGTGGTGAGTAACTTGGACTAGTAACATGCATATGTTACTAGTCTACTTTACTACCTTCATGGTGGGTAGTAACATATGGATGGTAACATGCAAGTCTTCATTAATTGAGATATAGACTCATTTTACCTCGGGGTGTGTTATGTTACAGTAACATATTATGTTACCACAAGCATCTCTTTCCTCATTAACTCCATGCCACATAAGCAATTTTTTCTTGGGATGTGTGCTATGTTACTACGTAAGTTACTCCCACTATGGCTAGCCTTAGTAAGGGCATCCACAATGTGATGTTTTTGCGCCTCTAAGGCTGCCTCTAAGGATTTCTAGTCTGCCTCTATACACTGCACGATTTAGTTTGTCCGTCTCTGTGCTTAGCATCGCCTCCAACACTAGAGGCAGCCTCCAAGTGAATAAACAAATGGAAGAAAAGAAGAGAGGAGAAAAAAGACCTGCTGATACGTCTCCAACGCATCTATAATTTTTGATTGCTCCATGATATATTATCTTCTATTTTGGACATTATTGGGCTTTATTATCAAAAATACGCATGTGAGCTCGAGCACCTACGAGCTCGGAATCTGTGCCACTTGTTTCTCTCGCGATCAGTGTTGCAATGAGTATAGCGTCAGGTGTATGCTCACGGGACTATTTGCCCAAACAGTTAGATGGCCCACTGCTCAGAAAGCGCTGTCAGTTAATGCGGTGGCGGACCAGACGGGAGTGGACGTGGTGTGTCGTTTAGTTACGGGACCTGCACCAAAGGAGCTGTTATTGGTAATGGAGATGCATGTCACACAAATAAGCCTCGCTTAGACACATTGATTTATACTTGTTGACAATAGCAGGCACTCCTCTGCATTACAGTACAGAGTTCACTACTCCAGCGATGAACCACTTACAAACCTAGAGATCTACTCAACACACTCAAACTAATTACTGAGTACACATGTCAGCAACAAGGCAAAGGCATCTTTGCCTAATCTGACTGTACTAACAACGAACTACACTTCTAATCAGAAATTCTTTCTAGCACGTTTGGCGATGTGGCGATTGGTTTCCTCCACATCACCATCCACTGTTAACATCAGCTTCAGGGATTCCTCCAGCTCCAGCTCCACTTGATTAGCAGCAGGATCATGCTCTCCGAACCCTTCCTCTACATCTGGACACCCATGAATCCCTTGCTCCATCATCTGCTCGGCGGTCTGTTGTTCCTTCCGTAGTTCAGCATCCCCACTCACCTGATAAAATGCTAGTACAGTAAACATGCATGTACATGAGATTCTTCACTAACATTTGCTGGCTTACCATGGACACCTGCAGAGACACCGTGGAGATGCCTGAGTTCTCATGTATCACGGGCTCATCTCCCTGGTTAACTGATGCTTCAGACTCTTCCTCTGCCTGCATTGGACCACCATTGGTTCAGTTAGTAACATCAACACCACGGTCAACTCAAGCCAGATTAAAGCAAGCGGGATGTACCTGGATCCGATCGTTGCAAACCCTTGTGCATTCTTCAGAATTTGTCAATGACGATGCAGGGTGGAAGACTACTGAGGCTCCCATGAGGCACCTCTACACTGAAATGGGTTGAGCTGCTCGACGAGCCAGCATCCCCTCCCCATTTGTACCGAGTCATCCCTCTCATCCCGCCAATGTCCTTTGTCCTCAGTAATCTGATGAGGGCTGGGCATTCACACCTGCACGAACGTGTATTCTCAACGATTGGCTTCCCCTGACGAAACAAACAAGTCAGCTTCTGTCACGTGCACTTCAGGTAATATGTAATTTAATTACTGGCAATATAAATCCATTCACTAAGAGAGCCCAATTTTAGTATTCAGCCATAAGCAGCAAATATCCAAGATTTTCAGTTTGCACAAATTCATATTCAAGCAACACCAAATTTAATTCCGCACCACAGACCATCTTACACTCGAACAAACCAGAGACATGGTGAACATGACCAGTACATATTCAGAAAATTCAGCGAAGACAGTTCAATACGATGAAACTGGTTTAACAGATAACAGTTACGCATACATGGTCAACTGGTTTAATTCTAGTCCATAGAAATCAAAAACACTTCAGTCGGATGAAATGGAAATATATCTTATTAAGTTCTACACCATATAGGTCTTCGAGCATTAATTACTGGCAATATAAATCTGTTGTAACATTCATCTACAAACAATAAGGCATGGGTTCAGTTACAGTCAATTGATTCAGTTAGTAATATCAACACCACTGAACCAATGGTGGACAGTTACAACCAATTTGATATGATTTTTCATCCTCCATCATTTTCAAAGTGTTCACCGTCACAGATTCAATCATATCTTCTCAAATAGTCAATCTGATTCAATCATATATTCTAAAATAGTCATCTGTCATGTATTATCATAACCAAAATGAAATTTCTTATCTATAATTTTCCAGCGTCTTTTGATCCGTATCTATTTGCAGAACTCATTCAAACAATTGCAAAATGGTACTACAAAATCTTCATGCAATTTATAGGCTAGGGGTTCAGTACCTTTGCGTCCATCCTGGTGTCTTCGGGTCCAACTGCTCTATCGAGTGCTCGGACCCCTGAGCCTTGTCCCCGCCTGCAACTTACGACCGATAGATCTGGCCGTCCGCACTTGAACCGGCCGGGGCTGGAGCAGGTATCTCCGCTGGCGCGGCCACTGGGAACCGCACGGGCTCCATTGTCCTGTTATTTTCATTGACCTCCCCAAGCAGAGTTCTAATCACTCCACACCAATTTTTCACGGGCAGAATGTAGATCAGTCCCCAAAATATGAGCGCAGAACCATGGTAAAGAATAGCTCACGAGGCAGATCTGTACCTGTCTATTGGCTGCAGCAAGAATTCCATGGTCGGCGGAACCCCTGCGAGATCGCCGGACCGCCCACTCGCCGTAGCCGGAGTCAATGTCTCCACCTCTCCCCCCACCGGGATAAGACACAAATCGAACTTCACTTCCTTATCCACCGAGTCGCCCAACCACTGCATTAACTGTGTGCACTGCCGGCGCTAGCGGGAACTACCGTACCTGATCCACGGATCAGGACGCCGGCGACAACGTCGAGCCACGGCTCATCCACGCACCGTTGACAACGTTCAACCCTGCCCCATCTATCAGATATGTATAGTTCAGTATATCTTCACTTCCCATGCTCCCGCTGGACCCGCCGACTGACTCGATTAAATGCACCGAATCTCGTAGCATTTCTGGACGTCCCTGATACCGAGCTCCTGTATGCTCGCCATCACATACTCCGCGTCCCTTTATTATTCACTTTTATATTTTTTTTGGGATTAACCTATTAACCGGAGGCCCAGCCCAGAATTGCCGTTTTCTTTGCCTATTTCAGAGTTTCGCAGAAAAGAATATCAAACGGAGTCCAAAAGGAATGAAACCTTCAGGAACGTGATTTTCGGAACGAACATGATCCAGGGGACTTGGACCCTACGTCAAGAAATCAAGCAGGAAGCCACGAGGTAGGGGGGCGCGCCCTCCACCCTCGTGGGCCCCACGTTGCTCCACCGACGCATTCTTCCTCCTATATATACCTACTTACCCCCAAACGATCGACACGGAGCCAAAAACCTAATTCCACCGCCGCAACCTTCCTGCACTCACGAGATCCCATCTTGGGGCCTGCTCCGAGTTCACGAGGGGGGCATCCATCACGGAGGGCTTCTACATAAACACCATAGCCTCTCCGATGAAGTGTGAGTAGTTTACCTCAGACCTTCGGGTACATAGTTATTAGCTAGATGGCTTCCTCTCTCTTTTTGGATCTCAATACAATGTTCTCCCCCTCTTTTGTGGAGATCTATTTTTTTTGATTGGAAGGACGGTAGGAGAGGCTCCTACTGTATTTTCATATATAAGGAAGAAGCTTACATAGTTACATCATTACATCATATGTACATACAACTCCATCCAGACCAGCCACAATGAGAGTGGGGATCTCAAATCAAAACAAAGAACTAGATGAAAATTCTATCGTATCAAAGATCAGCTAGGAAGGAGTCAATGAGAGCAAAGTACTCTCTCTTGGTTCTGTGTTGCAGAAGTCCAAAATCTTCCTTGAATCTTCTAAGCCAGGAGTTGATGGATGGGTCCACCCTTCTGAAATGCTTGTTATTTCTCTCCTTCCATAAACTCCAGGATGCCACAAGGAAGATATCAAGGAATATTCGATATAATCTTCTTTTTTGGTGTGTTTGTTGAGACCGATGAATTGTGGGTTTATGATCAAGTTTATCAATGAACATTATTTGAATCTTCTGAATTCTTTTATGTATGATTGGTTATCTTTGCAAGTCTCTTAGAATTATCAGTTTGGTTTGGCCTACTAGATTGATCTTTCTTGCAATGGGAGAAGTGCTTAGCTTTGGGTTCAATCTTGCGATGTCCTTTCCCAGTGATAGTAGGGGCAAAGAAGGCACGATAGTATTTTTGCCATCGAGGATAACAAGATGGTTTTTTTTATCATATTGCATGAATTTATCCTCTACATCATGTCATCTTGCTTAAAGCGTTACTACATTCTTATGAACTTAATACTCTAGGTGCATGCCGGATAGCGGTCGATGTGTGGAGTAATAGTAGTAGATGCGCATGTGAGTCGGTCTACTTGTCTCGGACGTGATGCCTATATACATGATCATACCTAGATATTCTCATAACTATGCTCAATTACATCAATTGCTCAACAAAGAATTTGTTCACCCAATCGTAAAATACTTATGCTCTTGAGAGAAGCCACTAGTGAAACCTATGGCCCCGGTCTATTTTCCATCATATTAATCTCCGACAACAAGCTATTTCGCGCCTGCTTTTATTTTGCTTTCTTTACTTTGCATCTTTATCACAAAAATACCAAAAATATTATCATATCATATCTATCAGATCTCACTCTCGTAAATGACCTTGTAGGGATTGACAACCCCTTATCGCCTTGGTTGCGAGGATTTATTTGTTTGTGTAGGTGTGAGGGACTTGCGTGTAGCCTCCTACTGGATTGATACCTTGGTTCTCAAAAAATGAGGGAAATACTTATGCTACTTTGCTGCATCACCCTTTCCTCTTCAAGGGAAAACCAACGCAGTGCTCAAGAGGTAGCACCTGCATGCACGCGGATCAGAAGTTGTAACTTAGATTTTTTATTTGTGGTAGGCTTATGGTGGGCTCCACCTCGGAGGCATGTTAAAATCTTTATACAATGCGGAAATTTCATTCATGCTTAGAGGCACTAACGTGGGGCCCAGCTGAGAGGCTGCACTGCCTCCATACATTGGAGATGCTCTAAGGAAATTGCTCGGCTAGCCCAGCTAGCCAGCTTTCGCTTTGCCAACCTTGCCTGGTCAAATGGTTTAGTTATTTTTCTTACTAGGCCCCGTGAAAATCATTGTCATGAGTGGGTCGCCGATTTTTCATGCGCGAAGTTTGCCGTCGGAAGCGAGCCGATCTGGCTCTCCTGAGCTAGCAACGTTTTTCTAGCCCACCCAAGCTAGCTGGCCCACAAAACATAACATATTTTAACAGTTCCAAACGCCTAACCTTGCCCGGCTAGGTTATAAACTGTTCTTGCTAAGGATCCAAACGCTCCCTAAGTAACAACGCTCACTAGCAACGAGGTCAGGAGGGGATTGAGATGCGAAGTTAATGGACGACGCCTAAACATTTTGGGAATATCTGATTTTCGTAAGATGACTTAACACCTAGACGGACGGAGTACTACTCCTCAGTCCAGGTTTGATGGAATATTCATCACCTCTTCTCTTCTTGCACGTACTCCATTTGTATCTCACTTCCTGTGGCTTGGCAGTCGCACGATATTCCTATTCTATGAACCTGTGTGTGTGTGTGCGTGTGCGTGCGTGTGTGTGTTTAACAACATGTGTGTGTCAGAGAGAGCGACACATCGACCTACGCCTACAGAGAGATAGTGTGTAGTGTACGATTTAGCCGTGAGAGTCGGTGCATCCTCTCGTTTCCGGGCGTCCGGTCGGGATAGGCGGATAGCTGCCACGCCCGCTCTTGACCAGACTGGCTCAGCCAAAGCCCCTCCATCACCCGCGCACACTTCCCACCTGAAACGGTCAGCGCCGCTCCAAAGAATCGGTGCCACATTCATGCCCGGGCAGAGCGGACGTGACCTCTCACTGGCGCCTGCGTTGAAGGGAAAAGCGGATTCAAGAGTGATGGTTGCTTCGTCCGTCCAACTTACTGTTGGGTCTATGTGATTTGACGGCTCATTGGTCATTATTACTGAGGTGGTACGACTGCTGGATGTCCCACGCTTTCGGCGAAAGGAGGTACTACTAGATTACAATTTTCTCCATTCTTACAGCGGAGGAGTGCGAAAGCAATGAAAACACACAGGGTCAGTGATTACATGGCCCACCTCACACTATCACCATATTTTATGGACACCGTGCGACACCTAACTCTTTACATAGTACTAGTATAGTACATACTGTAATTTCTTAGCGACATAAATTTGTACAATGCTATGAAGCTTCCAGCTTCTGTTTCATGTATCTTGCGTCCAAGGTTGCCCGTTGCAACATTTCATCAAATACAAAGGAGACTAACATGCATGCTATTGCATATCAATAATTGACAGATCATAGCCAATATGTACTCCCTCCGTTCCAAAATAAGTGTCTCAACTTTATGGAAACTTTAGTACAAAGTTGTACTACTACTAAAGTTGACACTTGTTATAACAGAGACAACTAAAGAAAAAAACGATCCATGCACTCCCTAGCCCTTGAACCGTAAACCCTAACCAGGCTTTAATTTGCTGGCAACGTTGGAGCTTCCCAAGAAATGAAGTTTGCAACCCTTTGACCATCAGATTTTGTGTAGTTTCACCAAAATCGAGATGAGCAACCCTGTGGCAAAGAAATTGAAGAAGCGTGATTAGAATAAGATTACTGGGACTAGTTGATGAGACATAAACTCATCACAAATACAAAGACGTAGAAGCCAAGAGAGGTACGCAAGGGCAAAGAAGTAGAGAAATATCCACATGGAGTGATGTGGGAAGCTGGAGTAGTGGTGCAAGCCGGTTGTAAAGGAAGTTGTACCCGAGGGATGTCGGGATGTAGCTCAACCTAGAGGAGGGCGGCGGGAGGCGGCAACTGCCCACGTCGCGGCAATGAGCAAGGGACGAAGGCAACCTCACCGGCTTTGTGAGAGAGAACGGCGGGGACCCCTGATCTGGACATGCCGACGGTGGGTTTTCGCCATCTAAGAACGGCGCATCGCATCTAAACTAAGCATCCACCCTTCCCCGTGGACGGATCTCGCCGGATGTTAGAGATGTGGCCACAAATGCTTTTGTGCGAGAGAGTGTGAAGAGAGCAACCCCAAAGAAGCAACCTTGTAGGCTCGTCCTGGCTATGTATATAGTGGAGCGGTTTCCTTTTCTCTCCATATGAACCTATTTATATTGCGTACGTGCCACTCAAGAAAAAAAACTTTATTTATAAATGACGCGGCATCATTCATGCGTGGTTCCCGACCGTCCATTATTTATAAGTGAGTAACTACTACTAGACGCGTCAAATTATCACGTGGGCTGCATCATCTTACAGAAATGAGCTCCACCGTGTCACGTGTGTGGTTGGGGAAGACGCAAAGAGTGCTACTAGTACACTATGTGCGTGGGTGCGTGCACCTCTTATCTTCGAGCATGGTTATTAAAAGTATAGCCCGCTATTGTACTACCACGCGGTTATTACATCTGGGCAAAGTGTATAGGCAGTAATAATTTCTAATAAGCCGTGAAATCACGAGGCCCGCCTTTCTCTATGTTTGACCGAGGAAGCAACCATCATTTCACTCCTCGTTGAATATCCATCCGCTGCTACCTCCGTGAATAAATAAAAATCCGCTTCTACCTCCGTAGCATGGTTAATAATATAGCCATGTCAATCACGACGTAGAAATATCATTCACTGATACAATAGGGCTGGATCTAAGGCTGGTGATTTTATTTTACTTTGTCCCTTTCTCTTTTTGTCTCATTTACTCATTTTACATAGTAGCACGTGTAGAGGATGGCTATTCCTTTTGATAGGACTTCTTCATGGGGTTTAAGACTAAGCAGCTCCGAATTATGCCCGCCGCCCACCACTTTGAATCGTGCCATCGATGATAGGGAGTAGTCCCATTGCAACAATGAGGTCCACTAGGTCTAGCACGTCCTGTAAGAAGGGACTGTCACGCAAAACATACATCTTGTTTCCTTCTTCTCAGACAAGACGCATTCATCGGGTACGCATTTACTAGTACTACTACTACTCATTCTCCTATAAACCTTGCGCCTAGCATCTCCAAAATATTAACCTTGCGATTGGCTCTTCGCCTCTTTGGGAAGTCCAGCAATAATGGTACTGCAGTATATACATCGTTCTGGCTATATGAGACCGAATGAATTGCTGCACGTCCACCACGTGGGTGAGGGTCGAGGGGCGAGGGAGAGTGCGTACTATTACGCTCGTTTCAATATGGACTACATACGGAGCAAAATGAGTGAATCTACACTCTAAAATACGTCTATATACATCAGTCTTTGGAGTATGTACTAGTAGTCCATATTGAAATCTACTAAAGGACATATATTCCAAACAATATGATAATCTCTCTAACCAAGGTAGGGACGAGGAGTAAATGGAGGGAGTAGTAAAATTTTCTCCTCGTCCCGCGAGCCACCGCGCGCGTGGGCAAGGGAGCATGCATAAGGCGTACTAGTAAGCAAGCTTCACCTCGTCCTGCGAGCCACCGCGCCCGTGGGCAGGGGAGACGGCGTACTAAGCAAGCTTCTCCTCGTTCTGCGAGTTGACGGGACACATCAAAAGTAATACATACAGAGCATCTCGAGTGTATAGAGCCTTGCTTCTAAGGTAGGCCCCACATGGTTTGCCTCTTTTTTAACATAACGCGTCAAGTCGCAATTTGTTTGTTCACCCGTGGTAGACAATCCTCCATCAAGTGGACAACTAGTACACGTGTCAAATTACCACGTGGGCTACCTTTTTGTACAGAAATGAGCTCCACCGTGTACCCGCGTGGGTGTGGTTGAGAAAGAGACGGAGTACGCATGCTGCGCGTGCACCTCTTCTCTTCGTGCATGTCCCCCACCTACGCTGGTGTGTGTGAGAGATACAAACCTAGACAGGATGGCGTGTGCGCCGTGAGTGTTTTTTGTTTGGGGGGTGTGATTTCGTGAATGTATTTGTGGGAATATGTGTCGATGACATCTCAAACAAAAATTTGACACATGCAATGTGTGTGAAATAGAGGCCTATCTATATCATATATAGAGGGGGAGACCCACGAGAAGAGAGGGAGGGGTCATAGGTAGAGTCGAAGAGAGGATCAAGTGGGTGGGGGCGAGATCGATGAAGAGAGCCATCGAAATTGTGTGTGTGCAAGTCAAAGATATAGGGAGGCTGACCTACCGGAACGTCAGAGGGCACATGGCAAGTTTGTGTGTGGCAGGGAGACATGAGTGGAGCGCTCGATGTATCGGTGTGTGTGTGGGGGGGGGGAGGGGGGAGGCAGAGGCTTAACTTGAGAGGTAGAACGACTCGTATATGTGTTGAGAAGGAGAGACCCAGCTATGTCTTGAGGGAGATCGGTCGACATCCATACATAACTGAAGGACGGGAAATAGGTTGGGACACACACACACACACAGAGAGAGAGAGAGAGAGAGAGAGAGAGGAGGGAGAGGGGTAGAGTGCTAGATGGGTGATGGAGTTGCTTCTCGAAGATGGTGGGAGAGGCCTACTAGACAAACTGAGGGTAGAACTGCAATATTGTTAATAAGAGTGGGGATGTGTTTCTGTGTGTGCCTGTGCGTGATAGATGTGTCGGGACGCATGCATGGATGATGAAGGGGAACCATGTGTTTGGTAATCAAACCTAACTAGATCGGTAGATCAATTGTTGTTTGTCGGAGGAAGGGAGAGACATAACTAATGAGGTAGATCGATCGATGCGTGGGGAAAACGAGTTACAAGGACCTAGCTAGCTATATGTATAGCGGGAGATCGGTCGGTGTACATCCATTTGTTAGAGGAAAATAAGGCCCAGCAAGACGGCTAGACATAGAGAATGGAGCTAGGAGGTGGTGCAAGAGGCCGAGCTACTAGCTAGATAGGGGGAGGAGTGTGCGATTGTGAGATCGATGAAAAGAGGGGCGAGAGTTTACACGTGTGTGGGACCGTATGAGAGACACGAAGCATGGACACAGAAAGGAGGAGATGGAAGGTGCGTGTGTATGTTGTAGGCATACATTGCTGGAGAGGTTTATCGGTCGGTGTGTGTCGAAAAGGAGTTGTGGAGACCGTGGGAGAACGACCTAAAGAAATAAAATGAATGTGCGTGATGGATAGAATGCTGAGGGAGGGAGAGGGCGAGGAGGGCGTGTGCATGCACGAGAGGAAGTTAGTGCTATCTACAAAGGTTAGAGGATTTGTGTGGATCATAATTTGATATGAAAGTGGATTCATATATTTGAATAGGAGATCATAGTGTTATAAACATATGCATGCATGAATATAGTGATGATACGCGTGCTGTGGTTTTGCACATGTTATACCATAATGTGATAATGCATGGCGTTTGCAACTCACAGCTAAATGTCGAACAATCTAAACCATACTATACATCGAACAATCTCACATTTTATTTGAATTTGTGATAATGTGTATGCTTTGCAGCTTACAACTAAATATCGAACAATCTAAACAATACTATATATTGAACAATCTCACATTTTATTTGAATTTGTGGTAATGTGTGGCATTTGCAACTCACATCTAAATACTTGTAGGCGTAGGGGACGGGGCACCATACATTATGTGATAAACACATTATACATATGAGACATGGTTTATATTATGAAGATCTAGCTAGAGCTTGAAATGTACTGTGATTTGAAATCAACATAAAGTGGATTCAAAAAACCGAGTTTGAGTTCATATAGTACACATAGTTCATATCTAACTCGACAGTAATCATGTGGTGTGCTGTGAAGATAATACACAAACGATGGTTTGACTTGACAATAATGATGATTGTAGATCTTATTAAAATAGAGAAACAAATTCAAATGGTTTGACTTCACAACAATCATTATTGTAGCTCTTATTCAAATAGAGAAACAAATTCAAATTTAGTTCATATTGAAGCGGTAGTATATACGTTTGGAATGCATTAAAACGTTCATTTGAGTAGCAGGTTGCATGCATTATACACGTAGCGAACTATTTTAATTGAACATAACATGAATTCAAAGTTTTGAATCGCATTTGTAGTGCGAATTGATTTGGTACAGTACACGGGACTAGACTCTCTTATGTGGTGTGAATTGGATTTCTTTTTGTTTTTTCGTCGACGGAAGTGCGAATTGATTTGGTACAATACACGTTAGGCTTGTCCGGAAATTTTAACCCGCGCCTTGTTACCCCGAAATATTTAAGATATATCTTTGTCTCGTTGTGCTCCAAAAACTCCCTCCATCTCAACCCATGCGTTGCTATCCCAAAATTACAACGCACGCGAAAACTCCAACCTCCTGCGAAATCCCGACATGTGAAATGCCCGTGATACCCCTGAACCGAAAGAACCGCCTAGCTCAAATCGGTGGGGGTACTTTCCTAACTTACCCCACATCTCGGACAAGTGCTACCTCTTGAGCACTGCGTTGGGTGATGCAGCAAAGTAGCGTAAGTATTTCCCTCAGTTTTTGAGAACCAAGGTATCAATCCAGTAGGAGGATATGCGCGAGTCCCTCGTACCTACACAAAGCAAATAACTCCTCGCAACCAACGTGATTAGGGGTTGTCAATCCCTTCATGGTCACTTAAGAGAGTGAGATCTGATAGAGATGATAGATAATATTTTTGGTATTTTTATGATAAAGATGCAAAGTAAAATAAAAGAAAAGCAAAAGCAAAGGCAATAAATAAAGTGATGGAAGATTAATATGATGGAGATAGACCCGGGGGCCATAGGTTTCACTAGTGGCTTCTCTCAAGAGCATAAGTATTCTACGGTGGGTGAACGAATTACTGTTGAGCAATTGATGTAATTGAGCATAGTTATGAGAATATCTAGGTATGATCATGTATATAGGCATCACGTCCGAGACAAGTAGACCAACTCCCCGCTGCATCTACTACTATTACTCCACTCATCGACCGCTATCCAGCATGCATCTAGAGTATTAAGTTCATGAAAACAGAGTAACGCCTTAGGCGAGATGACATGATGTAGAGGGATAAATTCATGCAATTTGATAAAAACCCCATCTTGTCATCCTCGATGGCAACAATACAATACGTGCCTTGCTGCCCCATCACATCGGGAAAGGACACCGCAAGATTGAACCCAAAGCTAAGCACGCCTCCCTTTATGTAGAAAAACCAATCTAGTAGGCCAAACCAAACTGATAATTCAAGAGACTTGCAAAGATAACCAATCATACATAAAAGAATTCAGAGAAGATTCAAATATTGTTCATAGATAATCTTGATCATAAACCCACAATTCATCGGTCTCAACAAACACACCACAAAAAGAAGATTACATCGAATAGATCTCCATGAGAGAGGGGAGAACATTGTATTGAGATCCAAAAAGAGAGAAGAAGCCATCTAGCTACTAACTATGGACCCAAGGTCTCGAGGTAAACTACTCACACTTCATCGGAGAGGCTATGGTGTTGATGTAGAAGCCCTCCATGGTGGATGCCTTCCCATGAGCTCCTAACAGGCCCCAAGATGGGATCTCGTGGGTATGTAAGGTTGAGGCGGTGGAATTAGGTTTTGGCTCCGCCTCGATCGCTTGGGGGTACGAGGTATATATAGGAGGAAGAAGTACGCCGGTGGAGCAACATGGGGCCCACGAGGGTGGAGGGCGCGCCTCACGTTGTGCCCTCCTCGAAGCTTCCTTGACTTAGCGCCCAAGTCTCCCGGATCACGCTCGGTGAGAAAGTCACGCTCCCAAGGTTTCATTCCGCTTTGGACTCCGCTTGATATTCCGTCTCTTTGAAACTCTGAAATAGGCAAAAAACAACAATTCTGGGCTGGGCCTCCGGTTAATAGGTTAGTCCCAAAAATAATATAAAAGTGGAAAATAAAGCCCAATAATGTCCAAAACAGTAGATAATATAGCATGGAGCAATCAAAAATTATAGATACGTTGGAGACGTATCAGGCATCCCCAAGCTTAATTCCTGCTCGTCCTCGAGTAGGTAAATGATAAAAACAGAATTTTTGATGCGGAGTGCTACTTGGCATAATTTCAATGTAATTCTTCTTAATTGTGGTATGAATATTCAGATCTGAAAGATTCTAGACAAAAGTTCATATTGACATAAAAATGATAATACTTCAAGCATACTAACTAAGTAATTATGTCTTCTCAAAATAACATGGCCAAAGAAAGTTCATCCCTACAAAATCATATAGTTTAGTCATGCTCCATTTTCGCCACACAAGAATGCTCTCATCATGCACAACCCCAATGACAAGCCAAGCAATTGTTTCATACTTTAGTAATCTCAAACCTATAAACTTTCATGTAATATATGAGCACGAGCCATGGACATAGCACTATGGGTGGAATAGAATATGATCATGGGGGTTATGTGGAGAAGACAAAAAAGGAGAAAGTCTCACATCAACGAGGCCAATCAATGAGCTATGGAGATGCCCATCGACTGATGTTAATGCAAAGAGTAGGGATTGCCATGCAACGGATGCACTAGAGCTATAAATGTATGAAAGCTCAACAAAAGAAACTAAATGGGTGTGCATCCAACTTGCTTGCTCACGAAGACCTAGGGCACTTGAGGAGGCCCATTGTTGGAATATACAAGCCAAGTTCTATAATGAAAAATTCCCACCAGTATATGAAAGTGATAACTCAAGAGGCTCTCTATATGAAGAACATGGTGCTACTTTGAAGCACAAGTGTGGAAAAAAGGATAGTAGCATTGCCCCTTTTTATTTCTCTTTTTCTGGGCCTTCTTTTTTTATTTGGCCTTTCTTTTTTTTGGGACAATGCTCTATTAAATGATGATCATCACACTTCTATTTATTTACAACTCAATGATTACAACTCGATACTAGAACAAAGTATGACTCTATATGAATGCCTCCTAAAGGTACCGGGATATGCAATGAACTAAGAGTGACATGTATGAAAGAATTATGAACGGTGGCTTTGCCACAAATACTATGTCAACTACATGATCATGCTAGCAATATGACAATGATGAATTTGTCATGATAAACGGAATGGTGGAAAGTTGCATGGCAATATATCTTGGAGTGGCTATGAAAATGCCATAATAGGTAGGTATTGTGACGCCCTCGACTCGACCATACACTAATCATGCACGCAAATGTGTACGATCAAGATCAAGGACTCACGGGAAGATATCACAACACAACTCTAGACACAAATTCAAATAATACAAGCTTCATATTACAAGCCAGGGGCCTCGGGGGCTCGAATACAAGCTCGATACACAAGAGTCAGCGGAAGCAACAATATCTGAGTACAGACATGAGTTAGACAAGGATGCCTTAAGAAGGCTAGCACAAAAGAAACACGATCGAAGAGGCAAGGCCTCCTGCCTGGGACCTCCTAACTACTCCTGGTCTTCGGTGGCCTCCATGTAGTAGTATTCGTCGGCGGTGGCTTGTGGCTCCATGGATCCACCATCTGGTTGAAACAACCAGAAAGAAGAAAGAAGGGGGAAAAGGGGAAGCAAAGCAACCGTGAGTACTCATCCAAAGTACTCGCAAGCATCAGATCTATACTAAGTATGCATTGGTATCAAAAGGAAAGGCTGTATCTGTGGACTGAACTGCAGAATGCTAGAATAGGGGGAAAGGCCTAGCCTATCAAAGACTAGCATCTTCAAGCAGCTCCAAGCATCTTGCAGCATGAAGACCAGTAAAGAATAGCAGTTTAATTATCAAGCATGTTGTGGCAACAATGCCCAGAGATCTTTCCTCGACTCCCTGCGAGAAAGCAATCCCGAAGCCACATATCTTAAGTATCCATTTCTAGTTGTATTAGATCAAGATATAAGTCTGAACGTCCATTACCGTGGACACGGTATTCGAATAAAGATCTTCCTTGCAGGGGTGCACCATGTTACCCAACACACTCGATCACTCTGGCCGGACACACCTTTCTGGGGTCAATGGCCGGCCTCAGAAGATCAACACGTCGTAGCCCTACCTAGGCTCAGCAGAGAGGTCCCCGCCGGTCTACATCCTAAGCACTCTGTGGTTCCGGGCCCATCGCCCATTGCACTGGGTCGCTATGCAGCAGGCGCACTGTGCTCCACCACTACAGATGGTGCCGCCCAAAGAAGGCCGTAATGCCGAATCGACGCCCGACAAAGCTTCTACCGACATCGCTGACGTCGAGGCCCATATCTATTCTCGCGTGGTGGTTAGTGCGTAAAGGCCAAAGGCCAACTCAGAACAAATACCCAAACCTGTTAGTGCATTGGGGCTCGCAGAGACAAGCAGACACTCACGATAATGTGACCCCGTCGCCCCGTCTCGAGGAAATACGGCAAGGGCAAGCCCAGCCCACTCGAGGGCTGCCTGACTTCCCGGCCGTGCCTCGTAACCATCTTGCGGGTGCTCTCCAGGCCCGCACGACTTTCACCAAGGTCTCCAGTAACGCCAAGATAACCGTGTGTCCAAACAACAAGGGGAAAACCCAAGGAATCACCCTCGGGGGATTCCACTCGATGTAATCATCAAGTTGAACGTAAGAGGAACCACCCTCGAGGTTCACACTTGAGGTGTTGCACGGCAGAGCCGTATCGGGGAATGGTGAAGGAGGAAATCACCCTCGATGACCACGACCGAATAGCTACACTATAGAATTATCATCAGGAGTGCGTTGTGAGGGATCACCCTCGGCACTCGGTAGTAGCTCTGCAGAGTCGAACAACTAATGGGGCGTGATGTGATGTGCGGTGTCGGGCTCTGATCGTCGATCATGTAGCTCGAGTCGTCGATGATGAAGCAGGGGCAACAAGGACAAGTGGAGGTCACTGATGGATCACTAACCAACCTATACTAAGCAGTTTAGGATAAGGTGTAAGGTACAACACAGTACAAAAGCAGGCTATGCATCAGAATAGGAGCAATCAATAACAGTAGCAAAATCTAGTGCAAGCATGAGAGAATGGAATGGGCGATATCGGGATGATCAAAGGGGGGGCTTGCCTGGTTGCTCAGACAAGAAGAAGGGGTCGTCGTCGACGTAGTCGATCACAGCGGCATCAACGACAGTCTCAGGGTCTACCGGAGAGAAGAGGGGGAGAAACATTAAATACATAGCAAGTAAGAGCATAACAGGACAACAGGCAGAGCTAGACGTGTTCTAACGCGGTGCTACACGTTATCGGCGAAGGGGGATAACATCCGGGAATGTTTCCCCAGGTTTAGCATTTTCGGACAGATGAAACGGAGGGGAAAATTCGCATGTTCGCTATGCTAGGAACGTGTGGCGGACGAACGGACCACGTGTTCGGATTCGTCTCGTCGTTCTGAGGAACTTTCATGTACAAAGTATTTTCATCCGACATACGGTTTATTTTCTATGAATTATTACAGTTTTAGCATTATTCTGAAATTATTATAAATTCTAAAATGGGGTTATTGCATCAGCATGACGTCATCATAACAACAGCAGGTTCAGCAGGTTGACTGAGTCAACTGCATAGTGGGGCCCAATCGTCATTGTCTTCTTAATTTATTAACAGTTAATTAGCTAACTAAACAGACTAATTAGGTTAGGTTATTTAGCATGATTAGTTAAATTAATTAATTATTAACTAATTAAGTAATTACTATTTTTTACTTTATTTTGAACACCTATTTTTTTAAGGAAAGGTTGTGGGGCTCACTTGCCGCGGCCCATCTAGCCACCGGAGCGGTGCGGCTTAACGGGCTGGGCGCACTCAGCGCACATCACGCCGAGGGGGCGAGGCCGTACACGGTAGGTACTGCGCCGCCGCTTCCGGCGACGGAAGCCGCCAAGGGGCGCTGGTAGCGCTGGCGGGGAGGCGGCCAGACGGCGAGCAAAGAAGGGGCGTCGCCAGCTCACATGGACGAGGGTGGGCGGCGAAGCGGTCATGCGGGTCGGAAGCGACGCCGAGGGAGTGGGCGGCACAAAGACGGGCGCCGGGCGCGGTGTCGCAATAGCGGCCGGGCAGGCAACGCGCGAGGGGGGTGGCTGTGTCGGTCTCGGCGCTGAGCGGCGGCGCTTACGCTAAGAGGGCGGGACAGGGGAGGAGGACGAGGTCCTCACCCACGTTGTCGGGAAGCGGGCATTGGGGCTTGGGGTAGTCCGGCGAGGGAGAGGATGAGGAGGTCCGGTGACGGGGTCCGGTGCGTCGAGGCGGCGGGGGCGTCCAGCGAGGCAGGGCTTCATGGAGGAAGGCGGGGCGTCCGGTGATGCGTCGGGGAGGCAGTCCGGCGAGGGGGCTGCGCGCGGTGGCTACGTTGGGCGACGGGGGAGACGACGTCAAGCAGCACCGATCGGCGGGGCGCGGTCATCGGGGCGCCGCGGGGTCGATCCCGATCCAGATCGGGAGTGGGAGAGAGAGAGAGAGAGCGTGGGTGGGAGTAGTGGGTGGCTCGGGAGATATTTTGGGGCTAGGTCACGAGGGGGTGACCTTGTAGGCCAAAGAGCTGGGCCGGCCGGTTAGCTAGCTGGGCCGGTTGGTCCAGCGTTGGGGGGGGGTCTTTTTGTTTTATTTTTATTTAACCTTTATATTTATAATTTATTTAGATTAGGGCATCAAACCACTTTCCAAAAATGTTGGTTCACCACGAATATTAACAAATGAAAATTTGCCACATGATGAACATTTTATTTTAGACATTTGAAAATTTTGAGTTTGACTTCATTTTGAATTTTGAATAAAGGGTGGGTTTGAAACATCGCTAGTTTAATAACAGTAAACATGATGACATGGCATCATTAACCGGGAATTACTGTAGCTTAATTATCCGGGCATCACAATTCTCCTCCACTACAAGAAATCTCGTCCCGAGATTTAAGGGGTGGAGTAAGGGGGAAAGACTCGGGAAGGACAGACCTCAACACATGATAGGTGACTAGGGGCTATCCCAGTGAATGTGGCATAGAGGCATCTCTTAATTGGAAATTCAAGAAAGTCATCGAGAGCAAGGTAAGGAGGTGCAATAAGAAGCTTCAACCGGGTAGACAACCGTTCGATGTCTGAAACAGAGTGTGAAAGGGCTCAGAGCATTGCGAATAAGTATTGTATCTGATACCAGAACAAATCACAAGGAAGGTGGCTCGCGAATACATACGAAGCCAAGTGCAAAGAAGATTTTAGAACCAAGGTTGTACATGAGAGTCAGATTTCGATCCTGTGGAACTGTGGGTTATGGGCCCACCATGTGGGTTAACAGCAGGAAGGCGTAATCATTTTGCACGGTCATGATAGCGAGGCAAGTCAGAGGATAGCCTGTCAATTATGTTGGCAACAACGTTGGTACCAAGGGCGAGGGACGAAGAGAACCATTTTCCTGCTCGCAAGGCGAGGCGGACCAGTGGGCAAAGTTCTCGTCCATCGGCGGCTACCGGGATGTCATCAACAATAGTAACAAGGTCTTACTGACAGAGTTTTATTTCGAGGCATTTACATAAGCAGCGAATTATCACTGCTCAAATATGTTACATTACAAGAAAGGTTAACATAACAATGGAAAGGAAAGTGTAGACTTGAATCAGTTATTGGTGTCCTCGAGTGTCTACCAACTTAGAACCCATGGAGAATTTTGAATTGGCGAGAAATAACAGTTGAGGAAGAACTCATAAGAAGTTTATGTAGTTCCATGATATTCTCGAGATACCAAAGGGTAATACTCAAAGGTAGATCAAAGTATAGGTTGGACAGGTTAAACTATCTAAAGAAGACAAGTACTTTAACTTGTCCGAGAAATGTAATCCAGGGAGATCAATCATGGTCGGAACCACGGTTGCAAAGGACCAATATAGATACAAAATGAACTTATCACAAGGGGATCATTATTATCATAACAAGAAGCTTCCATGATTAGTTCCACATCAGGTCCATGGGCATGAACTCAAAGGTTCAAGGTCGACTCCCACTTCATCAATGCAGAACCTTCCATTCACTTCTCGCATTCGAAGAAGTTGTAGCGTTGAAATGTTATCCGAAGAAACGCTAGTAGATATAACCCGCATAACCTTCCGGTTCACACGGATTAGGCAAGGCGTAGATTCAACCCACTGGGGCATCTCAGGAACATATACCACAAACTTTTAGGAAAAGTAACTCAAAGTCAAAAGTAGAGCTTGGTTAAGGAAGCAGAGGATACAATTCACCAAAGGCATTATGTATCCAAGGAAAGGCTCCCAAGGTTACTGATTATGAAGGACGTTGCCGGATAAAACCCGGCAAAGGACCTAGTGGTCCACAAGGGATCTGATGTGAGCATCGATACTCACCCAGAAGAAGAAAGAAGGCAAGGACATCAGATTATAGAAATAACTGACTAAGTCAAAGCTCAAAATGCAAAGGAAATTACAGCAATCGGTGAATCAGTATTTTATCACGTTCTGGTGATTTTTAACAATTGTTTTCGTGAACAGAAAGTTTCTGGAAATTACAGCAAGATCAAATAACTATCATCCAAGAAGATCCTATAGGTTTAACTTGGCATAAACACTAATTAAAACATAAAAACACATCTAACCAGAGGCTAGATCTAAGATTTATTCCTAAACAGAAGCAAAAGCAAAAAAAAACTAAAAATAAAATTGGGTTGCCTGCCAACAAGCGCTATGGTTTAACGACCCTAGCTAGGCATAAAAGCAAGGATAGATCTAGGTTTTGCCATCTTAGGTAGGCAGTCCATAAGTGGATCTCATGATAGATTCATATGGTAATTTTATTTTCTTCCTAGGGAAGTGTTCCATGCCTTTCTTTAATGGAAATTGGAATCTAATATTCCCTTCCTTCATATCAATAATTGCACCAATCATTCTAAGAAAAGGTCTACCAAGAATAATAGGACATGATGGATTGCAATCTATATCAAGAACGATAAAATCTAAGGGCACATAATTCCTATTTGCAAAAATAAGAACATCGTTAATTCTTCCTATAGGTTTCTTAATCGTGGAATCCGCAAGGTGCAAGTTTAGAGAGCAATCATCAAAATCGCGGAAATCTAGCAAATCGCACAAAGTTTTGGGAATAGTGGAAAAACTCGCACCCAAATCACATAAAGCATAAAATTCATGATCCTTAATCTTAATTTTAATAGTTGGTTCCCACTCATCATAAAGTTTTCTAGGGATAGAAACTTCCAACCCAAGTTTTTCTTCATAAGATTGCATCAAGGCATCAACGATATGTTTAGTAAACGCTTTATTTGGACTATAAGCGTGAGGAGAATTTAGCACGGATTGTAACAAGGAAATACAATCAATCAAAGAGAAACTTCCATAATTAAATTCCTTGAAATCCAAAATAGTGGGTTTAGCAACATCTAGGGTTTTGATTTCTTCAATCCCACTTTTATCAATTTTAGCATCAAGATCTAAAAACTCCGAATTTTTGGAACGCCTTCTAGGTAAGGGTGGATCATATTCAGTCCCATCATTATCAAGATTCATGTTGCAAAACAAAGATTTAATAGGGGGCACATCAATAACTTTAAAATCTTCATCTTTATTTTCATAGAAACTAGAAGAACACGCTTTAATAAAGGCATCTTTCGTAGCATGCATCCTAGCGGTTCTTTCTTTGCACTCATCAATGGAAATTATCATGGCTTTGAGAGACTCATTGATATCATGCTTAGGAGGAATAGATCTAAGATTTAAAGAATCAACATCAAGAGAAATTTTATCAACGTTCCTAGCCAATTCATCAACTTTAAGCAATTTCCCTTCAAGCAAAGCATTAAAATTCTTGTGCGAATTCATAAACTCTTTAACACTAGTCTCAAATTCAGAGGGCATCTTAAAATTTCCATAAGAGTTGTTGTAGGAATTTCCATAATTATTAGAGGAATTACTAGGATAAGGCCTAGGATTAAAGTTTCCTCTATACGCGTTGTTACCAAAATTATTCCTACCAACAAAATTCACATCCATAGATTCATTATTATTCTCAATCAAAGTGGACAAAGGCATGTCATTAGGATCAGAAGAAACACTCTTAGTGGCAAATAATTTCATAAGTTCATCCATCTTTCCACTCAAAACATTGATTTCTTCTATCGCATGCACTTTTTTATTAGTAGATCTTTCAGTGTGCCATTGAGAATAATTAACCATAATAATATCTAGAAGTTTAGTAGCTTCTCCTAAAGTGATTTCCATAAAAGTGCCTCCATGGCAATCTAAAAGGTTTCTAGAAGCAAAATTCAATCCGGCATAAATTTTTTGTATAATCATCCACAAATTCAAACCATGAGTAGGGCAATTACGTATCATTAATTTCATGCTCTCCCAAGCTTGTGCAACATGTTCATGATCAAGTTGCTTAAATTTCATAATGTAGTTTCTAAGAGAGATGATCTTAGCGGGAGGGAAATACTTAGAGATAAAAGCGTCTTTGCACTTATTCCATGAATCAATACTATTTTTAGGCAAAGACGAAAACCAAGCTTTAGCACGATCTCTAGGCGAAAAAGGAAATAGCTTCAATTTAGCAATATCATTATCAACATCTTTCTTCTTTTGCATATCACACAAATCAACGAAGCTATTTAGATGAGTAGCGGCATCTTCACTAGGAAGGCCAAATAATTGATCTTTCATGACAAGATTCAACAAAGGAGTATTGATTTCACAAGATTCAGTATTGGTAAGAGGAGCAATCGGAGTGCTAAGGAAATCATTATTGTTGGTATTGGTAAAGTCACACAATTTGGTATTATCTTGACCATCGCGACGAACTAGCAATCCAACACATGAGCAAACGAAAAGCAAGCGAAAAATAGGCAAACGAAAAAGAGAGGGCGAATAAAACGGCAAGGGTGAAGTGGGGGAGAGGAAAACGAGAGGCAAATGGCAAATAATGTAATGCGGGAGATAAGGGATTGTGATGGGTACTTGGTATGTTGACTTTTGCGTAGACCTAGGCAACATCGCCAGAAATTCTTCTTGCTACCTCTTGAGCCACTACAAAAAAAATACACTTCCGTGATGATACGTGTTTGTCACAGTAGGTCGCGTTTTTTGTCATGCATGTACATCCATGACAAATTTATGACAGAATCAAGATAGTCATACTTGTGCCGTCAGAGAAGTGTTCCATGACATTACCAAAATTATCATCACGGAAGTGTCCACTTCCATGACGATAAATCGCGTCATGAAGTGCTTTCGTCAAGGGTGACCGACACGTGGCATCCACCGTAACGAACGCCGTTAAGCTATCGGGTTGGGTTTTGGATCCGATAACCCGTTATCAGCCCGACCAATGGGGATTTTCCATGTGTAAAATCATCATTGGTCGGAGGAAACACGGTCGGCTCACCGTTGGGACAGATGTCATCCACTCATTGGATGTAAGAAGCGCCTATGATACGTCGACCGTGGCACGGCCCAACAGAGGCCCATTCCTGTGAAAAAGCCGGCCTGTTTGACTTGGTCAAAAGGTGGCGGGCCGGCCCATGTAAAGCCTGTTAACGGCCTGGTCGCATATAGCCCATTTACAGACCGCTAACCCAAGGCACGTTACGCCCTATCCGAATTAGGCCCAATACCATCATCCGGGCCACCCAATATGATTCCAAATTGCCACTTCGCCGGCCCATGTATGGCCCATGACGTCTTTCGCCCATATGAGGCCCTATGTAACTTTTTTGGCCTATTAACGGCCCGTGGTGAAATTGGCCCATAATGAACAAAGTGTATTACTTTACACCCATTAACGGCCGTGGTGAACCGGCCCGTAATGAGCGATGTATCACTTTATACCCATTAAGGGCCCGTTATTCCGTTGGGCGTTTCTAGCCCATGTTATCTTTTCGGCCTTCTCGAGCCCATTTATTCTTGGGCTCATTTCAAAGATTCGCTTACTTACGGCCCGTTCGCCATTTTACGCTTATGGGCCAAATTCAGCCCGTGGTTACAGTCGGCCCGTTTGTGGTCCGTTAACACGTTAGGTCATTTTCATAGCGTCATGAAATACGGCCTATTAACGATGGCCCGTTATGGTCGGCCCATGAACGGACGATTCCAACTCTAGCCCGTTTACGGCCATAATGCGACTCGTTATTGGCCCATGTTTGCCAATCGATCATATCGCCTAGATAAGGCCCATTGATGATATGGCCCGTAGAATGCCCATTGTTTCTATGGCCCGTAGAAGGCACATTCTTTCTACGGCCCGTAGAAGGCCCACTGTTTCTATGGCCCGTAGAAGGCCCACTGTTTCTACGGCCCGTAGAAGGCCCACTGTTTCTACGGCCCGTAGGAGGCCCAGTGTCACTACAGTAAATATTAGCCCATGGTTATTGTGGCCTAGTTTTAAAAATAGGTTATTGCAGCCACTAGCAAACCGCGGAAAAGAAGCGCAATGACTACAAGCAAACAAATAAACAAGACAACAAGGAAATAAATAAGCAAGCAACTTACGCTTAGGCTATCACAGCTATCGCACATATTACATCCACTAGGCATCAAAGTTCGCCACCAATTGCAAATAAACGCTACCGACAAAAGAATATACAAAAGCGAGAGCACTTGAAGGCACTAGGACTGGCGTGTCGAGCCCCCAAACAGTTGAAGAAGCTGAGTAGACCTCGGTTGTGTCAACGATAGATGCATCAACACTAGATTTAAGGCATGATGGTGCGACGGCAGATCCTCCGACATCTTCATTGCATCTTTGACTTCAAGTCGAGCTGAAATGAAGCAAGCCTTTTCGCTTTAAGTTGAGATCAAGAAGTCGAATCGATTGAGGCAAATGACCGCACAGAGGTTATCTCACACCTGCCGGGTGAGTAGCTTCAACTCATCGTCTTCATCAAGGCAGGACCTTGGGGTCATCTCGCTGTCCTCAAGATGGTTTCGCTCACTATCTTCCCTAAAGTTCTCGCTCGGCATAAGAGATACGACTACGAAAGAGAAACAAGGAGACACGTAATGTGTTTCACAATTATATAAGCAAATAAATGGATCTGTTTCAAGATAAGGAACATGTTTTTACAACTACAATTTGAAATCGGTAGTTGTTGCAAACATCCAATCAGATGTAAACAGTAAAGTAAACAGCAGTGGAGGAAATGATGCCTATCCAAATCTATACTAGAACAAAGTTTGAAGGCTTGAGAAGGATGAACTTACATTACATGTTAACACGGGCTGGACAAAGCCCTTCTCCATGTTGATGGAAGGATAATTCAATAAATTCCCCAAAGAAAATTCTTTATAAGCGTTGCCATTATTCTACATTTTGCAAAGAGTAAATATAGATCAAATAATATTGGAAGAAACAGAGGATAATGAAGCTCAAGTGCATCGATGATACATAATCAAATAGCAATTAATTAAGTACAGCGTTACAAGGCAAAAGGGAGAGAGGTACTGACAAGAGCAATGCAGAGCCCATTATTGTTTTGAGATTGTATGATCCTTTGAGCAAGGAGATTTATCTGAAATTAGTTTTCATACAAGAAAGAAGGTAAGGCACAAGCAGAAATTTAGGAGTTCAAATTTTGAATTGATATCATAGACAAGATTACACTGGGCTCCCAGCAGTTCTAATAGGGTTTGGCCACCGGAGTAGGGGTAAAGTGTGGTACAGCTTGGGCCTGTGTGTTTTCTGTGGTCACGATCTATCTGATTTAACAGGTACCACTACCTTTTCCAAATACCTAGTTTGTACTCCTTGAGGATCTGCACTCACCCTCTTCCTTTTGGACATCTATCACGAAAGAACAACATTTGACTGGAAAAACATAGTGTGACGACACATGGAATAGGTACAGAAAATGGATAGTTATGGCATATACTCATATATGATGCTTAAATTAAGCAGATGGTGTAACAAAGTAGAAGAAATGCAAGAGGTCAGATGCAAAATATGTGCGACCAATACAACTTTGCAAAGTTAGAGCAAGCACCTTGATGGGTGAATAAGATAGGCCATCCTCCACCATGCCAAGTTTTTTAGCCATGGACTGTTCCGCAATATTCCTCTCGTGCCCATTCTCATATTCATTTTGATAATGTTCAATATCCGACATGCATGAAAACATAAAAACAAGTGAGATTTTCTTTGTAATGCGTAGTGATTCTAATCCAATACCGCCTCCTCAGAACCCCTTTGTGCTATCTCTGCAATTCTTTTAAAAGATGCCATGCATGCTGTAATTTGTTGTGTGCATTAATATAATGTGGCCTACTACCCAAAATATGAGAGCTCCCGAAGTGATGACACTTCGCAGATGATAGCTTCAACATATAGTAAAGAAGAACAAGTCGACCTGACCTGACAGATTCAAAATATACTAAGGGAGAACAACTCGACCTAACCAGTCGACCGCAAGAGAAGAGTACCATCTTAAGGAAGAGCAGAAGAGCAAGCAGATTGAAGATATTACAAGTGTTTCAATACAATGTCGGTTGGCCACCCATGATGAACCTACTTACTCGGGTCTGTGCTTCTGTCACTCACACCACCCACCATAAGCAAATCACGAACATATTGAAAACCCTACAGCGGGGATCCCTCACGCTTGCGCGACACGGAGAGCACCATAGGACAGTACCAATAATAAAACATGCAACTCAAACCAATCACGATCATCAATTAACCCATAGGACAAAACAGATCTACTCAAACATCATAGGATAGCCATACATCATTGGGAAATAATATATAGGTTGAGCACCATGTTTAAGTAGAGATTACAGCAGGTAAGAGAGAGGTTACACCGCTGCATAGAGGGGGGAAGAGTTGGTGATGATGGCGGTGAAGTTGTTGGTGAAGATTGCGGTGATGATGATGGTGGCCACGGCAACGTTCCAGCGCCATCAGAAGAGAAGGGGAGAGGGGGCCCCTTCTTCTTCTTCCTTGACCTCCTCCCTAGATGGGAGAAGGGTTTCCCCTCAGGTCCTTGGCCTCCATGGCATGGGAGGGGTGAGAGCCCCTCCGAGATTGGATCTGTCTCTATCTCTCTCATTCGCGAACTGCTGCTGCCCTTTCACCGTTTCAGATATATATGGAGATCCGTAACTCCGATTGGACTGAAATCTTCGCCGTGATTTTTTCCTAAAAATTAGCTTTCTTGCGGCCGAAGAAGGGCATCAACCGCCTTACAGGGGGCCCACGAGGGTCAGGGGCGCGCCTAGGGGGGTGGGGCGCGCCCCCTGCCTCGTGCCTCCCTCGGGCACCGTCTCGCGTGGATTCTTCTTCCCATATTCTCCAAATATTCCAAAAATAATCTTCGTCCGTTTTTATCCCGTTTGGACTCCGTTTGATATGGATATTCTGCGAAACCAAAAACATGCAACAAATAGGAACTGACACTGGGCACTGGATCAATATGTTAGTCCCAAAAATAATATAAAAAGTTGCCAAAAGTATATGAAAGTTGTATAATATTGGCATGGAACAATAAAAAATTATAGATACGATGGAGACGTATCATATAGCATGTGTAAACGTTCTTGGCCGCGAACTTGAGGTGAGCTTCATCTAGTCTCCGCACCCAGGCACCATGCCAGGCTGCAGGATTTTTCTTGGCATCTTCCTTCATGTTTTTGTAGTAGGGGTCGATGATGGACGAGTCGAGGTCAACTAGGGAGCCCTTGTCTTTCGTGCTGCCACAGACCCTGTAGTGGCCATGGATGTTGACAAGCTTCTGGCAGGCCAAGCCCGAAAGCTCGAGAGATTTTACATCGTCGGCGGTGTCCACCGTAGCCAACTTGTAGTTGAGGCTGTTAGCAAACCTGGCAAAACACTTGCAATGCCTTGTGGCCAGGCAGTAGTGGTAGACGAGGACGTGATGGCACACACAAAACTGGGCAACATTAACCTTTTGATCTTTCCCTGGATGACCGCCAATATACTGGAGGTCGAAGCCGACCAATTTGTACTTGTCGTCCTCATCAAGCAACTGCCCCATGGTGTTGATGGAGTCCTCCGCCACGGCCGGGTCGTTGGTGTACACCACCGAGAGGTCCTTCTCCCTCACGTGGGTGTCCACATGATGCCCGCCGAACTCCATTGGAGTGCAATTAGATATCCTCTCTGTGTGTGTCGTCCTGGGGGTGCTTTTTGTGTTCTGTGGCACGATTGAAAGATTGAAGAGTCTAAGGTTATAATGGCCGCACGAATAAACATGGAGGTCGGACGGCCTGGAATATTGGCATGTCCGAGTGGCTGTTTTTGCAGCAGTAACTACATCGTGCCACACGTAACTGCATCGTGGCGACGCGCTCGGTGCAACCACGTGCATATGGGGCCCCCAACATGATCGTGTGTTAGCCCCAACCATTGGCAGACCGTGCGTGAAGGGACGCAAGAGCAAAGTGCGTCACGACCGCCTCAACGGCGAGCAGAGCGCACCACAGCCGCCTCAACGGCAAGCAACCACATGCATAATTGCATATAATAGTTCAACACACAGGGAATAGCCATCCACAAGCCTCAATGGCGCGGGTGCACTCGAGGTCAAACCCGACCACTTTGTACCTCTTCGCATCAAGCAACAACGGATGGAGTGCCATTGGAGCCGGCGGCAATGCGTGGGCAGGGGCGTAGCCAGCCATGGGAGGCAGGAGTGATGCGTATTCGTTGTATCTACTTTTCCTAACACTTTTGCTCTTGTTTTGGACTCTAGTTTGCATGATTTGAATGAAACTAACCCGGACTGATGCTGTTTTCAGCAGAACTACCATGGTGTCGTTTTTGTGCAGAAATAATAGTTCTCGGAATGGAACGAACTTTTTGAAGAATTTTTATACAATAAAATAAAAATACCAGAGCCAAGAACCACCGGAGGGGGGGGGGGCTTAGTGAGCACAACCCACCAGGGCGCGCCCCCTCCTGGCGCGCCCAGGTGCGTTGTTCCCACCTGGTGGCCTCGCAGACCGTGATTACAACTCTATAAAATCCTATTTTTGGAGGAAAAAAATTAGGGAGAAAGAATTATCACGTTTCACACCAACCCTCCTTCATCGCCAATTCCATGATGCTCCCACCGGGAGTGAGTAATCCCTTCGTAGGCTCGCTGGTCAGTGAGGAGTTGGATGTGATTCATCATGTAATCGAATTAGTTTTGTTAGTGCTTGATCCCTAGTATCCACTATGTTCTGAGATTGATGTTGCTATGACTTTGCTATGCTTAATGCTTGTCACTAGGGCCCGAGTGCCATGATTTCAGATCTGAACCGTTTATGTTTTCACCATTATATCTATGTTCTAGATCCAATCTTGCAAGTTATAGCCACCTATTATTTGTTATGATCCGTAAACCCTGAGTGACAGTATTTGGGATACTTTCTGGTGATGACCGTAGTTTGAGGAGTTCATGTATTCACTATGTGTTAATGCTTTGTTCTGGTTTGGGGCTCCGGAGAGGGGACTCTTCGATCTTCGTCATCACCAACCCTCCTTCGTCGCCAATTCCATGATGCTCCCCACCAGGAGTGAGTAATCCCTTCGTAGGCTCGCTGGTCGGTGAGGAGTTGGATGAGATTCATCATGTAATCGAGTTAGTTTTGTTAGGGCTTGATCCCTAATCCACTATGTTCTGAGATTGATGTTGCTATGACTTTGCTATGCTTAATGCTTGTCACTAGGGCCTGAGTGCCATGATTTCGATCTAAACCGTTTATGTTTTCACCATTATATCTATGTTCCAGATGTGATCTTGCAAGTTATAGTCACCTATTACGTGTTATGATCCGTAAACCCTCGGAGTGACAGTATTCGGGATACTTTCTGGTGATGACCATAGTTTGAGGAGTTCATGTATTCACAATGCCTTGTTCCGGTTCTCTATTAAAAGGAGGCCTTAATATCCCTTAGTTTCCTTATGGACCCCGCTGCCATGGGAGGGTAGGACAAAAGATGTCATGCAAGTTCTTTTCATAGGCACATATGACTATCTACGGAATACATGCCTACATTATATTTATGAACTGGAGCTAGTTTTGTATCGCCCTAGGTTATGACTGTTATATGATGAATATCATCCAACGAATCATCTGATCCAATGCCTACAAGTTTTTCACATATTGTTCTTGCTAAGTTACTACTTCTACTGCTACTGTCACAACTGCTACAAAATCATTGATATCACTGTTACCGTTACTATTACTGCTACCACTGCTATCAAAATTACCATATTACTGTGCTACTGATCACTTTGCTATAGATAATTAATCTTCAGGTGTGGTTGAATTGACAACTCAACTGCTAATACTTGCAAATATTCTTTGGCTCCCCTTGTGTCGAATCTATAAATTTGGGTTGAATACTCTACCCTCGAAAACTGTTGCGATCCCCTATACTTGTGGGTTATCAAGACCTTTTTCTGGCGCTGTTTCCGGGGAGCATAGCTATATTTGTTGAGTCACTTGGGATTATTATCAATCTATCATTATGAAGAATTTGAAGGATACCAAGACTAAGATTTTTTTCCTCGATGAGGGGAGGTAAGGAACTGTCATCTAGCTCTGCACTTGATTCGCCTTCTATTTTGAGTAAACTTGCAACACCACCACATTCTATTAATCTTGATATGTCGCAAGTCATTGATGATGCTACTTCTGCTATGAATGTCACTCATGATGATGCTAGTACCTTGCTTGATGATAATCTGCCACTTGGTGAATTTCTTGATGAACAAATTGCTAGAGCTAAAGATATTGAGAATGCTGAAACTGATGAAGTACTCAAAACTAAAAATCTTGAAACACCTATTAGACCTAGCGCTCCTAGATATGAATTTCCTAAAGTACCTAAAGGTTATATTATGGATGAGGAGACAACTAGAGACTTTTTTGCTTGCAATGATAGAGATGATCTGAAGAAGTTATTATGCAAACTGAAAGAAAAATCTTTGAATGCTAGAATAAAATGTGACCCTTAGTTTTCTACTTCACCTATCTTTGTTGATTATAAGAATTATGAATTCTCTGTCGACCCAGAGTTAATTACTTTGGTTGAATCTGATCCTTTTCATGGTTATGAAACTAAAACTGTTGTGGCATATCTTACTAAGTTAAATGATATAGCCACCTTTTTGCTCATGATGAGAAAATTCATTACTATTATATTTTCAAGTTATTTACATTCTCATTAAAGGGTGATGCTAAGTTTTGGTACAATACCCTTGCTCCTGGTTGTGTGCCTAGTCCCCAGGATATGATTTACTACTTCTCTGAGAAATATTTTCCTGCTCATAAGAAACAAGCTACTTACAGGAAATATTTAAAATTGTGCAAATTGAAGAAGAGAGTCTTCCACGGGCTTGGGGGAGGCTTCTCCAATTGCTTAATGCTTTGCCTGATCATCCAGTTAAGAAAAATGAAATACTTGATATCTTCTATAATGGACTAACCAATGCTTCTAGGGACTTCCTAGAAAGTTGTGTTGGTTGTGTTTTCAGGGAACGAACTGTTGGACAAGCTGAGGAATCATTGAATAATATATTGAACAATTATGATGATTGGACTCTTCCTGAACCACCGCCTAAACCAACTCCGAAGAAGAGGGGTATCTTATATCTCAGTCCTGAAGACATGCAAGAGGCAAAGAAAAGCATGAAGGAAAAATGTATTAAAGCAGAGGATGTTAAAAATTTACCTCCTATTGAAGAAATACATGGACTTGACACACCACCACCAAAGGTGGTAGAGGTAAATGATACGTCCATTTTGCATCATGCTTTTATATCGTTATTTATTGCATTATGGGCTATTATTACACGTTATGTCACAATACTTATGCCTATTCTCTCTTATTTTACAAGGTTTACATAAGGGGGGAGACTGCCGTACGGAATTCTCTACCGGAAAAGGAGCAAATATTAGAGACCTATTCTGCACAACTCCAAAAGTCCTGAAACTCCACGAAAGTCATTTTTGGAAATAGTAAAAAATATTGAGCGGAAGAAGTACGTCAGAGGGGGACCCACCTGGCCACGAGGGTGGGGGGCGCGCCCTACCCTCCAGGGCGCGCCCCCCTGCCTCGTGGGCCCCCTGTTGGCTCTCTGATGGCTATCTTCTGCTATATGAGGTCGTTCATCAAGGGAAAAATCATAAGCAACCTTTCGGGACGAAACTCCGCCGCCACGAGGCGGAACCTTGGCGGAACCAATCTAGGACTCCGGCAGAGCTGTTCTGCCGGGGACACTTCCCTCCGGGAGGGGGAAATCATCGCCATCGTCATCACCAATGCTCCTCTCATTGGGAGAGGGCAATCTCCATCAACATCTTCACCAGCACCATCTCCTCTCAAAACTCTAGTTCATCTCTTGTCTCCAAGTCCGGGATTGGTACTAGTAGGTTGCTAGTAGTGTTGATTACTCCTTGTAGTTGATGCTAGTTGGTTTATTTGGTGGAAGATCATATGTTCAGATCCTTTATGCATATTAATACCCCTCTGATTATGAACATGAATATGCTTTGTGAGTAGTTACGTTTGTTCACGAGGACATGGGAGAAGTCTTGCTATTAGTAGTCATGTGAATTTGGTATTCGCTCGATATTTTGATGAGATGTATGTTGTCTAGCCTCTAGTGGTGTTATGTGAACGTCGACTACATAACACTTCACCATTATTTGGGCCTAGATGAAGGCATTGGGAAGTAATAAGTAGATGATGGGTTGCTAGAGTGTGTAAGCTTAAACCCTAGTTTATGCTGCCGTTAGGGGCTGATTTGGATCCATATGTTTCATGCTATGGTTAGGTTTACCTTAATACTTTTGTTGTAGTTGCGGATGCTTGCAATAGAGGTTAATCATAAGTGGGATGCTTGTTCAAGTAAGAATAGCACCCAAGCACCGGTCCACCCACATACCATATTATCAAAGTACCGAACGCGAATCACATGAACATGATGAAAACTAGCTTGACGATATTCCCATGTGTCCTCAGGAGCGCTTTTCTCTATATAAGAGTTTGTCCAGGCTTGTCCTTTGCTACAAAAAGGATTGGGCCACCTTGCTGCACTTTATTTACTTTTGTTACTTGTTGCTCGTTACAAATTATCCTATCACAAAACTATCTGTTACCACTTATTCCAAAGATTTGCAGAGAATACCTTGCTGAAAACCGCTTATCATTTCCTTCTGCTCCTCATTGGGTTCGACACTCTTACTTATCGAAAGGACTACGATGGATCCCCTATACTTGTTGGTCATCAGTAAACTCTTTAATGAAATTTGATGAAAGTGATATACCTTGTAATAAACATCCTAGCCAATGCCTTTATGAGTTTGACAACTACATTAGAAAACAAGATCACTTCAATGAAAATGTTATGAAACAATTGAAATACAACTCCAATATGATTGCTCGCTTGAGTGACTTGTTATTTAGAATCTCCAATGATGTTAGAGGTGTAGGAAAACATGCCTCTATGGTTCAAACTCAGTTAGAACAAGTTGCCAAATCCCAAAGAGAATTACTTGATGAAATGAATGAGAATATGAATTATCATGCTATAAGAGTAATGACTAGAGGAGGTAGAATGACTCAGGAACCACTTTATCCCGAGGGACACCCTAAAAGAATTGAACAAGATTCACAAAGAATTAATACCGATGCACCTAGTCCTTCTAAAAAGAAGAAAAAGGAGAAAAAAGATAGGACTTTGCATACTTCTAGTGAGCCCGATAAAGAAAAACCTCCTGAGGATAATAATGTCTCTATTTCTGATGCTGAAACTCAATATGGTAATGAACATCCACCTAGTGATAATGAAAATGAAAATGATGATGTTCTTGAAGACACTCAACTAGACAATGATAAACAACCAGATAAAGATGTTGAAATAGAACCAGCTGGCGATCTTGATAACCCACAACCTAAAAATAAAAGATATGATAAAAGAGACTTTGTTGCTCGAAAACATGGAAGAGAAAGAGAACCATGGGTACAAAAACCCATGCTCTTTCCACCTAAATCAACTAAGAAAAAGGATGATGAAGAATTTGAACGCTTTCTTTGAAATGCTCAAAGCCGGTCTTTTTACTTTTCGCTTGACTAATAATTTAAAGATGGCCCCTTATGCAAAATATATGAAAGACATCATCACTAATAAGATAAAGATACCGGAAGCTGAAATCTCCACCATGCTTGCTAAGTATTCTTTTAAGGACGGAGTACCTAAAAAACTTGGAGATCTTGGAATACCAACTATACTTTGCTCCATCAAAAGAAATTATGTCAAAACTGCTTTATGTGATTTAGGAGATGGTGTTAGTGTTATGCATTTCTCTTTATATAAAAGACTTGATTTGAATAAACTCACGCCTATTGGAATATCTTTGCAAATGGCTGACAAATCAAGTGTCATACCTATCGGTATTTGCGAGGATGTGCCCGTTGTTGTTGCTAATGTTACTATTTTAACTGACTTTGTTATACTTGAGATGCTCGAGGACGACAACATGTCAATTATCCTTGGTAGACACTTCTTGAATACTGTAGGGGATGTTATTGATTGCAATAAAAGCAAGGTCATGTTTCATATCAATGGTAATGAGCATACGGTGCACTTACCGAAGAAACAACTCCAAATGAATGGTATTAATGTTATTGAAAAATCTTTGACACTCACTATTGGAAGTTTTCAACTACCTCTACCTACTGCCGAAAAAGAAATTTGAAATGCCTATTGTTGGGGATATGCATATCCCCATTGAGGTAACTTAGTGTTTTACGAAAGTTCTTCGATTTCATTCTAATCAGAAGTGGTTGTTAATAAGACTTGATCAACCTTATTAATGGGTCATTTTTGAGAGGTATGAAGTTGATGAATTTAGTGAGCACAACCTTCTGTCCTTACCATTTGTTTTCTGTTTTTATTAGTTAAATAAAATAAAATGCCATGTTTGCCTGTTTTCTGAATTTCCCGTGCAATAAAAAATGACCCAAAAATAAAAGTTCTCAGAATGTTCTAAAAAATTATATAGAGTGGAAAAGCCTCAGGAGTGGGACGCTTAGGTACCCGCACCATAGCACTACAACATAGGACCAGATGGTTACTACGAGTGGTGATTACCAAGCTAGGCCAAAAGCCTAAGCTTGAGGGAGTACGTATTTCCACCGACATTACATTCACGTTCACACATTTCATTCCAGTTGTCGGTGTTCACACTTTTTCATTGTATTATCCATGCTAGATTTATTTTCTTGCTTTCTTCTTGTGTGTTTGAAAAACTTTGAGAAAATTGAAAAAATATCTCTTGCTTCTTTTCGGTTTTTCTTTCTAGCCTAATTAGTAGTAGTATTAAAAGAAAACCCAAAAGGATTTCCTTATTCTTCTTTTGCTTGTTGGGAGCTTTCCCGTGTAAATAGTTTTTCTCATTTTTGTTTTTCCTTTCCTGTAGTTTGCTTTCTTCTAGAAAAACTAAAAATTCCAAAAATATTTCTGTGTGTTTCTCTGAATTTCTTTTCTTTTTTGTTGAGTCTTACCAAGGAGAGGACCATGATGAAAATGTTGAGTGGCTCTCATATGCACTATTATTGTTGATCTAATGAAGAGTTCATTGTTACCTTGTCTTCTCCTTTTGTATAAAATGTTTTGCAGATTCCAGCTTAGTCCACGACACTCTTGTACTATTATTATTTTCATATCATTCGGTCATGCAAATGAAAGGCAATAATGACGATATTTGATGAATTAGGTGTGGCACAGAGAAATGGGTATGAACTCAACTTGTTCTTGCTTTTTGTAAATATGTTTAACCTAGTATCCATGATTCAGCCTATTATGTTCAAACATGTTTGCAATGACAATTAGAGATTATAGTTTCTCATGCCATGCTTAAGTAGCTAGGAGTGGACAATGATTTGTCTTGGATGTCAACATGCATTAAAATGATTGTGATGTAGTATGATGATATGGTATCCTCCTCCGAATGTTTCAAGCGGCTTGACTTGGCACATGTTCATGCATGTAGTTGAATCAAAACCAACATAGCCTCTATGATATTTATGTTCATGGTGTTCATATCCTACTCATGCTAGTACTCAATGTTTATTATGGATAATGCATGTTCATGACCGTTTTCGCTCTCTAGCTGGCCGCTTCTCAACCTATTTTCTAGCCTTCGCCTGTACTAAGCGAAAATACAGCTTGTGCGTCAAAATCCCAAAACCCAAAGCTATTCCAGATGTGTCCACCATATCTACCTATATGCGGTATTACCCTGCCGTTCTAAGTAAATTTCCATGTGCCACGTCTAAAATTTCAAATGAAATCTGTTTTTTGTGTGTGTGTGGATTGTTCATAGAGCGATAGGGGGTAGTCGGTATCTTCCATGCTAAGCGGGTTATTCTCATGATGAGTGTTTATTCACTCGTCCTTTCACGAGAGGGGCAGTAATAGGGATTCCCAGTCCCAAATTCAAAAATTACAAATAACTAAACAAAACTCCCCCGGGATTGTTGTTGGTATGGACAGTACCCGTGGATTCGGCTAGTCGTGGAGTGTGATTGTTGGTGGAGGGGGAGTAAACCTTTACTTTTATCGCTTGGGAACCGCCACTAATGTGTTTAACATGGAAGCTATTGATAACTTTTGGTCATGATGTGAATAGGAAGGGTGCATTTCTCAAAATTTCATTTATCTCTGATTTAAGCTTCGAGCTCTAGCACCTCTGCAAATCTCTGCTTCCCTCTGTGAAGGGACTATCTATTTAATTTTATGTTGTGCCATCACCTTCTCAAATAAGCGCCAGATCTGAGAGCATAATTGTCATCCTCATGCATTGTGTATAGTTAATGTTGATTGCATCATAACTAGATCTTTTCTACCATGAATTACAATGTTTAGTCGCTGCTTGAACTTTGGAGGTGCCCTGCATTTATGTTTTGTGGTCTCGGAAAGGGCTAGCGAGATACCACTGTTGTCATATTATATCATGGTTGTTTTGACAAAGTGTTCTCATTTGAGGTATCTTACTATTGCTCGCTAGTTGCTTATGCCATTGATATGAGTTAATATAATTTTTAAGAGTTATTGTTGACATGGTTAGTCATAATCTTTGCTAAAAACCTGGGTGCTACTTAAGCTTATTTATGTAAATAATAACAAAAGAATTCGTAAAAGTTTTTCTTTTTCACTTTCACTTTATCAACTGAATTGCTTGAGGACAATCAAAGGTTTAAGCTTGGGGGAGTTGATACGTCTCCGCCGTATCTACTTTTCCTAACACTTTTGCTCTTGTTTTGGACTCTAATTTGCATGATTTGAATGAAACTAACCCGGACTGACGCTGTTTTCAGAAGAACTACCATGGTGTTGTTTTTGTGCAGAAATAAAAGTTCTCAGAATGGAGCGAAACTTTTTGGAGATTTTTGTACAATAAAAAAATGTAACATCCCAAAATTCTAAATTTTAGAATGTTATATTAAATAGATAGATTTGATTGCTTGTTTGATTGATTGCGTGAAATTGAGTGAAGTTCGAAAGTTTTTGAAAGTTAAATGAGAGGGAATAAAAGGACTTTCCCAAACTTTTCGTTTTGCATTTTGATCTCCATGAATTCAAATTCTTTTCATCACAAAACCCTAGAGAGAAGATGACATGACTTCTTCCATTTTAAATAAATGAAAAGGGTTTCGAAAAGATTTGAATTTTATTTGGAAATATTTTCAAATTCAGAAAACTTCAAGCAACTCAATGATTTTCATGAGAGAAGATAAAATGACTTCTTCAAAATATATGAAATATGAGTTGGGAGTTTAAAAGGATCAAATTTAAAGTCCTTTTGGAAATTATTTTCAATTTGGAGTTATTTGGGTTTTATTCAAATTATTTTTCTCCAAAAATACAATATATGGAAAATAGGTTAACATGATTCCCTACAACAGAAAATTGGAGAGTAATAAATTTGAAATCATTTTGGTATTTTTAAAATGATTTTTATTGGATTTTATTAGAGCAGTAACACTCTTTGCTTTATTTAAATTTGTGTGGATTTTATTTGACTTTGACAAAATGTTCATGTCCTCGAAAATCTTTTTCTGAAAATTGTGACATATAATATGCCTATATAAAATGTTTATTCTATTTTTGTTATTCAGTTTTCCTTTCTGTTTCTATTTAAAAAAATGTACGTGCGGCCCATAATTATTTGTCGCCCACGTGCGCATCATAGTAACAGCGAGCACCCCATCATTTTTTCCTATATGGGCCAGGCCCAACCAGCCATATTCTTTCCCCAGATTTTTTTTCACAAATAATTTTTTTTCTGTTGACCGAATAAAAAAAAACTGCAACCGTAGCTTACGCGCGGGGCCGGCCGAAGGCCTTTAGGCCCATGCGAGGCGCCTCTTTTCTTCTCTGTTTCTTTTCTTTTCATCTACGTTTAGTCTCACATTGCCTAGCCTTTGACCTTTAAGCCTCTTTTCCACCAATAAATATAGACCCATAGAGCCTTAAAAAATCATCCGATTCGGGTTAAATCAATATTTTGATTTGACTAGATTTACTAAAGAAAAATATATTTCTCCTCTCCGGCGGGACTTTTGGAAGTTGTCTCCTTACTCCAAAGTCGTCTTTTCTATACCTTATAAAGGTATATTTATTCGTTCTCTGTATTTACACGTTAGACATAGTCTTTTAGCAGTAGCTATTTTTCTTCTGTAAAACAGCTTAGCCCTGATTTTTCAAATAGCCATAACTTTTTGCTCGTTCATCCAAATTAGATGACACCAGCGTCTATAGTTTCGTCTTGTTTTCACCTTTCCAGTTAACCTGTCGCGTCAAATTTTTGAAATTTTCAAATTTCGAAATTTGTTTAGATTCTTATTCAAACTTCTTTTGTTCATAAGTCGAGTTTTATAACTCTGATTCAGTTGATTCTTTTTGCAAATCGAAGCTCTTGACCTAAACTTTCTGATAAGGCTAAATTCATATAATTTTCGTACTGTTAGAAAGTGTATTATGTTGCAAGAGTTATTTGCTTGGTTTTGAAGCTTTCTGAATTGTTTTGTTCGTACTTTTCGATCTTTGAGTGATTGCTTATGTGTGGTTACTATTGTTTGCTTACGCTAGATTGACCGGAGTGTGATGAGTAGAAATATCAAGAGTTATGAGTGTGAATCATCTTCATCAACTGTACAAGGCAAGTTCACACTTTGATCATATCCCTCTCATACCTAGTTTTTATGCATTAGTTTCACCCTCAATGAGTAGGATTGATAACATGTGGGTATTGGGAAGTAGTTGATGCGGTAGGAACCTATTGCCCTACATTCAAACCTTGGGGGTTACTTCTACGTTGCTTATATTGCTATGTTATGCTCGTAGACGTGGATTTTGGTTTGAGTGTATTCATGACAGATGTGAGTTTTGTTAATTAATGGTTAACTTAAGGTAGCAACATTAATACACATCTAGGTGGACTGAGGCACCTGGGGAATCCAGTGTTGCCTGTATTTTTTGGAAATCCCGGGGTACCGTGTGATTCTCCTATGGACTGCCACCCAGGCTCAAAGGGATCATAAGATTATTCATGCTAGAAACTTCCGTGTGCAGCCACATGCCATTATGGGCTCTGGCATAGTTGAGTAAGTTGTGGGAAACCTTTCCATGATGGGCTAGCAGAGGTAGGGGATTGTAGGTGTACCGCCTATCTATCGGTTAAGGGGACCTCTTCGAAAAGACCGTGTCTCGGTCATCCGTTTCTCAAACATTATGTAGTGCGAGAAATCCAACGGAGGAGATCGAGTCTTGTGGGAAAAAATGCGCAAACCTCTGCAGAGTGTACAAACTAATCATGGTTAGCCGTGTCCCCAGTTATGGACATCTTGAGTATCTGGTTCTTGGATTATCATGTTGATCTCATCACTCTAAATTAATTTTGTTGGGTTGTTAATTACCTTTTAATTGGGATTGATATGGGGTTTACCATTCTCAATGTTTTCAACCAACTTTGTAGTTAAATAAAATGTATTCCTTTGCAGTAGGGAAAAATTAGCTTTTCGGAAAAACATTATAACCATAGAGCTTTTCCACCAGCCATATATGCATGTAGTGATAGCTATTATACATCATTATCCTATGGTGTGAATTTGCCAGTACATTCAATGTACTGACCCTCTGTGGCTGCAACGTCTCATGTTGCAGGAATCTTACGACGAGTAAGTGATACGTTAGGGTTATGATTTCTACACTCAACTTTGCCGTTGGTGTTGATGGGAATCCACAACCTTGTTGTTACTTCCGCTATTTGGATTGATGTAATAGTATTTACATTACTTTATACATGTGATTTACCTCTGTTATAAATCCTCGAGATATGTGTGTGTCAAAGATACCGATCTGTGGATGACACTTAAGCACAGAGACTTGACCGTCTGAGGTCGGGTCGCTACAAGATGGTATCAGAGCACATGTTGACTGTAGGACGTGACCCTAGAAACTGGCAAGCCCATAGGAAAGATTTTCCTCTATAACTTTGTTTTCAAAAAGATCTTTTACCTCTCCTCTCTTCTGAGCTTATTCAAATATTCCCTTTTAGTGAGACCATACCCCTTTTCCCTTTTGACCACTCAAAGATTCGACTGATGCGACCACTCCAAGAAGTACAAGATACCGGACAACTAATACCATTCAGAATGAAGACGATTTTACCGTGCATTAGAAGAATGGAAGCTGCAACAGTTGAAGACTCCGAAGACTATGAGAGTTTGAAGGCTCTGAAGACTTTCCGGATGGGTATGACCTAGGAAAAGCTACCCTTATGGAATTGTCAGACTATTGAAGTTGTCAATACCCGAGATCAAGGTGTGTTGAAGAAAGACCGGAACACGGAGAGTTAATTAAAAACTCAAAGTTTTGTCAAGAAAACCCTAAGGCAGGAGATATCAACTATGGACTGATAGCTCATGTAAATGACAAGAGCAGAAACACGGCTATCCATGATGTTATCGCCCGCTTATGCCATTGTCACCGTGCGGAGTTAAGCATGCAGATGCATGGAATGATTGGATGGTAGAAGGCTGATGGAGCATCTGTCAGCAAAGGATACAGTTTTAACCTTAGCTGGTATATCACCAGGATCTGGAGTACTACATCAAGAATTTTTAGATAGACCTTCAGGAAGCTATATTTGATAAGGAAGCATTTCGTGAAGAACTCAGGACCCGAAGCTGAAAGTAGTCAAGCTGGAGGAGCAGAACCTCGAGATACCGGAGATTCGTCAGGAACTAAAGGACAGTAGGACATGGTTCATTTCGAGGTTGATGAAACCCGGAAGTTTGGAACGCAACTCCAGAAATATTAAAGGACGTCACGATAGACTTTGTGACAACAGAGATGATCTGGCAAAAGAACTTGAGAAGGTCAAGCACGATCAGAAGAAGCCATCGAAGGCATGAACAAGACTTGAAGAGTTTGGCGATTTTGAAGATTTATTGACCTTTAGAAGACCAAACCCCTGTTATACCTACGTTAGATGCGACATTTGTGAGCTGTCATTTGTTTGATGTTTTTCCCGACAGCCACAAATAAAATATGTCTTTTCAAAACTTTTGTTTGTATTGTGTGCATCCCTCTCGATCTCTCTTATCTCACCCCAAAACCCTTGGATCCCAAAAGATGACGGATGGAGATGGACGAGTATTTTCGAGATTCACGATGCAACCGGAGGTAGCACACTGGATACGGAACATGGAAGATCGCATGAAGGAGCACGGTATTGAAGGAGAGTATATGGTTCCATACGCCCTACGAAAGATCACACAAGGTGCTGCAAAATGGCGAGAGATACATCAAGCCATACAAGGATGGAATGGAATCAATGCTTGGGATGAATTCAAGATGATTCTACCAAGGTCCCGTCTTACCCGAGAGCCATGTGAACCTAAAGAGAAGAAGCCTTGTGCATGTAAGATTTGTGGATAAATGGGACACACCCATAAAGAACACAAGGATGAATGCCCTAATTGTGAAGGAAGTCACCCAACTGAAGAATGCCCAACTAGGCAGATCACTTGTTTCTTGTGTGAAGGGACTGCCCACTACCGTGCTCAGTGTCACATTTACCCCATGGTACAAAGAACCATCCAGCAGAAGAAAGAAGCACTGAAAGGATCCCTAATGGAAATTTTAGAATAACCTATGGTGAAGGAAGAGGTGGAGGGCACACCCGAAGAAGACCCAATTAAACCCTGCACCAAGTCATGCTATTCATGTGGAGAAGAAGGACACATCTCACAAAATTGTTTGAATGGGGATCTAGTAGAATTCCCGACAGAGGAAGTAGAGTATGACCCACAGGAAATAGAAGCCCTGATTGGAACGGAAAAGTCCAAAAAGAGAAGTAGATTGTACTCCAGGAAGGATCTGAGTCATATCACCTGTTACAGGTGCCAGGCTTTAGGTCATTACGCCTATAAATGTCGAAGAAGAAGCCAAGAGCCCAAAGGGCGGACACCATCCCTGAGAAGCCTAAAGACTTATCGGAAGTTATGTTTTTACGCTGAAAGGAAACATGACACTATGCAAATAAATGTCCCGGCAAGATGAAAGAGAATTTAATATTGGTAATAAGCGTAGTAGGAAGCAATTTTTTGTGGGGATATGTAGTGAGTTATGGAATGGAAGTTTGAGATATTGTAATGAATTCATGAAAGCAATAAAGTTCTTATGTCATGATTTCATACGCTGAATCTTTATGAGTTTTTACCCTATGAAGAAAGAGTTTGACCATTTTCGAGGATATGAGAAGTATGGTCTATGGATGAGTTTGTGCATTTTAAGGGTGGTAGTACCCTGTGAGGACACTTGACCCATGGAAAGGAGAATGACATACCACGAAGTGGATTTTGGACAAAATAAGAAGGAGACTTGTCTCGATATGTGGGGTATCCTCAAGAGGATGAAGAGATGAAGTATTATTGGATATAAAGGAGGTATGATGTTAGTAATATGGAGCAATTGTGACTCTATGATGAGTCTAAGTAATCACGTCTTGGTTTGGTGCCAATAGAAGGAAGAAAGACAATACAATTGGATGGATTTTAAGTATGGTAGGAAGCTGGAAGTTGGATGTTGGATTAAAGATCAGTTGCCCCGAGGATGAGTTCAAGGTTTACAAGTGATGAGATGGGCCATAACCCACATGCCCCAGGACCTGCCAAGAAGCAAGCACACTCTTGCTGAAGGAAAAACCCTGGAAGAAGTTACGATTTTAGCAACGGATGATTTTATAGGAGTTTACGCAAAACCTGAGAGTTGTGAAGGAACGATAGATGTTTGTTTGGCTTGCAGAATCAATGGATTTATCTGAACCTGGTTCGTTGACAAGAGAAATTCTGCAATGCTTGTGAGGATGACCGAGTGTTAGAATGCGAGATTCGCTAAACCGTATACAAGGTAATGATTTGGGTGCGGGATGGATTGATCACCATACCGACTTACTCTTATTATTCGCCTTGCTATATGGGATGGTAAATCTGAGTGACTTACCCATAGTAGAGAGACGATGATCAAAACCTTGTTTAAACCTTAGAATGTTATAGCAATTTTTCCCTTGTACAAGGCAGCTTTTGCCAACCGTAGGTTATACGGTGAGGATCAACCAGACCCATTTCCTACAGGAGAAACCATAAATTGATGACCACCATGAGATATCGATAGTTGTTTAGTTTTGGCTCCAGACCCGTCAGCTAAGAAGACCCAGTCATGGAAGAACCTTACCAAGATGAAAGGACAGAAGAATTGTGGTAAAGGTTATGACACTATCGGAAGAGCCTAGAGAAGGAATTATCTCGAGAATCTGAGAAGACCGGCCCTGTCAAGAATAAGGATGGAGTATATGAGTATTGATGGGACCGTAACGATGTTTCTAAGGGTGGTAGCACCCCAGACCCCCCTGTGATGATCGATGGATTTTGAGAAAACCCCAAACCTAACCTATTTCTTGCTAGCCTCTCCGAATCTCGAGGATGAGATTCATTTTAAGGGTGGTAGGTTTGTAACATCCCAAAATTCTAAATTTTGGAATGTTATATTAAATAGATAGATTTGATTGCTTGTTTGATTGATTGTGTGAAATTGAGTAAAATTCGAAACTTTTTGAAAGTTAAATGAGAGGGAATAAAAGGACTTCCCCAAACTTTTCGTTTTGCATTTTGATCTCCATGAATTCAAATTCTTTTCATCACAAAACCCTGGAGAGAAGATGACATGACTTCTTCCATTTTAAATAAATGAAAAGGGTTTCGAAAAGATTTGAATTTTATTTGGAAATATTTTCAAATTCAGAAAACTTCAAGCAACTCAATGATTTTCATGAGAGAAGATAAAATGACTTCTTCAAAATATATGAAATATGAGTTGGGAGTTTAAAAGGATCAAATTTAAAGTCCTTTTGGAAATTATTTTCAATTTGGAGTTATTTGGGTTTTATTCAAATTATTTTTCTCCAAAAATACAATATATGGAAAATAGGGTAACGTGATTCCCTACAACAGAAAATTGGAGAGTAATAAATTTGAAATCATCTTGGTATTTTTAAAATGATTTTTATTGGATTTTATTAGAGCAGTAGAACTCTTTGCTTTATTTAAATTTATGTGTATTTTATTTGACTTTGGAAAAATGTTCATGTCGTCGAAAATCTTTTTGTGAAAATTCTGATATATAATATGCCTATATAAAATGTTTATTTTATTTCCGTTATTCAGTTTTCCTTTCTATTTTATTTAAAAAATTGTATGTGCGGCCCATAATTATTTGTTGCCCACGTGCTCATCATAGTATCAGCGAGCGGCCCATCATTTTTTTTCCTATATGGGCCAGGCCCAACCAGCCATATTCTTTCCCCAGATTTTTTTTCACAAATGATTTTTTTCTGTTGACCAAATAAAAAAAACTACAGCCGCAGCTTACGCGCGCGGGGCCAGCCGAAGGCCTTTAGGCCCATGTGAGGCGCCTCTTTTCTTCTCTGTTTCTTTTCTTTTCATCTATGTTTAGTCCTATATTGCCTAGCCTTTGACCTTTAAGCCTCTTTTCCACCAATAAATATAGACCCATATAGCCTTCAAAAATCATCCGATCCATATAGCCTTCAAAAATCATCCGATTCGGGTTAAATCAATATTTTGGTTTGACTAGATTCACTAAAGAAAAATATATTTCTCCTCTCTGGCGGGACTTTTGGAAGTTGTCTCCTCACTCCGAAGTTGTCTTTTCTATACCTTATAAAGGTATATTTATTCGTTCTCTGTATTTATACGTTAGACCTAGAATTCTTTTAGCCGTGGCTATTTTTCTTCTGTAAAACAGCTTGGCCCTGATTTTTCAAATAGCCATAACTTTTTACTCGTTCATCCAAATTAGATGAAACCAGCGCCTAGTTTTCACTTATCCAGTTAACCTGTCAAGTCAACTTTTTGAAATTTTCAAATTTCGAAATTTGTTCAGATTCTTATTCAAACTTCTTTTGTTCATAACTCAAGTTTTATAACTCTGATTCAGTTGATTCCTTTCGTAGATCGAAGCTCTTGACCTAAACTTTATTATAAGGCCAAATTCATATAATTTTCGTGCTATTAGAAAGTGTATTATGTTGCAAGAGTTAGTTGCTTGGTTTTGAAGCTTTCCAGATTGTTTTGTTCGTACTTTCCGATCTTTGAGTGATTGCTTATGTGTGGTTACTATTGCTTGCTTATGCTAGATTGACCGGAGTGTGACGAGTAGAACTATCAGGAGTTATGAGTGCGAGTCATCTTCATCAACTGTATAAGGCAAGTTCACACTTTGATCATATCCCTCTCATACCTAGTTTTTATGCATTAGTTTCACCCTCAAACATTGCATGAGTAGGATTGATAACATGTGGGTATTGGGAAGTAGTTGATGCGGTAGGAACCTATTGTCCTACATTCAAACCATGGGAGTTACTTCTCGTTGCTTATATTGCTATGCTATGCTCGTAGACGTGGATTGGGTTTGAGTGTATTCATGACAAATGTGAGTTTTGTTAATTAATGGTTAACTTAAGGTGGCAACTTTAATACACATCTGGGTGGATTGAGGCACCTAGGGAATCCAGTGTTGCTTGTATTTTTTGGAAATCCCGGGGTACTGTGTGATTCTCCTATGGACTGCCACCCAGGCTCAAAGGGATCATAAGATTATTCATGCTAGAAACTTCCGTGTGCAGCCACTTGCCATTATGGGCTCTGGCATAGTTGAGTAAGTTGTGGGAAACCTTTCCATGATGGGCTAGCAGATGTAGGGGATTGTAGGTGTACCGGCCTATCTATCGGTTAAGGGGGCCTTGATATGTCTCCAACGTATCTATAATTTTTGATTGCTCCATGCTACTTTATCTACTACTTTGGACTATATTGGGCTTTATTTTCCATTTTTATATTATTTTTGGGACTAACCTATTAACCGGAGGCCCAGCCCAGAATTGCTGTTTTTGCCTATTTCAGTGTTTCGAAGAAACAAAATATCAAACGGAGTCCAAACGGAATGAAACCTTCGGAAACATGATTTTCTCACCGAACGTGATCTAGGGGACTTGGACCCTACTCCAAGGAACAAAAGAGGAGGTCACGAGGGTGGGGGCGCGCCCCCCTGCCTCGTGGGCCCCCTATCGCTCCACCGACGTACTCCTTCCTCCTATATATACCCCACGCATTCAAACGATCAGAACAGGAGCCAAAAACCTAATTCCACTGCAGCAACTTCCTGTATCCACGAGATCCCATCTTGGGGCCTGTTCCGGAGCTTCACCGGAGGGGGCATCCACCACGGAGGGCTTCTACATCAACACCATAGCCCCTCCGATGAAGTGTGAGTAGTTTACTTCAGACCTTCGGGTCCATAGCTAGTAGCTAGATGGCTTCTTCTCTCTTTTTGGATCTCAATACAATGTTCTCCCCCTCTCTCGTGGAGATCTATTCGATGTAATCTTCTTTTTGCGGTGTGTTTGTTGAGACCGATGAATTCTGGGTTTATGATCCAGCTTATCTATGAAAATATTTGAATCTTCTCTGAATTCTTTTATGTATGACTGGTTATCTTTGCAAGTCTCTTCGAATTATCCGTTTGGTTTGGCCAACTAGATTGGTAGTTCTTGCAATGGGAGAAGTGCATAGCTTTGGGTTCAATCTTGCGGTGTCCTTACCCAAAGGATGTAAAGGGTTGCAAGGCACGTATTGTATTGTTGCCATCGAGGATAACAAGATGGGGTATTTATCATATTGCATGAATTTATTCCTCTACATCATGTCATCTTGCTTAAGGCGTTACTCTGTTTTAACTTAATACTCTAGATGCATCTGGATAGCGGTCGATGAGTGGAGTAATAGTAGTAGATGCGTAATCGCTTCGGTCTACTTGTCTTGGACGTGATGCCTATATACATGATCATACCTAGATATACTCATAACTATGCTCAATTACATCAATTGCTCAACAAGAATTTGTTCACCCACCGTAGAATACTTATGCTCTTGAGAGAAGCTACTAGTGAAACCTATGGCCCCCGGGTCTATTCTCATCATGTCAATCTCCATCACTTTATTACTTGCTTTGTTTTCACTTTTCCTTTTACTTTTCACTTTGCATCTATATACCAAAAATACCAAAAATTATCTATCATCTCTATCAGATCTCACTCTCGTAAGTGACCGTGAAGGGATTGACAACCCCTAATCACGTTGGTTGTGAGTAGCTATCGTTTTGTGCAGGTACGAGGGACTTGTGCGTGGCCTCCTATTGGATTGATACCTTGGTTCTCAAAAACCGAGGGAAATACTTACGCTGTTGTCTGCATCATCCTCTCCTCTTCGGGAAAACCAACGCATAAGCTCAAGACGTAGCAAGAAGGATTTCGCACCGCTGTCGGGAGTATACGCAAAAAGTCAACATACCAAGTACCCATCACAATCCCTATCTCTCGCATTACCTTATTTGCCATTTGCCTCTCGTTTTCCTCTCCCCCACTTCACCCTTGCCGTTTTATTTGCCCTCTCTTTCCTAATATCCTCCTCTTTTTCCCGTTGCCTTTTCCTCGTCCGCTTGTTTTCTCGTGTGTTGGATTGCTTGTTTGTCGCGATGGCTCTACCTAGATTTGGTGATTTTCACCTTAAAAGGCTAGAGGAGATCGAAAACAATGTCAGAAAGTTTATGGTTTTGCAATTTGGGCATAATAATTTCTTGAGAAACGAGCTTAAGGAACAAAAAGGTTTTATGAGTTATATGAATAAAGAACTCGATGATATGTCTAAAGAATTTTATGGTATAAGAGCCCAAATTGCTCGTGTTGAAAAGATGACCGCTGAAATTTCGGATATGCAAGCTACCTTAGTCAATAAGATGGCCGCTAAACCGAATTCCTATGAAAATCAAGATGAAGATATAAAAGTTATTGATGTGTCCCCCATTAAATCTTTGTTTTGCAATATGAATCTTGAAGAAACTGAATATGATCTTCCTTTACCTAGAAGGCGTTCTAAGAATTCGGAGTTTTTAGATCTTGATGATGAAATTGATAAAAGTGGGATCGAAAGAAATAAAAACCTAGATGTTGCTAAACCCACTATATTGGATCTCAAGGAATTTTATTATGAAAATTGCTCTTTAATTGATTGTATTTCCTTGTTGCAATCCGTGCTAAATTCTCCTCATGCTTATAGTCAAAATAAGGCCTTTAACGAACACATTGTTGATGCTTTGATGCAATCTTATGAAGAAAAACTTGAGTTGAAAGTCTCTATCCCTAGAAAACTCTATGATGAGTGGGAACCTACTATTAAAATTAAAATCAAACATTATGAGTTTCACGCTTTGTGTGATTTGGGTGCTAGTGTCTCTACTATTCCCAAAACTTTGTGTGATTTGCTAGATTTCCGTGACTTTGATGATTGCTCTCTAAACTTGCATCTTGCAGATTCCACTATAAAAAATCCTATGGGAAGAATTAATGATGTTCTTATTGTTGCAAACAGGAATTATGTGCCCGTAGATTTTATCGTTCTTGATATAGATTGCAATCCTTCATGTCCTATTATTCTTGGTAGACCTTTCCTTAGAACGATTGGTGCAATTATTGATATGAAGGAAGGAAATATTAGATTCAAATTTCCCTTAAATAAGGGCATGGAACACTTCCCTAGAAAGAAAATAAAATTACCATATGAATCTATCATGAGAGCCACTTATGGATTGCCTACCAAAGATGGCAATACCTAGATCTATCCTTGCTTTTATGCCTAGCTAGGGGCGTTAAACGATGGCGCTTGTTGGGAGGCAACCCAATTTTATTTTTATTTTTTTTTGTTTTTGTTTCTGTTTAGGAATAAATAATCAATCTAGCCTCTGTTTAGATGTGGTTTTATGTTTTAATTAGTGTTTGTGCCAAGCTAGACCTATTGGATCTTCTTGGATGATAGTTATTTGATCTTGCTGTAATTCCCAGAAACTTTGCGCTCAGTGACCGAATTATTAAAAAATACCAGAACGCGATAAAATACTGATTCCAATTTCTGCTGATCAATAAACAAATTGTCTAGGTCGTCTAATTTTGGTAGATTTTTGGAGTTCCAGAAGTTTGCGTTAGTTACAGATTACTACAAACTGTTATGTCTTTGATAGATTCTGTTTTTGCGTGTGTTGTTTGCTTATTTTGATGAATCTATGGCTAGTAAAGTAGTTTATAATCCATAGAAAAGTTGGAATACAGTAGGTTTAACACCAATATAAATAAAGAATGAGTTCATTGCAGTACTTTAAAGTAGTCTTTTGTTTTCTTTCTCTAACGGAGCTCACGAGATTTCTATTGAGTTTTGTGTTGTGAAGTTTTCAAGTTTTGGGTGAATTCTTTTGATGGATTATGGAACAAGGAGTGGCAAGAGCCTAAGCTTGGGGATGCCCATGGCACCCCCAAGATAATCCAAGGACACCAAAAGTCAAAGCTTGGGGATGCCGGAAGGCATCCCTCTTCGTCTACTTCCATCGGTAATTTACTTGGAGCTATATTTTTATTCACCACATGATAAGTGTTTTGCTTGGAGCGTCTTGTATTATTTGCGTATTTGCTTGTTAGTTCACCACAATCATCTTTGCTGTACACACCTTTTGAGAGAGCCATACATGAATTGGAATTTGCTAGAATTGTGACGCCCCCGATTCGACCGTACACTAATCATACACGCAAATGTGTACGATCAAGATCAGGGACTCACGGGAAGATATCACAACACAACTCTAGACACAAAATGAAATAACACAAGCTTCATATTACAAGCCAGGGGCCTCGAGGGCTCGAATACAAGCTCGATACACAAGAGTCAGCGGAAGCAACAATATCTGAGTACAGACATAAGTTAGACAAGACTGCCTTAAGAAGGCTAGCACAAAAGCAACACGATCGAAGAGGCAAGGCCTCCTGCTTGGGACCTCCTAACTACTCCTGGTCTTCGGTGGCCTCCATGTAGCAGAATCCGTCAGCGGCGGCATCTAGCTCCAGGGATCCACCATCTGGTTGCATCAACCGGAAAGAAGAAGGAAGGGGAAAGGGGGGGGGGGTAGCAAAGCAACCATGAGTACTCATCCAAAGTACTCGCAAGCATCAGATCTATACTAAGTATGCATTGGTATCAAATGGAAGGGCTGTATCTGTGGACTGAACTGCAGAATGCCAGAATAGGGGGGAAGGCCTAGCCTATCAAAGACTAGCATCTTCACGCAGCTCCAAGCATCTTGAGCATGTAGAAGAGTAAAGAATAGCAGTTTATATCTAACAAACATGTTGTAGTATCAACGCCCAGAGATCCTTCCTCGACTCCCTACGAGAAAGCAATCTTGAGCCACATAACTTAAGTATCCATTTCTAGTTGTATTAGATCAAGATATAAGTTTGAACGTCCATTACCGTGGACACGATATTTGAATAAAGATCTTCCCTGCAGGGGTGCACCACGTTACCCAACACGCTCGATCACTCTAGCTGGACACACCTTTCTGGGGTCAATGCCCGGCCTCGGAAGATCAACACGTCGCAGCCCGACCTAGGCTTAGCAGAGAGGTCCCTGCCGGTCTACATCCTAAGCACTCCGGGGTCTGGGCCCATCGCCCGTTGCACTCCGGATCGTTGTGTGCAGGGTGGATACCAGCACCACCCGTGTAGTGGATGGTACGATCCGACCGTGCCACAATGCTGAACTGGACATCTGACAAAGCTTCGGCTGATACCACGACGTTGAGGCCCATAACTATTCTCGCGTGGTGGTTAGTGCGCAAAGGCCAAAGGCCAATTCAGAACAAATACCCAAACCATAGTGTATTATTAGCTCGCCGAGACGAGCAGAGACTCACGATAATGTGACCCCGTTGCCCCGTCTCGAGGAAATACGGCAAGGGCAAGCCCAGCCCACACGAGGGCTGCCAGACTTCCCGGCCGTGCCTCGTAACCATCTTGCGGGTGCTCTCCGGGCCCGCCCGACTTTCCCAAAGGTCTCAAGTAATGTCAAGGTAACCGTGTGTCCAAACATCAAGGGGAAAACCCAAGGAATCACCCTCGGAGGATTCCACTCGATGTAATCATCAAGGTGAACGTAAGAGGAACCACCCTCGAGGTTCACACTTGAAGGGTTGCACACAGAGCCGTACCGGGAATGGTGAAGGAGGAAATCACCCTCGATGACCACGACCGAATAGCTACACTACAGAATTATCATCAGGAGTGCGTTATGAGGGATCACCCTCGGCACTCGATAGTAGCTCTGCAGAGTCGAACAACTAAAGGGACGTGATGTGATGTGCGGTGTCGGGCTCTGGTCATCGATCATGTAGCTCGAGTCGTTGACGATGATGCAGGGGCAACAAGGACAAGTGGGGGTCACTGATGGATCACTGTTCAACCTATACTAAGCAGTTTAGGATAAGCAGGTAAGGTACAATGAGCAGGTTACAAAGCAGGCTATGCATCAGAATAGGAGCAAACAATAACAGTAGCAAAAATCTAATGCAAGCATGAGAGTATAGAATGGGTGATATCGGGATGATCAAAGGGGGGGGCTTGCCTGGTTGCTCAGACAAGAAGAAGGGGTCATCGTCGACGTAGTCGATCACAGGGGCATCAGGAGCAGTCTCGAGGTCTACCGGAGAGAATAGGGGGAAGAAACAGTAAATACACACAATCATATGCATAACAAGACAATAAGCGGCGCTAGGGGTGTTCTAACGCAGCGCTAGGCGATACTGGCGAAGGGGGAAACATCCGGGAAGGTTTTCCCGGTTCCAGATATCTGTCAGACAGATGAACCGGAGGGGAAAAGTTCAATGTTTGCTATGATAGGGACGTGTGGCAGACGAACGGATCGCGCATCTGGATTCTTCTCGAAATTCTGAGCAACTTTCATATAGAAAACATTTCCATCCGAGTTACGGTTTATTTTCTATGAATTTTAAACATTTTCTGGAATTACTTTAGATATCTAAATCGACAGAAAAGGAAATATGATGTCATCATGGCGTCATTGCTGCATCAGCGGTCAACAGACTAGTTAACTAGTCAACAGGGCCCACGGGGACCCATCGGCAAAGGATCGGGCGATGCCCAGTCAGCCGTTGACTGGGTCAACAAGGCCAACCGGGCCCCTGGGGCCACGGGGCAGTGTCCTAGGTGGTGGCCCGGGGCTGGCCCACACGGCGCTAGCTCAGCGGAGCTGCCGGAGTTGCTCCGACGAGCTCGTGCGCGGCGGCCGAACGCCGACGAGGTTGGAAATCATGTACGGTTCACCATTTCGCGTGCCACGACTTGCGTTCGAAAGCTAGGAGGGAGCCGTGTCGAGTGGTTCTGCTAGACTACGCCGGGAAGGCCGGAAACGTCGCCGGCGTCGAGCTTGGCGGCGGTGGCTTTCAGGCGTGCTCGCCATTCGTCGTTATGGGCACGGCAAGGACCGTGGAAGGTGGCGTTGGACAGCTGGGAGCGTGCTGAGCACGATGCCGTGCTCGTCTGAGCTGGACGGAGAGTGTGGACACGGCGACGAGTACGGCGGCGGAGGCGCGCTACGGCCAGTACAGTAGCTACGGCTAGGGGCGCGGTGAGGCGAGGAAGGAGAGGGGAGAGGACGGAGTGGAGCTCACCGAGCGGTCAAGAAAGACCCTTGGTGGCTTAGGAGCAGCAGAGGTGTTGGTGGAGCAACGGCGACGTCGCGGTGGCCGGAGATGGGGACGAGGACGAATGGTGGCTACGGTGCCTCCCTGCTCCAGCTGAGGCCACCAGTCGACGTCATCGACCCCGGCGAAGCTCTCCGACAAGGTCAGCAGGCGCGGGGCCGCCGATGGCCACGTCAACGACGGAGGGCGGCGGCGACTGCGGTCGGGCCGCGGATCTGGAAGAGTGGAGGGGCGGAGCGAGCGCGTGGGCGAGAGAGAGAGATGGGGCAAGTGGGCGAGTGGGGCAGGGGGGAGGACCGAGGCGCCGGAGGGACGCCCTTATCCCTCACGCTGCTGTTTGAACGGAAAGACGCCCTTCGCTCGGTCGGCTGCCCCTGTAGCGAGGTGGAAGGCGACCGAGGGGGAGCTGGGTCGGCTGCTTTCGTGTGGGCCGAGGCCCACTGGGACAGGGGGCTTCCCCCCTTTTTTTGGTATTCTCTTTTCCTTTTTTTTTCATAAAGAAACTTTTTTTATTTTCTTTATTTTCAAGCAGTTAACCATTTTATAAAAATGTTGGCTCCTCACCAATATTATTCAGTGCATATTTGTCACATGATCAAGATTTTAGTTTCTGTTTTGACAAAGTTTGAATTTTGACTTTAAACTCGATTTTGAATTTGAGTTTGAACTAAGATTTGGATCAAGCGAGGATTACTAACAGTAATCATGGTGACGTGGCAACTTTAGCTAAGGATTACTGTAGCTTAATTATCCGGCCGTCACAAGAATACTCTTTGTGCTTCACTTATATCTTTTGAGCTTGATAGTTTTGCTCATAGTGCTTCACTTATATTTTTTTGAGCGTGATAATTTTTGCTCTAGTACCTCACTTAGCTCTTTTAGAGCACGGCAGTGGATTTGTTTTAAAGAAACTATTGATCTCTCATGCTTCACTTAGATTATTTTGAGAGTCGTTAATAGCATGGTAATTTGCTTAATATTAATATACTTGGTATTCAAGATATGTGAAACTTTCTTTCGAGTGCGTTGAATACTAAGAAAAGTTTGATGCTTGATAATTGTTTTGAGATATGGAGGTGATAATATCAAAATCGTGCTAGTTGAGTAGTTGTGAATTTGAGAAATGCTTGTGTTGAAGTTAACAAATCCCGTAGCATGCACGTATGGTTAAAGTTGTGTAACAAATTTGAAACATGAAGTGTACCTGGCTTGTGCATCCTTATGAGTGGCGGTCGGGGACGATCGATGGTCTTCTCCTACCAATCTATCCCCCTAGGACCATGCGCGTAGTACTTGATTTTTGATGACTTCTAAATTTTTGCAATAAGTATATGAGTTCTTTTGACTAATGTTGAGTCCATGGATTATACGCACTTTTACCTTTCCGCCTTTGCTAGCCTCTTCTTGCCGTGCATTGCCCTTTCTCACCTTGAGAGTTGGTGCAAACTTAGCGGTGCATCCAAACCCGTGATATGATACGCTCTTTCACACATAAACCTCCTTATATCTTCCTCAAAACAGCCACCATACCTACCTATTATGGCATTTCCATAGCCATTCTGAGATATATTGCCATGCAACTTTCCACCGTTCCGTTCATCATCATCATGAAATACATTACTTTTGTCATATTGCCATTGCATGATCATGTAGTTGACATCGTATTTGTGGCAAAGCCATCATGCATTATTTTTTATACATGTCACTCTTGATTCATTGCACCATCCGACATCACGGGAGGCATTCATATAGAGTCATATCTTGTTCTAGTTTTGAGTTGTAATCCTTATGTTGTAATCAATAGAAGTGTGATGATCATCATTATTAGAGCATTGCCCAAAAAAGAGAAAGGCCAAAAAAGAAAAAGAAAGGCCAAAAAAAAATAAAAATAAAAAGGGCAATGTTACTATCTCTTTTTCCACACTTGTGCTTCAAAGTAGCACCTTGTTCTTCATGTAGTGAGTCTCATATATTGTGCTTCAAAGTAGCACCTTGTTCTTCATGTAGTGAGTCTCATATATTGTGCTTCAAAGTAGCACCATGTTTTTCATATAGTAAGTCTCATAAGTTGTCTTCTCATACTAGTGGGAATCTTTCTTTATAGAACTTGGCTTGTATATTCCTACGATGCGCTTCCTCAAATGCCCTATTTCTTCGTGAGCAAGCGAGTTGGATGCACACCCACTAGTTTTCTTTTGTTGAGCATTCATAGCTCTAGTGCATCCTTTGCATGGAAATCCCCACTCCTCATGTTGACATCAATTGATGGGCATCTCCATAGCCCGTTGATTATCCTCGTCAATGTGAGACTTTCTCCTTTTTTGTCTTCTCCAGACAATCCCCATCATCATATTCTATTCCACCCATAGTGCTATATCCATGGCTCACGCTCATGTATTGCGTGAAGGTTGAAAAAGTTTAAGATTATTTAAGTATGAAACAATTGCTTGGCTTGTCATCGGGGGTATAGAAGTTGGGAACATCTTTGTGTGACGAAAATGAAGCATAGCCTAACCATATGATTTTGTAGGGATGAACTTTCTTTTGCCATGTTATTTTGAGAAGACATGATTACTTTGATTAGTATGCTTGAAGTATTATTATTTTTATGTCAATATGAACTTTTGTCTTGAATCTTTCGGATCTGAATATTCATACCACAATTAAGAAGATTTACATTGAAATTATGCCAAAGTATCACTCCACATCAAAATTTCTCTTTTTATCATTTACCTACTCGAGGACGAGCAGGAATTAAGTGATACGTTAGGGTTACAATTTCTACACTCAACTTTGCCGTTGGTGTTGATGGGAATCCACAACCTTGTTGTTACTTCCGCTATTTGGATTGAGGTAATAGTATTTACGCTACTTTATACATGTGATTTACCTCTGTTATAAATCCTCGAGTACTGTGTGTGTCAGCATACCGAGCCAGGGATGACACCTAAGCACAGAGACTTGACCGTCTGAGGCCGGGTCGCTACAAAAAATAATGGAGCCAAGAACCAGCGGAGGGGGCCCCTGGGTGAGCACAACCCACCAGGGTGCAATCCCCTCCTGGCGCGCCCAGGTGGCTTGTGCCCACCTGGTGGCCCGCAGAGCCTGACTCCAACTCCATAAAATCCTATTTTTGGAGAAAAAAATTAGGGGGAAAGAATTATCGCGTTTCACGAGACAGAACCACCGCCACCTCCTGTTCTTCATCGGGAGGTCAGATCTGGAGTCCGTTTGGGGCTCCGGAGAGGGGAATCTTCGATCTTCGTGATCACCAACCCTCCTTCATCGCCAATTCCATGATGCTCCCCACCGGGAGTGAGTAATCCCTTCGTAGGCTTGCTGGTCAGTGAGGAGTTGGATGAGATTCAGCATTTAATCGAGTTAGTTTTGTTAGGGCTTGATCCCTAGTATCCACTATGTTCTGAGATTGATGTTGCTATGACTTTGCTATGCTTAATGCTTGTCACTAGGGCCCGAGTGCCATGATTTCAGATCTGAACCGTTTATGTTTTCACCATTATATCTATGTTCTAGATCCAATCTTGCAAGTTATAGCCACCTATTGTTTTTTATGATCCGTAAACCCTGGAGTGACAGTATTCGGGATACTTTCCGGTGATGACCGTAGTTTGAGGAGTTTATGTATTCACTATGTGTTAATGCTTTGTTCCGGTTCTCTATTAAAAGGAGGCCTTAATATCCCTTAGTTTCCTAATGGACCCCGCTGCCACGGGAGGGTAGGACAAAAGATGTCATGCAAGTTTTTTCATAAGCACATATGACTATCTGCGGAATACATGCCTACATTATATTTATGAACTGGTGCTAGTTTTGTATCGCCCTAGGTTATGACTGTTATATGATGAATATCATCCAACGAATCATCCAATCCAATGCCTATGAGTTTTTCACATATTGTTCTTGCTAAGTTACTACTACTATTGCTACTGTCACAACTGCCACAAAATCATTGCTATCACTATTACCATTACTATTACTGCTACCACTGCTATCAAAATTATCATATTACTGTGCTACTGATCACTTTGCTATAGATAATTAATCTCCAGGTGTGGTTGAATTGACAACTTAGCTGCTAATACTTGTAAATATTCTTTGGCTCCCCTTGTATTGAATCTATAAATTTGGGTTGTATACTCTACCCTCGAAAACTGTTGCGATCCCCTATTCTTGTGGGTTATGAGGGAGCAGGAAAGACCGACGACATGGTTTGGTCTGTGCGGCTAGAGGTAGAAGATATAGAAGAAACACGATAGATGTTGGATGTCGATCCAACAGCTATATTGGAGGTAGAATCATTTGTTGACTTTTTTAGCAACAATCGTTTGTTGACTAAGTAGACACCACCTTGGATAGGCTTTTTCCTCGTGGGTCCCAAATGTCAAAATCCAAATCTGTCACTACCATGCAGCTTTTCTTATTAATAATTACATCCTATTTGGTGTGCTAGCTCAAAATAAGTTTGTGGGTGCTGGCGAGCACTAAGCACTTGGGTTCTGTAATGTCCAATGAGCTCAAGGAGCCCGCAAAAGTGATGTTCTTTGCCTATGATGTGATTGGTTATAATATTTCTCTCTTAATTAAAGAAATGGCAAGCCATTGGACCTATTTCAAAGAAAATATGAGTCACAACAGAGTTGAAAAGGGCAACAACATCTAACTCTAGCTTACAAGCGGTGCAAAAGCACGAGGATTAATTATTCATCAGGTTTAGACAAAACCTAGATTGAATAAGGAAATAGCATCTAACTCAACCACTGTTTTCGGCAGTCACAATCAAATGGATCAGTTTGATCCATAAAATCAACATCCCGGGCCATAAAATTTACAGGAATATGATGACAAGTTGTTGTAAATAGAATCCGAGCATGTTCAGAAGCCCTTTTGTCCACCTGAAACTTTGTTTTTTGCTATTCAACATATCCTGTGTGATAACTTTTTTGCTAAAAAAGTTAAGCCTCACGGACAATAGTACCCTCGCATTCAACAGGAAGACTGTGACAAATCTAGTGTTTGCATGGTTTGATGCATATCCTTCCATCGTTATTGTCCTCAGATGGATGTAATGAGAATTGAGAAAATCCTGGTGCTTCTTACGCCACCAATTGGTTATACCTTTTTCTCCATGTGCTAGTGCCTAAATACACATGAAGATTGAAAATAGTTAATGTCTAAAAAAAGAGTATGTCGAAAGAGCGGCAACTGAACGATTAGTTCTAGTATAACATATATGGGCCTTCAATGTGTGTGAAATACACACCTTTATATACAAATTCTCCAGACATGGAAAGCATCGCAACAAGCCAATAATTGTGTTCAGACCAAAACTAAACATTCTGATATATAAGATCTGGACCGAATCCAGCACCATTGATAGGCTATTGCTACTTGTGAGCTGCGTTGGGATTTCCTCGAAGAGAAGAGGATGAAGCAGCATAGTAGAGATAATTATTTCACTTAGTTAAGAACCCAAGTTATCAATCCAGTAGGAAAACCACGCAAATCCTCATTGACAGTACCTACACAGACAAAAACAAACTTGCACCAAACGCGATCAAGGGGGTTGTCAATCCCCTTGGTGGTTAATTGCAAGGATCAAATCTCGTAGTGATAGATAAATAAAATAAAACACAAATAAAAGAACGACAAATAAATTGAAGCAAGGCATTTTTTGATTTTATATAGGATAAATGTAGACCTGGGGACCATAGTTTTCACTAGAGGCTTCTCTCTTGAACAAAAATTAACATATGGTGGGTAAACAAATTACTGTTGGGCAATTGATAGAAAAGCACATAGTTATGACGATAATCAAGGCAATGATCATGTATATAGGCATCACGACTGAGACAACTAGACCGACTCCTGCCTGCATCTACTACTATTACTCCACCCATCGACCGCTATCTAGCATGCATCTTGGGTATTAAGTTAAAAAATGGAGTAACGCCTTAAGCAAGATGACATGATGTAGACAAAGTAAATCCAACCAATACGAATAAACCCCATCGTTTTCCCCTTAATGGTAACAATACAAATATGTGTCTTGTCCCCTTCTGTCACTGGGATAGAGCACCACAAGATTGAACCCATTACAAAACACCTCTCCCATTGCAAGATAAATCAATCCAGTTGGCCGAACCAAATGGATAGATAGGAGAGAAAACAAAGCTGTAATAATCATGCATAAAAGAATTCAGAAACTCTCAAATATTTCTCATGAATAATCTGATCATAAACCCACAATTCATCGGATCCCAACGAACACACCGGAAAAGAAGATTATATCGAATAGAACTCCAAGAATATCGAGGAGAACATTGTATTGAAGATCAAAGAGAGAGAAGAAGCCATATAGCTACTAGCTATGGACCCATAGTTTTGTGGTAAACTACTCATGCATCATCGAAAGGCATCAAGGATGATGTCGAAGCCCTCCGTGATTGATTCCCCCTCCGGTAGAGTATTAAAAAAGGCCTCCAGATGGGATCACGAAAGAACAGAAGCTTGCGGCGCAGAAAAAGTGTTTTGGGTGTCTTTCTGTTGGTTTCCTGATTTTATAGAATTTATACAGGTGGAACTAGGTTATACGGAGCCATGAGGGTCCCACAAGGCATCAGGGTGCGCCTTCCCTCTGGGAGTGCCATGTTGCCTTGTCGTCTCTTCGTTTGCCTTCTGGCCTCCTCTCGAAGCTTCTAGGGTCTCTCTTGTCCATAAAAAAATCGTCAAAAAGTTTTGTAGCGTTTGGACTTCATTTGGTACTGATTTGTTGGAAAACCAAAAGCATGCAAAAAACAACAACTGGCACTTGGCACTAAGTTAATAGGTTAGTCCCAAAAAATGACATGTAGTTGCATAATAAACATCCAAGATTGATACTATAATAGCATGAAACAATAAAAAATTATAGATACATTGGAGACGTATCAAGCATCCCCAAGCTTAATTCCTGCTCACCGTCGAGTAGGTAAATGATAAAAATAGAACTTTTGATGCGGAATGCTACCTAACATGTCTATCATGTCTTTCTTCTTTTAGGTATGAATATTAAGATCTGAATGATTCAAAGCAATAGTCTACAATTTGATATAAAGACATCAATACTCAGGCATACTAACAAACAATCATGCCTTTCAAAATAAAATTCTAAAGAAATTTATCCATACAAAATCATATAGTCTTGTCATGCTGCATCTTCTTAACACAAAGTATTTATCATGCACAACCCTGATGACAAGCCGATCAATTTGGTTCATGCTTTTTAACATGCTTCGGATTTTTCAACCCCCACACAATACATGAGCGCAAGCCATGGATATAACACTATGGGTGGAATAGAATGCGGTGGTAGAGATTGATAAGGGGAAGTCAAAAAAGAAGATAGTCTCACATGGATGAGGCTAATCAACGGGCTATGGAGATACCCATCAATTGATGCCAATGCAAGGAGTAGGAATTGCTATGCAATAGATGCACTAAGAGCTATAAGTCTATGAAAGCTCAAAAATAAAAACTAAGTGGGTGTGCATCCAACTTGCTTGCTCATGAAGACCTTGGGCATTTGAGGAAGCCCATCATCGGAATATACAAGCCAATTTCTATAAATGAAAAATTCCCACTAGTTTATGAAAGTTACTACATAGGGGACTCTCTATATGAAGAACATGGTGCTACTTTGAAGCACAAGTGTGGAAAAGGATAGTAGCACTGCCCCTTCTCTCTTTTTTATTTTTTGTGGGCTCTTTTTGGCTTATTTTTTCTCTCTATTATTTATTTATTTTTTCCTCACTAGGACAATGCTCTAATAATGAATAATGATGATCATCACACTTTTATTTACTTACAACTCAACAATTACAACTCAATACTAGAACAAAATATGACTCTATATGAATGCCTATGGCAGTGTACCAAGATGTGCAATGATCTAGCGTAATATGTATAAAAAAATGATGAATGGTGGCTGAGCCACAAATACTATGTCAGTTATATGATCATGCAGAGCAATATGACAATGATGATGTGTGTCATAAAAAACAGAACGGTGGAAGTTGCATGGCAATATATCTCAAAATGGCTATGTAAATGCCATAATAGGTAGGTATGGTGGTTGTTTTGAGGAAGATATAAGGAGGCTTATGTGTGATAGAGCGTATCATATCATGGGGTTTGGATGCACCGGCGAAGTTTGCACCAACTCTCGAGGTGAGGAAGGGCAATGCACAGTACCAAAGAGGCTAGCAAATTTCAGAAAGGTGAGAGTGCGTATAATCCATGGACTCACATTAGTCATAAAGAACTCATATACTTATTGCGAAAGTTTATTAGCCCTCGAAGCAAAGTACTACTATGCATGCCCCTAGGGGGATAGATTGGTAGGAAAATACCATCGCTTGTCCCCGACCGCCACTCATAAGGAAGACAATCAATAATAAATCATGCTCCAACATCTTAGCATAACTAAAGACCATACGTGCATGCTTCAGGAATCACAAACCTTAACACCAATGTTCTTACTAAACCACAATAATTCACTAGTACCTCCCACATATTACCATCTTAATGTCACAAAACTATTGCAAGGAATCATACTTATCATATTCAGTGATCTACATGAAAGTTTTTATTATATCATTCTTGAATACCTATCATATTATGACCAATTTCATAACCCGTGCATATTGCAATTACTTTTATCAAACTCTCAAAATAATATAACTGAAGGATGAGAGTGCAACTATTTCTTCAAAATATAACCACCATCATGCTCTAAAAAATATAAGTGAAGTACTAGAGCAACCGCCTAGATCAAAGATGTAAGTGAAGCACATAGAGTATTCTAACAAATCACGAATGAGTGTATGTCCCTCTCAAAAGGTGTGTTTAGCAAAGATGATTGTGGCAAACTAAAAAGAAAACAAAGCAAAGACGCATATAATACACGACGCTCCAAGCAAAACTCATATCATGTGATGAATAAAAATATAGCTCCAAGTAATTTATTGATGGTTGGTAGACGAAAGAGGGGATGCCTTCCAAGGCATCCCCAAGCTTAGACGCTTGGGTATCCTTGAATATTACCTTGGGGTGCCTTGGTCATCCCCAAGCTTAGGTTCTTGCCACTCCATATTCATTGATCCATCGCGATCTCACTCAAAACTTGAAAACTTCAGCACACAAAACTCAATAGAAACCTTGTGAGATCCGTTAGCATAACAACCCAATAACAAACTTTAGTTACTGTTATGAACCCATTCATATTTTATTATTGCATAATACTTACTGTATTAAAACTTCTCCATGACTTATACCCCCCGATACAATCCATAGATTGATCAAAACAAGCAAACTATGCAACGAAAACAGAATTTGTCTAAAACAGAATAGTCTATAGAAATCTGAATAATGACTATACTCATGGAACTCCAAAAATTATGAAAATTAGGACAGCGTGAGAAATTTGTATATCAATCATGTGTAAAAAAATCAGATTTTTTTCACGTTACAGTGAATTTAGAGAATTCCAGAACTGGGCGCAAAAGTTTCTATTTTTTCACAGAACCAAATCAACTATCAACCAAATCATCCCAAAGGATTTACTTGGCACAAACACTAACTAAACCACAAAAACACAATCATAACGGTAGCATAATTATGTGAACACAAAAAATAGAAAATAAACAGGAAAAATAAAGATAGCTATTGGGTTGTGTGACGCCCGGATAATTAAGCTACAGTAATCCTTTGCTAACGATGCCACGTCACCACGATTACTGTTGTTAATCTCGCGTTAGTTCAAAATTATTCAAATTCAAATTTGAGATAAAGGCAAACCACAAAAGTTTTCAAATATTAAAACTAAAATGTTCGGAGGTGACAAATAATTTATAAGAGATATTGGTGGAGAAACCAAGTCTTTATAAAATGTTTAAATGCACTAAACTAATTAAATCAAGAGCTAAAACCATTAATTAAATGCCTTTTATATTTTGTAAAATGCTAAACTATATTATTTGGGATGAAACTTTTTGTGGTTGTGACATAATTTGTAACATCAATTTAGGTGCCACTTTGGTATTTTATTAAAACTAAAATAATTAGGAACTAAAAGAAAACAGAAAATAAAAGAAAGAAACAACTACGGTGCACTGGGCCCTAGTGGCCAGAACACACGGCCCAACACACACAGTGCCAGGCCCAGCCAACACCCCCACTCATCCCCAATCTCACCTTTCTGAGGAGGTAGGGGGTCGTGGCATCCGAACATCCATGGCCATGGCCGCGCCATGGCGCGTGCCAGCCATCCCCCGATCCCCATGGAGTATAAGGCCGAGCCCCCGGCTCCCCTTGGCGAACCCTAGCCTCTCCTACCTTCTCCCTCGCGCCGCTTTCGTCCCCTGCGTACATGGCTGAATCATCGCTGCCATGCTCGCCGTCGATCCCGTGGCCACCGGCCGTCCGCCATAGCACCACCAAGTCCAGGAGCAACACCATCATCACCTTCATCGCCTACGTTCACGGATTGGATTCGGGTCATCAAGGATCAAGCGCATCGACCTCTTCTTCCTCATCACAGACCACTGCTTCTCGGCGTCGATCCACGCTGCTCCGACCACCATCGACCTCGCCGTCTCCTCTCCTAGCTCCGCGACCCCGAGACCGTTGCTGATGCCACGGAGTACGACTACGGAGTTGACGACCCCTCTCTCTTGCCAGAGCAACCAGGCAAGCCCCCCCTTTGATCACCAGATACCGCCTACTCTTCTCTATACTGCTTGCATTAAAGTAGTGTAGCATGTTCTCGCTTTCGATTAATCCTATACCGCTGCATAGCCTGTCCTTGCTACTATTGTTGTTACCTTTACCCGCTATCCTCTGCTTAGTATAGGATGCTAGTGTTCCATCGGTGGCCCTACACTCTTGTCCGTACGCCATGCTATACTCTTTGGGCTGTGATCACTTGGGAGGTGATCACGGGCATATACTACTTACACTATTACATTACCTGTGATCTTGTTCGGAGATGGGGCTGAAAGGACAGGTGGCTCCATCCCGGTAGAGGTGGGCACAGGTTCCCACGGCCCCATCGTTACTTTATGGCGGAGCGATAGGGCAGGTTGAGACCACCTAGGAGAGAGGTGGGCTGGCCTCGGTCGGCGTTCGCGGATACTTAACACGCTTAACGAGATCTTGGTATTTGATCTGAGTCTGGCCATTTGGTCTATACGCACTAACCAACTACGCGGTAACAATTATGGGCACTCGACGTCGTGGTATCAGCCGAAGCACTTCACGACATCAGCGACTGAGCGGCGCGCGCCGGATTGGACTGGAACGCCTGCTAGGCTAGGTCTGCTTTCGGCCGCCCACGCAACATGCAGGTGTGCTAAGGGCGATGGGCCCAGACCCCTGTGCGCTTAGGTTTAGACCGGCGTGCTGACCTCTCTGTTGTGCCTAGGTGGGGCTGCGACGTGTTGATCTTCCACGGCCGGGCATGACCCAGAAAATGTGTCCGGCCAAATGGGATCAAGCATGTTGGTTTATGTGTTGCACCTGCAGGAAGTTAATCTATTGAATAGCCGTGATCTTGATGCAGGACGACTTGGAGTTGTACCTTGACCTTATGACAACTAGAACCGGATACGTAATAAAACACACCCTTCCAAGTGCGGATACAACCCGGTGGTCGCTCTCTCTCGGGGGTTACGAGGAGGGATCGCGGGTAGGATTATTGCTATGTGATGCTACTTGGAGGACTTGAGTCTACTCTACGCTACTGCTGCAAAGGCGGAGGCTTCGAGCGTAGTCTTGATGTGATTAGTTATCCCCTCTTATTACGGCATTCTGCGATTCGGTCCACCGATATGGCCCTTTACACATATATCCATGCATATGTAGTGTAGCTCCTTGCTTGCGAGTACTTTGGATGAGTACTCACGGTTGCCTTGTTCCCCTTTTCCCCTTTCTTACCCGGTTGCTGCGACGGGACGATGGAGCCCAGGGGCCAGACGCCACCGTCGATGGCGACTACTACACCGGAGGTGCCTACTACTACGTGCATCACGGCGACAATGACCAAGAGTAGTTAGGAGGATCGAGGCGGAGGCTGCGCCTCTTTCGATCTGTATCCCGGTTTGTGCTAGCCTTCTTAAGGCAATCTTGTTTAACTTATGTACGTACTTCAGATATTGTTGCTTCCAATGACTTCGTCTATGATCGAGCACTTGTATTTGAGCCCTCGAGGCCCCTGGCTTGTATTATGATGCTTGTATGACTTATTTATGTTCTAGAGTTGTGTTATGATATCTTCTCGTGAGTCCCTGATCTTGATCGTACACGTTTGCGTGTATGACTAGTGTACGATTGAATCGGGGGCGTCACAGGTTGCCTCCCAACAAGCGCCATTGTTTTACGACCCTAGCTAGGCGTAATGCAAAGTTTCAAGTGTTGTCATCCTTAGTTTTGCATCTTGAGATGTGTCTTTATCAGGAGGATTTTCAAAAACAATAGGGAACACATCATCAACAAATTTTTTAGCATTATTAAGCAGACTATCATCAAATCCTTGTTGGTACCCTTTTACAATCCAAGAATATTGTTGATTAGTACCATTGAAAACTTGTTGGATACTGTGTAAAGGAGGGACTTCCTTTTTAGTATTTTCATCAAAATTAAGATCATCATGAAATGCATATCTCAACATATAATCTTCATCATGTAAAATATCATCTATCGTAGGATGTTCGTGATTCATATTGTGAAAATCAAAGATCTCTCTAGCCTCGCGCACTATGTAATATCAAATTCATTCATGAGGATAAGAGTGGCTATCTTCTTAGCCTTAGGGTTGTTTATAATAGGCAACTCATAAAACAATCTTTGCAAAGTGGGATGAGTGCCATAAATCTTATCTCAAGTTTAAGGACAACAGAGATAGCTTCGGCGTAACTGTTGGTTCTTTTTAGAATAGGAATATCATTGCAAACCAAAGTTCCCATACAATTAAAGAATTCCTGAATAATTATTTTTCCTATGATGTTCCCACTTCCCGTCACAAATATTTTAGTATCCAAATTTGTGGGAATTTCTATTTAGGAGTTTTACCATCCTCACTTTTTTCAATGACAAACTCAGACATGATGGCAAAATTCAAGCAAGCAAACAAGCAAAAACATATTTTTTGTGTTTTTGTAAATTTGTTTTAGAAGTGGGGGAGATGAAAATGAGAGGCAAATGGAAAATTATAGTAAATGCAAGTAGATGATAGTTTATGCGAAGGTACCTGATAGGTTTTGGTGATGTCTCCCTGGCAACGGCGCCAGAAATTCTTCCTGCTACTTGTGAGCTGCGTTGGCATTTCCTCGAAGAGGAGAGGGTGAAGCAGTATAGTAGAGATAAGTATTTCTCTTAGGCGAGAACCAAGGTTATCAATCCAGTAGGAGAACCATGCAATTCCTCGTTGGCAGTACCTAAACACACAAAAGCAAATACTTGCACCCAACGCGATCAAGGGGGTTGTCAACCCGCTCGGCGGTTAATTGCAAGGATCAAATCTTGTAGTGATAGATAAATAAAATAAAACAAAACAAAATAAAATAAAATAAATTGCAGTAAGGTATTTTTGGATTTTATATAGGATAAAAGTAGACCCAAGGGCCATAGTTTTCATAGAGGCTTTTCTCTCGAACAGAAAGCATACAGTGCGTAAACGAATTACTGCTGGGCAATTGATAGAAAAACGCATAGTTATGACGATATTCAAGACAATGATAATGTATATAGGCATCACGTCCGAGCAGGGCCAGGCCCATAGGTGTGCAAAATATGCGGCCCGGGTAGGGCCATAACTTTGGGGGGCCCAAGTTTTAATATAGCCCTAATATCTATTTCTCAAAAAATGCTCTTCCTAGGCACTGGGCCTCAGCCTCGCATTGCATTGGGCCGTTGGTTTACGCGTGAGTCGAGGCGCGAGCGAAGCCGCCGCGGCGCTACTCGGTCGATTAGAAATGGGATCGTTACACCTAAAAAAGGAAACATGATCGTTAGGACTCAGATCGATCGCAAAAGGCAAGAGCTATCGTGTCGCTGTTGCTACATCCTATACGAGGATCGATCGAGGACGACCCAAAAGCCGGTTCTGGCCAACCTTGCAGCCAACATGGGCCATCGGCAGGACAAGGTCACGTGATCATCGCCGGTGCTACCAGCGCCTCCTTCGCTGCTGTCGATAGCTCTTCGGGCAAGTCACCGCCTTGTCAATGGTAATCTCAATCTCACATTATTAATTCTGTATTGGAGTTTTTTACAAATACATGAACTTCTTTTGCATGCAGTCCTCATCTAATTTGGTAGAAACTACAACACATTGTTGTATTAATTTGTCACAAAGTCCATCAATTCTGAGTCTTTCTATTCTCCTATAGAAACTATAGTCCATCATTTTCTTTTGTACATCGTGCCCATATAATTTTATTGGTGCCGAATGTACTAGTTGATTTTACTCCGAACTAGGCAGCCTATATCACCATTCGATTTTATTGAATGAATGTGGTATACACAACAGGAGTTTCTTAGAAGTATCACCGAGTGAAAGACTGCTTCATATAGGTGAGTCTGTAGCAGCCTATTTTATTAAATCAAACTGAGTTCAAGTAGAAGACATTGTATTTATCAAGAGATGTATTTTTTCACAGATTATATTTGTTAAGCGATGTCCCTTTTACATATTATATTTGTTATGCGATAAAGAATATTCTTGTAAACGATAGGCCCCATTTTAGAGTTTGGCGCAGGGCCTCCGATTTTGCCAGCCTGGCACTGCGTATGAGACAAGTAGACCGACTCCTGCTTGCATCTACTACTATTACTCCACCCATCGATCGCTATTAAGCATGCATCTAGGGTATTAAGTTAATAAAAACGGAGTAACGCCTTAAGCAAGATGACATGATGTAGACAAAGTAAATCCAACCAATATGAATAAACCCCGTCGTTTTCCCCTTAATGGCAATAATACAAATACGTGTCTTGTCCCCTTCTATCACTAGGATATAGAGCACTAAGATTAAACCCTTTACAAAGCACTTCTCCCATTGCAAGTTAAATCAATCTAGTTGGCCAAACCAAACTGATAGATCGGAGAGAAATACAAAGCTATAATAATCATGCATAAAAAATTCAGAAAAGACTCAAGTATTTCTCATGAATAATCTGATCATAAACCCACAATCCATCGGGTCCTAACAAACACACCGCAAAAGAAGATTACATCGAATATAACTCCAAGAACATCGAGGAGAACATCGTATTGAAGATCAAAGAGAGAGAAGAAGCCATCTAGCTACTAACTATGGACCCGTAGGTCTGTGGTAAACTACTCACGCATCATCGGAAGGTGGCAAGGGTGATTTAGAAGCCCTCCATGATCGATTCCCCCTCTAGCAGGGTACCGAAAAAGGCCTCCAGATGGGATCACAAAAGAACAGAAGCTTGTGGTGGTGGTAAAAGTGTTTTGGGTGGCTCTCTGTTGGTTTCCCGATTTTAGAGAATTTATATAGGTGGAATTAGGTCAAACGAAGCCACGAGGGGCCCACAAGGCATCAGGGCGCGCCTTGTTGCCTTACTGTCTCCTCATTTGCCTTCTGGCCTCCTCTCAAAGCTTCTAGAGTCTCTCTTGTCGAGAAAAAAATCGTCAAAAAGTTTCGTAGCGTTCGGACTTTGTTTGGTACTGATTTCCTAGAAAACCAAAAACACGCAAAAAACAACAACTGACACTTGGCACTAGGTTAATAGGTTAGTCTCAAAAAAGGGTATATAATTGCACATAAAACATCCAATATTGATACTATAATAGCATGGAACAATAAAAAATTATAGATACATTAAAGACTTATACGCTTCCAACATATCTATAATTTTTTATTGTTCCATGCTATTATATTATCAATCTTGGATGTTTGATATTCATTTTATAGCAACTTTATATCATTTTTTGGGACTAACCAATTGACATAGTGCCTGTGGTCGATTATTGTTTACTTATGAAAAATCCATACCAAACGAAGTACAAATGCCACGATACTTTTTGGAGAATTTTTTCTGCCCAGAAGACACCCAGGGAGCCAAAGAAGTGCACGGGAGGAGGCCCGTGGGGCCCACTAGGTACCAGGGGGCGCCAGAGGCCCCTGGTGCGCCCAGGTGGATAGTGGGGCACATGGGAGGATTCTCCACCGACTATCAGCTCTATAAATACTCTAAAATCCCCAAATCCCTAGGGGAGCAGAGAGATCAGAGTTTCCGCCGCCGCAAGTTCCAGAACCACGAGAACAAGTCTAGAGGCCTTTTCCGGCACTCTGTCGGAGGGGTCAACGATCATAGAGGGGTTCTTCATCATCACCCTTTCCCCTTCGATGATGCGTGAGTAATTTACCATAGACCTACGGTTCCGTAGGTGTCGGTGTACTAGAGTAGGGGTACCCTAGTATCCCGAACTTCGTGCCTGAGGCGATTCTGACACCCAGCGGCAAGGCTTGCATGGTCACCGCCAAGATCCTCCGTGGTTCCTTTGGAGCCATTCAAGAACAAAGTATTTAACCAAGAAGACAAGGCCCCGGCAAGAGGAGCTTGCCGGAAGGCCACTCAAGGCACCACAGAAGACAAGACCCGGCAAGAGGAGCTTGCCGAGAAGGCTCGGAGAGCGACAAGCCTCCGGACGCGACAAGGATTCAGCAGCGGCAAGGCACTTGCCGCGGCAGTAACCTCTCTTCATCTCCGCTCCAGCTCATCCACCAACGTGTCGCCATGGGACCATTCCATGCGCAGCGTGTCAAGAGGCTGTGCAGCGGTGAGGAGCAGCGATAAGCGGCGACAAGCTTGCCATCGTGGCGAGCAGTGGCGCTCTGACGGTCCTGTTGCCTTTGTTTAGGCGGCTGTGGACGGGCGATTAATGCTTTTGTCCCTTGCCGTCGTGGTTAGGTAGAGTACAACATACCTTTGTACAAGTAGGTGTACCAACCACTAGTTTTCCATTTGTACCCCCATCTACGTTGCCACCTGTCGGAGCCCCTTTGAGCATATAAAAGGAGGCCCATGCGCAACGTAGAAGGGGTTGGTCAGTCGATCAGTTCCCTCCGGGTTCGAACATTCTCACGCTAGGTCTCATTAGCATTTGGAGTATCCGTAGCTCTCGGCGCTCCCTAGCAAGAACACAATACAATCAGACAAGCAGCAGTAGTAGTATTATCTCTCCGGAGAGCTCCGAAGCTGGGTAAAACTGCTCGTGTGCTTCGCCTCGATCCGCTCTTCGTGCGATCTCCGCCCCCCTCCGAACCAAAAGGGACTCGGTCCGCCGGTCCCATAGGTGTTCGTGGGTCCGATCAGCCTGCCCCGACATCTTTGGCGCGCCAGGTAGGGGGCGTCGAGGCTGTGTGAACCTGATCCGGCGTTCACACGAGCAACATCTTCATCATCTTCAACATCTTCATCAACATGCCACCGAAGAAGAAGGCTTCAGCGGCAGCGGAGCCGTCCGCGTCGAACCCACCATCACCGAGCAAGCGGGTGGTGGAGCAGACGCTGGCGGAAGAACGGGCGCCGGCGAAGGAGTCCGTGACGCTGCCAAGTCCAAGGACAGGGCCGCGCAAACCTCGGCGTCCGTACATGTACCGCGCCCGTCTCAGGAGGCGCGGGACCAACAGCGTCATGGTATTCACAATACCATACGCTCGTTGGATCAAGACCGAGCTGGAGGATCTCGAGGCCCTCAAGACCAGCGTGCACGCCAACATGCCGGCACGAGCGAGATACGGTCGCCTGGACGGGATGCTGCTCCTTCTAACATGGTTAGAAGTCCGAGCATATCCCGCTCCTCGCACCATTCACCATTGCCACCCACCACTCCAGCGGAAGCCTTGGCGAGAGCTCAACTACTCCTCGATTACCCTCCAACGGCCGACAAGGTCGACGAGTGGAGGGCCACCATACAGAGTCTCATCGGCTTTGCCAACGGCGACGCTCCGCGGCAACCGCGTGCGTCGCCGCTGCCGGGCAGGAACGCCAAGCGCGAGCCGGTGGCGGCAGAGACCGGTGGGTGCAACCACCATGCACTCCCGCCCGAAGGCCAAGATCGCCCGACTCGTCGGATCCACCTCAACAGTGACTCCACCGCATCGCCGGATCCACGAGCTCACCGCGATCAGCGCCAAGTGCTACATGATCGGCGCAAGAGGACGCCTTTCGAACTCGCGCCGAGCACGAAGAGAAGCGCGACGTCAATCCGACAAGCGCGCCGGGCCCTCTGTCGACATGCACGCGCCAGAGGAACCAGGCGACTTGCCGTACGCGGTAGGTTGCCCTGTGTTCACTCGTGAGCTGCGGCAAGTCCAGTGGCCCAGCAAGAAAAACTTCAAGCGGGCGTCTGGAGAAGTACGACGGCAAGACGCATCCGTCGGAGTTCCTCAGCATCTACACCATCGCGGTGCAGGCTGCCGGAGGGCGAGACGACAAGATCATTGCCAACTACTTCCCGTTGGTGCTCAAGCCCAACGTCAGGTCCTGGCTCATGCACTTGCCGGACAACTCCATATCTTCTTGGGCAGATCTATGCCATCAGTTTGTTGGCGCCTTTACAGCGTGACCACAAACCCCATGGCCAAGAAAGCGACCTTCATCCGCCGCCCGGAAGGAAGGAGAGCCCTGCGCAAGTATATTCAGAGATTCAGCCGTTATGCGGCACAACATCCCGGATGTCCACCACCGCCGCGGATGATCAGCTGCGTTCCATCGAAACGTGCGGAACCGCGAGATGCGGGAGGAGATGGCGATGTGCAAGATCGAGACGCGTCGGTGAGCTACTCATAATGGCGACAAGTGCTGGCAGCGTCTTTGAGGAGGAGGAGACTCCGGAGAGAATACCAAGCGGGAGGATCTCGGCGGTGAGGAGACCGCCCCGACAAAGAAGAGCCGGCGGCGGGGCAACAGGAAAAAGAAAGGCAGAGATGTGCTAGTCGTCGAGCAGTCCAGCAACAGAGGTGGTGACAAGAACGCCAAGGCTGGTGGCTCCGGCAAGGAGGTTGCCGCTGGCACCAACCACCAGTCTGTGGCGGCCGCCGACAAGGTGACAGCTCCGGCAAGCGATCGCAAGATCCACCGCACCAAGGGCCATGACCTCCGTGAGCTGCAAGAAGGTAGAGCAGCTTGTCGAGCAGCGTAAAGCTGAATACGAGAGACGCGACAAGGAGAAGGCCCAAGAAGGTGCTGGAGGAGCCAACAAGAAACGTCCGGCCGGGGAGGCGCGCGGCAAGGCCAAGCGGCGGCAAGGAGACAGGCCTCCTCGCGACGCGACAAGGATGAAGACGAAGACGACGATGAATACATGGATGATGACGAGGCCAATGAGCGGGAGTTTGAGAAGCTACAGAGGTCCTCTGCGTTGTGACGGAGGTGCTTCCTGCATACTTCCCACCGCCAACTCAAGCGGTGGATGCGGGAAGTTAATGCACCGAACCATCCGTAGAGTCACGCAAAGCCTCACGAAGTGGTTCAAGACGCCTATCATCTTTGATATTGAGGACCACCACGATCGCATAATCTGCGGTCGGGTGCTTGCCGATGTTGGTCTCACCAAGTATCCGCAACCTCAAGGTCACCAAGATGCTAGTTGACGGCGGGGCGGCTTAAACCTCGATCTCCTCCGCGGTGCTCCGAAGCTTCAGATCCTCGACAATGAGCTCGAAGAGACCGCACATTCCAAGGAATCAATCCGAGAAGGAGCAAGCCGAAGGGAAAGATCACGTTGCCGGTGACATTTGGCAGCGAGTTGAACTTCAGGACTGAGAGGGTCACTTTTGACGTTGCTGATTTTCCATTGCCTTACAATGGAATACTTGGCCGTCCAGCACTCGCCAAGTTCATGGCGGCCTCTCACTATGCCTACAACCTCTTGAAGATGCCAGGCCCGATAAGCGTGATCTCTGTCCATGGCGACAAGAAGGATGCCCTTATCTGTGCCGACAAGATCTACCGGAAGCGGCGGTACTGTGAGAAAGCAAAACACTTGCCGCTGAAGCTCCGGGGAAGAAGACCAAGTCCGGCAAGAGCTCGATGCCCACTCCGGCAAGCGCACCTCTTGAGTCTTGTGCTACCGTCGAGGACGCACCATCGAGCTCCACCGGCAAGTGCAAGAAGACGATGGCAGCTCCACCAGAGACCAAGAAGATGTCCGCCAAGGAGGACGGCACTGGTGGTACCTTCACCATCAGTGCCACTCTCGACCCTAAATAGGAAGACGCGCTCGTTGCTTTCCTGCGGGCGAACGTCGACGTGTTTGCATGGCAACCGTCGACATCCCGGTGTTCCTGTGAAAGTAATTGAGCATCACTTAGCTGTCGTCCTCATGCGTGACCCGTCAGCGAGAAAAGTCGAGAAGCGAGCGGTGGAGCGCCAAGAATTCATCGCAGAAGAGATCAAGAAATTGGAAGCAGCAGGCCTTGTCGAGGAGTGCTCCATCCTACGTGGTTGGCCAATCCTGTAGTTGTGCGCCAAGGCAAATGGGAAATGGAGACTTTGTATTGACTTCACGGATGTTAATAAAGCTTGTCCCAAAGACCCATTTCCCTTGCCGCCAAGATCGACCAGATTGTTGACTCCACGGCTGGATGTGATTTGCTTTCATTTCTTGATGCATACTCGAGATATCATCAGATCTTCATGGCGTAAGAGGATGAGGAGAAACCGCATTCATTACTCCATGCGGCACATACCGCTTCATCTGAGATGCCTTTCGGTTTGAAGAATGCTGGTTCAACGTTTGCAAGAGTAGTCGATGACGCTTTTGAGCCACAAATGCACGTAAATGTAGAAGCCTACATGGATGACATAGTGGTCAAGAGCAAGGACAAAGCAACTCTGGTTCAAGATTTGGATGAGACCTTTGCAAATCTGCGCAAGATCAACCTCAAGCTCAACCCCGAGAAGTGCGTGTTCGAGTCCCTTCCGGCAAGCTTCTCGGGTTCTTCATGTCTCGCCGGGAATTGAAGCCAATCCCGACAAGATCAAGGCCATTGAGCAGATTGAAGCACCAAAGCGCGTCAAGGATGTACGAAGACTTGCGGTTGTGTAGCTGCTCTCGGCGAGGTTTATCTCTAGATCTGCTGAGCGCGCCTCGCCATTTTTCGAAATCTTGAAAAAGGCAGGTCCGATGCAATGGACTCCGGAAGCAGAGGCAGCGCTGCAGGACTTGAAGAGGTACCTGTCCTCCACTCCAACACTTGTCGCACCTAAGCCACAAGAGAAGTTGCTGCTATACATAGTGGCAACCAATCAAGTGGTTAGTGCTGCGTTAGTAGCGGAGAGGGAGGCGGATGATGAGCTAGCAACCACGGCAGACACATCCAACGACAAGCGGGGGCTTCACGGCAAGCTCTGGTCCCGACAAGGATGGATCTGCAGACGCATGAGCAGATGCGAAAAGGATGGTGCGATGCCAGTTTACTTTGTCCGGTTCCCTTCTGCAGGGGGCTAGGTCAAGGTACTACGGTGTGTAGAAATTGCTTTTCGGCCTCCTCATGGCCTCGAGAAAGCTGCGCCATTACTTTCGGGCACATGAGATCACAGTCGTCACTCGCTTTCATTGAAGAGGATACTGCAAAATCCAGAGGCAACGGGCAGGATTGTCGAGTGGGCACTCGAACTGTCAAGCTTTGGCCTCAAGTTTGAAAGCACATCAACTATCCAAAGCAGGGCATTGGCAGAGTTCATAGCGGAATGGACCCCAAAGCAAGATGAAGAAATTCCAGAGACGAGCATCCCCGTCAAGGAAGCGAGCAAAGAGTGGCTGATGTACTTTGATGGTGCCTTCTCGCTGCAAGGCGCCCGGTCTTTGGCGTCTTTGCTTATAGCACCCACCGGAGAGCACCTCAAGTACATAGTCCAAATGCATTTTCCCAAGGAGCAAGCAACAAACAATACAACAGAGTATGAAGGTTTGCTTGCGGTCTCGAGATTGCGATGAGACCTTGGGATTAAGAAGCTTATTGTCGGGGTGATTCGCAACTTGTCGTCCGCCAAGTGAACAAAGATTATCAGAGTCCATTGATGGAAGCCTACGTTGATGAAGTGAGAAAGCTAGAAGAACACTTTGACGGCCTACAAATGGAACATGTTCCAAGTGCTCAGAATGATATTGCTGACGGCCTGTCAAAGTGCGCTGCACTTAAGTTGCCTGTGGAACCAGGGATTTTTGTGCTCAAGCTGACTCAACCGTCTGTAACACCACCAACTGGACAGAACAAGAAGAGGAAGTTGATTTCTGGTGACTATTTTCCGGCAGAGCTTCCCGAAGCCGCCACCAAAAGGTCCCAGTGATCAACACCAAAAAATCTTGAGGCGATCTGCTCGACAAGCCCAAGGGTTTGTTTCGTTGAAGCAGACGCTCCCGACAAGCATTGCTCCGGCAAGCTTGCCGGGGAACATCAAGCTCCGGCCGAACCGCAGGTTCTTGCCGTAGAAGCGGATGTTCCCGCAGCAGCAGATGCGCCTTTAGTCCTTGTTGTCGAGCCCTAAGCTCCAGCATGGGCACAGCAGATTGTCCATTTCCTTCAGACAGGAGAACTTCCCGAAGAGCAAGAAGAAGCTGAAAGAGTAGCCCGGCAGTCAAGTATGTACCAGTTTGTCGACAAAGACTGCATGTAAGAAGACTCAACGGGTGAAATTGAAGTGTATTCATCGGGAAGACGGACAAAAGCTGTTGGCAGAGATACATGGAGGCATATGTGGTCACCACATTGGCGCGAGCACTTGCCGCAAAGCGTTAAGCAAGGTTTCTTTGGCCGACAGCCCTCGAGGATGCAAGCGCACAAGTAACCAAGTGTGAAGCGTGCGGTTCCATTCTAAGCAGACACACCGGCCAGCTCAAGCTCTCCAGACGATCCCTTTATCACGGCCATTTTCGGTGCAGGGGCTCGACATCCTCGGCCCCTTTCCCGGTTGTCGGGGGCTTTGAGTACTTATGCGTTGCAATCGACAAGTTCACAAAGTGGCCGGAAGTGGAAGCGATGAGGAAGGTGACAACACGGTCGTGATCAAGTTCTTGGTCGATTGTTTGCGTTTGGAATCCCTAACAGGATCATCACCGACAACGGCACACAATTTATGAGTCGCACCTTCATGCGACGTCCAAGATCTTGGCGCCAAGGTTCCGCTTCGCTTCATTGCTCATCCAAGAAGCAACGGTCAAGCGGAGAGGGCAAATCTTGAAGTGCTGCGGGCTCAAGACCGGAACTTTCGACAGCTGCACAAGTGCGGAAGAAAGCTGGATTGAGGAGCTGCCGGTGGTTCTTTGGTCGATCGAGCGACGCCAAATCGAGCCAATCGCCGGACACCTTCGCTCTAGTCTATGGAGCAGAGGCAGTTCTCCCCACGGAACTTCGTATCACGGATCGCCTCGAGTGCTCGCTTATGATGAGCTTGAGCAAGAGCAGCTGCGACAAGATGACGCGCTGCTCCTTGAGGAAGATCGATCTTCAGCCGCATTGTCACGAGCTGCTCGTTACCAGCAAGCTTTGCGTCGCTACCATAGCCGCAAAGTTAGTGCCGGAAGCCTCGAGGAAGGCGACCTTGTTCTTCGGCGCGTTCGATCCGCCAAGAATTCAAACAAGTTGACGCCTTGAAGTGGGAAGGCCCTTATCGGGTGAAACGAGTCACTAGGCCTGGCGCTGTCCGCTTTGAGACCGAAGATGGCATTCCGGTGAGCAACTCTGGAACATTGAGCATCTTCGTAAGTTTTACTCAGAAGCGCGGTTGCGGAACCTGTTGGCAACCACCTTTTGTACAAGTCTTGCCGATGTTGCATGTAATCCTTTGTACAAAGCCAGGCGCAGACCCCGTGCATCAGTAAAGCTCATGTGTTGCGCACAACTTGTCAAATTCATGCTTTCATCATTTTATTGCATGTTTTGGCTAACACTTTGTGCAGCACCCACACCCGGTAAGCAATATCGAGCCTCTGGGCTCCATAACTTTATTTTCTCTTCTTTCTCTTTTCTGAAAGAAAGGAAGGTTCCCTCGCGCACAAGTTAACCAGGGGGGAAGGAGAAGATAATACCATGGACCAAGCGTTGCTCGAGGAAGTTTCGCCTTATCGGGAAGCAAACGACAGAAAAGCTAAGTCGCCCAAGTTTGAGCAAACAGTTCTTAAATTTTAAGTTATCTTCCTCGAACGATAGTACTTTGTATGGAAAACACATGTGCGGAGGAACCAACTTCATGGCTGGTCGCGCCTTTACTTTGTTTCGAGTCCGCTCAACAACTTAAGTGAGCTGCAGCTAGTCGCGACAAGGTTGCTTGTCGGAGGCGGCACCCAAAGAAGGCCGACGTTCAAGACTTCGGCCGCTGGCAAAGGTGCTGCGTGACCGACAAGTTCCCTAAAAGCGTAGGGCAAAACGCATACAAAGGAAGGAATCAAGTAAAGGAAATAACATTGCAATCATCGCCTAAGATAGAGTCATATTACAAAATAGCTTGTCGCAGATATAATAAATTGTTCTAAACATGATCTGACGACAAGGGAAAGATAAAATTGGCGGCCTAATCTACGCGGTCGCCATCAACCCGCTTGATCTTGCCCACCTTGTCCACAATGGGTGCGACAAGGGCTTTGAGCGCCTCCACATCGGCATCTGGCGGCAAGGATCTAAGGACGCCGTTGAGGTTGAGGCCTGGATTGCGGAAGGCCACCTTCATCAACACCTTACGGAGGGATCTCGCAGATCTGGCGCGATTCCTCGGCCAGCTGCTTTGGGATCTCTTCCGGGAGTCGCTGGAGAGCCGTCACCACGCCCTTGAAGAATAAGCTAAGCTTGGCGCTGGGTTGGAGGTGCTTGTCGGAGGAGTATCCAAGATCCACCATCCCCAGCTCCATCAGCTCGTTGTGGATGGCGGCAGCAGTATCCACAAGACCTTCGGTCGATGCTCCACACTCTCCCTCAAGGCGCCTGGGTGGCATGACATTCGCCAGGCTGACTCCTCGTTGGCCTTGATCTTCTCCAACAGGCCCGCCTCCTGCTCCTTGGCGCCGTCCGGGCTCTGCATCGGGTGGTGGCTTCAGCTGAAGATCTGCCTTGGAATCCTTGGCGGCGTCGGGCTCCTTGCTCCTATCGGCGAGACGGCCCTGCAGCTCGCCAAGAGTGTAGGCGTCCTTCTCACGCTCGTGCTTGAGCGCAGCAAGCTCCTCGCCGCTCTTCTGGAGGCTGGCCTCCAGCCGCGTCATCTTCGTCTCCAACTCTTTCTTGGCGGCCTCGGCAACTGCGGCAGCATCCTTCGCTTCCTTAAGAGCCCCGCCAAGTGACTCCTCGCGCGCGACAAGCTCTTCCTCATAGCTGTCAAGATTGATCTTCCGCTGCGCCAACTCGCCTTCTTGCGCAGATAGCTTCTCGGCAGCAAGCCTTTGCTGCTCCTCGACCTCAGCCTTCTCAAGGATGAAGGCTGTGCGCTCTTCAGCAAGTCGCTCCCACTCTTCTGCTACGTTCCGGAGAGTTTCTTGGTTGGCGCTCCGGAGCTCTTCTGCGCGTTTCTCCATGTCTGCTCCCGCCCTCGTGACAAGTGCTTCCCGGGACTCCAACTTGGCTTGTCCGGGCACGGTAGAGCGACAACAGCTTCTTCAATGCTCCTCCTCGAGACTTCGCCACTTTGCTGCTTGGCGCGTCCACCAGCGTCGACCAATGAGGCGAGCAGCTCTTCATCGAAGGTTTCTCCTTCGCCCGGCCACTGAGCTCGACTCCTATGGGAGCTTGATGAAAACGCCGTCGCCGCCTTCAAGTAGGCGCCGGGCTGGGGCTCTTGAACTGACGCTGCGGCAGCGCGGAGGGATCGGCGGTCGGTGTAGCGCTGGCGCTCCTGCTGACCTCGGGGCCGTCGATCGATCGCCAGACCCCTCGCCCGGCTTCTGCGGCGGCAGCCTCGGTGGCCTCTTCGCCCGGTGAGCTCGTCAAGACCGGCTTCTTCTCCCATGGCGGCGGCCGTCGGTGTTGCCTTGGCAGCGTCCTCCCCGCCGGCGACCTCGGTCTCCATCGGCTCTGTGGCGGACGGATGAAGAAAGTCAAGCAAATATCCAAAGATAGAATCAGAAGAAGAGAACGAGCCCAAGGGAAATTTTCACGCAAGAGGATTACCTGCAATGGGATCTGCAGCCATGGTCTCGACCACTGGAGGATCACTGGTGCTGTCCCTTGCCGGAGTAGTCTCCCTTGCCAGAGAATGCTCCCTTAGGAGAATCCTCCCTTGGCGGCGTAGTCAGGCAGATAGAATTTCAGGGCGGCTTCCGGGCCCTCTGATGAGGCTGCTCTGCTCCTACACAAACCAACAATCGAGATATCAATGAAGAAGGAGCACCCATGAACACCTAACGATGAAGGAGAAAACCGCATACTTACTCTGGGGGCTGTCTGGGGCTGCTTTGAGGAAGGGTTGCCGGTCCGGCAAGGGGGTCTCAGACGCGCCTCCACAGCCGCCACAGGTGGATCGTCCTCAATAGCGACCCCGGGGTCTTGGCCCTCTTCGACGCTCTCTAGGCCAGCGTCCTGAAAAGGAAAGAGTTCAGAACGAAGCAAATCAGATTCAAGATGAAGCAACAAAATTGGAGAAATACAAGCACAATATTGAAGCTTACTCTTCTTCTTCCTCATCGGAGCTGAGCGCGGAGAGATCAAACTCCGGCTCGCCTCCGGTGCGACGAGGCGGGGGAGTGGGGGCTCTTGGCCGCTTGGCGGTGGTGTCGGCGGTGGCACGGGAGGATCCCGCCCGGTTGTCGCAGCGGTGTGGGGTGCTCAGCGGCAACATTTCTTGCAGCAGTAGAGCGCGTCATGGCGCTGCGGCTGTTAGCCCGTCTGCCGCCCGTCTCGTCTCCGGCCTTGCGGAGGCGCCTCTTTAGCGAGCCGGGGGCTCCGTGTGCGGCAAGCTGCTGGATGGTGGGGAAGAAGCGCCCTCGGCTGGTTCGCTCGATTCGGCCTCGGGTTCGGCAAGCTCTTCCTCACCGGCGACCTCCCTTCGCTCGGCAAGGCTTGCCGCCTCTGCCATCTGCCTCCTCCACGGTGTACCCGAAGGCGCCCGGTAACGGCAATCTTGCCGCCTCCTCCAGCCTGGTGGCAATGCGGCGCATCTAAATGCGTCGGTGGTGTCGCGGGTGAGCTTCTTACGCTTTCGTCGGGCGGATCGGCATTTCTTCCAAGCTGTCGAAGAATTGCCGCCTGACGTCGTCCGTGAGGCTCTTGCCGAGTTGGAGCGATCCCATGAGAATCGCTGGCGGCATCATAGCGCGGATGCGGTCGGCGCAGAATTGTTGCATAATGGGATGACCCCCTCGGCAACCTAAACCACTCGGGGTGATCGGGGTCATGCTTGAACAGCTCTAGCAGCATCGCATCCAACTCCAAGGCAGTGAAATTCCAGTTGAGGCCCGGCGCAGCCTCATGATGTCCGCTGCGTTTTGGAACTCCCAAGCAGGTCTCCTCCTCTCCTGCAAGGGAAGCGTCTGGCGAAGGAAATCTCGCCAAGCTGCGCCTCTGATGAGTCCGGCAAGCACGAGGCGCAAGATCCGGTCACAGCAATCTTCAACCTAGCATCTTCCGGCGCCAAGTTGCTCCAATCGTTGCCGCGCACTATTGGGGTTTAGTATTTGGCGATCGAAGAACTGCGGGTTCTCCTCAACGATCCAACACCAGTTGGCTCTCCACTCCTCCCATTTGCTGCGGAACTCTCCTTCGAGATAGGCCTCTTTCTTGCCGACCACAGAGACCCAAGCAATCCCTCCGGCAAGCGGCTCCCTCTCTCAATGCGGGGCATGAAGAAGTGGCGGAAGAGGGCTACGTTTGGGTGGATCCCGACAAAGTTTTCGCAAAGGTGTGCGAAAGCGCCATGGTCGAGACAGCATTGGGGTGAAATCAAGGAGGCGAAACCCGTAGGTGTTCATGATATCGCAGAAGAATTGAGAAAAGTAGGCGAGCCCGCAATAGAAGAAAAGCGCAAAGAAAGGGTACCCAGTTGGGGCTAGTTCCGAAGCGATGGCGGGGAGTACCTACGTGCGCGGATGCGCACGCGTCTCCGTCGACCAGAAGAGGTAGTAGCCCTCCCTCAGCTCCTTTGCGTCGAGCTGGGGGGAGAAGATGGCCCGCTCCTTTCGCAGCGCCGCGAGCCGCTGCGCCTCGGCTGACTTCACGCCCTTCCCCTTGTCGGCTTTTGGAGGCGGCGTTGGTGGCGCTGTGGCGAAGGGGGGCGGAGCGCTGCTCTCTTCGCACTAGAGAAGAAGGGGGGGGGAGCGGCGGTGGTTTTCGAGACGAGACAACAATGGCGAGGTGGGCGACCTGCCCCTGTTTCCCCTGTTTATAAGGAGGGAGAGGGGGCGGACGGTCCGCTTTCTAATAAAGAAACCCCCACGGTCTCTCCCACGACACCACGTTCGGCGTCTTGATCGTGGGGGCGTGGTGGAGTCGAGCAAGTTACTGGCGTGATCAAGGCCGCATGTGACCGTCTGCCTTTGTTTTGGGCCCGGCTTGGCGCTCGGCACCGTGTGTAGCCCGGGCAGGGGCTCTGTCGGTGTACTAGAAATGCGGGTACCCTAGTATCCTGAACTTCGTGCAGGCGATTGCAGAACTCCGCCGGCAAGGCTTGCCTGGTCACCGCCAAGATCCTCCGTGGTTCCTTTGGAGCCATTCAAGAACAAAGTATTTAACCAAGAAGACAAGGCCCGGCAAGAGGAGCTTGCGGAAGGCCACTCAAGGCACACGAAGACAAGACCCGGCAAGAGGAGCTTGCCGGGAAGGCTCGAGAGCGACAAGCCTCCGGACGCGACAAGGATTCAGCAGCGGCAAGGCACTTGCCGCGGCGAACCTCTCTTCATCTCCGCTCCGGCTCATCCACCAGCGTGTCGCCATGGGACCATTCCATGCCTTGGCGTGTCAAGAGGCTGTGCAGCCGGCGGGGAAGCAGCGATAAGCGGCGGCGACAAGCTTGCCATCGTGGCGAGCGGTAGCGCTCTGACAGTCCTGTTGCCTTTGTTTAGGCGGCGAGGGGACGGGCATTTAATGCTTTTGTCCCTTGCCGTCAGGGTTAGGTAGAGTACACTGTACACTGTACAAGTAGGTGTACCAACCACTAGTTTTCCATTTGTACCCCCATCTATGTTGCCACCTGTCGGAGCCCCTTTGAGCATATAAAAGGAGGCCAATGCGCAACGTAGAAGGGGTTGGTCAGTCGATCAGTTCCCTCCGGGTTCGAACATTCTCACGCTAGGTCTCGTTAGCAGCTGGAGTATACTGTAGCTCTCAGCGCTCCCTAGCAAGAACACAATACAATCAGACAAGCAACAGTAGGAGTATTATCTCTCCGGAGAGCTCCGAAGCTGGGTAAAACTGCTCGTGTGCTTCGCCTCGATCCGCTTTTCGTGCGATCTCCGCCCCCTCCGAACCAAAAGGGACTCGGTCCGCCGGTCCCATAGGTGTTCGTGGGTCCGATCAGCCTGCCCCGACAGTAGGTAGTAGGTAGATGGCTTCATCTCTCTTTTTAATCTTCAATACAATGTTCTCCTCGATGTTCTTCGAGATTTATTTGATGTAATGACTTTTTGCGGTGTGTTTGTTGTGATCTGATGAATTGTGAGTTTATGATCAGATCTATCTATGAATATTATTTGAGTCTTTGCTGAACTCTTCTATGCATGATTTTTATAGCCTCGTATTTCTTCTTTGAAACTTTGGTTCGGTTTGGCCAACTAGATTGATTTTTCTTGCCATGGGAAGAGGTGCTTTGTGATGGGTTCGATCTTGCGGTGCTCAATCTTAGTGACCGAAGGAGACATGACACGCATTTATTGTTGCCATTAAGCATAAAATGATGGGGTCTATTCCTACATAAATAGATCTTGTCTACATCATGTCATCGTTCTTATTGCATTACTCCGTTCCTTCATGAACTTAATACACTATATGCATGCTGGATAGCGGTCGATGCGTGGAGTAATAGTAGTAGATGCAGTCAGGAGTCGGTCTACTAATCTTAGACGTGATGCCTATATACATGATCATTGCCTTGGATATCGTCATAATTATTTGCTCTTCTATCAATTGCCAACAGTAATTTGTTCACCCACCGTATGCTATTTTCTTGAGCGAAGCCTCTAGTGAAATCTATGGCCCCTGGGTCTATTTCCTATCATACTAAAACCAAAAATACGTTGTTGCAATTTACCTTTTTTGTGTTTTTGTTAGATCTATTTAACCAATCTCATACAATTTAATCTATCTCAATACCGAGGAGGGATTGACAACCCCTCTAACGCGTTGGGTTGCAAGTATTTGTTATTTGTGTGCAGGTACTGTTTACATAGTTTGGGTGGATCCTCCTACTGGATTAATAACCTTGGTTTCATAACTGAGGGAAATACTTACCGTTGCTATGCTATATCATCCTCTCCTCTTGAGGAAATACCAGCATGAGATACAAGCAATTAGGCAGAATTTCTGGCGCAGTTGCCGGGGAGGATCAAGTCCATATCTATCAAGTACCCAATCCCAAATCTCATCTCCTTGCAATTTACTTTATTTGCCTTTTGCCTCTCATTTTCATCTCCCCCACTTCTAAAACATTTTTAGAAAAGCAGAAAAATATTTGCCTTCTTTTCATTTTCCTTTTTCTCGTTAGATCTCTTTTTTGCTTACAATCTTGTGGAAGTAAGTTTCATGTTTCAATAAGATAATCATGGTATTTCTTATCCTAATATTTTGGTAGAAATTGAGAAAAGTACTAAGGCTTACATGACTACTCAGTTTGAGCATAACAAAATTTTCACCGATGAACTTAAGGAACACTCTGTTTTGCTTGATGCCATCACGAAGCAACTTTATCATGTTAGTAAAGAGGTTGCTAATCGTCAATCCCAGGTTTCTCATACTGAAAATTTATTGGGAAAAATGTCCAACGTACAAGCAACGTTAGTAAATCGAATGGCAGCTATGCCGGAATCTTTAGAGATTAGTAATAATGAAGATGTTAAGATGATTGGTGTTTCTTCTATTGATTCCTTGTTTAGTAATATTAAAATTGATGATAAGAGGACTGAAGAAGAGTCAACTTTAGTTAGAAGGCGTCCTCATGATTCGGAGAGTGAGAATCTTATTGAAAATTTTGATAAAAGTTGGTTTTTAGAGGTCAAAACTTTAACTAGTGATGTGCCCACTCTTTTGGATTACAAAGATTTTAATTATGATAGTTGCTCTTTGATTGAGTGTATTTCTTTGTTGCAATCCATGATAAACTCACCCAATGCCTATGAACAAAATAAATCTTTTACTAAACATATTGTGGATGCCATGCTAAAAGCTTTAGAAGGAAAATTGGAGTTAGAGATTTCAGTTCCTAGAAAATTATATGATGAATGGGAACCCACCATTAAAGTCAAGATCAAAAACTATGCGTGCAATGCTTTATGTGATTTAGGTTCTAGTGTTTCCTCAATTCCGAAATATCTATGTGATGTGCTAGGTTCTACCAAGTTAGAAGAATGCTCTCTTAATTTGCACTTGGTGGATTCTACTATTAAAAAGCCTTTGGGAATAATTAATGATGTTCTTATTCTTGCAAATATGAGTTATGTGCCCATATAATTTATTGTGCTTGATATCAATTGCAACCTGTCTTGTCCTATAATACTTGGTAGACCGTTTTTGCAAACTATAGGTGTCGTGATTGATATGAAAGAAGGGAATACTAAATTTAAGTTTCCTTTAAAGAAGGGTATGGAACACTTACCTAGAACTAAAATTAAGCCACCATATGAGTCAATCATGAGGGCATCCTATGGAGCAAAAACTAAAGATGACAATACTTGAATCTATGCATCATGCCTAACTAGGGGCATAAATCAATAGCGCTTGTTGGGAGGCAGCCCAATGAATAAATTAATTTTTTATCCTTTTTTCCTATTCATGTGTGTTTACACAATTATGCTACTGTTATGATTGCATTTTTATGTTTTAATTAGTTTTTGCGCCAAGTAAAGCCTTTAGGATCATGTTGGGTGATAGTTGATTTGATCTTCTTGGAAAAATATAAACTTTTGCGTCCAGTAGAAGAATTTTGAAAATTCACAGAAGCGATGAAAAATTCAGAAATTTTTACACAAGATTGATATACAAATTGCCTACGTTGTCCTATTTTTTCAGAATTTTGGAGTTACATAATTATGAGAAACGTTAAGCGTCTTCTGGTATTACATTTTTGGGAGATTCTGATTTTGTTGCATTGTGTGCTTATTTTGATGACTCTATGGATTGTATCGGGGGGTATAAGACATGGTAAAGTTAGAATACAGTAGGTATAATGCAATAACAAAATATGAATGTGTGACGCCCCCGACTCGACAGTACACTAATCATGCACGCAAATGTGTACGACCAAGATCAGGGACTCACGGGAAGATATCACAACACAACACTAGACACAAATTAAAATAATACAAGCTTTATATTACAAGCTAGGGGCCTCGAGGGCTCGAATACATAGCTCTATACACAAGAGAGTCAGCGGAAGCAACAATATCTGAGTACAGACATAAGTTAGATAAGGATGCCTTAAGAAGGCAAGCACAAAAACAACAACGATCGAAGAGGCAATGCCTCCTGCCTAGGACCTCCTAACTACTCCTGGTCTTCGGCGGTCTCCACGTAGTAGTATCTGTCGGCGGTGGCATCTGGCTCCAGGGATCCACCATCTGGTTGCATCAACCGGAAAGAAAGGAAGAAAGGGGAAAAGGGGGTAGCAAAGCAACCGTGAGTACTCATGCAAAGTACTCGCAAGCATCAGATCTATACTAAGTATGCATTGGTATCAAATGGAGGGTTGTATACGTGGGTGAGCTGCGAGAATGCGAGAATAGAGGGGAAGGCCTAGCCTATCGAAGACTAGCATCTTCAAGCAGCTCCAAGCATCTTGCAGCATGTAGAAGAGTATAGAATAGCATTTTAATATTAACAAGCATGTTGTAGCATTAACGCCCAGAGATCCTTCCTCGACTCCCTGCGAGAAAGCAATCCCGGAGCCACATATCCATCACATATCAAGTATCCATTTCTAGTTGTATAAGATCAGGATACAAGTCTGAACATCCATTACCGTGGACACGGTATTCGAATAAAGATCTTCCCTGCAGGGGTGCACCACGTTTTCCAACATGCTCGATCACTCTGGCCGGACACACTGTTCTGGGTCAATTCCCGGCCTAGGAAGATCAACACATTGCAGCCCTACCTAGGCTCAGCAGAGAGGTCCCCGCTGGTCTACATCCTAAGCACTCCGGGGTCTGGGCCCATCGCCCATTGCACTCCGGGTCATTGTGTGCAAGGGGATACCAGCACCACCCGTGAAGTGGATGGCACGATCCGGCCCGGCCAGAACGGTGAACTGGACGTCTGACAAAGCTTCGGCTGATACCACGACGCCGAGGCCCATAACTATTCTCACGTGGTGGTTGGTGCGTAAAGGCCAAAGGCCAATTCAGAACAAATACCCAAACCTGTTAGTGCATTAACAATTAAAGTAGTGACGGCTGTCGGGACAAGTCCGGAGCTATCACCCCTTCCGGGTGATACCGCTAAACAGCCAGCCATCACCATCACATCGCACGGGTGCTCTCCGGGCCCGCCCGGCTTTCACGACGGTCTCCAGTAAAGTCAAGGTAACTGTGTGTCTAGACATCAAGGGGAAAACCCAAGGAATCACCCTCGGAGGATTCCACTCGATGTAATTATCAAGGTGAACGTAAGAGGAACCACCCTCGAGGTTCACACTTGAGGTGTTGCATAATGAGCCGTGTCGGGAATGGCGAAAGAGGAACCACCCTCGATGACCACATGAATAGCTACACTACAGAATTATCATCGAGTGCGTTAAGAGGATCACCCTCGGCACTCGATAGTAGCTCTGAGAGTCGAGCAACTAAAGGGGCGTGATGTGATGTGAGGTGTGGGGCTCGGTCGTCGATCACGTTGATCGGGGCGTCGATGATGAAGCAAGGGCAACAAGGACAAGGTCGAGGTCACTGATGGATCACTAGCCAACCTATACTAAGCAGTTTAGGGTAAGCAGGTAGGTAACAATAGCAGGTACAAAAGCAGGCTATGCATCAGAATAGGAGCAAACAATAACCGTAGAAAAATCTAATGCAATCACGAGAGTATAGAATGGGAGATATCGGGATGATCAAAGGGGGGGCTTGCCTGGTTGCTCAGACAAGAAGAAGGGGTCGTCGTCGACGTAGTTGATCAATGACATCGTGGCGATCTAAAGTCTCTAGGAGAGAAGAGGGGGAAGAAACAGTAAATACAGGCAAACATATGCACAACATGATTACAAGCGGGGCTAGAGGTGTTCTAACGCAGTGCTAGGCGTTACTGGCGAAGGGAGAAACATCCAGGAAAGTTTTCCCGGTTCAGGACGTCAGTCAGACAGATGAACCGGAGGGGAAAGTTTATAGGTTCGCTATACTAGGGACGTGTGGCAGATGAACAGACCACGTATCCGGATTCGTCTCGAAATTCTGGGCAACTTTCATGTAGAAAACTTCTTCATCTGAGCTATGGTTTAATTTCTATTAATTTTCAAAGATTTAAACAATTTCCTAAAATTATTATTAATTCGAAATAAATAGTTAAAATGCTATGTGCACCCAGATCTGTGTACACGGAGGTGTACCAGAGGGTGACATGCGGGCCAGGGGGACCCAGTTGACTAGTTAACGTTTGACTGGTCAACATGGGGGTGGGGCCCTCCTGTCATTGACAGCGGCTAAACTAACAGGATTAATTAGTCTAATTAGTTAGTTAACTGGTTAATTAAGCAACATTAATTAAGTTAATTAGGTTAATTAACCATTAAATTAACTAATTAATTTAATTATTTATATAAATATTTTCTAAAATGTTTTCAGGGCGTGGGGCCCGTTAAATCGATGGCACTAGGCCAACCCAGTGGTCTTGAGTTAGCAGGCGGAACCAGGTGAGGTGAGCCTCCCAGGCGGAGAAGCGGGAGGCGCCATGAGGCCGCACTGAGGCGGGCGAGGCGGCGTGAGGCGCGGTACCCGCCATTGCGGCGAGGAGACGGCAGTCTGAGCGGCAACGAGCAAAGGCGCGAGCGGCGGCAATGGCGGATGGCGCGGGCATCGGTATGGCGCCGTCGGCGAGGCCGTGGCCTCGGGGCTTAAGCGAGGCCAGACGAGGCGCGGCGGCACCAAGCGCTGGGCGCGTCGAGGAGCAGCGCCGAGAGTGCGAACACGTCGCGCCATGCGGCGTTAAGCGAGAGCGACAGAGGTGCGGGAGCCTGAGCTCCGACGGTCTCGCCCGCAGACGCAGCGACTTCTGGCGGGGCTGGCTGAATCGCTGGTGTTTAAGCGGAGCAAGGGAGGCGGGGGGCTCACGTTGCGGCGCAGGAAGGCCGTTGGGGCTTAGTAAGCGCGAAGGGTCGGCGAGCTCCGATCGCGTCCGACGGTGGAAGACGGCGGTGGGCGTGTCGGAGCCGAGGAAGAGGAAGAAGATGCGGCGGGCGCTCCGGGGATCCGAGCTCGAAGTCGGCGTGAAGCGGCGTGGCGGTGCTCGTGAAGCTCTGAATGCAACGGCGTGGCAAGGGTGGCGGTGGCCGTGGTCAGCTCGGCGGCGAGGCCACGGTGGCGCTCGGCCAAAGCAGAGAGGAAGAGGGAGAGAGCGTGGAAGAGTAGGGGGCGAGGCCAAAATATCTGCGCGGGCGGGGGAGGGAGCTGACGAGGCAGAGAGGAAGGGGGGCTTGCCCTTATCCCCGGCCTGCCGGCAAGGGGGTTCGGCGGCGACTAGCCCCTCGGTCAGATGAGCAGTGTCGGGGGAGGAAACGACCAAAAGGGGGAAGTGGGATGGGCCGGCTCGGGTGGGGGTGGGCCGAGGCCCAGGGGGAGTCAGGGGCCTTTTGTTTCCTTTGTTGTTTTTCTTTTACCTTTTTCTTTTAAAATTTTTTGTTTTCTAATATCTTTTCATATAGCTTTAGATTTATAAAAATACCATTCTTGCACCTAAATTAGCAATACTATTTATAACTCTGCCCCAAAAAGTTTGGTGCTCAAAATAAAAATTAGTTGTATTTGATTATTAGTTAAAAGCCTTTTATAATTGTTTTTAGCCACTCCTTTGATTATTTAAGGGCACTTAAACCCTTTATAAAATATAGTTTCAACATGACAAATTAACGAGAGATTATTTGCCACCATTTGAACATTTTAGTTTTTATGTTTGAAAACTTTTATTTTTGTCTTTGTTTTAAATTTGAATCTCGATAGTGATTTGGATCAAGTGATTTAGCAACAGTAAAACGGATGACCTGGCATCATAATAGGAAATTACTTTAGCGTAATTATCCGAGCGTCACATAATGGGTTTGCAACAATACTTAAAAGTAAAGATTTGTTTTCTTATACTAACGGATCTCACGAAGGTTTTTGTTAAGTTTTGTGAGATTGAAGTTTTCATGTTTTGGGTGCGATCACAATGGATGAAGGAATAAGGAGTGAAAAGAGCCTAAGCTAGGGGATGCCCATGGCACCCCAAGGTAGTATTCAAGGAGTACCAAATAGCTAAGTTTGGGGATGCCCCGGAAGGCACCCCCTCTTTCTTCTAACGACCATCGGTAATTTTACTTGGATCTATATTTTTATTCATCACATATCATGAGTTTTGCCTGGAGCGTCTTGTATTATATGAGTCTTCTATTGTTTTGCTTTTTAGTTTGCCACAATCATCCTTGCTGGACACACCTATTTGCGAGAGCCATAATTATGCTATGACTTGTAGAATTTCTCTATGTGCTTCACTTAAATTTTTGAGTTGTGGAATTGCTCTAGTACTTCACTTATATCTTTTTGAGCATGGTGGTGCTTTAGTTTTGAAGAAATCCTCTCATGCTTCACTTATATTATTTTGAGAGATGAAATTTATTTTGAAGAAATATCTATGCTCTTGTTCTTCCCTTAGATTTGTTTGAGAGCTTTGTTAGTAGCAATGGTATATATGAAACTAGTCCCAAAGTGATAGATATTCAAGAGGGATATAATAAAGACTTTCATGAAGATCATTGGATATTAAAAACTTGATTCCTTGTAATAAGTTTTGAGATATGGAGATAGTAATATGTGAGTCATGTTGGTGAGTAATTATGCTTTAGTAAGAATGTTGGTGTTAAGGTTTGTGATTCCCTATGCAAGCACGAAAGTCAATAGTATGCAATGAAGTTACATCCTACTTGTGGTGCATTATTCGGTGTTAGTTATGTTTAATGCTCTTTTATGATCATTTTTGTTTCTTGGTTGGTCGCTTCTCAATCTATTTGCTAGCCTTCATTTGTACTAAGCGGGAATACTGCTTGTGCATCCAATCCTTAAACCCAAGTTGTGCCAAATGAGTCCACCATACCAACCTATATGCGGTAATTCCATGTCGTTCCAAGTAATTTGTATGTTCCAACTCTAATTTTCAAAATGAATTTCCTTTTTGTGTGCATGTACCGCTCATGAAGTGGCAGGGGGCCACTATTTTAAATGGTAGCTATTTTATTCTCAAGATGAGTGTTTATTCACTTTTCATTGCACGAGAGTTTGGCAAGGTAATAGGGTGCCCATTCCCGAAATGAAAAAAATTATGTTATCAAATAATAAATTCCTTGGAAAGTGTTGGTATCGAAGGCACCCGGGGATATGGCTAGCCATGGATTGTGAAAGAATGGTGGAAAAAGAAATAAACTTTATTTTCTGTTTGGGAACCGCCTATGATTTATCTAGCATGGAAAATATTGGGAATTCTTAGTCGTTTCCATTGACAGGAAATGCATGCCTCTCAAAATAATTTTATCTCTCAATTTAACCTTTGAGCTTTGGCACCCCTACAAATCTCTTACTCCCTCTGCGAAGGGCCTATCTATTTACTTTCATGCAATTTTTATTTTTATTGAGTCTCCATCTTCTCTTATAAAGCACCAACTAGGGAACACTATTATCATCCTTGTGCATTGGGCATAGTCAATATTAGAGTGTGTTTCATGAATGGATCAATGATTAAGCATGATGGGCTAGGGATAGCATTCTTTAGTGTTGATATTTTGAAAGACATGGTTGCCTATTGATATGATTCAGTATTGATGTCTTCATCTCAAATATAGACTATTGCTTTGAATCATCTAAAGGTCCAAATGTCCATGCTACAAAAGAAAAGATTATGAGATGAACATGTTAGGCAACATTCCACAGCAAAAATTATGTTTTTATCATTTGCCTACTCAAGGACGGGCAGGAATTAAGCTTGGGGATGCTGATACGTCTCCAACGTATCTATAATTTTTTATTGTTCCATGCTGTTATATTATCAATCTTGGATGTTTTATATTCATTTTATAGCAACTTCATATCGTTTTTGGGACTAACCTATTAACATGGGGGCCATGGGAGGATTATCCACCGACTACCAGCGCTATAAATACTCTAAAATCCCCAAAACCCTAGGGGAGCAGAGGTATCAGAGTTTCCGCCGCCGCAAGTTCCAGAACCACGAGATCAAATCTAGAGGCCTTTTCCGGCACTCTGTTGGAGGGGTCAACGATCATAGAGGGGTTCTTCATCATCACCCTTGCCCCTCGATGATGCGTGAGTAGTTTACCATAGACCTACGGGTCCGTAGGTAGTAGCTAGATGGCTTCATCTCTCTTTTTGATCTTTAATACAATGTTCTCCTCGATGTTCTTGGAGATTTATTTGATTTAATGACTTTTTGCGGTGTGTTTGTTGGGATCCGATGAATTGTGAGTTTATGATCAGATCTATCTATGAATATTATTTGAGTCTTTGTTGAACTCTTTATGCATGATTGTTATAGCATCGTATTTCTTCTCCGAAACTTTGATTTGGTTTGGTCAACTAGATTGATTTTTCTTGCCATGGGAAGAGGTGCTTTGTGATGGGTTCGATCTTGTAGTGCTCAATCTCAGTGATAGAAGGAGACATGACACGCATGTATCGTTGCCATTAAGAATAAAATGATGGGGTCTATTCCTACATGAATAGATCTTTTCTACAGCATGTCATTGTTCTTATTGCATTACTCTGTTTATTCATGAACTTAATACACTAGATGCATGCTGGATAGCGGTCGATGTGTGGAGTAATAGTAGTAGATGCAGTCAGGAGTCGGTCTACTAATCTTGGACGTGATGCCTTGATACGTCCATTTTGCATCATGTTTTCCTACTGTTATTTATGATGTTTTTATGCATAATAATGCTTTTTGGAGTAATTCTAATGCCTTTTCTCTCATAATATGCAAGGTTTACACAAGGAGGGAGAATTCCGGCAGCTGGAAATCTGGACCTGGAAAAGCTACGTCTGCACAACTCCAAACAAGCTGAAACTCCACGGAGATTTTTTATGGAATATTTGAGGAATATTGGAGCCAATAAGTACTTGAGGGGGCCCACCAGGTCGGCACAACCCACCTAGGCGCGCCAGGTAGCCCAGGCGCGCCCTAGTGGGTTGTGCTCACCCAGGCCCACGTCCGGTGCCCATCTTCTGGTATATAAGTCATTTGACCTAGAAAACATAATGAGAGGACTTTCGGGACGGAGCGCCGCCATCCCGAGGCGGAACTTGGGCAGGAGCACTTTTGCCCTCCGGCGGAGCGATTCCACCGGGGGAAGTTCCCTCCCGGAGGGGGAAATCATCGTCATCATCATCACCAACAACTCTCCCATCTTGGGGAGGGCAATGTCCATCAACATCTTCAACAACACCATCTCCTCTCAAACCCTAGTTCATCTCTTGTGTTCAATCTTTGTCTGGAACTATAGATTGGTGCTTGTGGGTGACTAGTAGTGTTGATTACATCTTGTAGTTGATTACTATATGGTTTATTTGGTGGAAGATTATATGTTCAGATCCAATATGCTATTTAATACCCCTCTAATCTTGATCATGATTATCATTTGTGAGTAGTTACTTTTGTTCTTGAGGTCACGGGAGAAATCATGTTGCAAGTAATCATGTGAACTTGATATGTGTTCGATATTTTGATAGTATGTATGTTGTGATTCCCTTAGTGGTGTCATGTGAACGCCGACTACATGACAATTCACCATATGTGGGCCTAAGGGAATGCATTGTGGAGTAGTTATTAGATGATGGGTCATGAGAGTGATGAAGCTTAAACCCTAGTTTATGAGCTATTCTGTAAGGGACCGATTGGATACAAAAGTTTAATGCTATGGTTAGAATTTATTCTTAATACTTCTCTCATAGTTGCGGATGCTTGCGAGGGGGTTAATCATAAGTAGGAGGTTTGTTCAAGTAAGAACAACATCTAAGCACCGGTCCACCCACATATCAAATTATCAAAGTAGCGAACACAAATCGAACCAACATGATGAGAGTGACTAGATGAAATTCCCATGTACCCTCAAGAACGCTTTGCTTACTATAAGAGATTGTTTTGGCCTGTCCTTTGCCTCAAAAGGATTGGGCTACCTTGCTGCACTTTTGTTACTACTATCATTACTTGCTCGTTACAAATTATCTGGCTATCAAACTACTCTGTTACTTACAATTTCAGCACTTGCAGACATTACCTTGCTGAAAACCACTTGTCATTTCCTTCTGCTCCTCGTTGGGTTCGACACTCTTACTTATCGAAAAGAGCTACAATTGATCCACTATACTTTTGGGTCATCATGCCTATATGCATGATCATTGCCTTGGATATCGGTATAATTATTTGCTCTTCTATCAATTGCCTAACAGTAATTTGTTTACCCACCGTATGCTATTTTCTCGAGAGAAGCCTGTAGTGAAATCTACGGCCCCGGGGTCTTCTTGCTACCATATTAAAACCAAAAATACCTTTCTACAATTTTCCTTTATTTATTTTATTTTGGTTTTTATTAGATCTATTTATCCAATGTCATACAATTTAATCTATCTCAATACCGAGGAGGGGTTGACACCCCCTCTAACGCGTTGGGTTGCAAGTATTTGTTATATGTGTGCAGGTACTGTTTACATAGTTTGGGCGGATCCTCCTACTAGATTGATAACGTTGGTTTCATAACTGAGGGAAATACTTACCGTTGTTGTGCTGCATCATCCTCTCCTCTTTGGGGAAATACCAACGCAGATACAAGCAATCAAAGACGTATCAGCTATCCATGGATAAATTCTTCATTGAGCATAGAACATAATATTAGTACCAAAAGTGCACTCCAAGATGATATAAAACTTATGTACATAATTGAAAAATGTAGCTTATGATTACAAAAGTGTAGATGATAATATACAATACCTGAATAAGTGTGGAGCCAAACACTATCTTGAAACCTCTAAACGGATCACGAATTACACCCAAGGTCTCTAGTTTAGGCGCAGAGACCATAGTTATTTGTGAAGGTGCATAACAACAATCAAGGAGGAACCTTTGAAGTGAAGGGGCATCTTCGATGAGCTCTTCTCCTTGAAAACAAATATTAAAAGGTGAGGTGAATTTATTTGGAGACAACGGATACTGATTTTTGTTCCGGAAATAAGCAGTAAGAGCTCTAGGGCAGGGCAACTGGAGTGGATGATGTTGTGCAGTGTGGCCTTTGACAGATCAACCACCACAAGCGCAAGGTTTTTTAGTTGTGGGAGTCAAAGCATTTGTACCAGATTGTCTGCTAGATGGCACCGTGCGAAGGTGGCGGTGTGGAGAGAGGAGGAAATCCACGAGATGGACATCGATGGTGAGGGGAGTTCGGTCCGCGCTATGTTATTTTCGTAGTAATGGTAGAACTCAAGCTACTGGAATTTTCCGAATTCATAGGATGTTAGCCAGGCATCCACCGTTCAGAGTATGTACAACAAGTAGCATGCCGGGATGCAGAGGCGTTGAACAAAGCCTTGGTGGGAGGAGAGGATGGCTTCGGGGAGTTCAAAATCATGAACGGCAAATAGCTGGTGACAGTCGAGATTAAGAGGCGCGGCGTGCCACAAAGGTCTCCACCAAGATGCGAGGACTTGTGTGCGGCAGCCATCCTCGGTGGGGAGAAGGGAGATTATCTCCCCAAGGATGGCGTCCGGGAGATCGCTGATGCGGTCCGCCCGAGATTATACGGGTTCCTCAGATCCAGGGGGATTGTGGCCGCTTCTACCCGCGCTGCCGGGTGCAGGATCTACAACCGGCTGTGCCACTGGCGGGAGCCTCATTTCTGTACATATCAATCTGGAAAAAAATTGGCACAAACATATATGTAGAACATTCAAAATCAATTCTCAAGTAGCATGAACACTAACCCTAGTCGGATTATTAGCAAAAATCATTTGTATAGAACAAACAATTAATCACTAACCCTAGATGGATACCATTCAAACAATCAATACACTACACAGATCTAACGAATCTTAATTTGATTTCATGGATTGAGAGAACGTAACCATAGGATTTATATTCCAAAGGGGGGGGGGGGGCAGGATTAACCAGAGAAAACCTAGGATATATTTGCCACAAAAATGGGTATAGATGACTAACGGTTCTCCGTCGGAGTCGAAGTCGCTGTGGACCTCTCGCTCTGGATAGGGAAGCACGGTAGTGGCGACGACGTCAAGGTTTCGCTGTTGCCCGTGTGAGACATCGTTAGTGGCGACGGCAACCTCTATGCCTAGCTTCATGCGTTGCATGGGTGCTTCACCAGCCCTGACATCGCGACTCCCTCCAATGGTGCGCTTCGGCGGCATCCTCATACACTATAGACGATGATGACCACTGAGGATCGCGTCGAGGATGCAAGCAGAGGGAGAGGATTGTGTGTGTACCGAGAATGGGGGGTGCGGCCGCCTATTATAACCAGCGGCTAGGGCGCCATTAATATGGATCAGCAGGAGCGAGGCGGATGGCGATCAAAGGTTAGCTTCGCCTGCAGGGGAGCTGCTGGTGGACTGCTTGCATGCCTACCATCATTTCACACACCTGGTCGCGCGCCTCTCGTTAAATCACACACCTGCTCGCACGACTCCCTAGGAAATCAATCAATGTATGAAAACGTCTGAATGATCTCTGAATGTTTAAAAAAAAATTAACACGGCACTCCTTTGGTCACATGTTCTCTGCGAAAAATTTCTAACATGCCTCGAAGTGGCGATGGTGGTGTGATGGGTGGGGGAGGTCCGGCACAATACATGCTCATGAGCCTCCGTGTGGGATTGACCGGTTTTTTTGTCAGGTGCCACATCAAAGTCATGAATTGAATATTTAAAATGTTACATGGCCCTTTCATACATATGTTTGGGCCACATGCATGCAGTTGTGGTTCTCGGACACTCCCTCATGCGGTTATCACGGATGCACCCATTCGTTATCCCACACAGGTTATCACTTTGACCGACAGCGAGAGGCATTTGACCAAACGTGGATTCATCTTGGCATGTGTTACGGTGTAGACTATGGTGAGATTCCAGACCAAAGTTTGAGCACGTGTGTGCAGGTGAATCCCTCCCACTGGCTCAAAGTGAGGGGAACTACGCGTCGTGAACCTTCGTGTGGGGCGTTTCCGGTTTGTGAAGCAGGTGGCACATCAAAGTTGTGCATTGGGTATTCAAACATCACACAACACCTATTTGGGCCACATGCACGCGGTGGTTGTCCTAGGACACTCACTCGCGGTTATCGTCGACAATTCCATCTATGGGCCCGCGAGGTCCATCACTTTAACCTATAGCGAGAGAGGTTAATTTGGCCAAGGAGGATTCTTTTGGGCCAGTTTGTGTTACAGTACATAGGAGTATATATAGTACGCGGAGAAGTGGGGGAGGGGACCAGCATATACTACGTGTCGTGAACTCGCGCTCCGTGTGAGGACTTTACGGTTTTCGAGGTAGGTGCCACATCAAAGTTGTGCATTGGGTACATATTCAAACATCACACAACACCTCCATACATATGTTTGGCCCACATGCAAGCGGTGGTCATCCTTTGGCACTCACTCATGCGGTTATCGGCGACGCTTCCATCTATGGGCCCGCTTGGTCCATCACTTTGACCGGCAACGAGAGAGGTTAATTTGACCTAGGAGGGGATTATTTTTGGTTTGTCTTACGGTAGGTTATTTACTCAGAATATTACATATAGTATATAATTTGAGCACATGTGTACGCATGAATCCCTGCCACCGGATCGACGGAGTGGGGGGGGGGGGCAGCAACGACGCGTCCTGAACCTTGCTCCGTGTGGGGACTTTACGGTTTTTGAGGCAGGTGCCACATCAACATTGTGCATTGGGTATTCAAACATTGGACAACACCTCCATACATATGTTCGGGACACATGCAGGTAGTGGTTGTCTTCGGACACTCTCCCTCACGTGGTTACCAGCGGCAAGCCCATTCATGGGCCCGCATGGATGTCCATCACTTCGATCGACAATGAGAGAGGTTACCAAGGTGGATTCTTCTTGGTTCATTTTACGGTAGGTCACGGTGAGATTCCAGACCAAAGTTTGAGCGCACGTGTATACATGCATGAATCCCTCTCACAAGCTCGAAGTGGGGGTGGAGCTACTAAGTGTCGTGAACCTTCGCTCTATGTGGGGACTTTCTGGTTCCAAATTAGCATGTGCCACATCAAAGTTGTGCATTAGGTATGTTTGGGCCACATGCATGTGGTGGTTTCTCTACGGATACTGCCTTGCGTGGTCATCGGCAGACGCTCATTCATGGGCCCGCGTGGACATCCATCATCACTTCGATCGACAACGAGAGAGATTACCAATGTGGATTCTTGGTTCATGTTACGGTAGGTCATGGTGAGATTACCGACCAAAAAGTTTGAGCGCACATGTACGCATGAATCCCTCTCACCAGCTCCAAGTGGGGGGGGGGGGGGGTGACATACTACGCGACGTGAACCCTCGCTCCGTGTGGGGACTTTCCGGTTCAAGGCATGGTACCACATCAAACTTTTGCATTGGGTATTTAAATATCACACCACCCTTTTCATACATATAGTTGGGCCACCCGCAGGTGCTTTGAGTGGTCTCACCCATCTCGTGCCACAAGCATATTTGTGGGCCCGCATGGTCCACCTTTGACCAAAAGCGATAGAGGGGTTTAACCATGATGGATTCCTATAGGTTTTGTGTTACGGTAGGGTGCGATGCCAGACCTAGCTATTTTGGGGCATGTGTTCATAGCTAGGATTCCCCTCCCGCCAACACGATGTGGGGGGAGAGTGCGGACGAGCAATATCATGCGCTTTGTGAGACAGGTGCCACATCAAAGTTGTGCATTGGGTATTTGAACAACAAACCACCCTTTTCATACATATATTTGGTCTACATGCAGATGTGTTTGTGTTCTGACCCTTCCCCCGTTTTTTCCAAATCTATAAATAGCAAATGAGTCGAATGAAACAACCGTCTGCGATTGTATACACAACAGACATGGTTCCTCTGAGTACTTGTGTGCCACATCTCTGCCCCTGTCACATCAGCATAGTCGATTGGGCTCCACGAGGCATCATTTGCAATCTCAAGAATATCTACCCGCCTAGAGGGTTTTTCTATTTGATAGCACACAATTATTATGTTTGGGACATGTGCGATGTTTGTTGCTCCCACTCTCCTTCAATCCCTTCATCCAAATTTTTAGTAGCTCCGACATTTTACTCCCGCCTAGTAAAATTTCCAGTAGCCATGGCATTTCCTCAAACACCACCTTGGCTCCCCTCCACACACACCCTAAAACCTACGCTCTCACACACACACCACCCCTCCCTCGCTCGAAACCCTAGCTAGGTCCCTTGCCAGCGCTGCATCGTCGCCTCCATCATCAACCTCTGTTGGTCTGCCCGTGTAGGTTATCCATCGACCTCCATACCCTCATCGCCTTGAGTTTCTTAGATAACGCCTGCTAAACGCCCCCTTTCCCATAGATCCCCATCCCCACCCCCCACTCCAGAGTATCGCAACCTAAGCCCGGCTACGCTTCCCCAGGAGCTCAAGAAGCGAATGGCCCAAAAGAGGTTTATCGCGGCCTCTTCGCCCGAGGACGGAGAGGTGGCCACCGAGGCCACTAAGAAAGCTGACCACGATGACTAGCCGCATGCTCTCAATCAGTGGCTTAGAGTATTATGGTATGTCCCGACACCGGCTAAGACATCGAGATCGTCGACAGCGACGGCTTGACGCGGACTATGTCATAGGTTAAGTGGCCCACTCCCAACCCATTGGGTTCAACCGCCGTCGATCTCATCAATGGCCCCGCCCCTGATCTCCTCTGGCTAGCTGTTAATAATTTGCCATCCTTCATCGCCATCGAGTCCCTTTTGTCATTTCTGAAGGACACATTCAGCAGCGCTGGCTTGGGACCCTCAGCTGCCAAGTCAGACCTCGTCGACGGTGACCACGAGGAGGGCACCCTCTCTGGCTCTTCCAAGGGGAAAGAGCCCATCTGCGGCATTAGGGAGGGCACCCTACAGTCGTGCTCTTCCGAGGGGAAGGAGCCCATCTGTGACAACATGGAGCACACCCAGAATTTGTGTTGTTCCGATGGGAAGGAGCCCATCTGTGACAAGTGAGGAAACCCATGATTTTTGTTTTGCCATGCCTCTTCAAAGGGGGAAACCCATGATTTGTTTTTTCGAGCCCCTTTTGTAGTGAGAATATGTCCAGTTTTAATTGCTGCATTTGGCTGTTTGTAGTATGCCTTGTTTATTTCAGTTATTCACAACATGATGCTCTATATGTGCAATTATTTACTATGTAGTACAATTTCATCAATACCCGTTCAACGACCATATTTGTTTCCTGTTAAGCCTGGTGTAGGTAATATGCCACCTCTTTTTCACATTGTGATGTTCAATTATACAATTTTGTTTAAGCACAAGATACGTTCTATGAAATTTCAACAGTATCACTATGAATGACTATATTTGCTTGTTGTTAAGCCTGTTGTAACGACCATATGCCTCTTTTAACGGTTTTTGGTTGTTCAGCTGTTTGTAGTTAGCATATGTCTGGTTTCAATTGCTATCTTTGGTTGTTCATAGTATGCCTTGTTTATTTCAGTTCACAATGTGATGTCCTATATGTGCAAGTATGAACTGTGCAGTTCAATTTCATCAATACCAGTTTCAACAATGCAACTATGAATGACTATATTTGGTTTCTGTTAAGCATGTTGTAGTTACACGCCTTTCCATTTTTATTTAACAATAACTAGTGTACTTAAACCTACACAATACCAGTTTGAATGACTATATTTGGTTGTTGGTAAATGTTAGGCCTGTTGCAGTTAACACACCTTTCCACTTCTTGTTTTGCTTAACTAGCATGCTTAAACCTGCACACTTAAGCTATCATTTGGAGATTCTATGGATATATTTGGTTGATGTTTAGCCTATTGTGCTTAACATGCCTTTCGATGTACTTACACAGGACAATATTGGGAACGACTGTTGTTTTCCATTGAGGTTAGGTTTTCCCCATGGCTTATATATACAGACATACTCCCTCCACCCCATAATATAAGATGTTAATTCATCCAATATGCGAGTATATTGGATGTAATAAGATCTTATATAACGGGACGGAGGGAGTGTTGTACTACATCATTGTGCAATTGTTGTTTAGCTTCTAATATTAACTTCGTGCTTGTAGGTACATATGTCACTGGTAAAGATCCGCGCTTTGACCCATTTTGTATATGGGGCAACGAGATATTCATGAACCAGCATCAAGGGACAAAACTGATAAAGATTGTTAGTAAAATGGTCAAAAGATGGCAATTAAACTATTTTTTTACACTTTATCCAAGAAAACAATGAACTGCACGATGGTAACTTGGTAAGCAAGAACTATGTTGCCTTCTATTTACTAGCCATAATGAGTTGTTAGATGATAATGTCTAAATCTTTTTTTCCTTTGCAGTGGTTCCCAAAACTGTTTACTCAAGATTGCCTCTCAAACTACATGATTGGTGGACATGCAAAGGTTAAAGTATTTATACAAGACTACAATGACTATCTAGAAGTTCTCATGAAGACAGTGAAGGATGGGTGGCCGACCATCACAAGGGGTTGGACTAGAGTCGTGTGTGCATTCGGCATGGAGCAGGGCACAATATGGGCATTCCGCTTTACCTTGTTCAGCGACCAGACTGTCTTTCGCCTCTTTCTTTACCATCTTTAATACAAGTATACAACCCTAGTTCAGCATTCTTTATTTGATGCTGGTGTAATAATTTTTTCATGTAATTCTTGAACATATGTACCTATCAATCGAATAATGCATTGGTTGTTGAACCCGATGGATATGAAATAATTTATTGCCTACTCTCCAAGTTAATTTCTATCCAAATTTAAATTGCAGGGATTAAACTAGGGAGAAAATACGCTCTGCAGGTCATTAGGTCGCACACGGTCTTTAAAGCACAACGTGTGTGATATACCTAATAATTTGACACGTTTCATAGAGAGAAAATGTGTGCGACCATGCACACAATTGACTTTTCCAAATCGTGTGTGATGTCAGACAATATCGCAAACGGTGCGACCAAACTAAATATTTGTGATAGTCTCCTTATCGTACACGCTTTACAATCGTGAACTGTTTGTGATGGGGCATGCATCGTAAATGTTGCACCACAAAAAAGCATATGTGATGGGAATGCCAGCACACACAAGTAGCAAGGATGGAGCGTTTGGGATATTCGATATATCACAAACAGTTGTGTGACGACTCACGTTTGGGATAGATGGAATCGCATTTGCTTAATTCTGCAAAATGTATGCATTCCTACCCCGTATCACCAACGGTTTCTGGGTCGTGTGGGAAGACCCCCCCCCCTATCGCACACACAGGCAAGGAGATGGTTTAAAACTCTGCCGCGGAAAGGGGGTAAAAACTGTTTGTATAGCACGTCGCTTGCTACTTCTTGGGCTTGCATTGATTTTTTCCTTAAAGAGGAAAGGGTGATGCAGCAATGTAGAGATAAGTATTTCCCTCAGTTAAGAACCAAGGTATCAATTTAGTAGAAGGAACACCCAAGTCTCCAATAGATGCACCTGCACAAACTAACAAACACTTGCACGCAATGCGAAAAAGGAGTTGTCAATCCCTTCATGGTCACTAGCAAGAGCGAGATCTGATAAAGATAGGTATAAAATATAAGTAAAAGTGCAAAATGAAGTATAGGTAAATAAATTGCAGCAAGGTATTTTTGTATTTTTGGTCTTATAGATATGAAAATAATGTGATGGTAAATAGACCCGGGGGCCATAGGTTTCACTAGAGGCTTCTCTCTTGAAAGAAACATACGGTGGGTGAACAAATTACTGTTGAGCAATTGATAGAAAAGCGCATAGTTATGACGAGTGATCATGAATATAGGCATCATGTCCGTGACAAGTAGACCGACTCCTGCCTACATCTACTACTATTACTCCACACATCGACCGCTATCCAGCATGCATCTAGTGTATTAAGTTAACAAGAATGGACTAACGCCTTAAGCAAGATGACATGATGTAGAGGGATAGATCCAAACAATGTGGTAAAACCCCCATGTTTTTATACTTAATGGCAACAATATAAATACGTGCCTCTCTACACGTACTGTCACTGGGTGAGGACACCGCAAGATTAAACCCATCACAAAGCACCTCTCCCATTGCAAGAAAAATCAATCTAGTTGGTCAAACTAAATCAATAAATCAGAGAGAGATACAATGCTATCTTAATCATGCATAAAAGAGTTCGGAGAAGACTCAAATAATATTCATAGATAATATGATCATAAACCACAATTCATCGGATCTCAACAAACACATCGAAAAAGAAGATTACATCGAATAGATCTCCAAGAACATCGAGGATACATTGTATTGAAGATCAAAGAGAGAGAAGAAGCCATCTAGCTACTAGCAATGGACGACCCGTAGGTCTGTGGTAAACTACTCACGCATGATCGAAAGGGCAGCAAGGTTGATGTAGAGGCCTTCCGTCACCGAATCCCCCTCCAGCAAAGTGCTAGAAAAGGCCCCAAGATGGGATGTCACGAGAACAGAAGCTTGCGGCGGTGGAAAAGTATTTTTGGTGTGCCCCCTGGTGTAGGGGGAATATTTGGGTATTTATAGAGCTGGAGTTAGGGTTAGAGGAGTCTCGAGGGGCCCACAAGCCCTGAGGGGCCCCCCCATGGGCGCGGCCTCCAGGCTTGTGGCCTCCTCCCGAATCTTCGTGGGTGTCTTCCGGTCCAAGAAAAATCATCGTAAAGTTTTATTTCGTTTGGACTCCGTTTGGTATTGATTTTCTGTAATAGACAAAAACAAGGAAAAAAACAGCAACTGGCACTTGGCACTGGGTTAATAGGTTAGTCCCAAAAATGATATAAAATAGCACCAAAGTGCATATAAAACATCCAATATGGATAATATAATAGCATGGAACAATGAAAAATTATAGATACGTTGGACATGTATCAAGCATCCCCAAGCTTAATTCCTGCTCGTCCTCGAGTAGGTAAATGATAAAAATGGAATTTTTGATGTGGAATGCTACCTCAAATGTTTATCAAGTAATCTTACTTTTATGTGGCATGAATATTCAGATCCATAAGATTCAAAACAAAAGTTTAATATTGACTTAAAAAAATACTTCAAGCATACAAATAAAGCAATCATGTCTTCTCAAAATATCATGGCTAAAGAAAGTTATCCCTACAAAACCATATAATCTTGTCATGCTCCTTCTTCATCACACAAAGTATTTATCATGCACAACCCCGATGACAAGCCAAGCAATTGTTTCATACTTTTAACGTTCTCAAGCTTTTTCAACTCTCACGTAGTACATGAGCGCGAGCCATGGATATAGCACTATAGGTGGAATAGAATATGATGGTGGAGGTTCTGTCGAGAAGACAAAAAAGGAGAAAGTCTCACATTGACGAGGAAGGAGATGCCCATCAATTGATGTCAATGCGAAGAGTAGGGATTGCCATGCAACGGATGCACTAGAGCTATAAGTGTATGAAAGCTCAAATGAAAACTAAGTGGGTGTGCATCCAACTCGCTTGCTCACGAAGACCTAGGGCAATTTGAGGAAGCCCATCATTGGAATATACAAACCAAGTTCTATAATGAAAAATTCCCACTAGTAATATATGAGAGTGACAATGATGTCTACTACACAACCTTCTTCTTGTAGACGTTGTTGGGCCTCCAAGGACAGTAGCAAATTTCCCTCAAGTGGATGACCTAAGGTTTATCAAAACGTGGGAGGCGTAGGATGAAGATGGTCTCTCTCAAACAACCCTGCAACCAAATAACAAAGAGTCCCTTGTGTCCCCAACAAACCCAATACAATGGTAAATTGTATAGGTGCACTAGTTTGGCGATGAGATGGTGATACAAGTGCAATATGGATGGTAGATATAGGTTTTTGTAATCTGAAAATATAAAAACAGCAAGGTAACTAATGATAAAAGTGAGCACAAACGGTATTGCAATGCTTCGAAACAAGGCCTAGGGTTCATACTTTCACTAGTGCAAGTTCTCTCAACAATAATAACATAATTGGATCACATAACTATCTGTCACAGCCTGATTTTTGGCCCTTTCTTTTTCTTTTGATTTTCTGAGGTTTTTGCTTGAGTTTTCTTTTTCCATGGCTATGTGGTCTGGAAACTGAAGAAGATGAACTCTTCTTTGCTTCCAGAGTGGCTTGTCATACCAAAATCCTTCCATAGACCTTTCCATTTTCATCCTAGCCCAAATCCCAATATTCTTTTTGTTGGGTATATTCTTTTTCTATTAAAGGAATAACTCAATTTGCCCTAGGTTGTGAAGCAACCTATATTTCCATCACTCCTAAAAATCCCAAATAACTCTCATAAATTGTTTGGGTCATATCTTTCTCAAATATGGCAAAATATTACATTGGCCATGTTTCCCATCTTGCTCAATTAATTCCTTTACTATTCTATCCTGAATGGCAGATTGTGAAGCAAGTGCCATTTATCTTTTCCAAATTGACCCCAAACTTCTTGGACATCTTTTCATGTCCATATCATTGCCACATGACAAAGTTCAACTTCATTTGCCTAGTGATTATTTATCAATGATTTTCCAAAGTTTTTGTCCAGAAAGAAACTTTGTGATGGAGGTACAAGCTAGGCATATCCAAATGAGTTGAAATTGTGCATGACCTCAATATCATCATATCATAGCCCTCCACCAAAGTTTAGCTCATGCAATGCATACATGTGAGCACAGCTTCAAATCTTTGTTTCTGTCCAAATTTTCAGTTAGTGAAGCAAGTATATTTTATCTTGCTCCATTATGGCTTTAAATTTTCCTAGGCCTTCTCTTATCCATATAACCTATCTCCACCCAATTTGGGCATATTCCATCTAGCCAATTCTCCTCTAGAATTTTTGCAAGTTTCTTGTCAGTGGAAATGTTTGTGAAGGAAGTACCATTTTGGTTTATCCAATTGGTATGAAACCTTTTGCAGCATCTTCATATGGCCAAATAACCCTGCCTTGCCAAATTACAGCTCAAGTGGCTTCTCCATTTGAGTGCACCATCATGATCTAGATTTTGGACCAAATATGCAGTTGTGAAGCAACTATGATTTATCTTGGTCCAATTATCCTCAAACTTTCCAGGATCATAGTCTTTCCCTATGTAAACATGCCTGACATCACCAATTGACCCAATCAAGTTCCTATAGATCACCAGTGCTCATCCAAAACTAATACAGAAAACTTCAGACGATGCCACACTCTTCTCCTTGGCACTTCTGCATGATCCATCACCACCCTCGGCCTCTATTATGCAGGGACTAGTCAATAGACAGCTCACTGCAACCTCTCGCGTCCCCTCCTTGCCGGTCACTATGGTGACCACCGTTTTGGCATGGCGCTTCTCGCGCTCTAGCGCCTCTGTCTTCTTCTCCCTCGCTGCACGCTTGTCCCCTTGTCGCCTAGCTATGTCCAGAGCCTCCCCCGAGCAGTCTCCGTCCCTCTAGAGCCCTTGCCCCCTCCGTCTTCTTCTCCGGTGAGCCGTCCCCCTCGCCGCACAGTGCGCGCGCTGTAGCCGACCGTCGTCTTCTCCTCTGTTGGCTTCTTCCTCCCTTGTCCCCGAGCTCCGCTCGTCTCCGTGACCCCTGGCGCTCGTCCGCGTCTCCCCTCGTCATCTTTCCGCCCCTCCCCGTGACTCTTGGCCGCGCGTGCCCGATGCCGGAGCACGGACAAGTAGCCGCGCGCGTGCCACCTCACTCCCTCGCTGCCCCGGCTATATAAGCCCACCCGAGGTGCCCCGACCTCACCAGCGACCTCACACCAGTACCAGGACCCCGCCTAGCCACTAGCCCGTGCTCCAGAGCCTCTCCTCGACCCCCATGGCCGCCTCGGCCGTCGACGGCCTCTGCTCAAATTCGAGCGAGCCTGAACCCTTCCCTCACTTCTTCCACCACCAGAGACCTCCACCACACCCCTAGAGCCTCCCCGCCGTTTCCCTCCTCCTCTAGTAGCCCCTGGCCGCGATACCCAACCCCACCCGAGGCCATCTCCACCGGAGTCCATGCCCTATTCGCTTCGGTCCTCCTTGGTGTCCGTGTCCTTGCTGAATGGATCCACCTCGTCACGCTGAGCTCGTGGGTAGGTCGCGCGCCCCGTATGGTGGCCGGGATCGCCGGCGAGCGTCGTCGGGGTGCGCTCCCCTGCTCGGCCCGGTGCGTCCAGGTGGGAGGAAGAAGAAGGCCGGTCAAGCGGCCTTGAGGCCCACCCGTCGGCCAAGACGAGGGTTGACCTCGAATCGGCGTGGATAAGTGGCCGCGCATTTAACGAAATAAGCTTTCAGCAAATCAAAAGCGTATTTTCCCTCTGCTTCAGCTGAAAGTACGTCTTCGTCATTCTGAAAGAGTCTTCCTCTCCGTTTCAGCCCAGAATACATTTACTTAGTCAGAAAGCGTATTTCTAATTTTGCGCCTCTGTCTTATCCACTCAGGGACCCGGCTGTGAATATTATTTTTACAGAAAAGTCCCTGATGTTCCAACCCTCATATCTCCGCAACCATAACTCTGAATGAGGTGAATCCAACGCCCACGTCTTCGTCTCTTCGAGCCCAAACTTTTGATATCATTTTCACCATGTGTAAGCATTCTGAAAATGACCATTTTGCCATTGCCCCTAATCAGCCCCCTCCAAGAGAGTACCCTTTCCGGCGATTCTTTCCGCGATCATTCCGCACTTCTTCCCGGAGCCTTCTCCATCCCCAGGCAAGCCACAACCACCACTTGCATGATAGCCATGCAGAAGCATTGGTTTCCAACTTGAATCTTTAGTAACTGTTTGATTGTTTTGCTACTACTGTCGTTATTTCGGCTATGCTTTTGGATCAGTGTTTACCGTGATGCTATGTTTTCTTGCACTCTGTTATTATGTTCTTCATGCTAGTATTACTTTAATATTGGCAATGTTTGGTAGTAGTACATGTTGGTGATGGTCTTGATTGCTGACTATCTACATTAGAATACCGTTGTTATATACATTCCTTTGCATCCAGTTGATTAAATACTTGCATGGTAGTTTTATCGCTATGTTATTGCATGGTATTTGTTGTTGATGCTAGTGGTCATGTTATGCTATGAGTAGTGTTCTAGTTCTGATATTCGTGCCTGTCAGTATGCCATGCTCATCTGGATAAATGATTAAATGTTGTTGTTATGCTCATTGATTATGTTGCACCTCCATGCTTATTTTGATATCATGTTCATGCATTGTAGTTGCATCATGTTATTTTATCATGGCTCAGCATATTGCATTCAAGTTTAACCAGATTAAATTGAACTTGAACAACTATTGGCTGAGTCATGGTGCCACCATATCGATCTGACCAGTGCAACCATGCTTACCCTATGGGGGGTCCTAACTGGGTCTATTATCATGCCTCTCACCGGTGCCTCTCGCGAGGGAAGGTTATGCGCGGGCGCTACCCTGATCAGGTAGGTTGGCATAAGCCTTGTATGCCCATTGTTGAGTATGGATCCTTGTCCCCATTTGGGACCGTTTTGCCATGACGGTGGCCGTTGGTGCCTTTGGTAGGCACGGGGCCACCCAGGACTTAGCCCAAAGGGGAGTTGGTCGGAGTGGCCGGGAGGGTGTCATGGCAGTAGGACAGTTTTTTTGGAACGCTTTGGTCCACCCGAATGGGAGTGCAAGGCCAGGGTTCCGTGGTGTGGGTACAGTGTGCTAACCTCTACAGAGTGTGTGTGTTAAATCTATCGACAGCCGCGCCCGCAGATAAGGGCCCAGTTCGTGTCAGCCACACTATGGGTCAACAGTAATAATAATGATGTGCTTAATAACAACCCTGGTTCGATGATGAAAGAAGTTGGTTGATATTTATGTGATCGTGAGAGGATCACTTTGGTATCGTGAGTACCAACTTGTTGGATATTTGGGATTTTATGCGAGAGTCAAGGGTAAAGGTCAAGCTCCTTGTGGTCATAAATGATTACTACGGTATTGTTAATACCAAGCTTGATTGGATCCTGAGATGATTGTGTGATGTCCGTGATGGTAAGTTTGTGTAGGTGATGGTTACGAGATAACCCGAGCAGAGTAAGTTGGTGCATGATAGTTTCATCATGTTGCATGCTAGTCTCATCATGTTCATATGTTTATGCCATGCTCATATTGTTTTAGCTGTATCATCTTGTTCATGCTATGATTGATCTGATAGTATCATGTTAAACCTGGTTAACCTGAAATTGCCATGCTATTGTTTGTCTTGATTGCTTTGGTTACTGTGAGCTTGCAAGTACATTCCATGTATTGACCTGGCGTGTCATGCCAGTTTGCAGGTCATGCCGGATATGATTGCTTGTTTGCCGTGGATCCCTTGTTTGCGCCCTAGGATAAGCGTTCCAGCCAGAGTCCCTGCAGAGTGGAGTTCATCACCGCAGTCATTGTTCCGCTGCCAGTAGTCATTCCGCTGCGTCGAGTTGTTCTGCTGTTTACATAGAGCAACCGTGGCAGGTGTAGTGTCACCGTGCCGATGTAATCCCCTTGTACCCAATATAGCTTGCAATAAAGAGCTGGTTTGTTCTATGCTAAGCAGTGCCGTATTCTAGAAGACTTCTCCTTGATCTCTGGGCTGGAATACAGGGCGTTCCGGTTTCTATGAGCCGGGGTGCCACAGGCTCGGTATCAGAGCAGGTCTGGCTGTAGGATGCCCTAGCCCGCACGAACGTTAGAAACGGTACTATAGACCCCAATGGATTTGTTGCACTTGTTTGCTGCATTTTTTGTTGCATAGCATGCATAAAGATTATTATCTTGTCGCTAACAGTTAATCTTGTTAGTGTAGGTGACATCATTTTCGATCCACTACCTGCACCCTCTTTCTTTGCATGCCTGCTCTTTGGTGTTCGGTGTTATCTCTGTTCTAGCAGAGTGATGCCCTGGTACCGAGTGTTCCAGACACCATTTGCAGGAGTTATGCTCAGGTAGCGCGTCGATATCTTTCCTCCACCCACCCATATTATTTCGGTGATAGACTTGTCTCTATCCCAAATCATGCCATCCATCTCGTCCCTTCGGCAACCCTTTCTGATATTTGTTATCATAAAAGGGCAATGCCATCAAGCCTTGCTTTTCCACCGCTATATTGCCCTGTCATTCCATTCTTTGGACGTGTACGGTTTCCCTTCGTACGCTTGATGATGATGTGGTTGTACACCCAGTGTTTGACCCCATGATCCCCAAGTCCATCCTCACCTCCATATCCATCCAGTTGCAACCGGTGTTTAGCCAGCGCTTGGTGTAGCCTTGATTACACCAACTCCTTCCACACACAGATTCACTTTCGTGCACACCGTCACAGCATATTAGACCGCAATACCGGAGTTTCCGCGAGATTTGTGTGCTTAGGTATACATGCATATTATTGGGTGAGTAGCAGTAATATGTGATGTTGCTTGATTGTTTATTTATTTGTATGCTTGTGTGCTTTTGCTTTCGTCGTTTCTTTTGTTTCTTTCTTTGGGCCTTCGGTGTTACAAATTTTCCCCTTATTAAAGTTGCTTGTCAACCGACACCGGACCCGAAGAATCAGCAAGGAGTTCAAATGTTTGGAAACTCAGCTAAACAGAATGGAATTATCAGCAGACTGCAGTTAAATTGGAATATCTTGTCTGAATGCAAAAGAAATCCTGGATGGACTGTCAGTATCAAGTTTGCATCAGTATGGAATTCTCAGCCGACTGCATTGAGATATGGGGATATCTGACCTGATATGGATAATCAGGTTTGCCCCAATGTGCACACTTCATAGCAGAGATGATCAAGAAGATAAGCTATGTGAAAGCTTGACAGTATATGGCAGTACATCTCAAGAAATTAGATCTGCAATAGTTCACTCAGAAAGCAAGTCTGCCTCAGAAATCAGATCTGCAATAGTTCATTCAGAAAGCAAGTTTGCCTTAGAAATCAGATCTGCAACAGTTCAGTCAGAAAGCAATTATGCCTCGGGAATCAGATTTTCATATATAAGCGGTCAGCATACCACCAAGGTCTTGCAAGTCACTCGAAAGCAGATTTGACAGGCACACGAGGATTGTTAAAAGAAGGAAGCCAGCTATACACCACGGTGTGACAAAGGAATGAGCTCAGTACAAGTACCTGTGAACCTGGAAGATGATCTCGATGAGCCCTTGTCTCCTTTCTCTAGTAACGGCACCACGCCTGTGATCTGAGCCGTTTTTAGCTATCCGGGGTGGATGCCGATTTTTATTTCTCTCTTCAACGACTGTCATGAGTTCTGAGCTGCTTTTCAGCCGTCTCATACAGCTGTTGAGTTTCTTTTTGTGACAGTGGCCTTATAGCTATTTTTGGCTATTTTAGGGAGCTGCCACTTTCTTCTTATCGACCCAGTCTCATGCTCTGAGCTGCTATTCAGCCGTCCTGAGCCGTGGTTGAGTTATCTTAGTGATGTCCGAGATCTGAGTTGTAAAGACCGTTCTGGTGGCTACTGATTTATTTGCCGATTTCTTGCAAGGGTTCGGATGATCATTTTCCTACAGTCAAAACTTGAGAGGTGATGAACCGGCAATTTGAATAATGCTACCATGTCAGGAAATGAGGATAAGAGTATGATGTCTGAATATTGCACCCGACAGAATCCATGGTCACACGAAGAAGCAACATGACCAAGCTCTTTCAGCCAAGGATCCAGACAAAGGAAGCAGTAATGAAGGAGCAAGACTGATAATTTTTGCATGACCCACATGGTGCAGATACCCCGGACAGTCTGAGTCAGTATGGATCACCTTGGATATTCACCTAAGATTTGTCAGTATCAAATATCCGAATCTGTGAAGTCAGACCAAGGGTCAAATCTGCAGTGTGACTCCAGCAACTATGGTAAAGCATCGCACAACCTACTATCCCCATGTATATGCCGACAGAATGAATAATCAGGATGTCGAGTAACAGTCTTGAGGCATGTGCCCCCACTTATGAGGATTATCAAAGGATAGCACGTCAGGAGCCAAATTCTTACGCGGTAACCACCGCTACCGAGTCTGCGGATATTATCATGTAAGATCATACCCCTTCATGCTGGCCCCGGCAAGCGACAGTCAAAAATTTGGAACGGATCTGATACTCCAGAAGGTGGAGCCAGTTAAGATGATTCAGAATTCCTGTGATAAGTCAGAATCTGTCAGGAAAGCGCTTACGCCTCAACTCATTGTTTGGAATCCGAAGGACCTGGATTTAGTGAAGAAAACCCAATGCAAGGAGTCAGAACTTGGGTGTTCAACGGGAAAATGTGGCCACAACTTCATGAAAGGTTGTCAGTGCTGGATGACGCACCCATCGGAAATCACTCTCGGATTTGTGAGACAGACACATATTTCAGTCATGGAATTTCAGCTAAGCCAGCGGATATGAAAATAATTGGAGCCAGTATAAGCATGAACAAGCCAGGTCAGATCTGTCAGAATATGGATACAGTGAATCAAACCACCCCAGAACCAGTTAGGCAAGTCAGATGAAGAATTTGATGGGAACAATCAATAAAAAAAGGATACCCGAGTTGGAAACGGTTTCCTTAAGGCGGTATATTCATACTTGTTCCCTGAGGAACCAAATCTCGAGGACGAGATTTCTTTAAGGGGGCAAGGTTTGTCACAGCCTGATTTTTGGCCCTTTCTTTTTCTTTTGATTTTCTGAGGTTTTTGCTTGAGTTTTCTTTTTCCGTGGCTATGTGGTGCGAAGGCGAAGAAGATGAACTCTTCTTTGCTTCCAGAGTGGCTTGTCATACCAAAATCCTTCCATAGACCTTTCCATTTTCATCCTAGCCCAAATCCCAATATTCTTTTTGTTGGGGATATTCCTTTTCTATTAAAGGAATAACTCAATTTGCCCTAGGTTGTGAAGCAACCTATATTTCCATCACTCCTAAAATTCCCAAATAATTCTCATAAATTGTTTGGGTCATATCTTTCTCAAATATGGCAAAATATTTCATTGGCCATGTTTCCCATCTTGCTCAATTAATTCATTTCCGATTCTGTCCTGGATGGCAGATTGTGAAGCAAGTGCCATTTATCTTTTCCCAATTGACCCCAAACTTCTTGGACATCTTTTCATGTCCATATCATTGCCACATGCCAAAGTTCAACTTCATTTGCCTAGTGATTATTTATCAATGATTTTTCAAAGTTTCTGTCCAGAAAGAAACTTTGTGAAGGAGGTACAAGCTAGGCATATTGATACGTCCATTTTGCATCATGCTTTTATATCGATATTTATTGCATTATGCGCTGTTATTACACTTTATGTCACAATACTTATTCTTATTCTCTCTTATTTTACAAGGTTTACATAAGAAGGGAGAATGCCGGTAGCTGGAATTCTGGGCTGGAAAAGGAGCAAATATTAGAGACCTATTCTGCACAACTCCAAAAGTCCTGAAACTCCACGAAAGTCATTTTTGGAAATAATAAAAAATATTGAGCAGAAGAAGTACACTAGAGGGGGACCCATCTTTTATAATTGGGAGCACTCATTAAAATATGACAAGCTAAAAGAGTTGATGCTGGACAAGGAAGATAACATAATGGGTTATGTTTTCTTATATCCGAGATAAAGTATGTTGTCATGGATCATCCAACATGTTGAGCTTGCCTTTCCGCCTCATGCTAGCCAAATTCTCAGCACCAAGTAGAGATACTACTTGTGCTTCCAAAAACCCTTAAACCAGTTTTGCCATGAGAGTCCACCATACCTACCTATGGATTGAGTAAGATCCTTCAAGTAAGTTGTCATCGGTGCAAGCAAAATATGTATGACTTATTAGTGTGGGAGAAAATAAGCTTTATGCGATCTTGTGATGTGGAAGAAATAAAAGCGACGGACTACATAATAAAGGTTCACATCACAAGGGGCAATATAAAGTGACGTTCTTTCGCATTAAGATTTTGTGCATACAACCATAAAAGCGCATGGCAACCTCTGCTTCCCTCTGCGAAGGGCCTATCTTTTATTATTATCTTCTACCTTATGCAAGAGTCATGGTGATATTCACCTTTCCTTTTTACATTTTATCCTTTGGCAAGCACAGTATGTTGGAAGGATCCTGATAGATATATCTAATTGGATACAAGGGAGCATGAGTTATTATTGTTGACATTACCCTTGAGGTAAAAGGTTGGGAGGCGAAACTATAAGCCCCTATCTTTCTCTTTGTCCGATTAAAACTCCGTAACCACAAGTATTGCGTGAGTGTTAGCAATTATAAAAGACTAAATGACAGTTGAGTATGTGGACTTGCTATAAAGCTCTGACATAGGCTCTTTCTAATGTTATGATAAATTGCAATTGCTTCAATGACTGAGATTATAGTTTGTTAGTTCTCAATAAAGTTTCTGATTCATACTTTAGCATTGTGAATGGATTATTACTTGAGCATAAGTAATCATATGATAATATTCATCTATGTTGTTGTTATGAAAATAATCATGATGCCCTCATGCCGTATTTTATTTTGTCGACACCTCTACCTCTAAACATGTGGACATATTTATCGTTATCGGCTTCCGCTTGATGACAAGCGAGGTCTAAGCTTGGGGGAGTTGATACGTCCATGTCGCATCATACTTTTATATCAATATTTATTGCATTATGGGCTGTTATTACACGTTATGTCACAATACTTATGTTTATTCTCTCTTATTTTACAAGGTCTACATAAGGAGGGAGAATGCCGGTTTGGAATTACGGGCTGGAAAAGGAGCAAATATTAGAGACCTATTCTGCACAACTCCAAAAGTCACGAAACTCCACGAAAGTCATTTTGGAAATAATAAAAATATTGAGCGGAAGAAGTACACGAGAGGGACCCACCTGGCCACGAGGGTGGGGCGCGCCTACCCCTGAGGCACGCCCACGCCTCGTGGACCCCCTGTTGGCTCTCCGATGGCCATCTTCTGCTATATGAGGTCTTTCATCAAGGAAAAAAAATCATAAGCAAGCTTTCGGGACGAGACTCCGCCGCCACGAGGTGGAACCAATCTACGGCTCCGACAGATCTGTTCTGCCGGGGACACTTCCCTCCGGGAGGGGGAAATCATCGCCATCGTCATCACCAACGCTCCTCTCATCGGGAGAGGGAAATATCCATCAACATCTTCACCAGCACCATCTCCTCTCAAAACCCTAGTTCATCTCTTGTATCCAATTCTTGTCTCCAAGTCCAGGATTGATACTAGTAGGTTGCTAGTAGTGTTGATTACTCCTTGTAGTTGATGCTAGTTGGTTTATTTGGTGGAAGATCAAATGTTCAGATCCTTTATGCATATTAATACCCCTCTGATTATGAACATGAATATGCTTTGTGAGTAGTTACGTTTGTTCACGAGGACATGGGAGAAGTCTTGCTATTAGTAGTCATGTGAATTTGGTATTAGATTCGATATTTTGATGAGATGTATGTTGTCTAGACTCTAGTGGTGTTATGTGAACGTCGACTACATAACACTTCACCATTATTTGGGCCTAGAGGAAGGCATTGGGAAGTAATAAGTAGATGATGGGTTGCTAGAGTGATGAAGCTTAAACCCTAGTTTATGCGTTGCTTCGTAAGGGGCTGATTTGGATCCATATGTTTCATGATATGGTTAGGTTTACCTTAATACTTTTCTTGTAGTTGCGGATGCTTGCAATAGAGGTTAATCATAAGTGGGATGTGTGTTCAAGTAAGAACAGCACCCAAGCACCGGTCCACCCACATATCAAATTATCAAAGTACCGAACGTGAATCATATGAACGTGATGAAAACTAGCTTGACGATATTCCCATGTGTCCCTGGGAGAGCTTTTCTATATATAAGAGTTTGTCCAGGCTTGTCCTTTGCTACAAAAAGGATTGGGCCACCTTGCTGCACTTTATTTACTTTTGTTACTTGTTGCTCGTTACAAATTATCCTATCACAAAACTATCTGTTACCAGTTATTTCAGTGCTTGCAGAGAATACCTTGCTGAAAACCGATTATCATTTCCTTCTTCTCCTCGTTGGGTTCGACACTCTTACTTATCTAAATGACTACGATAGATCCCCTATACTTGTGGGTCATCAAGACTCTTTTCTCGCGCCGTTGCCGGGGAGTGAAGCGCCTTTGGTAGGTGGAATTTGGTAAGGAAAAATTTATATAGTGTGCTGAAATTTACTTTCACTTGTTACTATGGAAAGTAATCATCTGAGGGGCTTGTTCGGGGTATCTTCACCCCGGCCAGTAGAGCAAAGAATTGCTCCTCAACCTACTGAACCTACTGAAAATGGAATAAATTTGGAAGAAGATGCCAAACCAGTCTGTGATCATCAACGAAGGCTGAATCCTAAGATGAAAGAAGTGGTAAGAAAAGAAATACTAAAGCTTCTGGAGGCAGGTAAAATATATCTGTTGCTGATAGTCAGTGGGTAAGCCCTATCCATTGTGTCCCCAAGAAGGGAGGTATAACTGTTGTTCCTAATGATAAAGATGAATTGATTCCGCAAAGAATTATTACAGGTTATAGGATGGTAATTGATTTCCGCAAATTAAATAAAGCAACTAAGAAAGATCATTACCCCTTACCTTTTATCGATCAAATGCTAGAAATATTATGCAAACGTACACACTATTGCTTCCTAGATGGTTATTCTGGTTTCTCTCAAATACCTGTGTCAGCCAATGATCAATCAAAGACTACTTTTACCTGCCCTTTTGGTACTTTTGCTTATAGATGTATGCCTTTTGTTTTATGTAATGCACCTGCTACCTTTCAAAGATGCATGATGGCTATATTCTCTGATTTTTGTGAAAAGATTTGTGAGGTTTTCATGGATGACTTTTCCGTCTATGGATCCTCTTTTGATGATTGCTTGAGCAACCTTGATCTAGTTTTGCAGAGATGTGAAGAAACTAATCTTGTCTTGAATTGGGAAAAGTGCCACTTTATGGTTAATGATGGTATTGTCTTGGGGCATAAAGTTTCTGAAAGAGGTATTGAAGTTGATAAGGCCAAGGTTGATGCTATTGAAAAGATGCCATGTCCCAAGGAAATCAAAGGTATAAGAAGTTTCCTTGGTCACGCCGGATTTTATAGGAGGTTCATTAAGGACTTCTCAAAAATTTCTCTGCCTCTGACTAATTTATTACAAAAATATATACCATTTGTCTTTGATGATGATTGTATAGAAGCATTTGAAATTGTCGGTGTACTAGAGTAGGGGTACCCTAGTATCCCGTACTACGTGCCTGCAGACGATTCTTGACACCATGGCGAGGTTTGCCTCGTCACCGCCAATCTCCTCCGTGGCTCCTTTGGAGCCATCCAAGAACAAAGTATTTGATTAAGAAGACAAGGCCCCGACAAGAGGAGCTTCTCGGGAAGGCCACTCTAGGCATACAGAAGGCAAGGCCCCGGCAAGAGGAGCTTGCCGGGAAGGCTCGGAGCGCGACAAGCCTCCGGGCGAGGCAAGGATTCGACCCCGGCAAGGCGCTTTCCACGGCATGCAAACTCTCTCCCTCTCCGCTCCAGCTCATCCAGTGACGTGTCGCCATGGGACCGTTCCATGGGCGCGTGTCGAGAGGCTGTGCAGCCAGCGGAGAGCAGTGATAAGCGGCGCTGACAAGCTCGCCATCGTGGCGAGCGGAGGCGCACCTGACGGTCTCTGTTACACTGTTTGGGCGACAACGACGGGCATTTATTGCTTTTGTCCCTTGCCGTCCGAGTTAGGTATTTTGCCTTTGTACCTTTGCTCGGTAGGTGTACCAACTCCTGTTTTACATTTGTACCCTCATCTATGTTGCCACTGCCGGAGACCCCTTGAGCATATAAAAGGAGGCCCATGCTTAGCGTAGAGAGGGTTCGGTTCATTCGACTCATTCGAGACCAGATACACTCACGCTAGGTTTTGTAGCTCTCATCGGCTCCCTAGCAAGAACACAATACATCGGACAAGCAGCTTAGGAGTTTTATCTCTCGGGAGAGCTCGAAGCTGGGTAAACTGCTCGTGTGCCTCGCCTCGATCCGCTCTTCGTGCGATCTCCGCCCCCTCCGAACCACAAAGGGGCCTGGTCCGCCCGGCCCCATAGGTGTTCGTGGAGTACGATCAACCTCCCGACATCTTTGGCGCGCCCGGGTAGGGGCGTCGAGGCCGTGTGAATCTGATCCGGCGTTCACACGAGCAGCATCATCAACATCTTCCTCAACATGCCACCGAAGAAGAAGGCTTCGGTGGCAGCAGAGCCGTCCGTGTCGTACCCACCCTCACCACATAAGCGGGTGGTGGGGCGACAGCCGGAGGAACGGGCGCCGACAAAGGTATTCGCGACGTTGCCAAGTCCAAGGACAAGGCCCGCAAACCTCGGCGTCCGCGCATCCCCGCGCCCATCTCAGAGGCAGCGGGACCAACAACGTCATGGCGTTCACAATGCCATGCGTTCGTTGGATCCGGACCCTCAAGACCAGCATGCACGCCAACATGCTGGCACGAGTGAGATACGGTCGCCTGGACGGGGTGCTGCTCCTTCTAACGTAGTTAGAAGTCCGAGCATATCCCGCTCCTTGCACCGTTCGCCAATGCCACCCACTACTCCAGCGGAAGCTCTGGCGAGAGCTCAGCTGCTCCTCGACTACCCTCCAGCGGCCGACAAGGTCGACGAATGGAGGCCACTATCGAGCCTCATCGGCTTTGCCAACGGCGACGCTCCGCGGCAACCAATGCCATCATTGCCGCGGCGAGACGACAAGGCGCGAGCCGGTGGCGACGAGACTGTCGGAGGTGCAACCACCGTGCACTCTCCGCCACGAAGGCCAAGATCGCCGACTCACCGGATCCACCTCGACAGCGACTCCACCGCGTCGTCGGATTCGCGAGCTCGCCGCGATCAGCGCCAAGTTCTTCATGGCGACAACAAGAGGACGCCGAACTTCGCATCGGCGCCCGAAGAGAAGCACGTCGTCGATCCGGCTGCTTAGCTGGGCCTTCTGTTGACATGCGCGCACGGAGGTGCCAGGCGACTGCCGTGACGCGGTAGGTTGCCCTGCGTTCACTCGTGAGTTGCGGCAAGTCGGTGGCCCAGCGGAAAAACTTCAAACCAGACGTGCCGGAGAAGTATGATGGCAGGACGCATCCGTCGGAGTTCCTTAGCATCTACACCATCGCGGTGCAGGCTGCGGGGGGACGAGACGACAAGATCCTCGCCAACTACTTCCCGCTCATGCTCAAGCCCAACGTCAGATCTTGGCTCATCCACTTGCCGGACAGCTCCATATCCTCTTGGGCAGATCTGTGCCATCAGTTTGTTGGCGCCTTCACGGTGACCACAAACCTCATGGCCAAGAGAGTGACCTTCATCTGCTTTCGCCGGAAGGAAGGAGAGTCCCTGCACAAGTTCATTCAGAGATTCAGCCGTGTGCACTACAACATCCAGACGTCCACCCTGCGCGGTGATCAGCGCATTTCATCGTAATGTGTGGAACCGCAGGATGAGGAGGAGATGGCGATGTGCAAAGTCAAGGACGTCGATGAGTTGTACGCCTTGGCCGACAAGTGTGCACGCTACTGAGGAAGGGAGGAGACTCGAGGAGAGAATGCGGAAGCAGGATCGGCAGTGAGGACACCGCCCGGCAAGAAAGAAAGGCGGCGGCGAGGCAACAGGAAGAAGAAAGGCAGAGAAGTGCTAGCAGTTGAGCAGTCCGGCAACGGAGGTGGCGACAAGAACGCCAAGGCTGGTGGCTCCGGCAAGGAGGTTACCGCTGACGCCAACCACCAGTCGGTGGCGGCCCGACAAGCGGTGACAGCTCCGCAAGCAAGATTACAAGATCCACCTCCAGAGCTGCAAGAAGGTCGAGCAGCTTGTCGAATAGCGTAGAGCTGAGTACGAGCGGGCGTGACAAGGAGAAGGCCCAGGAAGGTCTTGGGGAGCAAGCAAGAAAGCGTCCGGCGGGAGGACGCCACGGCAAGGCCAAGCAGCGGCAAGGAGATAGACCTCCCAGCGGCCGCGACAAGGATGAAGATGATGGCGAGGGCGAAGATATGGAAGATGACGACGCTGATGAGCGGAGTTTGAGAAGCCACAGAGGTCCTCTGCGTTGGCGGAGGTGCTTCCTGCATACCTCCCACCGCCAACTCAACCAATGGATGCGGGAGGTCAATGCAGCGGAACCATCCGTAGAGTCACGCAAGCCTCTGAAGTGGTCAAAGACGCCTATCATTTTTGATATTGAGGACCACCACGATCGCATAAGCTGCGGTCGGTGCTTGCCGATGTTGGTCTCACCAACCATCCGCAACCTCAAGGTCACCAAAATGCTAGTTGACGGCGGGGCCGGCTTGAATCTGATCTCCTCCGCGGTGCTCTAGAAGCTTCAAATCTCTGACGGCGAGCCGAAGAGACCGGCACTTTCCAAGGAATCAATCCGGGAAGGAGCAAGCTGAAGGGGAAGATTACGTTGCCGGTAACATTTGGCAGCGAGCTGAACTTTAGGACTGAGAGGGTCACATTCGACGTTGCCGATTTCCCATTGCCTTACAATGGGATACTTGGCCGCCCAAAGACTCGCCAAGTTCATGGCAGCCTCTCACTACGCCTACAACTTACTCAAGATGCCAGGCCCGATAAGCGTCATCTCTGTCCATGGCGACAAGAAGGATGCCCTTATCTGTGCCGACAAGATCTACCGGGATGCAGCAGCCGCGACAGAGTGCCAAACACTTGCCGCTGAAGCTCCCGGGGGGAAGAAGACAAAGTCTAAGTCCGGCAAGGGCTCTGATGCTCACTCCGGCAAGCGCACCTCTTCGGAGTGCTGCGCTACCGTCGAGGACGCACCATTGAGCTCCACCGGCAAGTGCAAGAAGATGGTAGCTCCGCCAAAGACCAAGAAGGTGCCCGCCAAGGAGGACGCAGCCGGTGGTACCTTCACCATCATTGCCTCTCTCGACCCTAAATAGGAAGGCGCTCGTTGCTTTCCTGCGGGCGAATGTCGGCGTGTTTGCATGGCAACCGTCGACATCCCAGTGTTCCTGTGAAAGTGATTGAGCACCGTCGGCCGTTTGTCCTCATGCACGGCCCGTCAAGCAAAAAGTCGGGAAGCAAGCGGTGGGCGCCAAGAATTCATAGTCGAAGAGATCAAGAAGCTGGAAGCGGCAGGCCTTGTCGAGGAGTGCTCCATCCTACGTGGTTGGCCAATCCCGTGAGTCGTATGCGCCAAAAGCAAATGGAAAATGGAGACTTTGTATTGACTTCACGGATGTTAATAAAGCTTGTCCCAAAGATCCATTTCCCTTGCCGCGCATTGACCAGATTGTCGACTCCACGGCTGGATGTGATTTGCTTTCGTTTCTTGATGCATACTCGTGGTACCATCAGATCTTCATGGCTGAAGAAGATGAGGAGAAGACCGCATTCATTACACCATGTGGCACATACTTGTTTCATACGGATGCCTTCGGTTTGAAGAATGCTGGTTCAACATTTGCAAGGGTAGTCCATGGCGCTTTTGAGCCGCAAATGCCGCGAAATGTAGAAGCCTACATGGATGACATAGTGGTCAAAAGCAAGGACAAAGCAACTCAGGTTCAAGATTTGGACGAGACCTTTGCAAATCAGCCAAAGATCAACCTCAAGCTCAACCCCGAGAAGTGCGTGTTTGGAGTCCCTTCCGACAAGCTTCTCGGGTTCTTCGTGTCTCAACGAGGGATTGAAGCTAATCCCGACAAGATCAAGGCCATTGAGCAGATTGAAGCACCAAAGCGCGTCAAGGATGTACGAAGACTTGCCGGGTGCATGGCTGCTCTCAAGAGTTTATTTCTAGGTCTGCTGAGCAGCCTGCCGTTTTTCAAAATTTTGAAAAGGCAGGTCCAATGAAATGGACTCCTGAAGCGGAGGCTGCGCTGCAGGACTTGAAGAGATACCTGTCCTCCACTCCAACACTTGTCGCACCTAAGCCACAAGAGAAGTTGCTGCTATATATAGCGGCAACCAATCAAGTGGTTAATGCTGCGTTAGTAGCGGAGAGGGAGGCGGATGACGAGCCAGCAACCACGGCAAACGCATCCAGCGACAAGCAGGGGCTTCACGACAAGCTCTGGTCCCGACAAGGACGAATCCACGCACGCATGAACAGATGCGAGAAAAGGATGGTGCAGCGCCCGGTCTACTTTGTCGGTTCCCTCCTGCGGGGAGCTAGGTCAAGGTACTACGGTGTGCGAAATTGCTTTTCGGCCTCCTCATGGCCTCGAGAAAGTTGCACCATTACTTCCAAGCACATGAGATCACAGATTGTCACTCGCTTTCCGGCGAAGAGGATCTGCAGAATCCGAAGCGGCAGGCGGGATTGTCGAGTGGGCCTTTGGAGCTGTCAAGCTTTGTCTTAAGTTTGAAAGCACATCAACTATCCAAAGCGAGCGTTGGCGGAATTCATAGCAGAATGGGCGCCAACACGGATGAAGAGATTCGGAGACGAGCATTCCCGTCAAAGAAGCAAGCAAAGAGTGGCTGATGTACTTTGTGACAGTGCCTTCTCATTGCAAAGGCGCCCGGTCTTGCGGCGTCTTGCTTATCGCACCCACCGGAGAGCACCTCAAATCGTAGTCGGATGCACTTTCCCAAGGAGCAAGCGACAAACAATACTGCAGAGTATGAAGGTTTGCTTGCCGGTCTCAGGATCGCAGTGGACCTTGGGATCAAAAAGCTTATTGTCAGGGGTGACTCATAGCTTGTCGTCTGCGAAGTGAACAAAGATTACCAGAGCCCGTTGATGGAAGCCTACGTCGATGAAGTGAGGAAGCTAGAAGAGCACTTTGACGGCCTGCAAATGGAACATGTTCCAAGAGCTCAGAATGATATTGCTGACGGCCTGTCAAAGTGCGCCGCACTTAAGTTGCCTGTGGAACCAGGGATTTTCGTGCTCAAGCTGACTCGGCCAACCGTAACACCAACAACTGGACAAAACAAGAAGAGCACGTTGACCTCTGGTGACTACTTTCCGGCGAGCTTCCCGAAGCCGTCGTTGCAAAAGGTCCCCAAGATCAACACCAGCATCTTGAGGAAGCGATCTGCTCCGACAGGCCCCAGGGTTTGTTTCGTTGAAGCAGACGCTCCTGACAAGTCTTGCTCCGACAAGCTTGTCGGGGAGCATCAAGCTCCGGAGGAGGAGATAATACTATGGACCGGGCACCGCTCGAGGAAGTTCCGCTTCATCGGGAAGCAAGAGACAGAAAAGCTAAGTTGCCAAAGTTTGAGCAGTCAATTTTTAAATTTTTGAGTTATCTTCCTCGAACGATAGTACTTTGTATGGAAAACCTGTGCGCAGAGGAACCAACTCGCCGGCTAGTCGCACCCTTACTTTGTTTCGAGTCCCCTCAACAACTTAAGTGAGCTGCGGCTAGTCGCGACAAGGTTGCTTGTCGGAGGCGGCACCTTTGCCGGCCTCCGACGTTCCGCACTCGGCCTTCATGACAAAGGTGCCCGCTACCGACAAGTCCCCAATTGCGTGAGGGCGAAAACATGCAAAGGAAGGAATCAAGTAGAGGAAATAACGTTGCATTGATCGCCTAAGATAGAGTATATTACAAAATAACTTGTCGCTGATCTAACAAAGTTTTCTAAACATGATCAGCAGCGACAAGGGAAAGATAAGATTGGCGGCCTAGTCTACGCGGTCGCCTTTGATCCGTTTGACCTTGTTCACCTTGTCCACAATGGGTGCGACAAGGGCTTTGAGCTCCTCCACGTTGGCATCGGGCGGCAAGGATCTGAGGACGCCGTTAAGGTTGAGGCCCGGATTGCGGAAGGCCACCTTTATAAACACCTTCTCGAGGGCTCCTGCCGCAGATCTGGCGTGATTCCTCGGCCAGCTGCTTTGGGACCTCTTTCCGGAGTCGCTGGAGACCCGTCGCCACGCCTTTGAAGAATAAACTGAGTTTGGCGCTGGGTTGGAGATGCTCGTTGCAGGAGTATGCAAGGTCCGCCATCCCCAGCTCCATCAGCTCGTTGTGGATGTCGGCGGCGGTGTCCACAAGACCTTGATCCGGTGCTCCACGCTCTCCCTCAAGGTGCTCTGGATGGAGGCAGCGTTCGCTAGCAGCTCCTCCTTGGCCTTGATTGCCTCCAACAAACCCACCTCCCGCTCTCTGGCGCCGTCCAACGTCTGCGTCAGAGTGGTCAGCTTCAGCTCAAGATCCGCCTTGGAATCCTTGGCGGCGTCGAGCTCCTTGCCTCTATCAGCGAGACGACTCTGCAACTTGCCAAGAGTGTAGGCGTCCTTCTCGCGCTCACGCTTAAGCACGACAAGCTCTTCGCCGCTCTTCTTGAGGCTGGCCTCCAGCTGTGCCACCTTCGCCTTCAATTCTTCCTTGGCGGCCTCGGCGGCTGCGGCTGCGTCTTTTGCTTCCTTAAGCGCCCCGCCAAGTGACTCCTCGCGCACGGCAAGGTCTTCTTCGTGGCTGTCCAGGTTGACCTTCCGCTGCGCCAGCTCGCTTTCCTGCGCAGAGAGCTTCTCGGCAGCCAGCCGCTGCTCCTCCTCAGCTGCGGCCTTCTCAAGGATGAAGGCCGTGCGCTTCTGCGAGTTGCCCCAGCGCTTACGCCACGTCGCGGAGAGCTTCTTGGTTGGTGCTCGGAGCTCTTCTCAAGGCTTCTCCATGTCCGCTCCTGCCCTCGTGACAAGTGCTTCCGGGACTCCAACTTGGCTGCCGGGCGCGGTAGAGCGACAACAACTTCTTTAGTTGCTCCTCCTCGGACTTCGCCAGCTGCTGCTGCTTGGCGGCGTCCACCAGCGTCGGCCAGTGAGGCGAGTAGCTTCGCCGTCGAAGGTCTCTCCCTCGACCGGTGCCACAGGCTCGGTTCCCGGGGAGCTTGATGAAGACGCCTTCGCCGGCCTTCAGGTAGGCGCCGGGCTGGGGCTCCTCGGAGCCTGCCGCCGCAGCAGTGGCGGGGGAGTCGGCTATCGGTGTAGCGCTTGGTGCTCCTGCGGCCTCAGGGCCGTCAGTGCGATCGCCCGACCCCTCGCCGGCCTCTGCGTCGGCAGCCTCGGTGGCCTCCTCGCCAACAGGCTCGTCGGCGGCAACCTCTTCTTCCACATCGACGACCTCTTCTTCCACGACGGCGGCCTCGTCGGTGTTGCCGCGCGCTTCCTCCTTGCCGGCGGCCTCGACCTCCATCGGCTCTGCGTCAGACGAAGAAAGAGCAGTCAAGCAAATGTTTGAAAAGAGAAACAAAAGAAAGCAAGCCCAAGGGAGATTTTCGTGTAAGGAAATTACCTGCAACGGGATCCGCAGCCATGGCCTCGACCACTGGAGGGTCACTGGCGCCGTCCCTTGCCGGGGTAGCCTCCCTTGCCGGAGTGGCCTCCCTTGTCGGAGGGCGCTCCCTTGTCGGAGATTCCTCCCTTGGCGGCGTAGTGGCAGCAGACAGGATCTCGGGGGCGGCTTCCGAGCCCTCCTGATGAGGCTGCTCTGCTCCTACACAAGGAAACGGTCAGGTATCAACGAAGAAGGGGCACCCCTGCACACCCAACAGTAAGGAGAAAACTGCACACTTACTCTGGGGGCTGTGCTGGGGGCTGCTCTGAGGAAGGGTTGTCGGGTCCGGCAAGGGCGTCTCGGACGCGTCCCCTGTCGCCACAGGAGAATCGTCCTCAACGACGACCGTCGGGATCTTGGCCCTCTTCGACGCTCTCTGGGCCATCGTCCTGAAAAGGAAAGAGTCCAAAACGAAGCAAATCAGATTCAAGATGAAGTGATAAAATTGAAGAAATACAAGCACAATCTCAAGAGCTTACTCTTCGCCTTCCTCCTCGGAGCTGAGCGCGGAGAAGTCAAACTCCGGCTCGCCTCCGGTGCAACGAGGCGGGGGAGTGGGCTCTCTTGGCCGCTTGGCGGAGGCGTCGGCGGTGGCCTGAGAAGATCCCGCCCCAGTTGTCGCGGCAGTGTGGGGCGCTCGCTGCAACCTCGCTTGCGGTGGGCGCGTCATGCTGGCGCTGCTTCTTTGTGGGCGGTCTGTCGCCCGACTCGTCTCGGCCTTGCGGAGACGCCTCTTCGGCGGAGCCGGGGGCTCTGCTGGCGGCAAGTCGCTGGGTGGTGGAGAAGAAGCGCCCTCGGCGGGTCCACTCGACCCGGCCTCGGGCTCGACAAGCTCGTCCTCGCCGACGACCTCCCCTCGCTCGGCAAGGCTTGCCGCCGTCGCAGCGTCCGCCTCCACCACGGTGAACCCGAAGGCTCCAGCTGGCGGCCTGCTGCCGCCTCCTCCACCCTGGTGGCAATCTGCGCCATCTCCTCGTCGGTGGTGTCGGCGGGTGAGCCTTTACGCTTTCGTCGGGCGGATCGGCACTTCTTCTAAGTCGTCGAAGAACTGTTGCACGACCTCGTCGGGGGGCTCCTGCCAGGTTGGGACGATCCCGTGGGAGTCGCACAGCGGCATCATGGCGCGGATGCGGTCGAGCGCCGAGTTGTTGCACAATGGGACGACCCCCCGCGGCAACCTAAACCACTCAGGGTGGTCGGGGTCGTTCTTGAACAGCTCGAGCAGCATCGCGTCCAGCTCCAAGACGGTAAAGTTCCGATTCGAGGCCAGGCGCAGCCTCATTATGTCTGCGCGTTTTGGAACTCCCAAGCAGGCCTCCTCCTTTCCTGCAAGGGAAGCGATCGGCGGCGAAGGAAGTCTGCGCCAACTGCGCCTTACGATCAATCCGGCAAGCCCGAGGCGCAGAATTGGGTCACAACTATCTTGACCGCATCCTCGGCGCCAAGTTACTCCAATCTCTGCCGCGCACTATTGGGGTTTGGCGCACGACGGTGAAGGGCTGCGGGTTCTCCTCTACGACCCGGCACCAGTTGGCTCTCCACTCCTCCCACTTGTTGCGGAACTCTCCCTCTAGGTAGGCCTCTTTCTTGCCGATCCTAGAGACCTGTGCTATCCCTCCGGCAAGTGGCTCTCCTCTCTCGGCGGGGCACGAAGAAGTGGCGGAAGAGTGCCACATTCGGTGGACTCCGACAAAGTTTTCGCACAAATGCGCCGAAAACTGCCATGGTCAAGACGGTGTTGGGGGTGAAATCAAGGAGGCGGAGGCTAAAGGTGTTCATTATGTCGCAGAAGAACTTCCGGAAAAGGCGGGCAAAGCCCGCAATAGAAGAAAAGGCGAAAAGGGTACCTGTTGGGGCCAAATCAGCGGTGGAGGCGGGGAATACCCTCGTCTTGGCAGTGCGCACGCGTCTCCGTTGACGGAAGAGGTAGAAAGGCGTCCGCAGCTCCCTTGCGCCGAGCTGCGGGGGAAGATGGCCCGCTCCTTCTTGCGCAGCGCCCTTGGCAGCTGCGCCTCGGCCGACTTGACGCCCTTCTCCTTGTAGGCTTTCGGAGCCATGGCGAGGGCGGCGGAGGAGGCCGGCGGCGGTGAGCGCGCTTGTGGCGAAAGGGTGCGGGACGCTGCTCTCTTCGCACCGAAGAAGAAGAGGGGAGCGGCGGTGGTTTTCTTGACAAGACAGCGATGGCAGAGGGGACGGCCTGCCCCTGTTTCCTCCGCTTATAAAGAGGGGAGGCGGACGTTCGCTTATACTAATAAAGAAACCCCCACGACCGCGCCCACGATCTTCGCACGACGCCACGTCCGGTGCGTGCCGTTAGTGGGGATCATGGTGGGTCCGGGCGAGTTGCGGCGTGGTCGAGGCCGGCGTGTGTCCGTTACAGCTTTTGGGCCTGGCCCAACAAGCGCTTCGGCACCGTGTATGGCCCGAGCCGGGGGCTCTGCCGGTGTACTAGAGTAGGGTACCCTAGTATCCCGTGCTCGTGCCGCAGACGATTGCAGCACCCGTGGCGAGGTTTGCCTAAATCACTGCCAAGATCCTCCGTGGCTCCTTTGGAGCCATTCAAGAACAAAGTATTTGATTAAGAAGACAAGGCCCCGGCAAGAGGAGCTTGTCGGGAAGGTCACTCAAGGCATGCAGAAGACAAGGCCCCGGCAAGAGGAGCTTGCCGGGAAGGCTCGGAGCGCAACAAGCCTCCGGACGCGACAAGGATTCGGCCGCGGCAAGGCGCTTGCCGCGGCGAGCAAACTCTCTCCATCTCCGCTCCAGCTCATCCAGCGACGTGTCGCCATGGGACCGTTCCATGGGCGCGTGTCGAGAGGCTGCAGCCAGCGGAGCAGCGATAAGCGGCGGCTGACAGGCTTGCCATCGTGGCGGCGGAGGCGCACTGACGGTCTGTTGCCTTTGTTTGGGCGACAACGACGGGCATTTATTGCTTTTGTCCCTTGCCGTCGAGTTAGGTATTTTGCACTTTGTACATCGCTCGGTAGGTGTACCAACTCCTGTTTTTACATTTGTACCCTCATCTATGTTGCCACCTGTCGGAGACCCCTTGAGCATATAAAAGGAGGCCCATGCGCAACGTAGAGAGGGTTCGGTTCATTCGACTCATTCGAGACCAGATACACTCACGCTAGGTTTTGTAGCTCTCATCGCTCCCTAGCAAGAACACAATACATCAGACAAGCAGCAGTAGGAGTTTTATCTCTCCGGAGAGCTCCGAAGCTGGGTAAACTGCTCATGTGCCTCGCCTCGTTCTGCTCTTCGTGCGATCTCCGCCCCCTCCGAACCACAAAGGGGCCTGGTCCGCCGGCCCCATAGGTGTTCGTGGGTACGATCAGCCTCCCCGACAGAAATACTCAAGAAAGCATTGATCTCCGCACCTATTGTTCAGCCACCTGATTGGAATTTACCCTTTGAAATTATGTGTGATGCTAGTGACTATGCTGTAGGTGTTGTTCTAGGGCAAAGAGTTGATAAGAAATTAAATGTTATCCATTATGCTAGTAAGACTCTAGAAAATGCTCAAAGAAATTATGCTACTACTGAAAAGGAATTCTTAGCAGTTGTATTTGCTTGTGATAAGTTCAGACCTTATATCGTTGATTCTAAGGTAACTATTCACACTGATCATGCTGCTATTAAATATCTTATGGAGAAGAAAGATGCTAAACCTAGACTTATTAGATGGGTTCTCTTGCTACAAGAATTTGATTTGCATATTGTTGATAGAAAAGGAGCTGAGAACCCCGTTGCAGACAACTTGTCTAGGTTAGAAAATGTTCTTGATGACCCACTACCTATTGATGATAGCTTTCCTGATGACCAATTAAATGTCATAAGTACTTCTCGTAGTACTCCTTGGTACGCTGATTATGCTAATTACATCGTTGCTAAATTTATACCTCCTAGTTTCACATACCAGCAAAAGAAAAAGTTTTTCTATGATTTAAGACATTACTTTTGGGATGACCCACATCTTTATAAAGAAGGAGTAGATGGTGTTATTAGACGTTGTGTACCTGAGCATGAACAGGAATAGGTCATACGCAAGTGTCACTCCGAAGCTTATGGAGGACACCACGCTGGATATAGAACTGCACATAAGGTATTGCAATCTGGTTTTTATTGGCCTACTCTCTTCAAGGATGCCCGTAAGTTTGTCTTATCTTGTGATGAATGTCAAAGAATTGGTAATATTAGTAGACGTCAAGAAATGCCTATGAATTATTCACTTGTTATTGAACCATTTGATGTTTGGGGCTTTGATTATATGGGACATTTTCCTGCCTCTAATGGATATACACATATTTTAGTTGTTGTTGATTACGTTACTAAGTGGGTAGAAGCTATTCCAACTAGTAGTGCTGATCATAACACTTCTATTAAAATGCTTAAAGAAGTTATTTTCCGAGGTTTGGAGTCCCTAGTTACTTAATGACTGATGGTGGTTCACACTTTATTCATGGTGCTTTCCAAAAAATGCTTGCTAAATATGATGTTAATCATAGAATTGCATCTCCTTATCACCCACAGTCTAGTGGTCAAGTAGAATTGAGCAATAGAGAGCTCAAATTAATTTTGCAAAAGACTGTCAATAGGTCTAGAAAGAATTGGTCCAAGAAACTTGATGATGCATTATGGGCTTATAGAACTGCATATAAAAATCCTATGGGTATGTCTCCGTATAAAATGGTTTACGGAAAAGCATGTCACTTACCTCTCGAACTAGAACATAAGGCTTATTGGGCTATTAAAGAGCTCAATTATGATTTCAAACTTGCTGGTGAGAAGAGGTTATTTGATATTAGCTCACTTGATGAATGGAGAACCCAAGCTTATGAAAATGCCAAGTTGTTTAAAGAAAAGGTTAAAAGATGGCATGAAAAAAGGATACAAAAGCGTGAGTTTAATGTAGGTGATTGTGTATTGCTATACAACTCTCGTTTAAGATTTTTTGCAGGAAAACTTCTCTCTAAATGGGAAGGCCCCTACATTATCGAGGAGGTCTATCGTTCCAGTGCCATAAAAATCAACAACTTCGAAGGCACAAATCTGCGGGTGGTGACCGGTCAAAGAATTAAACATTATATCTCAGGTAATCCCATAAATGTTGAAACTAATATAATTGAAACTGTAACCCCGGAGCAACATGTCGTCCCAGGATTCTGAAGGAGAAAGTTATGTGGATGATTACCTTGCAAATCCTAAGGTCTATGGAGATGTGGAGCACTATGGTTGGACCACGGAAGAAGAAGAAGACTATGAACCCAAGAGAAAGGAGGAGACGAGCTCGAATGAATATGAAGTCCCACTACCTCAACCTGGGGACATGCATGTGGAGTTCAAAAAGTCAAGCCTCCCTAATAGAGCAAAGAAACTTTAGATCGAGTTTATCCCTTTTCGTCTCTTGCAGGAAAACAAGCAGGAATTATGCAAAAAGATATTAAGCCTGGAATAGGAGATTAGTGACTTGAGGGATCAAAATTCTGTCCTCAAGCGCAAATTAAGGAAGAAGGCTAAATCATCAACAACACTTCCACCTTCTTCACCATCACCAAAAAAGGAGACACAATCACATGGGTATGGCACTCCCCTTGGCAACTGCCAAGCTTGGGGGAGGTGCCCCGGTATCGTATCACCATCACACTCCTTTCTTTACAGTTTTTCTTAGTTCGATCCTTTTAGTAGTATCTTGATCTAGTAGAATAAAGTTTCTGGCATGATCTAGTTTTGAGTTTTTTGCTTTATGATCTCTCTATGTAATCGAGTCTGTGAGCTATATAATAAAAATTAGGGTTGAGTCAAGAGCTTGATTATTTTTGCCATGATCTTGAGTGAATAAAAGAAAAGAGAAAAAGAATAAAAGAAACAAAGAGATCATATTGATCTTACAAAGAGTAATTACTTCACATAGAAAGAGTATGATGATTAAAAATTGTTGAGAGTTGACAAACATAGCTTTGGTCATCGTTGCAATTAATAGGAAGTAATAAGGAAAGAGGGGTTTCACATATAAATATATTATCATGGACAACTTTTATGATTGGGAGCAATCATTAAAATATGACATGCTAAAAGAGTTGATGTTGGACAAGGAAGACAACATAATGGGTTATGTTTTCTTATATCCGAGATAAAGTATGTTGTCATGGACCATCCAACATGTTGAGCTTGCCTTTCCCCCTCATGCTAGCCAAATTCTCAGCACCAAGTAGAGATACTACTTGTTCTTTCAAAAACCCTTAAACCAGTTTTGCCATGAGAATCCACCATACCTACCTATGGATTGAGTAAGATCCTTCAAGTAAGTTGTCATCGGTGCAAGCAATAAAAATTGCTCTCTAAATATGTATGACTTATTAGTGTGGGAGAAAATAAGCTTTATACGATCTTGTGATGTGGAAGAAATAAAAGCGACAGACTACATAATAAAGGTTCACATCACAAGGAGCAATATAAAGTGACGTTCTTTCGCATTAAGATTTTGTGCATCCAACCATAAAAGCGCATGGCAACCTCTGCTTCCCTCTGCGAAGGGCCTATCTTTTATTATTATCTTCTACCTTATGCAAGAGTCATGGTGATCTTCACCTTTCCTTTTACATTTTATCCTTTGGCAAGCACAGTATGTTGGAAGGATCCTGATAGATATATCTAATTGGATACAGGGGAGCATGAGTTATTATTGTTGACATTACCCTTGAGGTAAAAGGTTGGGAGGCAAAACTATAAGCCCCTATCTTTGTCTTTGTCCGATTAAAACTCCGTAACCACAAGTATTGCGTGAGTGTTAGCAATTATGAAAGACTAAATGATAGTTGAGTATGTGGACTTACTATAAAGCTCTGACATAGGCTCTTTCTGATGTTATGATAAATTGCAATTGCTTCAATGACTGAGATTATAGTTTGTTAGTTCTCAATAAAGTTTCTGATTCATACTTTAGCATTGTGAATGGATTATTACTTGAGCATAAGTAATCATATGATAATATTCATCTATGTTGTTGTTATAAAAATAATCATGATGCCCTCATGTCTGTATTTTATTTTATCGACACCTCTTCCTCTAAACATGTGGACATATTTATCGTTATCGGCTTTCGCTTGAGGACGAGCGAGGTCTAAGCTTGGGGGAGTTGATACGTCCATTTTGCATCATGCTTTTATATCAATATTTATTGCATTATGGGCTGTTATTACACGTTATGTCACAATACTTATGCTTATCTCTCTTATTTTACAAGGTTTACATAAGGAGGGAGAATGCCGGCAGATGGAATTCTGGGCTGGAAAAGGAGAAAATATTAGAGACCTATTCTGCACAACTCCAAAAGTCCTGAAACTCCACAAAAGTCATTTTTGGAAATAATAAAAATATTGAGCGGAAGAAGTACACGGAGGGGACCCACACAGCCACGAGGGTGGGGCGTGCTCTACCCCAGGCGCGCCCCCGCCTCGTGGGCCCCTGTTGGCTCTCCGATGGCCATCTTACGCTATATGAGGTCTTTCGTCAAGGAAAAAATCATAAGCAACCTTCGGGGCCGAGACTCCGCCGCCACGAGGCGGATCTTGGCGGAACCAATCTAGGGCTCGTGAGCTGTTACTGCTGGGAAACTTCCCTCCGGGAGGGGGAAATCATCGCCATCATCACCACCAACGCTCCTCTCATCGGGAAAGGGCAATCTCCATCAACATATTCACCAGCACCATCTCCTCTCAAAACCCTAGTTCATCTGTTGTATCCAATTCTTGCCTCCAAGTCCGGGATTGATACTAGTAGGTTGCTAGTAGTGTTGATTACTCCTTGTAGTTAATGCTAGTTGGTTTATTTGGTGGAAGATCATATGTTCAGATCCTTTATGCATATTAATACCCCTCTGATTATGAACATGAATATGCTTTGTGAGTAGTTACGTTTGTTCACGAGGACATGGGAGAAGTCTTGCTATTAGTAGTCATGTGAATTTGGTATTAGATTCGATATTTTGATGAGATGTATGTTGTCTAGCCTCTAGTGGTGTTATGTGAGCGTCGACTACATAACACTTCACCATTATTTGGGCCTAGAGGAAGGCATTGGGAAGTAGTAGGTAGATGATGGGTTGCTAGAGTGATGTAAGCTTAAACCCTAGTTTATCGTTGCTTCGTAAGGGGCTGATTTGGATCCATATGTTTCATGCTATGGTTAGGTTTACCTTAATACTTTTGTTGTAGTTGCGGATGCTTGCAATAGAGGTTAATCATAAGTGGGATGCTTGTTCAAGTAAGAACAGCACCCAAGCACAGTCCACCCACATATCAAATTATCAAAGTACCGAACGCGAATCATATGAGCGTGATGAAAACTAGCTTGACGATATTCCCATGTGTCCTCGGGGGCGCTTTTCTCTATATAAGAGTTTGTCCAGGCTTGTCCTTTGCTACAAAAAGGATTGGGCCACCTTGCTGCACTTTATTTACTTTTGTTACTTGTTGCTCGTTACAAATTATCCTATCATAAAACTATCCGTTACCTATTATTTCAGTGCTTGCAGAGAATACCTTGCTGAAAACCGCTTATCATTTCCTTCTGCTCCTCGTTGGGTTCGACACATATCCAAATGAGTTGAAATTTGTGCATGACCTCAATATCATCATATCATAGCCCTCCACCAAAGTTGAGCTCATCCAATGCATCCATGTGAGCACAGCTTCAAATCTTTGTTTATGTCCAAATTTTTAGTTAGTGAAGCAAGTATGTTTATGTCCAAATCTTTGTTTATGGATGTAAATTTTCCTAGGCCTTCTCTTATCCATCCAACCTATCTCCACCCAATTTGGGCATATTCCATCTAGCCAATTGTCCTCTAGAATTTTTGCAAGTTTCTGGTCGGTAGAAATGCTTGTGAAGGAAGTACCATTTTGGTTTATCCAATTGGTATGAAACCTTTTGCAGCATCTTCATATGGCCAAATAACCCTGCCTTGCCAAATTTCAGCTCAAGTGGCTTCTCCATTTGAGTGCACCATCATGATCTAGATTCTAGACCAAATATGCAGTTGTGAAGCAACTATGATTTATCTTGGTCCAAATATCCTCAAACTTTCCAGGATCGTAGTCTTTCCCTATCTAAATATGCTAGACATCACCATTTGACCCAATCAAGTTCCTCTGGATCACCAGTGCTCTTCCAAAACTGATACAACAAACTTCAGACGATGCCACACTCTTCTCCTTGGCATTTCTGCGTGATCCATCATCACCCTCGGCCTCTATTATGCGGGGACTAGTCAATAGACAGCTCGCTGCAGCCTCTCGCGTCCCCTCCTTGCCGGTCACTGTGGTGACCACCATTTTGGCATGGCGCTTCTCGCGCTCTAGCACCTCTGTCTTCTTCTCCCTTGCTGCACGCTTGTTCCCCCCTGTTGCCTAGCTATGTCTAGAGCCTTCCCCGAGCAGTCGCCGTCCCTCTGGAGCCCTTGCCCCCTCCGTCTTCTTCTCCGGTGAGCCATCCCCCTCGCCGAACAGTGCGCGCGCTATAGCCGACCGTCGTCTTCTCCTCTGTTGGCTTCTTCCTCCCTTGTCCACGAGCTCCGCTCGTCTCCGTGACCCCTGACGCTCGTCCCCGTCTCCCCTCATCGTCCTGTCGCCCCTCCTTGTGACCCTTGGCTGTGCATGCCCGTCGTCGGAGCGCAGACACGTAGCCGCGTGCGTGCCACCTCACTCCCTCGCTGCCCCGGCTATATAAGCCCACCCCGAGGTGCCTCGACCTAACTAGCGACCCCACACCGCTCCCAGGACCCCGCCTAACCACTAGCCTGCGCTCTAGGGCCTCTCCTCGACCCCCATGGCCGCCTCGGCCGCCGACGGCCTCTGCTCAAATTCGAGCGAGCCCGAACCCCTCCCTCTCTTCTTCCACCACCAGAGACCTCCACCACACCCCTAGAGCCTCCCCGACTTTTCCCTCTTCCTCTGGTAGCCCCTGGCCGCGATGCCCAACCCCACCCGAGGCCATCTCCGCCGGAGTCCATGCCCTAGACGCTCCGGTCCTCCTCAGCATCCGTGTCCTTGCTGACTGGATCCGCCTCGTCACGCTGAGCTCGTCGGTAGGTCGCGTGCCCCGTATGGTGGCCGGGATCGCCGGCGAGTGTCGTCGGGGTGCGCTCCCTTGCTCGGCCCGATGCATCCAGGCGGGAGGAAGAAGAAGGCCGGCCCATCAGCCACACGAGGGGTTGACCCCGGGCGCTGACGTGGATAAGTGGCCGTGCATTTAGAGAAATACGCTTTCCCCAAATCGAAAGCGCATTTTCCCTGTGCTTCAGCTCAAAGTATGTCTTCGTTATTCTGAAAGCGTCTTCCTCTGTGTTTCAGCCCGGAATACGTTTTCTTAGTCAGAAAGCATATTTCTAATTTTGCGCCTCTGTCTTATCCACTCAGGGACCCGGCTGTGAATATTATTTTTACAAAAGTCCCTGATGTTCCAACCCTCATATCTCCGCAACTGTAACTCCGAATGAGGTAAATCCAATGCCCACGTCTTCGTCTCTTCGAGGCCCAAACTGTTGGTATCATTTTCACCATGTGTAAGAATTATGAAAATGACCATTTTTCCCTTGCCCCTAATCAGCCCCCTCCAAGAGAGTACCCTTTCCGACGATTCTTTCCGCGATCATTCCGCAATTCTTCCTGGAGCCTTCTCCATCCCCAGGCAAGCCACAACCACCACTTGCATGATAGCCATGCAGAAGCATTGGTTTCCAACTTGAATCTTTAGTAACTGTATGATTGTTTTTCTACTGCTGTCGTTATTTCAGCTATGCTTATGGATCGGTGTTTACCGTGATGCTATGTTTTCTTGCACTCTGTTATTATGTTCTTCATGCTAGTATTACTTTAATATTGGAAATGTTTGGTAGTAGTACATGTTGGTGATGGTCTTCGGTGCCTGACTATCGTCTGTTCCGAGTACCGTTGTTATGTCTGTTCCTTTGCATCCAGTTGATTAAATACTTGCATGGTAGTTTTATCGTTATGTTATTGCATGGTATTTGTTGTTGATGCTAGTGGTCATGTTATGCTATGAGTAGTGTTCTAGTTGTGATATTCGTGCTCGTTAGTATGCCATGCTCATCTGGATAAATGATTAAATGTTGTTGTTATGCTCATTGATTATGTTGCACCTCCATGCTTATTTTGATATCATGTTCATGCATTGTAGTTGCATCATGTTATTTTATCATGGCTCAGCATATTGCATTCAAGTTTAACCAGATTAAATTGAACTTGAACAACTGTTGGCTGAGTTATGGTCCGACCATATCGATCTGACCAGTGCAACCACGCTTACCCTATGGGGGGTCCTAACTGGGTCTATTGTCATGCCTCTCACCGGTTCCTCCCATGAGGGAAAGGTTATGTCTGGCGCTACCTCATCAAGTAGGACGGCATAAGCCTTGTGTGCCCGTTGTTGAGTATGGATCCTTGTCCCCGTTTGGGACCATTTTGCCACGACGGTGGCCGTTGGTGCCTTTGGTAGGCACGGGGCCACCCAGGACTGAGCCCAAAGGGGAGTTGGTCGGAGTGACCGGGAGGGTGTCATGGCAGTAGGACGGTTTTGTCGGAACACTTTGGTCCACCCGAATGGGAGTGCGAGGCCAGGGTTCCGTGGTGTGGGTACAGTGTGCTAACCTCTGGAGAGTGCATGTGTTAAATCTATCGATAGCCGCGCCCGCGGATAAGGGCCCAGTTCGTGTCGGTCACACTATGGGCCAACAGTAATAATAATGATGTGCTTAATAACAACCCTGGTTCGATGATGAAAGAAGTTGGTATATATTTATGTGATCGTGAGAGGGTCACTGTGGTATCGTGAGTACCAACTTGTTGGATATTTGGGATTTTATGCGAGAGTCAAGGGTAAAGGTCAAGCTCCTTGTGGTCATAAATGATTACTAAGGTATTGTTAATACCAAGATTGATTGGATCCTGAGATGATCGTGTGATGTCCATGATGGTAAATTTGTGCAGGTGATGGTTACGAGATAACCCGAGCAGAGTAAGTTGGTGCATGATAGTTTCATCATGTTGCATGCTAGTCTAATCATGTTCATATGTTTATGCCATGCTCGTATTGTTCTAGCTGTATCATCTTGTTCATGCTATGATTGATCTGATAGTATCATGTTAAACCTGGTTAACCTGAAATTGCCATGCTATTGTTTGTCTTGACTGCTTTGGTTGCTGTGAGCTTGCAAGTACATTCCATGCACTGACCTGGCGTGTCATGCCAGTTTGCAGGTCTTGCCGGCTATGATTGCTTGTTTGCCGTGGATCCCTTGTTTGCGCTCTAGGATAAGCGTTCCAGCCAGAGTCCCTACGGAGTGGAGTTCATCACCGTCGTCGTTGTTCCGCTGCCAGTAGTCAGTCCGCTGCATCGAGTTGTTCTGCTGTTTACATAGAGCAACCGTGGCAGGCGTAGTGTCGCCGTGCCAGTGTAATCCCCTTGTACCCAATATAGTTTGCAATAAAGAGCTGGATTGTTCTATGCTAAGCAGTGCCGTATTCGAGAAGACTTCTCCTCGATCTCTAGGCTGGAATACGGGGCGTTCTGGTTTCTCTGAGCCGGGGTGCCACACTATCCCTCAACATGCAACAAAGAGTCACTCCAAAGTCACTAATAGAGGAGAACAAACAAAGAGATTATTGTAGGGTACGAAACCACCTCAAAGTTATTCTTTCTCATCGATCTACTCAAGAGTCCATAGTAAAATAACACGAAGCTATTCTTTCTGTTCGATCTATCCTAGAGTTCAAACTAGAATAACACCTTAAGATACAAATCAACCAAAACCCTAATGTCACCTAGATACTCCAATGTCACCTCAAGTATCCGTGGGTATGATTATACGATATGCATCACACAATCTCAGGTTCATCTATTCAAACCAACACAAAGTACTTCAAAGAGTGCCCCAAAGTTTCTACCGGAGAGTCAGGATGAAAACGTGTGCCAACCCCTATGCATAAGTTCACAAGGTCATTGAACCCGCAAGTTGATCACCAAAACATACATCAAGTAGATCACGTGAATACCCCATTGTCACCACAGATAAGCACATGCAAGACATACATCAAGTGTTCTCAAGTCCTTAAAGACTCAATCCGATAAGATAACTTCAAAGGAAAACTCAATCCATTACAAGAGAGTAGAGGGGAGAAACATCATAAGATCCAACTATAATAGCAAAGCTCGCGATACATCAAGATCGTGTTGAATCAAGAACACGAGAGAGAGAGAGAGAGAGAGATCAAACACATAGCTACTAGTACATACCCTCAGCCCTAAGGTGAACTACTCCCTCCTTGTCATGGAGAGCGCCGGGATGATGAAGATGGCCACCGGTGAGGGATTCCACCCTCCGGCAGGGTGCCGAAACACGGTCCCAATTGGTTTTTGGTGGCTACAGAGGCTTGCGGCGGCAGAACTCCCGATCTAGGTTTCTTTCTGGGGTTTATGTATTTATAGGAATTTGGGGCGTCGGTCTCACGTCAGGGGGGGTCTCCGAGTCGTCCACGAGATAGGGGGCGCGCCCAGGGGGTAGGGCGCGCCCTCCACCCTCGTGGATGGCTCGGGACTCTTCTAGCCCAACTCTTCTACTCCGAGGGCTTCTTTTGGTCCATAAAAAATCCACAAAAAATTGGCACGTCAATTGGATTCCGTTTGGTATTCCTTTTCTGTAAAACTTAAAAACAAGGAAAAACAGAAACAGGCACTGGGCTCTAGGTTAATAGGTTAGTCCCAAAAATCATATAAAACATCATATAAATGCATATAAAACATCCAAGATGGATAATATATAGCATGGAACAATCAAAAATTATATATACATTGGAGACGTATCAAGCATCCCCAAGCTTAATTCCTGCTCGTCCTCGAGTAGGTAAATGATAAAAATAGAATTTTTGATGTGGAATGCTACCTAACATAACTATCAATGTAAGTTTCTTTATTGTGGCATGAATGTTCAGATCCGAAAGATTCAAGACAAAAGTTTAATATTGACATAAAAATAATAATACTTCAAGCATACTAACAAAGCAATCATGTCTTCTCAAAATAACATGGCCAAATAAAGTCATCCCTACAAAATCATATAGTCTGGCTATGCTCCATCTACATCACACAACATATTTTAATCATGCACAACCCCGATGACAAGCCAAGCAATTGTTTCATACTTTTGATGTTCTCAAACTTTTTCAATCTTCACGCAATACATGAGCGTGAGCCATGGACATAGCACTATAGGTGGAATAAAATGGTGGTTGTGGAGAAGACAAAAAGGAGAAGATAGTTCACATCAACTAGGCGTATCAACGGGCTATGGAGATGCCCATCAATAGATATCAATGTGAGGAGTAGGGATTGCCATGCAACGGATGCACTAAGAGCTATAAGTGTATGAAGGCTCAAACTGGAAACTAAGTGGGTGTGCATCCAACTTGCTTTCTCATGAAGACCTCAGGCATTTGAGGAAACCCATCATCGGAATATACAAGCCAAGTTCTATAATGAAAATTCTCACTAGTATATGAAAGTGATAGCTCAAGAGACTCTCTATATGAAGAACATGGTGCTATTCTGTAGCACAAGTGTGGTAAAAGGATAGTAGCATTTGCCCTTCTCTCTTTTTCTCTCATTTTTTTCTTTTTTTTGGTGGGCTTCTTTGGCCTCTTTTTTTTAATTGGGCTTCTTTGGCCTCTTTTTTTTGCAAAGTCCGGAGTCTCATCCTGACTTATGGGGGAATCATAGTCTCCATCATCCTTTCCTCACTGGGGCAATGCTCTAATAATGATGATCATCACACTTTTATTTACTTACAACTCAATATTACAACTCGATACTAGAACAAATATATGACTCTATATGAATGCCTCCGGCGGTGTACTGGGATGTGCAATGATTCAAGAGTGACATGTATGAAAGAATTATGAAGGTGGCTTTGCCACAAATACGATGTCAACTACATGATCATGCAAAGCAATATGACAATGATGAAGCGTGTCATAATAAACGGAACGGTGGAAAGTTGCATGGCAATATATCTCAGAATGGCTATGGAAATGCCATAATAGGTAGGTATGGTGGCTATTTTGAGGAAGGTAAATGGTGGGTTTATGGTACCGGCGAAAGTTGCGCGGTACTAGAGAGGCTAGCAATGTTGGAAGGCTGAGAGTGCGTATAATCCATGGACTCAACATTAGTCATAAAGAACTCACATACTTATTGCAACTATTAGTTATCGAAATGACCATCGCTCGTCCCCAACCGCCGCTCATAAGGAAGACAATCAAAAAATATCTCATGCTCCAACTTCGTTACATAACGGTTCACCACACGTGCATGCTACGGGAATCACAAACTTTAACACAAGTATCTCTCAAATTCACAACTACTATACTAGCATGAATCTAATATCACCATCTTCATATCTCAAAACAATCATAAAGAATCAAACTTCTCATAGTATTCAATGCACTTTATATGAAAGTTTTTATTATATCCCTCTTGGATGCCTATCATATTAGGACTAAATTCATAACCAGTAAATTAACATGTTGTTCTAAAGATTCTCAAAATAATATAAGTGAAGTATGAGAGTTCATCTATTTCTTCAAAATAAAACCACCGTCGTGCTCTTAAAAGATATAAGTGAAGCACTAGAGCAAACGACAAACTACTCCAAAAAAAATAAGTGAAGATCAATGAGTAGTCGAATAATTGTGCAACTATGTGAAGACTCTCTAACATTTAATAATTTCAGATCTTGGGACATTATTCAAACATAAAGCAAAACAAAATAAAACAAAATGACGCTCCAAGCAAACCACATATCATGTGGTGAATAAAAAGATAGCTCCAAGTAAGGTTACCGATGAATGAAGACGAAAGAGGGGATGCCATCCGGGGCATCCCCAAGCTTAGGCTCTTGGTTGTCCTTGAATATTACCTTGGGATGCCTTGGGCATCCCCAAGCTTAGGCTCTTGCCACTCCTTATTCCATAGTCCATCGAATCTTTACCCAAAACTTGAAAACTTCACAACACAAAACTTAACAGAAAACTCGTAAGCTCCGTTAGTATAAGAAAATAAGTCACCACTTTTGGTACTGTTGTGAACTCATTCTTTATTTATATTGGTTTAATATATACTGTATTCCAACTTCTCTATGGTTCATACCCTCCGATACTACTCATAGATTCATCAAAATAAGCAAACAACACACAGGAAACAGAATCTGTCAAAAACAGAACAGTCTGTAGTAATCTGTAACTCTCGAATACTTCTGTAACTCCAAAAATTCTGAAATAAATTGGTGAAAATTAGGAATTTGTCTATAATATTATGCAAAAAGAATCAACTCAAAATCACTCTTCTGTAAAAAAAAATGACAGCTAATCTCGTGAGCGCAAAGTTTCTACTTTTTACAGCAAGATCACATTAACTTTCACCCAAGTCTTCCCAAAGGTTCCACTTGGCACTTTATTGAAACAAAATCTATAAAACATGATTAATACAGTAGCTTAATCATGTGGACACACAAAAACAGTAGGGGTAAATATTGGGTTGTCTCCCAACAAGCGCTTTTCTTCAATGCCTTTTTAGCTAGGCATAATGATTTCAATGATGCTCACATAAAAGATAAGAATTGAAACATAAACAGAGCATCATGAAGAATATGACTAGCACATTTAAACCTAACCAATTTCCTATGCATAGGTATTTTGTGAGCAAACAACTTATGGCAATAATCAACTAGCATAGGAAAGCAAAACAAGCATAGCTTCAATATTTTCAACACATAGAGAGGAAACTTGATATTATTGCAATTCCTACAAGCATATGTTCTTCCCTCATAATAATTTTCAGTAGCATCATGAATGAATTCAACAATATAACCATCACATAAAGCATTGTTTTCATGATCCCCAAGCATATAAATTTTATTACTCTCCACATAAGCAAATTTCTTCTCATGAATAGTAGTGGGAGCAAACTCAACAAAATAGCTATCATGTGAGGCATAATCCAATAGAAAATTAAAATCACGATGACAAGTTTCATGGTTATCATTAATATTTGTAGCATACATGTCATCACAATAATCATCATAGATAGCAACTTCGTTCTCATAATCAATTGGAACCTCTTCTGAAATAGTGGATTCATCACTAAATAAAGTCATGACCTCTCCAAATCCACTTTCATAATTATCACAATAAGACTCAACACCCTCCAAAATAGTAGGATCATTACTTCCTAAAGTTGAAACTCTTCCAAACCCACTTTCATCAATATAATCATCATAAATAGGAGGCATGCTATCATCAAAATAAATTCTCTCATCAAAACTTGGGGGACAAAAAATATCATCTTCATCAAACATAGCATACCCAAGCTTGTGGCTTTGCATATCATTAGCATCATGGATATTCAAGGAATTCATACCAATAGCATTGAAATCATGCTCATCATTCAAAGATTTAGTGCCAAACATTTTAATGCATTCTTCTTCTAGCACTTGGGCACAATTTTCCTTTCCATCATTTTCACGAAAGATATTAAAAAGATGAAGCATATGAGGCAACCTCAATTCCATTTTTTGTAGTTTTCTTTTATAGACTAAACTAGTGATAAAACAAGAAATTAAAATATTCAATTGCAAGATCTAAAGATATACCTTCAAGCACTCACCTCCCAGGCAATGTCGCTAGAAAAGAGCTTAGTTGACGGGGTGTTAGTGCCGCTTACCTAGCCTCCCCGGCAACGGCGCCAGAAAAGAGCTTGATGTCTACTACGCAACCTTCTTCTTGTAGACGTTGTTGGGCCTCCAAGTGCAGAGGTTTGTAGGACAGTAGTAAATTTCCCTCAGGTGGATGACCTAAGGTTTATCAATCCGTGGGAGGCGTAGGATGAAGATGGTCTCTCTCAAACAACACTGCAACCAAATAACAAAGAGTCTCTTGTGTCCCCAACACACCCAATACAATGGTAAATTATATAGGTGCACTAGTTCGGGTAGAGATGGTGATACAAGTGCAATATGGATGGTAGATATAGGTTTTTGTAATATGAAAATATAAAAACAGCAAGGTAACTAATGATAAAAGTGAGCACAAATGGTATTGCAATGCTTCGAAACAAGGCCTAGGGTTCATACTTTCACTAGTGCAAGTTCTTTCAACAATAATAACATAATTGGATCATATAACTATCCCTCAACATGCAACAAAGAGTCACTCCAAAGTCACTAATAGAGGAGAACAAACGAAGAGATTATTGTAGATGCGAAACCACCTCAAAGTTATTCTTTCTGATCGATCTATTCAAGAGTCCGTAGTAAAAAAACACGAAGCTATTCTTTCCGTTTGATCTATCCTAGAGTTCGTACTAGAATAACACCTTAAGATACAAATTCAACGAAAACCCTAATGTCACCTAGATACTCCAATGTCACCTCAAGTATCCGTGGGTATGATTATACGATATGCATCACACAATCTCAGATTCATCTATTCAAACCAACACAAAGTACTTCAAAGAGTGCCCCAAAGTTTCTACCGGAGAGTCAAGACGAAAACGTGTGCCAACCCCTATGCATAAGTTCACAAGGTCACTGAGCCCGCAAGTTGATCACCAAAACATACATCAAGTAGATCACGTGAATATCCCATTGTCACCACAGATAAGCACATGCAAGACATACATTAAGTGTTCTCAAATCCTTAAAGACTCAATCCGATAAGATAACTTCAAAGGGAAAACTCAATCCATTACAAGAGAGTAGAGGCGAAACATCATAAAATCCAACTATAATAGCAAAGCTCACGATACATCAAGATCGTGTTGAATCAAGAACACGAGAGAGAGAGAGAGAGAGAGAGAGAGAGAGAGAGAGATCAAACACATAGCTACTGGTACATACCCTCAGCCCCGAGGGTGAACTACTCCCTCCTCGTCATGGAGAGCGCCGGGATGATGAAGATGGCCACCGGTGAGGGATTCCCCCCTCCGGCAGGGTGCCGGAATAGGGTCCCAATTGGTTTTTGGTGGCTATAGAGGCTTGCGGCGGAGGAACTCCCGATCTAGGTTTCTTTCTAGGGGTTTCTGTATTTATAGGAACTTATGGCGTCGGTCTCACATCAGGGGGGGGGGGGGTCTCCGAGTCGTCCATGAGATAGGGCGCGCCCAGGGGGGTAGGGTGCGCCCTCCACCCTCGTGGATGGCTCGGGACTCTTCTGGCCCAAATCTTTTACTCCGAGGGCTTCTTTTGGTCCATAAAAAATCCACAAAAATTGGCACGTCAATTGGACTCCGTTTGGCATTCCTTTTCTGTAAAACTCAAAAACAAGGAAAAAAACAGAAACTAGTACTGGGCTCTAGGTTAATAGGTTAGTCCCAAAAATCATATAAAACATCATATAGATGCATATAAAACATCCAAGATGGATAATATAATAGCATGGAATAATCACAAATTATAGATACGTTGGAGACGTATCAGACAACATAGGAGACTCTCTTATGAAGAACATGGTGCTACTTTGAAGCACAAGTGTGGAAAAAGGATAGTAACATTGTCCCTTCTCTCTTTTTCTCTCATTTTTTCTTTTTTTCTTTTGGGCTCTTTAGCCTCTTTTTTCTTCTTCTTTTTCTTTTTTTAATTTTTTGTTTGAAGCCTCATCCCGACTTGTGGGGGAATCATAGTCTCCATCATCCTTTCCACATGGGACAATGTTCTAATAATGCTGATCATCACACTTTTATTTACTTACAACACAAGAATTACAAGTCGATACTAGAACAATGATATGACTCTATATGAATGCCTCTGGTGGTGTACCGGGATGTGCAATGATCTAGCATGACATGTATAAAAATGAACAGTGGCCAAGCAACAAATAATATGCCAACTATATGATCATGCAAAGCAATATGACAATGATGATATGTGTCATAATAAACAAAATGGTGGAAGTTGCATGGTAATATATCTGGGAATGGCTATGGAAATGCCATAATAGGTAGGTATGCTGGATGTTTTGAGGAAGATATAAGGTGGCTTGTGTGTGAAAGAGTGTATCATATTCATATCACGGGGTTTGGATGCACCGGCGAAGTTTTCACCAACTCTCAAGGTGAGAAAGGGCAATGCACGGTACTGAAGAGGCTAGCAATGATTGAAGGGTGAGAGTGCATATAATCAATGGACTCTACATTAGTCATAAAGACCTCACATACTTATTGCAAAAGTTTATTAGGCCTCAAAACAAAGTACTAATATGCTGTTGGGGAACATAGTAATTTCAAAAAATTCCTACGCACACGCAAGATCATGGTGATGCATAGCAACGAGAGGGGAGAGTGTTTTCCACGTACCCTTGTAGACCAAAAGCGGAAGCGTTATGACAACGCGGTTGATGTAGTCGTACGTCTTCATGATCTGTAACAGCGTGGATTTTGGCCCTTTTCTTTTTCTTTTAACTTATTTGGTTTTTGCTCTGTTTTTCTTTTTGGAGTGGTTCTGTGGCCTTGTCACCTAGGAAATCATCCTCATTTCCCCTCCCAAGTGGTTCACCATTCTCAAAACCTTGCCAAGATCATGTCACTCCACTGCTTGACCAAACCCTAATTTCTTTTTCTCAGGAATATTCCTTTTTCTATTAAAGGAATAACCCTGTCTGCCCTAGGTTGTGAAGCAACCTTTATTTCCATCACTCCTAAAATTCCCAAATAATTCTCATAAATTGTTTGGGTCATATCTTTCTCAAATATGGCAAAATATTTCATTTGTCGTGTTTATCCTCATGCTCAAATTAATTCATTTCCTATTCTGCCCTAAATGGCACATTGTGAAGCAAGTGCTATTTTCCTTTTCCCAATTGACCTCAAACTCCTTGGACACCTTTTCCTGTCCATATCGTTGCCACATGCCAAAATGAAACCTCATTTCCCTAGTAATTATTTAATTATGATTTTCCAAAGTTTCTATCCAGAAAGAAGCATTGTGAAGGAGGCGCAAGCTAGGCATATCCAAATGAGTTGCCATTTTGCATTATCCCTCATATCATCATATCATAGCCATCCACCAAGGTAGAGATTATGTCATGCCTCCATGTGAGCTCATCTTCAATTCTTTGATTCTGCCCAAAATTTCAGTTTGTGAAGCAAGTATATTTTATCTTGCTCCATTATGGCTGCCAATTTTTCGAGGCCTTCTATTAACCATATAACCTACCTCCACCCATTTTGGGCATGGTTCATCAAGCCATTTTTCCTATAGAAGTTTTGCAAGTTTCTGTCTAGAGGAGATGTTTGTGAAGCAAGTACCAGTTTGGCTTGGCCAATTGGTATGAGACTTTTTGAGCCTCTTCATAGGACCAAATGACTCTGGCTTGCCCAATTTGAGCTCAATTTGATGCACCATGTGAGTGCATCTTCTTGATCAAGTTTCTGGGTCAGTTGCAAAGCAACTATGATTTATCTTGGTCCAAACCTTCTCAAATTTACCAGGATGAAAGTCCTTCTTTACCTCAACCTCGCAGACAACTCCATTGGATCCAAAACCCTTCCTGTTGATCACTAGTGCTCACCCAAGTTTACTGCAGTAAACTTCAGAGGGTTCTTACCAGTTAACCATATCACTTTTAACCAAGCTACCACCGGAGTTGAAACCTACCCTGGATGATCTTACCACTAGACAACATGTTCAAGCCTCTCTCCCCCGCTACATGCCAGTGCATGTGGTGACCACGTTAATGGCATCACTGTGCACGCGCTATGTGTGCAGTGACCATGCCCAGTGGCTGTTTGTGCTTCGGCACCTCCTCCTCTCGTCGCCTTAGCGCGCGTGACCGTGTCCATTGTCTTCCTCTCATCGTCGCACCCTGGACCCCTCCCCCCCTCCGTCCGCTTCCTCACCGATGCTCGTCGCCGAACGCCCACGAGAGCACAGTGGCGGTTTGGCTCTGTTCGTCACCGTCGTCATCCTCCCTGCGCCCCCTTGGCCTCCTCTGCCCCGTGAGAGCCTCCACTGCTCCTCCTCGTCGCCTAACTCCGAGCTCATGCGCGTGGGCACGCGTCCACGGCGCCGGACACGCGTCCGCGGTGGCGCCAGCACGGCTCCCCCTCGCCTCGGGTCAGCGGAAAAAGCCATTCAAAAGAAATACCCCGGGCCCGTCTAATTTGGACCGAATACTCGATCGCTCGTGCCAGATACACGGCACCCTCGAAAAACCAGCCAACCACACCAACAGGGATTGTTGGGTGTTCAAGCAGCGAGCAAGTTAAATGCGAAAACAATGACAAGGGGCTGCATAGCGATGACGAGGAGGAGCCCGGCCGCCGAACAATAGAGGATGAAGGGCTTCCCCCACAAGTGCGGACGGTGAACATGATATCGCATAACCCACATACCCAAAAGGGAGCGGAGCGTGCACTAAGGGGCGTATATGTGATGGAGCGATCGCCCCAAAGTTCAACCCGTGGTCTTCGTGCCCGATCACTTTTGATCGAAGGGACCACCCCACTAGCATCCGCTATGGCGGATTCGCCGCATTGGTTCTAGACCCAATCATTGACGGATTTCACCTCACTAGAGTCCTAATGGACGGCGGTAGCAGCCTGAACCTGCTTTATCAGGATACAATGCGAAAAATGGGCATAGAACCCTCAAGGATTAAACCCACAAAGACGACCTTTAAAGGCGTCATACCAGGTGTAGAGGCCAACTGTACAGGCTCAATTACACTCTAAGTGGTCTTTGGATCCCCGGATAACTTCCGAAGCGAGGAGTTAATCTTCGACATAGTCCCGTTCCGCAGTGGCTATCACGCACTACTCGGACGAACCGCATTCGCAAAGTTAAATGCGGTGCCGCACTACGCATATCTAAAGCACAAGATGCCAGGCCCTCGAGGAGTCATTACGGTCAACGGAAACACCGAACGCTCTCTCTGAACGGAGGAGCATACGGCGGCCCTCGCGGCGGAAGCACAAAGCAGCCTCTCAAGGCAATTCTCGAGTCCGACTATTAAACGTCCGGACACCGTCAAGCGCGCCCGGAGTAACCTACAACAATACCGCGTGGCACGTTCCGAGCACGCGTAGCAATGCGGCCCCAACCCCAGCCCTCGAGAAATTGCGAAACCAGTACTACGCATACATAATTACGCTCTGGAAATACCATGGGCATAGGGGGAGGGGCACGACCACGACATGCCGAGAATGCGGCTCAACCGCACTAGGGGCTCCCGATTGTGTCATTCTTTTTTTTTCTTACTTTCAGGACTACGTTCTCCAGAAGCCCTGTCCGGCATTAGAATCGCCGAACACACGATGCAACAGCCAGGGAAGCAGAAAGCTACGTTGGGTGTCGATGTGGTCTCTATTACGAGCAGTATACCTATTTTACATACCATCCAGCAGCTCACCCCTGGAGGGGGGCATGTCAAATAGTCCCGCCCCTTGCTTATCGCACTATTTGTATTGTTCTGCTTTTACCGCAGCCTTGTTGAATAAACAATACATAGCTTCTGCCTATTATTGCATTCCTTTTTCTATCTATATATGTTCATTTATGACATGTTGCACCCGTACACTTTGGTACGGCCAAATACACCAGGGGCTTAAGTACCCCAAAATATGGTGTGATAAGTCCGAGCACTTTCACAAGTGCAGCACCCCGAACTTATAGCATTATATGCATCGGCTCCGAATCATGTCTTGGGTCAATAGTTGGGTTTGCCCGGCTCCCATGTTTTGGTACCTTACGCTCCGTTATATCGGCTAAGGTAGCGCTGAGAGAACCACTGTGATTGTGCCCCGGTTGAGCTGGGTTAAGCACCACAGTGGAGAAAGCTAAAATTGACCGTCATGATAGGGCGAGAGCCGGTCACTGTTCGAGAGGTTTTCGAGTCCCTAAAGACTTATGCCGCTTAGAGCGAGGAGTCGGCTTTGTCCGGCCCAGGCGTGGATAGCGCCCCGAACTCGGTCTTGCGAATACTAGGGGCTTCGCCGAAATTTAAAATTATAGAATTCTATGGCTAAGTGAGAGTGTTCAAGAATTATAGTCCGGTTGCCTTGTTCGGTGTGTTGATCGCCTCCCTCTAAGGACCCAAGAATGGGAAAAAGAGCGCTCAAGTTTATCCCGAACACCCCAGCACTCGTGGCATGGGGGCAAAAGCCGACGACTCGCCATCTCTCAAATTTAATAAACAGCCGCACAGAAGGCAATATTTTAAATTCACAAGCGTTGCTTAGCGCATATGAACAAGTTTTCAGCATACAGGATAACAAATGCGAGTTCACTCAAAAATTATATCTTTGGAGCATTCACCCGCTATAAGGTGGGCACCCTTCAGGACGCCCTCATAATACATCTCTGGCTTGCGATGCTCCTTGCCCGACGGTGGTCCATCCGTCACAAGCTTCTCAGCGTCCATCTTGCCCCAAAGGCACTTTAGCACGGGCAAGGGCCCTCTGAGCACATTCGATGCGAGACGGAGGCGCTTGGCGACTTCAATCCATGGACATCGTCCACTAGCTGCCTCACCAGCCAGTAGCTCCAGGTATGGCTTCCTTAGGCCTGACCCGAACTATGAGGCCCCTCATGGCCTGTTCGGCCACCTTATGGAGCTCGACCAGCTGCTTCATTTGGTCGCTCAAGGCTGCCGGGTGTCCGACCTCGACATCTTGAGACCAGAACACCTTCTCCGTCGAGCCCCCTCCTCGGCCCGATAGAATGCGGCGACGCCGGACACTGCTTGAGGCAGAACTGCGAATGCTCCTGGAGAGCTCCGGATTCGGGTAAGTAACAAGTAATTCACTTTCACGTGCTTGCTTTGCATAAATAATGCCTTACCCGCCGCTATCTTCTTCATCGCCTCAATTTCCTGGAGGGCTTTTTGGGCTTCGGCCTTAGCGGCTCTGGCGCTCTCAAGGGACGAGGGCGAGCTCGGACTCTCGAGTCTTTGAGTCATGCTCTAAACTCTCGTGTTTTTCCACGAGAGCCTGGAGCTCTTGCCGCACCTCCGCCACCCGCGCCTCCTGCTTCTCTCGCTCGGCGCGCTCCGCGGCCACATTGCTTCCGTCCTTGGACAGCGCTTCCTTCAGGGTCGCCACCTCGTTCGTGGCCCCTGCAATACTCACGTTATTCCTGTCATTTTTTGCAACCACATCTTTTATATACTTCAATAAGGTATTACTTACCTTCCTTGTCCTCGAGCTGCTTTTTGGCAAGGCCGAGCTCGTTCTCGGACCGCTCGAGGCTCTGCTTCAATGCATTGACCTCCGCAGTCAGTGCGGCAGAGGTCAGCAGTGCAGCCTGCATTCCCATATTGACATACCTATGTTAGACTCCTGCGTACATATTTTAGATCCTCAGTTCGGCTTTTCTTTCCGAACACCGAACTGAGCATCAGGGGCTACTGTCTATGCGGTAATATTTTTGCATATATTAAATACATACCTCAAAGCCTGTTAGAAGGCTGGCACAGGCTTCAGTCAGCCCACTCTTGGCGGACTGAACTTTCTGGATCACCACACTCATAACAGTGCGGTGCTCCTCGTCGATGGAGGCGCCGTTAAGCGCCTCCAGCAAATTATCCGGCGCCTCCGGTTGGACGGAGGTCACCAGCGTCGCAGGCTTGCCCTTCTTACGTAGGGGCCGCCTGCCGGACTCTGGAACCACTGAAGGTTCTGGTACGGAGTCCGGCACAGGGCCGGACTTAGAGCCCTTTGGGGTTTTATCCCCTTTGCGCCCGGAGTCCGGGAGGTCGCCTTGCGGTGCCTCCAGGACCACATCCTCCTGGCTGGGCCCCTTTTGGTACTCCACCTCGGCGTCATCCGCGGCGCGAGGAGACGAGGCGGTCGGAAGTGAGGTGCTATTCACATCCGACGAATCCAGGGAGCCGCTCGTTGAAGCGTCGAGCCCATCCTTGGGCGGGCTGCATGGTTATATTCGGCGTTAGAAGATACTGTGCGACAAATGGAACACCATGAGTTATTCTGGTGTCCGGACACTTACAATTTCGCCAGGGGCTTGGCCCTCGGTGTCCACTCCTCTTCACCGTCGTCGGCGTTGGTGGTGTAGTCCGGAGGAAGGGTCCTTCCCTTCTTGGACCCTCCGGCCTCCCCAGTTGGGGCGGCCTTCCTTTTCTTCTCTCCCCCCGCTGGGGGAGAGGCCTCTTTTTCCTCCTCCTCGTCTTCGCTGGAGGAGTCCACCTCGGAGTCATCGGACGATGAGTCCGACAACACCTGGCGCCGGGAACTCCTTCGAGTTCCCGTGGCCTTCTTCCTGGCCTTCTTCTCCGGCACCACGTGAGGTGCCGGAACCAGCAGCCCCGACAATCGGGCGTCCGCTAGGTCTTCTGGCAGGGGAGACGGACAGTCAATCTGCCCGGATGTCCTCTGCTAGTCTTGTCAATGGTAAGGGAGTTTACATCCCGCATAGAGTCAAACTATGAAAAACAAGAGTCCCGTAAAGGGTAAAATAGCTTACCTCGCTGGCTTGATGCTGCGAGCTGAATCCACGATCTTCGGTAGCGGATGCGGGAGCCTCGGCACCCTTGAACAACACCTTCCAGGCATCTTCGTACGTAGTGTCGAAGAGCCTGCTCAAGGTTCGGTGTTGTGCCGGATCAAACTCCCACAAGTTGAAGGCCCGTTGTTGGCATGGGAGGATCCGGCGGATGAGCATGACCTGGACTACGTTGACAAGCTTGAGCTTCTTGTCCACCAGGTTTCGGACGCAGGTTTGGAGTCCGGTCAGCTCTTCCGAATTACCCCACGTCAGGCCCATCTCTTTCCATGAGGTGAGCCGTGTAGGAAAGCCAGATCAGAATTCGGGGGCCGCTGCCCATTTAGGGTCGTACGGCTCGGTGATGTAGAACCACCCCGATTGCCACCCCTTTATGGTCTCCACAAAGGAGCCCTCGAGCCATAGGACGTTGGCCATCTTGCCCACCATGGCACCTCCGCACTCCGCTTGGCGGCCGCCCACTACCTTCGGCTTGACATTGAAGGTCTTCAGCCATAAGTCAAGTGGGGCTGGATGCAGAGGAAGGCCTCACACACGACGATGAACGCCGAGATGTTGAGGATGAAATTCGGGGCCAGATCATGGAAATCTAGGCCGTAGTAGAACATGAGCCCCCGGACAAATGGGTGAAGTGGAAAACCTAGTCCGCGGAGGAAGTGGGTGAGGAACACCACCCTCTCATGGGGCCTAGGGGTGGGGATGAGCTGCCCCTTGTCGGGGAGCCGATGCACGATGTCGTTGGACAAGTATCCGGCCTTCCGCAGCTTTTTGATGTGCCCCTCCGTTACGGAGGAGGCCATCCACTTGCCTCCCGCTCCGGACATGGCTGGAGAAGGTTGAGGTGGGATGTGCGGACTTGGGCGCTGGAGCTCGAGTGCACGGAAATGGATGAGCAAAGGAGGAAGAAGGCGTGTGTGAAAAATTGGATCCTTCTCCCCTTATATGGACGGACAAAGCTATGCGTCCCTGCCAGCCTGATAAAACACGCTTATCTCCCAAGCGCCGTAATCAATGGCGCGGTTGGGTTACCCACGCCCGTATTGATGAGAATCCCAGAATAAGGGGACACGATCTCTACTTTGACAAGACGTGCCAAGGAAACCGCCTCGCTAAACGCTACCGAGGTGGGACAAGAAAATGATTCGAATAAAGGCTTGGCCGTGGTGTGATGTCACGCTGCGGAATACGTCAGCAGATTGAGTTTGTGTAAATATTATTCTCTCTACGGTGGTATGTGGAACTTATTTTGCAGATCCGGACACTATCCTTGTGTTCAAAATCTTCTATGAAGTATTCGGAGGAGGAACCCGCCTTGCAATGTCGAAGATAATATGCGCGCCGGACTCATCGTGATTGAAGCCTGGTTCAGGGGCTACTGAGGGAGTCCCGGATTAGGGGGTGTCCGGATAGCTGAACTATCACCTTTGGCCGGACTCCTGGACTATGAAGATACAAGATTGAAGACTTCGTCCCGTGTCCGGATGGGACTTTCCTTGGCGTGGAAGGCAAGCTTGGCGATACGGATATGTAGATCTCCTACCATTGTAACCGACTCTGTGTAACCCTAACCCTCTTCGGTGCCTATATAAACCGGAGGGTTTTAGTCCGTAGGACTAACAACAATCATACCATAGGCTAGCTTCTAGGGTTTAGCCTCTCTGACCTCGTGGTAGATCTACTCTTGTACTACCCATATCATCAATATTAATCAAGCAGGAGTAGGGTTTTACCTCCATCGAGAGGGCCCGAACCTGGGTAAAAACATTGTGTCCCTTGTCTCCTGTTACCATCCGCCTAGACGCACAGTTCGGGACCCCCTACCCGAGATCCGCCGGTTTTGACACCGACACTAACCATAGCATGAAACATATGGATCCAAATCAGCCCCTTACGAAGCAACGCATAAACTAGAGTTTAAGCTTCTATCACTCTAGCAACCCATCATCTACTTATTACTTCCCAATGCCTTACTCTAGGCCCAAATAATGGTGAAGTGTTATGTAGTCGACGTTCACATAACACCACTAGAGGCTAGACAACATACATCTCATCAAAATATCGAGCGAATACCAAATTCACATGACTACTAATAGCAAGACTTCTCCCATGTCCTCGGGAACAAGCGTAACTACTCACAAAGCATATTCATGTTCATAATCAGAGGGGTATTAATGTGCATAATGGATCTGAACATATGATCTTCCACCAAATAAACCAACTAGCATCAACTACAAGGAGTAATCAACACTACTAGCAACCTACTAGTACCAATCCCGGACTTGGAGACAAGAATTGGATACAAGAGATGAACTAGGGTTTTGAGAGGAGATGGTGCTGGTGAATATGTTGAAGGATATTGCCCTCTCCGATGAGAGGAGCGTTGGTGATGACCATGGCGATGATTTCCCCCACCCGGAGGGAAGTTTCCCCGGTAGAACAGCTCTGCCGGAGCCCTAGATTGGTTCCGCCAAGGTTCCGCCTCGTGGCGGCGGAGTCTCGTCCCGAAAGGTTGCTTATGATTTTTCCCTTGACAAAGGACCTCATATAGCATAAGCCATCGGAGAGCCAACAGGGGGCCCACGAGGCAGGGGGCGCGCCCTGGGGGGTAGGGCGCGCCCCCACCCTCGTGGCCAGGTGGGTCCCCCTCTGGTGTACTTCTTCTGCTCAATATTTTTATTATTTCCAAAATGACTTTCGTGGAGTTTCAGGACTTTTGGAGTTGTGCATAATAGGTCTCTAATATTTGCTCCTTTTCCAAATTGAATTCCAAATGCGGCATTCTCCCTCCTTATGTAAACCTTGTAAAATAAGAGATAATGGGCATAAGTATTGTGACAAAATGTGTAATAACAGCCATAATGCAATAAATATCGATGTAAAAGCATGATGCAAAATGGACGTATCAACTCCCCCAAGCTTAGACCTCGCTTGTCCTCAAGCGGAAGCCGATAATGATAAATATGTCCCCATGTTTAGAGGTAGAGGTGTCGATAAAAATAAAATCTGGACATGAAGGCATCATGATTTTTCTCATAACAGCAACATATATAGATATTGTCATATGATTTCTTATGCTCAAGTAATAATCTATTCACAATGCAAAAGTATGACTCAAAAACTTTGTTGAGAACTAACAAACTATAATCTCAGTCATTGAAGCAATTGCAAATTATCATAACATCAGAAAGAGTCTATGTCAGAGCTTAATACTAAGTCCACATACTCAACTATCATTTAGTCTTTCATAATTGCTAACACTCACGCGATACTTGTGGTTACGGAGTTTTAATCGGACACAGAGAAAGATAGGGGCTTATAGTTTCGCCTCCCAACCTTTTACCTCAAGGGTAATATCAACAATAATAGCTCATGCTCCCCTACATCCAATTAGATATATCTATCAGGATCTTTCCAACACCCTGTGCTTGCCAAAGGATAAAATGTAAAAAGGAAAGGTGAAGATCACCATGACTCTTGCATAAGGTAGAGGGTAATAATAAAAGATAGGCCCTTTGCAGAGGGAAGCCGAGGTTGCCATGCGCTTTTAGGGTTGGATGCACAAAATATTAATGCGAAAGAATGTCACTTTATATTGCCCCTTGTGATATGAACCTTTATTATGCAATCTGTCGCTTTTATTTCTTCCACATCACAAGATCTTATAAAGCTTATTTTCACCCACACCAATCAATCATACATATTTAGAGAGCAATTTTTATTGCTTGCACCGATGACAACTTACTTGAAGGATCTTACTCAATCCATAGGTAGATATGGCGGACTCTCATGGCAAAACTGGTTTAAGGGTTTCTAGAAGCACAAGTAGTATCTCTACTTGGTGCTGAGAATTTGGCTAGCATGAGGGGGAAAGGCAAGCTCAACATGTTGGACGATCCATGACAATATACTTTATTTCAGATATAAGAAAACATAACCCATTACGTTGTCTTCCTTGTCCAACGTCAACTCTTTAGCATGTCATATTTCAATGAGTGCTCCCAATCATAAAAGAAGTCAATGATAATATATTTATATGTGAACCCCTCTTTCCTTACTACTTCCTATTAATTGCAACGATGACCAAAGCTATGTTTGCCAACTCCCAACAACTTTTAATCATCATACTCTTTCTATGTGAAGTCATTACTCTCAATAAGATCAATATGAACTCTTTGTTTCTTTTTATTCTTTTCTCTTTCTTTTATTCACTCAAGATCATGGCAAAATAATCAAGCCCTTGACTCAACACTAATCTTTATTATATAGCTCACGTACTCGATTACATAGAGAGATTATAAAGCAAAACTCAAAACTAGATCATGCCATAAACTTTATTCTACTAGATCAAGATACTACTAATAGGATCGAACTAAGAAAAACGGTAAAGGTAGGAGTGTGATGGTGATACGATACCGGGGCACCTCCCCCAAGCTTGGCAGTTGCCAAGGGGAGTGCCCATACCCATGTGATTATGTCTCCTTTGCTGTCGATGAAGAAGGTGGAGGTGTTGTTGATTTAGTTGATGGCATAGGCATCTCCCTTAATTTGCACTTGAGGACAGAATTTTTGTCCCTCAAATCATCAATCTCCCACTCCAGGGTTAATATCTTTTTGCATAGGTCCTGCTTATTTTCCTGCAAGAGACGAAAAGGGATAAACTCGATCTTTAGTTTCTTTGCCCTATCAGGGAGACTTGGATTTTTGAACTCTACATGCATGTCCCCAGGTTGAGGTAATGGGGCTTCGTCTTCATCTGAGCTCGTCTCCTCCTTCCCCTTGGGTTCATAGTCCTCTTCTTCCTCCTTAGTCCAACCATCGTGCTCCACATCTCCATAGACCTTAGGATTTGCTAGGTAATCATCCACATAACTTTCTCCTTCCGAATCCTAGGACGACATGTTGATCTAATCTGCAGCAGGACAGCTCGAAACGAAAATAGAGGATATTTGCATGATACAGGAGTGAAAACCTTCGGGAGAATATATAATGAATTTTTACCGACCATAATACGTATCGTGGAAGAAAACGAAGTCCGGAGAGCACACGAGGTGCCCACGAGGTAGGGGGCGCGCCCTGGAGGGTAGGGCACGCCCTCCACCCTCGTGGGGCCCTCGTGTCCTTCCCGGACTGCTACTTATTTTTCTATTTTTCTAAATATTCCAAAATGGAGAAATATTGCCTTAAAAACTGTTTTGGAGTCAGCTTACTTACCGTACCACATACATATTCCTTTTCGAGTGCAAAGCGTTAGGAAAGTGTCCCTTATGTATTCCTCTGGGGTTACGGTTTCAATAACATTGGTTTAACCATTTATGGGATTACCTGAGATATAATGTTTGATTCTTTGACCGTTCACCACTTTTGGATTTGTACCTTCGAAGTTGTTGATTTTTATGGCACCGGATGATAGACCTCCTCGATGATGTAAGGGCCTTCCCATTTAGAGAGAAGTTTTCCTGCAAAAAATCTTAAACGAGTTGTATAGCAATACATAATCACCTACATTAAACTCACGCTTTTGTATCCTTTTATCATGCCATCTTTTGACTTTTTCTTTAAACAACTTGGCATTTTCGTAAGCTTGGGTTCTCCATTCATCAAGTGAGCTAATATCAAATAACCTTTTCTCACCGGCAAGTTTGAAATCATAGTTGAGCTCTTTAATAGCCAAATATGCCTTATGTTCTAGTTCGAGAGGTAAGTGACATGCTTTTCCATAAACCATTTTATATGGAGACATACCCATAGGATTTTTATATGCAGTTCTATAGGCCCACAATGCATCATCAAGTTTCTTGGACCAATTCTTTTTAGACCTATTGAAAGTCTTTTGCAAAATTAATTTGAGCTCTCTATTGCTCAATTCTACTTGACCACTAGACTGTGGGTGATACGGAGATGCAATTCTATGATTAACATCATACTTAGCAAGCATTTTACGGAAAGCACCATGAATAAAATGTGATCCACCATCAGTCATTAAATATCTAGGGACTCCAAACCTCGGAAAAATAACTTCTTTAAGCATCTGAATAGAGGTGTTATGATCAGCACTACTAGTTGGAATAGCTTCTACCCACTTAGTAACGTAATCAACAGCAACTAAAATATGTGTATACCCATTAGAGGCAGGAAAAGGTCCCATATAATCAAAGCCCCAAACATCAAATGGTTCAATAACAAGTGAATAATTCATAGGCATTTCTTGACGTCTAATATTACCAATTCTTTGACATTTCATCACAAGATAAGACAAACTTACAGGCATCCTTGAAGAGAGTAGGCCAATAAAAACCAGATTGCAATACCTTGTGTGCAGTTCTATCTCCAGCGTGGTGTCCTCCATAAGCTTCGGAGTGACACTTGCGTAGGATCTGTTCCTGTTCATGCTCAGGTACACAACGTCTAATAACACCATCTACTCCTTCTTTATAAATATGTGGGTCATCCAAAAAGTAATGTCTCAAGTCATAGAAAAACTTTTTCTTTTGCTGGTATGTGAAACTAGGTGGTATAAATTTAGCAACAATATAATTAGCATAATCAGCATACCATGGAGTACTACGAGAAGTACTTATAACATTTAATTGCTCATCAGGAAAGCTATCATCAATGGGTAGTGGGTCATCAAGGACATTTTCTAACCTAGACAAGTTGTCTGCAATGGGGTTCTCAGCTCCTTTTCTATCAACAATATGCAAATCAAATTCTTGTAGCAAGAGAACCCATCTAATAAGTCTAGGTTTAGCATCTTTCTTTTCCATAAGATATTTAATAGTAGCATGATCAGTGTGAATAGTTACTTTAGAATCAACAATATAAGGTCTGAACTTATCACATGCAAATACAACTGCTAAGAATTCCTTTTCAGTAGTAGCATAATTTCTTTGAGCATTGTCTAGAGTCTTACTAGCATAATGGATAACATTTAATTTCTTATCAACTCTTTGCCCTAGAATAGCACCTACAGCATAATCACTAGCATCACACATAATTTCAAAGGGTAAATTCCAATCAGGTGGCTGAACAATAGGTGCAGAGATCAATGCTTTCTTAAGTATATCAAATGCTTCTACACAATCATCATCAAAGACAAATGGTATATCTTTTTGTAATAAATTAGTCAGAGGCCAAGAAATTTTTGAGGAGTCCTTGATGAACCTCCTATAAAATCCGGCGTGACCAAGGAAACTTCTTATACCTTTTATGTCCTTGGGACATGACATCTTTTCAATAGCATCAACCTTGGCTTTATCAACTTCAATACCTCTTTCAGAAACTTTATGCCCCAAGACAATACCTTCATTAACCATAAAGTGGCACTTTTCCCAATTCAAGACAAGATTAGTTTCTTCACATCTCTGCAAAACTCGATCAAGGTTGCTCAAGCAATCATCAAAATAGGATCCATGGACGGAAAAGTCGTCCATGAAAACCTCACAAATCTTTTCACAAAAGTCAGAGAATATAGCCATCATGCATCTTTGAAAGCTAGCAGGTGCATTACATAAACCAAAAGGCATACGTCTATAAGCAAAAGTACCAAAAGGGCATGTAAAAGTAGTTTTTGATTGATCATTGGGTGACACAGGTATTTGAGAGAAACCAAAATAACCATCTAGAAAGCAATAATGTGTATGTTTACATAGTCTTTCTAGCATTTGATCGATAAAAGGTAAGGGGTAATGATCTTTCTTAGTAGCCTTATTTAATTTGCGGAAATCAATTACCATCCTATAACCTGTAACAATTCTTTGCGGAATCAATTCATCTTTATCATTAGGAACGACGGTAATACCTCCCTTCTTAGGGACACAATGGACAGGACTTACCCACTGACTATCAGCAACGGGATAAATTATACATGCGTCCAGAAGCTTTAGTATTTTTTTTCTTACCACTTCCTTCATTTTAGGATTCAGACGTCGTTGATGATCACGAACAGGTTTGGCATCTTCTTCCAAATTTATTTTATGTTGACATAGAGTGGGACTAATGCCCTTAAGATCATCAAGAGTATATCCAATAGCAGCACGGTGCTTCTTCAGAGTTTTCAATGATCTCTCTTCTTCATGCTCCGAAAGGTTAGCACTAATAATAACAGGATATATCTTATTTTCATCAAGATAAGCATATTTAAGATTATCAGGCAACGGTTTAAGCTCAAACACGGGATCACCCTTGGGTGGAGGAGGATCCCCTAGGATTTCAACAGGCAAATTGTGTTTCAGAATAGGTTCCTGTTGAAAGAATACTTCATCTATTTCCCTTCTTTCATTCATAAACATATCATTTTCATGGTCTAGCAAATATTGTTCTAAAGGATCACTAGGAGATACGACAATAGAAGTAAGACCAATAATTTCATCCTTACTAGGCAATTCTTCTTCACGGTGTTGTCTACTAAATTTAGAGAAATTAAACTCATGAGACATATCACCCAAGCCAATAGTAACAACATTCTTTTCGTAGTCTATCTTAGAATTGACAGTGTTCAAGAAGGGTCTACCAAATATAATGGGACAAAAGCTATGTTGTGGAGAACCAAGAACAAGAAAATCAGCAGGATATTTAGTTTTCCCACACAAGACTTCAACATCTCTAACAATTCCCATTGCTGATATAGTATCTCTATTGGCAAGTTTAATTGTAACATCAATACCTAACTCAGCAGGTGCAATTTCATGCTTAATTTCTTCGTATAAAGTATGCATTATAACACTAGCACTAGCACCCATATCACATAAGCCATGATAACAATGATCTCCTATTTTAACAGAAATAACAGGCACGCCTACCACAAGTCTATGTTTATCTTTAGCACAAGGTTTGGCAATTCTAGCAGTTTCACCGTAGAAATGAATAACATGCCCATCAATATTATCAGCCAAGAGATCTTTAACAATAGCAATATTAGGTTAAACTTTAACTTGCTCAGGAGGTGTATAAGTTCTAATATTGCTTTTACGAACTCTGATTGAAGCTTTAGCATGATCCTTTATTCTAACAGGGAAAGGTGGTTTCTCAACATAAGAAGTAGGAACAATAGGATCATTATAAGTGACAGTATTTTCTTCAACTTTAGTAGGTGCAGCTAATTTTACTTCTATGGGAGGATAATATTTAAACCACTTCTCCTTGGGGAGATCAACATAAGTAGCAAAAGATTCACATAAAGAAGCTACTATCTTAGAGTCAAGTCCATATTTAGTGCTAAATTTACGGAAAACATCGGTATCCATAAAAGACTTAACACAATCAAACTTAGGTGTCATACTGACTCCTTACCTTCGTCGAGATCCCAATCTTCAGAGTTGTGTTTAATTCTATCCAATAAATTCCATTTGAATTCAATAGTCTTCATCATAAAAGAGCCAGCACAAGAAGTATCAAGCATGGATTGATTATTATGAGAAAGCCGAGCATAAATTTTTTGAAGAATTATTTCTCTTGAGAGCTCATGATTGGGGCATGAATATAACATTGATTTAAGCCTCTCCCAAGCTTGAGCAATGCTTTCTCCTTCGCGAGGCCAAAAATTATATATATAATTGTGATCATGATGAACAAGATGCATAGGATAATACTTTTGATGAAATTCCAATTTCATTCGTTTATAGTTCCATGATCCCGTGTCATCAAATAGCCTATACCATGTCGACGCATCTCCCTTCAAAGATAAAGGGAAGACCTTCTTCTTAACAACATCATCGGGTATACATGCAAGCTTAAATAATCCACAAACTCCATCCACATATATTAGGTGCTCATCAGGATGCTTTGTTCCGTCTCCTGTAAAAGGATTATCTAGCAGTTTTTCTAACATACCCGAAGGAACTTCAAAAGGAACATTTTCATTTTCAGTAGGTTCGGTAGGTTGAGGAGCAATTCTTTGCTCTACTGGTCGGGGTGAAGATACCCCGAACAAGCCCCACAGAGGATTACTTTCCATAGTAACAAGTGGCAGTAAATTTCAGCACACTATATAAATTTTTCCTTACCAAATTCCACCTACCAAAGGCGCTTCACTCCCGGTAACGGGCGCTAAAAAGAGTCTTGATGACCCACAAGTATAGGGGATCTATCGTAGTCTTTTAGATAAGTAAGAGTGTCGAAGCTAACGAGGAGCAGAAGGAAATGATAAGCGGTTTTCAGCAAGGTATTCTCTACAAGTACTGAAATAAGTGGTAACAGATAGTTTTGTGATAAGATAATTTGTAACGAGCAACAAGTAACAAAAGTAAATAAAGTGCCGCAAGGTGGCCCAATCCTTTTTGTAGCAAAGGACAAGCCTGGACAAACTCTTATATAAGGAAAAGCGCTCCTGAGGACACATGCGAATGTCGTCAAGCTAGTTTTCATCACGTTCATATCATTCTCGTTCGGTACTTTGATAATTTGATATGTGGGTGGACCGGTGCTTGGGTGCTGTTCTTACTTGAACAAGCATCCCACTTATGATTAACCTCTATTGCAAGCATCCGCAACTACAACAAAAGTATTAAGGTAAACCTAACCATAGCATGAAACATATGGATCCAAATCAGCCCCTTACGAAGCAACGCATAAACTAGGGTTTAAGCTTACATCACTCTAGCAACCCATCATCTACTTATTACTTCCCAATGTCTTCCTCTAGGCCCAAATAATGGTGAAGTGTTATGTAGTCGACGTTCACATAACACCACTAGAGGCTAGACAACATACATCTCATCAAAATATCGAACGAATACCAAATTCACATGACTACTAATAGCAAGACTTCTCCCATGTCCTCAAGAACAAACGTAACAAATCACAAAGCATATTCATGTTCATAATCAGAGGGGGTATTAATGTGCATAATGGATCTGAACATATGATCTTCCACCAAATAAACCAACTAGCGTCAACTACAAGGAGTAGTCAACACTACTAGCAACCTACTAGTACCAATCCCGGACTTGGAGACAAGAATTGGATACAAGAGATGAACTAGGGTTTTGAGAGGAGATAGTGCTGGTGAAGATGTTGAAGGATATTGCCCTCTCCCGATGAGAGGAGCGTTGGTGATGATGATGGCGATGATTTCCCCCTCCCGGAGGGAAGTTTCCCCGGTAGAACAGCTCTGTCGGGGCCCTAGATTGGTTCCGCCAAGGTTCTGCCTCGTGGCGGCGGAGTCTCGTCCCAAAAGGTTGCTTATGATTTTTCCCTTGACTAAATACCTCATATAGTAGAAGATGGCCATCGGAGAGCCAACAGGGGGCCCACGAGGCAGGGGGCGCGCCCCCACCCTCGTGGCTAGGTGGGTCCCCCTCTGGTGTACTTCTTCCGCTCAATATTTATTATTATTTCTAAAAATGACTTTTGTGGAGTTTCAAGACTTTTGGAGTTGTGCAGAATAGGTCTCTAATATTTGCTCCTTTTCCAAATTGAATTCCAAATGCCGCATTCTCCCTCCTTATGTAAACCTTGTAAAATAAGAGAGAATAGGCATAAGTATTGTGACACAACGTGTAATAACAGCCCATAATGCAATAAATATTGATATAAAAGCATGATGCAAAATGGACGTATCATCAACATAGAACAACAGGAGTGTTGTGTCAATTTGTGGGATTTTTCGGGATTCGCTTGGACATTTTTATGCATTAACTGAGTTTTCAATGCTTTCATGTGCATAATTAAAATTTGAACTACATGCACATGCTCTAATGCATATCAATTGGTTGAAAATTCAAATTGATGGCCTTGGTTGCATGCTTAGGTCCCATGCAAGAAATGGGAATGAATGTCAAACACCCTGCCACCGTCACTCGACCGCAAACATTGAGATACCTGGTTTTTAAATTCTAGTAAATCTAAAATTAGTCTTAAATTCATGAAACTTGGCATGCTATCATGGAGTGGCATCAACATTCTGTGCTAAAATTTGTGCCCCATTTGGGGCAGGTTTGGGTATATGCTTCTCACAAACCACAACTTCTCACAACAAGCATGAAGGTTTCGATAGGGAACGTCCCACGTTTGGGGACGAAACGATATCCATTGCTTCTTATTGCTTTAAAAAAACTCTCGTATGAACATAGAACAACAGGAGTGTTGTGTCAATTTTTGTGATTTTTCAGGGTTCGTTTGGACATTTGTATGCATTAACTGAGTTTTCAATGCATAATTCAAATTTGAACTACATGAACATGCTCTAGTGCATATGAATTGGTTGAAAAAACAAATATTTGTCCTTGGGTGCATGCATAGGTCCCATGCAAGAAATGGGAATGAATTTCAAACACCAGGGAACCGTTGATTGCCGACAAAACGTTGAGATACCTGGTTTTTAAATTCTAGTAAATCCAAAACTCGTCTGAAATTCATGAAACATGGCATGCTATCATGGAGCGGCATCAACATGTCGTGGTAAAATTTTGTCCCATTTGGGGCAGGTTTGGGTATATGCTTCTCACAAACCAGAGCTTGTCACAACAAGCATGATGATTTCGGTAGGGAATGTCCCACCTTTGGGGATGAAACGATATCCATTGCCTCTTATTGCTTTCAAAAAAATTCTCGTGTCAACATAGAACAACAGGAGTGTTGTGTCAATTTTTGTGCTTTTTCGGGGTTCGTTTGGACATTTTTATGCATTACCTTAGTTTTCAATGCATTTATGTGCATAATTCAAATTTGAACTACATGCACATGCTCCAGTGAATATAAATTCATTGAAAATATCAAATATGTGTCCTTGGGTGCATGCTTAGGTCCCATGCAAGAAATGGGAATGAATTTCAAACACCAGGGCACCGTTGATTGCCGGCAAAATGTTGAGATACTTTGTTTTTAAGTTCTATCAAATCCAAAACTCGTCTGAATTTCATGAAACTTGGCATGCTATCATGGAGCGGCATCAACATGCTGAGGTATTTTTTTTGTCCCATTTGGGGCAGGTTTGGGTATATGCTTCTCACAAACCAGAGCTTCTCACAACAAGCATGATGGTTTCGATAGGGAACGTCCCACCTTTGGGGATGGAATGATATCCATTGCCTCTTATTGCTTTCAAATTTTTTCTCGTGTCAACACAGAACAACAAGAGTGTTGTGCAATTTTTGTGATTTTTCAGGGTTCGTTTGGACATTTTTATGCATTAACTGAGTTTTCAATGCATTTATGTGCATAATTCAAATTTGAAATACATGCACATGCTCCAGTGCATATAAATTGGTTGAAAAATCAAATATGTGTCCTTGGATGCATGCTTAGGTCCCATGCAAGAAATGGGAATGAATTTCAAAGACCAGGCACCGTTGATTGCCGACAAAACATTGAGATACCTGGTTTTTAAATTCTAGTAAATCCAAAACTCGTCTGAAATTCATGAAACTTGGCATGCTATCATGGAGCGGCATCAACATGCTGTGGTAAAAATTTTGTCCCATTTGGGGCAGGTTTGGGTATAAGCTTCTCACAAACCAGAGCTTCTCACAACGTTTGTATAATTCAAACCGTGTGCGTTCTGTTAACCATTCACGTGACGCCACGTGTCTTGGTTTTAATGGCTATAGGAGGTGCCGTGTGGACATCTGCTTGACTGAACGGGAGGCGTGCGAGCGCAGTCCGGTGTGCAGGCTCACCGGGAAGTGTACAAGTTGTTCAACATAGGATTTGTGCATCTCTTCAACGCAAACGGTTTAGATTACGGTATGCAAATTAAAGCCAGACTTCGGCGCTAAGCAAAGAGACACTGCGATTTGTCAAAATATGCAGCTAAAAATCAATAGCACTATCTATTTTTTGCAACTAAAATTCAGTTATTAAGCATATGTTTCATTCATAGAGATTAAGAAGTCGTTCTCACCGGGAAGCGAGACAGCCTTGGACCGCCGCCCGCCTCGCTCCCACTGGTCTGTATTAATGGCGCCGCCGAGTGGCCGGACCCACCCCCCATCCTCGCCACACACACAATCCTCTCTCTCCGCCCGCATCCTCGACGCTGCTCTGAGTCCTCAAAGCCGTCAGTGTACGAGGATGCCACCGAAGCACCCCATCGGAGGAAGTGGCGACGCCGGGGCTGCTGAAGCACCGGAGCACGGCGTGAATATGGAGACAGAGGTTTTCGTCGCCACCGACGAGGTGGAGAACGAGACTGCCAACAAGCGGAGGCGGGTCGAGAAAGAACATAGCGACTCCAAAGAGGCCTAGACTTCATCAACAACCTCCCCGATGATATGTTGACAGTCAGCATATCCCTCCTCCCAAGAAAATATCGGGCGACGACAGCCGCCCTTTCCCGACGGTGGCGCCCCCTATGGCTCCTCACCCCTGTCAACCTCCTCGATGCCCACAAGCTCTACCATGGCTATCGCCAAAGCTTGGATGCGTTCTCCCAAATCCTCGGCAGTCACCATGGCCCAATCAAAGGCCTTATCACAGGCAAGTTCTGTTCCAATGGTAAGGACCGAGCCAAGCTTGACGAGTGGTTCCGATCCCCCGCCATAGATCAGCTCGAGAAGCTCAGTTTTACTGATGGGCATATGCGCTTGCTGCCAATGTCTGCGCTTCGCTTTGCGCCCACGCTGCTCCTCGCCAAGTTCATGAACTGCCATCCCCCCCTTAATGACGCGCCCGCTCCTTTTCTACGACGACCAAAGCACCTCGATATCGTCACCATCCACATTCCAAAGGATGACATGGAGCGCTTTGCTCATGGTATCTTGCACTCGAGTTCCTTCGTCTTCAGGCGATGAATTGGTCGAGTACCTTGCACATCACCTCTAGGACTCTCTGGACTATTTATGTGTGTTGTTGGTGCTGCAACGAGAGATCACAAAAGGTGGACCATATTATGGTCATTGAGGATACACCTTCACTTGAGAGATTACTTGTAGTTGATCAACAAGGTCCAACAAGAATCAATGTCATTTCTATGCTGAAATTGAAAGTGGTGGGCTACTCGTCTGTCAAATACTACAACTTTCAGTACAACGATGCCTTTATACCTCTCCTTCTTGATATCAACGTTATTTCTAGTTTTGAAGATGTATGTTAAATGCATCATCGGTGAAGCTTCACCACTGGCACGATGAAGGTCTTGGCACTAGAATCTGTCGACCCCTACCTGGACCAAGTTTTCAGTTGCCTGAGATGCTTTCCATGCCTGAAGAAGTAGTATATCGAGGTGATGTTCCTTTCCTGTTAAATGTTAACCACAAGGGAGTTCAATTTTTTGCACCTTTTCCCAAGTTTACAATGACAATGTACTACGATTTCTGAAGGAATTTTGGAGGATTTTAGGACATACACCCACCCCATATTGGTTGCTTCACTCATATGGTTACAATCGTCCATAAGCATTTCTCCTTTGGATTCATCTGTACTAGTTTTCTTAGGGAATTTTTCATCCAATCCAACCTCTTGTGAAGAAGGATACATGTTTCTAGATTGTAATCAAATGCCCATGTTAATCATGCCAGATCGAAGATGGCACGTTTGTGCATTTTACAAATCCTGCAAACCAAATGGGCGTGTAGCAGTGTTCAAAACTGCATGTAGGCACTAACACGTTCTCTTCTTTTGCGGATAATAATAGGCCCGGAGGTGGATAATGTTTATAACGACAATCACATCAAATGCCTGGATCTGCATCTCTCAAATATTACTTTGAACTCCTACCGAGGGACCTTACCGGAGATTACACTCGCCAGGTTCTTTCTTCCCAGAGCAAAGGTGCTGAGGGTACTGAGGTTGAACATGCATATTAATTAGGAAAGATGAATGGTATGATTATCAGAGCCGGCAAGTACTGCGACATGGAAGAGCCTTCATAAATGCTAAACTTCGTATTGGAAGAGCTTATGGCAAAGAAATTGGAAGTCATTGTGTCAAACCCATACATGACTTGTCAGCGGCTGATCCCTTTTCAGAAATGACGAAGTTTGCAATGTTTGAATTTGGGCGTTGTAATCTGTGAATTTGAACCTTGCAATATTTATGGTATTTGTTATATTGAACCATTTATGTTCTCTTGTCTCAACGCAAACAGTTCATTCGAGTGAACCGCATGTCATATATCGCACACACCTTTATCTGGCTGACCGTTTCTTTTGTGTTGCCTAATCACAAACAGTTCATCCGAGTGAAATGTATGATGTACATCGCACACACCTTGATCTGGCTGGCTGTTTCTTGTGTGTTGCCTAATCACAAATAGTTCACCCGAGTGAACCGTATGTTGTACATCGCACACTCCTTCATCGGGCTGCCCATTTCTTTTGTTCCTCCTCATCGAAAACGGTTAATTGAACTAACCGTATGCCCTGCATCGCACACGCAACTAAAATCTGAACCGTGTTTGATGCATCCTCCATCGCAAATGTTTTACCCCTTTTTTGACGGATTTTTACACCACCATTTGCAATTATTGCATCGCACACAGTTTCATTGAAGGGTCTCTGATTGTAGTGTCGCATTAGCAACATCCTGCAGTAGTGTGATCGTTATGAACGAAGAACCTCTCGTAGAAGCAAGGATTCGGAAAGGAAGGACAAGTCATCAAGGAGCTACACAAAACAAAGACATCAAGCTCATGTTGGTGAATGGATATCCGGCTCCGACTCCGACCATCACTCCGAGAGAAGTTATCACTCCAACTCCGAATATACTCAAGATGAAGGTGTTGTCGGTCTAGCACTTGTGTCAACCAACTCCTATGACATATTTGACTCACCAAATGAAGGAATTGGAAGATGCTTCATGGCTAAAGGCCCAAAGGTATCACACCCCGAGTATGTTGATTTCAATAGTGATGAAGATGATTTGCTTGGTGATGATGATTTACTTGTTGAGAACTCTAGTGTTGAAACTATGATGAACTTGCTATTAATCATGCTAATCAAGATAAAGCGAACGACGATGATAAGAAGGAGATTGAGCGTCTGCCTAAAGAACTAAACACTCTTAAGTTAGCTCATGAAACTACCTTAGAAGATCATGGAGAGATTTTAAAGACTCATGAGAAGCTATGCTTTGAAAATCTCAACCTTGAGCAGGAGCATGGGTTCTTAAAAGAAATCAATGATGATCATCGTAAGAAAACTTCTTATTACATTGCCAAGCATTTGGTCTTGTCTACTTACATTCCACAAGTGAAATCTAGCAACAAGAACAAGAAAGATTCTTCTTCTAGTAGTAACAATAATCATGTTAAATCCAATGTTGTTGCTTCTAGTAGTTCTCTTGATTCCACTAATGATTCTCTTAGCCAAGTTACACTTGATCAAGAAAATGGCTTATTGAAGGGAATTATAGAGAAAGGTGTTTACAAGAGCCTTGCCGTAAGTAGGCAATTTGAGGAAATTGTACGCGAGCAAGGAAGGCACCGGAAGAATGAAGGTGTTGGTTTTGAACGAAAGTTCAACGCCAATGGAGTTGAGTGGGAAGAAGATCAATACCCCAAGACAAAGTTTGTTCCTCAACAAGAGAAGTATGACCCTACTTCTTTCAAGGGGACACAAGCTAAAGATGATCTTCCACCACAAGACCACAAGCAAAAAGGCAAGGACAAGCTTCAAGAGGAGATTGATGCATTTGAAGAAGCTCCCAAAGCCTTGGTCAAGTGGGTTCCCAAGACTACATCAAGTTCTAATTCATCAAGTACGACTAAAACTCCAAGATTCCCATCAAGTTGATATGGATCCCGAAGAAGAAGAACTAGAGAGTTCTTGAGGGTGACTCCGCCAACATACTTCATACATATCATTTTGGAGAGAACAAGTGCAAACAACTTCCACATCTTGCACTAGTTCAAGGAGTCACAAACCCTCTTGCTGGTAAGACAAGAGACAAGGTAAACTAATGCTTTCATGGACATCATCTTGTGTGAACTTCACTATATGTCTATGAATATCCTTGTTTGTTCCTTGTGGGACTAAACCGTGTAGGTATTGAAAGCGCAACTCACTCCAATGGATTGCTCCGAATGATCTACATCAACATTGAGCATCCACATCTTCAACATCTACATGAAGTCATCATCAACAAAACCCAAGGTTAGTTCATCCCTCTTAGGGGGGATATCACATCTAGGGGGAGCTTTACTCTAAGAATTGAGCTAAAGCAACTCTAATGGTGTGACGCCCCCGATTCAATCGTACACCAATCATACAGGCAAATGTGTACGATCAAGATCAGGGACTTACGGGAAGATATCACAACACAACTCTAAAAGTAAAATGAATCATACAAGCATCATAATACAAGCAAGGGGCCTCGAGGGCTCGAATACAAGTGCTCGACCATAGACGAGTCAGCGGAAGCAAAAATATCTGAGTACAGACATAAGTTAAACAAGTTGCCATAAGACGGATAGCACAAACTGGGATATATATCGAAATAGGCGCAGGCCTCCTGCCTGGGATCCTCCTAAACTACTCCTGGTCGTCGGCGGCGGCCTGCACATAGTAGTAGTCACCCGTGGTGTAGTAGGAGTCATCGTCGACGGTGGCGTCAGGCTCTTGGGCTCCAGCATCTGGTTGTGACAACCGAGAAGAAAGGAAAGGGGTAAAAGGGCGAGAAAGCAACCGTGAGTACTCATCCAAAGTACTCGCAAGCAAGGATCTACACTACATATGCATGGGTATCTCTGTAAAGGGGAAATATTGGTGGACTGAACTGCAGAATGCCAGAATAAGAGGGGGATAGCTAGTCCTGTCAAAGACTACGCTTCTGGCAGCCTCCATCTTGCAGCATGTAGAAGAGAGTAGATGGTAAGTTCATCAAGTAGCATCGTATAGCATAATCCTACCCGGCGATCCTCCCCTAGTCGGCCTGTGTGAGAGCGAGGTTATATTTGGCACTTGGAAGGGTGTTTTTAAGTATCTGGTTCTAGTTTTCATAAGGTCAAGGTTCAACTCTGGGTCGTCCAGTTACCGAGGATCACGACTATTCGAATAGATAAACTTCCCTGCAAGGGTGCACCACATTACCCAACACGCTCGATCCCCTTTGGTCGGACACACTTTCCTAGGTCATGCCCGGCCTCAGAAGATCAACACATCGTAGCCCCACCTAGGCACAACAGAGAGGTCAGCACACCGGTCTAAATCCCATGCACGCAGGGGTCTGGGCCCATCGCCCATTGCACACCTGCACGTTGCGTACGCGGCCGACGAGCAAACCTAGCCTCCCTTATACAAGAGCAGGCGTTCTAGTCCAACCCGGCGCGCGCCGCTGATACGTCTCCAACGTATTTATAATTTTTGATTGCTCCATGCTATATTATCTACTGTTTTGGACATTTTGGGCTTTATTATTCACTTTTATATTATTTTTGGGACTAACCTATTAACCGGAGGCCCAGCCCAGAATTGCTGTTTTTTGCCTATTTCAGAGTTCCGCAGAAAAGGAATATCAAATGGAGTCCAAACGGAATGAAATCTTCGGGAACGTGATTTTCAGAATGAACAAGATCCAGGAGACTTGAACCCTATGTCAAGAAATAAAGGAGGAGGCCACGAGGTAGGGGCGCCTCTACCCCCCAGGGCATGGCCTCCACCCTCGTGGGCCCGTGTTGCTCCACTGACGTACTCCTTCCTCCTATATATACCTACATACCCCCAAACGATCAGATACGGAGCCAAAAACCTAATTCCACCGCCGCAACCTTACATGCCACGAGATCCCATCTTGGGGCCTGTTCAGAGCTCACGGAGGGCATCGATCACGGAGAGCTTCTACATCAACACCATAGCCCCTCCGATGAAGTGTGAGTAGTTTACCTCGGGCCTTCGGGTCCATAGTTAGTAGCTAGATGGCTTCTTCTCTCTTTTTGGATGTCAATACAATGTTCTCCCCTCTCTCGTGGAGATCTATTCGATGTAATCTTGTTTTGCAGTGTGTTTGTTGAGACTGATGAATTGTGGGTTTATGATCAAGTTTATCTATGAACAATATTTGAATCTTCTCTGAATTCTTTTATGTATGATTGGTTATCTTTGTAAGTCTCTTTGAATTATCAGTTTGGTTTGGCCTACTAGGTTGATCTTTCTTGCAATGGGAGAAGTGCTTAGTTTTGGGTTCAATCTTGCGGTGTCCCCTCCCAGTGACAGTAGGGGCAGCAAGGCACGTATAGTATTGTTGCCATCGAGGATAACAAGATGGGTTTTTTATCATATTGCATGAATTTATCCCTCTACATCATGTCATCTTGCTTAAGGCATTACTCTGTTTTTATGAACTTAATACTCTAGATGCATGCTGGATAGCGGTCGATGAGTGGAGTAATAGTAGTAGATGCAGGCAGGAGTCGGTCTACTTGTCTCGGACGTGATGCCTATATACATGTTCATACCTAGATATTCTCATAACTACGCTCAATTCTGTCAATTGCTCAACAGTAATTTGTTCACCCACCGTAAAATACTTATGTTCTCGAGAGAAGACACTAGTGAAACCTATGGCCCCCGGGTCTATGTTCCTCATATTAATCTTCCAATACTTAGTTATTTTCTTTTCTTTTATTTTACTTTGCATCTTTATCACAAAAATACCAAAAATATTATCCTATCATATCTATCAGATCTCACTCTCGTAAGGGACCGTGTAGGGATTGACAACCCCTTATCGCGTTGGTTGCGAGGATTTATTTGTTTTGTGTAGGTGCGAGGGACTCGTGCGTGGTCTCCTAGTGGATTGATAGCTTGGTTCTCAAAAATTGAGGGAAATACTTACGCTACTTTACTGCATCACCCTTTCCTCTTCAACGGAAAACCAAGGCAGTGCTGAAGAGGTAGCAAGAAGGATTTCTGGCGCCGTTGCAGGGGAGGTTTACGCAAAAGTCAATATACCAAGTACCCATCACAAACCCTTATCTCCCGCATTACATTATTTGCCATTTGCCTCTCGTTTTCCTCTCCCCCACTTCACCTTTGCCGTTTTATTCGCCCTCTCTTTTCCGTTTGCCTCTTTTTCGCTCGCTTTTTGTTTGCTCGTGTGTTGGATTGCTTGTTTGTCACGATGGCTCAAGATAATACCAAATTATGTGACTTTACCAATACCAACAATAATGATTTCCTTAGCACTCTGATTGCTCATCTTACCAATATTGAATCTTGTGAAATCAATGATGCTTTGTTGAATCTTGTCATGAAAGATCAATTCGTTGGCCTTCCTAGTGAAGATGCCGCTGCTCATCTAAATAGCTTCGTTGATTTGTGTGATATGCAAAAGAAGAAAGATGTGGACAATGATATTGTTAAATTGAAGCTATTTCCTTTTTCGCTTAGAGATCGTGCTAGAGCTTGGTTTTCGTCTTTGCCTAAAAGTAGTAATGATTCATGGAATAAGTGCAAAGATGCTTTTATCTCTAAGTATTTTCCTCCCGCTAAGATCATCTCTCTTAGAAACGATATTATGAATTTTAAGCAACTTGATGATGAACATGTTGCACAAGCTTGGGAGAGGATGAAATTAATGATACGTAATTGTCTTACTCATGGTTTGAATTTGTGGATGATTATACAAAACTTTTATGCTGGGTTGAATTTTGCTTCTAGAAATCTTTTAGATTCGGTCACGGGAGGCACTTTTATGGAAATCACTTTAGGATAAGGTACTAAACTCCTAGATAATATTATGGTTAATTATTCTCAATGGCACACTAAAAGATCTACTAATAAAAAAGTGCATGCGATAGAAGAAATTAATGTTTTGAGTGGAAAGATGGATGAACTTATGAAATTATTTGCTACTAAGAGTGTTTCTTCTGATCCTAATGATATGTCTTTGTCTACTTTGGTTGAGAATAATAATGAATCTATGGATTTGAATTTTGTTGGTAGGAATAATTTTGGTAACAACGCGTATAGAGGAAACTTTAATCCTAGGCCTTATCCTAGTAATTCCTCTAATAATTATGGTAATTCCTACAACAACTCTTATGGAAATTTTAATAAGATGCCCTTTGAATTTGAGACTAGTGTTAAAGAGTTTATGAATTCACAAAAGAATTTCAATGCTTTGCTTGAAGAGAAATTGCTTAAAGTTGATGAATTGGCTAGGAACGTTGATAGAATTTCTCTTGATTTTGATTCTTTAAAACTTAGATCTATTCCTCCTAAGCATGATATCAATGAGTCTCTCAAAGCCATGAGAATTTCCATTGGTGAGTGCAAAGAAAGAACTGCTAGGATGCGTGCTAAGAAATATTGCTTTATGAAAGCGTGTTCTTCAAATTTCTATGAAAATAAAGATGAAGATCTAAAAGTTATTGATGTGTCTCCTATTAAATCCTTGTTTTGCAATATGAATCTTGATAATGATGAGACTGAATATGATCCACCTTTACCTAGAAAGCGTTCCAAAACTTCGGAGTTTTTAGATCTTGATGCTAAAATTGATAAAAGTGGGATGGTAGAAATCAAAACATTAGATGTTAATAAACCCACTATTTTGGATTTCAAGGAATTTAATTATGATAATTGCTCTTTGATAGATTGTATTTCCTTGTTGCAATCCATGCTAAATTTTCCTCATGCTTATAGTCAAAATAAAGCTTTTACCAAACATATCGTTGATGCCTTGATGCAATCTTATGAAGAAAAACTTGAGTTGGAAGTTTCTATCCCTGGAAAACTTTATGATGAGTGGGAACCTACTATTAAATTAAAATTAAGGATCATGAGTTCTATGCTTTATGTGATTTGGGTGCTAGTGTTTCCACTATTCCCAAAACTTTGTGCGATTTGCTAGATTTCCGTGATTTTGATGATTGCTCTCTAAACGTGCACCTTGCTGATTCCACTATTAAGAAACCTATGGGAAGAATTAATGATGTTCTTATTGTTGCAAATAGGAACTATGTGCCCGTAGATTTTATTGTTCTCGACATAGATTGCAATCCTTCATGTCCTATTATTCTCGGTAGACCTTTCCTTAGAACGATTGGTGCAATTATTGATATGAAGGAAGGGAATATTAGATTCCAGTTTCCATTAAAGAAAGGCATGGAACACTTCCCTAGGAAGAAAATAAAATTACCATATAAATCTATCATGAGATCCACTTATGGATTGCCTACCAAAGATGGCAATACCTAGATCTATCCTTGCTTTTATGCCTAGCTAGGGGCGTTAAACGATAGCGCTTGTTGGGAGGCAACCCAATTTTATTTTTAGTTTTTTTGCTTTTTTCTTCTGTTTAGGAATAAATATTTGTTATAGACTCTGGTTAGATGTGTTTTTATGTTTTAATTAGTGTTTGTGCCAAATTAAACCTATAGAATCTTCTTGGATGATAGTAATTTGATCTTGCTGTAATTTCCAGAAACTTTCTGTTCACGAAAATAATTGTTAAAAAGCACCAGAACGTGATAAAATACTGAATCAAATTGCTGCTGATCAATAAAAAAATTGTATAGGTCGTGCTATTTTGGCTGATTTTTTGGAGTTCCAGAAGTTTGCGTTAGTTACAGATTACTACAGACTGTTCTGTTTTTCGTGTGTTGTTTGCTTATTTTGATGAATCTATGGCTAGTAAAATAGTTTATAAACCATAGAGAAGTTGGAATATAGTAGGTTTAACACCAATATAAATAAAGAATGAGTTCATTACAGTACCTTGAAGTGGTCTTTTGTTTTCTTTCGATAACGGAGCTCACGAGATTTTCTGTTGAGTTTTGTGTTGTGAAGTTTTCATGTTTTGGGTGAAAGATTAGATGGATTATGGAAAAAGGAGTGGCAAGAGCCTAAGATTGGGGATGCCCATGACACCCCCAAGATAATCTAAGGACACCAAAAACCCAAAGCTTGGGGATGCCCCGGAAGGCATCCTCTTTAAATCTACTTCCATCGGTAACTTTACTTGGAGCTATAGTTTTATTCACCACATGATATGTGTTTTGCTTGGAACGTCTTGTATGATTTGAGTATTTGCTTTTTAGTTTACCACAATCATCTTGCTGTACACACCTTTTGAGAGAGCCATACATTATTTTAAATTTGTTAGTATACTCTATGTGCTTCGCTTATATCTTTTGAGTTATAAAGTTTTGCTCTAGTGCTTCACTTATATCTTTTAGAGCACGGTGGTGGATTTGTTTTATAGAAACTATTGATCTCTCATGCTTCACTTAGATTATTTGGAGAGTCTTAAATAGCATGGTAATTTGCTTAAATAATCCTAATATGCTTGGTATTAAAGATTAGTAAAAACTTTCTTATGAGTGTGTTGAATACTAAGAAAAGTTTGATGCTTGACAATTGTTTTGAGATATAAAGATGATGATATTAGAGTCATGCTAGTTGAGTAGTTGTGAATTTGAGAGATAGTTGTGTTAAAGTTTGTGATTCCCGTAGCATGCACGTATGGTGAACCGTTATGTGATGAAGTCGGAGCATAATTTAGTTATTGATTGTCTTCCTTATGAGTGGCGGTCGGGGACGAGTGATGGTCTTTTCCTACCAATCTATCCCCTTAGGAGCATGCGCGTAATACTTCACTTTGATAACTTGTAGATTTTTGCAATAAGTATATGAGTTCTTTATGACTAATGTTGAGTCCATGGATTATACGGACTTTTCTTCCTTCCACCATTGCTAGCCTCTCTAATACCGCGCACTTTTCGCCGGTATCATTCACCCACCATAAACCTTCCTCAAAACAGCCACCATACCTACCTATCATGGCATTTCCATAGCCATTCCGAGATATATTGCCATTCAACTTTCCACCGCTCATTTATTATGACACGCTCCATCATTGTCATATTGCTTTGCATGATCATGTAGTTGACATCGTATTTGTGGCAAAGCCACCGTTCATAATTCTTTCATACATGTCACTCTTGATTCATTGCATAACCCGGTATACCGCCGGAGGCATTCATATAGAGTCATATTTTGGTCTAAGCATTGAGTTGTAATTGTTGAGTTGTAAGGAAATAAAGGTGTGATGATCTTCATTTTTAGAGCATTGTCCCAAGTGAGGAAAAGGATGATGGAGACTATGATTCCCCCACAAGTCTGGATGAGACTCCGGACGAAAAATAAGAAAAATGAGAGAAAAAGAGAGAAGGGACAATGTTACTATCCTTTTACCACACTTGTGCTTCAAAGTAGCACCATGATCTTCATGATAGAGTCTCTCATTTTGTCATGTTCATGTACTAGTGGGAATTTTTCATTATAGAACTTGGCTTGTATATTCCAATGATGGGCTTCCTCAAAATGCCCTAGGTCTTCGTGAGTAAGCGAGTTGGATGCACACCCACTCAGTTTCTTTTGTTGAGCTTTCATATACTTATAGCTCTAGTGCATCCGTTGCATGGCAATCCCTACTCACTCACATTGATATCTATTGATGGGCATCTCCATAGCCCGTTGATATGCCTAGTTGATGTGAGACTATCTTCTCCCTTTTGTCTTCTCCACAACCACCATTCTATTCCACATATAGTGCTATGTCCATGGCTCACGCTCATGTATTGCATGAAGATTGAAAAAGTTTGAGAATGTCAAAAGTATGAAACAATTGCTTGGCTTGTCATCGGGGTTGTGCATGATTTAAATACTTTGTTTGGTGAAGATAGAGCATAGCCAGACTGTATGATTTTGTAGGGATAACTTTCTTTGGCCATGTTATTTTGAGAAGAACTAATTGCTTTGTTAGTATGCTTGAAGTATTATTATTTTTATGTCAATATTAAACTTTTGTCTTGAATCTTTCGGATCTGAACATTCGTACCACACTTAAGAAGAATTACATTGAAATTATGCCAAGTAGCACTCCGCATCAAAAATTCTATTTTTATCATTTACCTACTCGAGGACAAGCAGGAATTAAGCTTGGGGATGCTTGATACGTCTCCAACGTATCTATAATTTTTTATTGCTCCATGCTATATTATCTACTGTTTTGGACATTATTGGGCTTTATTATTCACTTTTATATTATTTGCTGGGACTAACCTATTAACCGGAGGCCCAGCCCGGAATTGCTGTTTTTTGCCTATTTCAGAGTTTCGCAGAAAAGGAATATCAAACGGAGTCCAAACGGAATGAAACCTTCGGGAACATGATTTTCAGAACAAACAAGATCCAGGAGACTTGGACCCTACGTCAAGAAATAATGGAGGAGGCTACAAGGTAGGGGGGCGCCTACCCCCCCAGGGCGCGCCCTCCACCCTCGTGGGCCCCCTGTTGCTCCATGGACATACTCCTTCCTCCTATATATGCCTACGTACCCCCAAACGATCAGATACGGAGCCAAAAACCTAATTCCACCACCGCAACCTTACATGCCCATGAGATCCCATCTTGGGGCCTGTTAGGAGCTCATGGGAAGGGCATCGATCACGGAGGGCTTCTACATCAACACCATAGTCCCTCCGATGAAGTGTGAGTAGTTTACCTCAGACCTTCAGGTCCATAGTTAGTAGCTAGATGGCTTCTTCTCTCTTTTTGGATCTCAATACAATATTCTCCCCCTCTGTCGTGGAGATCTATTCGATGTAATCCTCTTTTGCGGTGTGTTTGTTGAGACCGATGAATTGTGGGTTTATGTTCAAGATTATCTATGAACAATATTTGAATCTTCTCTGAATTCTTTTATGTATGATTGGTTATCTTTGCAAGTATCTTCAAATTATCAGTTTGGTTTGGCCTACTAGATTGATCTTTCTTGCAATGGGAGAAGTGCTTAGCTTTAGGTTCAATCTTGCAGTGTCCTTTCCCAAAGGATGTGAGGGGCAGCAAAGGCACGTATAGTATTGTTGCCATCGAGGATAACAAGATGGGGTTTTTATCATATTGCATGAATTTATCCCTCTACATCATGTCATCTTGCTTAAGGCGTTACTCTGTTTTTATGAACTTAATACTCTAGATGCATGCTGGATAGCGGTCGATGAGTGGAGTAATAGTAGTAGATGCAGGCAGGAGTCGGTCTACTTGTCTCGGACGTGATGCCTATATACATGATCATACCTAGATATTCTCATAACTATGCTCAATTCTGTCAATTGCTCAACAGTAATTTGTTCACCCACCGTAAAATACTTATGCTCTCGAGAGAAGCCACTAGTGAAACCTATGGCCCTCGGGTCTATCTTCATCATATTAATCTTCCAATACTTAGTTATTTTCTTTTCTTTTATTTTACTTTGCATCTTTATCACAAAAATACCAAAAATATTATCCTATCATATCTATCAGATCTCACTCTCGTAAGTGACCGTGTAGGGATTGACAAGCCCTTATCGCGTTGGTTGCGAGGATTTATTTTTTTGTGTAGGTGTGAGGGACTCACGCGTAGCCTCCTCTTTGGATTGATACCTTGGTTCTCAAAACTGAGGGAAATACTTACGCTTACTTTGTTGCATCACCCTTTCCTCTTCAAGGGAAAACCAACGCGATGCTCAAGAGGTAGCCGCTCGGTCGATGACGTCAAGAAGGCTTCTACCGATACCACGCTGGCCCAAAGGCTCATAACTGTTCCCGCGTAGTTGGTTAGTGTGTATAGGCCAGTGGGCAGACTCAGATCAAATACCAAGATCTTGTTAAGCGTGTTATTTTAAAGTAACCGCGGACGCCAACCAGGGCCAGGCCCACCTCTCTCCTAGGTGGTCTCAACCTGCCCTATCGCTCCGCCACAAAGTAACAGTCGGGGGCCGTCGGAGAACTCAGGCCCACCACTACCTGGATGGATCCACCTGTCCTTTCAGCCCCCACAATGGAATCACTTGCCGGTACTCTACGAGCCGACCCGTCTTTAGTCATCACCATGTATCATATAATATGTATGGTAAGTATATACCCGTGATCACCTCCCGAGTGATCACGGCCCGGTAGTATAGCATGGCAGACGGACAAGAATGTAGGGCCACTGATGGAATACTAGCATCCTATACTAAGCATTTAGGATTGCAGGTAAGGGTAACAGCTGTAGCAACAATGACAGGCTATGCAGCAGAATAGGATAAACCGAAAGCAGTAACATGCTACACTACTCTAATGCAAGCAGTAGAGAGAAGGAATAGGCGATATCTGGTGATCAAGGGGGGGGGGCTTGCCTGGAAGCTCAGCCGAGAAGGAGGGGTCGTCAACACAGTAGTCGTACTGGATAGCAGCGGTGTTAGTCTCGGTGTCTAACGAGAGACGAGGGGGAAGAAACAATAAATATAATGCAAACATAAGCATGACAATGCATGACATGACAATGAGCGGTGCTAGGTGTGCCCTAACGCAGTAGGAGGTGATACCGGCGAAGGGGGAAACATCCGGAAAGTATCCCTGGTGTTTCGCATTTTCGGACAAATGAACCGGAGGGGGAAAGTTGCGTGTTCGCTATGCTAGAGATGTGTGGCGGACGAACGGGCTACGTATTCGGATTCATCTCGTTGTTCTAAGCAACTTCATGTACAAAGTTTTTCCAACCGAGCTACGGTTTATTTATATTAATTTTTAAAGATTTAAACAATTTTTTGGAATTAACATAATTAATTTAATTCTAAAATGCATTTATGACGTCAGCAGTCAACTGTGACTGTTGACCGGTCAAACTGACAAGTGGGGCCCGTTCGTCATTAACCCAGGTTACTAAATAGACTTAGTTAGTTTAATTAAGTGATCAGGTCAATTAATCACAATTAATTAAGTTAATTAATTAATTTTTATTTTATTTTGTTTATCCTTTTTTTAATGTTCTGGGGGGCGTGGGGCCCTACATGTCATTGGCCCTAAGGGCCATAGTGGGCACCAGGCGCAACGGGTGACGGGCACCAGCCTGTGCGAGCGCCCGCCTAGACCACAGCGGGGCGACGACCACCGCAGGACGCCGGAGCGGCGCGGTGCCAGACGCCGGAACGACGCAGTGAGGGGGGCGGCCGGGGTTGTAGTGCGACGGAGGGCGCGGGCGTTAGATCCGCCGGGCGTGGGCGACGAACGGCGGGCGATGGAGGAGCAGCAGCTGCAGCGGCGAGCGGATGGTAGGGCGAAGCACGTAGCTCGATGACGGCATGGCGGCGCATGGCCATCGGCGCAGTAGGGCGCCGAGCGCGGTGGCTGTGGGCGCGAGCAGTGGGCACCGCGTGGGTGCCGGCGAGGCAAGGCAGGGCGATGGCGCGAGCGAGGTGCAGCGGGGGAGGCAGAGCTCGCGCAACTTCAGGCGCGGGTTGGGGCGGGCTTGTCAGATGTGGGGTTCCGGCAAACCCTTAAGGTTCGAACACTAGGGTGCGTGCGAAGTCTTTCCCTCCTACCGATCTACGCCCTAGCTCGCTAAGATCTCGCGGACGAACTCGACGAACTCACAACACGAAGAGACACGGGATTTATACTGGTTCGGGCCACCGTTGTGGTGTAATACCCTACTCCAGTGTGGTGGTGGTGGATTGCCTCTTGGGCTGATGACGAATAGTACAGAGGGAAGAACAGCCTCCTGAGGTTGAGGTGTTCTTGTGCTTGGTGACTTAGCGGGTGAGAGCTGGATGAACTGCTCGATGCCCCCACTGTGGTGGCTAGCTCTACTTATATAGGCCCTGGTCCTCTTCCCAAATATTGAGCGGGAGGGGAGCCAACAACGGCGGGCAAATTTAAAGGGGGACAGCTGGTACAATCTATCCTGACAAAAGCGGTCTTCGCCTGCAAAAGGCACTGGTGGTGATGCCATCTTGGGCTCCATGATGACCTCCGTCTTGCCGTCCTTCTGGTCTTGGTCTCGTTGCACCGATATAGCAACCTTTGCCTGATGCCTCGGTACTCCTCGTCTGCGCCTGCTTCCTTAGCACCAAAGAGGAAACAAGGACGCTGTGCGCGCTGGCGCCCACCTGGCGCCGATCATCACGGCTCACGTCACGAGAGCCTCGTGAGGTTTGCCCCGCCTTGATATCTCCGCTCCTCGTGAGCCTGCCTGACTAGGCCACTCCTGAGAAGGTCTTGCGTCGTCCGCCTCGCGAGGCTTGGCCCCTCGCGAGGGTCTTGGATGCCTGTTGATGAAGATGGGTCAGACCTCTGGCTTAGCCACGCCGTGGGCATGAGGCAGGTGCAAGTCTGGGGACCCCCATTCCCAGAACGCCGACAGTAGCCCCCGGGCCCAAGGTGCGCTCGGGCTTGTTTTCACGGCGAAGCCAAGGGTCAAGTACGGAGCACCGCGGGCCCCAAAAGCCTGCGGCCTCGATTGATGGGTGGCGGTTGATTGGACGTGGGCGTATCCACTTCCCCACGCTGCCTCGGCAACTGCTCGACTTGACAAGTCCCTGCGACATGCAAGGAAAACCATCATTACCTGCGATCGTGGGAGGCACCGGTTGGCCTTCTCTTGCTATAAATGGGGAGGGGGCGGAGCCCCCGCCGCCCGTCTCTTCCTCGCTTGCTTGCTTCTTCTTCCTCGCTCCATTGCTTGCAGTGCCACCAATGGCGCCACGAAGGAAGTTCTCCGCCGCCGAGAAGGGAAAGGCCCCTCGCGAGGGACCCGGCTCCCCGGCGCCCAAGCGCGGACGCGGCCGTCCGCGCAAGCACGCCGCGTCCCCCGCCGTGGCCCACTGTCGAGGCGGCGCCGCGGCACGCGGAGGGGGTCGTCCTAGTCATGGCGGTCCAGTTGACGAGGGGAGGCGTGCTATGGTGGCACGGCCTCCCTGTCCGTGCATCCATTCAGCGGAGGTGTCGCCGTAGTTCGTCGTCTGGTCGGAGAACCCGGCCGGCAACTGACTCCAGCTTCCGCGCTTCTTCGTCGACAAACTGCCGGCCCCTGGTCCAGGCGGACTCTGGTTGCACGCGGATGGTTGCTGCATCAAGGCCTCCTGGGTCGCGGTCGAGACTTCTGCCGCAGGTAACATAGCCCTAGCCCGCGGCTGGCGGATGTTCTCCCGCACGCGCGGCCTGGGCAGGCGGTGCACCCTCCACTTCAAGTACGATGGTGGATCGACCCTCTATGTGAGGGTGTTTGGGGAAGATGGTCGACGCGCCGGGTGCTGCCCCGAGACGAAAGACGGTGAGGAGGTGCTCGGCCTTGGTGACGGTCGTGACGAGGATGAGGGCGAGCCTGCCCTCGGCGGCGACCGTGTCTCTTCTAGCTACGGCGGCTCTTCCTCCGGCGAAAGCTCTAGCAGTGGTGGCTACGACTAGCCGCCGCGCCCGCTTCGAAGGCGGCAGCAGGTCATCTCGTCGCCGCACCTCCATGAAGCGCGAGGAAGGGTCTGGCTAGGCTCGGGGCGTCGCTAGGGGCCTGCCTTCGCGGATCGCTGCAACGCCGCTTTGTTTTGCTCTTTTTTCCTACATAAAAAATGAAACCAGTATGGGCCCAGAGGGGCGTGTATCGAACTGTGGTTCCTTGGTTATTGCACTGTGCGCGTTATTCCCGTGCCGTGTTGTTATTTGGCGCAAAGATAACTTAACCTGGTGCGTTCAGGACACCTCTTCCTTACGAGGCGCTTATTTCCTCGTGTCCATCTTGCTTTGGTGGCCTGCATTCACTCAGGAACTGCAAAAACTCGTTAGGAAGTGCGCTAAAAGATTTGCCGTCCACCCTGGCCCTGACCTGGCGCTTTGTATCGCGGTACCTGAGGGGCACGGACTAGGAGAGGTGCGCCAGCTTTTGGGCTCGAACGAGGGTGGCTCGCGAGAAGGCAGAGAGGAAAAAATGCTCGCGAGGGCACCTGCCTAGCCCCCTCGTGAGGTATGCGAGAGAGAGAACACGAGCAAACCAGAGCCGGAAAATGCGGTAAGAGGCGAGGGAATCAAATCAGCAAGGAACACCAAAAGCAAACTTCGATTAAGGAAAAGCGAGCCAACTACGGAAAGCAAATGAAAAGCCGCGTCCGGCACCTAATCTAGTCTTCAAGTCTTCTCACCAGCGCGGAGCTAAGTGCTGCCACTAGGCGTGGGCGGGAGCCCTATGGCCTGAGGCCGGCGCCTCGAGACTCGAGGCGGTACAGCCCCAACTCATTATTACGTGAGAGTGGCACGGGCGGCGATTCTTCATGTGCACGGGCCTTCTTCACGTGCTCTGAGCCTTTCTTCACGAGCTCGGGCCTTGCTTCATGGGTAGAACTTCCGGAGGTGCTGGATGTTCCAGGCGTTTTGGATAGGTACCCCGTCTTGTGTCTCCAGGCGCACGGCGCCAGGCCTGGAGATGTAGACGTCCTTGAACAGGCCCTCCCACATTGGCGAAAGCTTATGCAGCCCTTCCCTGGAGAGGACCCGCCTCAGGACGAGGTTGCCCACCTCGAGCGTCCTGGAGTGGACGTTGTGGCAGTGGTATCGCCGCAGTGCTTGTTGGTACCTTGCCGCCCTTAATGCAGCTTCGCGACGGTGTTCCTCCCCCAGCACGAGATCCATCCCCCGCGTGGCGTCCTGCTGCATTTCGTCGAACGCCAGGGCCCGTGCGGAGTGATGCTTGACCTCGTGAGGGAGGACTGCTTCAGCTCCGTAGACGAGGAAGAATGGACTCTCGCCCGTTGGCTTGGTGGCGGTGGTGCGGATGGACCACAACACGGACTGGAGCTCATCGTGCCAGCCCCTGCCGCAGGCCTCCAACTTCTTCTTGAAGGTCTTGGTCTTGAGGGTCCTCAGGACCTCCGCGTTGGCGCGTTCGGCCTGGCCATTGCTCCTGGGGTGCGCTACCGAAGCATAGCAGATCTGCGTTCCAAGCTTAGCACAGTAGATTTTGAAAAGGTTACTAGTAAACTGCGAGCCGTTATCTGTGATGATGCGGTTGGGGACCCCGAAGCGGCTCACCAGGCCCTTGATGAACTTGACAGCAGAGCCGACTGGGATGGTACGGATGGCTTCCACTTCCGCCCACTTGGTGAACTTGTCGACGGCGACGTAGAGATTGCGGTAACCCCCTGGCACCCGAGGGAACGGGCCTAGGATGTCCAGCCCCCAAACCGCAAACGGCCATGTGAGCGGGATGGTTTGGAGGCCCTGAGCAGGCTGATGGATTTGCTTGGCGTGGAATTGGCAAGCTTCACATGACTTCACCAGCTCGGCTGCGTCGTTCAGTTCTGTAGGCCAATAGAATCCACTATGGAACACCTTGCCGACGAGGGTCCGTGACGACGAGTGGTGTTCGCAGTCCCCGCCGTGTAAGTCAATCAACAACTCCCTTCCTTGATCGCTGGAGATGCAGCGCAGCGTGACATCGTTCGGTCTTTTCTTGTATAACTCGCCGTCTTGGATACAGTATGCCATGGCTTGCCGGGCCACACGCTCTGCGTCCTCTTCCTTCTCCGGCATCGTCCCGTGCGTCAGGTACTCCTTTAATTCCTTGGTCCAGCATTCCTCCTGGGGCTCGAGCGCTAAGAGTAGCCGAGCTCCTGAGGTCGGGCCACAGGCTGGGGCTCCTGTGGCCGGAGGCTGTGGGAGCCCCTCCTGAGGCTGAGTCATTCTTGAAAGAGGTGGCATAGCTGATGGCTTGAAGAGCCGCTCCTCAAAGACACCGGGCTCCTGCGGCTGCCGCTTGGATGTTCTCCTGGTGATGTCGTCAACTTCCTTGTTGGTGCCCTGGGGCACGTGCTGGAGCTCCAGGCCCGAGAACTGCTTCTCCATTTTGCGCACCTCCGTGAGGTAGGCCTCCATATGCTCGTCCTTCGGCTCGTACACCTTGTTGGAGAGGTTGAATAGGAGTTGCGAGTCGCCTTTGACGGTGAGGCGCTTCACCCCTAGAGTCGTCGCAGCCTTCAGGCCAGCTATGAGGCCTTCGTATTCTGCGATATTGTTGGAGACCTTCTCACCGTGTTGAAAGCTGAGCTGCATGGCGTAGTAGAGCTTGTCCTGAGTGGGCGAGATGAGCACTGCTCCAGCCCCCGCGCCCTGGTGCACGAAGGCGCCATCGAAATACATGACCCAGCCGTCTGGAGCCTCGCTTCCTGGGGAGGTGGACCGGTCTTCTCCTTCCTCAAGTGTCGGGGCATCCGTCCATTCTGCCACAAAGCTAGCGAGCGCGCCCCCCTTGATGACCGTGGTAGTGCTGAACTCCAACTGGAATGCTTGCAACTCGATGTTCCACTCAGCGACCATTGCGGCTGAGTTAGGGCTCCTGAGTATCCTCTCCAATGGGTAGGCTGAGACGACCTTGATGGGGTGGCCCTGGAAGTAGTGTCGCAGCTTGCGTGAGGCCACCAGGAGTGCGAGCAGGAGTTTCTGGGGCATGGGGTAGCGTGCCCTCGCGTCCCTTGATACAGTCTTGACGAAGTACACCGGGTGCTCGACGAGGGCTGGCACACTGTCGAGGCTCGGGTCCTGCGGAGATCGGGGCATATCCTGAGGTGGAGGGGTTCCTGAGACCTGACTGTCCTCAGGAGCTTCTGCGATGTTGCCCTGCTGAGCTTGGTCTTCCACCGCTGATGCCTTTGCTGCGCCTTCCTGACCCTGCGCCACTTCAGCTCCGGCTCGGCGCAGCGCGCCCTTGGCTTGGCGCTCCTCCCGAACCACCACCAGTGCTGTCGGCGTTCTGGGAACGGGGGTCCCCAGACTTGCCTGCCTGCGGCCTGCGGCGTGGCTCAAAGGAGGCCCAGGACGGCCCATCTTCATCAACACAAGCTCAAGACCCTCGCGAGGGGCCAAGCCTCATGGCGTCTGACCAAGAGCTTCCTCAGCGGCCTCGTCAGTGGCTCATGAGGAGGCGGAGAGTTCAAGGCGGGGTACCTCGCGAGGTGCCCGTGGACGCAAGCCATGACGACCAAGGGCGCACTTTCGGCGCCAGCCCGCTGCAGTGTCCTCCTTTCCTCTTTGGTGCAAAGGGGCAAGCGCAGCAAGGGCATCAAGCAAAGGCATCCGTTTGGTGCAACAAGACCAAGACCAACCCCAACGGCTGGAATGCAGTCATCGTGGAGCCCAAGCAGGCGTCATCACGAGCCTTTGGCGGCGAGGACCAACTTTAGTCGGGATAAGTGTACCGCTGTTCCCCTTCAAAATGGCCAATTATTGGCGCCCTTCCGCTCAATATTTGGGAAGAGGCCCAGGGCCTTCGCCTATAAATAGGGGTAGCCACACTCGAGAGAAAAAGGAGAGAAGGAGGAGGGGCGAAGGGCGATCGGATCGAGCACTCGGAATCCGAGAGAGAGAGAGAGAGCAGTTCATCACACCCACCAAGAATGCAGACCCTCGTGAGGCTGTTCTTCCCTGTCTTATTCTTCGTCGGCCCAGAGGCAATCCATACACCACAAACTAGAGTAGGGTATTACACCTAGCGGTGGCCGAACTAGTATAAATCTTGCGTCTCTTGTGTTGTTCTTGTTAGTAGTTTAGGTCCCTGCGATTGGCGAGGTACGAGGCGGTGAAGGTTGGATCTCCGCGCACCCCAGAGTTCAAACCTTAAGGGTCTGCCGGAACCCGTGATCCGACATTTGGCGCGCCAGGTAGGGGTGCGCCGGAATCTGCCTTTCGTCGCCTCGTTCTTCCCCGACCACCGCCACCATGTCTGACGCTCGTCGGGCTCGCGCCGAGCGCCGAGCCGCCCTCGCTTCCCACGTCGCCCAGACGGCTCCTGTCGGTGGACGTCCTCGTCGTTCCCCGTCACTGGCTATCAATGCCGCAACCGGCCCGGCGGGGAACGAGAAACAAGCGTCGTCCCAGCACCCGTCCATGAGGCGGGACGGCCGCACCGCCACGCCTTTGCTCACCCCCGCTGGTTCTTCGTCGCGCGCGCCCCGCGCGGCCATGGAGGCCCGAGCTGCACTCATCGCGGCCAACGAACTCCTGCGCTACTGCCCCGTCGGCAGCGTCACGAAGAATGGCTCGACCGGCGTCGCCGAGCTTCGTCCGCGCTGCGGAGGCGACCCAGCGCCGTCTGCTTTCTGCACCGCACCTGCCCAGCAGCGATGAAGCTCCAGGCGCCTCAGCCTCCTCCTCCTCAAGACGGCGCAAGCCCCAAGGCGCTGCCCTGGCGGAACCCGCTCCGCCAGCGCCGCTGCAAGAGCAGAGCTGCCAAGAAGTTCCTCGCCCACGAGAAGCTGCCCGGCGCTCCCGCTCAAAGACGTCAAGACCTGCGCCGCCCCTAGCCGCGGCGCGCAGGAGGCCTGCAAGACCAAGCTCTCTGCCGTCCGAGGCCCCAGCGGCCACGGTGGGCTGCCGCGCCCTCACCACCGAAGCTGCAGCGGCGTCGCGTAGCCCACCAAGTTCAAGCCGCACCTGCCCCCACGCCACGACGGCACGGCAGACCCTTACGGAGTTCCTCAGCTCTCACGAGCTGGGCATCGAGGTTGCCAGCGGAGATGAAAAGGTCATGGAGAACTGGTTTCCCATGGCGCTTAAGCCAGAGCCCGCACCTGGCTCCTGAATCTGGCCCCAGGCTCGATCTCTTCCTGGGCCGAGATGCGCACCTGCTTCATCGCCAACTTCCAAGGTACTCGCGACTGGCCACCCGCCGTGAGCGAAATGCGCAGAATCAAGCAGCAGCCAGAGGAAACCCTGCAAAAGTACATCCAGCGCTTCAACAACGCGCGCCTCAAGATCCCCAGGGTGACGGAGGAGGCCATCATCTCTACCTTCTCCGACAGCGTGCGCGACGTCAAGATGAAGGAGGAGCAGGCGATGCATGAAGATCTGTGCACCTCCCTGGAGCTGTTCAACTTGGCGACCAAGTGCGCCAGGGCTAAGGAGGGGCGCCTCTCCCTCCTCGAGCTGCCTGCCACGGATCCCGAAGAGAAGAAGTCCAAGGCCAAGGACGTAAAGCGCAAGGGGGCTGCTGTACTCACGGCCGAACCAAACACCAAGCGGGGCAGAGATCAGCCCGAGTCTTCCAAGGGCAGCCGGTACTGCGTGTACCACGACCTCCACACCCACAACACCAATGAATGTCAAGAGCTCCGGCCGTGGCGCTGAAGGAAGGGTCGGCAGACGCCTGGCGCAATGACCGGGGCTACGGCCGAGGAGGAGGAAGAAATGCAGGGCGCTAGGAAGACCGCGGCCCGCGCCAAGGGTGGCGCGGCCAACCTCGCGAGGACCGCTGGCAAGACCCACCTCGCGAGGGGGGCTGGAGGGATCAGCCTCGTGAGGATCGTCCGCAAGGGAACGCAGGCCTCCCTCCGCTGCCGCCACCAAGGAGAATCAAGACCATCATCAGACGAGGGGCTGGGGGGCTTCAGAAGCGCAGCGCGATCGCTGCATCCCGGGCGGAGCCCAAGCCCCAGCCTCCCACTTGTGATCTTCAAGCAGTTCGCCCGTGAAGTGAATGCAGTCCTCCCCAAGCTCGAGTCCACGCACCCTCTCAGGTGGTCGGCGTGCGCCATCACGTTCAGCTCAGCTGATCAGCTCAAGTGCGCAGCCACAGCTGGAGTTCTCCCAATGCTTTGCTCCCCAATCATCAGCAACGTGCCGGTCACCAAGACCCTCATCGACGGTGGAGCAGGGCTCAACGTCCTGTCCGTGGAGACCTTCAACAATCTTCAAGTGCCCTACAGCTAGCTTCAGCCAACCAAGCCCTTCTCTGGAGTCACCGAAGGCTCCACGGTCCCGATCGGGCAGGTCTGCCTTCCTGTCACCTTTGGGGCCCGCGACAACTACCACACCGAGCTCATCGACTTCGACGTCGCCCACATTCGCCTGCCGTACAACGCCATCCTCGGGTACCCAGCGTTGGCCAAGTTCATGGCCGTGACCCACCATGGCTACAACATCCTCAAGATGCCGAAGCGGCGGGGTCATCACGGTGCCTCGTGGAAGAGAGAGATGCGGTGTGCTCCTTGAGCGAGCTTCAGGCCGCATCATTGGAAGACCTGCACCACAATGGCGGGGCGCCTCCCGAGGCAGCACCCAAGAAGAAGAAGACATCGACCGTCCGGCTCATCAAGAGACAGGCCCCTCGGGGCCCGCGCCCGAGGGGGGAGCCTCCTTCCATAGCATAGGAAAGCGCGCCTGGCGCCCTCCTCAGGCAAGGCTCGGGGGCTCTCCCCTGGAGGGCCACCGACCTCGCCAAGGTCTCGAGGGAGGCGCTTGGGCACCATGTGGAGGCGTGTTTCGAAGCACGTTTCCAGCAAGCAGGAGCAAGACCGGGAGAACAGAACCCCCGAGAGTTCATCAGCAAGGCCATTCAGGAGTTACAGGAGTCAAGGGTCATGAGGGGCAGCCGCCGCCTACCCGTTGTGGCCCCCCATCCAGGCGAGGATGGTGGGCTGCGCGTCTGCATCGACGTACCAGGGCTCAACCGAGCCGCATCTCAAGAGCGCCTCTGGCCCTCGCGAGTGGGACGTTGTGAGGGCCCGCCCCACAGTTACGTATGCATGCCTTATGGCCTGCCAAACGCGGCTGCCGCACACCAGCGTCTCATGAGGACCATCCTAGAGGCTCAAGAGGTCAGCACGCCCGCAGCCACAGGCGGAGATGGAGATGGCCCGTGAGGGGCCGCCCGGCGCCTCCCGAGCCTCCCGAGGCCCTTGAGCACAGGGGCTCGTGAGGATCGCTCCGCAGCCCACCGAGTCTGCTACATCAACGGCCCTTCATCCCCAACATCACCGGGTGACATCTTTAAGTTTTATTTCCGGTGGGAGAGCCTTGAGGCCGCATTATTCCTGTGCAGCGTGGGTTCGTCCTCGCGGCATGTATCCCTTTATTTCATGTCCTTAGCTTACCTGTTGGGCGCCCCTCGGGCTGCATCATCCCCAAGCCGCTCGGGCCGATCCCGGTGGCGTGTATCCTTCATCGTTTTCCTTAGGATTATGCTCCACCATGCTTGTTATTTGGTGCCTTCTCACGGGTGGCGAAGTCTTGCACGTTAAAGGGGGTGCATGAGCATCGCGACTTCGGGGCTCCTACCGGCTCTCCGGCCCTCACCCTCTGGTCTTGTCCATGGCATCGCGACACGGCTTGCCCGGCTGACGGTAGAGACCAGCCCGAGCAGAGGACCCGAGGACGTAGAGTTTCGTCATCCAATCCAGCTTGCGCGTTAAAGGGGGGGTGCCTGAGCATCGCGACTCAGGGCTCCTACCGGCTCTCCGGCCCTCACCCTCTGGTCTTGTCCATGGCATCGCGACATGGCTTGCCAGCGACGGTAGAGACCAGCCCGAGAGCCGGGACCGAAGACGAGAGTTGTTGCCTCCGACCTAGCTTGCAGCGTTAAAGGGGGTGCACGAGCATCGCGACTCAGGGCTCCTACCGGCTCTCCGCCATCACCCTCTGGTCTTGTCCATGGCATCGCGACCTGGCTTGCCAGCGACGGTAGAGACCAGCCCGAGAGCCGGGACCCGAGGACGTAGAGTTGTGTCATCTAATCCAGCTTGCGCGTTAAAGGGGGGTGCCTGAGCATCGCAACTCAGGGCTCCTACTGGCTCTCCGGCCCTCACACTCTGGTCTTGTCCATGGCATCGCGACCTAGCTTGCCAGCGACGGTAGAGACCAGCCCGAGAGCCGGGACTCGAAGACGTAGAGCACCGGCATCTAGCCATTTTGCGAGGACACACTCGAAGATAAGGCCCAGCCAGGCGCAACCCGCCTTTGAGGTAGGGCCTCGTGAGTCCTGCTACTGGCTCACGGGTGCCCAGACACACCTCGTCTAGCCCTACCATGCCAGCCACGTGTCAGGGTGGGGCTGTATACGCCCCAGGGGCTCCTCCCGGAGGGGAGCCCCCTCCCACGTTCCAGTGGAAGCACCATGCTCATGTTGGTGGCGACACCGCCGAGGAGCGGCTATGCCCAGTCGCATCTTGGAAGCGCTATGCTCCGTCTTGGTGATAAACAATCGAGGTGGCCTCGGGTCGCGTCAACCTCAGGGAGCCCAGAGCTCAGTGTCTGGCCTCCTCGCAACGCCTCCTCCCGGGAGTGCCGCGCGAGGGGGCTGGGCACGGGGGCTGCGCCTGGGTCACGCCCAGATGCACGCCACCCAGCCAGGCCCCTCGGGCCTGGTTCGTCGCACGCCACTCCCCGAAGGAGCCAAGGTACGCATGCCATTTGAGCGTCAAGGGGACTCTACGAGCATCGCGACTCAGGAGCCTAACTGGTCACGTAGCCCCTCACCCCTTAGTTCCAAAAAGGCTAACGGCGGTTGGGGTATCTGTGGGGCAGGCGCTGCAAGTAGAACAGTGGATCCGCCACGCCTCACCTCCCTACTTGCTGTTCGTGTGCCAAGGGGACTCCTGAGCATCGAGACTCGAGAGCCTAACTTGTCACGTAGCCCCTCACCCCTTGGTCCCGGCCCTGGTTTCCGGTCCGGGGCTAACAGCGGCCGAGGTATCTGTAGGGCCTAAGACTCTGCCGGCGAGAACATAAGCAAGTAGGAAGCACAAATTTCAAGGAATTCAAAAGCAAATATTACATTCCACACTGTTATCGCAGTACCAAACGCAAGTTTAAACGCCTCCCGAGGCATGATACATGTGCAGGAATTACAAGCAAGGCGGGAGCCGCTTGAGTCACTTGTCGGCGGTGGAGCAGCGGAGTGGGCGCGCCTCGGGAAGCAGCAGGTCGGCAGCGCCCGCCCGGCTTGGTGTCAAGGCTGGAACTTCCCCAGCAGAGCCTCCAGCGTGACCCTTCACAGCCTCGGCGGCGGCAGCTGCGTGCTTTCGCCCTTCGCCCGGCTCAAGAGCTGTCCATATCGACGCTGGGGTCGCGAAGATAGATGTGGGTAAGGATTCGCATCAGTGCCGCAGAAGACAAGACCCGCGCCTCGGCCTCAGCCGTGGGGCCAAGACCAAGGGAGACATCTTCAAGAGCACGGATCAGGAAGGGAAGCAGCTTGGCGGGGCCGTCCTCCGCGCCGGCCAGTGGGCTCTCCAGGCCGTTGTCATAAAGCTCCCTCAGCAGGACGCGAGCCTTCACCTCCATATCCATGAAGGCCACGCGATCTTCAGCCAGAACCCGCGCCTTGGCGTCCAGCTCGACCTTCCTCGCCTCCAGTTCTTGCCCCAACGCGTCAAGACGGTCGCGGCGCTTCTTCAGCTTGGCCTCCCGGTCCTTGATGGCGCCTCGCGATGAGCCTTCATGCCTTCCTCCTGCTCCTGGCGGAGGCGAGCCTCCTCGGCGAGCTGGCTCTGCAGGCCCTTCAGCTCACCCTCCAGCGTCTCGCAGCGACCTCGGATGCCGGCTGCCTCCCCCAGGGCAGCATCGCGGGCTACGCCGCCTTCGCCGAACAGCCTGCTTCTCCTCGTCACAGGCCGTGAAGCTGGACCAGCGCCGCCAATCCAGAAGCGTTGCACGAATCCGGCGAGGCCAGCTCGAGGCGCCCGGCCACCAAGAGAGGGTCGGCGCCAGAAGATCTCCGCCAGAGCCGGTCCGGCCAGCAGCGCGGTCCAGGACCGCGGGAGGAGTCGGAGAGACAGCAGTAGGCGGAGTAGGAGGAGTTGGCGGTGGCGTAACCACTGCGCCCTGAGGCGGAACCAGCGGCGCCACGACGACGGTGGGGGCTGCGCCCAGCAAGGCCGCCTCGGGAGTCGCTTGGGACAAGGGGGCTTCGCCCAGTGAGCTCGGCTCAGCCAAAGCCTTCGCGAGGACGCCCGGGCAGAGAGGCCTGGGCGTCGGGTCCGTCTTCCTTTCGGGCAAATGCACCACCACGGATGGGGCCTCAGGAGCCCCCTTCAACTTCTTCGCCGCAGGCGTCAGCCTGACCGAAGAGCACGGACATCAGATCTCGTCAACAAAGCAATAATCAAGACAGGAGGCGGGCACTTACAGGTCGTCTCTGGTGGACTCGAGCAGCCTCCGGCCATACTTGAAGCCCGAGAGCCGGCTGCAGGGATCGGCTTCAAGGGGACCAGGAGCGGCAGGCGCGTCCGCGGATCGCCCCGGGGCCGGGGCGGACCCGCGGGGGACCAGCCCAGTCCGGTCCTTCATCGGGATTGGGGCAGGCTTTTGCCTCCCCGCTCATTCTCATCTTCGTCGTCGTCACTTTCGGGGAGGCGGAGAACACGGGGCCTGCGCCGCAGGGAGGGAGCCCTTGACTCCGCCCCCGAATCAACCCCCTCTCCTGGCTCCCTCTCCTCCACCTCCTCGCTGGAGTCGGAAGAGGGCACGTCCAGCAAGTCCTCTGGAGCCTCCGCGGGCACGGGCCCGTCCCCATTGAAGGCGGGCATGGACCCCACAACCTGCTCCCAATCCTTGCGAAGAAACAGGGGCGCGGGGGCGCCCTCCGGTCTCACCACATTGCCCCCTACCAAGTACTGGAGGACCGTCACCAGATCCTCGCTGGCCAGGGCCACGGGGCTCGGGTTAGGCCTCCACATCAGAAGAGAAATCTTGGCCAGCCAGGCAGTCGGTGCTCCAGAACTCCCTCAAAGAACGACGCACCAGTCAGCCTCGCCGCCACAGATCGTCCCGGCCAGATCTCAAGGTCCATCCTCTCCAAAGACTGGGCCACATGAGATCCCGAAGTCAGCCTCGGGACCACTGCCGGAGCTCTCGGAGCTCCGTGGGCAGGATCGGTCGAGGTGGATCTGCCCGGCATCCACCAAGACCCACTTGCTCCTGAAGCCCTCAATCCGCTTCCAGTGTTTGAAATGGCAATAGCTCCGCCAGTATGCTTAATGGCTCAAGACGCTGGAGATGGGACCACGGGAGAATCGGAGGAAGAAGTAGTGGCGCAGCAAGGCCCCGAGGGCTTCACCCCAACATGGGCCTCGCAATAGTAGGCGAAGATTGCCGTGGAGAAGGACGGAGTTGGGATGGAGGTGCAGAGCGTGAATGTTGTAATGGCGAAGGACGGAGAAGAAGAACTCAGAGAAGGGAGGCGACAGACCAGCGATAATGGCGCCCGCGAAGAACGGGTAGAAGGTACTCCCCCGACCCTCAGGGGCGGAGGAGCCGGCCTTGAACACCGCCGTTCCGCTGACGCCCTGCGCCTCCGCCAGCCGGCGCATCAGGGCAAGGCTCGCCCGGCCCGACATCGCTCGGCGGGTCCAAGGCAGAGAGTACCAGGCTCCGGCCGGGGTTTGACGAGGAGCCATGACTGCCTAGGGCACGGAGGCGGAGTGGATCTGAAAGTCTTGGAAGCAGGAAGGAGAGGCGCAAGAAAGGGGATCTGAGCAGCAACTGGAGAAAGTAAAGGAGGCAAGCAAGATGCTGCTCTATTATCAACCCGCTGTTGCGAAGCGCCCACGTCCAATCAACCGCCATCGGCACCCAAAACCCACAGAGCTGTTAGGGCCCTAGCAACCGCGCACTTGCCCTTTCGCCTCTCTGCACGGCCAAGTCCGGGCGCGTCATGGCCCCGGGGGCTACTGTCGGCGTTTTGGGAACGGGGGTCCCAAGACTTGCCTGCCTGCGGCCTGCGGCGTGGCTCAAAGGAGGCCCAGGACGGCCAATCTTCATCAACACAAGAAAAAGACCCTCGCGAGGGGCCAAGCCTCGCGGGGCGGACGACCAAGAGCTTCCTCAGGCGCGGCCTCGCCAGGCTGGCTCATGAGGAGGCGGAGAGTTCAAGGCGGGCTACCTCGCGAGGTGCCCGTGATGCAAGCCATGACGACCAAGGGCGCGATCGAGGCGCCCGACCAGCATGGCGTCCTCCTTTCCTCTTTGGTGCAAAGGGGCAAGCACAGGCAAGAGCATCAAGCAAAGGCATCCGTTTCGGTGCAACAAGACCAAGACCAGCCCCAACGGCTGGAATGCAGTCATCGTGGAGCCCAAGCAGGCGTCATCACCAGAGCCTTTGGCACGCGAGGACCAACTTTAGTCAGGATAAGTGTACCCGCTGTTCCCCTTCAAAATGGCCAATTGTTGGCGCCCTTCCCGCTCAATATTTGGGAAGAGGCCCAGGGCCTTCGCCTATAAATAGGGGTAGCCACACTCAGAGAAAAAGGAGAGAAGGAGGAGGGGACGAAGGACGATCGGATCGAGCACTCGGAATCCAGAGAGAGAGAGAGAGAGCAGTTCATCACACCCACCAAGAACAGACCACAGTGAGGCTGTTCTTCCCTGTATTGTTCTTCGTCAGCCCCAGAGGCAATCCACACACCACAAACTAGAGTAGGGTATTACACCACAACGGTGGCCCGAACTAGTATAGATCTTGCGTCTCTTGTGTTGTTCTTGTTAGTAGTTTAGGTCCCTGCGATTCGGCGAGGTACGAGACGGTGGAGGGTTGGATCTCCGCGCGCACCCCAGAGTTCGAACCTTAAGGGTTTGCCAGAACCCGTGATCCGACAAGTGCCGCGCTGGCGGAGTACGGGGTGGCGGCAAGGTAGTGTACCAGAGGCTCGAGAGGCCGTGGTGCCACCATCACCGGGGGGCTGGTGAGGTATTTCTTGAGGTCTTGGAAGGCCTGGTCGGCCTCCGGGGTCCACTCGAACGGGCCCTTCTTCTTTCATGAGCTTGAAGAAGGGCAAGGCGCGCTCTCCCAGTTTGGAGATGAAACGCCCTAACGCGGTCACCCGCCCTTCTAGCTTCTGCATCTCTCTGAAGGTCTGTGGTGGCCTCATGTCCTCGATGGCCTTGATCTTCTCTGGGTTCGCCTCCATCCCTCTGTGGGATACGAGGAAACCCAGCAGCTAGCCGAGGGGACGCCGAACACGCACTTCTCCGGGTTAAGCCTCAAGTTCACTTAGCGCATGCTCTCGAAGGTCTCCTCTGTCACAGTAATGGGCCACGGGTAGGCTAACCCGAAGCCCATAGCCTTTCAAGACATCGGGGCTGATTGCACCCCTCAAGATGCCAAGATGAAGGGCCGTCTTCTGGAAGCCGGCTGGAGGAACAACCGGCTGCCCACAAACGGCCGAGTCCTAGAGACGAGGTCAACACAAGCCGACTCCTAACTGGCGCTTCTAGGGAAGCCGGCCCGAGGAGTCGGCCCGCGTCAACGGCAAAGCCCATGCCCTCACCGGCGGGGACGGGATGGGGAATGGCTATACTGTAGCCCATCCCCTCCCCTTTCCAGGGGCTGGCGTGGCCACAAAGGCGCAGTGATAGCGGAGGATATCTTCGCCCGGGCGCGCACTATTGCCATGCCACGGCGCGGAGTCCCGCTCCCACGACGGCTTGTCTCAGACGCCCAGGGCGATGGGCCCCACCGATCGGCCGAGAGCCCGAAGACAGCAAAGCCTTACTGGGCCGGAACGGAGGGAGGTCGGCCCGTAGGAGTCAGCCCGCCCCTTCCTCGGGCCCCACGCGCCATTAATCAGACGAGACAGGGAGTGGCTACAGTAATCGCCCGCCAGGCGGCGGAGCTGTAGCCATGACCCCCTGACCAAGCCCGCGTCATCAGAGACACGGCAACAGTGATCAGCTGCCGACAAGACCCGGGAGCGGCGGGTACGGCCTGTCGGCCCCGTACCCAACCAGTCGGCGGGGCCCACCGGGCGGCGGGCCCCAGCAGTCGGCAGAGAAGTCGGCGGCCGAAGAGACTGACGGCCGGGCCCTACGCCCGGCTGGATTACCATTGTACCCCTGGGGGGTAGACCTATATAAACCCCCTAGGGCACCCATGCAAGGGGGTTCCGAACCTGTTAGAACTAAACTCATACATAGAGAGAGGAGAGAGCTAGCCTTGCTCTCTTCCACCTCTAGCGTACAGCTCAAGGAGCACCATTGTATCACTAGTGCCTTAGTGATCATGTGGAGACCCCGCAGAGCAGGACTAGGGGTGTTATCTCCACGGAGAGCCCGAAACCTGGGTAAAGTTCGCCGGCGTACGTGTCTACGCCTCATCCCGCTTCCAGGCACCGGCGATGTTCTACTCGCTCCCACCATGATAAGCCATCATTCGGCATATGTCGCACCCAACCCCTGACATTTGGCGCCCACCGTGGGGCGAGGTGCACCGTCGTCCGGAGACCTCCTCTGGACGGGAACCCTTTTCCTCCCTGGCGAGCGCAGCCAGCCCAACATGCCAGACGGAGTCTGCGCCGACGCGTTGCATGGCGTGGAAGTCGCCTGCGCGGCAAGCTGCCTCGCTGATCTCATCGGCGAGGTCCACCTCTCTGGCGAGCCCGCGTCCGACACGGGCACAGACGACCCTGAGGGCCTTCTCGCGGGCCTCCTCGATCAACTCCACGTCACCAGCGAGCCAACTATAGACCTGGAGTCTGTAGGCTCCACCGACCCGATGTTGGTTGACTCTGACACCACGTCGCTCGACGCGTTCCCCACCAACGTGGTGGTGTACGACGAGCCGCTCCCTCGCACGGGGAGCGGCGGAAGCACCGTCACGAAGGTGCTGGTCATCGGTCACGGCGAGCACTTTGGCGGAGGTGCTCGCGACCCTCTCGATGCAGCACTGCAAGACTTGGCGGCGCCCATCCCAGAGGATGCCGACGCCGAGACGCTGGAGGCACGCCGCATCCAGCTCGTCGAAGGCGCCAAGAAGCTGGCTAGCATGAGACGCCTGTCGGAGGCCTACCAGCGCGAGATGGACCGCACTGCGGGCGGCACGCCGGCTCTGGCCGGGCCCAGCTGCCTTGGCGCGGTCCAGCGGCGCGGCGTGGCCATCGCCAACCTGTTCGGGGCAGATCGCCCCATCTATGCCACGCCTGCGGAAAACATCTGAGCTGCCCAGGCAACAGCTGAAGAGCTGGACAAGTTCGAGGGCGAAGAACGTGGCCAGATGGCGGAGCGCTGGCCCGGCCTCGGCGCGTTGCCGAGTAGCACGAGGCCGGGCTGCCGTGACCGAGGCGCCACACCGGCAAGACGATGACCTGCTTCCCCGCCGAGATCAAGGCGCGACAGCCCGGACGCCGACTGGTGGCGCCCGCGGAGGAAGAGACAAGCGGTCGGCTGCCAGCCGCAGTCTTACTCGGGTCGCCATAGAGCGCGACTAAGACGGCGGCCCAAGAGCAGTGGAACGGCGGGACGACTGTCCGCCTCCTCCCCCTCACAGGGAAAGGCGCGTTTCCCCACCGCATGTCGATCACCCGTCACTCGGCGACCGCCTTGGCCGCCGAGAAGGAATCGGAGAAAACGATGCCCGCCACTGGATCGACCGTCTCCAGCGGTCCATGGCGCTAGAAGAAGAAGATGATTTGGGTCCGCCGTGTTTCAGCCCCCGTATTCGAGACGAGACCTTTCCCAAAGGGTTCACGCTCCCAAGAGACATGCCCAAATACACCGGCTCCGTGAAGCCGGAGGACTGGTTGGTCGACTACTCCATAGCCGTCAGCATAGCAAACGGCAACAAGCGCGTTGCTGTGAAATACGTTCCGCTCATGCTCCAAGGCACAACCCGGACATGGCTGAACAGTCTCAAGCCCCGAAGCATCAACAGCTGGGTCGACTTCACCGACGCCTTCGTCCGCAACTTTACCAGCATGTACAAGCGGCCGCCCAAGCCCCGCCAGCTCTCCTTGTGTGTACAAGGCCCCAACGAGTCGACTCGCGACTACCTCATGCACTGGGCCGAGCTCCGCAACTCTTGCAAAGGCGTGCACGAGGTGCAGGCCATCGAGTACTTCACCGCCAGATGCTGAGAGGGCACTCTCCTCAAGCACAAGCTTCTCTGTGACGAGCCGGAGACCCTAGACGAGCTGCTGATCATAGCAGACAAATACGCCACAGCCGACTCCTCCATGAAGGCAGAGATCCAAGTAAATGCGTCTGGCAAAGTGGCCCCTCAAGCTCCCCGAACCCCGGCTGGTGACCCCAGTCGGCGTCAACAGCAGAGCGACCACAAGCGCAAGGCAATGCAGCCGGCTTCCACCAGCCGACAGGTGGCGATAGTCGAAGACCAGCAGCCGGAAGGGCAACCTCCACCCAAGCGCCAGAAGGGCGGCAAGCCCAACTGGCTGCCGGATTTCTCATAGGACCAGACTCTGGATGCACCCTGCAAGTTCCATAGCGGTGCGAAGCCGTCCAACCACACCACTTGGAAGTTCCATTGCCTCACCAGGATCGCCAAGGGAGACGGCCTCGTGCCTCCCCCGCCTGCTGGGCAGCCGCCTCCTCCCCCGCCCCAGCAGCCGGCGGTCAGGCCAGTCGGAGTCGTACAAGATGAGTATCCGGAAGAGCACGGAGCTTATGTCGTGTTCACCAGCGTGGCCGGTGACCGACGCAGCAGACGGCAGCAGCAACAAGAAGTGAATGCGGTAGCATCGGAGACCCAAGAGTTCATTCATTGGTCTGAGAAGCCCGTCAGCTGGAGCAGAGCTGACCACCTAGAGGTGATGCCCAATCCCGGCTCTTATGCCCTGGTTCTAGATGCCACCTTTGCCACGGATAGGCGAGCCGCTCGTTTCTCCCGAGTTCTGATAGATGGCGGCAGCAGCATCAACATCCTGTACAAAGACACCATGGAGAAGTTAGGAATCAAACAAAGGCAGCTCCAGCCCAGCCAGACTGTTTTCCATGGCATAGTTCATGGTGTTTCCTTCTCGCCAATCGGCAAGATCCAGATAGACGTCATCTTTGGGGACAAAGATCACTTCCGCCGAGAGCCAGTCTGGTTTGAAGTGGTGGACCTTGAGAGCCCATACCATGCGCTACTTGGCCGGCCTGCTCTGGCCAAGTTCATGGCGGTCCCCCACTATGCCTACCTCAAAATGAATATGCCGAGTTCCAAGGGGATTCTGACTATAGCCGATGACTACAAGAAGTCGTCTGCCTGCGCGGCCAAGAGCAGTCGATTGGCCGAGTCCCTTGTGATCGTAGCTGAGAAGAGGCTCCTTGACCGGGTCATGGCGATGGCAGGCAAGCAGACGCCTTGGCAAGAATCGGCTCCACCCGTCAAGCAATACCAACCGATGTCGCCCTTCAGCGCCTCCTCAAGCCGTCTGTCAAGCCATCGCCAGAATCAGATTCTATCTTCGTGCCGGCTCCTCCTGAAGCAGTCGGATCCGACTTGAGAGCTCCAACAGCCGGCACGGGAATTCTGGCAGGCGGCCTGGGGTCATGGCGGTCGCACTCCAGCCTGGGACTCTAGAACCCGACCTGGGGATTGCAGCGGCCAGCCTGGGGACTTCAGAGCTCGGCCCGGGGACTGCACCAATCGGCTTGGGGACTTCATTGACCTAGCAAGCGGCTGCCGACTCCAACCCGCCGCCTCCCGGCCCAACCGCCCTCGTCCAAGTTGCGGTCCTGACAGTCGCAGAAGTCGCAGCACCTTCTTGGGCCCAGCCCATCCTCAATTTCCTAGTGAACAAAGAGCTGCCGACTGATGAGATCTCGGCCCGGCAAGTGCAACGCCGAGCAGTAGCCTACACCATAGTCAACAGAGAGCTTGCGAGACGCAGTGTCACTGGTGTCTACTAGCGCTGCGTGGAGCCGGAGCAAGGCCAAGCAATTCTCAAGGATATCCATCAAGGCAAGTGTGGCCACCACGCGGCTTCAAGAGCACTTGTCGCCAAAGCCTTCCGCCGTGGCTTCTTCTGGCCGACCGCTCTAGAATACGCCAAGGGCTTGGTCCAAAAATGTAAAGGGTTCCAGAAGTTCCGCTCCAAGCCCCATCAATCGGCTTCTGCACTCAAGACTATTCGCATTGCCTGGCCCTTTGACGTCTGGGGCCTGGACATGGTGGGACCATTCAAAACAGCGCGAGGCGGCATGACTCATCTGCTTGTCGCGGTGGACAAGTTCACCAAGTGGATAGAAGCAAAACCAATCAAGAAGCTGAATGGTCCAACAGCTGTAACTTTCATCTCCGACATCACCATCCGGTATGGCATACCGCACAACATCATCACTGACAATGGCACAAACTTTGCCAAAGGTGCCTTGGCTCGTTTCTGCGTGACGCAGGGCATCCGACTGGACTTAGCGTCTGTTTCCAATCCGCAGTCAAACGGCCAGGTGGAGCGGGCAAACGGCCTCATCTTGTCCGGCATCAAGCCCCGACTGGTCGAGCCTCTGGAGCGTTCGGCAGGCTGCTGGCTCGACGAGCTGCTAGCCGTCCACTGGAGCCTACGCACAACTCCAAACAAGTCAACTGGCTTCACGCCTTTCTTCCTCGTCTACGATGCCGAAGTCGTCATCCCAAGGGATATAGAATTTGACTCCCCTCGAATCACCATGTACACCGAAGAGGAGGCGGAAGAAGCACGACAAGACGGCGTCGATCTGCTAGAAGAGGGCCGGCTATTGGCACTCAGCCGGTCCAGCATCTACCAGCAGAGCCTGCGCTGATACTACAATCGGAAGGTCAAGCCGAGATCTTTCCAAGAGGGAGACCTTGAGCTCCGGCTGATCCAATGAGCGATCGGCCAAAGACAAGCTCTCGGCGCATTGGGAAGGCCCTTCATCATCAAGAAAGTGTTGGGCAACGACTCCTACTACTGATCGACGCCAGAAGCCTCGAAGCGCCAAGAAGAGGGACGACTCCGACAAGGAGACGGAGCGGCCATGGAATGCAAATCTCCTTCGAAGATTTTACAGTTGATGCAGTATGTGCCACACTACCTTTTGTATTAATGTACGAAGACTTCGCCCCCCCCCCCCCGAGAGCTCGGGGACTGCCATCTTTTATCTATATGATAAGAATTATGCCTATGAGTATGTCATTTTTTGTCTTGCTGCCTGGCACCGGGTTCGACTAGTCGACCCGGGGACTTGCCGCCTTGAACTATGAAATGCTTCCTGCAGCCGGACAAGTAATGTATGGCGCTTAAGCCGTCTCCTGCCAGAAGCCGCACCTCACAGAGCGACTGTACGGTGGGCAGGAGTAAGGTAGAAAGGGTGCCTGCATGAAAAATGGCTAAGGACTCAAAGCATGTGCATAGTTTAGGCCGGTTTCCAGATTTTTTGCGACCGACTGTCGAGCAGCCGGCCCGCCGTTTTCTACTCAACTTGCTAAAAGACTCTAAGCGGCTAAGTACTTGCCTTCCCAAAGTAGCTAAGTACTTGACCCAGCATCAGTCCGCAGAGCGGCTGTGTGGCTGGCAAGACGGCAACCAAAGGAAGGCGGCAAAGGAAAAAGCCAAAGAGCAGTAAGCAAGAAAAAGATAGAATTTGAAAAACTATTTACATAACAAAGGCCCTTGGCCGATCTTCAACAAAAGTTCAAGATACACCCCGCGGGTGGAATTGTGCAAAATTAACAAGTTCATCAAGACTAGTAGACAGGTGAAGTAAAAGATAAAATGGCCGCCTAGGAAGCGGCGTAGTTCTGGAGGATCGGAGGAGTCACCGGTGCTTGCTTGCGGAGCGGCCGGGCTGGTCGGTTCGCTTGAGCCGCGGGCGCTGGCTTAGTTGGGCACGGCTCATTGCTGGAGGCGCGGTCGAGCTGAGGTTGGCTGCCCGCTCCGACCTCTGGCGCCTCCTCTTCGCCTCCCTCCTCCGCCTCGCCTTCTTCCTCCCCGCTGGAGTCGATGACCTCTGCCGAATCCTCGCCATCGTCCGGGTTCAGCCCAAACCATTCCGGCAGCGCCTCTTCACCATTTTCAACCCGCTCCGGGATGAAGATGCTGGTGTCGGTGTACTCGGCGATTGACGTCGCGCGCTTGATAAGATCGTCTTCCACGACCGCCAACTTTGCCTGAGCCTCCAGCCGGAATGTGGCCAGCTGTGCCAGGTTCAGCCCAGGGTACCATGCCTTGACGAACTCCAAGGCCCGACACGCTCTAGCCCGGGCCGAAGAGCCCTTCCGGGCCTCAAGACGGCCGGCCGCTACCTCCAGCCAGTCGGCGATCCGAGTAGGAAGTCTGTGATGCCGGCATGTCCGCCACAAGGCGGCGATCGCTGGCGCGGACAAAATGAAGCTTGGCGAGCATCCGGTGAAACCCGGCGAAGATGGGCCTTGATGCTCAGGATCTGTTCGCTAAGGGTTCGGGGGGCATCGGCAGCGATCTTTGCGCCATCCACCCTCCACCCTTCACGATCAGCTTCGTGGCCCGGTTGGCGGTGTCCGAGTGGCCAGGGAAGAAGTCTGCCGAGATCTGCAGAGACAAAAGCGAAGAACAAAATTAAGGACCAGAAGCCGGTTCGACTAGCAGCCGGCAGCGCGAAGAAGAAAAATGAGGGAGGCTCACCATCGACTATATCCTCGATCTCGTGGAAGCCGGAGGTCAACATCGCCTCCTTGTCAGTCCAGGAGGAGTGTCGTGGTATTCTCACGGGGGGGGGGGTGCAAGACGACATATGCCACAAGGTGGCTTCGTGTGAGGGCAAGACTGCTGCTGATAGTCCCGGGAGCGGGTATGCGAGTAGCACGCACTAGTTTACCCAGGTTCGGGGCTCTCCGAAGATATAACACCCCTACTCCTGCATGTCTGAGTATATCTGGTATATCTGGTACAGAGTGCTCCTGGAGCTGTATCTGAGATCAGTGCCATAGGCATCTGGCCTCGTATATGCCTCATATGTGGCATGCTAGTGGCCGGCCATGCTCATGGCCGTGAGCATGCATGTGGGTGCTCATGCGTGAGTGCCTCCCTGATGGATGGATGGATAGCTATATATAGTGTGGCTAGCTTAGTATGTAAGCTATGTGGGTAGCTTAGGAAGTAAGCTAGGTAGGCATGGTGGGGTGTCATCCTTGTCCCCTGGGTCACTTCATAAATAGTGCCAGGAGACAAGTGACACTGTACATGATGGCTGGGGTGTCACGTGAACAAGGCTGTGTATGATCGCCACGTCGGGTCGCGTTGGGCTCACGGTCAATGGGCTGGTTGGCGGGCGGCTGGGAAGTCGGCAGTCTCGAGTCGGCCTGGTGGTGCGATCGGCAGCCCGAGTCGGCCTGGTGGTGCAATCGGCAGCCGGAGTCGGCCTGGGCGGCCGGGAGTCGGCAGCCTGAGTCGGCTGGGCGGCCGGGAGTCAAGAACCCGAGTCGGCCTGGTGGTGCAGCGGCAGCCTGAGTCGGCCTGGGCGGCCGGGGAGTCGGCAGCCCGGAGTTGGCCTGGTGGTGCAGTCGGCAGCTCGGAGTCGGCCTGGTGGTGCAGTCCGCAGCCTGCAGTCGGCCTGGGCGGCCGGGGAGTCAGACTGAGGGGCTTTGCTAGCCCCGATGTCTTGGAATATCGCCTTGCCGTCTTCGGGTATCCGTGTCCAATTACTCCGACAAGTAGTTCTAAGCCTCCGGCAACTTTGGCAAAGTTAGGCGGAGGTTTTTAGCAGTGTTCGTGGAAATGATCATGAAAAAGACAAAGTTAGTCCACGCGGATATATCAAATGATTGCTTTTAGCATTGCAAGTTTTATGCGGAGGGTGCCGACTCGGTTTCGTCCGAGCCCCTTAATCTTTTCATGTTCCTCCGCTTTTTGGCTTGTGCTCGCTTGCCGGATAGCCGCTCATGGGTCTGTGGCTGAGAGTGGGCCAAGTGGAGTGTACAAGACTCAAAGTTTGGGAGCAGATTCAACCGAAGTTGATACTAGTAAAGTAAATGGTCGGGTCGCCTGCGGCGTTTCTCTTCGGACGTTTTTGCATGGGCGGCCTCCAGCGTTCACTCTTGCTAGCGGACGATTAAGCTCTCTGCGGTCTGTGGCTGAGAGGTGGGCCTTTGGAACTGCTGCGCTACTAAGCCGCTCAAGGAAATAACGTCTCGAATAGCCAGCGGCCAGCCGGGCCAACTTCTGGTCAAAGGCGAACAGTGATGCAATCGTAATGAAATGCGAAGGTAGCCCCGAGCATCGCCGGGTTATCCATGCTCTTGTGGTGCAAAAATATGCGGGTGAGGAGCTCACATTAATTTTTCGTGGTTGCCGAGGCGGAGTTTGCCTAAGACAGCCGGGCGACTCGGCTGGCCATGGAGCACGTTGGCGCGACTGTTGGGTGTGGCCTTCGAGCCCCGGTGCTCGAGCGGGGCCCCCGCCGGTCGGGCTCGACCGGCCAGCGGCGAAGCGTCTTGCAACGCCTTCTTTTCTTTTCTCTTCCGCTGGCTGGCAGCCGGACAAAACTCTTCTCTTGTACGCAATCTTGGCCAACAAGACTCATTGGTGTAGCCCCCGAGATTCGGGCTGACTGCGAAGCGGTCAGCCGGATCTCCAGTAACTACTTTGTCTTCTTGGGCGCCACAAGACCATTGGGTGTAGCCCCGAGATTCGGCGATCATTGAGCAGTCGGGCCGGATCTCCCGGCGACTACTTTGTCTTGACCTTTTTTTTTCTTCTTCAGCCGGCTGGGCAGCGGACTCCGACACAGCAGTCGGGCTTTTTGTAGCCGGCCAAGCAGCCAGAGGTCGGATGCACATCTGGCAGTCGGCCTCTGACTTGGTCAGTCAGACCTATTTTCCCTTGCACGAGCAGCCGGCTACAGCGGGTAGTCGGCCCTTTCCTTTTTCTCCCAGCCGGCCTCTCTCTTTTTTTTTCTTTTTTTTTTCACAGTCAGCCGGCTCGGAACCCGGCCTGACTTTTCGGGCGGCCGGCTGGGCACCCGGCCACGCGAGCAGTCGGCCACCAGGCAGTCGGCCTCTGACTTTTCTAGCATGGGGGCAGACGGCCTCTTACTTTCCCAGCCGGACTGCCTTTTCTTTCGTTCTTTGTCTGCCTCCACAGCGGCAACCATGGTGCCGAGCCTTTTAACCGGCGGGAGGCGGGGCACGGCGCGGAGCGGCGCCCGGCGGAGGGGAGGCGGAACAGCGCGGCCGGGGTCGGCCAGCAAGGCGGCGAAAGGGCCGGCGCGGCGGGCGACGCGGGACCGAAGTCGCTGGAGCCGGGCGCAGGCGAAGCGTGCGGGCGTAAACCGCGCTGGAGCCGCAGGGCGGCCGGGCTACGGCGTGCCGGGCTCGAGCGGAGGCGGGCGCGCTGGCGCGGCCGGGCGAGGCGGAGCGGCGACACGGGGAGGAGCCGAGTTCTGGGCGCCGGGCGACCCAGCGGCAGGGAGCCGGGCGGACCTTGGCTGGGAGTGGCGACCCGCCAACGGGCGCTGCTGGAGCCGCCAGCCGAGCTAGGAGGCGCCAAACGCGAAGCGACGTTGGGGGCGGAATCTGACGGGCGGCACAGCGACGGTGCGGGAGGCACGGGCGACCCGGAGTCGGTCCAGGCCGGGCGCGGAGGCGGGGAAGCCGGCCGCTGGGCGGGGCGAGGCGGCCCACCCAGAGCCGAGCGAGCGCGGGCACGGAGCCGGCATGGGGACGCGGGAGGCCGGACCCGGCGCTGCTGGCGGGGCCGGCGCAAGCCGCGAAGGAGCCGGCGAGGCGGAGCCGGCCAGAGGCGAGGACATTGATTCAAGACTTGGAGGATGTCGGGGGTTGGGTGCGACATATGCCAAAGGATGGCTTATCATGGAGGGGGCGAGTAGAACGTCGCCGGTGCCTGGAAACGGGATGAGGCGAAGACATGCACTTGGCGAATCTTACCCAGCCTGTGGCTCTCGAGGAGATAACACCTCTATCGCTGCTCAAGGGGGTCTCCGCATGATCACTATGGCAAAGTGGGTACAAAAGGCTTCTTGAGCTGTTCGGGGTGAGGAAGGAGAAGGGCATGGCTTGCTCTTCTCTCCCTCTATGTGTGTGTCTAAAACTACTAGCTTCCAACCCTTTGCATGGGTGTCCCGGGGGGTTTATATAGGTCTACCCCGGGTACAACGGTAATCCGGTGGGTGTGGGTCCAAGCCGCTGGGCCTCTAAGTCGCCGTCTTCTCCGCCGACTCTCGGGGCCCGCCGACTAGTGGGCCTCTGGCCGACGGCTCAAAGATGGGGCCGACAGCCCTTGTCCGCCGCGGGCGGGTCTTGCCTGCTGCAGATTACTCGAGCCGTGCTTCTAATGACGGGAGCTTTGTCATGGGGTTATGGCAACAGTGCCGCCACCTGGCGGGCGACCACTGTTGCCATTCCCTGTCTTGTCTGGTTAATGGCGCGTGGATCCCGCGGGAGGAGCCGGCCGACTCCCGGAGGCCGACTCCATCGGGTCCGTCCTTGGGGTGCTCTCGCCGTCTTCGGTACTCCCGCCGTCTTCGGGTCGTACAGACAGGCCATCGTGGGTACAGGAATCTGCCCACGGTGCTGATGTCAGGGCTTCCGATGATCTCTGCTAGTGGGGTCGTGCAAACCACGGTGATTGAATGCTCTTGAAAGTAAGGCTTCAACTTCTTGGCGGCAAAGTGCACGCCGTAACACATCTTCTGTTAGTGGGGGTAGTTCTGCTTGGAGGTCGGCAAGATTACCTCGCCGTAATATACCGGTCTTCGGATAGGTAGCGCCTTGCCTTCCTCCTTGCGTTCAACCACAATAATCAGGTCGACTACCTGCTGGTGGCGGCAATATATAGGAGCATGGGCTCCTTTGGAGTCGGAGCTGCCAAAGACCGGGGAGTAGTCAGCATTCTTTTCAACCGGAGAAAAGTCATTCGCCTTTTGAGTTCCATTCAAGAAGGTGGTCTTCTTCATAAGCCGGGTATGCAGGAAGGGCTTTCTCACCCAGCCGATCGATGAATCGATCGATAGACGCCAAGCAGGCGGTGAACTTCGCACATCCAAAGAATCGGCGGGGCACTTCCATTCTCTCAATTGCCTTGATCTTCACGGGTTGCACTCTATGCCGCTGCTCGGATACCGTGAAGCCAAGGAGCTGGCGGCCGGTATTCAAGACGATTTCTGGGTTGAGCTTGATCTGGAATCGACGCAGGTTTTCAAAGGTCTCTTTGAGGTCTTCCAACAACGTTCCTCGCCTCTCCGCTCTTCACCACCACGCCGTCCACATAAACGGGCGTATGCCGCTAAGCTGCTTGAGGAGGCACTTCGCATGCAACGCCGAAAGGTAGCGCCGGCGTTCCTCGCCGTAATGTCATGGTCGGTGTGAAGGCTCCAAATGGCGTGATGAAGGCGGTCTTCAATCTGCTCTGCCGGGTTCAGCTTGGATCTGATGATATCCTGAATATGCATCTAAGAAGCTCAACAGCTCGCATCCGGCTGTGGAGTCTATCACCTGATCAATTCTGGGTAGAGCGAACGGGTCCATTGGGCAGGCTTTGTTGAGGCTTGTGTAGTCAATACACATCCGCCACTGCTTGTTCTTCTTTAATACCAGGACCGGGTTCGCCAACCATTCTGGAAAGAAAACTTCCATGATGAAACCGGCTGCAAGGAGCCGGGCTATCTCTTCTCCAACAACTCTTCTTTTCTCTTCTGACAGGCGGCGCAAGGGCTGCCTGACGGGCTTCACATCAGGTCGGACATGTAACTTGTGCTCGGCGAAATCCGTCGGTACACCTGGCATGTCTTTGGGGGACCATGCGAAGATGTCCCGATTCTCACGGAGGAAATCAACGAGCTCGCCTTCCTATTTGCTGTCGAGGTTCGCACCTATGACAACGTATTTCTCTGGGTGCTCCGGGTCCAAGGGTATCTTCTTGGTCTCTTTGGCCGGCTTGAACGAGCCCTCACCGACTTTTGGGGTCGGACGATATCTCTGGCTGCTTGCCGCCATCGCCACGACCCGATCCAGAGCCGCTTCACCTGTGATCACTGTGGACTCGGCTAGCCGACCGCTTTCACCTGCAGCGGACGACTTTCAGTAGTCGCGGCCACGGTCAGAATCCCTTGGAACTCGGCATCTTCATCTTGAGGTAGCCAGAGTGGGGATCCGCCATGATCTTGTCCAATGCAGGTCGGCCAAGCAAGGCATGGTAGGGGCTCTCGATGTCCACCACTTCGAACCAGACTGGCTCTCGGCGAAAGTGATCCTTGTCCCCAAAGAGGACGTCTATCAGAATCTTGCCGATCGGTGAGCAGGAAAGGCCAGGTACAATTCCGTGGAACACAGTCCGACTATGCTGAAGCTGCCTCTGCTTGATTCCTAGCTTCTCCATCGTATCCTTGTAGAGGATGTTGATGTTGCTGCCTCCGTCTATCAGTATTCGCGAGAAGTGAGCGGCCCGCCTATCCATGGCAAGGGTGGCTCCCAAGACCAGAGCGTAGGAGCCCGGATTCGGCATCACCACTGGGTGATCAGCACGGCTCCAGGTGATGGGATTCTCGGACCAAAGCATGAATTCCGGGCGTTTGATGCTACGGCATTCACCTCTTCTTCTTCTTGCCGCTTTCTTTGCAGCGATCATCACCACGCTGGTAAACACGACATAGGCGCCGTGCTCTTACGGTAATCGTCTTGTATCGCGCCGATTGGCACGGACAGTCGTCTGCCGGGCGGTGGTGGAGGCGGCGGCCCAAAGAAGGCGGAGGAGGGCAAGGCCGCCTCCCTTGGCGATCCCGGTGAGCGTGCTGGCACTTCCGGTGGTGTGATTTGATGGCTTCACGCCCGCTGTGGAACTTGGGTGGTCCGGCCCAGAGTCTCGCCAGAAGAGAAGGCCGGCAACCAGCTTGGACTTTCCGCCTTTTCGCCGCTTGGAGGCTGCCCTCCGGGCTGCTGGTTCGACTGCCGCCACCGCCGGCTGTTGGAAGCCGGGCTGCGGGCCTTGCGCCAGTGATCATTCTCGCAGCACGCTGGGTCAAGGCGTCGCCACTGGAGTTCTGGGAGCATGAGGAGCTACTTTTCCAACAGACCGACTTTGATCTCCGCCTTTCATGGAGGAGTCGGCGTTAGCATACTTGTCTCGCTATGACTAGCAGCTCGTCGAGGGTCTCCGGCTCGTCGCAAAGGAGCATGTGCTTGAGGAGGGTGCCTTCTGCACCCGGCGGTGAAGTACTCGATTGCTCGCACCTCGTGCACTCCTTCACAGGAGTTCGGAGCCGCCCAGTAGCGTGAGGTAGTCGCGAGTGGACTCGTTGGGGCCTTGTACGCACAAGGACAGCCGACGAGGCTTGGGAGGTCGCTGTATGCGTGCTCGTGAAGTTGCGGACGATGGCCTCGGTGAAGTCGACCCAGCCGTTGATGCTGCGGGGCTTCAAGCTGTTCAACCATGTCCGGGCCGTGCCCTAGAGCATGAGGGGAACATACTTTACGGCAACGCGCTTGTTGCCGTTCGCTATGCTGACTGCCGTGGAGTAGTCCACCAGCCAGTCCTCCGGCTTCATGGAACCGGTGTATTTGGGTGTGTCTCGGGGGAGTGTGAATCCTCGGGGGAAGGGCTCGTTGCGGATGCGAGGTCCAAAACAGGGTGGGCCTGACTCTTCTTCTTCTTCTAGCGCCAGGGATCGGTGGAGTCGCTCGATCCGGTGGCGGGCGTCGTTCTCTCCGACTCCCTCTCGGCGGCCAAGGCGGTCGCCGAGAGTCGGATGCTCGATGAGTGGCGGGGAGACTCGCTTTTCTCCGCGGGGAGGAGGAGGCTGATAGTCGTCCCGCCGCTCCACCGCCCTGGGGCGGCCGTCTTCATCGCGTTCGATGGAGATGTGAGTCCGGCTATGGCTGACAGTCGGATCCTGGTTCTTCCTTCCGCGGACGCCGCCAGTCGGTGTCCGAGATGTCGCGCCTTGATCTCGGTGAGGAGGCAAGTCACCGTGTTGTCGCCGTGGCGCCTCCGTGTGGCAGCCGACTTCATCTTGCGCGGCGGCCGCGTCGAGGAGCTGCTGGACTCGCTCCGTCATCAGCGATGCTTCGCCTCAAAGTTATCAGGCTTCGCCCGCCGCCGCTGGGCAGCGCGAATGTTCTCGGCGTGGCGTGGCGTATACAGGCGGCCGCCCCAAATAGATCGGGCGAGGGCCGCCGCTGCCGGACCGCGCTTAGGCGGTTAGGCCTGGTCGGAGCCGGGCGAAGCCGCCTACGCCATGATCCATCTCAAGGCCGATAGGCTTCCGACAAGCGCCTCATGCTTGCTACCGTGTGCCCACGAGGAGCTGAAGGCGGCGCGCTTCCAAATGCTTTCGGGCGCTGGCCCCTCCGGAATGGAGGCGGTCAGGTCTTGCGTATCAGCGTCGAGAGGGTCACGAGCCCCCCGTCGGAGGGCTCGCCGTGACTGGTGACGAGTACTTCGCGGACGGTGCTCCGCCGCTTTCACGCGAGGGAGAGGCTCGTCGAGACCACCACGCTGGTGGGGAACGCGTCGAGCGACGCGGTGTCGGAATCGAACAGCATCGGGTCGGTGGAGTTTACGGACTTGTGTCGCCGCAGGCTTGCCGCCGACGTGGAGCTGCTCGAGGAGGCCCGCGAGGAGGCTGGGGCCCGTCCGTCTGCGTCGGCCGGACGCAGAGCTCGTCGGAGAGGCGAACCTCGCCGACAAGTTCGGGCGAGGCGACTTCGCCGCCAGTAACCTCAGCGCCATGCAGCGTCGGTGCAAACTCCATTCTGGCGTCAGCCGGGCCAGCTGCTCGCCACGGAGGAAGAGGGTTCCCGCCCAGCAGGTGTCTCCGGACGACGGTGCACCAGGCCCCACGGTGGGCGCCAAATGTCGGGGTTGGTGCGACATATGCCAAAGGATGGCTTATCATGGAGGAGGCGAGTAGAACGTCGCGGTGCTCGAAACGGATGAGGCGAAGACATGCACGCCGGCGAATCTTACTCAGCTTCGTGGCTCTCCGAGGAGATAACACCCCTACTGCTGCTCTGCGGGGTCTCCGCATGATCACTATGGTAAAGTGGGTACAAGAGGCTCCTTGAGTTGTTCGGGGTGAGGAAGGAGAAGGGCACGGCTTGCTCTTCTCTCCCTCTATGTGTGTGTGTGTCTAAAACTACTAGCTTCCAACCCTTTGCATGGGTGTCCCGGGGGGTTTATATAGGTCAACCCCCCGGGGGTACAACGGTAATCCGGCTGGGTGTGGGTCCAAGTCGTCGATCTCTAAGTCGCCGTCTTCTCCGCCGACTTCGGGGCCCGCCGACTAGTGGGCCCCGACGGCCCAAAGATGGGGCCGATAACCCTTGTTCGCCATGGCGGGTCTTGCCGGCCGCAGACATTGTAGCCGTGCTTCTAATGACGCTGAAGCTTGGTCATGGGGTTATGGCAGCAGCCGCCGCTGGCGGGCGATCACCGCTGACATTCCCTCGCCTTGTTCGGTTAATGGCGCTGTGGATCTCATGGAGGAGTCGGCCGACTCCATCGGGTCCGCCCTGGGGTGCTCGCCGTCTTGGTACTCCGCCGACAAAGCGGTCCCGCCGTCTTCGGTTCAGACAGACAGGCCATCGTGGTCTGAGGTGAATCTGCCCAGTCGCGATGTCGAGGCCGGCATGGCAACAAGCGCCGGACGGAGATCTCCGTCGGTACGGCGCCCTGTAGCCATACCTGCCCTTTATGGACTGGGCGGGGATGGGCCGCGAGGCGGCTTCACCCCATAGTCGCCCAGGCGTGAGGTGGTGGAGGTCGCGGGCCGACTCCTTGTAGCCGGCCTCACTGGAGGTCGCTGGCTTGGAGTCGGCTTGTCCTGAAGTCGGCCTCTGGGACTCGGCCCAGAGGGGTAGTCGGCGACTCTGTTGCCGACTATCTGAAGGCGGCTCTTTTTCTTGGGGTCTTGAGGGGCGCAGTCTGTCCCGATATTTTTGAAAGGTTCAGGGGCTCGGGTCTGCCTACCCGTAGTCCATTACTCCGACAAGGAGCGTTTGCTTGCAAACTCAGCAAGGAGGCCGGTCTCCTTGTCCTCCGCCTCCTTCCGGGCCTTCTTGAGGAGCTCCTTCTATTCTGCCAGTTGCGTGACCAGCCGGTCGCACTCCTTCGCCAGCCTGCTGCACTCCTCCTCCTTAGCGTGCAGCGCGGTGTTGGCTTCGCCCAGCTGCTGCTGCAAGGTAGCGTTGGCCTCTGTGGAAGAAAGAAGAAAACAAGGTTTTAGGCACCAACAAAGAAGAACAGTCGCCGGGGAGATCTGGCCCGACTGCTCGGCAGTTGGCCCGAATCTCGGGGACTACAGCCTGCGGGTGCGCCAGCGCGCCCCCGTGGAAGAAGAAGGGGACTTACTCCGGCTTTCCGATAGGTCGACAGTCCGTTGAGCCAGCTCCTGGACGTTGGAGTTGTAGGTGGTCACGAGGAGATTGTGGTAGTCCTGCGACAAAATTTTCAGACAAGTGTTAGCGTTTGGAACTCGCCGATCAGAGTTCCGAGCCGCCTGCTCAGCAGCCGGCCCAAAACTCGGGGACTACACCCAGTGGGTGCGCTGGCACGCCCCCACCAAGAAGCACAAGAAACAGAAACAAAGAAGAAGGAACCGTACCTGGACGACCTCTCGCGCTGCCCGATGCGCCCTGTTGCAGTTCCTGATGGCCTCGCCCTCAGCTCGGATCTTGGCTTGGACGTCCAAAAGCGCCCGATTCAGCGGACCCGTCCCGCCTCCTTGCACCCACCCAGTGGGCGCGGCGCTCATCGCCTCGGCGTCCGAGATCGAGGAGCTCGCGACGCGGGTCTCCTGAGGGCGTGGCGCCGAGGCCGCCTTAGCAAGACGGCGACGCGTTGGCGTGCCGACCTCGAGAACCAGGCCCGCCACCACCTCATCTTCAGTTGGCGGCACCGGCGGGTTCGCCGGCTGTCTGCCTTGCGAGCTCCCGGACCGCGGCGGTGGCGGCACGATCACGTCCGGCATGGCGGTGTCGATGTCGTCCCTCTCCATGATCGGGTACTTGCCGCCGGTTTCCCAGTGTGCGTCGTGAACTTCGGAGGCGGCGGTGCGGAGTTCAGGGGGATGACGAAAACCGCCAATTGGCGGTGCGCGGCTTCTTCAGCCTGCTTCTTCGCCATGTTGGCAGCCTCGGCCTCCGCCAGTTTCTTCATGGCAGCGGCCTCCGTCTTCTCGGCTTCCGCCTTCTCCAAGCGGGCGGCTTCCTGCTCTTCGTGCGCTTCTCGCGCGTTCCGCTCCCTCGCTTCCCGGAGGTCGGCGGCAGGGTCGATCCGCCGAGTGGTGGTGGAAGTCTCCGCCGACCCCATTAACGGAGGCGGCAGCCACCTTCTCAAGAGAGAGGGGAGCCCTGCCCAAGGGAAACGAAGAAAAGGACTCAGACAAGATCAACCACGAAAAAATGAAGACGCAAAGGAAGGTAGCACTCGCGCATAAACCAGCTGCGGTGTCTTCACCTCCCTGCGGAAGCGGTTGGCCTTCGCGGCCGCTTCGTCCCGCTTGGTCGCCGCGGCCGAGCTCTTGGGCTTCTTTGACCGGCTGCCGAACATGCTCGAAGCGGCCCTGCGTTTCTTCACGCCGCCTTGGGCGTCCGGCGCAGCAGAAGAGCTCGTGCCCGGCTGGCCGGCTTCGGGCTGGTGGCGCGGGGCAACTTCCCCCGCGTCGTCGTCAGGCCAGTCCTCGAGCTGGCTTCGAGCCTCGAGCCGCCTGCCCCGCCGCCTCCTCCCTCAGTGTCGTCCTCCAAGGCCGCCGCCCCCAAGTCGAGGTCGTCGATGTCGCTCTCCGCCCGGTCGGGGAGGAATTCATGGGCCGGCCCCGCGGTGCCGGCTGCTGGCTAGAGGAGGGGGCTCTGTTCAGAGATAATTGGTCAGGTTGGACAAGACGGACTCCGCGAAAAAGAATCAGAGGAAAAAGAAAAAGAGACAGCTCACCATGGGCGGAGGATTGGCACGTGAATACGGCTCCTTGCCGAACTGCCACTCTTCCGAGAGCTCACAGTTGGCAAGGTAGTTCACCATGTAGCCTACCACAGCGTGAGGCATCTCCTTGGTGCATAGCCGGCTCGGGTCCCGATGTCCGCTCATCTGGCAGATCATGTGAGGACGGCCCTGGAGCGGGAGCACTCGGCGCGCCATGAAGGCGGCCAGCAAATCAGGCCCGGTCAGCGCCCGATCGTCAAGATCGTAGCCGCGCGATGGCGGCGGCTCCAGCAGGCGTCAGAGTCTTGGCCCGGTACGACCACTTGGGCCGCCTTCCAGCTAGTGGGCCGCCTTCCAGCTGGTGGGCCGGCTGCGTAAGCCGGCAGGTTGACCCAGTCGCCCTCCGCGAAGACGCTCTTCACGTAGAAGTATGACCACTGCCACATCTTTACTGATTTTATCAGCGTGATTGGGGGAAACGAATTGTCGGCCCCGACCTTCGCACCGCGATGAATGCGCTGCACTGGGCTGGCATGCTTGCGACGTGGGTGCCAAGTTTGGTGTAGAAGAACTCCCCCCAGAGCTCGATGGTGGGGAGGACGCCGAGGAAGCCTTCGCACAAAGTAACGAAGGCGGATGGCAGCACCACCGTGTTGGGGGTGAGGTGGTGCGGCTGGAGGCCGTAGAAGTCGACGAAGGACCGGAAGAAGCCGCTCGCCGGCAAGCCAAGGCAGCAGGCGGCGAGCGGAAGACGACCCGTTCGCCCTCCTCCGGCGCCGGCGAGATCTCCCACTCTAGCGCAAGGCGAACCCTCACGAAATCCTTGCCGGGCAGCCGCCGCGTCTTGCGGAGGAAATCGACATGGTCATCGTGAACCTCGGAGCCATCCCACGTGCCGGAGCGCACCACGGGGGGCGTGACGGTGGAAGAGGAGCTCATCAGGGACGAAGCACCGCGGTGCTCAGCGTGGCGTGGAAGCGCGTCGGTGGGAGGAAGAAGAAAGAGGAAGTAGTAAGGAGGAGGGGCGCGCGGGCTCCGCCGCTCCCCCTCCTCCGCCTACTTAGAGGCCTATGGGCTGCGAAGCCGAGGGGGCGGTCGTGGGATTTACTGCGCCCACTACCCCACGCCCCCACGTTTTTTGCTCAAAGTTACTGTGCGCAGTAACTCCGCAGGAACCTCAACCGCCCACCTCGGCCGCAGCGGATCCGCTCGCGTGCCGACGCATGGTAGTGGCGGGCCCCGCAGGCAGGCATGTCCCGTCACGCGCGTGCGTGGGCAGACTGGCCCGGCCGCTCGTCGCCACGTGACAAGCCCGGAGTGGGCGGCGGCCTGGAAGCTTAGCTAGCACGCCACTTGGTTCCCGCCGAGGCGTTCGAAATTTTTTGGACAAGTGAGAGGCGAGTCTGACTCCTACCAGTCGGCCTGGCGGAAGGTGGAAGAAACTCTATCTCCAACGCTGGAAGGTGGAAACTGCTGAGGCTCCTTGACCAATCACCCGCGGCACCTCACCAACTTCAGGGACTACTGTCGGAGTAATGGGCCACGGGTAGGCTAACCCGAAGACCATAGCCTTTCAAGACATCGGGCCTGATTGCGCCCCTCAAGACGCCAAGATGAAGGGCCGTCTTCTGGAAGCCGGCTGGAGGAACAACCGGCTGCCCATAAACGGTCGAGTCCTAGAGGCGAGGTCAAGACAAGCCGACTCCTAACTGGCGGCTTCTAGGGAAGACGGCCCCGAGGAGTCGGCCCGCGTCAACGGCAAAGCCCATGCCCTCACCGGCGGGGACGAGACGGGGAATGGCTACAATGTAGCCCATCCCCTCACCTTTCCAGGGGCTGGCGTGGCCACACGTCTGTGATCAGGGAGATCTCACCGGCGCGGCACTATTGCCATGCCATCCCTGACATCATCACGAGCAGGCGGAGTCCTGCTCCCACGACGGCCTGTCTGTACGGCCCAAGGACGATGGGCCCCACTAGTCAGCGAGAGCCCGGAAGACGGAAAAAGCCTTACCAGTCGGACCGGAGGGAGGTCGGCCCCTAGGAGTCGGCCCGCCCCTTCCTCGGGCCCCACGCGCCATTAATCAGACGAGACAGGGAGTGGCTACAGTAATCGCCCGCCAGGCGGCGGAGCTGTAGCCATGACCCTCTGACCAAGCCCGCGTCATCAGAGACACGGCAACAGTGATCAGCTGCCCACAAGACTCGGAAGCGGCGGGTACGGCCTGTCAGCCCCGTACCCAACCAGTCGGCGTGGCCCACCAGGCGGCGGGCCCCAATAGTCGGTGGAGAAGCCGGCGGCCGAAGAGACTGACGGCCGGGCCCTACGCCCGGCCGGATTACCATTGTACCCCTGGGGGGTAGGCCTATATAAACCCCCAGGGCACCCATGCAAGGGGGTTCCGAACCTGTTAGAACTAGACTCATACATAGAGAGAGGAGAGAGCTAGCCTTGCTCTCTTCCACCTCTAGCATACAATTCAAGGAGCACCATTGTATCACTAGTGCCTTAGTGATCATGCGGAGACCCCGCAGAGCAGGATTAGGGGTGTTATCTCCACGGAGAGCCCCAAACCTGGGCAAAGTTCGCCGGCGTACGTGTCTACGCCTCATCCCGCTTCTAGGCACCGGCGACGTTCTACTCGCTCCCACCATGATAAGCCATCCTTTGGCATATGTCGCACCCAACCCCCGACATCCTCCAAGTCTTGAATCAATGTCCTCGCCTCGCGAGACTTTACCACTATGTCATCAATGTAGGCCTCTGTGTTTCCCCCGAGCTGCCGCCCCAGGCGATGTGCATCAACCGCTGAAAGGTCGCGCCCACGTTGCGCAGCCCGATGGGCATGCAGGTGTAGCAGTACACCCCACATGGTGTCAGGAAGGCTGTCTTCTCCACATCTTCCATCGCCATCTTGATCTGATGATACCCTGAGAATGCGTCCAGGAAGCACAGCAGGTCACACTCGGCGGTGGAATCGACAATCTGGTCGATGCGCGGGAGTGGGAATGGATCTTGGGGGCAGGCTTTGTTGAGGTTGGTGAAGTCGACGCACATCTGTTCCTTCCCGCCTTTCTTCGGCACTATGACAGGGTTCGCCAGCCATTCGGGATACCAAACTTCTCGGATGGCACCCGCCGCCTCCAGCTTGCGAGTCTCTTGGACGATGAAGGCTTGCTTCTCAGTGGACTGCCGTCTTGCTCGCTGCTTCACGGGGCGTATATTGGGGCACACCCTCAGATGATGCTGGATCACCTCCCTCGGGACCCCTACTAGCTGATTAGGATCCCACGTGAATATCTCCTTGTTCGCGCGCAAGAACCTCACCAAGGCTTCTTCTTGTCCCGGGTCGAGGCCGGCTCCTATGGTAAAGATGGCTCCTGAAGACCCGTCCTCGTTGACCGGCACCTGCTTGGTTTCCGCCTTGTCTTGGGTGAACAACTGCTTCTTCTTGGTAGGCGCGGCCTCCTTGGCCTCAGGGGTACCGACGCCGGCGGGTTGTGCTGCTGTCACGGTCTTGAAGGCGAGCCTGAGCGCCGTCACAGCCTCCTTAGTGTCCCCCTTGATGGTGAGGACGCCCTTTCTTCCTGGCATCTTCATGAGGTTGTAGGTCGGGTGAGTCGCCGTCATGAACTGAGCGAGAGCCGGGTACCCGAGGTTGGCGTTGTATGGGAGACTGATGCGGGCGATGTCGAAGTCCACCAGCTCGGTGCGGTAGTTGTCGCGTGTGCCGAAGGTGACAGGGAGGCGGATCTGCCCCAGAGAGTGAGCAGCTCCACCACCCACTCCCGAGAAGGGCTTGCTGAGGCCGAGCCGCTCAAGCGGCACGTGAAGAAGGCTGAAGGCTTCTACGGAGAGCAAGTTGAGGCCAGCACCGCCGTCGATGAGGGTCTTGGTAACGGCCACGTTGCAGATGGTGGGCGTGCAGAGCATCGGGAGCATTCCGGAGCCGGCGGTGGAGTCGGGGTGGTCTTCTGACCCGAAGGTGAGGTCGGCCTCTGGCGCGGCCCAACCCGGCAGAGCCCCCGGGCGCTTGGATGTGGCTCCCATCTGATGGAGGAACGGCTTGACGTGGCAGTCTGAAGGTGGTGCTTGAGAGCCGCCAAAGAGGCCGCTGACTGCAGAAAGGTCGTCGGCACCGCTGCATCGAGCGGTGAAGAGGTCGCGGAGTTCCCCCTAGGAGGCCACCGTGGATCCCGGGAGGTTGAGCAGCCAGGCACGCGGCTCGCCGGCGAGGGCCATGGGGAACCAGTTGGCCATGATCTTGTCGTCGCCTCCGGCTTCGAGGACAGCCTCCTCATATGCCAGCAGGAACGGCGTCGGGTCTGTTGCACCGTCGTAACGCGGCGGCATCTCTGGCTTGAACTTGGTCGGCCACCGCACTCGCCTTAGGGTGGGGGCTAGGGCTCGGTACCCAGACGCCACGCTGTTGGTGTTGGCCGCAGAGGTGGATGGCGGGGCACCTGCCATGGGGGCGAAGTGCGACGGCGCGGGGCGCAGGTTGGTGGAGAGGAGCTCCGGCGCACCCTTACCTAGCGCGCCAAATGTTGGATGTGGGGTTCCGACAAACCCATAAGGTTCAACAGGGGTCTTGCGAAGTCTTTCCTTCCTATCGATTCACGCCTAGCTCGCTAAGATCTCGCGGACGAACTCGACGAACTCACAACACGAAGAGACATGGGATTTATACTGGTTCGGGCCACCGTTGTGGTGTAATACCCTACTCCAGTGTGGTGGTGGTGGTGGATTGCCTCTTGGGCTAATGACGGACAGTGCGGAAGGAAGAACAACCTCCTGAGGTTGAGGTGTTCTTGTGCTTGGTGACTTAGCGGGTGAGAGCTGGATGAACTGCTCGATGCCCCCACTATGGTGGTTAGCTCTACTTATATAGGCCCTGGTCCTCTTCCCAAATATTGAGCGGGAAGGGAGCCAACAACGGCGGGCAAATTTAAAGGGGGACAACTAGTACAAGCTATCCTGACAAAAGCGGTCTTCGCCTGCAAAAGGCTCTGGTGGTGACGCCGTCTTGGGCTCCATGATGACCTCCGTCTTGCCGTCCTTCTGGTCTTGGTCTTGTTGCATCGATATAGCAACCTTTGCCTGATGCCTCGGTACTCCTTGCATGCGCCTGCTTCCTTAGCACCAAAGAGGAAACAAGGATCATCACGGCTCACGTCACGAGAGCCTCGTGAGGTTTGCCCCACCTTGATATCTCCGCTCCTCGTGAGACTGCCTGACTAGGCCACTCCTGAGGAGGTCTTGCATCGTCCGCCTCGCAAGGCTTGGCCCCTCGCGAGGGTCTTGGATGCCTTGTTGATGAAGATGGGTCGTACGGCCTGCTGGCCTAGCCACGCCGTGGGCCGCAGGCAGGCAAGTCTGGGGACCCCCGTTCCCAGAACGCCGACAGGGCTGAGGCATGGCCGAACCCGGTCGGCGGGAGAAGCAGGCGGAGCGTGGCGCGGGCGGCGCGTGCTCACGCGACGAGGGAGACGCGAGGCAGAGGGTGCATGCAGCGATGGCGACGTAAGCGCCGGGCGCCAGGCGCGGCCGCTGGGGCAGTTCAGCGGTGAGGGGCGCCGTGGCGAGAGGCGCAGCCGGATGGGCGAGCGCGCGCACAGCAGGATGCGGGTGGAGTGCGCGCGTACGCGCGGGACGTGGCCGTGGCCGTGAGCGCGTGCTCAAAGGAGACAGGAGGAGGAGAGAGGGTAGCTCACGGGGAGTGGTAGGGTACGGGGCAGTGGGGCGTGGGGAGGACGACATGGACGACGGCGTCGGAGACGGGGAGGCAGTCCGGCGAGGTGGCTCCGACGTCGAGCGGTGGGGTGGCGCCGGGTGACGCGGTCGGCGAGGCAAGGGGCGCCGTCGAGTGCCCGATCCAATCTGGATCGGGGGGAAGCAGAGGGAGGAGTGGGGGAAGTCGGGAGGTTGTGAGGTGGGTCGTGGGTTAGGGTTTCCCCTGGTGGGGATATGGAGGGGGTGGGTCGGCCGGCTGGGCTAGGTGGGCCGGCCTGGCCTGTGAGCTGGGCCGCCTGGTCCAGTGGGGGGGGTGAGGTTTTTTTTTATTTTTATATTTTTGTTAGTTTTGTTTTTTCTGTTTTTTATTGTTTTCCCTATTTCTTTATTATCTTTTCTGTTTTCTCACATTTCCTAAACATTTTAGTTTTGGAAAAATACATAGGTTGCACCTAATTTAGTAAACTTAATTATGTCACCCTCCGAACATTTTTGTTTTGATATTTGAAAACTTTTATTGTTTGTCAAAAATTCAAATTTGATTTTGAAACGTTTTGATCTAACGCGAGGTTAGCAACAGTAACAGAGGTGACATGGCGTCATTAGCGTAGGTTTACTGTAGCTAATTATCCGGGCGTCACAAATGGTGTGAACACAACAATGCTTTATGTAAAAGTGGTAACCCCACTTGTGCTTAAACGATGAGTATGACCTATGATCAAATGTTCTCACTTGACTCCTAAGTCAATATACTCATATATAGATAACCTAGTCATCGCCAATTGCTTGATAGATGCTAGAGTGTTTGTGCATGCTTTGTCACATATTTCATTTGCCATTTTATTGTGTGAGCATGTTGTTTGCATATTATACTAATTCAAGGACATCCATTTGTTGCTTTGATTGTTTGCCTCTTATTCTCTTGCCAAATGGATGGACAAGAATGCCTAAGAACTTCCTCTAGCTATTTATGCTTTTCTCGTCTCAAACTCTATTCATGCTACATCACTGATACGTCTCCAACGTATCTATAATTTTTGATTACTCCATGATATATTATCTACTATTTTGGACATTATTGGGCTTTATTATCCACTTTTATATTAATTTTGGGACTAACCTATTAACCGGAGGCCCAAATTTCGTAATTGTTGTTTTTTGCCTATTTGAGTTTCGCAGAAAAGGAATATCAAACGGAGTCCAAACGGAATGAAACCTTCGGGAACGTGATTTTCTCACCGAACATGATCCAGGAGACCTGGAACCTACGTCAAGGAAGCTTCCAGGAGGCCACGAGGTAGGGGGGTGCACCCTCCCTCCCAGGCGCGCCCTCCACCCTCGTGGGCCCCCTGTTGCTCCACCGACGTACACCTTCCTCCTATATATACCTACGTACCCCCAAACGATCAGATACGGAGCCAAAAACCTAATTCCACCGCCAAGAACCTTCTCGTAATTCGCTGGGATCCCATCTTGGGGCCTATTCCTGAGTTCACTGAGGGGGCATCCATCACGGAGGGCTTCTACATCAACACCATAGCCTCTCCGATGAAGTGTGAGTAGTTTACCTCAGACGTTCGGGTCCATAGCTAGTAGCTAGATGGCTTCTTCTCTCTTTTTGGATCACAATACAATGTTCTCCCCCTCTCTCGTGGAGATCCATTCGATGTAATCTTCTTTTTGCGGTGTGTTTGTTGAGACCGATGAATTGTGGATTTATGATCAAGATTATCTATGAACAATATTTGAATCTTCTCTGAATTCTTTTATGTATGATTGGTTATCTTTGCAAGTCTCTACGAATTATCAGTTTGGTTTGGCCTACTAGATTGATCTTTCTTGCAATGGGAGAAGTGCTTAGCTTTGGGTTCAATCTTGCGGCGTCCTTTCCCAAAGGATGTTAGGGCGGCAAGGCACGTATTGTATTGTTGCCATCGAGGATAACAAGATGGGGTTTTATCATATTGCATGAATTTATCCTCTACATCATGTCATCTTGCTTAAGGCGTTACTCTGTTTTCATGAACTTAATACTCTAGATGCATGATGGATAGCGGTCGATGAGTGGAGTAATAGTAGTAGATGCAAAGTGTGAGTCGGTTTACTTGTCTCGGACGTGATGCCTATATACATGATCATACCTAGATACTCTCATAATATGCTTAATTACATCAATTGCTCAACAAAGAATTGCTCACCCACCGTAAAATACTTATGCTCTTGAGAGAAGCCACTAGTGAAATCTATGGCCCCCGGGTGTATCTTCATCATATTAATCTTCCAATACTTAGTTATTTCTTTTGCTTTTTACTTTGCTTTTATTTTACTTTGCATCTTTATCACAAAAATACCAAAAATATTATCCTATCATATCTATCAGATCTCACTCTCGTAAGTGACCGTGAAGAGATTGACAACCCCTTATCACATTGGTTGCGAGGAGTTATTTTCTTTGTGCAGGTACGAGGGACTCGCGCGTAGTCTCCTACTGGATTGATACCTTGGTTCTAAAAAACTGAAGGAAATACTTACGCTATTGTGTTGCATCACCCTTTCCTCTTCAAGGAAATCCAACATAGTGCTCAAGAGGTAGCAGAGAAGATTTCTGGCGCCGTTGCCGGGGAGTCTACGCAAAAGTCAACATACCAAGTACCCATCACAAATCCCTTATCTCCCGCATTACATTATTTGCCATTTGCCACTCGTTTTCCTCTCCCCCATTTCACCCTTGCCGTTTTATTCGCCCTCTCTTTTTCGTTCGCCTCTTTTTCGCTTGCTTTTTGTTTGCTAGTGTGTTGGATTGTTTGTCACGATGGCTCTACCTAGACTTGGTGATCTTCACCTTAAAAGGTTAGAAGAGATCGAAAGCAACGTCAGGAGTTTTATGGTTCTGCAATTTGAGCATAATAATTTCTTCAGAAACGAGCTTAAGAAACAAAAAAGCTTTATGAGTTATATGAATAAAGAGCTCGATGATATGTCTAAAGAATTTGATGGTTTGAGATCCCAAATTGCTCGTCTTGAAAATTTGATAACTGAAATATCCGATAACCAGGCTACCTTAGTTAATAAGATGGCCGCTAAACCGGTTTTCTATGAAAATAAAGATGAATATCTAAAAGTTATTGATGAGTCCCCTATTAAATCTTTGTTTTGCAATATGAATCTTGATAATGATGGGACTGAATATGATCCACCTTTACCTAGAAGGCGTTCCATAAATTTGGAGTTTTTAGATCTTGATGCTAAAATTGATAAAAGTGGGATTGAAGAAATCAAAACCCTAGATGTTGCTAAACCCACTATTTTGGATTTCAAGGAATTTAATTATGAAAGTTGCTCTTTGATTGATTGTATTTCCTTGTTGCAATCCATGCTAAATTCTCCTCATGCTTATAGTCAAAATAAAGCTTTTACCAAACATATCGTTGATGCCTTGATGCAATCTTATGAAGAAAAGATTGAGTTGGAAGTTTCTATCCCTAGAAAACTTTATGATGAGTGGGAACCAACTATTAAAATTAAGATTAAGGATCATGAGTTTTATGCTTTATGTGATTTGGGTGCTAGTGTCTCCACTATTCCCAAAACTTTGTGTGATTTGCTAGGTTTCCATGATTTTGATGATTGCTCTTTAAACTTGCACCTTGCGGATTCCACTATTAAGAAACCTATGGGAATAATTAATGATGTTCTTATTTTTTCAAATAGGAATTATGTGCCCGTAGATTTTATTGTTCTTGATATAGATTGCAATCCTTCATGTCCTATTATTCTTGGTAGACCTTTCCTTAGAACGATTGGTGCAATTATTGATATGAAGGAAGGGAATATTAGATTCCAACTTCCATTAAAGAAAGGCATGGAACACTTCCCTAGGAAGAAAATAAAGTTACCATATGAATCTATCATGAGAGCCACTTATGGATTGCCTACCAAAGTTGACAATACCTAGATCTATCCTTGCTTTTATGCCAAGCTAGGGGCGTTAAACGATAGCGTTTGTTGGGGGGCAACCCAATTTTATTTTTAGTTTTTTGCTTTTTGCTTCTGTTTAGGAATAAATATTTGTTCTAGCCTCTGGTTAGATGTGTTTTTATGTTTTAATTAGTGTTTGTGCCAAGTTAAACCTATAGGATCTTCTTGGATGATAGTTATTTGATCTTGCTGTAATTTTCAGAAATTTTCTGTACACGAAAAGCAATTGTTAAAAATCACCAGAACGTGATAAAATAGTGATTCCAATTACATCTGATCAATAAACAAATTTCCTAGGTCATCCTATTTTGGCTGATTTTTTGGAGTTCCAGAAGTTTGCGTTAGTTACAGATTACTACAGACTATTCTGTTTTTGACAGATTCTGTTTTTCATGTGTTGTTTGCTTATTTTGATGAATCTATGGCTAGTAAAATAGTTTATAAACCATAGAAAAGTTGGAATACAGTAGGTTTAACACCAATATAAATAAAGAATGAGTTCATTACAGTACCTTGAACTGGTCTTTTGTTTTCTTTCGCTAACGGAGCTCACGAGATTTCTGTTGAGTTTTGTGTTGTGAAGTTTTCAAGTTTTGGGTGAAAGATTTTTGATGGATTATGGAACAAGGAGTGGCAAGAGACTAAGCTTGGGGATTCCCATGGCACCCCCAAGATAATATAAGGACACCATAAAGCCAAAGCTTGGGGATGCCCCGGAAGGCATCCCTCTTTAAATCTACTTCCATCGGTAACTTTACTTGGAGCTATATTTTTATTCACCACATGATATGTGTTTTGCTTGGAGCGTCTTGTATGAGTTGAGTCTTTTCTTTTTAGTTCACCACAATCATCCTTGTTGTACACACCTTTTTAGAGAGCCATACATGATTTGGAATTTGTTAGAATACTCTATGTGCTTCGCTTATATCTTTTGAGTTATATAGTTTTGCTCTTGTGCTTCACTTATATCTTTTAAAGCACGGTGGTGGATTTGTTTTATAGAAACTATTGATCTCTCATGCTTCACTTAGATTATTTTGAGAGTCTTAAATAGCATGGTAATTTTCTTAAATAATCCTAATATGCTTGGTATTCAAGAATAGTAAAACTTTCTTATGAGTGTGTTGAATACTATGAGAAGTTTGATGCTTGATAATTGTTTTGAGATATGAAGATGGTGATATTAGAGTCATGCTAGTTGAGTAGTTGTGAATTTGAGAAATACTTGTGTTAAAGTTTGTGATTCCCGTAGCATGCACGTATGGTGAACCGTTATGTGATGAAGTCAGAGCATGATTTATTTATTGATTTTCTTCCTTATGAGTGGCGGTCGGGGACGAGCGATGGCCTTTTCCTACCAATCTATCCCCCTAGGAGCTGATACGTCTCCGTCGTATCTATAATTTTTTATTGTTCCATGCCAATATTATTCACTTTCATATACTTTTTGGCAACTTTTTATATTATTTTTTAGACTAACATATTGATCCAGTGCCCAGTGCCAGTTCCTGTCCGTTGCATGTTTTATGTTTCGCAGAATATCCATATCAAACGGAGTCCAAACGGGATAAAAATGGACGGAGCTTATTTTTGGAAAATATGGAAAATTTCAGAAGAAAAATCCACGCGAGACGGTGCCCGAGGTGGTCAAGAGGCAGGGGGCGTGCCCCCCTGGGTGCGTCGCCTACTCTCGTGAGCCCACCGTAAGGCGGTTGATGCTCTTCTTTTGCCGCAAGAAAGATAATATTCGGAAAAAAAATCACGGAAAAGGTTTCAGGCCAATCGGAGTTACTGATCTCCATATATACACGAAACGGTGAAACAGAGCCAGAACAGAACGCGGAAATAGAGAGATAGATCCAATCTCGGAGGGGCTCTCGCCCCTCCCAAGCCATGGGAGGCAAGGAACAGAGGGGAAACCCTTCTCCCATCTAGGGAGGAGGTAAAGGAAGAAGAAGAAGAAGGGGGGCTCTCTCCCCCTTGCTTCTGGTGGCGCCGGAACGCCGCCGGGGGCCATCATCATCACCGCGATCTTCACCAACACCTCCGCCATCTTCACCAACATCTCCATCACCTTCCCCCTCTATCTACAGCGGTCCACTCTTCCGCAACCCGCTGTACCCTCTACTTGAACATGGTGCTTTATGCTTCATATTATTATCCAATGATGTGTTGCCATCCTATGATATCTGAGTAGATTTCTATTGTCCTATCGGTGATTGATGAATTGCTATGATTGGTTTGAGTTGCATATTTTATTGGTGCTGTCCTATTGTGCCCTCCGTCAGGTCGCCAAGTAAAGCGTGATGGATTCCCGCTATAGGGTTTGCAATATGTTTATGATTTGCTTATAGTGGGTTGCGTGAGTGACGGAAACACAAACCCGAGTAAGTAGGTTGTTTACGTATGGGATAAAGGGGACTTGATACTTTAATGCTATGGTTGGCTTTTACCTTAATGAATCTTTAGTAATTGCCGATGCTTGCTAGAGTTCCAATCATAAGTGCATATGATCCAAGTAGAGAAAGTATGTTAGCTTATGCCTCTCCCGCAAATAGAATTGCAATAGTGATTACCGGTCTAGTAACATAGTCAGTTGCCTAGGCACAATTCCACAACTCCTATCACCACTTTTCCATACTCGCTATATTTACTTTAGTTGTGTCTTTACCTTAGCAGCCCCTAGTTTTATTTTCGTGCTCTTTACTTTCTTGCAAAACCTATCCGAAAACACCTACAAAGTACTTCTAGTTTCATACTTGTTCTAGGTAAAGCGAACGTCAAGCGTGCGTAGAGTTGTATCGGTGGTCGATAGAACTTTAGGGAATATTTGTTCTACCTTTAGCTCCTCGTTGGGTTCGACACTCTTACTTATCGAAAACTGTTGCGATCCCCTATACGTGTGGGTTATCAAGACCTTGTTCCTGGCGCCGCTGTCGGGAGTCATAGCGTGGGGTGAATATTCTCGTGTGCTTGTTTGCTTTATCACTAAGTAATTTTTATTTGCTGTTCTTAGTTGTTCTCTATCTTTAGTTATGGATATGGAACACGAAATACCAAAAAATTAGGTGTACTTGCCACTCATGGAGATGGGGAACCTCCTAAAACCCTCGATGCTGGTTATGTGAAAGATATTATGTACTACTTTAATAATCCTGAGAAAACCCCATTCAATTATGTAATGGGAGTAACGTTGGATCAACGTGAATACTTTAGGGATTATCGCTTGACACAAAAGGGAAACTATTATGGGATCAAATTCATATATTGAAGTGGTATGCTTGGCAACTATGCGTGGAATATGATTATACTTGTTGCTCTAGGATGAATTCTCCACACCTTCCCTTTTCATGCAAATTTAATGATAATGAAACCTTAGCTTCTTATGCTAGAGGTATATATGATTACTCTTATGTGGAACAATAGAAGAATTTGTTGCTTTTATGGGTGCTTATGAAATTGAAGCTATGTGTAAAGAGTTTGAGGATTTTGGTGATGCTGTTTATAGATTTGAAAATTTAGCTATCCTCAAATATTGCTATGAGAATTATAAATACAATTGTGAAATTAATGCACTTATTAAGAAAGTCTCCGCTATCCAAGAAGAGACTAATATTTTGCAGGAATCTATGGAAGAAGAAATTGATGAAACTGTGAGCTCATTGGATGAAAAAGATGATGAGGAGAGCGAAGAACAAAAGGAGGAAGAGAGGATTAGCTACCCGTGCCCACCTTCTAATGAGAGTAACCCTCCAACTCATACATTATTTAATTCCCTTCGTGCTTACGAAGGATGATTGCTATGATGATTGTTATGATCCCGTTGATTCTTTTGAAATATCCCTTTTGATGATGCTTGCTATGCTTGTGGCCAAGATGCCAATATGAATTATGCTTATGGAGATGAACTTGCTATAGTTCCTTATGTTAAACATGAAATTGTTGCTATTGCACCCACGCATGATAGTCCTATTATCTTTTTGAATTATCCCTATTACTCTATATCGAAGAAGTTTGCACTTATTAAGGATTATATTGATGGGTTGCCTTTTACCGTTGCACATGATGATTTTGATAGATATAATATGCATGTGCTTGCTGCTCCTACTTGCAATTATTATGAGAGAGGAACTATATCTCCACCTCTCTATGTTTCCAACACGATAAAATTGCAAGAAACTGTTTATACTATGCATTGGCCTTTACTATGTGTGCATGAATTGTTCTTTTATGACATGCCGATGCATAGGAAGAGAGTTATACTTCGTCATTACATGATATATGTTACTTTGTGCTCACTACTAAATTACAAATCATTGTTAATTAAAATTGGCTTTGATATACCTTGGGATCCGGGTGGATTCACTACTTGAGCACTATATGCCTAGCTTAATGGCTTTAAAGAAAGCGCTGCCAGGGAGACAACCCGGAAGTTTTAGAGAGTCATTTATTTCTGTTGAGTGCTTTGATATATTTTAAAAACAACAAAAATAAAGAGGGGAACCCAAAACTTTTTCAAAAAGGAAAGTGAAAAGTGAGAAAGACAAGCATTGTTGAAGTGGGAGAGCTCCTTGAACTTTGTTCATGCTCACGGCAACTTTGTGAATCTTGATTACAGAAACTTTTCAAAAAAAATAATTATCCTTGTACAATTCCATTGTATTATAAAAATAATGTGCCAAGGTTTGCCTTTAGGATGTTTACAATGCTTGTTGGTTTGTGCGGTGCAGGACAGAAACTTTGGCTGTAGTGTGCGATTTTTAATTTTTTACTGGAACGTCAAATGCTTCTGATCCTTTTTGAACTGTCTTTCTGTACAAATTGTTTATTTTTCCTAATTTTGGCAGAATTTTTCAAGTATCATAAGTATGGTGAATGTTCAGATTGTTACAGACTGTTCTGTTTTAGACAGATTCTGTTTTTGATGCATAGTTTGCTTGTTTTGATGAAACTATCAATTTATATCAGTGGATTAAGCCATGAAAAAGTTATATTACAGTAGAAGAAATGCAAAAACAAAATATGAATTGGTTTGCAACAGTACTTAGAGTAGTGATTTTCTTTATTATACTAACGGATCTTACCGAGCTTTCTGTTGAAGTTTTGTGTGGATGAAGTGTTCGATGATTGAGAAGGTTTCGATGTGAGAAGAAGGAAGAGAGGCAAGAGATCAAGCTTGGGGATGACCGAGGCACCCCAAGTAAATATTCAAGGAGACTCAAGCGTCTAAGCTTGGGGATGCTGGGGAGGCATCCCCTCTTTCTTCAACAAATATCGGTATGTTTTCGGATTCGTTTCGTTCATGCGATATGTGCAAGTCTTGGAGCGTCTTTTGCAATTAGGTTTTTATTTTTCTTTTATGCACCATGCTGGTATGAGATGGTACTTGGTTGATTTATGGAATGCTTCATGCACTTCACTTATATCTTTTGAGTATGGCTTTATAGAATGCTTCATGTGCTTCACTTATATCGTTTGAAGTTTGGATTGCCTGTTTCTCTTTACATAGAAAACCGCCATTTCATGAATGCTCTTTTGCTTCACTTATACTTGTTAGAGCGTGGGCATATCTTTTGTAGAAAGAATTAAACTCTCTTGCTTCACTTATATCTATTTGGAGAGATGACAGGAATTAGTCATTCACATGGTTAGTCATAAAATCCTACATAAACTTGTAGATCGCTGAATATGATATGTTTGATTCCTTGCAATAGTTTTGCGATATAAAGATGGCGATATTAGAGTTATGCTAGTGGGTGGTTGTGGATTGTAGAGACACTTGTGTTGAGGTTTTCAAGTCCCGTAGCATGCACGTATGGTAAACTGCTAGTGACAAATTTGAAGCATGGGGTGTTTCTTTGATTGTCTTCCTTATGAGTAGCGGTCGGGGATGAGCGATGGTATTCTCCTACCAATCTATCCCCCTAGGGGCATGCGTAGTAGTACTTTGCTTCGAGGCTAATAAACTTTTGCAATAAGTATATGAGTTCTTTATGACTAATGTGAGTCCATGGATTATACGCACTTTTACCTTTCCATCATTGCTAGCCTCTTCGGCACCGTGCATTGCCCTTTCTCACCTCGAGAGTTGGTGCAAACTTCGCCGGTGCATCCAAACCCCGTGATATGATACGCTCTGTCACATATAAGCCTCATTATATCTTCCTCAAAACAGCCACCATACCTACCTATCATGGCATTTCCATAGCCATTCCGAGATATATTGCCATGCAACTTCCATCATCATCATATACATGACTTGAGCATTTATTGTCATATTGCTTTGCATGATCGTAAGATAGCTAGCATGATGTTTCCATGGCTTGTCCGTTTTTTGATGTCATAGCTACGCTAGATCATTGCACATCCTGGTACACCGCCCGAGGCATTCATATAGAGTCATATCTTTGTTCTAGATATCGAGTTGTAACATTGAGTTGTAAGTAAATAAAAGTGTGATGATCATCATTATTAGAGCATTGCCCCAGTGAGGAAAGGATGATGGAGACTATGATTCCCCCACAAGTCGGGATGAGACTCCGGACGAAAAAAATAAAAAAAATAAAAAAAAAGAGAAAGGCCAAAAAAAAGAGAAGGCCCCAAAAAAAAGAAAACAAAAAATGAGAGAAAAAGAGAGAAGGGGCAATGTTACTATCCTTTTACCACACTTGTGCTTCAAAGTAGCACCATGTTCTTCATAGAGAGAGTATCCTATGCTTTCACTTTTATATACTAGTGGGAATTTTCATTATAGAACTTGGCTTCTATATTCCAACGATGGGCTTCCTCAAATGCCCTAGGTCTTCATGAGCAAGCAAGTTGGATGCACACCCACTTAGTTTCTTTTGTTGAGCGTTCATACACTTATAGCTCTTAGTGCATCCTTTGCATGGCAATCCCTACTCCTCTCATTGACATCAATTGATGGGCATCTCCATAGCCCATTGATTAGCCGCGTCGATGTGAGGCTTTCTCCTTTTTTGTCTTCTCCACATAACCTCCATCATTATATTCTATTCCACCTATAGTGCTATATCCATGGCTTGCGCTCATGTATTGCGTGAGGGTTGAAAAAGCTGAAGCGCGTTAAAAAGTATGAACCAATTGCTCGGCTTGTCATCGGGGTTGTGCATGATGGGGGCATTTTGTGTGACGAAATCGAAGCATGGCCAAACTGTATGATTTTGTAGGGATAAGCTTGCTTTGGCCTTGTTGTTTTGAAAAGACATGGTTGCTTTATTGGTACGCTCGAAGTATTATTATTTTTATGTCAAATGGTAGACTATTGCTTTGAATCACTCGTGTCTTAATATTCATGCCATGATTAGACATATGATCAGGACTATGCTAGGTAGCATTCCACATCAAAAATTATTCTTTTTTATCATTTACCTACTCGAGGACGAGCAGGAATTAAGCTTAGATGCTGATACGTCTCCGTCGTATCTATAATTTTGATTGTTCCATGCCAATATTATTCACTTTCATATACTTTTGGCAACTTTTTATATTGTTTTGGGACTAACATATTGATCCAGTGCCCAGTGCCAGTTCCTGTCTGTTGCATGTTTTTTGTTTCGCAGAATTTCCATATCAAACGGAGTCCAAACGGGATAAAATGGACGGAGCTTATCTTTGGAAAATATGGAAAATTCCAGAACAAAAATCCACGCGAGGCGGTGCTCGAGGTGGTCACGAGTAGGCGCGCCCGGGCGCGCCGCCTACCTCGTGAGCCCACCGTAAGGCGGTTGATGCTCTTCTTTTGCATAAGAAAGATAATATTCGGAAAAAAATCACGGAAAAGGTTTCAGGCCAATTGGAGTTACGGATCTCCATATATACGTGAAACGGTGAAACAGAGCCAGAACAGAACGCGGAAACAGAGAGATAGATCCAATCTCGGAGGGGCTCTCGCCCCTCCCAAGTCATGGGAGCCAAGGAATAGAGGGGAAACCCTTCTCCCATCTAGGGAGGAGGTCAAGGAAGAAGAAGAAGAAGGGGGGCTCTCTCCCCTTGCTTCCGGTGGCGCCGGAACGCCGCCAGGGGCCATCATCATCACCGCGATATTCACCAACACCTCCGCCATCTTCACCAACATCTCCATCACCTTCCCCCCTCTATCTACAGCGGTCCACTCTTCCGCAATCCGCTGTACCCTCTACTTGAACATGGTGCTTTATGCTTCATATTATTATCCAATGATGTGTTGCCATCCTATGGTGTCTGAGTAGATTTCTATTGTCCTAGCGGTGATTGATGAATTGCTATGATTGGTTTGAGTTGCATATTTTATTGGTGCTGTCCTATTGTGCCCTCCGTGTCGCGCAAGCGTGAGGGATTCCCGCTGTAGGGTTTGCAATATGTTTATGATTTGCTTATAGTGGGTTGCGTGAGTGACGGAGACACAAACCCGAGTAAGTAGGTTGTTTATGTATGGGGTAAAGGGGACTTGATACTTTAATGCTATGGTTGGGTTTTACCTTAATGAATCTTTAGTAGTTGCAGATGCTTGCTAGAGTTCCAATCATAAGTGCATATGATCCAAGTAGAGAAAATATGTTAGCTTATGCCTCTCCCTCAAATAGAATTGCAATAGTGATTACCGGTCTAGTAAAATAGTCAGTTGCCTAGGGACAATTCCACAAATCCTATCACCACTTTTCCATACTCGCTATATTTACTTTAGTTGTGTCGTTACCTTAGCAGCCCCTAGTTTTATTTTCGTGCTCTTTACTTTTTTGCAAAACCTATCCGAAAACACCTACAAAGTACTTCTAGTTTCATACTTGTTCTAGGTAAAGCGAGCGTCAAGCGTACGTAGAGTTGTATCGGTGGTCGATAGAACTTTAGGGAATATTTGTTCTACCTTTAGCTCCTCGTTGGGTTCGACACTCTTACTTATCGAAAACTGTTGCGATCCCCTATACTTGTGGGTTATCAAGAGGAGCATGCGCGTAATACTTTGCTTTGATAACTTGTAGATTTTTGCAATAAGTATATGTGTTCTTTATGACTAATGTTGAGTCCATGGATTATACCCACTTTCCTCCTTCCACCATTTCTAGCCTCTCTAATACCGCGCACCTTTCTCCGGTATCATACACCCACCATATACCTTCCTCAAAATAGCCACCATACCTACCTGTCATGGCATTTCCATAGCCATTCCGAGATATATTGCCATGCAACTTTCCAATTGCTCCATTTATTATGACACGCTCCATCATTGTCATATTGCTTAGCATGATCATGTAGTTGACATCGTATTTGTGGCAAATCCACCGTTCATAATTCTTTCATACATGTCACTCTTGATTCATTGAATATCCCGGTACACCGCCGGAGGCATTCATATAGAGTCATATTTTGTTCTAAGTATCGAGTTGTAATTGTTGAGTTGTAAGAAAATAAAAGTGTGATGTTCTTCATTTTTAGAGCATTGTCCCAAGTGAGGAAAGGATGATGGAGACTACGATTCCCCCACAAGTCGGAATGAGACTCCGGACGAAAAAAAAGAAAAAGAAAAGAGGCCATAAAAAAAGAGAGAAGGCCCAAACAAAAAAAATGAGAGGAAAAGAGAGAAGGGACAATGTTACCATCCTTTTACCACACTTGTTCTTCAAAGTAGCACCATGATCTTCATGATAGAGAGTCTCTCATTTTGTCACTTTCATATACTAGTGGGAATTCTTCATTATAGAACTTGGCTTGTATATTCCAATGATGGGCTTCCTCAAAATGCCCTAGGTCTTTGTGAGCAAGCGAGTTGGATGCACACCCACTTAGTTTCTTTTATTGAGCTTTCATATACTTATAGCTCTAGTGCATCCGTTGCATGCCAATCCCTACTCACTCAAATTGATATCTATTGATGGGCATCTCCGTAGCCCGTTGATACGCCTAGTTGATGTGAGACTATCTTCTCCCTTTTTGTCTTCTCCACAACCACCATTCTATTCCACATATAGTGCTATATCCATGGCTCACGCTCATGTATTGTGTGAAGATTGAAAAAGTTTTGAAAATTTCAAAAGTATGAAACAATTGCTTGGCTTGTCATCGGGGTTGTGCATGATTTAAATACTTTGTGTGGTGAAGGTAGAGCATAGCCAGACTATATGATTTTGTAGGGATAACTTTCTTTGGCCATGTTATTTTGAGAAGACATGATTGCTTTGTTAGTATGCTTGAAGTATTATTATTTTTATGTCAATATTAAACTTTTATCTTGAATCTTTCAAATCTGAATATTCATACCACAATTAAGAAGAATTACATTAAAATTATGCCAAGTAGCACTCCGCATAAAAAAATCTTTTTTATCATTTACCTACAAGAGGACGAGCAGGAATTAAGCTTGGGGATGCTTGATACGTCTCCAACGTATCTATAATTTTTGATTGCTCCATGCTATATTATCTACTGTTTTGGACATTATTGGGCTTTATTATCCACTTTTATATTACTTTTGGGACTAACCTATTAACCGGAGGCCCAGCCCAGAATTGTTGTTTTTTTGCCTATTTTAGAGTTTCGCAGAAAAGGAACATCAAATGGAGTCCAAACAGAATGAAACCTTCGGGAATCTGATTTTCTCACCGAACATGATCCAGGAGACTTGGATCCTATGTCAAGGAAGCTTCCAGGAGGCCACGAGGTTGGGGGCGCGCCCTCCCCCCCAGGCGTGCCCTCCACCCTCGTGGGCCCCCTGTTGCTCCACCAACGTACTCCTTCCTCCTATATATACCTACGTACCCCCAAACGATCAAATACGGAGCCAAAAACCTAATTCCACCGCCGCAACCTTCTGTACCCACAAGATCCCATCTTGGGGCCTGTTCGGAGCTCATGGGGGGCATCCATCACGGAGGGCTTCTACATCAACACCATAGCCTCTCCGATGAAGTGTGAGTAGTTTACCTCAGACCTTCGGGTCCATAGTTAGTAGCTAGATGGCTTCCTCTCTCTTTTTGGATCTCAATACAATGTTCTCCCCCTCTCTTGTGGAGTTCTATTCGATGTAATCTTCTTTTTGTGATGTGTTTGTTGAGACTGGTGAATTGTGGATTTATGATCAAGATTATCTATGAACAATATTTGAATCGTCTCTGAATTCTTTTATGTATGATTGGTTATCTTTGCAAGTCTCTTCGAATTATCAATTTGGTTTGGCCTACTAGATTGCTCTTTCTTGCAATGGGAGAAGTGCTTAGCTTTGGGTTCAATCTTGCGGTGTCCTTTCCCAAAGGATGTTAGGGCAGCACGACACGTATTGTATTGTTGCCATCGAGGATAACAAGATGGGGTTTTTATCATATTGCATGAATTTATCCCTCTACATCATGTCATCTTGCTTAAGGCGTTACTCTGTTTTCATGAACTTAATACTCTAGATGCATGCCGGATAGTGGTCGATGAGTGGAGTAATGTAGTAGATGCAAAAGGTGAGTCGGTCTACTTGTCTCGGACGTGATGCCTATATACATGATCATACCTAGATACTCTCATAACTATGCTCAATTCTGTCAATTGCTCAACAGTAATTCGTTCACCCACCGTAAAATACTTAAGCTCTTGAGAGAAGCCACTAGTGAAATCTATGGCCCCCGGGTCTATCGTCATCATATTAATCTTCCAATACTTAGTTATTTCTTTTGCTTTTTACTTTGCTTTTATTTTACTTTGCATCTTTATCACAAAAATACCAAAAATATTATCCTATCATATCTATCAGATCTCACTCTCGTAAGAGACCGTGAAGGGATTGACAACCCCTTATCGCGTTGGTTGCGAGGAGTTATTTGCTTTGTGCAGGTACGGGGGACTCGCGCGTAGTCTCCTACTGGATTGATACCTTGGTTCTCACAAACTGAGGGAAATACTTACACTACTGTGTTGCATCACCCTTTCCTCTTCAAGGAAATCCAACACAGTGCTCAAGAGGCAGCAGAGAAGATTTCATCAGAAGTTTTATCCTATGCATCTTGTTCATCGTGATCACAATTATATATATAATTTTTGGCCTCGCGAAGGAGAAAGCATCGCTCAAGAGGTAGAATCTCTTAGTTGTTACGTTGACAATGAAAGTATGCTGCTCAAAATATTATTTATCTCTATTTCAAAACCGAGCTCTAGCACCTCTACAAATCCCTGCTTCCCTCTGCGAAGGGCCTATCTATTTACTTTTACATTGTGTCATCATCCTCTTATTAAAAAGCACTAGCTGGAGAGCACAACTGTCATTTGCATCCATTACTATTAATTTATATTGGGTATGACTATGATTGGATCTCTTTTACCATAAATTACAATGTCTAGTCAGTCCTTGATCTTTAAAAGGTGCTCTGCATTTATGTTTTGCAGTCTGATAACCCACAAGTGTAGGGGATCGCAACAGCTTTCGAGGGTAGAGTATTCAACCCAAATTTATTGATTCGACACAAGGGGAGCCAAAGAATATTCTCAAGTATTAGCAACTGAGTTGTCAATTCAGCCACACCTAGAAACTTAATATCTACAACAAAGTATTTAGTAGCAAAGAATATGATAGTAGTGGTAATGGTAACAAAAGAGTAATGAAAGCAAAAGTAATATTTTTGGTGTTTTGCAGTGATTGTAACAATAGCAACGGAAAAGTAAATAAGCGAGAACCAGTAGATGGAAAGCTCGTAGGCATTGGATCGGTGATGGATAATTATGTCGGATGTGGTTCATCATGTAACAGTCATAACACAGGGTGATACAGAACTAGCTCCAATTCATCAATGTAATGTAGGCATGTATTCCGAATATAGTCATACGTGCTTATGGAAAAGAACTTGCATGGCATCTTTTGTCCTACCCTCCCGTGGCAGCGGGGTCCTAATGGAAACTAAGGTATATTAAGGTCTCCTTTTAATAGAGAACCGGAACAAAGCATTAGCACATAGTGAATACATGAACTCCTCAAACTATGGTCATCACCGGAAGTGGTCCCGATTATTGTCACTTCGGGGTTGCCGGATCATAACACATAGTAGGTGACTATAGACTTGCAAGATAGGATCAAGAGCTCACATATATTCATGAAAACATAATAGGTTCAGATCTGAAATCATGGCACTCAGGCCCTAGTGACAAGCATTAAGCATAACAAAGTCATAGCAACATCAATCTCAGAACATAGTGGATACTAGGGATCAAACCCTAACAAAACTAACTCGATTACATGATAAATCTCATCCAACCCATCACCGTCCAGCAAGCCTACGATGGAATTACTCACGCACGGCGGTGAGCATCATGAAATTGGTGATGGAGGATGGTTGATGATGACAACGACGACGAATCCCCCTCTCCGGAGCCCCGAACGGACTCCGGATCAGCCCTCCCGAGAGCTTTTAGGGCTTGGCGGCGGCTCCGTATCATAAAACGCTATGATTTCTTCTCCTCTACTTTTTTCTCCCCGAAAGCAAATATATAGAGTTGGAGTTGGCGTAGGAGGAGCTCCAGGGGGCCCACGAGGTAGGGGGCGCGCCCCCACCCTCGTGGACAGGGTGTGGGCCCCCTGGTCTTCATCTTTGGCGAGAATTTTTTTTTTATTTTTAACTTGATGTTCCGTGGAGTTTCAGGTCATTCCGAGAACTTTTGTTTTCTGCACATAAAACAACATCATGGCAATTCTGCTGAAAACATCGTCAGTCTGGGTTAGTTCCATTCAAATCACGCAAGTTAGAGTCCAAAACAAGGGGCAAAGTGTTTGGAAAAGTAGATTCGACGGAAACGTATCAACTCCCCCAAGCTTAAACCCTTGCTTGTCCTCAAGCAATTCAGTTGTAAAACTGAAAGTGATAAAGAAAAAATTTTACGAACTCTGTTTGCTCTTGTTGTTGTAAATATGTAAAGTCAGCATTCAAGTTTTCAGCAAATATTATAACTAACCACATTCGCAATAATTCTCAGGTCTCATGTTTACTCATATCAATAGCATAATCAGCTAGCAAGCCATAATAATAAATCTCGGATGACAACACTTTCTCAAAACAATCATAATATGATATAACAAGATGGTATCTTGATAGCCCTTTCTGAGACCGCAAAACATAAATGCAGAGCACCTTTAAAGATCAAGGACTGACTAGACATTGTAATTCATGGTAAAAGAGATCCAATCATAGTCATACCCAATATAAATTAACAGTAATGAATGCAAATGACAGCTGCGCTCTCCAGCTAGTGCTTTTAATAAGAAGGTGATGACTCAACATAAAAGTAGAATAGATAGGCCCTTCGTAGAGGGAAGCAGGGATTTGCAGACGTGCCAGAGCTCGGTTTTGAAATAGAGATGAATAATATTTTGAGCGGTATACTTTCATTGTCAACATAACAACTAAGAGATGGCGATATCTTCCATGCCACACACATTATAGGCGGTTCCCAAACAGAATGGTAAAGTTTATACTCCCCCTCCACCAACAAGCATCAATCCATGGCTTGCTCGAAACAACGAGTGCCTCCAACTAACATCAGGTCCGAGGGGGAGTTTTGTTTGCAATTATTTTGATTTAGTTTGCATAAAGCATGGGACTGGGCATCCCGGTGACCAGCCATTTTCTCGTGAGTGAGGAGCGGAGTCCACTCCTCTTGAGAATAACCCGCCTAACATGGAAGATAAGGGCAGCACTTACATGAGCTATTCGAGCATACAAAACAGAATGTTTATTTGAAGGTTTAGAGTTTGGCACATACAAATATACTTGGAACGGCAGGTAAATACCGCATATAGGAAGGTATAGTGGACTCATATGGAATAACTTTGGGGTTTAAGGGATTGGATGCACAAGCAATATTCCCACTTAGTACAAGTGAAGGCTAGCAGAAGACTAGGAAGCGACCAACTAGAGAGCGACAACAGTCATGAACATGCATTAAAATTAATAAACATTGGATGCAAGCATGAGTAGGATATAATCCACCATGAACATAAATATCATGAAGGCTATGTTGATTTTGTTTCAACTACATGTGTGAACATGTGCCAAGTCAAGTCACTTAAATCATTCAAAGGAGGATACCACCCCACTATACCACATCATAACCATTTCAATAGCATGTTGGCACACAAGGTAAACCATTATAACTCATAGCTAATCAAGCATGACACAAGTAACTATGATCTCTAATTGTCATTGCAAACATGTTTATTCATAATAAGCTGAATCAAGAATGATGAACTCATCATATTTACAAAAACAAAAGAGGTCGAGTTCATACCAGCTTTTATCATCTCAGTCAGTCCATCTTGTATCATCATAATTTCCTTTCACTTGCACGACCGAACAATGTGAATAATAATAAGAGTGCACGTGCATTGGACTAAGCTGGAATCTGCGAGCATTCAATAAACAGGAGAAGACAAGGCAATATGGGCTCTTGGTTAAATCAACAATAAGGCATAATAGAGCCACTTCAACAATTTAATCATGGTCTTCTCCTATCGACCCCCAAAGAAAAGAAAAGAAATAAAACTATTTACACAGGAAAGCTCCCAACAAGCAAAAGAAGAACGGGAAATCTTTTTGGGTTTTCTTTTTAATTATTACTACAGCAAGAAAAGTAAACTACTACTAATTTTTTTGGGTTTTTCTTAAGGTTTATTAAACACACAAGACGAAAGCAGGAAAAAGAAAAATAAACTAGCATGGATATTACGGTGAAGAAGTATGAGCACCGGCATGTAGCAATGAGTGTGTGTGAACATAAATGTAATGTCGGTGGGAAATACGTACTCCCCCAAGCTTACGATTTTGGCCTAAGTTGGTTTATTGCCAGGGATGGCCTGGCGGATACCCATAGGTGAAGCTGGGGTCGAATTCGCGATGTCGTGGCGATCGCCGCCGAGCTGCAGCGTGGCGTCGGGCTGCCTCTGCTCTCCTCTCGTACTCATCTGCCTCCTCTCTGGTAATAACATATCTTCCTTTTGTCTGAGAATCAAAGAAGGCAGGAGCAGGGAGAGTAATACGGACAACACGCCGTTTATCAAAGATTAGTCGATATAAGAGAGGTGATTCAGGCCTCTCGACAAACTGGTGAGAGACCATAGAATTAAAATCTAAATAAGCGGGAGGCAACTCCATATTACCCTCACGAACGTCCACCTCAAGAAAATTAGCTAAGCGGGTTGCATAAATTCCTCCAAAGAAATCTCCATTATATCTATTATGATGCAACCTACGTGCTACAATGGCTCCCATATGATAAGATTGGTCTCCCAACAGAGCACTCCTGAGAATGCTAAGGTCAGGGACACACATGTGACATGCTTCATCCTTACCAGTTATGCACCTACCTATGAAGAGAGAAAAATAATGTATAGCAGGAAAGTGAATGCTCCCTATGGTAGCTTGTGTTATATCTCTAGATTCTCCCACGGTTATGCTAGCAAGAAAGTTTCTAAAGTCAGATTTACGGGGATCATTAATACTACCCCATTGTGGAAGTTTGCATGCAGACATAAAATCCTCTAAGTCCATGGTATAAGATTTGTCATAAAGATCAAACATGACAGAAGGAGAATTACGCGAAGATGAAAATTCAAACCTCCTCACAAATGAGCTTGTGAGATCATGGTATGCTGGGCATTTATGCGCCTCAACGCTCTCAAGATCGGCGTTACGCGAATATGCGTTAAATTCCTCTTTGATTCCTGCACGATCCATAAAATTTTCCGAAGGCCACTCACAAGGCCGCACTAGAGCGTCTCTTGGGGGTTCCTCGTCAGCATCACGCATAGCAAGCCTGGGACCTTGCTTCCTTGAAGAACCACCTTGGAACATTTTCCTAAGCATATTGTTTTCTCTGAAAAATTTCTGAAATTTTTAGTAACTTCAAACAAAAGTGAACCAACTTCAATAAAACTGATAGCAACTACTCTTACAAGTGCCTAGAGCCTATATCAAGCATTAGAACTACTTGGAACCATATAAATTTGACATGCAAGCTCAAGAACATGGTCACCTATGCAGCACAAATTTGCAATGAATAAAGCACTAGAACAAAAACTAATTGGACCAATGGAGGAGTCACATACCAAGGAACAATCTCCCCAAGCAGTTTTGTGAGAGGTGCTTTGAGCAAGGAGATCGAAAATCGCAGCAAAGTGAGCTAGAACTCGTGCTTGAGCTGGTTATTCGAATTTGTGGGAGTAAGAAGAAGAGGATGGGTGCAGGAATAAGTGGAGGAGGGCCACCATGGGCCCACGAGGCAGGGGGCGCGCCCTGGGGGGTAGGGCGCTCCCCTGACCCTCGTGGCCAGGTGGCAGCTCCTCCTGTTGTGTGCTCAGTACCATAAATCCTCAAATATTCCCGAAAAAATCATATTAAATTGGCATGGAATTTGGAGGACTTTTATTTTCTGGATATTTTTATATTGCACGGATAAATTAGGAAACAGACAGAAAATACTATTTTTACTTTATTTTAACTAAATAACAGAAAGTATAAAGAGGGTACAAAAGGTTGTGCTTCTAGTTTCATCCGTCTCATGCTCATCAAAAAGAATCCACTAACAAGGTTGATCAGGTCTTGTTAATAAACTCATTCCAAAAAGCCGGAGAAATTTTGAATAACACTAAGTTACCTCAACGGGGATATGCACATCCCCTATAATAAGAATATCATATTTCTTCTTGACAGTAGGAAGAGGAAATTCAAAACCTCCAAATATAATCGATGGAATTTTTCCAATAGAGTTGATACTATAAACTTGAGGTTGTTTCCTCGAAAAGTGTACCGTATGCTCATTACCATTAATATGGAAAGTGACATTGCCTTTGGTGTAATCAATAACAGCCCCTGCAGTATTCAAGAAGGGTCTTCCAAGAATAATAGACATACTATCGTCCTCGGGAATATCAAGAATAACAAAATCCGTTAAAATAGTAACGTTTGCAACCACAACAGGCACATCCTCACAAATACCAACAGGTATATGTCGGATTTCGGGTTCCGGCAGACCCTTGAGGTTCGATCACTGGGGTGCGCGCGGAGATCCAACCTTCCACCGTCTCGCACCTCGCCGAATCGCTGGGACCTAAACTACTAAACAGAACAGCACAAGAGACACAAGATTTATCTTGGTTCAGGCCACCATTGTGGTGTAATACCCTACTCCAGTGTGTGGTGTGGTGGATTGCCTCTTGGGCTGATGGGGAACAATACAAGGAAGAACAGCCTCGCGAGGGTGCATTCTTGGTGGGTGCGATGAACTGCTAGGTGGTGTTCGGTCGCTCTAGCTCTTGGTTTCTTGACGAGGATTCGGATCTCGGATTCCCCGCCTGGGGTGGCTACTCCTATTTATAGGCGAAGGCCCTGGGCCTCTTCCCAAATATTGAGCGGGAAGGAGCCAACAATTGGCCATTTTGAAGGGGAACGGTGGGTACACTTATCCTCGACTAAAGTTGGTCCTCGCCTGCCAAAGGCTCTGGTGATGACGCCTGCTTGGGCTCCACGATGTCTCCCTTCCAGCCGTTGGGCTGGTCTTGGTCTTGTTGCACCGGAACGGATGCCTTTGCTTGATGCTCTCGCCTGCGCTTGCTCCCTTTGCACCAAAGAGGAAAGGAGGACGCTGCTGGGCCGGGCGCCTCGATCGGGCGCCCTTGGACATCATGGCTAACGACATGGGCACCTCGCGAGGTACCCTGCCTTGAACTCTCCGCCTCCTCATGAGCCAGCCTGACGAGGCCGTGCCTGAGGAAGCTCCTTGTCGTCCGCCCCGCGAGGCTTGGCCCCTCGCGAGGGTCTTGAGCTTGCGTTGATGAAGATGGGCCGTGCTGGGCCTCCTTCAAGCCACGCCGCAGGCCGCAGGCAGGCAAGTCTGGGGACCCCCGTTCCCAGAACGCCGACAGTAGCCCCCGGGCCCACGGCGCGCCCGAACTTGGCCGAGCAGAGAGGCGAAGGGCAAGTGCGAAGCGTCGCGGGCCCTAACAGCCTGCGACCTTGGGCAACGCGTTGCGGTTGATTGGATGCGTGCGCCTCTGCTTCCCCATGATGCCTTGGTAACTACCTGGATTCGACAAGTCCCTGCATGTAGAGTCAGTCATGATTACCGGTGATCGTGGAGGCCGACGGTTGGCCTTCGCCGACTATAAGTACGGAACGGCGCGCGCCCTTCCAGTCCATCCTTCTGCTTCTCCTCCTCCTCGTTTTATCTGGTTGCCATGGCTCCGATCCGCCGGTTCTCTGCGGAAGAGAAGGGAAAGGCTCCTCAAGAGGATCCTGACCTGCTCCCCCCAAAGAAGCGGTTTGCCCTCTGGTGTCAGGGCAAGAGCGCTCGCTAGGAGGCGCCCGTACCCTGGTGCGTGCGGCCACCACCAGGGTTTCCTCTTCCCTTGTACGCGTAGGTTGGTGGCTCAGAAGGAGGCGACGCCGGGCGCCACGAGCGGCGCCGCCAGTGACGCCGGCGGATCACGAAGGTGTGCGTCTTCCCCCCTGGAGTCCACGCCGAGGGCTCCTGCCGGGAGTTCGTGCTTCACGTTGCCGCGCCTCCTAAATCTTGGATTCGTCTTCCTTCTTTCTTTGCCTCCGTCGTCCGGCAGGGGGAACTCCTGGGACTCTGGCTGCAGCACGCCGACTGCGGCACCCTCGCGACCGGGGCAGAGGTCGCGGTAGTTGCCCCGGGCGAGATCTTCATGACTCGAGGCTAGGGCGAGGTCGCCCGGGTCTGCAGGACGAGGGGCGCCCTCACGATCCACCTGGAGTACGATGGTGCTTCGGTGGTGTCCTTCAAGGTCTTCGACGCGGAGGGTCGTCGGCTGGAGTGCTGCCCCGGGAGAGGTGGTCGAGGTCCTGCTGCGGTGAGGCAGAGGCCGGCCAACCACTCCCTTGGCAGCTCCTCAGGCGACGAAGGCGCCGGAGGATCCAGCGACTCCGGCGAGCTCTTCGCGATGCCGGAGACAAGCGACGACAGCTACGAGCCTCCGAGCCTGCGCCGCTCCCGGAGCAGGGCAGGCTCGTCAGGTCGTCGCCGCCCCTGATCTGGATGGGGTTGGCGCCGGACCGGGTGGCCCACTGTTGATGATGGCGTCTACCGCGGTGGTCCCTGTAGGTAGGACTCCTTAGGATTCATGCCTTTTGTTCCTGCGAGGAGCCAAGAATACACCCCACGGGGGCTTGTAAGATGTTTGTAGCTTCGTTTGTATATATGATCCTTATTGTGAAGCGGCACGAGATGCTTATTCCGTCTTAGCTTAGTTTCTTCCTTTCGGACCTCGTGAGGGCTTGATGCTCAAGGCCGACAGTCCTGGGCCCCAAGGCGGCTTCATGCCGCTGGTATGCTGTGTCGCGATGCCGTGGTCAAGGCCAGGAGGTGAGCGGCCCGAGGTCCCGTAAGAGCCTCCGAGTCGCGATGCAGGGGTCCCCATTGGCGCTCAAGCAGCCATCATTCGGTGAGAAAGGAGAGCGACGTTGCTAACACGGGGTTGCATTGAGTGTGGGGATGGTGTTGCGGTAACTAGTGTGTCCGTGAGTGACTTATCTCGAGGGTCAGGACAATGCTTCCTGGTGCGGTGCTAGGTCCGTGCCTTGGCCGGCGAGAGATTGCGTGGCGAGGTCGTTTCGTGCTCCTTGGAGGGACCGTGCAGGTTCACCACAAAAGGAACAAGAGCTCGCCATGGCGATCGTTAGTCCTGGCATTAGTTGCTTGGGAGAGGCGCGAGAGGCCTCGCGAGGTGTGTTGGGGCACCCGTGAGCCAGCTGGGACTCACGGTGCCCTACCTCAAAGGCGGGTTGCGCTTGGCTCGGGCCTTATCTTCGGAAAGTGTGTTCTCGCAAATTTGGCGGATGTCGGAGCTCTACGTCTTGGTCCTGGCTCGGGCTGGTCTCGGCCGTCACCGGGCAAGCCAGGTCGCGATGCCATGGACAAGACCAGAGGGTGAGGGCCGGAGAGCCGGTAGAAGCCTCGAGTCGCGATGCTCAGGCACCCCTTTAACGCTGCAAGCTGCGTTAGATGACGAAACTTCACGTCCTCGGTCCCGGCTCTCGGGCTGGTCTCGGCCGTCGCCGGCAAGCCAGGTCGCGATGCCATGGACAAGACCAGAGGGTGAGGGCCGGAGAGCCGGTAGGAGCCCCGAGTCGCGATGCTCGTGCACCCCCTTTAACGCATAAGTTGGGTCGATGCAAAGCAACTCTACGTCCTCGGGTCCCGGCTCTCGGGCTGGTCTCAGCCGTCGCTGGCAAGCCAGGTCGCGATGCCATGGACAAGACCAGAGGGTGAGGGCCGGAGAGTCGGTAGGAGCCCTAAGTTGCGATGCTCAGGCACCCCCCCTTTAACGCGCAAGCTGGGTTAGATGACGAAACTCTACGTCCTCGGGTCCCGGCTCTTGGGCTGGTCTCGGCCGTCCGGCAAGCCAGTCGCGATGCCATGGACAAGACTAGAGGGTGAGGGCCGGAGAGCGGTAGGAGCCTCGAGTCGCGATGCTCAAGCAACCCCTTTAACGTGCAAGATCCCGCCACCTGTGAAAAGGCACCAAATAACAAGCATGGTGGAGCGAGAGCATAATCCTAAGGAAAAAGTAGGAAGGATACATGTCACTGGGATAGGCCCGAGCGGCTTGGGATGATGCAGCCCGAGGGTGCCCCCAACAGATAGGCTAATGACATGAAATAAAGGGATACATGCCGCAGGATGGACCCACGCAGCCTGGGAATAATGCGCCTCAAGGCGCCCCACCGGAATAAAACTTAAAGATGTCACTGGTGATGTTGAGGACGAAGGGGTGTTGGTGTAGCAGACACGGTGTGCTGCGGGAGCCGACCCTCAAGATCCCCCAGGTACAGGGGCCTCGGGAGGCTACGGAGGCGCAGGAGGCTCCTCACGTGCCATCTCCATCTCCACTGTGGCTGCGGCGTGCACGACCTCTTGAGCCTCGGGATGGCCCTCATGAGACGCTGCGCGCAGCTGCCGCGTTTGGCAGTGCCATAAGGCATGGCACGTAGTCAGGGCGGACCTCGCAACGCCCCACTCACGAGGGCTAGAGGCGCTTGAGACGCTGCTCGGTTGAGCCCCGGTATGTCGATGCAACGCTGCAGCCCACCATCCTCGCTGGATGGGGGCCACAGCTGAGTGGCGGCTGCCCCTCATGACCCTTGACTCCTGTAGCTCTGAATGGCCTTGCCGACGAACTCCCGAGGGTTTGGCCCTCCTTGCCTTGCTCCTCGCTATGGAAACGTGCTTCGAAGCACGCCTCCACGTGGTGCCCAAGCGCCTCCCTCGTGACCCTGGCGAGGTCGGCGGCCCTCCAGGGGAGAGCCCCCGAGCCCTGCCTGAGGAGGGCGCCGGGCGCGCTTTCCTATGCGATGGAAGGAGGCTCCCCCTGGCCCGGCGCGGGCCCTGAGGGGCCTGCCTCTTGAGGAGCCGGGTCGGTCGATGTCTTCTTCTTCTTGGGTGCGGCCTCGTGAGGCCTCCTGCCATCGTGGTGCTGGTCTTCTAGCGATGCGCGGCTCGAAAGGCTCGCTCCAGGAGCACACTGCGTCTCTCTTCACAGTGGCACCGTGATGACCCCGCCGCTTCTCGGCATCTTGAGGATGTTGTAGCCGTGGTGGGTTACGGCCATGAATTTGGCCAGCCGGGTACCCGAGGATGGCGTTGTCTGGCAGCGAATGTGGGCGACGTCGAAGTCGATGAGCTCGGTGCGGTAGTTGTCGCGAGCCCGAAGGTGACAGGAAGGCGGACCTGCCCGATCGGGCCGTGGAGCCGTCGGTGACTCCGGAGAAAGGCTTGGTTGGCTGAAGCCGATCGTAAGGCACTTGAAGATTGTTGAATGTTTCCACGGACGGACGTTGAGCCCTGCCCCGCCGTCGATGAGGGTCTTGGTGACTAGCACATTGCCGATGATTGGGGAACAAAGCATCGGGAGAACTCCGCGGTGGCTGCGACTTGAGCTGATCCGCTGAGCTGAACGTGATGGCGCACGCCGACCACCGGAGGGCGCGTGGCCTCGAGCTTGGGAGGACTGCATTCACTTCGCGGGCGAATCGCTTGAAGATGCGCCGAGAGGCTGGGGCTTGAGCTCCGCCAGGATGCAAAGCGATCGACGCGTTCCCCGGAAGCCCCTCACCCCTTCGGCCCCGATGACGGTCTTCAATTCTCCTTGGCGGCGGCAGCGGAGGGAGGCTGCATTCCCTGGGCGATCCTCGCGAGGCTGATCCTCTAGCCTCCTCGCGAGGCGGGTCTTGCCAGAGGTCCTCGCGAGGTTGGTCGCGCCACCCTTGGCGCTGGCCGCGGTCTTCCCAAAGGCCCCTGCATTCCTTCCTCCTCCTCGGCCGTAGCCAGTCGGCTGCCGGGCGTCTGCCGACCCTTCCTCCTTCGCAGACAGCCCGGAGCTCTTGGCATTCGTTGGTGTTGTGGTTGTGGAGGTCGTGGTACCTGTGATGCCGGCTGCCCTTGGAGGACTTGGGCTGATCTCTTCCTCGCTTGGTGTCTGTTCGGCCATGAGTACGGCAGCCCCTTGCGCTTCACGTCCTTGGCCTTGGACTTCTTTTCTTGGGATCTGCGGCAGCAGCTCGAGGAGGGAGAGGCGCCTCCTCAGCCTGGCGCACTTGGTCGCCAAGTTGAACAGCTCCGTGGAGGTGCACAGATCTTCATGCATCGCCAGCTCCTCCTTCATCTTGACGTCGCACGCCGCCGGAGAAGGCAGAGATGATGGCCTCCTCCGTCACCCTGGGGATCTTGAGGCGTGCGTTGTTGAAGCGCTGGATGTACTTTTGCAGGGTTTCCCCTGGCTGCTGCTTGATTCGGCGCATGTCGCTCACGGCGGGTGGCCGGTCGCGAGTACCCTGGAAGTTGGCGATGAAGCAGGTGCGCATCTCGGCCCAGGAAGAGATCGTGCCTGGGGCGATTCAGAGCCAAAAGGGCTCCGGCCCTTGAGCGCCATGGGAAACCAGTTCGCCATGACCTTTTCATCCCCGTTGGCAGCCTCGATGCCCAGCTCAGAGCTGGAGGAACTCCGTAGGGTCACCGTGTCGTCAGAAGCGAGGAGGCAGGTCTGGCTTGAACTTGGCGGGCTACGCGACGCAGCAAGCAGCTCGGAGGTGAAGGCGCGGCAGCCCGCCGTGGCCGCTGGGGGCCTCAGACGACGGAGAGCTTGGTCTTGCGGGCCTCCTGCGCCAAGGGCCGGGGGCAGCGCAGGTCTGACGTCGGGAGCGGGAGCGCCGGGCAGCTTCTTGTGGGCGAGGAACTTCTTGACAGCTCTGCTCTTGCTGCGGGCGCCTTTGGGGCTGTGGCACCTTCTTGAGGAGGAGGCGGCCGAGGCGCCTGGAACTTCATCGCCACAAGGGGCGGGTGCGGTGCAAAGACGGACGGTGCGGGGGCGCCTCCTGCAGCGCGGACGAGCTCGGTGACTCGGTCGAGCCATTCTTCGTAGACGTCGTTGACGGGGCGGTAGCGCAGGAGCTCGTTTGCCGTGATGAGTGCAGCTTGGGCCTCCATGGCCGCGCGGGGCGTGCGTGACGAAGAATCAGCGGGGGTGAGCGAAGGCGTGGCGGTGCGGCCGTCCCGCCTCATGGACGGGTGCTGGGATGATGCTTGCTGCTCGTTCCCGCCGGGCCGGTGGCGGCGTTGACGGTGTGACGGGAACGACGAGGGCGCCCGCCGACGGAGCTGTTCGGGCGACATGGGAGGCGAGGGCGGCTCGGCCGGGCGCTGGGCCCGACGAGCGTCAGACATGGTTGCAGTGGTCGGGGAAGAACGAGGCGACGAAAGGCAGATTCCGGCGCACCCCTACCTGGTGCGCCAAATGTCGGATTTCGGGTTCTGGCAGACCCTTGAGGTTCGAACACCGGGGTGCGCGCGGAGATCCAACCTTCCACCGTCTCGCACCTCGCCGAATCGCTGGGACCTAAACTACTAAATGTAACAGCACAAGAGACACAAGATTTATACTGGTTCAGGCCACCATTGTGGTGTAATACGCTACTCTAGTGTGTGGTGTGGTGGATTGCCTCTTGGGCTGATGAGGAACAATACAAGGAAGAACAGCCTCGCGAGGGTCTGTTCTTGGCGGGTGCGATGAACTGCTAGGTGGTGTTCAGTCGCTCTAGCTACTGGTTCCTTGATGAGGATTCGGATCTCGGATCCCCTGCTCTGGGGGTGGCTACTTCTATTTATAGGCGAAGGCCCTGGGCCTCTTCCCAAATATTGAGCGGGAAGGGCGCCAACAATTGGCCATTTTGAAGGGGAACAGCGGGTACACTTATCCTGACTAAAGTTGGTCCTCGCCTGCCAAAGGCTCTAGTGATGACGCCTGCTTGGGCTCCACGATGACTCCCTTCCAGCCGTTGGGCTGGTCTTGGTCTTGTTGCACCGAAACGGATGCCTTTGCTTGATGCTCTCGCTTGCGCTTGCTCCCTTTGCACCAAAGAGGAAAGGAGGACGCTGCTGGTCGGGCGCCTCGATCGGGCGCCCTTGGTCGTCATGGCTTGCGTCATGGGCACCTCGCGAGGTACCCTGCCTTGAACTCTCCGCCTCCTCATGAGCTAGCCCGACGAGGCCGTGCACGAGGAAGCTCCTTGTCGACCGCCTCATGAGGCTTGGCCTCGCGAGGGTCTTGAGCTTGCGTTGATGAAGATGGGCCGTGCTGGGCCTCCTTGAGCCACGCCACAGCCGCAGTAGGCAAGTCTGGGGACCCCTGTTCCCGTAACGCCGACAGATAGCAGCTTGATTTATCAGCCATTTGCAAAGATATTTCAAAGAGGGTGTCAACTTATTCAAATCAAGTCTACAATATAAAGAGAGAGGCATAACACTAACACCGGCTCCAAGATCACATAAAGCATTTTTAACATAATTTCTTTTAATGGAGCATGGTATAGTAGGTACTCCTAGATCTCCAAGTTTCTTTGGTATTCCACCCTTAAAAGTATAATTAGCAAGCATGGTGGAAATTTCAGCTTCTGGTATCTTTCTTTTATTGGTAATGGTATCCTTCATATACTTAGCATAAGGATTTGTTTTGAGCATATCAGTCAATCGCATACGTAAAAAATAGGCCTAATCATTTCAGCAAAGCGCTCAAAATCCTCATCATCCTTTTTCTTGGATGGTTTGGGAGGGAACGGCATGGGTTTCTGAACCCAAGGTTCTCTTTCTTTACCATGTTTCCTAGCAACGAAATCTCTCTTATCATAATGTTGATTCTTTGATTGTGGGTTATCAAGATCAACGGCAGGTTCAATTTCTACATCATTATCATTACTAGGTTGAGCATCATCATGAACATCATCATTATTATTTTCACTAGGTTCATGTTCATTACCATATTGTGTTTCAGCATCAGAAATAGATATATCATTTGGATTTTCAGGTGGTTCAGTAATAGGTTCACTAGAAGTTTGCAAAGTCCTATCATTTTTCTTTTTCTTCCTTTTAGAAGAACTAGGTTTATCGATATTATTTCTCTGAGAATCTTGCTCAATTCTCTTAGGGTGGCCTTCATGATACAAAGGTTCCTGAGTCATTCTACCAGTTCTAGTAGCCACTCTAACAGCATAATCATTTTTCTTACTATTCATTTCATTGAGCAAATCATTTTGAGCTTTAAGTAATTGTTCTACTTGAGTGGTAACCATAGAGGCATGTTTGCTAACAAGTTTAAGTTCATATCTAACATTAGCCATATAATCACCCAAGTGTTTAATCATATAAGTATTTTTCTTTAATTGTCTACCAAAATAAGCATTGAAGTTTTCTTGTTTGAAAATAAAATTATCAAACTCATCCAAGCATTGTCTAGCAGACTTATAGTGAGGAATATCTCCTTCATCAAATCTATAGAGAGAATTTACCTTTACTACCTGTGTTGGGTTATCAAGACCTGGAGGTTCTTCAATAGGTAATGGATCAAGATCATATGTTTCTTCAGCAGGCGGTAAATTAAGACCATGTATTTCTTCAAAAGGAGGTAAATTCTTAACATCTTCAGCTTTAATACCTTTTTCTTTCATAGATTTCTTTGCCTCTTGCATATCTTCAGGACTGAGAAATAGAACACCTCTCTTCTTCGGAGTTGGTTTAGGAATAGGCTCAGTAATTGGCTCTGGAGCTGGCTCAGGAGGTGCCCAATTATTTTCATTTGTCAACATATTATTCAATAGAATTTCAGCTTCATCCGGTGTTCTTTCCATGAAAGAGAACCAGGCACAACTATCCAGGTAATCTCTGGAAGCATCGGTTAGTCCATTATAAAGGATATCAAGTATTTCATTTTTCTTAAGAGGATGATCAGGCAAAGCATTAAGTAGCTTGAGAAGCCTCCCCAAGCTTGTGGGAGACTCTCTTCTTCAATTTGCACAAAGTTGTATATTTCCTTTAAGGCAGCTTGTTTCTTATGAGCAGGGAAATATTTAGCAGAGAAGTAATAAATCATATCACAGGGACTACGCACACAACCAGGATCAAGAGAATTAAACCATATCTTAGCATCACCCTTTAATGAGAACGGAAATATTTTAAGGATTTAAAAGTAACGAGATCTCTCATCATTAGTGAACAGGGTGGCTGTATCATTTAATTTAGTAAGATGTGCCACAACAGTTTCAGATTCATAGCCATGAAAAGGATCAGACTCAACCAAAGTAATTATATCAGGATCAACAGAGAATTCATAATCCTTATCAGCAACGCAGATAGGTGAAGTAGCAAAAGCAGGGTCAGGTTTCATTCTATCTTTAAGGGATTCTTTGTTCCATTTAACTAATAGCCTCTTAAGCTCGTTTCTATCTTTGCAGGCTAAAATAGCTGTAGAAGCTTCCATATCAAAAACATAACCCTTAGGAATAACAGGCATATCTTCATCTTTAATTTCATCAATATTATCAGTTTCAATAATTTCTTTCTCTCTAGCCCTAGCAATTTGTTCATCAATAAATTCACTAAGGGGCATAGTAGTATCAAGCATAGAATTAGTTTCATCATAAGTATCATGCATAGCAGAAGTGGCATCATCAATAACATGCGACATATCAGAATGAATAGCAGAAGCAGGTTTAGGTGTCGCAAGCTTACTCAAAACAGAAGGTGAATCAAGTGCAGAGCTAGATGGCAGTTCCTTACCTCCTTTCGTAGTTGAGGGATAAATTGTTGTCTTAGCGTCTTTCAAGTTCTTCATAGTGACCAGCAGATATAAATCCCAAGTAACTCAAAGAATAGAGCTATGCTCCCCGGCAACGGTGCCAGAAATTAGTCTTGATAACCCACAAGTGTAGTGGATCGCATAGCGACTTTCGAGGGTAGAGTATTCAACCCAAATTTATTGATTCGACACAAGGGGAGCCAAAGAATATTCTCAAGTATTAGCAACTGAGTTGTCAATTCAGCCACACCTAGAAACTTAATATTTGCAGCAAAGTATTTAGTAACAAAGTAATATGATAGTAGTGGTAACGGTAAAAAAAGAGTAATGAAAGAAAAAGTAATATTTTTGGTGTTTTGCAGTGATTGTAAAAAATAGCAACGGAAAAGTAAATGAGCGAGAACCAGTAGATGGAAAGCTCGTAGGCATTGGACCGGTGATGGATAATTATGCCGGATGCGGTTCATCATGTAACAGTCATAACATAGGGTGATACAGAACTAGATCCAATTCATCAATGTAATGTAGGCATGTATTCCGAATATAGTCATACGTGCTTATGGAAAAGAACTTGCATGACATCTTTTGCCCTACCCTCCCGTGGCAGCGGGGTCCTAATGGAAACTAAGGGATATTAAGGCCTCCTTTTAGTAGAGAACTGGAACAAAGCATTAGCACATAGTGAATACATGAACTCCTCAAACTATGGTCATCACCGGGAGTGGTACCGATTATTGTCACTTTGGGGTTGCCGGATCATAACACATAGTAGGTGACTATAGACTTGCAAGATAGGATCAAGAACTCACATATATTCATGAAAACATAATAGGTTCAGATCTGAAATCATGGCACTCGGTGACTCGGGCCCTAGTGACAAGCATTAAGCATAGCAAAGTCATTGCAACATCAGTCTTAGAACATAGTGGATACTAGGGATCAAACCCTAACAAAACTAACTCGATTACATGATAAATCTCATCCAACCCATCACCGTCCAGCAAGCCTACGATGGAATTACTCATGCACGGCGGTGAGCATCATGAAATTGGTGATGGAGGATGGTTGATGATGACAATGGCGACGAATCCCCCTCTCCGGAGCCCCGAACGGACTCCAGATCAGCCCTCCCGAGAGCTTTTAGGGCTTGGCGGCGGCTCCGTGTCGTAAAACGCTATGATTTCTTCTCCTCTACTTTTTTCTCCCCGAAAGAAAATATATTGAGTTGGAGTTGGCGTCGGAGGAGCTCCAGGGGGCCCACGAGGTAGAGGCGCGCCTAGGGGCGCCCCACCCTCGTGGACATGTTGTGGGCCCCCTGGTCTTCATCTTTTGCGAGATTTTTTTTTTTATTTTTAACTTGATGTTCCGTGGAGTTTCAGGTCATTCCGAGAACTTTTGTTTTCTGCACATACAACAACATCATGGCAATTCTGCTGAAAAATGTCGATCCGAGTTAGTTCCATTCAAATCATGCAAGTTGGAGTCCAAAACAAGGGCAAAAGTGTTTGGAAAAGTAGATACGACGGAGACGTATCACGGTCTCAGAAAGGGCTAGTGAGATACCATCTTGTTATATCATATCATGATTGTTTTGAGAAAGTGTTGTCATCCGAGATTTATTATTATCGCTCGCTAGTTGATTATGTCATTGATATGAGTAAACATGAGACCTGAGAGTTATTGCAAATGTGGTTAGTCATAATCTTTGCTGAAAACTTGAATGCTGGCTTTACATATTTACAACAACAAGAGCAAACAGAGTTTTTAAAAGTTTTTCTTTATCACTTTCAGTTTATCAACTAAATTGCTTGAGGACAAGCAAAGGTTTAAGCTTGGGGGAGTTTATACGTCTCCGACGTATCTACTTTTCCAAACGCTTTTGCCCTTGTTTTGGACTCTAACTTGCATGATTTTAATGGAACTAACCCGGACTGACGTTGTTTTCAGCAGACTTTCCATGGTGTTATTTATGTGCAGAAACAAAAGTTCTCGGAATGACCTGAAACTTCACGGAACGTCTATTTGGAAATAATAAAAAATTGTTGCAAAAGATGAAGACCAGGGGGCCCACACCCTGTCCACAAGGGTGGAGGGCGTGCCTACCCCCCTAGGGCGTGCCCCCTACCTCGTGGGCCCCCTGGAGCCCCTCCGACCTCAACTCCAACTCTATATATTTGCTTTCGGAGAGAAAAAAATCAAGGAGAAGAATTCATCGCGTTTTATGATACGGAGCCGCCGCCAAGCCCTAAAACCTCTCGGGAGGGCTAATCTGGAGTCCATTCGGGGCTCCGGAGAGGGGGATTCGTCGCCATCGTCATCATCAACCATCCTCCATCACCAATTTCATGATGCTCACCGCCAGGCGTGAGTAATTCCATCGTAGGCTTGCTGGACGGTGATAGGTTGGATGAGATCTATCATGTAATCGAGTTAGTTTTGTTAGGGTTTGATCCTAGTATCCACTATGTTACGAGATTGATGTTGCTATGACTTTGCTATGCTTAATGCTTGTCACTAGGGCCCGAATGCCATGATTTCAGATCTGAACCTATTATGTTGTCATGAATATATGTGTGTTCTTGATCCTATCTTGCAAGTCTATAGTCACCTACTATGTGTTATGATCCGGCAACCCAAGTGACAATAATCGGGACCACTCCCGGTGATGACCATAGTTTGAGGAGTTCATGTATTCACTATGTGTTAATGCTCTGTTCCGGTACTCTATTAAAAGGAGGCCTTAATATCCCTTAGTTCCCATTAGGACCCCGCTGCCACGGGAGGGTAGGACAAAAGATGTCATGCAAGTTCTTTTCCATAAGCACGTATGACTATATTCGGAATACATGCCTACATTACATTGATGAACTGGAGCTAGTTCTGTGTCACCCTATGTTATGATTGTTACATGATGAACCACATTCGGCATAATTCTCCATCACCGATCCAATGCCTACGAGCTTTCCATATACTTTTCTCCGCTTACTTACTTTTCCGTTGCTACTGTTACAATCACTACAGAACACCGAAAATATTAGTTTTGCTACTATTACTTTTGTTACCGTTACCACTACTATCATATTACTTTGCTACTAAATACTTTGCTGCAGATACTAAGTTATCCAGGTGTGGTTGAATTGACAACTCAGCTGCTAATACTTGAGAATATTCTTTGGCTCCCCTTGTGTCGAATCAATAAATTTGGGTTGAATACTCTACCCTCGAAAACTGTTGCGATCCCCTATACTTGTGGGTTATCAATCACAAAGTTTGATCAAGTCAGATTCGAACCCTCTGGGTGAGGAGCACTCGGAGTCACCGATTCGTAATAGACTTAAACTTCCAAAACCTCTCTGTGCATTTCGGTCTGACCGATTCATCTTTTTCGGTCAAACCGAGTGCACTGAGTTGATCTAGGTTTTCAATCTCGGTGCAACCGATTAGAACCATTCGGTCACACCGAGTTGCAGTAAACGCTTGCGATTCTACTTCTCGGTGCCACCGAGTTGTTCCACTCGGTCACACCGACAGGGTCAGGATAGATATACCGATGGGTCAAAATTTGGAAATTTCTCCAAAACCTCTTCGCCCGCGCGTGTCCTGCTCTGTCGTCTCGGGTCTCCAGATCGTCCTCTTGTTGCCAGCGACCTCCCGCCGCTGGTCTCTGTCGCCATCAACGGAAATCTACACCGCCGTTGCCGCTGTTGCGAGCTCATCACCGAGTTAGGGTATGAGTTCTAATCTTTGTGCAATTCGTACCTCTGATTCTTAGCACAAAGCAAATGATGTGTTTCTTACCACGTATGAGATCATCCTGTTCAGCAAAAACTTCCTTTAGACTAGTTTTGATTTGAAAATTTAGGGTTAGGTTTCCGCCGAACTCATCTTGGACCGACCGAGTTGTGGAAATCGGTCTCACCGATTTGGCTTAGGCCATTGCACTGTAATTTTCGGTCTGACCGAAACTTGCAAATCGGTGTGACCGAGTTCAACTCTCAGTGAAACCCTAGCAAACTCGGAGTCTCCGAACTGTGTCTCGGTCTGACCAATTTTTCACTAGTTTAGACTCCAAAGTTGCTTTGGTGTCACCGAGTTTAACAAATCGTTAGCTCCGAAATGCTTTCTGTGCAAAACTAAAACTAAGTTTTTGACTCATCTGTTTTGCAAAATCTCTACACTTTGTTATGCTCATCCACTCTATCTCATCTATAACTACTCACGGGGTCAGCTGTCAGTTTGCAGTATCAGACATGTCAGATCAAAGTGATAGCCAGAACAGGTCTGAAGAGCAGGTGAATCTGAGTGAGGGCCCTAGACCATCTGGCAGTTATGATGAAGGCAGCAGAAGTACTCCTAGCAATTTGCCTAAGGCTGCTACTAGGCATAGGAGGAAGAGAAATTCTGAAGATGAAGATGAAGACTATGTAGCTGCTGAGGAGGAGGTCAGCTCCAAGAAAAAGGTTGTCAAGAAGGAATTTGGCACAGCTGCATCTACAAAGCCTGGTTTGAACAAGAAGGCTCCTGCAAAAAGAGTGCCCATGTCTAAGGCCAGAGTCTCCACTCTTGAAACTTCCAAATCAATTGGTGGAGAGGCTGCTGGTGAGGGCAAGAAGAAGAAGGAAAGAAAGAGAGGGAGATGGTGCAAGAAAGTGGACCCCATGGCAGAATTTGAGAAGCACTCCTCTGATGAGGATGAAGAAGAAGAAGAAGCTGAGGATGCTGCACCAGCACCTAAGTCTCAAAAGTTGATGGGGATGCCATCAAGTCTGGGGCTGCCCCTTCTAAGCCCAAGACTACCCCCAAAGCTTCTGCTCCAGCCCGCAAGACTGCACCAAAGAGGAACACAACAAACATACAGCTCCTGAGAAGAACAAGGCCCCAGTGCCTGAAACTGAAGAAGAAGATGATGATGAAGCCCAAGTGTTTAGGAAGTTAAAGCCCAAGATCCCAGACCATGATGACAATCATCCAGTGGCAGAAAATATGAAAATCAGAAAAGATGCAGGTCTCGGACTATGGAGGGAATCAGATCCATATGCTGTGAGGAGAAGGATTGTTGTGGATTATGGGTTTCACACCAAGGAGCAGCAGGACTTCTATGAAACTATTCTTCTGGATAAGAAGCCAATTGTCTGTGATATGAAGTGGGTTGACTGGAAATACATCGACAACAATGAAGACCACTTTCCAGGAGTGCATGAGAGCTTCAGACTATGTGGACTAGACACTTTTGTGGGTCAGAAACTGACCAAGTGGAATGATGAGCTCATTATGCAATTTTACTCTACAGCTCATTTCTATCCTGATGGAAGGATTGTTTGGATGTCTGAAGGTACAAGGTACCAATCAACAGTTGCTGAATGGGCCAAGCTGATCAATGCCCCTGCAGAGCATGAGGATGACATAGATGTCCATGCCAAGAGGAAGAAAGATCACAACTCCATGGCCAACATGTATAAGGAGATTCCTGACAAAGCCTTGGAGAATCGTAAGCTAGGCTCTGTATATTATCTGTTGTCTGGTCTGACCACCATCAACACCATCTTGAGGTACACCTTGTTGCACAAATCAGGAGATCACAGGATGATCAGAGGCCATTCCATAAATTTGCTGCAGTTGTTTGATGTGCCCCAGAAGTTCAAAGTAATGAGTTTGATTGTTGAGACAATCAAGAGGACAGCTGCAAATCAGAAGAGATCTTGTGGGTATGCTCCACACATCCAGATGCTCATCAACTCCAAGATGGGCACATGCACATACTTATTGGACAAGGAACATCTTCCCTTGAGGCCTGACTTTGAGGACAACACAATTGTCATGAATGATGAAGATCCCACATCTGTAGAGGCTCAAGAGAAGAGGGAAAAAGCAAAAGCTGAGAAGGCAACCAAGATGCCAAGTGTTGAAGAGGCTTCACAAGTGTTCCTCAAGTCAAAGCAAGATCAACTTGGATATCTTATTCAAGCCACCTTGAGGATCGAGAAAGGATTGGCCACCCTGACTCAGAACCAAGAGAGCCTGGAGAGGATCATTGAGACGAAATTCTATGATCTTGACTTTAAAGTGACAGAGATGCAGACAGCTGTTGAGCAGTTCCAGGAAGAAGCTGAGGAGAAGAAAGGGAAAGCAACCACAGATGCCTTTCAAAGAGTGCCTAGGGCACAGAGATCTGCAGTAGTGCCTGCTATAGACACAAGAGCTACTACATCAGCACCTGCAGCCACAACATCAGTAGCTCCTCCCATTGCCACTCACCAGCTCCAACAACTTCAACAGATGCATTCATCCTTGGAGTCCTCTCAACGCCACCTCCTGAAGATCAAGCCTAGAGAGACGCATAGCACTATGCATTTTCGAGCTTTTTGGTAACTTGTTGCCAAAGGGGGAGAAAGTGTATAGATCATAGTCTTTGAGAGAGAGAGCTTTCTTCTTTTTGATATCTCTTTTGCTACTTGGTTGATACTTATTTGTGTGCTTGCTTGGATGATACTTTTTGTGTGTGTGAGATGCTTGTATGGTCATGTGTTTGATCATATCATACTTTAATGCTTGTGCTTGAATGATGCTATTATTTATCTCTCATGTATGATCATTCACTTTGCCTTGGTGATGAGTGCATATTTTACTTCCTATCATTTTGAGCGCTCCACCAAGATGTATGTGACATGAAAGAGTAACCCATGATCCTAATCGATTGTGCATTTGCATTCAAAAGCAAATCTTAAATAGCACAAATTTAGTGGGAGCTCTTGCTTATCACATACTTCTCGAAGCGACAATGTATTTCAATCTTATTATCATTTGTCAAAGCTTTGATCTATATGTTGTCATCAATTACCAAAAAGGGGGAGATTGAAAGTGCAACTATCCCTGGGTGGTTTTAGTAATTCCTAACAACACATAGCTCATTGGACTAATACTCCTTCAAGATGATCGTTTCAGAAAGTTCAATGATTTGCATGGCATGGACTAGGAATGTGGACCCCTCAAAATGCTAAGGACACATATTGGCTCAAGCTCAAGAATCTACATTTTCATTTTAGTGATCCAAGATCACATTGAGTCCATAGGAAAAGCCAATACTATTAAAATGGGATGAGGTGTTGCTTAATGGCTTGCTTGCTCAAAATGATTAGTGATATGCTCCAAAAGCCCTCAACCACTTTCTCATATCCACATATGTCCCAAACCAAAGGCCGAACTCGGCCCCATCGATTAGATCTATCCAGCGCCACCAAGTTCATTTGACATAACCATAGCCAGAAACCTTAATCAGTTCGGTCTCACCGATAGGTATCACGGTCTCACCGAGATGGGATTGCAAAGTCTATGTTTCCCTTCGTAACGTTTCGGTCCGACCAAGATGAGCGACCGGTCCCACCGAGTTCGCAATGCAAACTCTCTATTTCCTTTTCGTAACGTTTCGGCCTCACCGAAATGAGCGATCGGTCCCACCGAGTTTGCCTGACCAACTCTTTGTTTGCCTATTACAGAAATCATTCTCACCGAGTTCATGTGATCGGTCTCACCAAGATTACGTCATGCCCCAACCCTAATGAAATCGGTCCCACCGAGTTGACATGTCGGTCCCACCAAAAATCCTAACGTTCACATTTTTAACTAAATCCGTCTGACCGAGTTTGAGTATTCGGTCTCACCGAGTTTGGTAAACTGTGTGTAATGGTTATATTTTGTGTGGAGGCTATATATACCCCTCCACCCACTCTTGAGAGAGCCATCAGAACGTGCCTACACTTCCAGCATTCATTTTCTGAGAGAGAACCACCTACTCATGTGTTGAGACCAAGATATTCCAATCGAACCACAAGAATCTTGATCTCTAGCCTTCCCCAAGTTGCTTTCCACTCAAATCATCTTTCCACCAAATCCAAATCAGTGAGAGAGAGTTGAGTGTTGGGGAGACTATCATTTGAAGCACAAGAGCAAGGAGTTCATCATCAACACACCATCTATTACCTTTTGGAGAGTGGTGTCTCCTAGATTAGTTAGGTGTCACTTGGGAGCCTCCGTCAAGATTGTGGAGTTGAACCAAGGAGTTTGTACGGGCAAGGAGATCACCTACTTCGTGAAGATCTACCCTAGTGAGGCAAGTCCTTCGTGGGTGATGGCCATGGTGGGATAGAAAAGGTTGCTTCTTCGTGGACCCTTCATGGGTGGAACCCTCCATGGACTCGGGCAACGTTACCCTTCGTGGGTTGAAGTCTCCATCAACATGGATGTACGATAACACCACCTATCGGAACCATGCCAAAAATCTCCGTGTCTACATTGCGTTTGCCCCCTCCAAACTCCTTCCCTTTACCTTCATATGCAATGATTTACATTCCGCTACTATACTCCTAGAATTGCATGTTTAGCTTGATTACTTGACTTGTGATAAGTTGCTAAAATCTGCCAAGACTTAAAATTGGGAAAAGGCTAGATTTTTATTTGGTCAAGTAGTCTAATCACCCCCCCTATAGACATACTTTCGATCCTACAGGAACACCGCTCTCCCCAACTCTAGCCTCGTCTCCCGCCCCCGCGTCACCTCCGACCACTTCCCGCTCCTTGTCACCGCCTCCAACCACATCCCCACTTCCCGCTGATACGTCCATTTTGCATCATGCTTTTATATCGATATTTGTTGCATTATGGGCTGTTATGACACATTATGTCAAAATACTTATGCCTGTTCTCTCTTATTTTAGAAGGTTTACATGAAGAGGGAGAATGCCGGGAGCTGGAATTCTGGGCTAGAAAAGGAGCAAATATTAGAGACCTATTCTGCACAACTCCAAAAGTCCTGAAACTCCAGGAAAGCCAGTTTTGGAATATATAAAAAATATTAGGCGAAGAAGGCACCAGAGGAGGGCCACCCACCATCCACGAGGGTGGGAGGCGTGCCCCCCTACCTCGTGGGCCCCCTGGAAGGCCTCCGGTGCCCATCTTTGGCTATATGAAGTCCTTCGTCCTAGAAAAAATCAGAAGGAAGCTTTCGGGACGAAGCGCCGCCGTCTCGAGGCGGAACCTTGGCGGAACCAATCTAGGGCTCCGGCGAAGCTGTTTTGCCGGGGAAACATCCCTCCGGGAGGGGGAAATCATCACCATCGTCATCACCATCGATCCTCTCATTGGGAGGGGGTCAATCTCCATCAACATCTTCACCAGCACCATCTCATCTCAAACCCTAGTTCATCTCTTGTATCCAATCTTTGTCTCAAAACCTCAGATTGGTACCTGTGGGTTTCTAGTAGTGTTGATTACTCCTTGTAGTTGATGCTAGTTGGTTTATTTGGTGGAAGATCATATGTTCAGATCCTTTATGCATATTAATACCCCTCTGATTATGAACATGAATATGATTTTTGAGTAGTTACGTCTGTTCCTGAGGACATGGGAGAAGTCTTGCTATAATTAGTCATGTGAATTTGGTATTCGTTCGATATTTTGATGAGATGTATGTTGTCGCTCCTCTAGTGGTGTTATGTGAATGTCGACTACATGACACTTCACCATTATTTGGGCCTAGAGGAAGGCATTGGGAAGTAATATGTAGATGATGGGTTGCTAGAGTGATGTAAGCTTAAACCCTAGTTTATGCGTTGCCGTAAAGGGCTGATTTGGATCCACTTGTTTCATGCTATGGTTAGGTTTACCTTAATACTTCTTTTGTAGTTGCGGATGCTTGCAAGAGGGGTTAATCATAAGTGGGATGCTTGTCCAAGGAAGGGAAGTACCCAAGCACCGGTCCACCCACATATCAAATTATCAAAGTAACGAAGGCGAATCATATGAGCGTGATGAAAACTAGCTTGACGATAATTCCCATGTGTCCTCAGGAGCGTTTTCCTTTATATAAGAGTTTGTCCAGGCTTGTCCTTTGCTACAAAAAGGATTGGTCCACCTTGCTGCACCTTTGTTTACTTTTGTTACTTGTTACCTGTTACAAATTACCTTATCACAAAACTATCTGTTACCGATAATTTTAGTGCTTGCAGAGAATACCTTACTGAAAACCGCTTGTCATTTCCTTCTGATCCTCGTTGGGTTCGACACTCTTACTTATCAAAAGGACTACGTATATCCCTATACTTGTGGGTCATCAAGACTCTTTTCTGGCACCGTTGCCGGGGAGTGAAGCGCCTTTGGTAAGTGGAATTTGGTAAGGAAACATTTATATAGTGTGCTCAAATTTACTGTCACTTGTTACTATGGAAAGTAATCCTTTGAGGGGCTTGTTTGGGGTATCTTCACCCTGACCAGTAGAGCAAAGAGTTGCTCCTCAACCTACTGAACCTACTGAAAATGTTTACTTTGAAATTCCTTCGGGTATGATAGAGAAACTGCTAGCTAATCCTTTTACAGGAGATGGAACATTGCATCCCGATTTGCACCTAATCTATGTGGATGAAGTTTGTGGATTATTTAAGCTTGCAGGTATGCCCGAGGATGTTATCAATAATAAGTTCTTCCCTTTATCTTTGAAGGGAAAGGCATTGACATGGTTTAGGCTATGCGATGATATTGGATCATGGAACTACAACCGATTGAAATTGGAATTTCATCAGAAGTTTTATACTATGCATCTAGTTCATCGTGATCGTAATTATATATACAATTTTTGGCCTCACGAAGGAGAAAGCATCGCTCAAGCTTGGGGGAGGCTTAAGTCAATGTTATATTCATGCCCCAATCATGAGCTCTCAAGAGAAATTATTATTCAAAAAATTTATGCTCGGCTTTCTCTCAATAATCGCTCCATGCTCGATACTTCTTGTACTGGTTCTTTTATGATGAAGACTATTGAATTCAGATGGGATTTATTGGAAAGAATTAAACGCAACTCTGAAGATTGGGAACTCGAGGAAGGTAAGGAGTCAGGTATAACACCTAAGTTTGATTGTGTTAAAAATTTTATGGATACCGATGCTTTTCGTGAATTTAGCACTAAATATGGACTTGACTCTGAGATAGTAGCTTCCTTCGGTGAATCATTTGCTACTCATGTTGATCTTCCTAAGAAGAAGTGGTTTAAATTTCATCCTCCCATTGAAGTAAAAGTAGTTGAACCTATTAAAGTTGAAGAAAAGACTATCACTTATAATGTTGATCCTATTGTTCCTACTGCTTATATTGAGAAACCACCTCTCCCTGTTAGAATAAAGGATCATGCTAAAGCTTCAACTATGGTTCGTAAGAGTAATACTAGAACACCTACACCCCCTGAGCAAATTAAAGTCGAACCTAGTATTGCTATGGTTAAAGATCTCTTGGAGGATAATATTGATGGGCATGTTATTTACTTCTGTGATGAAGCTGCTAGAATTGCTAGACCCGATACTAAAAATAAACATAGACCTATTGTAGGCATGCCTGTTATTTCTGTTAAAATATGAGATCATTGCTATCATGGCTTATGTGATATGGGTGCTAGTACGAGTGCAATACCTCATTCTTTATACGAAGAAATTATGCATGATATTGCACTCTTTGAGTTAGAAGGTATTGATGTTACAATTAAGCTTGCCAATAGAGATACTATTTCACCAGTTGGGATTGTTAGAGATGTTGAAGTCTTGTGTGGGAAAGTTAAATATCCTACTGATTTTTTGTTCTTGGTTCCCCACAAGATGACTTTTGTCCCATTATATTTGGCAGACCCTTCTTGAATACTGTTAATGCTAAGATAGATTGCAAATAGGATGTTGTTACTATTGGTTTAGGGGATATGTCTCATGATTTCAATTTTGCAAAATTTCATAGACAACCCCATGATAAAGAATTGCCTAGTAAAGATGAAATTATTGGTCTTGCTTCTATTGCCGTGCTTCCTAATGATCCTTTAGAACAATATTTGCTAGACCATGAAAATGATATGTTTATGAATGAAAGAAGGGAAATAGATGAAGTGTTCTTTAAACAGGGACCTATTTTGAAACACAACTTGCTGTTGAAATTCTAGGGATCCTCCTCCACCCAAGGGTGATCCCGTGTTTGAGCTTAAACCATTACCTGATACTCTTAAATATGCTTATCTTGATGAAAAGAAGATATATCATGTTATTATTAGTGCTAACCTTTCAGAGCAAGAAGAAGAGAAATTATTGAAAACTCTGAAGAAGCACCGTGCTGCTATTGGATATACACTGGATGATCTTAAGGGCATTAGTCCCACTCTATGCCAACACAAAATAAAATTGGAGAAAGACGCTAAACCGGTTGCTGATCACCAATGAAGGTTAAGTCCTAAGATGAAAAAAGTGGTAAGAAAAGAAATACTAAAGCTTCTGGGGGTAGGTATAATTTATCCTGTCACTGATAGTCAGTGGGTAAGTCCTATCCATTGTGTCCCTAAGAAGGGAGGTATTACTGTTGTTCCTAATGATAAAGATGAATTGATCCCACAAAGAATTGCTACAGGTTATAGAATGGTAATTGATTTCCGCAAACTAAATAAATCTACTAAAAAGGGTCATTACTGTTTACCTTTTATTGATCAAATGCTAGAAAGATTATCTAAACATACACATTTTTTGTTTCTAGACGGCTATTCTGGTTTCTCTCAAATACCTGTGCCAAAAGAGGATCAAGAAAAGACCACTTTTACTTGCCCTTTCGGTACCATTGCTTATAGACGTATGCCTTTTGGTTTATGCAATGCACCTGCTACCTTTTAAAGATGTATGACTGCTATATTATCTGGCTTTTGTGAAAAGATTGTTGAGGTTTTCATGGATGATTTCTCCATGTATGGAACTTCTTTTGATGATTGCTTAAGCAACCTTGCGAGTTTTGCAGAGATGTGAAGAAACTAATCTTGTCTTGAATTGGGAGAAGTGCCACTTCATGGTTAATGAAGGTATTGTTTTGGGGCATAAATTTTTTGAAAGGGGTATTGAAGTTGATAAAGCTAAAGTTGATGCTATTGAAAAGATGTCGTGTCCTAAGGACATTAAAGGTATAAGAAGTTTCCTTGGTCATGCCGGTTTTTATAGGAGGTTCATTAAAGACTTCTAAAAAATTTCTAGGCCTCTGACTAATCTCTTACAAAAAGATGTTCCCTTTGTCTTTGATGATGATTGTGTAGAAGCATTTGAAATACTTAAGAAAGCCTTGATTTCTGCACCTATTGTTCAGCCACCTGATTGGAATTTATCCTTTAAAATTATGTGTGATGCTAGTGTTGTAGGTGATGTTCTAGGACAAAGAGTTGATAAGAAATTAAATGTTATCCAATATGCTAGTAAAACTCTAGACAGTGCCTAGAAAAATTATGCTACTACTGAAAAAGAATTTTTAGCAGTTGTATTTGCTTGTGATAAGTTCAGACCTTATATTGTTGATTCTAAAGTAACTGTCCACACTGATCATGCTGCTATTAAATATCTTATGGAAAAGAAAGATGCTAAACCTAGACTTATTAGATGGGTTCTCTTGCTACAAGAATTTGATTTGCATATTATTGATAGGGAGCTGAGAACCCCGTTGCAGACAACTTGTCTAGGTTAGAGAATGTTCTTGATGACCCGCTACCTATTGATGATAGCTTTCCCGATGAACAATTAGCTATCATAAATGCTTCTCGTACTGCTCCATGGTATGTTGATTAAGCTAATTACATTGTTGCTAAATTTATACCACCTAGTTTCACATACCAGCAAAAGAAAAAGTTTTTCTATGATTTAATACATTACTTCTGGGATGACCCACACCTTAATAAAGAAGGAGTAGATGGTGTTATTAGACGTTGTGTACCTGAGCATGAACAGGAACAGATCCTACGCAAGTGTCACTCCGAGGCTTATGGAGGACACCACACTGGTGATAGAACTGCACATAAGGTATTGCAATCTGGTTTTTATTGGCCTACTCTTTTCAAGGGCGCACGTAAGTTTGTCTTGTCTTGTGATGAATGTCAAAGAATTGGTAATATTAGTAGACGTCAAGAAATGCCTATGAACTATTCACTTGTTATTGAACCATTTGATGTTTGGGGCTTTGATTATATGGGACCGTTTCCTTCCTCTAATGGGTATACACATATTTTAGTTGTTACTAAGTGGGTAGAAGCTATTCCAACTAGTAGTGCTAATCACAGCACCTCTATTAAGATGCTTAAAAGGTTATTTTCCCGAGGTTTGGAGTCCCTAGATACCTAATGAATGATGGTGGTTCACATTTTATTCATGGTGCGTTTTGTCAAATGCTTGCTAAGTATGATGTTAATCATAGAATTGCATCTCCATACCGCCCACAGTCTAGTGGTCAAGTAGAATTGAGTAATAGAGAGATTAAATTAATTTTGCAAAAGACTATTAGTAGATCTAGAAAGAATTGATCCAAAAAACTTGATGATGCATTATGGGCCTATAGAACTGCATACAAAAATTCTATGGGTATGTCTCCGTATAAAATGGTTTATGGAAAAGCATGTCACTTACCTCTCGAACTAGAACATAAGGCATATTGGGCCATTAAAGAGCTCAATTATGATTTTAAACTTGCCGGTGAGAAGAGACTATTTGATATTAGCTCACTTGATGAGTGGAGAACCCAGGCCTATGAGAATGCCAAGCTGTTTAAAGGAAAAGTTAAAATATGCATGACAAAAGGATACAAAAGCGTGAGTTTAATGTAGGTGCCTATGTTTTGCTATACAACTCTCGTTTAAGGTTTTTTGCAGGAAAACTCCTCTCTAAATGGGAAGGTCCTTACGTTATCGAGGAGGTCTATTGTTCCGGTGCCATAAAAATCAACAACTTTGAAGGCACAAATCCGAAGGTGGTGAACGGTCAAAGAATCAAACATTATATCTCAGGTAATCCCATAAATGTTGAAACTAATGCTATTGATACTGTAACCCCGGAGGAGTACATAAGGGACACTTTGCAGAACGTTTCAGACTCCGAAAAGGAATAGGTATGTGGTACTGTAAGTAAACCGGCTCCAAAACAGTTCTAATAGCAATTTTTCTCCGTTTTGGAATATTTAAGAAAATAGGAAAATAAGAAGTAGTCCGAAAGGGGCACGAGGCATCCACGAGGGTGGAGGGTGCGCCCTACCCCCTGGGCGCGCCCCCTGCCTCGTGGGCACCTCGTGTGCCCTCCGGACTCCGTTTTCTTGCACGATACTTCTTTTGGTCGGTAAAAATTCATTATATAATCTTCTGAAGGTTTTGACCACCGCACCACGCAAATATCTCCTGTTTTTGTTTCGAGCTGTTTTCTGCCAGAGTTGTCAAGGCCAGGCATCATGTCGTCCCCCTCCTCCAACAATGAGGGAGACTATGCTTGGTTAATGAAGATAGAGCTGAAGAGAGAAGAACCTGGGAGATCAACAAGGATGGTAGGATCAAGAAGGCCACGGAGGATCAAGCTCCGGCAGAAGACGAAGAAGACATCCTTAAACCTCACTACAATCTTCTTACCCCAACTGAGATTGAAGCTTTCAAGATGATTGAGTTATCTCGCATACAAAACAAGTATCTCACACGTGAAAATATTTTGTTGAAGGAGCATATCACCGCACTCAAGGGCATTATCCACAAATTGGAGGATCTCCTACGCTCGATCTGCGACACTACATCATCAACAACTCCATCATCACCACCTTCGAGGAAGGAGACATAAACACATGGGTATGGGCACTCCCCTTGGCAACTACCAAGCTTGGGGGAGGTGCCCCGGTATCGTATCACCATCACACTCCTATCTTTACCATTTTTCTTAGTTCGATCCTTTTTTGTAATATCTTGATCTAGTAGAATAAAGTTTTAGTATGATTTAGTTTTGAGTTTTGCTTCATGATCCTTCTATGTAATCGAGTCTGTGAGCTATATATAATAAAGATTAGTTTTGAGTCGAGGGCTTGGTTATCTTGCTATGATCTTGAGGGAATAAAAATAAAAGAGAAGAGAAAGAGTAAAAAGAATTAAAGAGATCATATTCATCTTATGGAAAGTAATGACTTCACATATAAAGAGTACGATGAATAAAAGTTGTTGAGAGTTGAAAAACATAGTTTTGGTCATCGTTGCAATTAGTATGAAGTAATAAAGAAAGAGAGGTTTTCACATATAAATATACTATCTTGGACATCTTTTATGATTGTGAGCACTCATTAAAATATGACATGCTAAAAAGTTGATGTTGGACAAGGAAGACAACGTAATGGGTTATGTTTCTTATATCCGAAATAAAGTATATTGTCATGGATCATCCAACATGTTGAGCTTGCATTTCCCCCTCATGCTAGCCAAATTCTTTGCACCAAGTAGAGATACTACTTGTGCTTCCGAATATCCTTAAACCCAGTTTTGCCATGAGAGTCCACCATATCTACCTATGGATTGAGTAAGATCCTTCAAGTAAGTTGTCATTGTTGCATGCAATAAAATTTGCTCTCTAAATATGTATGATTTACTAGTGTGGAGAAAATAAACTTTATACGATCTTGTGATATGGAAGCAATAAAAGCGATGGGCTACATAATAAAGGTCTCTATCGCAAGTGGCAATATAAAGTGATGCTATTTCACATTAGGATTTTGTGCATCCAACCATAAAAGCACATGACAACCTCTGCTTCCCTCTACGAAGGGCCTGTCGTTTATTCTTGTCTTATACATTATACAAGAGTCATGGTGATCTTCACATTTTCCTTTTTACATTTTATCCTTTGGCAAGCACATTGTGTTGGAAAGATCCTGATATATATATATATATCCAATTGGATGTAAGTTATCATAAATTATTATTGTTGACATTACCCTTGAGGTAAAAGGTTGGGAAGCAACACTATAAGCACCAATATTTCTCTGTGTCCGATTAAAACTCAATACCCATCAGTATTGCGTGAGTGTTAGCAATTGTGAAAGACTAAATGATAGTTGAGTATGTGGACTTGCTGAAAAGCTCTTATATTGACTCTTTCCGATGTTATGATAAATTGCAATTGCTTCAATGACCGAGATCATAGCTTGTTAGCTTTCAATGAAGTTTTTGATTTATACTTGACAATATGAATAGATTGTTACTTTAGCATAAGAAATCATATGAATATATATATATATATATATATATATATATATATATATATGTTGTTGTTATAAGAATGATCATGATGCCCTCATGTCCGTATTTCATTTTATCGATACCTCTATCTCTAAACATGTGGACATATTTTTCATTATCGGCTTCCGCTTGAGGACAACCGAGGTCTAAGCTTGGGGGAGTTGATACGTCCATTTTGCATCATGCTTTTATATTGATACTTATTGCACTATGGGCTGTTATTACACATTATGTCACAATACTTATGCCTATTCTCTCTTATTTTACAAGGTTTACACGAAGAGGGAGAATGCCGGCAGCTCGAATTCTGGGCTGGAAAAGGAGCAAATACTAGAGACCTATTCTGCACAACTCCAAAAGTCCTAAAACTCCACGAAAGTCAGTTTTGGAATATATATAAAATATTGGGCGAAGAAGGCACCAGACGGGGCCACCCACCATCCACGAGGGTGGGGGCGCGCCCTACCCCCTGCCTCATGGGCCCCCTGGCAGGCCTCCGGTTCCCATCTTTGGCTATATGAAGTCTTTTGCCCTGGAAAAAATCAGAAGGAAGATTTCGAATGACGCCGCCGTCTCGAGGAACCTTAACCTGGCGAGAACCAATCTAGGGCTCCGTGAGCTGTTCTGCCGGGGAAACATCCCTTCGGGAGGGGGAAATCATCACCATCGTCATCACCATCGATCCTCTCATCGGGAGGGGGTCAATCTCCATCAACATCTTCACCAGCACCATCTCATCTCAAACCCTAGTTCATCTCTTGTATCCAATCTTTGTCTCAAAACCTCAGATTGGTACCTGTGGGTTGCTAGTAGTGTTGATTACTCCTTGTAGTTGATGCTAGTTGGTTTATTTGGTGGAAGATCATATGTTCAGATCCTTTATGCATATTAATACCCCTCTGATTATGAACATGAATATGATTTGTGAGTAGTTACGTTTGTTCACGAGGACATGGGAGAAGTCTTGCTATAAGTAGTCATGTGAATTTGGTATTCGTTCGATATTTTGATGAGATGTATGTTGTCTCTCCTCTAGTGGTGTTATGTGAACGCCGACTACATGACACATCACCATTATTTGGGCCTAGAGGAAGGCATTGGGAAGTAATAAGTAGATGATGGGTTGCTAGAGTGACAGAAGCTTAAACCCTAGTTTATGCATTGCTTCGTAAGGGGCTGATTTGGATCCACATGTTTCATGCTATGGTTAGGTTTACCTTAATACTTCTTTTGTAGTTGCGGATGCTTGCAAGAGGGGTTAATCATAAGTGGGATGCTTGTCCAAGGAAGGGAAGTACCCAAGCACCGGTCCACCCACATATCAAATTATCAAAGTAACTAACGCGAGTCATATGAGCGTGATGAAAATTAGCTTGAAGATAATTCCCATGTGTCCTCGGGAGCGTTTTCCTTTATATAAGAGTTTGTCCAGGCTTGTCCTTTGCTACAAAAAGGATTGGGCCACCTTGCTGCACCTTGTTTACTTTTGTTACTTGTTGCCCGTTACAAATTACCTTATCACAAAACTATCTGTTACCGATAATTTCAGTGCTTGCAGAGAATACCTTACTGAAAACCGCTTGTCATTTCCTTCTGCTCCTTGTTGGGTTCGACAATCTTACTTATTGAAAGGACTACGATAGATCCCCTTTACTTGTGGGTCATCACCCGCCAATTCCGTTTTGAGAACAAGTGGCTCATGGATCCCCTGTTCCTTCGCTCTACCTCTACCTCCTGGGCTCTCCTGCTCGCGACTACAGACGGTGCTAAAGACATTACTGCTCGGGTCAAGTCCTTCCATCGCGTTGAAAAGGTTTGGATAGCAAATCACCGTGTTCGATGAGTTTTTGTGCTTCCCTTGCGTCTCGTTTCAATGCCCTGATAAGTACCTCGTCGCTTATCGAACTTCCCCTCTCCAACCGCTTGTACACTTGGAAGAACTGTCGAACCCCCCACCCCCACCCTCGCGACCTTGATCGTACGTTCTTTAACGCTGGCTGGGATGCCGCTCTCCCCAACTCCACCCTTGCCTCGCACCCCAGCGTCACCTCCGACCACTTCCCGCTCCTTGTCACCGCCTCCACCCGCATCCCCACTTTCTGCCAATTCTGTTTTGAGAACAAGTGGCTCCTGGATCCCATGTTCCTTCCCTCTACTTCTCCCTCCTGGGCTCTCCCGCTCGCGACTACAGACAGTGCTAAAGACATTGCTGCTCGGATCGGGTCCTTCCGTCGCGCTGCAAAGGTTTGGAAATAAAAATCACCGTTATGTCCCTCGCCATGATAATAACTGCAAATTTGTTATTGACCTGTTTGACTTTTTCAAGGAGTATCGTGTACTTTTAGCTGAGGTGGCGGCCTTGCGCCACGATGCTTAAGCCGCGTTGGCCCTCTCCATTCACCAGCAGGCTGCATTATGGCGACAGCGAGGGAAGTTCCGTCGGGTGGGTGAAGGAGATGAGAACACCCGCTTCTTCCATGCCCAGGCATCCCAGCGCTATCGGTCCAATCGGATAAAAGCGTTGGATGTCGGCGGCACGGTCGTCGTCAGCCATGTGGCCACGGCGAAGGCCCTCCATGCCTTCTACTCCAACCTTCTTGGGCGTGCCAACGTCCCCGTATGGCGTTTCGACCTTCAAACGTTGTACGAGGGAGCCGCCACTGTCGATGGTGCCCGGCTGATCGCCCTCTTCGAGATGGCTGAGCTTGAGGCCGCTGTCAAAAGCCTCGACAAGACAAGCGCCCCTGGGCCCGATGGCCTGGGGCCGGCTTTGTACCAGGCTGCCTGGCCGCTCGTCTCCGGCAACATGCTTTGGTTGATGCAGGGGTTCCACGACTATTCGGTGAACCTCTCTTGTATCAACCGTGCACACATTGTGCTGCTCCCCAAGGCCCACGGGGTGCTCGCGCCCGGTGGTTTCCGCCCCATATCTCTCCAGAACTGTGATGTCAAGGTCTCGTGCAAGGTGCTGACCACGCGTCTACAATAGCAAATCGTGGATGTGGTGGATGTTGACCAATCCGGGTTCATCAAGGGCCGGAGTATCTCCGGGAACTTTGTGTTCGTGACGAAGATAGTGCAGTGCTATGAGACTCGCCAGGCCCCCTCTTTGGTCCTGAAGCTGGACTTCACCAAGGCCTTCGACTCCATTGACTGGCGAAGCCTTTGCCAGATTATGGAGGTGCGCGGGTTCCCTCCTCTCTGGTGTGATTGGATGGACTCGATTTTCTAGTCGTCCATGTCCGCGGTGGTCCTCAATGGTGTACCTGGGAGGTGGATCAACTACAAGAATGGACTGCGGCATGGGGACCCCCTATCACCCTACATGTTCCTGCTTGTCACAAATGTGCTCCAGCAAATGATCAAGAGCGATGGGGGGATGCGCTATCCTCTGATCGATGATGCGCCTCCACTCGTCCTTCAGTACGCCAACGACACTATCATCATCGTGCGGGTGGAGCTGGACGCAGTGTGGCGCCTTAAGGGCATCCTGGATGATTTCGTGGCCGCGACGGAGTTGGTCATCAACTTCCACAAAAGCACCGTCGCGCCCGTGCATGTCCCCGAGGACGAGCTTCATGAGATGGTACAGGTCTTGGGCTGCGTCGTTGGGAGATTCCCACAAATCTACCTCGGCCTTCTGCTCTCCAACCGCAAGCTCACAATGGATGACTTCCTTCCTCTCATCGCCAAGGCTGAGCGCTACCTCTCCAGCTGGCGCGCGCAACTCCAGTCCTTCGGGGGGTGCCTGGTGCTGCTCAACGCCGTGCTGGACGCGCTCCCTACATACGACATGGCTGCGATGGAGGTCCCGCCCTCTGTCCTCCATGCGATTGACGCCCTATGGCGCTCCTTCCTTTGGTCCGGAGCGGACAATGCGTCTGGAGCGCAGTGCCTCGTCGCTTGGGATCGCGTCATTCGAGCCAAGGATGAAGGTGGTTTGGGGGTGCACGCACTCCCGATACAGAACCGGTGCCTCCTAATGAAGCTCCTTAACTGTCTTCACTCTCGCTAGGACGCTATGTGGGCGCGTTGGGTTTGGGGTGAGCTGGCCAGCTCACTGCTGACCCCGACGCCAGCCATGTTGCTCCCCGGGCGGGCCTCCTTGGCCAAGTTCATGCCTTTGTACAGGGATGATCACCAGTGTCTCTGTCGGGGACGGGCGCACTACGGCGTTCTGGCTCGACTCTTGGTTGCCCGGCGATGCTCAACCTGTCCAGATTAGTTCCCTCTTCTCCCATGCCACTATGCATGACGTCTCGGTTGCCCATGTTGTTCAGCAGGGCCTCGATAGGGGGCTTGTCCCTCGGCTGAACCACACAGGAGCTCGAGAGCGTGGGCTCTCCTCCCCATCATCCAGGCGCTGGTTTTGACAGCGGCCCCGGATGAGTGGACCCTCCATCTCGGCTGTGCCAAGGGCGCCACTCTTTCCTCTGCTGGTGTATATCAACTCTGCCACTTTGGTGGGGTGAAAACGCCGTTTATCTGGACGAACTATGCCCCCAGCCGGGTTCGCTTCTTCGCCTGGCTTCTGGTCCAGGCACGGATCCACACGAGAGATGTTCTCCTGCGGAAACACATTGTTGAGCTGGTCGGAGCGGGCTGCCCATCTGCTCGACCTCGCTCGGAGCACCTCATCTTCGCCTGCCCCTTTGCTCAACAGTTTTGGGCTCAGTGGGGGTGACCCCGGCAGTCTCCTCCGTTAAGCTACTCCACCTTATGCCCCCCCCCCCCTCCCCCAAGCTCGGTGCTCGTCCGGTCGGGGGCGACCTTCCTGCTCCTTTGCTGTTGGCAGCTTTGGAAGCACCACAACGCGGTCGTCTTCCAAGGCTTGCCCACGTCGCTTCCCTGGCTGCTGCAGTTATGTAGAGAGGACGTCGTGCTTTGGCGTGTTCGCCTTCCAGCTGCTCTTAAGCAGGCAGCAGATGCGTGGTTAGGGTGCTTTGCCCCTTGATATGGCACCCTCCACCCCTCCCCACACCCGCCCACACCTCTTTGTCTCCCCTCTCTATGCCTGTCAAAAGTGTACTTGCGAATGATGTTTTTACTTGGCCGTTTGGGCCCTGATATATGATAATCCAGGTAGGGCTACTCCTAAATTCTACTAGTAGTACGTAAAGTTTCGTTTGTATAGCAACATTTGTACGTAAATGAATGGAATTCCAGTGTCAACCTTGAGACTGATGAATGAATACAATTCAGGCTGAATGTTAACATCTGCCAACAAATTAAATTCCAGCAGCAACATTTTGATAGTTGTCGATCCATGTTCAATTTCGTGCACATTGAGTGTTATTTATCAGTACATGTTCTTGTAAGTTTCAAGGTTTGCGTTCGTTATGGACTGTTACTACAAACATGATAAGAGCCGACATGACCTATTGTGTAACAGAGTAGCAAGAGCTGAAGGAAAGCTAGCGATGCCGATCAGGATCAAGAGCTGAAATGAAAGCTAGTGGCAGTGCCGATGAGAACCATCAGTGTAGATAGCTCTACTACATTCAGAAGTGCAGTGGGAAAGAAAAGGGATGGGAAAAATAAGGACTGATGAATGAATACATATTAAGATTTGGCAAAAATAATTGGAATTCCAGTGCGAACTTTCTGATTATTAAACAGGAAAAAATAATCTCAGTCACGAGAGTGCAACATTATTACATATATTATTCACTTCTTCTTCGGTACACTCCCCTTAAACACATCCTCCATAATAAATGGTAGGATGATATTTCTTAAAAATACGTCGCCTGCACTCTAAAAATATAAGTGTTAAACATGTAGTGTGGTTTATTATCACCTAGAATTGACGTACTATACGTCTATACCCATCCAAAAAAAAGGAATTGACATACTGTAGCATATCAAATTGGGGAGTACACTGTAGCGAACCAACTGGGTATTTTGTTATATATTTTGAGAACATGAAAAAAAAATTAAAATACGAATGTTTTTTCAAATTTGAACTTCTTTTGGAAACACGAACAATTTTTCAATAAGCGAACCTTTTTTTATGAAGAATACAAAAATATTTAGATTTAGTGAACATTTTTTGAAAAAAAAACAAAATTGTGAGCATTTTTCTGAAAGCGTGAACATTTTTTCATAAAGACGGATAATTTTTCAAATATGCTAACATATTCCTGAAAACATGAATAATTTCTAAAATTTACGAATATTTTCTGAAACTGCGAACATTTTTTTCAAATTTGCGAGCATTATTTCAACCAAAAATATTTTTTCTAATTTGCGTTTTTTTACAATTTACTAACATTATCTGAGAATATTTTTTATTTTCTAGGACCTAAGAATTCTTTTATTTTCTTTTTTTTTCATTTTTCTTCTTTTTTTAGTTAATTCATTTTTCTCCTTTAGAACTTTTTTATTCTTTTTGAAACTTGTTCAAAATTTTAAAAAACTGTTTGGAACACAAGAAAAGTTTCCTGTTTTCAAATATTTTTTAAAAAATAAAAAATGTATGATCTGGAATTTCATAAAATGTTCCAGTTTTCGAATATGTTCTTCACAAACTGAAGAAATGTTTGTGTTTCAAAATTAAGATGATAAATTATAAAAGGCACGTGGCTTGCAATTTTTGTTCAATTTTTTCATCAATTGTTAGTAATTTGTTAACAATATTGGAAAAGGTGTTCAAATTTGTGTAAAAACTACATGCTCTCAAACGAACCTTTGGGCCGACCCAAACACCCTCCGTTGAACCTGGCATTCTTGTAAACATCCTCGAAATGACCTCAACTTTTGCAAATAGGTGGGCATGCCCATGGTGAACATCCATGACGGGTTCAAACGACTTCCAACACCCTATGTTGACGGACATCGCGAAAAAAAGTGCTCTCAAACAGAGTATTCTAGCATTCCGGACACGGTACGTTGAACATGGTGTTTTTTTGGACATCCTTGAAATGACCTCAATTTTTTCCATTAAGTGGGCATGCCTCCATGGTAGGCATCCATACTAAGTTTGAACGACTTCCGACACAATATGCACGTTATAACACGCCCAATTATTTTTCGGCCTTTTTTCACTGGGAAAACTGCAGAAAATGCAAAACTTATCAATACCAAGGTTGGAAAAAGCGCTAGGCGGTAGGCGGGCGGTGACCCTCTGCCTAGCGCCTAGCCTGCCTAGGCGTAGCCTAGGCGGGCCAAGGCGTTTTGTATGGTAGAAGGGGGCCAAGGCGTTTTGTATGGTAGAAGGTTAGGACGATCATTATTTAGCTAGACTTTGTACTATATATCAGGTTAGAAGGATAATTTGATGATAAAAATAACATACATGACACAATGTGGAGAACTAAATATAATCTATTCAATGGAAGTAGTACGCCCATAGAAATATCAAATGTTCAAATATAGGAGAGTCAAACATCACGCAAGACCCAATTGGCATAGCATTATATATTATAAGTTCAAAAGTTCACAATTCAGAATGAAGTTAAATATTCATATAATCATATTTGGAAGAATTCTATCACAAGAAAAGTGAAAATTCCACATGGACGCACACACAAACAGTTCGACACATAATGACATAAAAGGTATAAGATAATAACGAAGTACTTAACAAAGGACATCCATGCATTTGGGTCTTCTTAATTATCAATATTCATTCTCATCCTCTGAATGCATCTCCTCCTCATCATCAAATTCCTCTTCTTCAGAATCGAATTCTTCTTCTTCATAAAGTTGTCTTAGTCTCGCACTTCTACATGGCTCGAGCAGTTCATCACCTCCCATTGTTTCTCCAATGCCACTCCCTGGCATCCCTGTACTATCCACCTCCTCCTCATCATCCCTATAGATGACTTCTGCATAATCATCTCCGCCCTCAAAACCTTGAGCTTGGTAGTTTCAATAGATAAGAGGACATCAGTGATCTTCTTCTCCTTGATCATTTGTTTCTTGGCCATCATTCTTGAGTTGAATTGTATAAACACAAGAGTTTTAGACGTTCTGTAGTTAGCCTATTTCTTTTCTTTGTATGAATCTGCAACAGGAAAAAAATAATGATTAAGAACAGAGAATGTTTTGACATCGTCTGACTAATCTAAACGTGAGATTAGAGAGACTAACATTTTCAAAGGTACTCCAATTCCTTTCACAGACTGAAGAACTTCGAGGTCAATAAGAGGATTCTCACAGCCATCCTTTGTAGAGCCGGTGCTTCAGTTCCATAGAGCCTCCACCAAGATGCTATGAATGAGAGCACAGAATCAAGTTAACAATGTATTGCATAAACCCTGAATAAATATTGAATAAGTTAGACTTTGCAAAATCACAATGCATACCTGCATTATAATCAAAATTCTGACAACTCCTCGCAAGCTTCTTTGCAAATGATCCTTCTCTATTCTGGAATTTCTTTAATTCAAAATTGACAGCTTGATCTTGCTTGTCATAATCACCATAATAAAAGGTCTCCACACAACTGATGAACCCTTCGGTTATTGTTCCATCATCAAAAATATTAGTATCAGCATAACTATAATATGGATTCAGCAAATATGCAGCCAAGTGCAATGGAGAGTCAAGTCGATCTTTCATCTTTTTCTCAACAATATTAATCACATCTTTGTAACGTAACTCCACATTGCCATAGACTTCCTTGATCTCTTTCTTTGCCTTAACTATTTCTCCATAAACAAAGCCCATAGATGGCTTGACATCCCCATCAACCAAGCGAAGGACTTTTACCAAAGGCTCAAAGACATTGAGGCAAAGCTTCAAATCTTTCCAAAAAGCCATGCTCATCATCGTAGTTGTTGCTGCCTTTCCCTTTTTTGATTTAACTTCTCTCAGCTTGTCCCATCTACTATCAACCACCATCTTCCTCAGTTGATCCTTTTTGTCTAGAAGGCTTTCCAAAGTTAGATAAGCAGAAGCAAACCTAGTGACCCCTGGCCTTATGATCTCTTTCCCAGAAGAGAAGTGCCTCATGCAGTCCAAGGTCCTTGTGTGCCCATAGACAAAGATAGTGAATGCTTTTGCTTTTTCAAGTACCTTACTAAACCTTGGCAGGTCGCCAATTCCTTGCAACATCAGGTTAATGGTGTGCGTCGCACAAGAGCTCTAAAACATGTTTGGCCTCTTCTCCAACAACATCTTCTTTGCTCCCATGTTATTAGAAGCATTATCAGTCACTACTTGCACCACATGTTCAGGACCTACTTCCTCAATTGCTTCATCCACTAATTGGAAGATGACTTCACTTGTGTGTGATACAGCTGACATCTCACTCGACCTTATGAAATTAGAACCATCAGCACTATTTGTGCACAAGTTCATTATGCTTCTCCTCTTCCTATCTGACCAAGCATCAGTCATAATGGAGCAGCCATTCTTCATCTTTTCAGCATCACGTTCTTGCAGCAAACTCTTCACTCTTGCATGTTCCTCACTCAACAAAGTCTCTCGAAGATCATGTTTTGGAAGGCGGAGCTCAAATCCAGGGCCAAAGCTCCCAATGGCTTCACACATTAACTTGAAATCATCATTGTCACAAGCATTGAATGGTATAGCTACAAATGTAATATGAACAAAATTAGTAACTGAAAAGTCAACCTACAGTCAAACATTACAAAAAAGTAAATAATCAATGGCAGTGTGGGTAAAATAAATATTTAATTACCATGATTGTACACCCATCTAGCCACATACTGCTGCACTTCATGTGTTCTCTTTTCCAAAGTTCCTTGTTTATCTTCTGTTGATGCAAGGGTTCAGCTTGAGTCAGTTTAGGATCAATGAGGCCGTGTCCACTTGTCAATGGGACCCTAACTTGTGTGGCTCCGCACTTCTGATACAAGCGGCTTACCGTCATCTCAACGAGAAATGTTCACAGTTTGTCTGAGCTCTTTCTCACGGGCAGTCTTTTCCCGCCTCTTATTAGATGCCTCTTCAAGAATTTCTTGCACCTGTCTTTAGCTTCCTGCGAGCTTTTTTACATTTGACCACAACATTACCAACATGAGCCACGTGCTGCTTGTGACGATAAACACCTCCATGAGCCACTTTCTCTTAGGACATTCTCCTCCTGCAATGCCGATGTTGCATTTCTCTCAGACATCCTACAAATATTGAAATACACAGCAACCAATAGTTCAGTAATTACGCTTAAGCTAATGCTAGAAAAATGGACCACATCTACCAAAGTCCAGACTACAAGTGAGCATAAATCCAGATAATAATCAAAGCAACAATTCAATATATAGACCTTAAAAAACAATTCAATATATATAGCATGTTTATGCGTCTGTCGTGAAGTCCACATCCTAGAAACATATAGCAGAAAATAAATCATTAACTGTTTAATTGGGTATAATTAGGTTCCTGTAGCAAATGGAGGAATCAAGCAATATAAATTATAATATCATAATATATGCAGAGCAATATAAAATAGATAGCAAGCTGCATACCAGGAATTCCAAGAAAAAAACTATTGTGAAGTAAATAGATAATACAAAAAAATTCATTTTTGTGGAAACAGAACAACATTTTTTCAGCGTTACAAAGTTATAAATCTGCTGATTCAAAACTTATTTAGTCTTGAAAGTTGCAATGCTTTCGATACGAGATCTGGAAGCAATTTCATTTTTATACCAACTGAACAATCCCTCTGGTTAAGCGACAGCACACTCATATACTAATTGAACTACCATGTTTTAATAACCTGATGTCTCTACATTCAAGAATAATAACCACATCCACACGCATTTGACCCTGCTTTTAGACTAGTACTAGTCGAGTTAGTGTCAGTGTCACATCTTGGCATCATGCAACAAAATCTGATCCTACTTCTACACTAGTACTAGTACATGCCCAGTATCACCTCTTGGCATCATGCCATATATAACTTAGTAAGTGAGAAAATCATAGAGCTAGCTTCAGTAACATCAATAGTGCCGGGATGATTACCTTCAGACCAGTCGATGCTCCCTTGGTTCCTCCGCTACAATTACCTTCAGACCAGTCAGTACAACTGCATCACAGAGTTATAATTATTTTCAGTCATGTTTTATCTAGGAAGTGTTCAGTACATAAAATTTCTCTTTGGGTATATAGATTTCTGATGGTTCAGATACCTAGCTTCTGTCTCATTTCTCGCGGTCGATCACATGAAGGAAATGAACACACAAGAGATTTTGGTGCTTCCTGCAACTAACTGCAACGTTTTGCTCTAGTGAAAACCAAGCTACCAGCTGCTTATTCTGACGAAACGGAAGAAAAGCAAGCATCTAACTAACAATATTGTGTAGCAGGATTACAGTACCAACGATTTCCTCTTGATCTTTGTGAAGGAAACAGAGCATAGCAAAACTGCAGCTCAAGGGATTACAAGCGAAGGACAGATCTAGCAGCATCAACATGCAATCCAGATAAACCAATACTGTTTATAAATTTAAAAAGACCATTTGTGGATGTAAAAAGATCATACATAAATTACAGATCGAGTGATTACATGATAGAGATGGAGCAACAATCAACTAGCAATCCACCGGTGATGCAGAGGCAACACACATGCATAGTGAAAGACACGAGAGGAGAAGGGATGGTTGAAATCACATTGGCAGCTCACCTACAGCAGGGGAGAAGACCGGACCTCAGGCTGTGGTCGAACGGAGAAACAGCGAGGAGGAAGAAGTCATGGCGGTGAATCACTTCGTCCCGGCGGTCGGCGGACGAGCAGCAACAGAATAGATCGAGCTGCCACCACCCCTTATGTGTTTATATATACAGATCCTAACCTAATCTCTTTGTTCCTCCCGCCGGCAAACTGCCCACAATCATCTCGTAATCTTCTCGCGATTATCTCGCCACCTTCCCGCATGCTAGCACCCTCCCGTTGCATCTCCGGTCCACCTTGCTCCGCCCTAGCGCCGCCCCTCACTGCTTTCTCCGCTTCCTGGTGCCTGGGCGCGCCTTGCTCCGCCTAAGCGATGGGCCCGCCTAGAGGACCGATTAGGGCCCAAAGCTACGCGATGGGCTATCGCCGAGCGCTTCAGCGCGCTGAGGCGTACGCCTAATAACGCTTTTTCCAACGCGCTGGTCCTGTAGGCATTATTAGGAGTACGCCTCAGCGCGCTGAAGCGCTCGGCGATAGCCCATCGCGTAGCTTTGGGCCTAATCGGTCCTCTAGGCGGGCCCATCGCTTAGGCGGAGCAAGGCGTGCGCCTAGGCACTAGGAAGCGGAGAAAAGCAGTTAGGGGGCGGCGCTAGGCGGAGCAAGGAGGACCGGAGATGCAACGGGAGGGTGCTAGCATGCGGGAAGGTGGCGAGATAATCGCGAGAAGATTACGAGATGATTGTGGGCAGTTTGCCGGCGGGAGGAACAGAGAGATTAGGTTAGGATCTGTATATATAAACACATAAGGGGTGGTGGCGGCTCGATCTATTCTGTTGCCGCTCGTCCGCCGACCGCCGGGACGAAGTGATTCACTGCCATGACTTCTTCCTCCTTGCTGTTTCTCCGTTCGACCACAGCCTGAGGTCCGGTCTTCTCCCCTGCTGTAGGTGAGCTGCCAATGCGATTTCAACCATCCCTTCTCCTCTCGTGTCTTTCACTATGCATGTGTGTTGCCTCTGCATCACCGGTGGATTGCTAGTTGATTGTTGCTCCATCTCTATCATGTAATCACTCGATCTGTAATTTATGTATGATCTTTTTACATCCACAAATGGTCTTTTAAATTTATAAACAGTATTGGTTTATCTGGATTGCATGTTGGATGCTGCTAGATCTGTCCTTCGCTTGTAATCCCTTGAGCTGCAGTTTTGCTATGCTCTGTTTCCTTCACAAAGATCAAGAGGAAATCGTTGGCTACTGTAATCCTGCTACACAATATTAAGTTAGCTAGATGCTTGCTTTTCTTCCGTTTCGTCAGAATAAGCAGCTGGTAGCTTTGGTTTTCACTAGAGCAAAACGTTGCAGTTAGTTGCAGGAAGCACCAAAATCTCTTGTGTTCATTTCCTTCATGTGATCGACCGCGAGAAATGAGACAGAAGCTAGGTATCTGAACCATCAGAAATCTATATACCCAAAGAGAAATTTTATGTACTGAACACTTCCTAGATAAAACATGACTGAAAATAATTATAACTCCGTGATGCAGTTGTACTGACTGGTCTGAAGGTAATTGTAGCGGAGGAACCAAGGGAGCATCGACTGGTCTGAAGGTAATCATCCCGGCACTATTGATGTTACTGAAGCTAGCTCTATGATTTTCTCACTTACTAAGTTATATATGGCATGATGCCAAGAGGTGATACTGGGCGTACTAGTACTAGTGTAGAACTAGGATCAGATTTTGTTGCATGATGCCAAGATGTGACACTGACACTAACTCGTACTAGTACTAGTCTAAAAGCAGGGTCAAATGCGTGTGGATGTGGCTGTTATTATTCTTGAATGTAGAGACATCAGGTTATTAAACATGGTAGTTCAATTAGTATATGAGTGTGCTGTCGTTTAACCAGAGGGATTGTTCAGTTGGTATAAAAATGAAATTGCTTCCAGATCTGTATCGAGCATTGCAACTTTCAAGACTAAATAAGTTTTGAATCAGCAGATTTATAACTTTGTAATGCTGGAAAAAAATGTTGTTCTGTTTCCCCCACAAAAAATGAATTTTTTTTGTATTATCTATTTACTTCACAATAGTTTTTTCTTGGAATCTCCTGGTATGCAGCTTGCTATCTATTTTATATTGCTCTGCATATATTATGATATTATAATTTATATTGCTTTGGTTCCTCCATTTGCTACAGGAACCGAATTATGTACCTAATTAAACAGTTAATGATTTATTTTCTGCTATATGTTTCTAGGATGTGGACTTACGCATAGACGCATAAACATGCTATATATTGAATTTTTTTTTAAGGTCTATATATTGAATTGTTGCTTTGATTATTATCTGGATTTATGCCTACTTGTAGTCTGGACTTTGGTAGATGTGGTCCATTTTTCTAGCATTAGCGAAGCGAATTACTGAACTATTGGTTGCTGTGTATTTCAATATTTGTAGGATGTCTGAGAGAAATGCAACATCGGCATTGCAGGAGGAGAATGTCCTTAAGAGAAAGTGGCTCATGGAGGTGTTTATCGTCACAAGCAGCACGTGGCTCATGTTGGTAATGCTGTGGTCAAATGTAAAAAAAGCTCGCAGGAAGCTAAAGACAGGTGCAAGAAATCTCTTGAAGAGGCATCTAATAAGAGGCGGGAAAAGACTGCCCGTGAGAAAGAGCTCAGACAAACTGTGAACATTTCTTGCGTTGGAGATGACGAAGCCGCTTGTATCAGAAGTGCGGAGCCACACAAGTTAGGTCCCATTGACAAGTGGACACGGCCTATTGATCCTAAACTGACTCAAGCTGAAGCCTTGCATCAACAGAAGATAAACAAGGAACTTTGGAAAAAGAGAACACATGAAGTGCAGCAGTATGTGGCTAGATGGGTGTACAATCATGGTAATTAAATATTTATTTTTACCCACACTGCCATTGATTATTTACTTCTTTGTAATGTTTGACTGTAGGTTGACTTTTCAGTTACTAATTTTGTTCATATTACATTTGTAGCTATACCATTCAATGCTTGTGACAATGATGATTTCAAGTTAATGTGTGAAGCCATTGGGAGCTTTGGCCCTGGATTTGAGCCTCCGCCTAAACATGATCTTCGAGAGACTTTGTTGAGTGAGGAACATGCAAGAGTGAAGAGTTTGCTGCAAGAACGTGATGCTGAAAAGATGAAGAATGGCTGCTCCATTATGACTGATGCTTGGTCAGATAGGAAGAGGAGAAGCATAATGAACTTGTGCACAAATAGTGCTGATGGTTCTAATTTCATAAGGTCGAGTGAGATGTCGGCTGTATCACACACAAGTGAAGTCATCTTCCAATTAGTGGATGAAGCAATTGAGGAAGTAGGTCCTGAACATGTGGTGCAAGTAGTGACTGATAATGCTTCTAATAACATGGGAGCAAAGAAGATGTTGTTGGAGAAGAGGCCAAACATGTTTTAGAGCTCTTGTGCGATGCACACCATTAACCTGATGTTGCAAGGAATTGGCGACCTGCCAAGGTTTAGTAAGGTACTTGAAAGAGCAAAAGCATTCACTATCTTTGTCTATGGGCACACAAGGACCTTGGACTGCATGAGGCACTTCTCTTCTGGGAAAGAGATCATAAGGCCAGGGGTCACTAGGTTTGCTTCTGCTTATCTAACTTTGGAAAGCCTTATAGACAAAAAGGATCAACTGAGGAAGATGGTGGTTGATAGTAGATGGGACAAGCTGAGAGAAGTTAAATCAAAAAAGGGAAAGGCAGCAACAACTACGATGATGAGCATGGATTTTTGGAAAGATTTGAAGCTTTGCTTCAATGTCTTTGAGCCTTTGGTAAAAGTCCTTCGCTTGGTTGATGGGGATGTCAAGCCATCTATGGGCTTTGTTTATGGAGAAATAGTTAAGGCAAAGAAAGAGATCAAGGAAGTCTATGGCAATGTGGAGTTACGTTACAAAGATGTGATTAATATTGTTGAGAAAAAGATGAAAGATCGACTTGACTCTCCATTGCACTTGGCTGCATATTTGCTGAATCCATATTATAGTTATGCTGATACTAATATTTTGATGATGGAACAATAACCGAAGGGTTCATCAGTTGTGTGGAGACCTTTTATTATGGTGATGATGACAAGCAAGATCAAGCTGTCAATTTTGAATTAAAGAAATTCCAGAATAGAGAAGGATCATTTGCAAAGAAGCTTAGCGAGTTGTCAGAATTTTGATTATAATGCAGATATGCATTGTGATTTTGCAAAGTCTAACTTATTCAATATTTATTCAGGGTTTATGCAATACATTGTTAACTTGATTCTGTGCTCTCATTCATAGCATCTTGGTGGAGGCTCTATGGAACTAAAGCACCGGCTCTACAAAGGATGGCTGTGAGAATCCTCTTATTGACCTCGAGTTCTTCAGTCTGTGAAAGGAATTGGAGTACCTTTGAAAATGTTAGTCTCTCTAATCTCACGTTTAGATTAGTCAGACGCATGTCAAAACATTCTCTGTTCTTAATCATTATTTTTTTTCCTGTTGCAGATTCATACAAAGAAAAGAAATAGGCTAACTACAGAACGTCTAAAAACTCTTGTGTTTATACAATTCAACTCAAGAATGATGGCCAAGAAACAAATGATCAAGGAGAAGAAGATCACTGATGTCCTCTTATCTATTGAAACTACCGAAGCTCAAGGTTTTCTTTTTGAGGGCGGAGATGATTATGCAGAAGTCATCTATAGGGATGATGAGGAGGAGGTGGATAGTACAGGGATGCCAGGGAGTGGCATTGGAGAAACAATGGGAGGTGATGAACTGCTCGAGCCATGTAGAAGTGCGAGACTAAGACAACTTTATGAAGAAGAAGAATTCGATTCTGAAGAAGAGGAATTTGATGATGAGGAGGAGATGCATTCAGAGGATGAGAATGAATATTGATAATTAAGAAGACCCAAATGCATGGATGTCCTTTGTTAAGTACTTCGTTATTATCTTATACCTTTTATGTCATTATGTGTCGAACTGTTTGTGTGTGCGTCCATGTGGAATTTTCACTTTTTGACTTGTGAGAGAAGTCTTCCAAATAAGATTCTAGGAATAAAGAACTTCATTCTGAAGTGTGAACTGTTGAACTTATAATATATAATGCTATGCCAATTGGGTCTTGCGTGATGTTTGACTCTCCTATATTTGAACATTTGATATTTCTATGGGCGTACTACTTCCATTGAATAGATTATATTTAGTTCTCCACATTGTGTCATGTATGTTATTTTTATCATCAAATTATCCTTCTAACCTGATATATAGTACAAAGTCTAGCTAAATAATGATCGTCCTAACCTTCTACCATACAAAACGCCTTGGCCCCCTTCTACCATACAAAACGCCTTGGCCCGCCTAGGCTACGCCTAGGCAGGCTAGGCGCTAGGCAGAGGGTCACCGCCCGCCTACCGCCTAGCGCTTTTTCCAACCTTGATTTTTAGACATTTTTTAAATGACCTCAACTTTTGCAAGCGTATGCCTGTCAGGTTTGAATGATTTCCGACAGCGTATGCAAGTTGTGACACGTTTGGCCATTTACTGGCCTTTTTTGATCGAAAAACTCCAGAAAATGCAAAAATTTATCGGAAACCAAAACAACTTGATATTGTGCCTTGAATTGGTCATACAAGGCCATGGAAAAAACTGGGACCATTTCAAGGATGTCAAAAATCAATGTGCTCTCAGATGGACGCTTTCGGCCTACCTGAACACCCCCAGTTGAACATGATCTATTTTTAGACATCCTTCAAATGATGTCGACTTTTACAAGCATGTGTTCGTACCCATAGTAGGCATCCATGCCAGCTTTGAACAACTTCTGACACCATATGCATGTTCGCACGTATAGCCATTTATCGGCCTCTTTTCACCGAAAAACTCTAGAAAATGTAAAACCTCTCGAAAACGCAAACCACTTGGCATGATGCCTTGGATTGTTCATACAAGGCCACGAAAAATTGGAGTCACTTCAAGGATGTCGAGAAACAACATGCTCTCAAACGAGACGGAGCCTTCTAGCCACTCAGAGACCCTTCGTTGAACATGGTTTATTTTTGGACATTCTTATCATGATCCCATTTTTTGTTTGTATTTTTCTAAATTTGTTTTGAAATTCTAATAAATTTAGTGCTTTTCAAAAAATGAATTATTCAAAAAATGTTCATGTTCAAAGTTTTGTTTGCTCTGTTTAAAAAAATGTTCGTGTGTTGATATTTTGAGCAATTTTAAAAGACAGAATTTGAAATTTCTGTACAATTGTCTAAAATACAAATATTTTTATTTAATGATATTTTTAAAAAGCAAAGAATTTTTGAACAAAATTTTAAAAGTGCGAGAATTTTAGGAAAAGGAAAAACGAAAATAAGTGAAAAAGAAACAATAAACATACAAAATCACTACAGTAAACCGGTCGCTTAGGGACAATGGGCCTTTCCAGTCGGGTGACCTCCTCCTGTGCGTGGCGCCATCTTTGCCGCTCGCTGGGTCAAACTATCTGGGTTTCGCACACACCTGGGCCGGCCCACTTCTACGTTTCCACAAGTGGTCAACCGGTTATTGGAATCTTCCCTGAACTGATTTTTTCCTGTGTTGTTTCTTCTCTGTTTTTTTTCTGTTTTGTTTTGGTTTTTTCTTCTCTTTTACTTTTCCTTTTTATTTTTGTGTTTCTTTTTTTTGCATGATTTTTTCTTTTAAAAAAGTTCGGAAATATAAAAATGTTGTATTTTCTTGAATTTGTTCCAAAATATTTGAAAATTAAAACATTTCTCACAAAAATAATTTTTTTGGAAACTTCAAAAATGTCTTTGTTTTCAAAATTTATTCAAAAATCCAAAAATGTTCAAGTTTTAGAATTTGTTCACAAATTCCAGAAATATTTTGTGAATTTCAAAATATATTCTCGTTGTAGAAAATACTAATTCAAAAAAGTCATGTTTTAAATTTTTCACAAATTCTTAAAAATCAGGGGATTTCAAAAAAATGTTCATAAGATTGAAAACTGATCTAGTTTTCAAATTTTGTTCCTGTTTTTTAATTCGAAATGCCCACTAATGTTTGGGTTTTTCATAAATTTATTGAAATTTGAAATTTTATTCACATTTTTTCCAAAACATGTTCGTGTTTTCCAAAATGTTTGGAAATAATTAAAATATTTGTACGGTGCAGCAAGTAAAGCTGCTACCGTCAATATTGTCATTACTATCAATTCTTAAATGGTTTGCACTTATATCGGTCACGAGCAACCGTTGTCTCTAGTGGCTAGCTGCACTTGGTGAGAAGCTGGAAGTCCAGAGTTCGATTCTTGCCCCAGTCGCTGTCGTCCTTGTGCGTATATATGTTTCAGGCAACTCATCATACTAATCTGTGAAAAGTCTATGTTGCTTTTTATACGTTTTGTGAGGTTTGTACCGAAGCGAGCCAGGAATCCTCATATTATGGTAATACTGATGTATCTGGAAATCAAATGGGCATGTAAAGTACCTATCATTTTCCTCAGTGTGCTTCTGTTACAATAGATGTGGAATTACAGTAGCATTGTTTCATATCATGGTGAGATGATGTATTTTTATTGAATATAGTGTTCTTAATGCATGGTTAATGGATACACATGGTTTTCTTGAAGTTACTACTTATCATACTAATCTGTGAAAAGTCTATGTTGCTTTTTATACGTTTTGTGAGGTTTGTACCAAAGTGAGTCTCTTAGGGGAATGGTTTTAGACCAGGGGATTTTTACAACAAGCGTGCTGAGTCTTACCTTGTCATTAGAGCCAGGAATCCTCATATTATGGTAATACTGATGTATCTGGAAATCAAATGGGCATGTAAAGTGCCTATCATTTTCCTCAGTGTGCTTCTGTTACAATAGATGTGGAATTACAGTAGCATTGTTTCATATCATGGTGAGATGATATATTTTTATTGGATATAGTGTTCTTAATGCATGGTTAATGGATGCACATGGTTTTCTTGAAGTTACTACTGAGAGGCTAGGTCATTGACCTTCAATTATCCATTACCTCGACCATATATAGTTGGACAAGAAACTGGATATGCAATTTCATAGATGTATGTGTCACATTTTGAACAAGCCCGACAACCTTGAACCACATGCCTCTCTTAAAGTACAATGGCCTGCTTAGAGTCTTAGATTTCCAACACGATTTTTGTTTCTCCTAAAAAAATATTTATACTATGCAACGAAGACATGCTACTCCCACACCAAAGCTAACTGTGAAATCCGATACTCCTGTAGTGTGATTACTACATGAGCTTACCTGCGTGTTTTTTCACTTCTATTTGTACATATGTTGTCCAACTATCGCTTTGAGCAGAAATAGGCCGGTGCTCCTGAGACTCCGGAGCGTGTACAGCCCCAACTCATTATTACGTGAGAGTGTCACGGGCGGCGAGCTTCACAGGCATTGGCCTTCTTCACAGGCTCCGGGCCTTTCTCGGGGAAATGAACTTCACAGGCGTTTGCCTTCTTCCTGTGCTCCGGGCCTTTCTCAGAAAATAAGCTTCACAGTGTTTGCCTTCTTCATGTGCTCCGGGCCTTTCTTCAGGGGTAGAACTTCCGGAGATGCTGGATGTTCCATGCGTTCGGGATCGGCACCCCCTCCTGAGTCTCCAAGCGTGCAGAGCCGGGCCTGGAAACATGAACAACTTTGAACGGGCCCTCCCACATGAGGGAGAGCTTATGCAACCCTTCCCTGGAGAGGACCCGTCTGAGCACGAGGTCCCCTACCTCCGAGTCACAGGGGGCGGATGTTGCGACAGTGGTATCGCCGCAGCGCCTGTTGATACCTTGCCGCTCACAGCGCGGCCTCTCGACGATGCTCCTCTCCCAGCACGAGATCCGTCCACCGCATGGCGTCCTGTTGCGCCTCGTCGAACGCCAGGACCCGTGCGGAGCGACGCCTGACCTCGTGAGGGAGGACGGCTTCTGCTCCGTAGACGAGCAAGAAGGGGGTCTCACCAGTCGACTTGGCCGCAGTCGTGCAGATGGACCACAACCCAGACTGGAGCTCGTCGTGCCAGCCCCTGCTGCAGGCCTCCAGCTTCTTCTTGAAGGTCCTGGTCTTGAGGCCCTTAAGGACCTCCGCGTTGGCTCGCTCGGCCTGGCCATTGCTCGAGGGTGCGCCACCGAGGCGTAGCATATCTGCGTTCCAAGGTTAGCATAGTACGTTTTGAAGAGATTACTGGTGAACTACGAACCGTTGTCGGTGATGATGCGGTTAGGCACCCCAAACTGGCTCACGAGGCCTCGATGAACTTGACCGCAGAGCTGCTTTGGGATGGTGCGGACAGCTTCCACCTCGATCCACTTGGTGAATTTGTTCACGGTGACGTAGAGGTAGCGATAGCCCTCGGCGCCCGAGGAACGGGCCTGTAATGTCCAGCCCCAAACTGCGAATGGCCATGAGAGGGGTATAGTTTGCAGACCTCCCGCCAGCTAATGGATCTGCTTGGCATGAAATTGGCAGGCCTCGCAAGCCTTTACCAGCTCAACTGCGTCGCTGAGCGCTGTGGGCCAGTAGAACCCGCTGCGGAACGCCTTGCCAATGAGGGTTCGCGATGATGAGTGGTGCCCACAGTCTCCGCCGTGTATGTCTTCCAGCAATTCCTTCCCTTGCTCTCTGGGAATGCAGTGTAGGGACACGTCATCCGGCCGCCTCCGGTAAAGCTTTCCATCCCTGATGCAGTAGGCCGTGGCTTGCCGCACCACACGCTCCGCCTCCTCCTCCTTCTCCAGCAGGGTCCCCTGTGTCAAGTAGCTCTTGAGCTTTGTGATCCAGCACCCCTCCTGAGGCTCCAACGCCAGGAGCAGGCGTGCCCCTCAGGCCGGGCCGTAGGCCGGGGCTCCCGAGGCAGGCGGCTGGGGAAGCTCCTCCCGAGGTTGCGCCGCTCTCGATAGGGACGGTGCCGCTGAGGGCCTGAAGAGTCGTTCTTCGAAGACGCCAGGCTCCTGAGGCAGCCGCCTGCACGCCCTCTTGGCGATGTCATCTGCCTCTTGATTGGTGCCGCGTGGCACATGCCGCAGCTCCGGCCCCGTAACTGCTTTCTCCATCCTGCGAACCTCCGCGAGGTAGGCTTCCATATTCTCGTCCTTCGGCTCGTATATCTTGTTGGAGAAGTTGACGAGGAGTTGTGAATCGCCCTTGATGATGAGGCGCATTACCCCCAAAGCGATTGCGGCTCTCAGGCCGACTATCAGGCCTTCATATTCTGCTATGTTGTTGGAGACCTTTTCCCCATGCTGGTAATAGAGCTGCACGGCGTAATAGAGCTTGTCCTGAGTAGGGGATACGAGCACTGCGCCAGCCCCCGCGCCATGTCGGGATAATGCCCGTCGAAGTACATGACCCAGCCGTCCGGTGCCTTGCTCCCCGGAGAAAGTGATCGTCTTCGCCTGCTTCGAGGCCGGGTGCTTCCGTCCATTCTGCAACAAAATCTACCAATGCGGCCCCTTGATGACTCGGGTTGTGCTGAATTCCAGCTGAAACGCTTGTAGTTCGATGTTCCACTCGGCGACTCTCCCAGCTGAGTTGGGGCTCCTGAGCACCCTCTCCAGAGGGTATGCTGAGACGACCTTGATGGGATGACCTTGGAAGTAGTGCCGCAGCTTGCGTGAGGCTACCAACAGCGCGAGGAGGAGTTTTTGGGGCATGGGGTACCGCGCCCTCGCATCCCGTAGCACCGTGCTGACGAAGTACACTGGGTGTTCGACGAGAGTAGGAGTGCTGACGAGGCTCGCGCCCTCCGGAGGGTCTGACGCCTCCTGAGGCGGCGGAGCCCCCAGCGCTTGTCTGCCTGACGCGGCCTCTTCGGACCTAGGGGCATCTTCCTGCTGAGGCTGGTTTCCGTCTACCGAGGCCGTAACCTTCGCGAGGCCTTCTTGGTCTTGTGCCGCCACGGCCGGGGCCGTGGCCGGGCGTGACGCAGCCTTGGTCTGGCGCTCTCCCCGAACCGCCACTAGGGTTGCGCTGGCGGAGTAGGGTGTGGCGGCGAGGTAGAGCACTAGGGGCTCAAGTGGGCGTGGCGCGACCATCACAGGAGGGCTGGTAAGGTACCTCTTGAGTTCTTGGAATGCCTTGTCGGCCTCTTGATCCATTCAAAGGGGCCCTTCTTCTTCATCAGCTTGAAGAATGGCAGTGCTCGTTCCCCCAGCTTGGAGATGAAACGTCCTAGCGCGGTCACGCGCCCGGTGAGTTTCTGCATTTCTCTGAGGGTCTTTGGCGGGCTCATGTCTGTGACACTCCAAAAAAAATTACTTGGTTTTTGACAAAACCCTTTTATTTGATTTGAATGAGGCAATTTAAAATCTTCCCAAAAGCCCCTCCTTCTCAAAAAAATTCTCCTAGGACAAGTATTTTGTTTTTTTCCTCAACCTTGGTGTTTGGTTTTAAAAACCTTCCTTCTGATTTTAACCCATCTCAATAAATTGTTGGTAATTAAATTTCTATTAAAAAGAGACCATATGGGTTTTGGGGCTATTCTTTTGTTTTGCAACCCCCATTGTTTTACCATGCCTCATGTCAAACATTTCTCCCAAAACCCCTCCCTCCACTTTGGGCCAAGCCAAATATTATATTCCAACAAGTTCAACCCATTTTTGAATTTTATTTCATTTATTTTATCCCCAAAAGTAATTCTGTCTTTTATATTGGGCCTAGGTGATTTACAAAGGAGGTGTCTGATTTCCTTTGAGTTTTGACCTCAAACCAACTCCTCTGGCTAGTCCCTAGCACCCCCAACCTAGATCCATCAAGATCCACTCTTCCTCAGTTCAAAATTTCAAATTTCACACACTGCAAGTTTGGACCAGATTTGACAAATTTGGTGAAATTCATATTTTTCCTTCTCCAAAAATTCTACCAAAATTCAGGCAGCCCCCAGGTGCATTGAGAGGCCACCCCACCAAAGATCAGCTCCAGATAAAATCCCCACATGCCAAAATCATTTCATCGAACACCTGGCAGGCACTGTTGCTGTTCACTTTCAGAGTTCGGTTTCATGACCGTGCTTGTCGCTTTTCTTGAGTCAAGGCGTCGATCTCACCAAGACCCACTCTGGAGCCTTGCGACTGCACCTTCCTCTTATCCAGAGCGCCAGACGGCTTTTGACGGACACCACCGTCGGTGGTGACATGTCCCGCCGACGCCGGCTTCATGCGGTGGCGAGGGCCAACCGAGGCGGCCAGCAGGAGCAACTCCAGCTTCGGCGCCGCCCAAAGATCGCCCAAGCCACCCGAGGCCTCCGTGGCTGTCTGCTGTTCAAGACGCTGCTGCGGTCTTGCCGCCAGGCTTCGAGCAAATATGAAGCGCCCCGCCACGACATGCTCTGGCGCCGTCTGCTCGGAACTTGGAGTAGCAGCCAAGGCAGGCCAAGTTTAGCGCCTAAACCAAACCAGTAAACCTCCACAGTGATGCCTAGCCCCCTAAACCGCCTGACCAACCATTGCACCGCCATAATCGTCGCTGGAGATTTCCTGTTCACGGCCACCACCTCGGATCATCTATAAAAGGAGGTCCCGAGCGCGTTCTCGACCCCGCACCACCGCTCCACCTCACCAGAGCCCCGCCAAGCCACCAGGAGGACCCCGAGGAGGTCTCCTTCCCCGACTCCGGCTGCCCCGATCCGTCTCGGGCTCCGGCTTGATCCACTCATGTGAGGCCACCTCCGACTCCGAAACCTCGTCAGCAGCCCTCGGGTGCACCCAGTGGTCTAACCCGAGCCTCAATTCGTTCTGTGTAGCCCTCCCCGACGAGATCCACCAACGCCCGAACCACCACCTGCCGGAGTTGAGACCGCCGTCGACGTGGTGCTCGCCGTCGACCAACTCCACCATCCACAGGTGCGGAAGGTCCCAAGGAACCCGTAGGTACCACCCACTCCTCCTAACTCGCCGTGGATCCCCGCCGGCGACCACCGCAGCTCTCGGGCGCCGGTGACTCTGTTTCAGAGTTTAAACCCGACAAGTGGGACCCCCCCGTCAGCTTTTTATTCTTTTCGAAACGCTTTCTGAAAACGCCTTCGGGTAGGATACGTTTCCCTTTGGAGTTGGCGGGTTTTTAATCGAACCGTTTTCCGTTTTTATAAGCTAGCCCCTGGGAACTTTCTGTTTCACTATAGACAAGTCCCTGGACTAAAACCTTTATAACTTTTAAACAGGAAATGATTTTTGAATGATTATTTTTCTGTCACCTTTATTTTTCTGTCTAGTTTTTTATCATATTTATCTGGAAAATATTTGGAAAACTTTTGTGCACACACGGTATTTACGTTAGTACATATCTTTTTCTTGTACCGTAGATACCGGAAGAGGTGACGGGACCGCGAACTTCACCGAGCTAGACTCCGACTACTCCGAACCAGGCAAGCATGTTTGAACCTTTGATATGATGAGTGTTTTGCATGTTTGCATTGAGTGGTCGATTCATGGCATGATTATATGCATATCGGTAAGAGTTATATTACATGCAAAACCATTGCAAGTGAGCTTCAAACTTCGATGTGTGATTCGATGCGAGTTTACATGATCATGTGGTGACATGATGGGTGGTAAGATGGTATTGTTGTAGCATGCCAGTCTTATGCCAAACAACTTAACTCCAGTGTCAACGCGAATCAAGTCACGTGATCACCCGTTCTTTTCCTTGTACTACCACATGTTTTCCTTATGGAATATGGTTTAGTAAGTTGCAAACCTCTTTCCTGGTACACACCAAACAGAGGGGCCGGGATGAGGGTTCCATGGCCCTGGATTAAAGCCCGTCATCCGGTCAGGGAGCATGGGTGTTTCCGATTGGGACCGAGAGGCGGGCACCCCTTAGACCGTGCGAGATAAATTTGATCCCATGCTATTCGAGGTTGTGACCTCCCGTCTTAGAGTTTTTCTTGAACGCGTTGCCTAGGGTGATTCTGGCAGCGGAATGTGGAATTGGGTGTGTCGGTTAGATGTGTTTCTTCAAAAATACCGTAAACGGAACTAGTCCCTTGCGACTACTGAAATCCGTTGGCTGTGGTTTAATAGTACAAACTCTGCAGAGTCAAACTCATCCAAGTAACCATATCTATGATCAAGGTCGGTGTTCAACTTGTCCTTGTCAATCTTAGTGTTAGTATCCTTGGCGATCTCCGATGAACAACCATGTGTGGAAAACATGGCTATACGATTACTCATGTGGATGGACTAACCCGTTTATTATTATCATGTGCTGAGTCTTTTCCTTGGAATGGTCTATACTGCTTGAATACGACGATGAAATATAAGCCCTTTATGTGATGTCGCTCAGACGTCCGACTGTGGCATTTATGTTGTTTACTTTCAATATAAGCCCTTTGTGTGATGTCGCTCAGACGTCCGACTGTGGCATTTATGTTGTTTACTTTCGATATAAAGCCCTTTATGTGATGTCGCTCAGACGTCCGACTGTGGCATTTATGTTGTTTACTTTCGATATAAGCCCTTTATGTGATGTCGCTCAGACGTCCGACTGTGGCATTTATGTTGTTTACTTTCGATATAAGCCCTTTATGTGATGTCGCTCAAATGTCCGACTGTGGCATATATGTTGTTTATTTTCAATATAAGCCCTTTATGTGATGTCGCTTTGACGTCCGACTGTGGCACGCATTGTCATTTACTTTTCAATATAAGCCCTTTATGTGGTGTCGCTTAGACGCCCGACTGCGGCATGTTAAGTTATTTGTTCACCATTCGAGGTGTCGTTTCAGACACTCGATCGGTTCTCAGTTATTTCTGTTGGGATTTCGGGAGGACTAGCGCCCGACTTCCTTTTATAATTCATGTCGTACAACTTTATCATTTGAGTGTGCATTGCAAATTGCTCATGTTGCATCATGCTTACATTTGTTATACCTTATGTCTGAACTGTCTTGCGAGTACATTCAAAGTACTCACCTGGCTGTTAATTTGGCCAGATGTTGACGAAGGCGATCTTATGGATGAAGAGTTCGATAGCGAGTCCGACGGCTAGAGGAGTCCCAGTCAGTCCCGTGCGATCCTGGAATTTATCACTTGTACCATATCCTCGTCCGCTACCCGAATAAATCATCGAGCCTCACTTCGACGCTCGATGAGCTGCAAGAGTAGGAGTCAATGTCACCCACTTCATCGTGACATATCCACCACCACGCTTTAAATACGAAGTCAAGAGTATGCCACCACACCCCTGTGCCATATCCGCCTTTATGTATATTATTGGTGTGCTTGTAATAAAATTGTTGAGCAACCTCAGCTCAACCCTGTAATATATTTAGTACTTCTGGATTTATGTATCAAGAATTTGTCTACCAGTAAGGAGGACTCTCCTATACTGGGAATAACAAGATCGTTTTCTCAATAAGCATTTTATTGAAAAACCTGTCGTGACAATGTCTTCGACTGCTTTGACCTTTTCCGGGTTGGCCTCGATGCCCCTATGGGACATGAGGAATCCCAGGAGCTTGCCCGAGGGGACTCCAAATACGCACTTCTCCGGGTTGAGCCGCAGATCCACTCTATCAAGGCTCGCGAAGGTTTCTTCCAAGTCCTGTATCAGGGTTTTTGCCTCCCGAGACTTCACCACAATGTCATCGACGTACGCCTCAGCGTTCCTCCCTAGCTGCTGGCCCAGGGTGATGTGCATCAGTCGCTGAAAGGTCGCGCCCGCGTTGCACAACCCAAACGGCATGCAGGTGTAGCAGTACACTCCGCATGGGGTCAGGAAAGCCATTTTTTCCACGTCTTCCACCGCCATCTTGATTTGGTGATAGCCTGAGAAGGCATCCAGGAAGCACCGCAGTCACACTCAGCGGTGGAGTCGACGATCCGTCGATGCGAGGAAGCGGAAACGGATCCTGTGGGCAGGCCTTGTTGAGGTTGGTGAAGTCGACACACATACGTTCCTTTCCCCCTTTCTTTGGCACGACAACTGGGTTGGCCAGCCAATCCGGGTAGCGGACCTCGCGAATAACCCCTGCTGCTTCTAGCTTGCGGGTCTCTTGGACAATGAAAGCTTGTTTCTCTGTGGACTGTCGCCAGATTTCGCTTTCACGGGCGCACATTGGGGCACACGTTGAGGTGATGCTCAATCACGCCTCGGGACCTCGCTAACCGATCTGGTGCCCATGCGAACACCTTCTTGTTTGCGCGCAGGAACTTCACCAAGGCCTCCTCCTGCTCCGGTTTGAGGTTTGCACCTATGGTGAAGGTGGCATCAGTTGACCCGTCCTCGCTGACTGGTACCTGCTTGGTTTCCGCCTTGTTTCGAGTGAATAGCTGGTTCTTCTTGGACGGCGCAGCCCCCTTGGGCTCGGGGGCGTCAGCGCTGGCGGTCCGTGCCGCCTCAGCCGCCTTGAAAACAAGCTCAAGCACCTGCAGTGCATCTCCGGTGTTTCCTGACACGGTAAGGACACCACTACTCCCGAGCATCTTCATGAGGTTGTATGCCGGGTGAGTTGCTGCCATGAACCGGGCCAAGGCTGGGTAGCCGAGGATGGCGTTGTGGGGGAGGCCGATGGGGGTGATGTCGAAGTCGATCAGCTCCGTGCGGTAGTTGTCGCGGGTGCCGAAGATCACCGGGAGGCGGATTTGTCCCAGGGAGGCGCTGGAACCGGCTCCGACTCTCGAAAAAGGCCTGCTAGGCTGGAGCCGCTCTGGCGGCACAAGGAGGAGGCTGAAGGCCTCCACAGAGAGCACGTTGAGGCCGGCTCCACCGTCGATGAGGGTCCTGGTGACTGCCACTTCGCAGATGGTGGGGGTGCACAGCATTGGAAGCGCACCCGACCCGGCGGGGTTGGAGGGGTGGTCGTCCGAGCTGAAGAGAAGGTCGCCTTGGGCGCCACCCAGCCCGGCGGGGCTCCCTGGTGCTTGGAGGCAGCGGCGATCTGGCGGGTAAACGGTTTGACGTGGCGGCTCGAAGGTGGCGCCAGTGAGCCACCCAGGAGGGCTGCGATGACCGGGGGCGCCGGACCGGCGCGATGGGTGAGGTAGAGGTCACGCAGCTCCCCGCAACAGGCCTGCTGCTCGTTCCCCGCCGGTCCGGTGGCGGCGTTGGCGGCAGGCGACGGGGAATGCCGGGGGTGTCCGCCGACGGGAGCCGTTTGGGCGACTCGAGCGGCACGAGAAGCCCGACGCTCGGTGCGAGCTCGGCGAGTGTCAGCCATGGACACGACGGAAGATCACACACGACCAGCGGAAGAGAGATTCCGGCGCACCCCTACCTGGCGCGCCAAATGTCGGATTTTGGGTTCCGGCAGACCCTTAAGGTTCGAACACTGGGGTGTGCACGGAGATCTTTCCCCTACCAGCTCACGCGTGTACGGATGACGAGGGATCTAAACTAGGAACGAAGAATCAACGCAAGGGACGCGAGGTTTATACTAGTTCGGGCCACCATTATGGTGTAATACCCTACTCTAGTTTGTGGTGTGGTGGATTGCCTCAGGGGCTGATGATGAACAATAAGGAAGAACAGCCTCGCGAGGGGTTGTTCTTGAGCTGGTGCGATGCTTGGGTGAGTTCAGTCGCCTCTCTCTCTCTCTCTCTCTCTCTCTCTCTCTCTCTCTGCGTGATCTCGATGGATCGATCTCTTGTCCCCTCACTCTATGGTGGCTAGTCCTATTTATAGAGGGAGGCCCTGGGCCTCTTCCCAAATAATGAGCGGGAAGCCACTAGGTGCGATCGCTAATCGGTCATTAGCATTTTAGTGCGATTTTAGCATTTTTGCAAAAGTAGCAATTTTTCTGTTAGTCATCATAAGTTTATGATGTGACTATTCGGAATTTTTGTCTACTTTTGTAGATGGCTAGCAGCGACTGTGAGTCACAGGTGTCCGCCAATGTTCCTGAGGGATTTATCAAGATCCTCACCTACATCGTCAAGATCGTGATTGGGCCATCGGTTCGCCCAGTATTCACACTCTACCAGCACAAGATCAGCGACAGTCTGTCTATGCACCAGGCCACGGTACAGTTCAAGGGATGGCGTTCAGAATCACGCCAATTCCGTTTTGTTGGCAGCGCCATGCCTACGGAGAGGCATGCCATGCAGATGGTTGCCCGTGAGGCGATAGCTCGTCTCCGGGATGTGCTTCCTTCGATGAAGACTTGCCGCTACCGCTACCTTCCATGCCACGTGCCATACACATGTCACTATGCATACGCTTGCTCCAGGGGAGAGCGAGACGAGGCTATTGAGATTCTTGTTGAATACCTCCAGGCTCTGGAGGCAGCCTTCGACAACCTTGTGGACGACCTTGTGGCTGCCCGCTTGGACTCGATCCCATGGCTGTGCCGCCAACAGGAGGGAGCTCCTACACACAGCACCACCACTGACCTTCGTCTCATCCTCAGCATCTTATTCACCTGCCATCCTCGCCACCGCTCGTCGCCTGCCTACCACTGAGGAGTTTGACCAGGTCATCGTGCCCACTCCAGTCCGTGTTGCACCACCTATTGCGCCCACTCCAGTGCGTGTGGGAGCGCCTATTGCGCCTGCCCCAGTCCGTGTTGCACCGCCTCTCGCGCCCGCTCCAGCTTCTCAGCGCAGCACTTCACGCCTGGAGCCTATTAGTGAAGAGGAGGTTGAGTCCCCAGCGTCACTGGGCCTCACCCTCGGCAGGCCAAGGGAAGTCCTTACCATCTCCGACTGAGTACGCCTAGCAACCCCGCGTTGCGCCAGCTTGTATGATATGTTTATATGTATATAGGTTGTGAGAAGTAGTTTGTATGCGCATCATGTAGGATCTGGGAGAAGTGCATTAGCCTAAATAACATGTCAGGATTGTGTACGCACATCCTGAGTGAATGTATTGTATAATTACTGCTTGCGTGTAAGATTTGTACTGAACGGTCCTTCTCCATGCGCTATCAAATATTTTCTTGAAAAATCTTGGAGTGGTTAATTTTTTTTCGGCTTTGAGTATTTATTTATTTTTGTGGCTCAATTTATTTTCCTTATGTTTTTTTTAAATATATCCCCAAAGTGGAAAATGTCTCGTCCTTGGACTCGTTCCATGCCAAATCAGCCAGAAGAGAATTATGGCACCCAAACCAGCAACAACTTCACACAGGGACAGTCAAGTCAACAGGGCAGTGAGACAGCTTTTTCTCAAGTGTGCCGCCTGTATGAGCAAAGCCAGCAATAGCACCAAGAAATGATGAACCAGGTCATCAATATGGGAAATCACCGCGGACCGTATCTGCAGCAATCCAAATTGTCAGAACTACAAAAGACGCTGGCCCCCAACTTTCTCACACATCGACAAACCTCTTGAGGCCGATGGATCTGGCTTGAGACATTGAAAGGAAATTGATTATTGCACAATGTTCAGACCGTGAGAAGGTACTATATGCACCTCACTATCTCACAGGAGCAGCTGCATCATGGTGGGAGAATTTCCTACACATGCACCCCAATGAGAATAACATCACCTGGGAGGAATTTAAAGAAGGTTTTCATGGGGCGCATATTCCCAAAAGGTTATGAAAATCAAGAAGAGGGAGTTTGACGACCTCAAGCAAAGAGGCATGACGGTGACCGAGTACAATAGTCTATTCACTCAGTTATCTCGCTACGCCAACGAAGAACACATGATGAAAAGCAAAAAGATGGAAAAGTTTCTGGACGGTCTTGCACCAGCACTTAAATGCCAGCTGGTTGTACACACCTTTCCAGACTTCAAAACACTTGTGGACAAGGCCATTACCCGGGAAAATGAGCGCCGCAGTTTGGAAGATTTTCACAAGCGCAAGAGGGACCAAACTACTCAAGCTCGCAACAACCGAAACAAGACTGACTTCCAGAAAAGTGGAGCAAACAAGTCCACAACCAATATCCCGCGCTCGGTCAAAAAAATTCATGCAAGGGACAAGGATTTCACATACCGCCCAGGTGTTACTTGCTATGCTTGTGGAGAAGAAGGGCACTATGCCAAGCAGTGCCCAAAGCCAAGAAACTCGGCTCCCACACCGAACCACGGTGGGAATAATTCAGCACCCAAGCATAACAATTTCAACCCCAATAATAATCACAAGAAGGGTCACTCGAACCATGTGACCAAGGAGGAAGCATAGAATGCCCCGAATATCGTACTCGGTACGTTCCTTGTCAACACAATACCTGCCACGGTTTTGTTTGATTCTGGAGCTTCTCACTCGTTCATTTCAAAGAAATTTGCTTTGCAAAATGATTTTTCGATGCTTCCCCTGGAAAAATCCATGATCATCAAGTCCCCGGATTAAGCAAGTTACTCAGAGTTACCGCCAAGGTGTGGTTATTGAGTTTGAGGGATTGAAGTTTCACGCCAACCCATCTTGTATTGGAAAATAAGGGACTGGATGTCATCCTAGGAATAGATCGGTTAACCACCAACAAAGGATTTATTGACTGCTTCAACCGGACAGTAATTCTTACCCACCATCATGGGAAGACAATAAAAGTTTCAGCTCAAGAGAGACAAATATCCCGGCAACTGAGGTTGAACAAGGTGGACGTTTCTGAGTTAAGAAAAGTTCCAGTAGTGTGTGACTTTCCAGACGTATTTCCTAACAACTACTGTGCATGCCACCAGACCGGGAAATATAATTCAGCATTGAGCTAGCACCTGGAACCACCCCCATGTACAAGAAACAATACATAATGGAACCCACAGAGTTGGTGGAATTAAAGAAGCAAATAAAAGAATTTCTGGACAAAGGATTCATTCGAGCCAGCTCCTCACCTTGTGGCTCTCCATTTTTATTTTCCAAGAAAAAGGTTGGGACACTGAGATTGTGTATAGACTATCGAGCACTCAACATGGTCACAATCAAGAACAAATATCCGATGTCACGGATAAATGATTTATTTGACCAGCTCGCTCAAGCCAAGGTCTTCTCAAAGATTGACTTAAGGTCGGGATACCATCAATTGAAAGTACGAACAGAAGATATCCCCAAGACATCCTTCACCTCCGTGACACGGGCTGTATGAGTTTACGTGATGCCGCTTGGTCCCACCAACGCCTCAAGATATTTCGTCCACCTCATGAACAAAGTGTTTATGAGAGTTATGGACAAGTTTGTTGTGGTGTTTATCGATGATATTCTGGTATACTCCAAGACACCAGAAGAGTATGCTGAACATCTTAGAATTGTACTAGGGGAATTAAGGAAAAATCAATTATACGCCAAGTTCAGCAAATGTGAATTTTGGTTGAGACAAGTTGGTTTCCTAGGCCATGTGTTAACACACGAAGGTATTGCCGTAGACCCAGAGAAGGTCAAGGTCAGATTTTGGTTGGAAACCACCAGCCAACAGAACTGATGTAAGAAGTTTCTTGGGAATGGCAGGGTATTACCGAAGGTTCATTGAAGGGTTCTCCACCATAGCAAAGCCAATGACGCAGTTGCTCAAGAAGGACAAGAAATTTGTTTGGACGGAAGCTTGCGAGAAAAGTTTCCAAGACCTCAAAAGAAAATTAACAACAGCCCCAGTATTGGTTGTGCCAGACTTACACAAAAGTTTTGAGGTATATTGTGACCCCTCCAGGAAGGGCCTCAGATGCGTATTAATGCAAGAAGGCAAGGTAGTCACGTATGCCTCCAGGCAACTACGCAAGCATGAAGAAAATTATCCTACGCATGATTTGGAACTGGCAGCAGTCATTCATGCACTCAAGGAGTGGAGGCACTTTTTACTCGGAAACCGTTGTGAAATATACACGGACCATAAAAGCCTCAAGTACATTTTCACACAACCGGAACTCAATTTACGGCAACAGTGCTGGTTGGAATTAGTGAAAGATTATGATGTCGGTATTCACTACAATCCACGAAAGGCGAATGTTGTGGCAGATGCTCTTAGCCGAAACCCCAGTTCGGACAACGACTGTTTACCAGACTTGAGACCTGAATTTCAGCAAGAGTTCGCCAAACTCAACATGATGATGGTCGCCGAAGGCGACGTGTCAAACTTGGATATACAGCCTACCTTAATGGAGAAAATTAAGGAGGCTCAAAGACGACACCCCGCATCGAAGGCATAAAAGGAAAGTGAGTTTGGGCAAGGCCTCTGAATTTATCATAGGCAATGAGGGAATACTACGGCACGGAGATAGACTTTATGCATCAAATATAGAAGACCTCAAACAGCAAATCCTAGCCAAGGCCACACCGCTCAGATTCGATCCACCCGGGAGGAACCAAAATGTACAAAGACATCCAGGAAAAGTTTTGGTGGCACGGTATGAAGAGGGATATAGCCACCTTCATTGCATGTTGTGGTTCGTGTCAACGCATTAAGGCCGAGCATCAGAAACCGGCAGGGTTATTGCAGCCAAACAGGATACCTGAGTGGAAATGGGATGAGATCGGGATGGACTTTATTGTTGGACTACCTCGGTCACAACACGGAAATGATGCCATATGGGTCATCATAGACAGATTAACCAAGGTGGCACATTTCATTCCCGTGAAGACAACCTACACCACTCAGAAGCTTGCTAAGCTTTATCTCTCTCGCATAGTTTGCCTGCATGGAGTCCCAAAGACTATAATATCTCGACCGAGGCACCCAATTCGTCTCTAGATTTTGGGATCAATTACAACAAGCTCTGGGTACTCAAGCGGCATTCAAGACAAAGATACCACCCCTGCATCGATGGACAAACTGAACGTGTAAACCAAATACTAGAGGACATGCTGAGAGCGTGTGTCCTCACCTATGAGACCAGTGGGGAAGAAAGCTTGCCATATTCCGAGTTCGCATACAACAACAGTTACCAAGCCAGCCTGCAAATGGCACCCTTCGAAGCCTTGTATGGACGGAGATGTCGTACTCCATTGAATTGGTCAGAGACCGGAGACAGCCGTATCTTCGGCCCTGATATGCTCAAGGAAGCCGAGGAGAAAGTTAGGCTAATCAGGGGCAGACTCAAGATAGCTCAAAGCCGACAGAAGAGTTATTACGATCGGAAACACCGGGGAGTCAGTTATGAACCCGGTGAGTACATGTACTTCCGAGTATCTCCTATGAGGGGCCTACAACGGTTCAAGGTTAAAGGAAAGATAGCACCAAGATTTATCGGACCAATCTGTGTAGTAGCACGAAGAGGCACAGTAGCCTACCAGCTAGACCTACCCGAAGAGTTGTCTGACATCCACGACGTGTTCCACGTCTCATAGTTTAGGAAATGTGTGAGCAACCCAGAAAAGCCGGTATCCCATGAGGACATTGATGTACAGCCAGACCTCACTTACAGGGAACGCCCAATAAAAATATTGGAGGAGTCTGAAAGGAGAACCCGTCAGAAGGTAATCAAGTTTTTCAAAGTACAGTGGAGCAATCACACCGAAGACGAGGCAACATGGGTCGAGTAGAACACCCACACCTATTTGGGCATCAGCTGAAATCTCGGGGACGAGATTTTTCTTAAGGGGGTAGGTGTTGTGACACTCCAAAAAATTGTACTTGGTTTTTGACAAAACCCTTTTATTTGATTTGAAGGAGGCCATTTAAAATCTTCCCAAAAGCCCCTCCTTCTCAAAACTTTCTCCTAGGACAAGTATTATTTTCCTCAACCTTGGTGTTCGGTTTTAAAAACCTTCCTTCTGATTTTAACCCATCTCAATAAATTGTTGGTAATTAAATTTCTATTAAAAAGAGACCATATGGGTTTTGGGGCTATTCTTTTGTTTTGCAGCCCCCATTGTTTTACCATGCCTCATGTAAAAAAATTCTCCCAAAACCCCTCCCTCCACTTTGGGCCAAGCCAAATATTCTATTCCAACAAGTTCAACCCATTTTTGAATTTTATTTCATTTATTTTATCCCCAAAAGTAATTCTGTCTTTTATTTTGGGCCTAGGTGATTTACAAAGGAGGTGTCTGATTCCTTTGAGTTTTGACCTCAAACCAACTCCTCCGGCTAGTCCCTAGCACCCCAACCTAGATCCATCAAGATCCACTCTTCCTCAGTTCAAAATTTCAAATTTCACACTGCAAGTTTGGACCAGATTTGGCAAATTTGGTGAAATTCATATTTTTCCTTCTCCAAAAATTCTACCAAAATTCAGGCAGCCCCCAGGTGCATTGAGAGGCCACCCCACCAAAGATCAGCTCCAGATAAAATCCCCACATGCCAAAATCATTTCATCGAACACCTGGCAGGCACTATTGTTGTTCACTTTCAGAGTTCAGTGTTTCAGTTGACTGTCAGTGTCGTTTTCTTCAGAGTCGGGGCGTCGATCTCACCAGTGCCCACTCTGGAGCCTTGCACACTGCACCTTCCAATAATCCAGAGCGCCGCACGGCCCTTTGGACGGACACCACCGTCGGTGGTGACGTGTCCCGCCGACGCCGGCAGCTTCCGCGGTGGCAGGGCCAACCGAGGCGGCCAGCATGGAGCAACTCCAGCTTTGGCGCCTGGCCCAAAGACCGCCTAAGCCACCCGAGGCCTCCAAGGTCAGCTGCTTGCTCACAGCGTTGCGCGGGCTGTCGCTGTGGTTCGAAAGCAGAAGCGCGTTCCTCGCCGACGTGCTTCAGGCGCCTGCCTGCTCGAATTTGGAGTAGCAGCCAAGGCAGGCCAAGTTTAGCGCCTAAACCAAACCAGTAAACCTCCACGGTGATGCCTAGCCCCCTAAACCACCTAACCAACCATTGCACCGCCCGTAATAAATCGCCGGAGATTTCCTGCTCACGGCCACCGCCTCGGATCATCTATAAAGGAGGTCCCAGCGTTCTCGACCCCGCACCACCACTCCACCTCACCAGAGCCCCGCCAAGCCACCAGGAGGACCCCGAGGAGGTCTCCTTCCCCGACTCCGGCCGCCCCGATCCGCCTCGAGCTTCGGCTTGATCCACTCAAGTGAGGCCACCTCCGACTCCCAAACCTCGTCAGCCGCCCTCGGGTGCACCCAGTGGTCTAACCCGAGCCTCAATTCATTCTGTGTAGCCCTCCCCGACGAGATCCACCAACGCCCGAACCACCACCCGCCGGAGTTGAGACCGTCGTTGACGTGGTGCTCGCCGTCGACCAACTCACAGGTGCGGAAGGTCCCAAGGAACCCGTAGGTACCACCCACTCCTCCTAACTCGCCGTGGATCGCCGCCGGCGACCACCGCAGCTCTTGCCACGGTGACTCTGCTTCAGAGTTTAAACCCGACAAGTGGGACCCCCCGTCAGCTTTTTTATTCTTTTCAAACGTTTTCAAAACGCCTTCAAGGTGATACGCTTTCCTTTGGAGTTGTCGGGTTTTTTATCGAACCGTTTTCCGTTTTTATCAGCTAGCCCCTGGGAACTTTCTGTTTCACTACTGACAAGTCCCTGGACTAAAACCTTTATAACTTTTAAACAGAAAATGATTTTTGAATGATTCTTTTTCTGTCACCTTTTTTTCTGTCTAGTTTTTTATCATATTTATTTGAAAAATATTTGGAACACTTTTGTGCACACACGGTATTTACGTTACTACGTATCTTTTTCTTGTACCGTAGATACCGGAAGAGGTGACGGGACCGCGAACTTCACCGAGCTAGACTCCGACTACTCCGAACCAGGCAAGCATGTTTGAACCTTAGATATGATGAGTGTTTTGCATGTTTGCATTGAGTGGTCAGTTCATGGCATGATTATATGCATATCGGTAAGAGTTATATTACATGCAAAACCATTGCAAGTGACCTTCGAAACTCGATGTGTGATTTGATGTGAGTTTACATGATCATGTGGTGACATGATGGGTGGTAAGATGGTATTGTTGTAGCATGCCAGTCTTATGCCAAACAACTTAACTCCAGTGTCAACGTGAATCAAGTCACGTGATCACCCATTCTTTTCCTTGTACTACCACATGTTTTCCTTATGGAATATGGTTTAGTAAGTTGCAAACCTCTTTCCTGGTACACACCAAACAGAGGGGCCGGGATGAGGGGTCCATGGCCCTGGATTAAAGCCCGTCATCCGGTCAGGAGCATGGGTGTTTCCGGTTGGGGCCGAGAGGGGAACCCCTTAGAGCGTGCGAGATAAATTTGATCCCATGCTATTCGAGGTTGTGACCTCCCCGTCTTAGAGTTTTTCTTGAATGTTGCCTAGGGTGATTCCTGGCAGCGGAATGTGGAATTGGGTGTGTACTGGTTAGATGTGTTTCTTCTAAAATACCGTAAACGGAACTAGTCCCTTGCAACCATCAAATCCGTTGGGCTGTGGTTTAATAGTACAAACTCTGCAGAGTCAAACTCATCCAAGTAACCGTATCTATGATCAAGGTCGGTGTTCAACTTGTCCTTGTCAATCTCAGTGTCAGTATCCTTGGCGATCTCCGGTGAACAACCATGTGTGGAAAACTTGGCTATACGATTACTCCAGTGGATAGACTAACCCGTTTATTATTATCATGTGCTGAGTCTTTTCCTTGGAATGGTCTATACTGCTTGAATACGACGATGAAATATAAGCCCTTTATGTGATGTCGCTCAGACGTCCGACTGTGGCATTTATGTTGTTTACTTTCGATATAAGCCCTTTATGTGATGTCGCTCAGACGTCTGATTGTGGTATTTACGTTGTTTAGTTTCAATATAAAGCCCTTTATGTGATGTCGCTCAGACGTCCGACTGTGGCATTTATGTTGTTTACTTTCGATATAAGCCCTTTATGTGATGTCACTCAGACGTCCGACAGTGGCATTTATGTTGTTTACTTTTGATATAAGCCCTTTATGTGATGTCGCTCAGGCGTTCGACTGTGGCATATATGTTGTTTACTTTCAATATAAGCCCTTTATGTGATGTTGCTTTGACGTCCGACTGTGGCACGCATTGTCATTTACTTTTCAATGTAAGCCCTTTATGTGGTGTCGCTTAGACGCCCGACTGCGGCATGTTAACTTATTTGTTCACCATTCGAGGCGTCGTTTCATACACTCGATCGGTTCTCAGTTATTTCTGTTGGGATTTCGGGAGGACTACCGCCCGACTTCCTTTTATCATTCATGTCGTACAACTTTATCATTTGAGTGTGCATTGCAAATTGCTCATGTTGCATCATGCTTACATTTGTTATACCTTATGTCCGAACTGTCTTGCAAGTACATTCAAAGTACTCACCTGGCTTGTTGGTTTGGCCAGATGTTGACGAAGGCGATCTTATGGATGAAGAGTTCGATAGAGAGTCCGACGCCTAGAGGAGTCCCAGTCAGTCCCGTGCGATCCTGGAATTTATCACTTGTACCATATTCGCTTCCGCAACCCGAATAAATCATCGAGCCTCACTTCGACGCTCAATGAGCTGCAAGAGTAGGAGTCAATGTCACCCACTTCACTGTGACATATCCACCACCACGTTTAAATACGAGTCAGTAGTATGCCACCACACCCCTATGCCATATCCGCCTTTATGTATATTATTGGCGTGCTTGTAATAAAATTGTTGAGCAACCTCAGCTCAACCCTGTAATATATTTAGTACTTCTGGATTTATGTATCAAGAATTTCTCTACCAGTAAGGAGGACTCTCCTGTATTGGGAATAACAAGATCGTTTTCTCAATAAACATTTTATTGAAAAACCGGTCGTGACAATGTCTTCGACTGCTTTGACCTTTTTCGGGTTGGCCTCGATGCCCCTATGGGACACGAGGAATCCCAGGAGCTTGCCCGAGGGGACTCCAAATACGCACTTCTCCGGGTTGAGCCGCAGATCCACTCTATCAAGGCTTGCAAGGTTTCTTCCAAGTCCTGTATCAGGGTTTTTGCCTCCCGAGACTTCACCACAATGTCATCGACGTATGCCTCAGCATTCCTCCCGAGCTGCTGGCCCAGGGCGATGTGCATCAGTCGCTGAAAGGTTGCGCCTGCTGTACAACCCAAACGGCATGCAGTGTAGCAAGACACTCCGCGACGGGGTCGAAAGCCGCTTTTTCCACGCCTTCCACCGCCATCTTGATTTGGTGATAGCCTGAGAAGGCATCCAGGAAGCACAACAGGTCACACTCAGCGGTGGAGTCGACGATCTGGTCGATGCGAGGAAGCGGAAACGGATCCTGTGGGCAGGGCTTGTTGAGGTTGGTGAAGTCGACACACATACGTTCCTTTCCCCCTTTCTTTGGCACGACAACTGGGTTGGCCAGCTAATCCGGGTAGCGGACCTCGCGAATAAACCCTGCTGCTTCTAGCTTGCGGGTCTCTTGGACGATGAAAGCTTGTTTCTCCGTGGACTGTCGCCTCGCCTTCTGCTTCACGGGGCGCACATTGGGGCACACGTTGAGGTGATGCTCAATCACGCCCCTTGGGACCCCTGCCAACTGATCTGGTCCACATGCGAACACCTTCTTGTTTATGCTGCAGAACTTCACCAAGGCCTCCTCCTGCTCGGGTTTGAGGTTTGCACCTATGGTGAAGGTGGCATCAGTTGACCCGTCCTCGCTGACTGGTACCTGCTTGGTTTCCGCCTTGTTTTGAGTGAATAGCTGGTTCTTCTTGGACGGCGCAGCCCCCTTGGGCTCGGGGCGGCCGGTAAAGCCGTGTGGCCGCGGCCTTTTGAAAACAAGCTCAAGCGCCTGCAGTGCATCTCCGGTGTTTCCTGACATGGTAAGGACGCCACTGCTCCCGGGCATCTTCATGAGGTTGTATGCCGGGTGAGTTGCTGCCATGAACCGGGCCAAGGCCGGGTAGCCGAGGATGGCGTTGTGGGGGAGGCCGATGGGGGCGATGTCGAAGTCGATCAGCTCTGTGCGGTAGTTGTCGCGGGTGCCGAAGGTCACCGGGAGGCAGATTTGTCCCAGGGAGGCGGTGGAACCGGCTCCGACTCCCGAAAAAGGCCTGCTGGGCTGGATCCGCTCTGGCGGCACAAGGAGGAGGCTGAAGGCCTCCACAGAGAGCACGTTGTGGCCGGCTCCACCGTCGATGAGGGTCCTGGTGACTGCCACTTCGCAGATGGTGGGGGTGCCTGACATTGAAGCGCACTTTCGACCAGCGGGGTTGGAGGGGTGGTCGTCCGAGCTAAAGACAAGGTCGGCCTCGGGCGCCACCCAGCCCGGCGGGGCTCCCTGGTGCTTGGAGGCAGCGGCGATCTGGCGGGTAAACGGTTTGACGTGGCGGCTCTAAGGTGGCGCCAGTGAGCCGCCCAGGAGGGCTGCGACGACCGGGGGCGCCGGCCCGGCGCGATGGGTGAGGTAGAGGTCGCGCAGCTCCCCGCAAAAGGCCTGCTGCTCGTTCCCCGCCAGTCCGGTGGTGGCGTTGGCGGCAGGCGACGGGGAACGCCGGGGGTGTCCGCCGACGGGAGCCGTCTGGGCGACTCGAGCGGTGTGAGAAGCCCGACGCTCGGCGCGAGCTCGGCGAGCGTCAGCCATGGACACGACGGAATATCACACACGACTAGCGGAAGAGAGATTCCGGCGCACCCCTACCTGGCGCGCCAAATGTCGGATTTCGGGTTCCGGCAGACCCTTAAGGTTCGAACACTAGGTTGCGCACGGAGATCTTTACCCTACCAGCTCACGCGTGTACGGATGGCGAGGGATCTAAACTAGGAACGAAGAATCAACGCAAGGGACGCGAGGTTTATACTAGTTCGGGCCACCATTATGGTGTAATACCCTACTCTAGTTTGTGGTGTGGTGGATTGCCTCAGGGGCTAATGATGAACAATACAAAGGAAGAACAGCCACGCGAGGGGTTGTTCTTGAGCTGGTGCGATGCTTGGGTGAGTTCATTCGCCTTTCTCTCTCTTTCTCTCTGCGTGATCTTGATGGATCGATCTCTTGTCCCCTCACTCTATGGTGGCTAGTCCTATTTATAGAGGGAGGCCCTCGGCCTCTTCCCAAATAATGAGCGGGAAGGGCGCCAACAATTGGCCATTTTGAAGGGGAACATCTAGTGCACTTATCCTGACTAAAGTTGGTCTTCGGCTGCCAAAGGCTCTGACGGTGACGCTGTACTGGGCTCCACGATGACCTCCTTCCTGCCGTTCTGCTGGTCTTGGTCTTGTTGCACCGAAGCAGCAACCTTTGTCTGATGCCTTGGCATGTGCTTGCCTCCTTTGCACCAAAGGGTAAATGAGGACACTGCGCGGGCAGGCGCCCGCCTGGCTTCGATCGTCATGGCTTGCGTCACGGGCCACCATCGTGAGGTACCCTGCCTTGATCTCTCCGCCTCCTCGCGAGCCTGCCTGACGAGGCCGCTCCTGAGGAAGGTCCTCGTCCCGCCTCATGAGGCTTGGCCTCGCGAGGGTCTTGAGCTTGAGCCGATGAAGCGAGGCCGTCTTGGGCCCTCACTTGAGCCACGCCAGCAGCCGCAGGCAGCAAGTCTAGGGACCCCGTTCCCGAACACCGACAGAGAGAGCCCTACTTTTGTACACCGACAGCGCCCGCTGTGATGCGTCTTGGCGCCATGTAGGCAGGCAGGCAGCTGAGGTGGCGCGGTGGTAGGGTCTTCACGAAGATCTGCATGCCGCCACACAGGCACCTGCTGAGTTGGCCTGGAAGCTGCATGTTGCCACGCAGGTTCCTGCCCAGCTGGTTTGGGCTGGCAGCTGCATGCGAACAACAGTGGAGACTTGGCTGTTGCGGGCCTGGCAGTGGCCCTGCTGGCGTCTTTGGAGAGAGCCTCGTCGGGGGGCCCGACAAGGGTCTTGCCGTGGCGCGCCGTCGTCCCCGGCAAGAATCTTGCCGGGGGTCTCGTGGCTCTCCTCGGCAAGGATCTTGCTGAGGATCATTTTCTTCTAATCCTCATCTGATCTTGAATATGTCTTCACAAAGATCTGCATGCCACCACAGAGGTGCCTCCCAAGCCCTGGCCCCACGCAGCTGATGGTGTTGGGGACGTGGGCTCAAGGGTGGCTCGCCACATGGCGTTTAGGCGCGCTGCCGGCAGGGTCTTGCTGGGCTGCTAAGGCGATCCACAGGAAGGGTCTTGTGGGGAAACTGCGCCCTCCGCTTCTTTATGCGTTCTTGGTCTTGGCGTTGCTCTGGCTGTCTTGGGCTTCGGTTTTGCCTTGGTTCACCTCCCCTACTCTGCTTGGTGTGGCCATGGGCGCGGCTCTGACTTCCCGTGCACAGGTAAAGGGGTACAAAAGTGCGCCCCTTCTTTTGTACACCGACAGGAGCCCCCAGGCCTGGGCCACATATAAGCGCGACGCGTTGTTGGGCCAGGCCCAAAACGGTGCGCGGGCAGGCGGGACGGTATTTACCGCGGTAAAACTTTTCGCGCGCTGCACTTCCCATGACCCGCGTTGAATGTGCAACGTGGAGGGGTGCGCGTGACGTGGGCGGCATGCATGGGAAGGTTCCTGCACACATGCGTCACATCGCAGTAAATGGGCAGCGCGACCCGCACCTTCCCCATAAAAAGGGATAACCGCGAGCGCATTGTTCCTTTACCCTCTGCGCAATCCCAATCTTGGAAACCTCCGCTCGCCTTCCCTTCTTCCCTAAGCTTCGCTCTTGCTTGCCGCCATCGCGTTCCTCCCGCCCTCTGCTTTACCCTTGTCCCCCAGCCGCCATGGCGCCGAAATCCGTCAAGGGCAAGGGTGTGGCTAAGGATGCCGGGGCGGCGGAGCCGCCGGAGAGTGCGCAGGCGGTGCAGCGGACGCAGTCCGCCCTCTTCCCCTTAAGAGTTGACGTGTTCGAGCTTCGGGAAGCCTTCAAGCCCCTGTGGGGGGTGAAGACGGGGGGAGAGAAGTTGGGGCATCCAGCCACGCGTCATCCTCGCCAATCAAGGCCGAGGCTGCCCCAAATCGGTACCCCTTTTTTGTCGACTATTTTTCCTGCGGGCTTTGTCCTCCCTTCTTTGATTTCTTCAGCGACATCATGCACACCTTTGGCTTCCGCCTCTTGGATTTTACCCCGAATGCGGGGGCGTGCATGGCCCTTTTCACGCACCTCTGTGAGGGTTTCGCCAGGGTGCACCCCAACACGGCGCTCTTCCGCCATTACTTCTTCCCTCAGATCCAGATGAGAGGCGCCATTTCTGGTTGCGTCACCTGGATCCCAAGGTCCAAGGGAGCGTACCCGGATGGCACCATGAAGGAGAGGTGGGAAGAATGGCGGGGCCGGTGGTGCTGGATCAAAGAGAAGGACCCGCCGGTGTTCTGCGAAGTTCGTCGGGCGCCGCCGGTCCGCAGAAGCGATTGGAGAAACATCAACGCCGACAACGAGAAGCTCACGATTGCCACCACCTGGATCCTTCGGCTCACCGAGGCTGGGCTCACCCTCGAGATGATTGGGGCGGACTTCATCCACCGCCGGATCGCTCCATTGCACAACAAGGGGAGGCCGGCCTGGCTCTTCACGAACCCCGCCGACATCATGCGGCTCCGCCCCGGCCTCGACCACAATTTCACAGTGATGGGCCACGCCCATTTCTGCCAGCAAATCTTCCAGCTCGATGTGGGCCGCGACGGCGAGTTCGAGCGCACCGGCAAGGTCACGAGGGCTGCCGTGAAGGCTGGCAAGGTCTTCAAGGGGCCCTTGTTCAAGTTGTCGACGGGAGTGGTCCCGCTGTGCAACAATTCGCGCCGGACCGACATCATCGTCATGATGCCGGACTGCAACGCGCATGGCCCTGACCCGAGCTGGGCGGAGCCGGAGGGCGTCTAGGTGCAGCAGTTCTTTGACACCATGCACGAGGGATACGTCAACACCGACGCCGAGCGGCTGCTCGTCTAGGACACCACCCAAGCGGAGCTGGACTACATCGCCGCCAGGGCGATGGAGGTGAAGCTTGCCGAGGAGGCCGAGAGCGCCGGTGGTGTGGAGGACAAGGACGCGACGGCCGCGGAGGAGAAGGAGCTCGCCAGGTGGGCGGAGGCTGCTGGGGAGGCCAGCAACACCGGCACCGAGGCTCCTCTGGCTGAGGATGCGGCCGATGAGTCATCAGAGGAGGAGGCCGGGGCTGTTGACCCTCCGGCCATGGGGAGAGGGCGAATCCTTCGGCGGGCTACTTCCGGCGAGCCGGTGCGGCCCGTCAGGGCCGCGCGGCGACCAAAGTCCCCGGAGGAGTCCGCGCGTCAGACGAGGGCCGCGGCGACGAAGAAGCTGGTGAAGGCCGTGGCAACGAGGAGGAGGGCATCTGCTTCTTCTTCGTCCAAGCGCACGCAGACTCCGCCCTCCTCCCCTCCTCCGGCAGATGCCGACGCGGGGTCACTTTCGACTTCGGATCCCTCAGCCCGAGGAGGAAGAGGAAAACAGCGGAGGAAGAGGTGGACGACGAGTAAGTATCATTCTTCTTCCTGTCATCTCTGTCTCCTCAATCTATGTCGCTTGTCTCAACTTGTTTTCATATTTCCAGGGACGCGGAGATGCTGGCCCAAAGGGTGAAGAGGGCCAAGACCTCGGCGGGCGGCCAGCCCCCGGCTGGTACTTCAAGGGCGCCACCGGTGGTGCTGAGTAGCCTGGACAGCAGCCCCCAGCCCAGCCCCCAGCGTAAGCTCACTACTCTCCCCTCGTCGACATGTGTTAGGGGTATGATACTTTGGTGCTGACCTTGCCGGGTATGCAGGAGGAGCCGCAGAGGGCTACTCCCAACATGCCGCCCCCATCGACCACACCGCCCCGAGGGGCGTCCCCGATAAGGGAGCCAAGCACCGAGCCCACACACATGGAGGAGGAGGAGGAGGAGAACTTGGGCGCTGGCGGCTTTACCTCGACGCCAAATGTTGGCGGGGAGGGGACTTCTTTTTCCCAGCCTGGCACTCGCGCTGGTAAGTCGGTCGCCTTTCGTCCTTGTTCCTTTTTATTTTTGGCTCTTGGTCTTGGCCTTGCCTCACTCCCTTCTTTGATGTCCGGATTCCTCCTCGGTGAACCCAGAGGATGTGGACGCCATCATCGAGGACGTCGCCAAGGCTGCCGAGGCGGACGCCGAGAAGATCGCCGCCGAGGAGGACGCCAAGGGTGCTGTTGAGGACGCTGCCAAGGGGCCTGCCAGGGAGGTCGACAAGGACGCTGCTGAGGAGGCCGGCAAGGGGCCTGCCGGGGAGGCCGGCAGGGCCGCTGTCGAGGGGGAGGAGGGGGTGGCTGATGACCGGCCTTCCTCCACTACTGCTTCCGGCTCCGGCAAGTACCTGAGGGTGAGTGATGACTTATTCGTCCACCTTCCAGGCGCGTTGAGCACCAGGACACCCGTCGAGGGAGAGGTGTTCGACGATGAAGTGCTTGCCGCCGCCGGGCTTGAGGTCATCGACGAGCCGAGCGTTGGTGGCGACGGCTCTCAGGAGGAGCGGCCGCTCCAGGCCATGGGTGCCAACTTCTGGAGACTCCAGGCGCTCCACCGTGCCCGCCTGGACAAAGTCATGTCCAGGCGGCGGTGGTGGAGAAGGCGGAGGCGGACCTCCAGAAGCGCGTCGCCGAGACGCAAGACTGGTTCCGCCAGGCTCACGAGGACCTGAGGACCACCCAGGGCGAGCTGGACAAGTGTGATGCCGACGTCGAGAAGGCCCAAGAGACGGCGAAGAATTTGGCCGCCGCCTCCGAAGCCGCCCGGACCTAGCACGAGGCCGCACTAAATTTCCAGGAGGAGGACCTTGCCGCGCGTGAGGGGAAGCTTGCCGCCACGCTCCGCGGCAAGGATGAAGAGGTGGGGAAGCTTGTCTTGCAGTAGACCAGTGAGCTGGAGCAGAGGCACAAAGAGGCGCTCGATGCCTGTGCCTGTGTTCACGCCGGCAAGGTGAAGGAGCTGGAGGTGGAGCGCGACAGGCTGAAGGAGCAGGCCTTGAAGCTGTCCCAGGAGAAGGAAACGCTCAATGGCGCTCTGACAAAGGTGCAGGGCGCGGCCATCAGCAAGGCCGGGGAGCTCTCTGAGGACATCAAGTCCATCAAGGACCTCACATTGAAACTGGAGGGCCTCGAGGGGATGCTCACGGAGGCCAAGGCCCGGGAGGGGATCCTGGCCAAGGAGCTGGAGACCGAGAAGCAGCTGCAGAAGGACGAGGCCGCCGAGCATAAGGACTTCAAGGAGGGCGTGAACCGCTGGATCGGCCGCCTCGAGGACGTCGCCGGTAGGATCACCGCGCAGCTGGCTACCATGGGGATGCCAAACGTTTGGTACGCCCCAGAGCGCAGCGGGACCACCAATGCCAAGCTGACCATGTTCTTTGAGTGCGTTCTCGGGGCCCTGGAGCAGCTCCACGCCAACCGGGCGGCCTCGCTGGCCGACGAGGCCCGGAGGCTTTGCTAGGGCGCCATGACCAAGGTTCTCACCAAGGTGGCTGCTGGTACCCCGAACTTCGACTTGACGCTTGTTGGAGAGCTTGCCGGAGGGTACTGACCATGCGCCGCTCAGGGAGCGCATCAAGCCCATCATCAGCCGTGTCGGTGGAATTCTGAGGGTGGAGGGCCATCGCCGGGATTAGGCACCCCATTTCTTATCGTCGCTGCAGGTTCATGGCCAACACAATTTCTATCTTTAGTTAGAACCGCAGCAACCATTGATGTAATATAACTCTACAGTACTTTGAGATTATGCATGTTATTTTCCTGTTCGATATTCCTTTGTATGTCCACCCTATGTTAACTAGGTAGGTTTGCCGGTGCGTAAACCCAAGGCGGCGTCTTGGGGATGGATCCCCATTGGCCTGCCGGGTGTGCGTGCTGCCGGGCAAACCACCTTACCGCCCTTAGCGTGGCCGCCTGAACTGTCGAGCTTGACTCCAGTCAGAATCGGGAGCGTTGCCAAGTGCGGAAGGCTACCCCGCCACTCTCGAGGCGGCCACTTGAGCTGTTGAGCAGACTCGAAACAGAACAAGGGGATTGCCAATCGCGGGAGGGGCCCTTTGCGTGCAGGTTTTTCATGCATAGGCAAGACCTCTGAGGACGATAACCTTATGTATAAGATGAAATAATTCAAGGCTCTGAATGACTTAGCTTTTCTGTCGCCGTGCTGGCGTCCTTCGCGTTCACAGGCGGCGCTCTTTTCTCTTGGCCGTCTCCTTCTTGGGAGCCATGGTGACAAAGAAACGCTAGGCTAGCTACTAGACCAGATTCTCACAATTGCGCCCCCTACCTGGCGCGCCAAAGATGTCGGTGTGGAACGACACCTATGGGATCACAAGAATCCCTACTACGGTTGCCGGAGCGCAGGGTTGCAAGTAGAGCAGGATCAGTAGTCAGCACAAGGATCGTTTACCCAGGTTCGGGCCGCAAGGATGTGTAGAACCCTAGTCCTGCTTTGGTGGATGTATTTCAGAGAGTTCTTGAGCTCTCGAACTAGCTATGGTGAGTGCGTGGTTTGAAAGAGCCGAATCCTCCTCTAGTATGCCACGGGCCTCCTTTTATAGGTGAAAGGGGCTGCCACAGCGGCATACAGGAGGTGGAAAGGCGTACAGTATTGCGAGCTTATCGCTCGAATTACAGGACAAGTCGCATATAATGCGCCGCTGAGGTGTCCCCTAGCTTTATCGGGGACGGGGGCGAGGCCCGTCCCGTCCGTCGCCGCTTCTCTTCGCTTCGACACGTGCCCTAGCCAGCGATGCGTGCAGCGCCATGTAGGCAAGCAGGCAGCTGAGGTGGCGCGGTGGTGGGGTCTTCACGAAAATCTGCATGCTGCCACGCAGGCGCCTGCGGAGTTGGCTTGGAAGCTGCATGTTGCCATGCAGGTGCCTGCCCAGCTGGTTTGGGCTGGTAGCTGCATGCGAACGGCGGTGGAGACTTGGCTGGTGCGGGCCTGGCAGTGGTCCTGCTGGCGTCTTCGGTGAGAGCCTCGCCGGGGGGGGCCGGCAAGGGTCTTGCCGTGGCGCACTGTCGTCCCCGGCAAGAATCTTGTCGGGGGTCTTGTGGCTCTCCTCGGCAAGGATCTTGCCGAGGATCGTTGTCTTCTAATCCTCATCTGATCTTGAATATGTCTTCACAAAGATCTGCATGCCACCACAGAGGTGCCTCCCGAGCCCTATCCCCACGTGGTTGATGGTGTTGTGGACGTGGGCTCAAGGGTGGCTTGCCCTGTTGGCGTTTGGGCGCGCTGCCCTGGCAAGGGTCTTGCCGGGGCTGCTGAGGCCGTCTCCGGCAAGGGTCTTGCCGGGGGAAACTGCTTCGCTCCTCTGCATCTTTGCGTTCTTGGTCTTGGCGTTGCTCTGGTTGTCTTGTGCTTCGGTTTTGCCTTGGTTCACCTCCCCTGCTCTGCTTGGTGTGGCCGTGGGCGCGGCTCCGACTGCCCGTGCACAGGTAAAGGGGTACAAAAGTGCGCCTCTTCTTTTGTACACCGACATTCATGTACTTTGCATAAGGAGGCATTTTTAAGATATCAATCAAGCGAGTACACAAAAAGACTGGCTTCAACATTTTAGCAAAGCGTTCAAATTCTTCATCATCTTTCTTTTTAGTTGACTTAAGTGGAAAGGGCATAGGTTTTTGAACCCACGGTTCTCTTTCCTTACCATGTTTTCTAGCCACAAAGTCTCTTTTATCATATCATTTATTTTTAGATTGTGGGTTATCAAGATCAACAGTTGGTTCTATTTCAACATCATTATCTGGTTCTTTTTCATTGTCTGGCTGAGTATCTTCATGAGCATCCACATTATCTTTTTCATTATCACTAGGGGAATGTTCATTACCAGATTGATTTTCAGCATCAGAAATAGAAACATCATTATCATTATCAAGAGGTTTTTCTACTTCAGGTTCACTAGAGGCATGCAAAGTCCTATCACTTTTCTTTTTCTTCTTCTTTTAAGAAGGACTATGTGCATCAGTGTTAACTCTTTGAGAGTCTTGTTCAATTATTTTTGGGTGTCCCTCAGGATAAAGTGGTTCCTGAGTCATTTTACCTCCTCTAGTTGCAACTCTAACAGCAAAGTCATGTATGTTGTTATTCATTTCATCAAGCAACTCTCTTTTAGATTTAGCAACTTGCTCTAACTGAGTTTGAACCATAGAAGCATGCTTTCCTACACCTCTAACATCATTTGAGATTCTAAATAACAAGTCGCTCAAGCGAGCAATCATATCAGAATTGTATTTCAATTGTTTCATAACATTTGCATTGAAGTGATCTTGTTTTCTAATATAATTCTCAAACTGATAAAGGTATTGCCTAGGGTGCATATTGTGAGGATTATCTTTATCATTGAATTTCATTAGAGAATTTACCTCTACCACCTTAGGCAGTGGTGGTGTATTAGGCCCATGTATTTCTTCGATAGGAGGTAAATTTTTGACATCCTCAGCTTTAATACCTTTTTCCTTTATAGATTTCTTTGCCTCTTGCATATCTTTGGGACTGAGATATAAGATACCCCTCTTCTTCAGAGTGGGCTTAGGTGGTGGTTCGGGAAGAGTCCAATCATCATAATTTTTCAATATGTTATTCAATAATTCTTCAGCTTGCCCAATAGTTCGTTCCCTGAAAACACAACCAACAAAACTATCTAGGAAGTCCCTAGAAGCATCGGTTAGTACATTATTGAAGAAATCAAGTATTTCATTTTTCTTAAGAGGATGATCAGGCAAAGCATTAAGCAATTGGCAAAGCCTCCCCCAAGCTTGTGGGAGACTCTATTCTTATGAGCAGGGAAACATTTTTTAGAGAAGTAATAAATCATATCCTGGGGACTACGCACACAACCAGGAGCAAGAGTATTGTACCAAGCTTTAGCATCACCCTTTAATGAGAACGGAAATAATTTGAGAATATAGTAATAGCAATCTTCTCATCATGAGTAAAATGGGTGGCTATATCATTCAACTTAGTAAGATGTGCCACAACAGTTTCAGTTTCATAACCATAGAAAGGATCAGATTCAACCAAAGTGATTAACTCTGTGTCAACAGATAATTCATAATCCTTATCATCAATAAAGATAGGTGAGGTAGCAAACTTAGGATCATATTGCATTCTAACATTCAGAGATTTTTCTTTATACTTGCATAATAATTTCTCCGGATCATCTCTATCCTTACAAGTAAGAATATCTCTAGTTGTCTCCTCATTCATAACATAACCTTTCGGTACCTTAGGCAATTCATATCTAGGAGGGCTTGTTCTAGCAGGTGTTTCAAGATTTTCAGTTTCAAGCTCATCATTAGTTTCAACAATATCATGTTGTCTTACTATAGCAATTTGTTCATCGAGAAATTCACCTAGTGGCACATTATCATCAAGCAAGGTACTAGCATCATCATAAGAATCATTCATAGCAGAAGTAGCATCATCAATAACTTGCGACATATTAGGATTGATAGCATGTGGTGGTGTTGCAAGTTTACTTATAACAGAAGGAGAATCTAAAGTGGAGCTGGATGGCAGTTCCTTACCTCCCCTAGTCTTAGAGGGAAAAAACCGTAGTCTTAGCATCCTCCAGATTTTTCATAGTGATAAATTGATAATAATCCCAAGTGACTCAACAAATATAGCTATGCTCCCCCAGCAACGGCGCCAGAAAAAGGTCTTGCTAACCCACAAGTATAGGAGATCGCAACAATTTTCGAGGGTAGAGTATTCAACCCAAATTTATAGATTCGACACAAGGTGTCGTGGAATTGTCATGGCAGATGTCCTAGCAGAAAGACTTAGTCAAGGAGCCATCGCAACAGGGTTAGCTTGAAGGGGTTAAACGAGACAAAGGACACAAGGAGTTTATACTGGTTGATACGTCTCCAACGTATCTGTAATTTTTTATTGTTCCATGCTATATTATATTCTGTTTTGGATGTTTAATGGGCTTTATTATTCACTTTTATATTATTTTTGGGACTAACCCATTAACCGGAGGCCCAGCCCAAATTGTTGCTTTTTTGCCTATTTCAGTGTTTCGCAGAAAAAGAATATCAAACGGAGTCCAAACGGAATGAAACCTTTGGGAATGTGATTTTCGGAACAAACCAGAGGACTTGGAGTGGACGTCAAGCAATCAATGAGGAAGCCACGAGGCAGGGGGCGCGCCTACCCCCAGGGCGCTCCCTCCACCCTCGTGGGCCCCTCATAGCTCCACCGACATACTTATTCCTCCTATATATACCTACGTACCCGCAAACCATCAAACACGGAGCCAAAACCCTATTTCCACCGCTGGAACCTTCTGTACCCGTGAGATCCCATCTTGGGGCCTTTTAAGCGCTCACGAGGGGGGGCATCGATCACGGAGGGCTTCTACATCAACACCATAGCCTCTCCGATGATGTGTGAGTAGTTTACCTCAGACCTTCGGGTCCATAGTTATTAGCTAGATGGATTCTTCTCTCTCTTTGGATCTCAATACAAAGTTCTCCTCGATTCTCTTGGAGATCTATTTGATGTAACTCTTCTTTTTGCGGTGTGTTTTTCGAGATCTCATGAATTGTGGGTTTATGATCAAGATTATCTATGGACAATATTTGAATCTCCTCTGAATTCTTTTATGTATGATTGGTTATCTTTGCAAGTCTCTTCGAATTATTGGTTTGGTTTGGCCTACTAGATTGATCTTTCTTGCAATGGGATAAGTGCTTAGCTTTGGCTTCAATCTTGTGGAGCTCGATCCCAGTGACAGTAGGGGAAACGACACGTATTTTATTGCTGCCATCGAGGATAAAAAGATGGGTTCTATATCATATTGCATGAGTTTATCCCTCTACATCATGTCATCTTGCTTAAAGCGTTACTCTGTTTTTATGAACTTATACTCTAGATGCATGCTGGATAGCGGTTGATGTGTGGAGTAATAGTAGCAGATGCAAAAGGTGAGTCGGTCTACTTGTCACGGACGTGATGCCTATATACATGATCATACCTAGATATTCTCATAACTATGCTCAATTCTATCAATTGCTCGACAGTAATTTGTTTACCCACCGTAATACTTATGCTATCTTGAGAGAAGCCACTAGTGAAACCTATGGCCCCCGGGTCTATATTCCATCATATTAATCTTCCAACAACTAGCTATTTCTTTTGCCTTTTATTTTGTTTTCTTTACTTTTAGTCTTTATCATAAAAATACCAAAAATATTATCTTATCATCTCTATCAGATCTCACTCTCGTAAGTGACCGTGAAGGGATTGACAACCCCTTTATCGCGTTAGTTGCGAGATTCTTATTTGTTTGTGTAGGTGCGTGGGACTCGCGCGCGGTCTCCTACTGGATTGATACCTTGGTTCTCAAAAACTGAGGAAAATACTTACGCTACTTTACTACATCACCCTTTCCTCTTCAAGGGAAAACCAAGGCCGTGCTCAAGAGGTAGCAAGAAAGATTTCTGGTGCCGTTGCCGGGGAGTCTACGCACAAGTCAAGACATACCAAGTACCCATCACAAACTCTTATCCCTCACATTACATTATTTGCCATTTGCCTCTCGTTTTCCTCTCCCCCACTTCACCCTTGTTGTTTTATTCGCCCTATTTTTCGTTCACTTTCTTTTTTCGCTTGCTTCTTGTTTGCTCGTGTGTTAGGTTGCTTGCTTCTCACGATGGCTCAAGACAATACTAAATTGTGTGACTTTACCAATACCAACAACAATGATTTTATTAGCACTCCGATTGCTCCTCTTACCGATGCTGAATCTTGTGAAATTAATGATGCTTTGTTGAATCTTGTCATGAAAGATCAATTTGCCGGCCTTCCTAGTGAAGATGCCGCTACCCATCTAAATAGCTTTGTTGATTTATGTGATATGCAAAACAAGAAAGATGTGGACAATGATATTGTTAAATTGAAGCTATTTCCTTTTTCGCTTAGAGATCGTGCTAAAACTTGGTTTTCGTCTTTGCCTAAAAATAGTATTGATTCTTGGAATAAGTGCAAAGATGCTTTTATCTCTAAGTATTTTCCTCCCGCTAAAATCATCTCCTTAGAAACGATATTATGAATTTTAAGCAACTTGATCATGAACATGTTGCACAAGCTTGGGAGAGGATGAAATTAATGATACGTAATTGCCCTACTCATGGTTTGAATTTATGGATGATTATACAAAATTTCTATGCCAGACTGAATTTTGCTTCTAGAAATCTTTTAGATTCTGCCGCGGGAGGCACTTTTATGGAAATCACTTTAGGAGAAGCTACTAAACTCCTAGATAATATTATGGTTAATTATTCTCAATGGCACACTGAAAGATCTACTAGTAAAAAGGTTCATGCAATTGAAGAAATTAATGTTTTGAGTGGAAAGATGGATGAACTTATGAAATTGTTTGCTAATAAGAGTGTTGCTTCTGATCCTAATGATATGCCTTTGTCCACTTTGATTGAGAATAATAATGAATCTATGGATGTGAATTTTGTTGGTAGGAATAATTTTGGTAACAACGCTTATAGAGAAAACTTTAATCCTAGGCCGTATCCTAGTAATTCCTCTAATAATTATGGTAATTCCTACAACAATTCTTATGGAAATTTTAATAAGATGCCCTCTGATTTTGAGACTAGTGTTAAATAATTAATGATTTCTCAAAAGAATTTTAATGCTTTGCTTGAAGAAAAATTGCCTAAGATTGATGAATTGTCTAGGAACGTGGATATAATTTCTCTTGATGTTGATTCTTTGAAACTTAGATCTATTCCACCTAAGCATGATATCAATGAGTCTCTCAAAGCCATGATAATTTCCATTGATGAGTGCAAAGAAAGAACCGCTAGGATGCGCGCTAAGAAAGATTGCTTTGTAAAAGCATGCTCTTCTAATTTTTATGAGAATACAGATGAAGATCTAAAAGTTATTGATCTGTCCCCTATTAAATCTTTGTTTTGCAATATGAATCTTGATAATGATGGGACTGGAGATGAGTCAACTTTAGTTAGAAGGCGTCCCAAAAATTCGGAGTTTTTAGATCTTGATACAAAATTTGGTAAAAGTGGGATTGAAGAGGTCAAAACTTTAGATATCAATGAACCCACTATCTTGGATTTCAAGGAATTTAATTATGATAATTGCTCTTTGATAGATTGTATTTCCTTGTTGCAATCCCTGCTAAATTCTCCTCATGCTTATAGTCAAAATAAAGCCTTTACTAAACATATCGTTGATGCTTTGATAAAATCTTATGAAGAAAAACTTGATTTGGAAGTTTCTATCCCTAGAAAGCTTTATGATGAATGGGAACCTACAATTAAAATTAAAATTAAAGATCATGAATGCTATGCTTTGTGTGATTTGGGTGCTAGTGTTCCCGCGATTCCAAAAACTTTATGTGATTTATTAGGTTTCCGTGAATTTGATGATTGTTCTCTAAACTTGCACCTTGCGGATTCCACTATTAAGAAACCTATGGGAAGAATTAATGATCTTCTTATTATTGCAAATAGGAACTATGTGCCCGTAGATTTCATTGTTCTTGATATAGATTGCAATCCTTCATGTCCTATTATTCTTGGTAGACCTTTCCTTAGAACGATTGGTGCAATTATTGATATGAAGGAAGGAAATATTAGGTTTCAATTCCCGTTAAGGAAGGGCATGGAACACTTTCCTAGAAATAAAATAAGAGCCTGTTTGGGGCTGCTCTGCTCCGTAAAAATCAGCTCCACTCCCAAAATCATAAGCCGAACGGGGTAGCTCCACAATTTCCAACTCCGTGAAAAAACTCGAATCTAGGAGTCAGCTTCGCACTTTCCGGGGAGCTACTCGAGGGGTACTCCGAAAATTCGAGTTTCGAAAGTACTCATGGAGTTGGTGGGTAATTACCCACCACTGCCACCCATAAGTCATACCCCTTCGTTTGTTTTTTCCAACTCTTTTGTTTTTTATAGCCATCACGAACGAAAGACCTACAGCAGCTTATCCTTTCGCTTTCAGGAGGCATGAACAAGAGACCTACAGTAGCCGCCGGCACCTGCATCGGCCGGCCGAAGCACGACGCCGGCGAGGAGACCACCGGAATGGGTTGATCCGGTGGTCCTCCTCCTCCTCCCTCCAATTTCTCTGCCCATCTCCACCATCCAAATCCCGTACCTTCGAGGACGGCCATGGCCCCGGTGATGAGGGTCGGCCTTTCCCGTCCCGACCAGTCCTCGACGGCAGCAGCCCCGTCCGTTGTGGCATCCGCCTCTTCTAGGCCGACGCCAGCAAGCCATGGGGGGACCCCTACCGCACCCTTTCCTGCGAGCCAGGAGCCAGCGTCCGCCATGGACGCTGAAGCTTCGGTCGGGCACACCACCGGCATGAGCAACAACGTCGGCCAGACCGGCACCCCGACCAAGAGACGTGAGCACGCTCAACCACTAAGGAAGAGCAGGTATACCATTTTTTTCACTTGTGTTCTGTTGAAGATGATTTGTTTTCACAATACACGACCATGGTCTTGAATTTGGACAAATAATTAGATACAGTATGTAGATTGAAGTAGTATGTCTGTAGCAACGATTTGTTGAGAAATATATACTGAACTATCATGGTCAGGGTGATTCAATGGAGTGGACCGATGAGTACGTCCAAATTGTTTGTTCCTTGATGGCTGAACAAGTGGGACAGGGGAATCGTCCCAACACTCATGTGAACCCTTTAGGCTATAACACTGTGTCAGAAAGGTTCTACCAGATGACCGGAATTAGTTTATCAAAGACACAACTGAAGAACAAGTGGGATAAGTTAAAGGGTGACTAGTCTTGTTGGAATAAATTAATGAAGAAGCAAACTGGGACAGGTTGGGACAGTTCGAATGGAGTTATTGTCATGGACAATGAGTGGTGGAAGAAGGCGAGAAAGGTTAGTGTTGTCATATATTACATTATTATGGTAATTGTAGTTCATATACATGTTATGTTGATGATTTTTCTTTTCTTTAGGACATTCCTGGATGTGGCAAGTTTAGAAAAAAGCCTCTTCAAAATCTGGAGCATCTTTCCAAAATGTTTGGTGATATTTTGAATGATGAACAAGATCATTGGAATCCCATGAGTGACAACCCCATCATACCCCCAAGTCAAGAGAATTTTGTTGATGCTGATAATGTTGTTGGAGTTGGAGAGGAAGAGGTTCATGACATCCCTGATGATATTGGTAATGTGGTTGGAGGTGAGGAGGATGAGGTTCATGAGGTTTCGCCTTGCATTGCTAATGCAAAGAAAAAACCTCGTGTTCTTTTTGAAAAAAATAAGAAGCCAAAGTCAAGCACATCACTTGTTATCCAAGATAAAATCACAAAGATAGCTGAATCCGCCGCTTCTTTTACTTCAATGAAGCAAGGAGAGGTGACAATCAAGGAAGTCATGGATATGGTCTTGGAATGTGGGGCCGTGCGCGGTTCCAATGAGCATGATATTGCCAAGCAGTTATTTGTTAAGAAGGACCAACGGGAAATGTTCAAGACCCTTCCTAAAGAGTTTAGGTTCAATTGGCTTAAGAGGAGATACAACGACAAGTATGGAAATTTAAGAAGTAGTGTGTTGGCGCATGAATTTTTCTTACGTCATGTCATTTGAACTATTTGCTTTATGTATGTTGGAGTGAACTATTTTGTCATTGTGTGCCACTTGAACTATTTGCTTTATCTATGTTGGAGTGAACTATTGTATCGTCGTATGTCACTTCAACTATTTGTATTATGTATGTTGGAGTGAACTATTGTATCGTTGTATGTTACTTGAATTATTTCTCTATGTAATGTCACTTGAAATATTTTCTCTATGTATGCAGATGTTTGATAGTGACAACGATGATTCTGATGATGAGAGTATGAAGTTTTGCAATCTTGTTCTGGGTGCTGCTACACTTGCACAAGTGTATTGTGATACATATCTTGATAAGAATCCACCGAGGACATCAATTCTAAGTGGTATGGGATGGTTGCAAGAGACTTTGAGGACTCCAGGTGAATGCCTTTCACAACTTCGCATGAGCATGTATATTCATGGACCTTCACGACTTGTTGGTGCGAAGGTACGAGTTAGAATCATCCATGCATGTGAGCACCTATGAAAGTCTTGCAATGTTCCTGTTCATTTGTGGTGGCAATGAGTCCAACAGAAGAGTTCAAAATCGTTTCAAGCACTCAGGCGAAACCATTAGTAGGAAATTTGATGAGGTTCTGAATTGTTTGATGAAAATGGTAAAAGATTTCATTAGACCTAAAAACCCCAACTTTCCAACTGTTCATAAGAGGATAAGAGATGATAGACGGGCGTATCCACACTTCAAAGATTGCATTGGTGCACCTGATGGCATGCATATTTCAAAGATTCTACATCTCCCGAGGATAGTGTCGATATATTGGGAAATCGGGGATACCGACTCAAAATGTTCTTGCAATTTGTGACTTTGACATGCTATTCACTTATGTGTCCATGGGGCAACCAGGAGCTATGCATGATACTAGTGTGCTATACAATGCAATAAGTGTTGATGAAAGTTTCTTCCCACACCCTCCAAAAGGTAAACATGTTTGCATAAAATCATACAATTTACTAATTGTTCAAACATGAAATGTCCATTAAAAAATAGCTCATATCATCTCCTCCATTTATAGGCAAATACTATGTTGTTGATGCGGATATCCCAATCGTCCGGGATACCTGGATCCTTACAAGGGTGAGAGGTATCATATGCCAGAATGGCATAGAGGTATGGAGCCCAAGACTCCAACAGAAAAATTCAATCGTGTTCACTCATCTATCCGCAATGTTATTAAGCGATCATTTGGGGTGCTAAAAATGAAGTGGCAAATTCTCTATAAGATGCGACCGTACCCGATGTTCAAACAAAAAACGATCGTTGTTGCCACTATGGTCCTTCACAACTTTATTCGCGAGCATAACAGCGTAGACTTGGACTTTGAGCGGTTCGACCGTGATCCTGATTATGTGCCTACAATTCCAGACATGTATAACAAATTTGTTGCCGCCTCAGATAGATCTACTGCGGAACCGGATGCTCCGACCATGGATAAATTCCGTGACGAGTTAGCCTCCGCTATTGCCTCTGGTTGGAAGTAGCTATGTTCTAATCAAATATGGTCTAGTTCTTATTTGAATCATTTCTTTTCATTTCTTTTCAAGGAAGTCAAACAATGTAACGTTGCACATTCATGTGAACTTTTTAATTATCTATCGATGGATATTTATGTCGAACTTTAATTTATATATCAGTGGATATATATTGGTTGTATTAATTCACATCATTTTACATCTTTGTAATCCGACGACATTTTCATGCAAACAACACTCAAACCGTGAGTACATGAGTTCACTTGTAATATTGTATTTTTTAAGTACAAAATTTGAAGAAAAAACAATTTCTCAAGGGCCACAAATGTTAGCCCGCTCAAAATATCATCCATAATAAAATAGGGGCACAATAGACTTTTCCCACCAAATATTCCTATTCTTGAAGCTGGAGCTAACTGGAAGCCAAACAGTATAAAGTGGAGCTCCAACTTCTGGGTGAAACTGCTCTAAAGTGAAGTTGGTGGAGTGAAGCTGGTTTTCCTGGAGTGGAGTAGTCCCAAACAGGCCCTAAAATTACCTTATGAATCTATTATGAGAGCCACTTATGGATTTCCATTTAAAGATGGCAATACCTAGATCTATCCTTGCTTTTATGCCTAGCTAGGGGCGTTAAACGATAGCGCTTGTTGGGAGGCAACCCAATTTTATTTTAGTTTTTTGCTTTTTGGTTCTGTTTAGGAATAAATATTTGATCTAGCCTCTGGTTAGATGTGTTTTTTATGTTTTAATTAGTGTTTTTGCCAAGTTAAACCTATAGGATCTTCTTGGATGATAGTTATTTGATCTTGCTGAAAATTCTAGAAACTTTCTGTTCACGAAAACAATTGTTAAAAATCACCAGAACGTGAATATTGATTCCGATTGCAGCAGAACAATAAAAAAATTATTTAGGTCGTCCTATTTTGGTAGAAATTTTGGAGTTCCAGAAGTTTGCGTTAGTTACAGATTACTACAGATTGTTCTGTTTTTGACAGATTGTATTTTTCGTGTGTTGTTTGCTTATTTTGATGAATCTATGGCTAGTAAAATAGTTTATAAACCATAGAGAAGTTGGAATACAGTAGGTTTAACACCAATATAAATAAATAATGGGTTCATTACAGTACCTTGAAGTGGTGTTTTGTTTTCTTTCGATAATGGAGCTCACGAGATTTTCTGTTAAGTTTTGTGTTGTGAAGTTTTCAAGTTTTGGGTAAGGATTTGATGGATTATGGAACAAGGAGTGGCAAGAGTCTAAGCTTGGGGATGCCCAAGGCACCCCAAGGTAAATTTAAGGACACCAAAAAGCCAAAGCTTGGGGATGCCCCAGAAGGCATCCCCTCTTTCGTCTTCGTCCATCGGTAACTTTACTTGGAGCTATATTTGTATTCACCACATGACATGTGTTTTGCTTGGAGCATCTTCTATGATTTGAGTCTTTGCTTTTTAGTTTACCACAATTATCCTCTCTGAATACACTTTTCAGACACACATGATTCGGAATTTATTAGAATACTCTCTGTGCTTCACTTATATCTTTTGAGCTATACAGTTTTTGCTCTAGTGCTTCACTTATATCTTTTAGGGCACGGCAGTGGTTTTGTTTTATAGAAACTATTATTCTCTCATGCTTCACTTATATTATTTTGAGAGTCCTACAAAACAGCATGGTAATTTGTTTAAATTGAGAAATTAGTCTTAATATGATAGGCATCCAAGATTAGTAAAAACTTTCTTTTAAGTGCGTTGAGTACTAAGAGAAGTTTGATGCTTGATGATTGTTTTGAGATATGGAGGTAGTGATATTAAAGTTGTTCTAGTTGAGTAGTTGTGAATTTGAGAAATACTTGTGTTGAAGTTCGCAAGTCCCGTAATGCACGTATGGTAAACGTTGTGTAACAAATTTGAAACATGAGGTGGTCTTTGATTGTCCTCCTTATGAGTGGCGGTCGGGGACGAGCGATGGTATTTTCCTACCAATCTATCCCCCTAGGAGCATGCGTAGTGCTTGGTTTTGATGACTTGTAGATTTTTGCAATAAGTATGTGAGTTCTTTATGACTAATGTTGAGTCCTATACGCACTCTCACCCTTCCATCATTGTTAGCCTCTTCGCTACTGCATTGCCCTTTCCGACCTTCTCGTGAGTTGGTGCAAACTTCACGGTGCATCCAAACCCCGTGATATGATACGCTCTATCACACATAAACCTCCTTATATCTTCCTCAAAATAGCCACCATACCTACCTATTATGGCATTTCCATAGCCATTCCGAGATATATTGCCATGCAACTTTCCACCGTTTCGTTTATCATGACACGTTTCATCATTGTCATATTGCCTTGCATGATCATGTAGTTGACATCGTATTTGTGGCAAAGCCACCATGCATATTGTTTCATACATATCACTCTTGATTCATTGCCTATCCCGGTACACCGCCGGAGGCATTCATATAGAGTCATACTTTGTTCTAGTATCGAGTTGTAATCATTGAGTTGTAAATAAATAGAAGTGTGATGATCATCATTCATAGAGCATTGTCCCCAAAAAAGAGAAAGGCCAAAAAAAGGAAAGGCCCAAAAAAATAAGAAAAAATAAAAAAGGGGACAATGCTACTATCCTTTTTTCCACACTTGTGCTTCAAAGTAGCACCATGATTTTTATGATAGAGAGTCTCTTGTTTTGTCACTTTCATATACTAGTGGGAATTTTTCATTATAGAACTTGGCTTGTATATTCCAACAATGGGCTTCCTCAAATGCCCTAGGTCTTCATGAGCAAGCAAGTTGGATGCACACCCACTTAGTTTCTTTTGTTGAGCTTTCATGCATTTATAGCTCTAAGTGCATCCGTTGCATAGCAACCCTACTCCTTGCATTGACATCAATCGATGGGCATCTCCCTAGCTCGTTGATTAGCCGCGTCAATGTGAGACTTTCTCCTTTTTTTCTTCTCCACATAACCCCCATCATCATATTCTATTCCACCCATAGTGTTATATCCATGGCTCACGCTCATACATTGCGTGAAAGTTGAAAGAAGTTTGAGATTACTAAAGTATGAAACAATTGCTTGGCTTGTCATTGGGGTTGTGCATGATGAGAGCATTCTTGTGTGACAAAAATGGAGCATGACCAAACTATATGATTTTGTAGGGATGAACTTTCTTTGGCCATGTTATTTTGAGAAGACATAATTGCTTAGTTAGTATGCTTGAAGTATTATTACTTTTATATCAATATTAAACTTTTATCTTGAATCTTTCGGATCTGAATATTCATACCACAAATAAAATAATTACATTGATAATTATGCTAAGTAGCATTCCACATCAAAAATTCTGTTTTTATCATTTACCTACTCGAGGACGAGCAGGAATTAAGCTTGGGGATGCTTGATACGTCTCCAACGTATCTATAATTTTTTATTGTTCCATGCTATATTATATTCTGTTTTTGATGTTTAATGGGCTTTATTATACACTTTTATATTATTTTTGGGACTAACCTATTAACCGGAGGCCCAACCCAAATTGCTGTTTTTTGCCTATTTCAGTGTTCCGTAGAAAAAGAATATCAAACGGAATCCAAATGGAATGAAACCTTCGGGAACGTGATTTTCGGAACAACCGTGATCCAGAGGACTTGGAGTGGAAGTCAAGCAATCAACGAGGAAGTCACGAGGCAGGGGGCGCGCCTACCCCCTGGGCGCGCCCTCCACCCTCATGGGCCCCTCGTAGCTCAACCGACCTACTTCTTGCTCCTATATATACCTACGTACCCCCAAACCATCAGACACGGAGCCAAAACCCTATTTCCACCGCCGCAACCTTATGTACCCGTGAGATCCCATCTTGGGGCCTTTTTTGGCGCTCCGCCGGAGGGGGCATCGATCATGGAGGGCTTCTACATCAACACCATAGCCTCTCTGATGATGTGTGAGTAGTTTACCTCAGACCTTCGGGTCCATAGGTATTAGCTAGATGGCGTCTTCTCTCTCTTTGGATCTCAATACAAAGTTCTCCTTGATTCTCTTGGAGATCTATTTGATGTAACTCTTCTTTTTGTGGTGTGTTTGTCGAGATCTGATGAATTGTGGGTTTATGATCAAGATTATCTATGAACAATATTTGAATCTCCTCTGAATTCTTTTATGTATGATTGGTTATCTTTGCAAGTCTCTTCGAATTATCAGTTTGGTTTGGCCTACTAGATTGATCTTTCTTGCAATGGGAGAAGTGCTTAGCTTTGGGTTCAATCTTGCGGTGCTCGATCCCAGTGGCAATAGGGGAAACGAAACGTATTGTATTGTTGCCATCGAGGATAAAAAGTTGGGGTTTATATCATATTGCATGAGTTTACCCCTCTACATCATGTCATCTTGCTTAAAGTGTTACTCTGTTCTTATGAACTTAATACTCTAGATGCATGCTGGATAGCGGTCGATGTGTGGAGTAATAGAAGTAGATGCAGGCAGGAGTCGGTCTACTTGTCACGGACGTGATGCCTATATACATGATCATACCTAGATATTATCATAACTATGCTCAGTTCTATCAATTGCTCGACAGTTTTGTTTACCCACCGTAATACTTATGCTATCTTGAGAGAAGCCACTAGTGAAACCTATGCCCCCCGGGTCTATCTTCCATCATATTAATCTTCCAACAACTAGCTATTTCTTTTGCTGTTTATTTTGTTTTCTTTACTTTTAGTCTTTATCATAAAAATACCAGAAATATTATCTTATCATCTCTATCAGATCTCACTCTCGTAAGTGACCGTGAAGGGATTGACAACCCCTTTATCGCATTGGTTGCGAGGTTCTTATTTATTTGTGTAGGTGTGTGGGACTCGTGCGTGGTCTCCTACTGGATTGATACCTTGGTTCTAAAAAACTGGGGGAAATACTTACGCTACTTTACTGCATCACCCTTTCCTCTTTAAGGGAAAACCAACGCAGTGCTCAAGAGGTAGCACCGGTTCAGCCCCTTGCGGTGAAGGTAAAGGCCTAATCCAGTTTGAGGTGGTATTGCTTATGTTTTGATTACCAGGGAGCGAATACGCTTGACCTAGATTTTGATCTGTTCATTCTTGCCCTAAGCCTCCGCCGGGTCGTCCCTTTATATACACAGGTTGACGACCCTCGGCTCACGGAGTCCCGGACGGCTCATACACAACGTGTCCGACTCGGTGACTAACTACACTTGCCTTACAATACAAGTCATACACATATGGCGGTTTACACCTATGGGCCTTAAGCTGCCTTTGGGCTTTGGGCCCTTAGCAGGTTTGCTTCAGGAACCGCCATCTTCAACATCTTCACGGGCCTTGTCTTGATGAACCGCCATTGGTATAACCCGGCCCCTCCTGGGCGGGTCATACCCAATAGTCATATCCCCAACATTAGGCCCCATGTTGATTTGAACTTGTTCATGTCAATCTTCAAAACTTAGAAAAAAAATCCTTTTTCACTTACTCTTGCGAGATCTTGTAACCGGCCATGACATCATCTCCTGGGATTGTGGTAACCCACCATGACATCACTTGTCATTAATATTACACAAGGCCCGAATCTTAATAAATCTTCTCTTTTAATGAACCCCCGAAAATAGAGGCGTTTGCGTCGTCACATATCCAATTTTTGGTCTCCTCGATTCCCGCGCATGCCACTTGTCCTTCCAGCCTTATAAATAGGGCCAGGGGTCTCTTTTCACTCTCCCCCTTTTCCTTCTCGTCTTCAACCTTTCTCTCTCTCTCATGACGCATCTGCACATCTGAACACCACCGTCGCCGACCTCGTCGACTTCCTCGACCCCGGCTACTGCATCAACCTGAACGAGACCAGAGAACTGCGGCACCTCTCCATTGCTCAGTGGATCCAATAAGCACCTCTCCTTTCTCCACTATAGATCTCCATTAGGGTTTTCCGAAGTTCTTGGAGTTCGTCGTCGTTCTTCATCATACCTCTGTTTGATCCTTTCTTCGATCCAAAAATAGCTTTTAAAATATGCGTAAACTGTTGTTGTACCTTCTCTTAATCACTAAATATGCTTCCTAGATGCAAAAATCTTGCCAATATATTAGCTCTTCCACTGCTGCGATACTAGGTTTTGATTTTCTTTTGTTTTCCGAACAGCGCCAGATCCGACATTGACTGCCCCAATCTGTAAAACCTATTTATCCAACACTTAGCAGAATTTTCTCTTGACAGATCTTAAATAGAAGTATTGTCATGGCGGCTTACATCACTGATTATAACTAGTCATATGTCATTAGGCCCCATTTAAGCCACCAATATGAACATATGCTGCAGCATTTATCTCTGACTTTAATAAATTAACTTAAACCGACAATGTTTCTTTTAGGCTTCTTCCTTTACGATGCCGAAGACAGTTACCTCATGTAATTGGGTTCCTTCCACTATCACTGAACATACGCTCTTGGACTTTGTCAAGGTCGGCCTTTTACTAGCAAAAAAACATCCTGCACTGGCGCACTCCCACTCCAGGTGAAGAAAGACCTCATCCACAAGATGGTGAGGTCATTGTTTTTACTGATCACATGAATCGGTGTTTCTCACCGCCTGGATCCAAAATTTTCTGAGACGTTCTGCACTTCTTTCAACTTCATCCTCAAGATAACGAACCCAATTCTGTGTCAAACATCTGTAATTTTCAAGTTTTCTGTGAAGTATACCTTCAAGAAGAACCCAACGTTGAACTCTTCAGGGAATATTTTTATCTGAACCGGCAGATTGAATTTACCAGCGGACCCAGCTTAGAACTTGGCGCAGTCTCAATTCAATGGAGTAGAAATGCTATCTTCCCCTATGCTCGCCTCTCGAGTCACCCCAAAGATTGGAATCAAACATGGTTCTATTGTAAAGATACTTCTCCGGCTGATGAGAATCCACTGCCGGGTTATCGCACTGAACGGCTCCACCCCAAACATCATCTTCCCAAACGGCTTACCACAGCTAAACGTGCAAAGCTTCCACCCACTATTTCAAAGGTCAAGGCCCTGCTGAGAAATGGTTTAACCGGTATTGACTTGGTTTGGTGTTGGGTTTCTTGGAGAATCGTACCCTTGAGCCGCTGTTCCGGCTTAATGTGTACCTATACGGGTGATGCAAAAGATGCACTGCGCTACAGCTCCACGTGTTTAACTGATAACGCAATCAATGAGATGAAAAAGACCCTCTTAATGAGAGTCTAGAAAGCTGCAGGAAAGTGGGACTAAATCCTTTCTGCATACTTAACCCGCCACCAGCCGTGAGTCTCCAACTTATTTATTTTACCTTATTATTCAAATGTTCTATTAACTCAACCTTAGTGACTTTCACAGGCTAACTCTGCTTTTTGGAAGGAGTATGACCATGACGCTGCCAAGAGAGCCAGGGCCAAAGTGAAAGCCGTCAAGAAAGCCGCCAAGAAGAATAAGAAAAATTTAAGTGCTTCTGAGATGTTTGAACTGGACGGCAGCTCTGAGTCGGAGGTAGCCCTTGGCTCCTTTTTCAATTATCTTATTGACACTGATTATTATCAGGATGACACGGGGGCCAGCCAAGCGGTTGAAGAAGAGGTAACTATTATTTCCTCCGACTCAGCGCCTTTGCCAACACAAAAAATTCGACGAGTAACGCGGAAAGTAAGCTTTTCACACCCCTTAGCTCATTTGGATCCTCACTTTATTTTGATGCAATAGCAGCACGAGAATTGGTGACAAACTCGGACCAGCGAAGGTGGAGAGTTATCCTCTGGTTTACCCAATACTCCAACTCCGCGGAAACGTCAAAACGAGGCCCCTCTAAATTTGAACTCTTTATCCTTTGGCGGGTCTTATTCATCAATCACTTAATTCCTCCGATTCAAATTATCAGGGGATAACTCATTCCTCTTCCGATGACTCATTGAAGACCCAGCTGCCGGCGTTCAAGACTGCCCCTGGGTAACAATTTTTATTTTCTATCACCTTATATCTTTATGCTTGTACTAACCTCCCACAACCCTTTGCAATGGAAATGCAAAGCCTTGCAAGAAGGCTAAGGTGACCAAGCCAGCTGAAGACCCCAAAGTCCATGAACCGGAGCAACAAATTCCAGCGTCTGAAACCTCCGTACAACAACCAGAAGAGCCTGTTCATGATGTTCCACCAGAAATTTCTGACCTCTCCAGTGATCACACAAACGTCAATCCTTTGAACACTGAATCATCAAGCCCACTTAAACCGTCAGAAACACATACCGAGGATGTTATGATCACTGGCACCGGCTTCCAAGAGCCGGGAAAACCTACTGTCTTGCCAAAGCACTCTGCCAAAGAGGAGTTTACTGAAAGGCGGAAAGTGAGATTTGACATTGCCAGTTATTCTCAATTAAACATCAGTGAGTACTCTCTGGTTATCTCAACCAAGTGCATACCAGTCGCGATCTTGAAATTGACATGGTGAAACAGATGCATCAGAAATATGAGGTATGAACTCCGGCTTGATAAATTATGCATATCCCGTCAGCCCCCAAGTCTACTGTGTATAATAGAATAGAATATGTTGTAGACTTAGAATAGCCATGAGTATACAAATAATCTTCGGTAGAATCCTTCAAAAGCCGGCTTTCACTCTCAGAGTTACACCAGATCTTTAATGATTAACATTGCATCCGTAGCCCCCAAGGACCGGTTTAATCAGCATGAATGAACCGGTACTGTTCATCATTGTTTATAAATCAAAGCTTACTCGTGTAGCCCCCATGAGCCGGTTGTGGTCGTTTGCGACACAACTGGGTCATCATAAAGTAGGAATGAAACGCGAGCAATATGCATTAACCCCAAGTGCCAAGTGCTTTTGCTTGCAAAGTGCTTGGGACTTATTCATATTTGCCGTTGTATGAAGAATTTTCCTGTACACATTAGCCCCCAAGGGCCACGTGTTGTTGCTTGGAAAAGGCTTGGGACTTTTATTCCTGTAACCCGAATATGAATATGATTGCAAATCTGTGCATGTATAGGATGCCACTACTCAACTTCAATCGCAATTGGCTGATGTGAAAACCCGGCTGGAGCATCAAGAATCTGAGACCCGGAAGGCCGACTTGAAATCCAAATTTAGTTTGGCTGAAACAGAAAAACTAAAGACCAGTTTTGATACTGAAAGACCATGAAATTTGAGGAGAGGACTGCTCGTCTGAAAGATCTTTGAAAAAGCTGAAGCTTCTCTTCAAGAGATAACCACTGAACTTACCGGCTTAAAACACTGCATATCCTAGATGATTTCTGCTATCTTTGGTAAGTAGCATTGCTAACATCATAACCGAGTCTTATCTTTCATGTCATAAACTGTCTCTGATCAATCTGCAATTATTACTCAGGTCCTAGGAGCAGCAACCTTGGTCAAGAAATGCTGGTGAAGCTCAAGGCCGTATATACGCTTGTTGAATAGCTATATACTGGAACTCAGCGCACACTAGCCATGATTTCTCCAACGAATCAAGCACCCACTCTGTTGAGTGACGTCTTGAAAACACTTTCTGTTCTGCCTGCTAGGATTGAAGAGATAAAGCGGTCATCTACAAGAGTCGGCGCCGTGACAGCCTTAAGCCGGGCCAAGGCATGGCAAGCAGAGCTAGACCCGACCAAGCTAGCTACCGGGTATCCAATCTTGAAATAAGATGGCACTCCCTTTGACAAGAAAGACTTTTCTGCCTGCGTGAAGGAGATATGTCCCCTGGCCAGTCTGATTGCTGATGAAACGGATCTTTCAAGATATCAGCCGACTTATGATACGGAGAATCAGAAGATGCCCACGCCGGCTTATAAAGTGATGGATCTAATCCCTCCAATCCGTAAGCATACTTTCTCCCCTGAAGTTGATCCGTCCGAACTTATAGATGATGAAGCTGAATTCCAAGCCTTGTGTGGCATTGATTTGTCATCACCAAACTTCTAGACAATGGAGGAGGGAGAAGAACCGGCGAAGGATGATCCAGAAGCTTCAAGCTGTCAAGGTCAATAAGATTGATCCGCTGGGCAGTTCATATATTTGATCTTCTGAAAAAACACTTAAACATTTGGGCTCGCTGAGTCTTGTAATAGTTTAGTTGAACTCTGATCTGTCGTGCCATCGTGCACGTTTTGCGTTACGTAACACTGTTGATCCGCCAGTTGAAGATATGCCTCTTATGCATATAATATCATTATATAGGCAGCTTGTATTTCCTTGTTCTGCATAAAAACAGATCACAAAAATTGCCCTGGCGGTTTACCGCCGGGCGGGTCATAATTGCAAACATAAACCTGCTGGTTTAACTATAACTTGTATAAAAAAACAAAGTACCGTACCTATGATATTTGCTCACACTGTCGGTTTAATAAGGGTTATAACCAATAAATTGAGAGGTCCACGTCCTGCTTTCATTGATTCATATTGCCGGCTTGTAATGCCAAACACCGCAGGGGGTAGCATCCAGCCGTAGAGTACTGTACTCCGAATATATTATTATTATTCCCTGGCGACTTAGAGTCTGCTGTCAGGGTGGGTTATAAAAAACCCAAAAATTGCTCAAATATGAGACATAGGCTGCATGGACCGACTGATAAAAACTATATGATAAAAGGGATGATATGAATCCAAGACGAATAAACAATCCAAAAAACACGAGACTTTTATAGGCCGCCAATCCAAAATATCTTCTTTAATGAAACTAGCATGATAGCCATTGGAATATCCACGCTTTCTGTGAGCCGGCTCTCACATGACCCAATCGACATTTTAACCCAGATAAGTTCAGGGTCTTATTAAAAGATTGACTTATCGAGAGTATGCGGCGTTGGAGTAGCATCGTGCAACACAGGCCGATGTAACCAAGTTTCAAGGAAGATGGCTGAATAGCCTGAGTTTATTCTTGCTTTCCGTAAGCCGGCTCTCTTATGACTCAATCAATGTTTTTAAACTTAACAAGTGTCGGGTGGTAGGTGCGACATATGCCAACGAGTGGCTTATCATTGTGGGAGCCAATAAGACATCGCCGGTGCCTGGAAATGGGATAAGGCGAAGACATGCACGCCGGTGAATCTTACCCATCTTCGGGGCTCTCCGGGAAGATAATACCCCTACTGCTGCTCTGTGGGGTCTCCGCATGATCACTAGATCAACAAGTAGCTACAAGAGGCTCTATCGGATTTCGGGTTCCGGCTGACCCTTGAGGTTCGAATGCTGGGGTGCACGCGAAGATTCGCCCTCTACCTACCTGTACCCCGCCGCTTCGCTAAGATCTAAGCTATCAAAGGAACAACACAAGAGACACAAGGTTTATACTAGTTCGGGCCACCGTTGTGGTGTAATACCCTACTCTAGTTTGTGGTGTGGTGGATTGCCTCTTGGGCTGGTGGCAATGAACAATACAAGGAAGAACAGCCTCGCGAGGGTCTGTTCTTGGCCGGGGCGATGAACTGCTTGGGGAGTTTAGTCGCCTTCTCTCTCTCTCTCTCTAGATGCCTCTCTTCATATGTGTCTCTCTACCCTGTGGGTGGCTAGTCCTATTTATAGGCAGAGGCCCTGGGCCTCTTCCAAAATATTGAGCGGGAAGGGCGCCAACAATTGGCCATTTTGAAGGGGAACATCTGGTACACTTATCCTGACTAAAGTTGGTCCGCCATCACAAAGGCTCTGGTGGTGATGTCGGCTTGGGCTCCACAATGACTTCCTTCCCGCTGCTATTGGTCTTGGTCTTGTTGCACCGAAATGGACGCCTTTGCTTGATGCTTCGCCCGCGCTTGCTCCCTTTACACCAAAGAGGAAAGGTGGACACTGGCTGGCTGGGCGCCTTGGTCGTCATGGCTTACGCCATGGGCACCTCGTGAGGTACCCCGCCTTGATCTCTCCGCCTCCTCATGAGCCAGCCTGATGAGGCCGTGCTCGAGGAAGCTCCTCGTCAGCCCGCCTCATGAGGCTTGGCCCCTTGCGAGGGTCTTGAGCTTGTGTTGGTGAAGATGGGCGTAATGGGTCCCCTTGAGCCACGCGCAGCCGCAGGCAGTGCAAGTCTGGGGACCCCTGCTTCTAACACCGACAAGAGCCCCGGGGCCCAAGGCGCGCCTGGCTTGGGCCGAAAGAGGCGAAGGGGCAAGTGCGAAACGCATGAGCCCTAACATCCTCATGACCTTGGGCGCCAAGCGTGGCGGTTGATTGGACGTGGGCGGCACTATTCCCCACGCCTCCTTATTTTGTGCCATGCTAGGCGGACTCAGAGCCGCACACGGCCTCCCCTTTTCGCTGCTCGACCGTCCCCCACTCTTCCTCCTCTCGAACTCCAGCTTCTGCTCCCAATCCAATCTCAAGCCTTCCTACCCCCCTTCCGTTGCCATGGCTCCGACGAAGAAGGGAAGAGGGAAGAAACCCATGCCCCTGCCTTGCTCGCCGTCGGCGGCGGCCCCCGCCATCGATCGGTCAATCATACTCAATCGAGAGGGCCTGGGCAAGGTCAGCTCGGATTTGGCCACCATTTTCAACGAATGCGGGCGGACGACGGCCTGGCCCGCATCCCACTTCGCCATCGACAGGATAATCACTGAGGTCCGGTATTTTGCTGACACCCTGTGGGCGGGGCTGGTTCCCCCCTTCTCCGATTTCTTCAATGATGTGCTCTCCCACTATCAGATCCATATGATGCACTTGGGTCCGGAATCCATCACTCTTCTTGCGGTCTTTACCTTTGTTTGCGAGGCGATGATGGGCATCCTTCCTCGCTTGCCTTGATGCGCCACTTCTTCTCTCTGCGCCTTGTTGACCCCACCCAATGTTCGGGGTGTGTGAGCTTCATTGCTGCATCTGAAACAGCGGCTTCAGGGATTGACTTCACCCTTCCTCCGCACGCGCCTGGGTTCCGCGAGCGGTGGATGTATGTGGACGTGGGGGTGCCCAGCCCCTGCTGTCGGAGCCAACATCACCCGCTCGCCTTCGTCTGGCGTCGCTTCGCGTTCCTGAGGGCGCTCGATGTGACGGCGCCCAAGGTGGTGAAGGAGTTCCTGTTATGCCGCATTGCCCCTCTCCAGCGCCATTCCTGCCGGATGTGGGCCTTCGGGCGTGAAGACCGCATGAGGCTCTGTGGAGGAGGACTTGACGCCAAGCTACCGAGGAAGGTGCTCTTGGTCTTGACTGGGGACCCCACCCCTGGCAGCATCCGGCAAGGGGGTGCTTTGTTGTACTTTTGCTCAAGTAGGGGTGACTTTGTGAAGCAGATGCCCAGCTTCGACGAATGGGGGCTGCGCCCCGCAGGCCTCATGGGGTCTCGCAAGAACCCAGTGGTGGTGACTGCCCTTCCAGTCGGCCATGGCGGCTCTTACTCGAGTGGCAGAGCAGGGAGGCACGAGCCGCTGGAGGCCGAGGGGGCCTCCGCAGGGGCGACGGTGCCAAGCGACGCTCTTGAGGGAGCAGCTCCTGAGGCCCAGGCTGCCGCGGCTGGGGGTGGCGAGCAGCTGCCCGTGGTGCTGGGCCGAGGCCCTCGGGGCCCCTGCCATTTTATTGGTGAGGTGACCGTGGCGTGCATCGTAGACGCACTCCGACGCGGGTCGCCTCGACGCTCCTTCCTCGTCGCAGTTGACCTCGTGCTCAACTCTTGTCGCTTCGCGTGGACTTTGAGGCTCTCCGAAGAGAAGGGAAGCCTGGGCGACGATTACCCTTGCCGCATGTCAAGCGTGAGGAAGTACTTCGCCACCGACGCAGTAAGCCTTCCCCTTTCCAGCTCTTGATCCTTACATTGCTTTTTATCGATCCTTGCTCCACAGGGCCCTTCCTGCCGAGCTTACGGAGATGGCTGAGGAGCCATCCCCCTTGGCTCCGCCCTCTCCACCGTCCTCGAGCACCCCGAGCAGCAGGGCCCTTGTGGTGAGGCCGATCGGAGAGACGAACAATCCTGAGGCGCATTGCGGCTCCGCGCGCCTCGCGACCCTCCTTCGCGAGCCCTCTCGTGGCATAGCCAGCCTGCCGTGGACTTCTCGTCTGGTCGTCGACCGTGATTGGCTGAAGTATTCCCTGCGCCCTTCTTTGGGGGATGGGCTGGCTCCTGGCCGGGCTTCTAGCGGGGCGTGCCCGGCCATGGCGAGGGCGCCAGCCCCCAGCCCCCTGCCCGGAGGAGGTGCTGATTCGTGGCCCCCAGCGCTCGCTTGGGGCGGATGATGGTGTGGAAGACATACTCGAGCGTGCCCGGGAGCGTCGCGCTCGTCGCCAAGGGTTTCTTCGGAGGGCGGGTGATGCGGTGAGCCTGCTTGGTGAAGAGCTCGCTGATGAAGACGCGCGCCTCGAGGCCGAGGGCCTGTGCCTGGCCGCGGAGAGGCGCGAGCTGAAGGCGGTTGTCACTCTCGCGCGCCATCAGCGTGATCTTGACAATGAGGAGGCCAAGGCGTCGCTGGCGGCCTCTCGGGAGGTCCGCTCTCGGGCAGTTGAGGAGGCTCGGGAAGCTGACCGGCGGCGAGAGGCGGAGGAGAAGCGGGCACGTGAGCTCCTGGCCCGCTGCCGCTCACTGGAGGAGCAGGTGGAGCTGCACGAGTCGGCCCTTGCATCGATGAAGGTGGCCTTAGGAGACCCAGCAGAGCTCCAGAAGCGTGAGGAGGCGCTGACGCTGGAAGCCGCCCGAGCGACGCCAGTAATCTGAACGCCTGGAAACAAGGGAGCGCTTGGTGACGAGGGCGGAGGACGATGTCGCTGCACGGGAAGCCCGTGTCCTGGAGGAGGTCGGGCGTCGGGTGGCGCGGCGCGCTTGAACCTTGAGCGCGAGTTCGAGGAGGGGCTGGGGTTGATCCGGGCTGAGGCCGAAGGCAGGACCGCCGCCTTGACGGCCAAGCAGGAGGAAGTGACGCGGCGGGCCGATGCTTTTCGGGCCGCCCTTGAGGTGGCGCAGGAGGAGTTAACTACCTCCCGTGCCGAGGTGCTTCTTCTTCGCCAACGGGTGGACGAGGCTGAGGCCGTCGCGCGACAGAATGCGGACGAGATGCGTCAGCGGCGGATCCTGGAGCATGAACATGGCCCCATGCTCACCACGCTCTGGGAGAGAGCCAACACAGCCTTGGGTAACATCTGCGAGGCGGCTGTTGGCGAGCAGCCGGACGTTAATTCACGCCGCAACCTTCAGTTCTTCACCGACGTGGTGACTCAGCTGGAGGCGCGGTCGGTCAGAGCCAATAGGTTGGTGGAGGAGAGGAGCCGCACCCTGCTCGGGCGCGCCTTTTCTCGCGTCTTCAGCCATCTCCGGAACATGGACCCCCACTTCGACTTCGATGCCGCCATCGCCCCAGTACCTCAGGCCGTCCGAGACGACCTGGCGCACTGGGTGGAGGACAACGTGGACGCCCTTGTCAGGGCCTTCGCTTCAGACAACGATGGTGTGATCATGGCCGCTGATGAAGGCGGCAGGTGGTTCGACGCCCGGGCGACGACGCAGAGCGACGGCGAGGCTGGCCGACGCCAGCGACAATTCAGGAGGTGCCCCGAGGATGCATTGGGGATTTATCCGACCGATCGCGTGATCGTTCCTCGCTTTCCTCGCATTTAATAGATCTCGGGTTTTGCCCTGACGGTTGTGAGAGCATTTTGGGAGGGGGCGCCCCTCATGTAAAACTTGTGTTCTGCGTATTAGGAGATGCTATATCACCTGCACGCCCATGCCAAGTGGCTGGCTAGTTTACCTTTGTCCCGCGCGGGCCCTGAGATAGCCTTCGGAGGGCTGCGGCGTCTCGAGTGTCTCCCGGTCGAACCCGTAGGATCTGCAGCAAAAGCCTCCTGAGAGGATGCGGCGGCGGCAGTCTGGGCTGCACGCAAGCTAGGCCCAACCCGGCTTGCGAGGGGCTCACGAGGGGAGGCAGCTGAGGCAAAGCGGTAACCGGAACGCGAGAGATTGCTCGAACAAGACTAAACCCCCTTCCCCAAACACACGCAAATCTCAGATTCGAATCCAACTTAAATCCAGCGGGGGAAAGTTACAACCAAAGGGAAAAGCAATGAAAGCAAACAAAAAAAGGCCGCGTCCGGCACCTAGTCTAGTCTTGGACGTCTTCTCACCAGCGCGGAGCTAAGTGCTGCCACTGGGCGTGGAGGGAGCCCAGTGGCTCGAGGCCGGCAACCTCGAGACTTCGGGCGTGTACAGCCCCACTCATTATTACGTGAGAGTGCCACGGGCGGCGAAGCTTCACAGCACCGGGCCTTCTTCATGTGTACCGCCTTGCTTCATATCGCCAGACGAGGGCCCCGCCTTTGCGCCGCACTCTAGTGCCATCAACGAAGACCGTAAACTAGGACGCCGATGGGGTAGAGCGGTCGCCGCCGTTCCCCGACGACCACGGGTCCTCCGCCAGGGGCAGGCCCTGAGGCGCCTCCCCATCAGAGGGCCTACCTCCTGAGAATGCCTTGCTCCGAACGCGGCGGTGGTGATGCCGGATCACGGCCCCTCTCCTGCAGCCCCCGACGCCCTCCTCCCGAGGGGTAGGACACTGCGGGTGTGGGGCAGCCGCTCGCTGTGGCGACCTGCACCTCCTGCGATTCATGATTAACGTATGCCTGCTCCTGAGGGATTAGTGGTACCCGATAATCGTCGCTTCCGGCATGGCCGGTGGGGCCTTCATGGGGCTCCTGGAAGAGCTCAGCTTCTGTCGCCTCGTCCCCCGGCTTGGGGCTGAGGAGCGAGCCTTGTTCCCCCTCATGCTGGTGCCCTTGGTCCATCATATGGGGCACGTATTCTTCTGGGGCCGTCATCCCGAAGGCCGCGCCATAGTGCTCCGCGTGCCATGCAGCTCTGCTTGAGGCACCTACTTGGGGGTGGTAGCGCGGCGGCCCACTGGGGCCGTGGGCCGCGGCGAGTCCTTCTTCATTGGCCGGGAGCGGAGGCAGTGCTGCTGCTGGCCCGGTGCTGACAGCTTCGCCGGTGTTGGAGTAGCCTTGGAGCCCGCTGTCGGTGTCAAAACCGGCGGATCTCGGGTAGGGGGTCCCGAACTATGCGTCTATGCGGATGGTAACAGGAGACAAGGGACACGATGTTTTTACCCAGGTTCGGGCCCTCTCGATGGAGGTAATACCCTACTCCCCGCTTGATTAATATTGATGATATGGGTAGTACAAGAGTAGACCTACCACGAGATCAAGGAGGCTAAACCCTAGAAGCTAGCCTATGGTATGATTGTTGTTCGTCCTACGGACTAAAACCCTCTGGTTTATATAGACACCGGATAGGTTAGGGTTACGCAGAGTCGGTTACATAGGTAGGAGATCTACATATCCGTATCGCCAAGCTTGCCTTCCACGCTAGGGAAAGTCCCATCCGGACACGGGACGAAGTCTTCAATCTTGTATCTTCATAGTCTTGGAGTCCGGCCGTGATGATAATTCGGCTATCCGAACACCCCCTAGTCCAGGACTCCCTCAGTAGCCCCTGAACCAGGCTTCAATGACGACGAGTCCGGCGCGATATTGTCTTCGGCATTGCAAGGCGGGTTCCTCCTCCGAATACTTCATAGAAGGTTTTGAACACAAGGATAGTGTCCGGCTCTGCAAAACAAGTTCCACATACCACCGTAGAGAGAATAACTTTTGCACAGATCTGCTGAAGTATTCCGCGGCGTGACATCACACCACGGCCAGGCCTGTATATGAATAGATTTTTACCGTTCCACCTCAAGGCGTTTAGCGAGGCGGTTTCGCACGCGTCTTTATCAAAGCATAGATCGTGCCCCCTTATTCCGGGATTCTCATCAATACGGACGTGGGTAACCCATCTGCGCCATTGATTATGGCGCTTGGGAGATAAGCGAGTTTTACCAGGCTGGCGGGGGACGCGCAACTTCGTCCGTCCATATAAGGGGATAAGGATCCACCTTTTCGCTTACGCCTTCTTCCTCCTTTGCTCGTCCATTCCTGCGCACTCGAGCTCCAGCGCCCAAGTCCGCACACCCCACCTCAACCTTCTCCAACTATGTCCGGAGCGGGAGGCAGGTGGATGGCCTCCTCCGTCACGGAGGGGCACATCACAAGACTACGGGAGGCCGGATACTTGTCCGGTGACATCGCGTGTCGGCTACCCGATGGGGGGCAGCTCATTCCAACCCCCATGCCCCATGAGAGGGTGGTGTTTCTCCCCCACTTCCTCCGCGGACTGGGTTTTCCACTTCACCCATTTGTCCGGGGGCTCATGTTCTACTACGGCCTGGACTTCCACGATCTGGCCCCGAATTTCATCCTCAACATCTTGGCGTTCATCGTAGTGTGCGAGGCCTTCCTCTGCATCCAGCCCCACTTCGGCTTATGGCTGAAGATCTTCAATGTCAGGCCGAAGGTAGTGGGCGGCTGTCAAGCGGAGTGCGGAGGCGCCATGGTTGGCAAGATGGCCAAAGTCCTATGGCTCGAGGGCTCCTTCCTGGAGACAATAAAGGGGTGGCAATCGGGTTGGTTCTATATCACCGAGCCGCGCGACCCAAAATGGGCGGCGGCCCCCGAGTTCAGATCTGGCTTCCCCACACGGCTCTCATCATGGAAAGAGACGGGCCTGACATGGGGGAATTCGGACGAGCTATCCGGACTCCAAACATGCATCCGAAACCTGGTGGACAAGAATCTCAGGCTTGTCAACGTAATCCAGGTGATGCTCATCCGCCGGATTCTCCCATGCCAACAACAGGCCTTCAAATTGTGGGAGTTCGATCCGACACAAAGACTCAACTCTAAAAGGCTCTTCGACACTACGCACGAAGATGCCCGGAAGGTGCCGTTCATACGCCGAGGCTCCCTCATCCGCTACTGAAGATCGCGGATACAGCTCGCAGCGTCAAGCCGGTGAGGTAAGTTATTTTACCCTTTACGGGACTCTTGTTTTTCATAGATTGACTCTATGTGGGATCTAAAACTCCCTAACCTTTGACAGGATTGGCTGAAGATGTCCGGACAGATTAACCGTCTGCCTTTTGTCGGAAGACTCAATGGACGCCCGATTGACGGGCTTGGCTCCGGTGCCCCATGTGGTGCCGGAGAAGAAGGCCAAGAAGGAGGCTACGGGAACTCGAAGGAGCTCCCGACGCCAGGTGCTGTCAGATTCTGAAGAAGAATCTTCTCCTGAGAACGAGGAGGAGGAAAATGAGGCCTCTCCCCCGGCGGGGGAGGAGAGGAAAAGGAAGGCCACCCCAACTGGGGAGGCCGGAGGGTCCAAGAAGGGAAGAACCCTTCCTCCGGACTTCTACACCAACGTCGACAACGACGAGGAGGATTGGCCAACAAGGGCCAAGCCCCTGGCGAGATCGTGAGTGTCCGGATACCCATGACTTTTCCGTTGGATAGTGTTCTCTAATGCCGAAATTATGCAGCCCGCCCAAGGGCGAGTTCGCCGCTTCATCGAGCAGGTCCCTGGGTTCGTCGGAAATGGAGAGTACTTCACTTCCGGCCGCCTCCTCGCCTCACACTGCAGATGACGCCAAGGTGGGGCCCCAAGGGGGGCCTGGTCAAGAGGAGGTGGCGCAGGAGGCGCCGCAAGGCGACCTCCCGGACTCCAGGCGCGTGGGGGGCGAGACCCCCAGGGGCTCTAAGCCCGACCCTCGTACGGACTTCCATGCCGAACCTTCAATGTTCCGAGTCCAAAGCGTCCTTCAGAAGAAGGGTAAGACGCCGGTGTCCTCCATCCAACCGGAGGCACCGGATAGCTTGATCGGAGGCGCTTAACGGCGCTTCCATCGAGGAGGAGCACCGCACATTTATGAATGCGGTGATCCGGTCAGTTCGATCCGCCAAGAGCGGGCTGACGAAAGCCTGTACCAGCCTTCTAACGTGCTTTGAGGTAAGTTTAGAATATGTAAAAATATTGCCGCATAGACAGAGCCCTCGATGCTTAGTTCGGAGTTCGGAAAGAAAAGCGGACTAAGGATCTAAAAAGATATACGCAGGAGTCTAACATAAGTATGTCAATATGGGAATGCAGGCTGCCGGCCGACCTTTGTCAGACCGATCATGGAGGTCAATGCATTGAGGCAGAGCCTCGAGCGGTCCGAGAACGAGCTCGGCCTTGCCAAGAAGCAGCTCGAGGACAAGGAAGGTAAGCAATACCTTATGAAAGAAATACCTTATAGGAAGGTTTCGGTTGCAAAAAATAACAGGAATAACATGGGTACTGCAGGGGCCACGAACGAGGTGGCGACCCTGAAGGAAGCGGTGTCCGTGGCCGAAAGTATAGCGGCCGCGGAGCGCACCGAGGGAGAGAAGGGAGAGGCGCGGCTGGCGGAGGTACGGTAAGAGCTCGAGGCTCTTGTGGAAAAACACGAGGGTTTGGAGCGTGACTCGAAGACCCGAGAGTCCGAGCTTGCGTCGGCTCTTTAGATTGCCAAAGCTGCTAAGGCCGAGGCCCAAAAGGCCCTCCAGGAGATTGAGGAAATAAAGAAGATCGCGGCGGGTAAGGCATTCTTTATGCAAAGCAAGCATGTGAAAGTGAATTACCTATTGCTTACCCGGATTCGGAGCTCTCCAGGAGCGTTCGCAGATCTGCCTCGTAGTGTATTGGATGCTGCCGCGTTCTACCGCGCCAAGGAGGGGAGCTCGATGGAGAAGGTGTTCTGGTCTCGGTATGCTGAGGCCGAACGTCCGATGTTTCGAGCGACCAACAGAAGTAGCTGGTCGAGCTCCACAAGGTCGCCGAACAGGCCATGAAGGGCCTTATAGTTCAGCTGTGGCCATTGGAAGCCATGCCTGGGAGCTACTTCGGCTTAGTGCAGCGGCTGGTGGACGCCTGTCCACGAATTGAAGTCATCAAGCGCTCCGTCTGTATTGAAGGTGTCCGTCGGGCCCTTGCCCGTGCTAAAGTGCACTGGGGCAAGCTGGATGCGGAGAAGCTTGTGACGGACGGGCCACCGAAGGGCAAGGAGCATCGCACGCCAGAAATGTACTATGAGGGCCTCCTGAAGGGTGACCGCCGAATAGCGGATGAGTGCTCCAAAGATGTAATTTTTTAATAGACTCTCATTTGTTATCTTGTACGCTGAAAACTTGTTCATATGCGCTAAGCAGCGCTTGTTAATTTAAAATATTACCTTCTGTGCGGACGTTTATCAAATTTGAGAGATGGCAAGTTGTTGGCTTCAGCCCCCATGCCACGAGTGCTGGGGTGTTCGGGATAAACTTGAGCACTCTTGTTCCCATTCTTGGGTCCATCTAGGGAGGCGCTCAACGCAACGAACAAGGAAACCGGACTTATAATGCTTGAACACTCTCACTTAGCCATAGAATTCTATAATTTTAAATTTCGGCGAAGCCCCTAGTATTCGGAAGACCGAGTTCGGGGCGCTATCCACGCCTGGGCCGGATAATTCCGGTTCCTCGCTCTAAGCGGCATAAGTCTTTAGGGACCCAAAAAACCTCTCGAACAGCGACTAGCTCTCGCCCTATCATGACGGTCAGTTTTAGCTTTCTCCACTGAGGTGCTCAACCCAGATCAACTGGGGCACAATCGCAGTGGTTCTCCCAGCGCTACCTTAGCCGATATAACAGAACGTAAGGTACCAAAACATGGGAGCCGCAAACCCAACTATTGACCCAAGACATGATTCGAGCCGATGCATATAATGCTATAAGTTCGGGGTGCCGCACTTGTGAAAGTGTTCGGACTTGTCACACCATAATTTTGGGGTACTTAAGCCCCTGGTGTGTTGGCCGTACCAAAGTGTACGGGTGCAACATGTCATGAAATGAACATATATATAGATAAAAAATGTAATAATAGGCAAGAGCTATATATTGGTTATTAAAAAGAGACTGCAAATAAAAGCGTAACGATACAAATTGTGCGATAAGCAAGGGATGGGACTATTTGACATGTCCTTCTCCGAGGGTAAGCTGCGGATGGTATGTAAAACAGGAATAATGCTCGTAGTAGAGACCACCGGACACTGACGTAGCTACGCTTCCCTGGCTGTTGCATCGTGAGTTCGGCAATTCAAGTGCCGGAGACGGGGCTTCCGGAAAACGGAGTCCTGAAAGTAAGAAAAAGAAGAAAAAGAATGACACAATTGGGAGCCCGGTGCGGTTGAGCCGCATGCAGGTGTACCGTGGTCGTGCCCTCCCTTATGCCCATGGTATCTCCAGAGCGTAGTTATGTACGCGTAATCGGGCTTCGCAATTTCACGAGGGCTGGGGTTGGGGCGGATTGCTACGCGATGCTTGAATCGTGCGCCCGGGTCTTGTTGTAGGTTACTCCGGCGCTGCTGATGTTGTCCGGACATTTAGTGGCCGGACTAGAGAATTGCTGTGAGAGGCTGCTTTGCACCTCCGCCGCGAGGGTCGCCGTGTGCTCCTCCGCTCGGAGAGAGCGTTCGTGTTTCCATTGACCGTGATTACTCCTCGAGGGCCCGGCATCTTGAGCTTGAGGTATGCGAAAGCGGCACCATATTAAACTTTGCAAATGCGGTTCGTCCGGCAAAGGCGTGATAGCCATCTGCGAACGGGACTATGTCGAAGATTAACTCCTCGCCGGAAGTTATCCGGGGATCCAAGGCCGCTTCGAGTGTAACCGAGCCCGCATAATTGGCCTCTACACCCGGTATGACGCCTTTAAAGGTCGTCTTTGTAGGTTTAATCCTTGAAGGGTCTATGCCCATTTTATGACCGTATCCTGATAAAGCAGGTTCAGGCTGCTGCCGCCGTCCATCAGGACTCTAGTGAGGTGAAATCCGACAATAATTGGGTCAAGAACCAATGCGGTGAAACCGCCGTGACGGATGCTAGTGGGGTGGTCCCTTCGATCAAAGGTGATCGGGCAGGAGGACCATGGGATGAACTTCGGGCGATCGGCTCCATCGCAGATACGCCCGTGAAGCGCACGCTTCCGCCTCCCTTTTGGGTATATGGGTTGCGTATATCATGTTCACGATCCGCACTTGTGGGGGAAACCCTTCTGTCCTCTATTGTTCGGGCGGTGGGGCTCTTCCTCGTCATCGCTTATGCAGCCCCTTGTCATTGAGTTCGGCACTTAACTTGCCCGCTTGCTTGAACACCCAACAATCCCTGTTGGTGTGGTTGGCTGGTTTTTCGGGGGTGCCATGTATCTGGCACAAGCGATCGAGTATTCGGTCCAAGTTGGACGGGCCCTGGGTATTTCTTTTGATTGGCTTCTTCCGCTGACCGGGTTTAGAGCCTCTGAATCCGGCATTGACTGCCATATCTTCAGCATTATCGCCGTTAATGCGGCGCTTGTTCTTGTTGCGACGCGACCTGCCATTGCTGTCCTTGGTATCCGAACTACCAGGGTTTTTGGTCAAGTTGTTACTAGAGCTATCCAGCTGTCCTCTCCTGCACAAAAGCGGGTCATGAGTGTTGTGAGGGCTGCCATGGATTTCGGCTTTTCCTGTCCTAAGTGCCGGGCTAGCCACTCATCGCGGATGTTATGTTTGAAGGCTGCAAGGGCCTCTCGTGATCCGGACGATCAACGATTTGATTTTTCTTGGTTAGGAACCGTGTCCGTAATTGTCCGCCGATTCTTTTGGCTGCTGAATTATATGGCTAAGGTCATCGGCGGTACGGTGGTCGCACATATGTGCCCCGGAAGTTATCAAGGAATGCGGCTTCCGTGTCCTCCCAACAACCAATTGATTCTGTTGGCAAGCTGTTAAGCCAATGCCGAGCTAGTCCTTTAAGCTTGAGGGGGAGGTATTTGATGGCGTGTAGATCATCACCGCGGGCCATGTGGATATGGAGGAGATAATCCTCGATCCGCATCGCAGGATCTGTGGTACCATCATATGATTCGATGTTTACGGGTTTGAAGCCCTCGGGGATTTGATGTTCCATTACTTCATCTGTGAAGCATAGTGGGTGTGCTGCGCCTCTGTATTAGGCTATATCACGACGCAGCTCGAATGAGCTTTGTCTGTTGTGTTCGGCCCGGCCGGAGTTTCTGTATCCGGCGTGACGGTTATCATCATGTGTCGTGGGGCGCCCACGCGATCCGTAGATCGATCTTGTATGTTTTGCCTTATCCTCCAATATATCTCACAAGTCCGGGGCGTTTTCCCGTGCCTTGGTACTTTTTGAACGGCTTCGGGGTACGGCTTGAATGGAGGGTCTAGAGGCCTCTCTATCGCGGCCACGGGGTGGCCGGTCTGCCATGTCGTACGCTGGTGACATGGGTGCTTCCTCTGATCGAGGCAACGACCTGCGTTTGGGGTAGCTTTTGGAGGGGCGTTCGAGTTCATACTCTTCGGCTGCAAGGACTTCAGTCCATCTGTCAGCTAGCAGGTCTTGGTCAGCTCTAAGCTGTTGCTGCTTTTTCTTGAGGCTGCTTGCCGTGGCCATAAGCCTGCGTTTGAAACGCTCCTATTCGGCGGGGTCCTCAGTGCGACAAATTAAATTCGTCGTCCGAGGCTTGCCTCATCTTCGGAGGGAGGCGCATAATTATCGCCCTCTACCTCTTTTTTCGCCAGACCGTCAGGCGGTCTTGCTTCTCCCTCCTCCTGCGCCGAGTCCTGTTTGGAGGGGTCGTCTTCAGACCTTGTCCGGGGTGTTATTGTCTCCCGTGCCGGAATCACCATTTTTACTGTGGCGGGATTTAGAACGGCGCCGCTGACGTCGGCGTTTGGGTTGTTTCTTGGAGGGGTCATCCTCCGCCGTTCCATCGCCATTCCCATCTTTTGGGATGTCCACCATGTATATGTCATATGACGAGGTGGCCTTCCAGTGCCCTGTAGGCGCTGGGTCTTGGTCGTCTCCGGCATCGTCGTCCATACCGGCCAATGTCTTCGAGTCGAAGTCGAGCATGTCGATTAAATCATCGGCAGTGGCTACAAAGTGGGTGGTGGGTGGGTGTTGAATTTCTTCGTCGCCCGCATCCCAACCTTCCCGACCGTAGTCCGCCGTGGCTCTCCGAATAAAGAGAGAGACTTTAGCGAATTCAGAATATCGCCAAAGGGCGAGTGCTGAAAGATGTCCGCGGCAGTGAACTCCATGACCGGCGCCCAATCGGATTCGATTGGTAGGGGCGCGGAGGGTTCGGAGTCCGGAGAGGAGTCCGGCACCTTGGAGTCACGGTCTTCGTGAAGGACAGGGATGGAGTTCGGCTCAATCGCCGCTGAGATCGTAGCCCCCGAGGCGGTGTCCAGCCACTCGTCCTCGATCGGGGAATCCGCCCGGATTAAGGGTCGGAGCGGCATCGGTGCGGCCTCCGTGGCAACCTTGTTACGGCAGAGCTAGATCGTGCCCATCGAGACAAGGCGGCGCTTATTACGGCTCGAATCCGTCGAAGATCAAGTCTCCGCGGATGTCGGCTGTGTAGTTTAAACTTACAAATCTGACCTGATGGCCAGGGGCGTAGCTTTCGATCTGCTCTAGATGGCCAAGCGAATTGGCCCGCAGTGCAAAGCCACCGAATACAAGGTCTGTCCGAGGAGAAAAGTCTCACCCTGGACTGCGTCGTTGCTGATGATCGAAGGAGCCATCGGGCCTATAGGTGACGACACAGAGGAACTCTCAATGAAAGCACCAATGTCGGTGTCAAAACCGGTGGATCTCGGGTAGGGGGTCCCGAACTGTGCGTCTAGGCGGATGGTAACAGGAGACAAGGGACACGATGTTTTTACCTGTGTTCGGGCCCTCTCGATGGAGGTAATACCCTACTCCTGCTTGATTAATATTGATGATATGGGTAGTACAAGAGTAGATCTACCACGAGATCAAGGAGGCTAAACCCTAGAAGCTAGCCTATGGTATGATTGTTGTTCGTCCTCACGGACTAAAACCCTCCGGTTTATATAGACACCGGATAGGTTAGGGTTACACGTAGTCGGTTACAAAGGTAGGAGATCTACATATCCAGATCGCCAAGCTTGCCTTCCACGCCAAGGAAAGTCCCATCCGGACACGGACGAAGTCTTCAATCTTGTATCTTCATAGTCTTGGAGTCCGCCGTGATGATAGTTCGCTATCCGGACACCCCTAGTCCAGGACTCTCACCATGCCGCTGGTGGAGCCTCATGGCCGCCTGACCTGAGATGGGAGCTGGGTGCGAAGGGTGAGCCCCGAGGCGGCGGCCAGGAGCTCGCCACCCGCTCTAGCAAGACGTCATGCCGCCTTCCAAAGCCTGCTGCAAGAACTCCCGGGCCACCGTGAGCGCCCTTGAGTTCGCTTCGCCTCGGCGGGTGTACGGCGTCGCTGCCGCTGGCGTGGTTGGAGGCCCTCGCCGACCGCCGCCGCGGCGTGAGAGCTGTCGAAGCCTCGTCCGCGTCGCCTGTGGGTTCGCAGCTACCAAGGCGGACCGCGAGCTGCTCGGCACGGGCCGCCGAGGCGAAGCGAGCTCTGCGTGGGCCAAGCCGCCTGTGGATCGGGTTGCTCACTGATCGCCGGACATGGTGATGACGATGCGACGGGACATGAAGTGGCAGAAGGCGGACCCCGGCGCACCCCTACCTGGCGCGCCAAATGTCGGATTTCGGGTTCCGGCAGACCCTTGAGGTTCGAACACTGGGGTGCACGCGGAGATTCTCCCTCTACCTACATGTACCCCGCCGCCTCGCTAAGATCTAAGCTATCAAAGGAACAACACAAGAGACACAAGGTTTATACTAGTTCGGGCCACCGTTATGGTGTAATACCCTACTCTAGTTTGTGGTGTGGTGGATTGCCTCTTGGGCTGGTGGCGATGAACAATACAAGGAAGAACAGCCTCGCGAGGGTCTGTTCTTGGCCGGGGCGATGAACTGCTTGGGGGAGTTCAGTCGCCTTCTCTCTCTCTCTCTAGATGCCTCTCTTCATATGTGTCTCTCTACCCTGTGGGTGGCTAGTCCTATTTATAGGCAGAGGCCCTGGGCCTCTTCCCAAATATTGAGCGGGAAGGGCGCCAACAATTGGCCATTTTGAAGGGGAACATCTGGTATACTTATCCTGACTAAAGTTGGTCCTCGCCTGTCAATGGCTCTGGTGGTGACGCCGGCTTGGGCTCCACAATGACTTCCTTCCTGCCGTTGGGCTGGTCTTGGTCTTGTTGCATCGAAATGGACGTCTTTGCTTGATGCTCTCGCCTGCGCTTGCTCCCTTTGCACCAAAGAGGAAAGGAGGACATCTGCTGGCTGGCGCCCGCCTGGCGCCCTTGGTCGTCATGGCTTACGTCATGGGCACCTCGTGAGGTACCTCGCCTTGATCTCTCCGCCTCCTCGCGAGCCAGCCTGATGAGGTCGTGCCTGAGGAAGCTCCCTATCGTCCGCCCGCGAGGCTTGGCCCCTCGCGAGGGTCTTGAGCTTGTGTTGGTGAAGATGGGCCGTGATGGGCCCCCCTTTGAGCCATGCCGCAGGCCGCAGGCAGGCAAGTCTGGGGACCCCCATTCCAAGAACGCCGACAGGCTCCTTGAGCTGTTCGGCGAGAGGAAGAAGAAGGGCAAGGCTAGCTCTCTTCTCCCCTCAATGTGGTGTCTAAAACTCTAAGAGATCAACCCTTTGCATCGGTGCCCTGGGGGGTTTATATAGGCCTACCCCCCAGGGGTACAATGGTAATTAGACTAGGTGTGGGCCCTAGCCGTCAGTGTCTATGTTCGCCGGCTTCTCCGTCGGCCGCTGGGGCCCGCCGACTGGTGGGTCCCGCCGGCTGCCGGCTTCCTGGTCGACAAGCAGGTCCCACTGCTCGGGGGTCTTGTCGGGGGATGGTTACTGTTGCCTCACTCCTGATGACGAAGGCTTTGTCGAGGTAAGCATGGCTACAGTGCCGCCGCCTGGCGGGCTCTCACTGTAGCCTTACCTCGTCTTGTCTCCTTAATGAGGCGCCTCCTTCGAGGGAGGGAGCAAGCTGGCTGTTGGGAGCCGGCCACATCCCAGGCCGACTGGGGGAGGCCTGGCCGCCTTCGGGCGTCTCTCTGACTGAGGGGGCTCGCCGCCTGCGGGCCGTACTGACAGCTTGTCCTGGGTGATGTCATGGTCAACATGGCAACAGTGCCGCGCCGGACGGGTGATGGCCGCCCCGTACGACGCACTGTGGCCCCGCGTGCTCCGGGATTCGGGGGTGGCAGGCTTCACTGCAGCCACACCCCGTCTCATCGCCGTTATGTGGGTGCAGAGTTTGAGGGTACGATCTTGGCCGCCTGATGGGGGCCGGCTTCTTGGAGTCGGCCTTCTCGTGGCTGGCTTCTTGGAGTTGGCCCTCTCGTGGCTTTCTCCATGAGGGTTTTGGGGTCGGGCCGCCTCCCGGTAGTCGGCCTGAGAGACAGCCGGCCAGGGGAAGGCGGCCCCACGCCTTGGATGCTTGAAGGCTTGATCGGCCTGTAATTTTTCTGAAGAGCCAGGGGGAGCCGGCTAGGCTACCCGTGGTCATTTACTCCGACAACAAGTGCAAGGTCTTAGTTAAAAGATTGACTGTTAAGAACATAGCAGGTCATTCAGGATTACCTGACAGAGAAGCATCTGGCACACAGGCAGAATAACCCGGATTTTTGGTGAATACACCTGGCGTCCAAGCCAATCAAAAGGGTGAATATGGCTGTGTTCATTGAACAGGAAGCCCCCAAGTGATATATTTCTAAGCTGTGCTCAGCGGCTACCTATGTTTGAGTTGTGATGTGCATCCAACTCTCTTTGGTCCCTGTACTTTGGGCGTCAAGCCTCTTAAGTGATCATGTGAAATGACAATAAAGACTCAAATTTGAAGAAGTGAAAACGACAGAGGCCCTGAAATATCAGGGATGTCAGCTTTATTATACTTATTATAATATATACATCGTTAAACTATGTACATCACAAGAGCCGGTGACTCAAGTATAGTAAGGACGAATATGAGCAATATTCCACGGCCGACGGGTCTTCTCCTCCGATGTGCGTGGGTTCTTGTGGCCTCGAACATCGATAAGATTGTATGACCCATTATTCAGATTTTTGCTGACCACAAAAGGCCCTTCCCAAGGTGGGGATAGTATATGCATACCAGTCTGATCCTGGATAAGCCGGAGCACCAAGTCACCTTCTTGAAAGGTTCTGGTTTTAACCCGGCGGCTGTGATAACGACGCAGATCTTGCTGGTAAATCGCCGAACGAGCCGCTGCAAGGTCACACTCCTCATCCAACAGGTCAAGTGCATGCTTACGTGCTTTTTCATTGTCAGCTTCAACATAAGCCGCCACACGGGGCGAATCGTGACGGATGTCACTAGGGAGAACCGCCTCTGCTCCATAAACCATAAAGAAAGGTGTGTAACCCGTAGATCTGTTGGGGGTAGTATTGATACTCCATAACACTAAGGGTAACTCCTCCACCCAACAACCCGGCGTCCTTTGCAAAGGGACCATAAGCTTGCTTAGCTTGACCATTGGACTGGGGGTGAGCCACTGAGGATACATCAAGTCGAATATGCTCTCGTTGACAAAATTCTTTCATAGCACCCTTGGACAGATTAGTACCATTATCGGTTATAATGTTGTGGGGAAAGCCAAAACGGAAAATCACCTTTTTGATGAATTGAACCGCCATTGCTGCGTCACACTTACTAACCGGCTCTGCTTCAACCCACTTTGTAAACTTGTCAACTTTCACCAAAAGGTGGGTCTTCTTATCCTTGGACCTTTTAAAGGGCCCAACCATATCAAGCCCCCAAGTCGCAAAGGGCCAAGCAATTGGAATCATCCTCAATTCTTGAGCCGGCACATGAGTTCGTTTGAGAACTTCTGACAACCATCACATTTACTCACTAAATCCTTAGCTTCAGCATGAGCCGTCAGCCAATAATACCCATGACGGAAAGCCTTGGCTACGAGAGATTTAGAGCCGGCATGATGAGCACAGTCTCCTTCATGAATCTCTCGCAGAATCTCACAGCCTTCTTCAGGAGAAACACAACGTTGAAACGCCCCTATGACACTGCGATGATACAACTCCCCACTAACAATAGTCATTGACTTAGACCGCCGGGTTATCTGCCTGGCCAAAGTTTCATCCTCAGGTAACTCGCCCCGAGCCATATAAGCCAAGTACGGAACTGTCCAGTCAGGAATAGCATGAAGAGCTGCCACTAATTGTGCTTCCGGGTCAGGAAGATTCTCCTCTGTAGGCAATTTGACAGAAGGGTTATGCAGAATATCCAAGAAAGTGTTAGGTGGCACCGGCTTATGCTGAGACCCTAACCGGCTTAAAGCATCAGCCGCCTCATTTTTCCTGTGATCAATATGCTCAATCTGATAACCCTTGAAGTGACCTGCAATAGCATCAACCTCTCGACGATAAGCCGCCATGAGTGGATCCTTAGAATCCCAGGTGCCAGAAACTTGCTGAGCTACCAGAGTTGAGCCGCTGAAACACCTCACCCGGCTTAAGTTCATATCCTTAGCCATCTGAAGACCATGGAGCAAGGCCTCATACTCAGCTGCATTGTTAGTATAAGGGAACATCAACCGGAGAACATAAGAAAATTTATCACCTCGTGGGGAAATCAAGACTCCAGCCCCCGAGCCTTCCAACTGCCTGGACCCATCAAAGTGAATAGTCCAATATGTGCTATCCAGCTTCTCCTCAGGCATCGGCAACTATGTCCAATCATTGATAAAATCCACAAGTGCTTGAGACTTGATGGCTGTACGAGGCACATACTTTAAACCATGAGGTCCAAGCTCAATGGCCCATTTGGCTACCCGACCTGTGGCTTCTCTGTTTTGAATGATATCCCCTAAAGGGGCAGAACTAACCACAGTGATAGGATGACCCAGAAAATACTGCTTAAGCTTCTGGCTAGCCATGAAAACCCCATATACAAGCTTCTGCCAATGCGGATACCTCTACTTGGACTCAATAAGGACCTCACTAATGTAATAAACCGGTCGTTGAACCAGATGCTCCTTCCCTGACTCTTTCCTTTCCACCACAATGGCTACACTAATCGCCCAGCTATTGGCAACCACATATAACAATAAAGGCTCCTTATCAATAGGAGCAACAAGAACCGGCGGCTCAGCCAATTGTTTCTTCAAGGCCTCAAATGCCTGATCACCAGCATCACTCCAGACAAAGTGATCTGTTTTCTTCATCATCTGGTACAGAGGGATAGCATTCTCACCCAACCGGCTTATGAACCAGCTTAAGGACGCAATACGACCCACCAAACGCTGAACATCATTGATACACGCCGGCTTAGCCAGAGAGATGATAGCCTTTATCTTCTTCGGGTTAGCCTCAATACCCCGTTCGGAAACCAGAAAACTCAAAAGCTTACCAGCTGGCACACCAAAAACACACTTGGTCGGGTTAAGCATCATCTTATAAACCCGGATATTGTCAAAGGTCTCCTTCAAATCATCAATCAGGGTCTCCTTCTTCCTGGATTTCACCACAATATCATCCACATAAGCATGAACATTACGCCCGATTTGATTATGAAGGCAATTATGCACACACCGTTGGTAAGTCGCCTGGGCGCTCTTGAGCCCAAAAGGCATAGACACATAGCAGAAGGCTCCAAACGGAGTGATGAAATTCGTCTTCTCCTGGTCCTTAACTGCCATCTTGATCTGATGATAACCAGAATAAGCATCCAAAAAGCTCAAACGCTCACAACCGCCGTAGCATCAATAATCTAATCAATACGGGGGAGAGCAAAGGGATCAGCCGGACAAGCCTTGTTTAAGTCCGTATAATCCACACACATGCGTCAGGTGCTATTTTTCTTAAGCACCAGCACCGGGTTAGACAACCACTTAGGATGAAAAACTTCAACAATGAACCCAGCCACCAAGAGCCGGGCGACCTCCTCACCAATAACCTTACGCCTCTCTTCATTAAAACGGTGAAGGAATTGCTTGACCGGTTTAAACTTTGGATCAATATTGAGAGTGTGCTCAGCGAGTTCCCTCGGTACACCTGGCATGTCTGAAGGCTTCCATGCAAAGATATCCCGGTTCTCACGGATGAACTCGATGAGCGCGCTTTCCTATTTTGGATCCAGATTAGCACTAATGCTGAACTACTTGGATGAGTCGCCAGGAACGAAGTAAACTAACTTAGTGTCATCTGCCGATTTAAACTTCAACAAGGGATCATGCTCTGTGGTTGGCTTATTCAAAGATGCCATATCCGTCGGGTCAACATTATCCTTGTAAAACTTCAGCTCCTCTGTTGCACAACCAGACTCAGCATAAGCAGTCTCACCTTCTGTACACTCCAAGGCTACCTTGTGACTCCCATGCACTGTGATGGTGCCCTTGTGACCCGCATCTTAAGTTGTAAGTAAACATAACAAGGCCTCGCCATGAATTTAGCGTAAGCCGGCTGCCCAAACAGAGCATGATAAGGGCCCTTGATTTTAACCACTTCGAAGGTCAGCGTCTCAGACCTGGAATCATACTCATCTCCAAAAGCAACCTCCAAAGATATTTTTCCCAATGGATATGCCGACTTACCAGGCACTACACCATGAAATACAGTATTAGACGGCTTAAGATTTTTATCAGTTAGCCCCATGCGACGGAAAGTATCGTAGTAAAGGATATTGATGCTGCTGCCTCCATCCATGAGGACTTTAGTGAATTTGTATCCTCCAACCCGAGGAGCCACTACCAGCGCCAAGTGACCCGGATTATCAACCCGGGGCGGGTGATCCTCAAGACTCCATGCTACCTCTTGAGCACTGCATTGGTTTTCCCTTGAAGAGGAAAGGGTGATGCAGCAAAGTAGTGCAAGTATTTCCCTCAATTTTTTAGAACCAAGGTATCAATCGAGTAGGAGGCTACGCGCGAGTCCCTCGCACCTGCACAATACAAATAAATCCTCGCAACCAACGTGATAAGGGGTTGTCAATCCCTTCACGGTCACTTACGAGAGTGAGATTTGATAGATATGATAGGATAATATTTTTTGGTATTTTGTGATAAAGATGCAAAGTAAAATAAAATCAAAGTAAAGAGCAAAGGAAATAACTAAGTGTTGGAATTAATATGATGAAGATAGACCCGAGGGCCATAGGTTTCACTAGTGGCTTCTCACAAGAGCTTAAGTATTTTACAGTGGGTGAACGAATTACTGTTGAGCAATTGACAAAATTGAGCATAGTTATGAGAATATCTAGGTATGATCATGTATATAGGCATCACGTCCGAGACAAGTAGACCGACTCCTGCTGCATCTACTACTATTACTCCACTCATCGACCGCTATCCAGCATGCATCTAGAGTATTAAGTTAATGAAAACAGAGTAACGCCTTAAGCAAGATTACATGATGTAGATGGATAAATTCATGCAATATGATAAAAACCCCATCTTGTTATCCTCGATGGCAACAATACAATACGTGCCTTGCTGCCCCTACTATCACTAGGAAAGGACACTGCAAGATTGAACCCAAAGCTAAGCACTTCTCCCATTGCAAGAAAGATCAATCTAGTAGGCCAAACCAAACCGATAATTCGAAGAGACTTGCAAAGATAACCAATCATACATAAAAGAATTCATAGAAGATTCAAATACTGTTCATAGATAATCCTGATCATAAACCCATAATTCATCGTTCTCAACAAACACACCGCAAAAAGAAGATTACATCGAATAGATCTCCACGAGAGAGGGGGAGAACATTGTATTGAGATCCAAAAAGAGAGAAGAAGCCATCTAGCTACTAACTATGGACCCAAGGTCCGAGGTAAACTACTCACACTTCATCGGAGAGGCTATGGTGTTGATGTAGAAGCCCTCCATGATGGATGCCCCTTCCCGTGAGCTTCAAACAGGCCCCAAGATGGGATCTCGAGGGTGCGAAGGTTGCGGCGGTGGAATTAGGTTTTTGGCTCCGTGTCGATCGTTTGAGAAGTGCGTGAGGTATATATAGGAGGAAGAAATGCGTCGGTGGAGCAACATGGGGCCCACGAGGGTGGAGGCGCCCTTGGGGTGTGGGCGCCCCCTACCTCGTGGCCTCTGGAAGATTCTCTTCACGAGGGTCCAAGTCTCTGGATCATGTTCGTTCCAAAAATCACGCCACGAAGGTTTCATTCTGTTTGGACTCCGTTCGATATTCTTTTCTCTGAAGCTCACGAAATAGGCAAAAACAACAATTACAGGCTGGGCCTCCGGTTAATAGGTTAGTCCCAAAAATAATATAAAAGTGGATAATAAAGCCCAATATTGCCCAAAATAGTAGATAATATAGCATGGAGCAATCAAAATATATAGATACGTTGGAGATGTATCAAGCATCCCCAAGCTTAATTCCTGCTCGTCCTCGAGTAGGTAAATGATAAAAACAGAATTTTTGATGCGGAGTGCTACTTGGCATAATTTCAATGTAATTCTTCTTAATTGTGGTATGAATATTCAGATCCGAAAGATTCAAGATAAAAGTTCATATTGACATAAAAATAATAATACTGCAAGCATACTAACTAAGCAATTATGTCTTCTCAAAATAACATGGCCAAAGAAAGTTCATCCCTACAAAATCATATAGTTTAGTCATGCTCCATTTTTGTCACACAAGAATGCTCTCATCATGCACAACCCCGATGACAAGCCAAGCAATTGTTTCATACTTTAGTAATCTCAAACCTATAAACTTTCTCACAATATATGAGCGAGCCATGGACATAGCACTATGGGTGGAATAGAATACGATGATGGGGGTTATGTGGAGAAGACAAAAAAGGAGAAAGTCTCACATCAACGAGGCTAATCAATGAGCTATGGAGATGCCCATCGATTGATGTTAATGTAAGGAGTAGGGATTGCCATGCAACGGATGCACTAGAGCTATAAGTGTATGAAAGCTCAACAAAAGAAACTAAGTGGGTGTGCATCCAACTTGCTTGCTCACGAAGACCTAGGGCACTTGAGGAGGCCCATTGTTGGAATATACAAGCCAAGTTCTATAATGAAAAATTCCCACTAGTATATGAGACAAAACAAAAGACTCTCTATCATGAAGATTATGGTGCTACTTTGAAGCACAAGTGTGGAAAAAAGGATAGTAGCATTGCCCCTTCTTATTTTTATTTTTGGGCCTTCTTTTTTTTGGCCTTTCTCTTTTTTTTGGGACAATGCTCTATTGAATGATAATCATCACACTTCTATTTATTTACAACTCAATGGTTACAACTCGAAACTAGAACAAAGTGTGACTCTATATGAATGCCTCCGGCAGTGTACCGGGATATGCAATGAATCAAGAGTGACATGTATGAAATAATTACGAACGGTGGCTTTGCCACAAATACTATGTCAACTACATGATCATGCTAAGCAATATGACAATGATGAATGTGTCATGATAAACGGAATGGTGGAAAGTTGCATGGCAATATATCTCGGAATGGCTACGGAAATGCCATAATAGGTAGGTATGGTGGCTGTTTTGAGGAAGATATAAGGAGGTTTATGTGTGAAAGAGCGTATCATATCACGGGGTTTGGATGCACCATGAAGTTTGCACCAACTCTCAATGTGAGAAAGGGCAATGCACGGTACCGAAGAGGCTAGCAATGATGGAAGGGTGAGAGTGTGTATAATCCATGGACTCAACATTAGTCATAAAGAACTCACATACTTATTGCAAAAATCTACAAGTCATCAAAAACCAAGCACTACGTGCATGCTCCTAGGGGGGATAGATTGGTAAGAAAAGACCATCGCTCGTCCCCAACCGCCACTCATAAGGAGGACAATCAAAGGACACCTCATGTTTCGAATTTTTTACATAACGTTTACCATACGTGCATGCTACGGGACTTGCAAACTTCAACACAAGAATTTCTCAAATTCACAACTACTCAACTAGCACGACTTTGATATTATTACCTCCATATCTCAAAACAATCATCAAGCATCAAACTTCTCTTAGTATCAACACAGTAATAAGAAAGTTTTTACTAATCTTGAATACCTAGCATATTAGGATTATTTAAGAAAATTACCATGCTATTTAGGACTCTCAAAATAATCTAAGTGAAGCATGAGAGACCAATAGTTTCTATAAAACAAATCCACCACCATGCTCTAAAAGATATAAGTGAAGTACTAGAGCAAAACTATATAACTCAAAATATATAAGTGAAGCACAAAGAGTATTCTAATAATTTCCAAATCATGTATGGCTCTCTCAAAAGGTTGTCGGCGTTCTGGGAACGGGGGTCCCCAGACTTGCCTGCCTGCGGCCTGCGGCGTGGCTCAAAGGAGGCCCAGGACAGCCCATCTTCATCAACACAAGCTCAAGACCCTCGCGAGGGGCCAAGCCTCGCGGGGCGGACGACAAGGAACTTCCTCAGGCACGGCCTCGTCAGGCTGGCTCATGAGGAGGCGGAGAGTTCAAGGCAGGGTACCTCGCTAGGTGCCCGTGACGCAAGCCATGGCGACCAAGGGCGCCGATCGAGGCGCCACCCAGTGATGTCCTCCTTTCCTCTTTGGTGCAAAGGGAGCAAGCGCAGGCGAGAGCATCAAGCAAAGGCATCCGTTTTGGTGCAACAAGACCAAGACCAGCCCAACGCAGGAAGGAGTCATCATGGAGCCCAAGCAAAGCGTCATCACGAGCCTTTGGCGGCGAGGACCAACTTTAGTCAGGATAAGTGTACCCGTTGTTCCCCTTCAAAATGGCCAATTGTTGGCGCCCTTCCCGCTCAATATTTGGGAGGAGGCCCAGGGCCTTCGCCTATAAATAGGAGTAGCCACCCACAGGGTAGAGGCATCTGGGGGATCCGAGAGGCCGGATCCTCATCAAGAAACCACTAGCTAGAGCAACCGAACACCAGCTAGCAGTTCATCACACCCGCCAAGAACGGACCCTCGCGAGGCTGTTCTTCCTTGTATTGTTCCTCATCAGCCCAAGAGGCAATCCACCACACCACACACTGGAGTAGGGTATTACACCACCATGGTGGCCTGAACCAGTATAAACCTCGCGTCTCTTGTGCTGTTCCATTTGGTAGTTCAGGTCCCTGCGATTCGGCAAGGTGCGAGACAGTGGAGGGTTGGATCTCCGTGCGCACCCCAGTGTTCGTACCTTAAGGGTCTGCCGGAAACCGATATCCGACATTTGGCGCGCCAGGTAGGGGGTGCGCCGGAATCTGCCTTTCGTCGCCTCGTTCTTCCCCGACCACCGCAACCATGTCTGACACCCGTCGGGCCCGCGCCGAGCACCGATCCGCCCTCGCCTCCCATGTCGGCCAGACAGCTCCCGTCGGCGGGCGCCCTCGTCGTTCCCCGTCGCCTGCCGTCAACGCTGCCACCGGCCCAGCACGGAACAAGCAGCAAGCATCGTCCCAGCACCCTTCCATGAGGCGGGACGGCCGCACCGCCACGCCTTTGCTCACCCCCGCTGGTTATTCGTCACGCGCGCCCCGCGCGGCCATGGAGGCCCGAGCTGCACTCATTGCGGCAAACGAGCTCCTGCGCTACCGCCCCGTCGACGACGTCTACGAGGAATTGCTCGACCGAGTCACCGAGCTCGTCAAGGCTGCAGAGGTGCCTCAAGACCGCCTGGCCTCTCAGACTGCACCCGCCCCCACGCGGGCGATGAAGCTCCCAGGGCGCCTCAGCCGCCTCCTCCTCAAGAAGGCGCCCTGGCCCCAAGGCGCGCGACTCCTGGGCGAAACCCGCTCCGCCAGGCGCCGGCGCGGCAAGAGCAGAGCTGTCAAGAAGTTCCTCGCCCACAAGAAGCTGCCCGAGCGCTCCCCGCTCCGGCATGTCAAGACCCTGCGCTGCCCCCAGCCGTGGCGCAGGGAGGCCCGCAAGACCAAGCTCTCTGTCGCCCGAGGCCCCCCGCGGCCATGGCGGGCTGCCGCGCCTTCACCTCTGAGCTGCGCAGCGTCGCGTGGCCCGCCAAGTTCAAGCCAGACCTGCCTCCTCGCTACGACGGCACAGCTGACCCTACGGAGTTCCTCCAGCTCTACGAGCTGGGCATCGAGGCTGCCAACGGGGATGAAAAGGTCATGGCGGACTGGTTTCCCATGGCGCTCAAGGACGGGGCCCGCACCTGGCTCCTGAATCTAGCCCCAGGCACGATCTATTCCTGGGCCGAGATGCGCACCCGCTTCATCGCCAACTTCCAGGGTACTCGCGACCGGCCACCCGCCGTGAGCGACATGCGCCGAATCAAGCAGCAGCCAGGGGAAACCCTGCAAAAGTACATCCAGCGCTTCAACAATGCACGCCTCAAGATCCCCAGGGTAACGGAGGAGGCCATCATCTCTGCCTTTTCCGACAGCGTGCACGACGTCAAGATGAAGGAGGAGCTGGCGATGCATGAAGATATGTGCACCTCCTTGGAGCTGTTCAACTTGGCGACCAAGTGCGCCAGGGCTGAGGAGGGGCGCCTCTCCCTCCTCGAGCTGCCTGCCGCAGATCCCGAAGAAAAGAAGTCCAAGGCCAAGGGCGTGAAGCGCAAGGGGGCTGCCGTACTCGTGGCCGAACCAGACACCAAGCAAGGCAGAGATCAGCCCGAGTCCTCCAAGGGCAGTCGGTACTACGTGTACCACGACCTCCACACCCACAACACCAATAAATGCCAAGAGCTCCGGGCCGTCCACGAAGGAAGGGTCGGTAGACGCCCCGAGCGTAGCGATCGGGGCTACGGCCGAGGAGGAGGAAGGAATGCAGGGGCGTTGGGAAGACCATGCCCGCGCCCAAGGGTGGCGCGACCAACCTCGCGAGGACCGCTGGCAAGACCCGCCTCGCGAGGAGGCTGGAGGATCAGCCTCATGAGGATCACCCGCAGGGAACGCAGCCTCCCTCTGCCGCCGCCAAGAAGAATTGAAGACCGTCATCGGGGCGAGGGGTCAGGGGCTTCCAGGAACTGCGGCGATCGCTTTGCATCTGGGCGGAGCTCAAGCCCCAGCCTCTCGGTGCATTTTCAAGCAGTTCACCCATGAAGTGAATGCAGTCCTCCCAAGCTCGAAGCCACGCGCCCTCTCGGGTGGTCGGCGTGCGCCATCACGCTCAGCTCGGCGGATCATCTCAAGTGCGGCCACAGCCGGAGTTCTCCCAATGCTTTGTTCCCAATCATCGACAACGTGCTGGTCACCAAGACCCTCATCGACGGGCGGGCAGGACTCAACGTCTGTCCGTGGAAACATTCAACAATCTTCAAGTGCCTTACGATCAGCTTCAGCCAACCAAGCCTTTCTCCGGAGTCACCGACGGCTCCACGATCCCGATCGGGCAGGTCCGCCTTCCTGTCACCTTCGGGGCTCGCGACAACTACCGCACCGAGCTCATCGACTTCAACGTCGCCCACATTCGCCTTCCGTACAACGCCATCCTCGGGTACCCGGCGCTGGCCAAATTCATGGTCGTAACCCACCATGGCTACAACGTCCTCAAGATGCCAGGAAGCGGCGGGGTCATCACGGTGCCCTGTGAAGAGAGAGACGCTTGATGTGCTCCCCGGAGCGAGCCTTTCAGCCGCGTCGCTAGAAGACCAGGACCACAGCAGCAGGAGGCCTCGAGGCCGCACTCCAAGAAGAAGAAGACATCGACCGGCCCGGCTCCTCAAGAGGCAGGCCCCTCAGGCCCGTGTGCGCCCTGTGGGGAGCCTCCTTCCATCGCATAGGAAAGGCCCGTCGGCGCCCTCCTCAGAGCAGGGGCTCGGGGCTCTCCACGAGGCCGCCGACCTCGCCAAGGTCTCGAGGGAGGCGCTTGGGCACCACGTGGAGGCGTGTTTCGAAGCACGTTTCCCGCAAGCAGGAGCAAGGCAAGGAGGGCCAAACCCTCAGGAGTTCGTCCTCCGGATCCTCCCGAGGCCTCCGGGCCTGGGGGCTCGTGAGGATCGGCTCCCGCAGCCCATCGAGTCTTCTACACCAACTCCACCCCGTCCCCAACATCACCAGGTGATATCTTTAAGTTTTATTTCCGGCTGGGAGCGCCTTCAGGGCCGCATTATTCCCAGGCCGCGTGGGTCCGTCCCTGCGGCATGTATCCCTTTTATTTCATGTCATTAGCCTATCCTGTTGGGGGCGCCCCTCGGGCTGCATCATCCCCAAGCCGCTCGGGCCTGTCCCAGCGGCATGTATCCTTCTTGCGTTTTTCTTAGGATTATGCTCTCGTTCCACCATGCTTGTTATTTGGTGCCCTTTTCCTGGGTGACGGAATCTTGCATGTTAAAGGGGGGGTGCCTGAGCATCACGACTCAGGGCTCCTACTGGCCCTCCGGCCCTCACCCTCTGTTCTTGTCCATGGCATCGCGACCTGGCTTGCCAGCGACGGCTGAGACCAGCCCGAGAGCCGGGACCCGAGGACGTAGAGTTTCGTCATCTAACCCAGCTTGCGCGTTAAAGGGGGGGTGCCTGAGCATCGCGACTCAGGGCTCCTACCGGCTCTCCGGCCCTCACCCTCTGGTCTTGTCCATGGCATCGCGAACTGGCTTGCCAGCGACGGCTGAGACCAGCCCGAGAGCCGGGACCCGAGGACGTAGAGTTGCTGCATCGGCCCGACTTGCGCGTTAAAGGGGGGTGCGTGAGCATCGCGACTCGTGGCTCCTACCGCTCTCGGCCCTCACCCTCTGGTCTGTCCATGGCATCGCGACTGGCTTGCCACCGACGGCCGAGACCAGCCCGAGAGCCGGGACCCGAGGACGAGAGTTTCGTCATCTAACCTAGCTTGCGCGTTAAAGGGGGGTACACGAGCATCGCGACTGTGGCTCCTACCGCTCTCCGGCCCCTCACCCTCTGGTCTTGTCCATGGCATCGTGACCTGGCTTGCCAGCGACGGCTGAGACCAGCCCGAGAGCCGAGACCCGAGGACGTAGAGTTGATGCATCTGACCCAGCTTGCGCGTTAAAGGGGGGGTGCCTGAGCATCACGACTCAGGGCTCCTACCGGCTCTCCGGCCCTCACCCTCTGGTCTTGTCCATGACATCGCGACCTGGCTTGCTAGCGACGGCTGAGACCAGCCCGAGAGCCAGGACCCGAGGACGTAGAGTTTCGTCATCTAACCCAGCTTGCACGTTAAAGGGGGGTGCAGGGGAATCGCGTCGCAGGGCACCAACCGGCTGTCCGGCCCGCACCCGCGGGTCTTGTCCATGGCATCGAGACACGGCTTGCCGGCCGACGGCTTAGACCAGCCCAAGAGCCGGACCGAAGACGTGAGCACCGCATCCGGCCAAATTGCAGGAACACACTTTCGAAGATAAGGCCCAGAGCCAGCGCAACCCGCCTTGAGGTAGGGCCCGTGAGTCCCAAGGCTGGCTCACGGGTGCCCAGACACACCTCGTCAGCCCTACCGTGCCAGCCACGTGTCGTGGTGGGGCTGATCGCCCGGGGCTCCTCCCGGAGGGGAGCCCCCTCCCACGTTCCAGTTGGAAGCACCATGCTCCGCTTGTTGGTGGCGACACTGCCGAGGAGCGGCTATGCTCAGACGCATGCGAAGCGCTTATGCTTCAAGGCTGGTGATAAACAACTGAGGGTGGCCTCCGGGTCACATCAACCTCAGGGAGCCCAGAGCTCAGTGTCCGGCCTCGTCGCAACGCCTCCCCTCGGGAGCGTCGCGCGAGGGGGCTGGGCACGGGGGCTGCGCCTAGGTCACGCCTAGACGCACGCCACCCAGCCAGGCCCCTCGGGTCTGGTTCGTCGCACGTCACTCCCCGAGCGGAGCCAAGGTACGAATGCCATTTGAGCGTCAAGGGGGACCCCTGAGCATCGCGACTCAGGAGCCTAACTGGTCACGTAGCCCCTCACCCCTTAGTTCCGAAAGGCTAACGGCGGTTGAGGTATGCGCGTGGCCGGGCTCTACAGATGTAGAACGGTAGATCCGCCTGCCTCTCACCTCCCTACTTGCTGTTAGATGCGCCAAAGGGGACTCTGAGCATCGCGACTCAGAGCCTAACTTGTCACGTAGCCCCTCACTCCTTGGTCCCGTCTTGGTTTCCGGTCGGGGCTAACGGCGGTTGAGGTATCTGTGAGGCGGGCTCTGCCGGCGAGAACACCGACAAGTAGGAAGCGCAAATTTCTAGGAATTCAAAAGCAAATATTACAGTCCACACTGTTATCGCAATACCAAACGCAAGTTTAAACGCCTCCCCGAGGCATGATACATGTGCAGGAATTAAAAGCAGGACAGGAGCCACAACGGAGTCACTTGTCGGCGGTGGAGCAACGCGGAGCGGGTTCGCCTCGTGGAGCAGCAGGGCCGGCAGCGCCTCGCTTCGGCTTGGTGCTGAAGGCCCGGACTTCAACAGAGCCTCCGCGCGACCCTTCACAGCCTCGGCAGCGGCAGCTGCATGCTCGCCGCTTGCTGGCTCCAGCAGGCTGTCCAGGTCGACGCTGGGATCGCGAAGGTAGACGTGGGTGAGGACCCGCGTCAGTGCCGCAGAAGACAAGACACGCGCCTCGGCCTCAGCCGTGGGGCCAAGACCAAGGGAGACATCTTCAAGAGCGCGAACCAGGAAGGGAAGCAGCTTGGCGGGGCCGTCCTCTGCGCCGGCCAGTGGGCTCTCCAGGCTGCTATCATAAAGCTCCCTCAGCAAGGTGCGAGCCTTCACCTCCATATCTGTGAAGGCCACGCGATCTTTGGCAAGAGCCTGCGCCTTGTCGTCCAGCTCGACTTTCCTCGCCTCCAGTTCCTGCTCCGGCGCGCCTAGGCGGTCACGGCGCTTCTTCAGCCTGGCCTCCCGGTCCTTGACGGCCGCCTCGCGAGCCTTCATGCTTTCCTGCTGCTCTGGCGGGCGGGCCTCCTCGGCAAGCTGGTTCTGCAGGCCCTTGGCTCGCCCTCCAGCGTCTCACAGCGACCTTGGATCTTGGCTGCCTCCCCAGGCAGCATCGCGGGCAATCTTCGCCTCCACAGACAACTGTTTCTCCTCGTCGCAAGTCGCCGAGGCACAGACCAGCACCGCCCGAATCGAGCGTCGGGCGAATCCAGCCAGAGGCCAGCTCAAGCGCCCGGCCACCAAGCGAGGGTCGGCGCCTGGAAGATCTGCCGCCTTTGTCCAATTCAGCGGCAGCATGATCCGGGACAGTGGGAGGAGTCGGAGAGACAACAGTTGGTGGAGTAGGAGGAGATGGCGGCGGCGTGACCACAGTATCGTGAGGCAGGACCTGCTGCGCCCCAACAGCTATGGCGGCGGCATCAGGCAAGGACACCTCGGGAGTCGCTTGGGCCATGGGGGCTGAGCTCGCCCCAGCCAGCTCCGCCAGGCCTCGCGAGGATGACCGGGCAGGAGAGGCCCGTGTCTTGCCATCGCCTTCCTTCGCAGGCAGAGGCGCCGCCCCAGATGAAGCCTCGGGAGCTCCCTTCAGCTTCTTCACCGCAGGCGCCAGCCTAGCCAAGAGATACAGATATCAAGCCTCGGCAACAAAGCAAGGAATAAAACAAGAATCAAGCACTTACTGATCATCGCTCGCGGGCTCGAGCAACCTCCGGCCATACTTGAAGCCCGAGAGCCGGCTGCGGGGATCAGTGTCAAGGTGCCCGGGAGCAGGAGGTGTGTCTGCGGATCGCCCCGGGGCCGGGGCGGACCCGCGGGGGACCAGCCGAGTCCGGTCCTTCTTCGGGATCGGGGGCAGGCTTCTGCCTCCCCGCTCATCCTCATCCTCGTCGTCGTCACTCTGGGGGAGGCAGAGAATGCGGGACCTACGCCGCAGGGCAGGAGCCCTTGACTCCGCCCCCAAATCAACCCCCTCTCCCGGCTCCCTTTCCTCCACCTCTTCGCTGGATTCGGAAGAGGACACGTCCACCAGGTCCTCCGGAGCCTCCACGGGCACGGGCCCGTCCCCATTGAAGATGTGCATGGGCCCCACTACCTGCTCCCAATCCTCGCGAAGGAACAAGGCGGCAGGCGCCCTCGATCTCGCCACATCGCCGCCCCCAACCAAGGACTGGAGGACCGTCGCCAGATCCTCGCTGGCCAGACCACGGGCTCGAGTGAGGCCTCCACATCGGAAGGCATCACGAAGCGGAGCGATTGATGCTCCAGAACTCCCTCGGCAGCGGCCTTGCCGGTCAGCTTCGCCCGCCCGCGTTGGCGGCTTCAGATCTGCGCCCATCTTCTCCAAGCACCAGCTTGCTGGGATCCAAGCTCCACTCGGGACCACCATCGGAGCTCTCGGGGTGCTCCGTGGGCAGGATCAGCCGAGGTGGATGCGCCCAGCATCCACCAAGACCCACTTGCTCCTGAAGCCCTCAATCCGCTTCCTGTGGTTTGAAATGGCGATGGCTCCGCCCAGAGCGACGAAGCTTCAGACGCCTGAGGCAGAACCACGGGAGGTTTGGAGGGAGAAATAATGGCGCAGCAAGGCCACCGAGGGCTTCACCCCAACATGGGCCTCACAATAGTAGGCAAAGATTGCCAGAAGAAGGACGGAGTTGGGATGGAGGTGCAGAGCTTGAATGTTGTAGTGACGGAGGACGGAGAAGAAGAACTCAGAAAAGGGAGGCACCAGACCAGCAATGATGGCGCTCACGAAGAACGGGTAGAAGGTACTCCCCCGACCCTCCGGGGCGACAGAGCCGGCCTTGAACACCTCTGTTCCATTGACGCCCTGCGCCTCGCCAACCCGGGCGCACCAGTGAGGCTCGCTGACACATTTGGCGGGTCCAAGGCAGGAGAGTACCAAGCTCCGGCCGGGGCGTGGCGAGGCGCCATGACTGGCTAGGGCACACAGGCGGAGTGGATCTGAAGGTCTTGGAAGCAGAGAGGAGAGGCGCAAGAAAGGGGATCTGAGCAGCAACTAGGGGGGATAGATTGGTAGGAAAAGACCATCGCTCGTCCCCGACCGCCACTCATAAGGAGGACAACCAAAGAACACCTCATGTTTCGAATTTTTTACATAACGGTTACCATACGTGCATGCTACGGGACATGCAAACTTCAACACAAGAATTTCTCAAATTCACAACTACTCAACTAGCACGACTTTGCTATTATTACCTCCATATCTCAAAACAATCATCAAGCATCAAACTTCTCTTAGTATCAACACACTCATAAGAAAGTTTTTACTAATCTTGAATAGCTAGCATATTAGGATTATTTAAGAAAATTACCATGCTATTTAGGACTCTCAAAATAATCTAAGTGAAGCATGAGAGACCAATAGTTTCTATAAAACAAATCCACCACCGTGCTCTAAAAGATATAAGTGAAGTACTAGAGCAAAACTATATAACTCAAAATATATAAGTGAAGCACAAAGAGTATTCTAATAATTTCCAAATCATGTATGGCTCTCTCAAAAGGTTGTCGGCGTTCCGGGAACGGGGGTCCCCAGACTTGCCTGCGTGCAGCCTGCGGCGTGGCTCAAAGGAGGCCCAGGACAGCCCATCTTCATCAACGCAAGCTCAAGACCCTCGCGAGGGGCCAAGCCTCGCGGGGCGGACGACAAGGAACTTCCTCAGGCACGGCCTAGTCAGGCTGGCTCATGAGGAGGCGGAGAGTTCAAGGCAGGGTACCTCGCGAGGTGCCCGTGACGCAAGCCATGACGACCAAGGGCGCCCGATCGAGCGCCCGGCCTGTGATGTCCTCCTTTCCTCTTTGGTGCAAAGGGAGCAAGCGCAGGCGAGAGCATCAAGAAAAGGCATCCGTTTCGGTGCAACAAGACCAAGACCAGCCCAACGGCAGGAAGGGAGTCATCGTGGGGCCCAAGCAGGCGTCATCACCAGAGCCTTTGGCAGGCGAGGACCAACTTTAGTCAGGATAAGTGTACCCATTGTTCCCCTTCAAAATGGCCAATTGTTGGCGCCCTTCCCGCTCAATATTTGGGAGGAGGCCCAGGGCCTTCGCCTACAAATAGGAGTAGCCACCCACAGGGTAGAGGCATCTGGGGGATCCGAGAGGCCGGATCCTCATCAAGAAACCAGTAGCTAGAGCAACCGAACACCAGCTAGCAGTTCATCACACCCGCCAAGAACGGACCCTCGCGAGGCTGTTCTTCCTTGTATTGTTCCTCATCAGCCCAAGAGGCAATCCACCACACCACACACTGGAGTAGGGTATTACACCACCATGGTGGCCTGAACCAGTATAAACCTCGTTTCTCTTGTGCTATTCCGGTTGGTAGTTCAGGTCCCTGCGATTCGGCGAGGTGCGAGACGGTGGAGGGTTGGATCTCCGCGCGCACCCCAGTGTTCGAACCTTAAGGGTCTGCCGGAACCCGATATCCGACAAAGGTGTGTACAGCAAGGATGATTGTGGTAAAGTAAAAAGCAAAGACTCAAATCATACAAGACGCTCCAAGCAAAACACATATCATGTGGTGAATAAAAATATAGCTCCAAGTAAAGTTACTAATGGAAGTAAACGAAAGAGGGGATGCCTTCCGGGGCATCCCCAAGCTTTGGATTTTTAGTGTCCTTAGATTATCTTGGGGGTGCCCTAGGAATCCCCATGCTTAGGCTCTTGCCACTACTTGTTCCATAATCCATCAAAATCTTTCACCCAAAACTTGAAAACTTCACAACACAAAACTCAACGGAAATCTCGTGAGCTCCATTAGCGAAAGAAAACAAAAGACCACTTCATGGTACTGTAATGAACTCATTCTTTATTTATATTGGTGTTAGACCTACTGTATTACAACTTCTCTATGGTTTATAAACTATTTTACTAGCCATGGATTCATCAAAATAAGCAAACAACACACGAAAAACAGAATCAGTCAAAAACAGAACAGTCTGTAGTAATCTGTAACTAACGCAAACTTCTGGAACTCCAAAAATTCAGCCAAATAGGACGACCTAGGAAATTTGTTTATTGATCAGCATCAATTGGAATCAGTATTTTATCATGTTCTGCTGATTTTTAACAATTGTTTTCGTGAACAGAAAGTTTCTGGAAATTTCTGCAAGATCAAATAACTATCATCCAAGAAGATCCTATCGGTTTAACTTGGCACAAACACTAATTAAAACATTAAAACACATCTAACCAGAGGTTAGATCAAAGATTTATTCCTAAACAGAAGCAAAAACAAAAACTAAAAATAAAATTGGGTTGCCTCCCAACAAGCGCTATCGTTTAACGCCCCTAGCTAGGCATAAAAGCAAGAATAGATCTAGGTATTGCCATAATAGTGGTATGGCAAGTCATGAAAAGTTTTCTCATATTCTCTATGTTCAGCAGCAAGTTTTCTTTGAGGCAAGAAAAAATAATCAAAAGGGCTAAATTTAATGGGACAAAAGTCCCCAAGGTCAATCTCGGGAGGTAGGGGTTCCTCCCTAGGCCCTTTGTATTGCACAACCAATTCATCATTAAGAGCATTCTTTTGGCAAAAAGTCACAAGCCTTCGTTCAAGAGGAAAACCTAATCCATTATTCTGAATAGCAAAATCATCATTAAGCTCAGAAATTCTATCAACTACAACATCGGCGGGAACCTTTTTCCTAAGATTTTCGTTATAAGCAATATGATCCAAAGATTGTAAACGCATCATGTCTTCTTGATTAAAAAGGATAGCTTCAATGGGAGGATGACTAGAATCTACCCTATAATGCGCAAAGATTTCTTTGGCCTCTTTTATTATGAATCTAAACTCATGAGCCAAAAAGATAGTGGCGGCACGCTTAACAGAAGAATGCTCAATATTAGAGAATTCTAGGAAAATTCTTTGTATGCAAGGATGCATGTGCTTAAATTGCCTTTCAAGTTCAGCTATAATCATGGCAATAGCGTCCGCAAGACTACTAGTTCTATGGAGAATAGAACCGCCCATAGAGGGCAAAGCACCGGCACAAGTAAAGAAATCTTGAATAACCCCTTTTCCAATAATATTACCACTACCAATTCGAAATCTTTTTGTATGCAAGGTAGGGGGTTCTTCAGCAGGAGCATCAGAATTTTCTATGATATTATTATTGTCCATATCGGCAATAATTTCCCCAATTTCAGACATAATGACGGCGAGAGCGAAGGGCAAAAAGAAGAAGGCGAACGAAAAAGAGAGGGCGAATAAAAAGGCAAGGGTGAAGTGGGCGAGAGGAAAACAAGAGGCAAATGGAAAATAATGTAATGCGGGAGATAAGGGATTGTGATGGGTACTTGGTATGTTAACTTTTGCGTAGACCTCCCAAACAGCGGCGCCCGTAAATCCTTCTTGCTACCTCTTGAGCACTGCGTTGGTTTTCCCTTGAAGAGGAAAGGGTGATGCAACAAAGTAGCGTAAGTATTTCCCTCAATTATTGAGAACCAAGGTACCAATCAAGTAGGAGGCTACGCACGAGTCCCTCGCACCTGCACAATACAAATAAATCCTCGTGTCGGATGTGGGGTTCCGGCAAACCCTTAAGGTTCGAACACTGGGGTGCACGCGAAGTCTTTCCCTCCTACCGACCTACGCTCTAGCTCGCTAAGATCTTGCGGACGAACTCGCAACACAGAAAGACACGGGGTTTATACTAGTTCGGGCCACCGATGTGGTGTAATACCCTACTCCAGTGTGGTAGTGGTGGATTGCCCCTCGGGCTGATGATGAACAGTACAAGGGAAGAACAGCCTCCTGAGGCTGAGGTGTTCTTGTGCGTATGAACTTGTGGCGTGAGGGTTCTATCTACCAGTTTGGGATCAGTTCCCCCCTACTGTGGTGGCTAGTCCTATTTATAGAGGCCCTGGTCCTCTTCCCAAATATCGAGCGGGAAGGGAGCCAACAACGGCGGGCAAATTTGAAGGGGGACAGCTAGTACAAGCTATCCTGACAAAAGCGGTCTTCGCCTGTGAAAAGCTCTGGGGTGATGCCGTCTTAGGCTCCACGATGACCTCCGCCTTGCCGTCCTCCTGGCCTTGGTCTCGTTGCACCAATATGGCAACCTTTGCCTGATGCCTCGGTACTCTTTGCCTGCGCTGGCCTCCTCAGCACCAAAGAGGAAATGGGGATGCTGTGCGCACTGGCGCCCGCCTGGTACCGTACGTCATGGCTACACGTCACGAGAGCCTCGTGAGGTTTGCCCCGCCTTGATATCTCCGCTCCTCGTGAGCCTGCCTGGTTAGGCCACTCCAGAGGAGGTCTTGTGTCGTCCGCCTCGCGAGGCTTGGACCCTCGCGAGGGTCTTGGATGCCTTATTGATGAAGATGGGCCGCACGGCCTGCTGCTTAGCCACGCTGTGGGCCGCAGGCAGGCAAGTCTGGGGACCCCTGTTCCCAGAACGCCGACAGTAGCCCCCGGGCCCAAGGTGCGCTCGGGCTTGGCTTCGCGGCGAAGCCAAGGGTCAAGTTCGGAGCGCCGCGGGCCCCAAAAGCCCGCGGCCTCGGTCGACGCGTGGCGGTTGATTGGACGTGGTCGTCTCTGCTTCCCCATGCTGCCTCGGCAACTGCATGACTTGACAAGTCCCTGCGACATACAAGGAAAACCATCATTACCTACGATCGTGGGAGACGCCGGTTGGCCTTCTCTTGCTATAAATGGGGAAGGGGTCGGAGCCCCCGTTGCCCATCTCTTCCTCGCTTGCTTGCTTCTCTGCTCCATTGCTTGCAGCGCTGACAACAATGGCGCCCATCAGAAGGTTTTCCGCCGAAGAGAAAGGGAAGGTTCCCCGTGACGATCCCGGGCACTTCCGCCGAAGAAAAGGTCAATCCATCGCCGTGACGGAGCAGCAATGCAAGTGGTGAGGCCTTGGTGCGAGCGGCCTCCACCGGGGTACCCGCTACCCTTGTACGCCCGAGCCGAGGGCTCAGGAGGTAGGAGCGACGAGCAACGCTGCCCACGCCGCATCCAGGGTCGCAGCGCCACGGCGCCGTGTGTCGTTGCCCCTGGGGTCCACGCCGCTGATTCCTCGCGTGAGTTGGTGCTGTGGGCGCTGATGCCACCAAGCTCCTGGATCTGCTTCCCGCGGTTCTTATCTGATATGATGCCGCCGAGGGGGCCGCTCGAGCTCTGGCTGTAGCATGCTGACTGCAGTGCTCCGGCGACCGGAGCGGAGATCGAAGCGGTCCCCACCGGCAAGATCTTCATGACTCGCGGCTAGGGCGAGGTCGCGCGGGTCTGTCGTGCGGGGGGAGCCCTCGCGATCCACTTCGAGTACGACGGCGCCTCCACACTCTCCTTCAAGGTTTTCTACACCGAGGGCCGCCGCCTGCAGTGCTGCCCTGGAGAGGACCGCCAGGCTGCCGTGCGCTCCGATCACGGCCGCTCCAACAACAGCAGTAGGGCTTGGGAATCCAGCAGCTCTCCCGAGCTTTACGAGACTCTAGAGACGAGCGGCGACAGCTACGTCCCCCCGAGCTCTCGCCGCGCTTGGAGCAGGGCTGCGGCTTCCAGCCGCCGCGGCCGCTGATCTGGATGGGGTTGGCGCCGGCCTCCCATGGCCCGCTGTTGATGATGGCGTCCGCCACGGGAGGGTGTAGATAGGATTCCCCTTAGTATCAGCTTTTGTTTCCTGCGAAGGATCATGAACCACCCCGTGGGGGCATGTAAGGGTCTGTAATGTCTTTGGTGCTTATCTTCATTCTTATGAAAACTTGGTGAGTGCATGTCCCGTTAAAGCTTGGCCCCTCCTTTCTTTCCCCGCGATGGCTTGTTGCTCTACGTTGACAGGCCCCGTCCCCGTGTGCAAAGCATCTGGCCGCTGGTATACCTGGTCGCGCAGGCCGTGGTCAAGGCCGAGAGGTGTGCGGCCGAGGTCTAGTAAGAGCCCCGAGGCGCGATGCTCGAGGAGGTCCCCTTAGCGCTCAAGCAGCCATGGTAAGGCAAGAAAGGAAAAGACTTGGCATAGCGGGGCTGCGACGGCGAATCGACCATTAGGCTCAGATATTTAGCCGATCCTAGGGCAAAACTTATCTTGCTGACTTCGTGGCGATTCCTTATGTCGTGCTAGGGCTGCGCGCCAATTCGTGTGGCATAGCCAGGTCGGCCCATTCGAGTCCCCCCACCTTCATGCTCTCCTTAGTGCTCTACGTCCTCAGGTCCCCGCCCTCGAGCGAGCTTAGCCGTCGCTGGTATGCCAGGTCACGATGTCGTGGTCAAGGCCAGGGGTGAGGGCTGGAGAGCCAGTAAGAGCTCCTGAGTCGTGATGCTCAGGAGCCCCTCTTTTAACGCGCAAGCGAATCGTACGAGGGAAAAGGAGACTCGCGGTGCCATCTGCTATCCTTCCCTCAGGACCCCTGTGAACAGGCATAAGAAGAAACATGGTTGACCGTTACAGCTGTTAGTCTGTCGCTGGTTGCTCTGGGTGAGGTGAAGGCACCGAGGGCCTGGTGAGGTGACGTGCACGGTGCGTGCCACGAGCCAGAGCTCGACCACTCAGATTTGTCGGTCATGGCAGGGACGGACCCATGCACCAGCGTCGTGCCTGTGTGAAGGCCCCGGGGGAGGCGATGATCGAGCAGGCGATAGCCATTGGCAGGTTAAGCATAAGGAGCAGATCGACTTGGATAAATGCAGGAAGATACATGCCACCGGGTCTAGCCCGAGCGGCTTGGGGATGATACAGCCCGAGGGGCGCCCCCAGCAAGGTAAGCTAAAGACTTAAGCAAAAGGCATACATGCCACAGGGACGGACCCGTGTGGCCTGGGAATAATGCAGCCCGAGGCGCCCCAGCTAAACGAACTTGGAATATGTCACCTGGTTCTGTAGACAAAGTAGAGTTGGTGCAGCTGAAGCCACACATTGAAGGAATGGCTCCTCATGAGCCACCGGGAACCTGAGCCTCAGGAGGCTCTAGGGGCTCAGGAGGTTCCCTGAAGACCGTCTCCATCTCCTCTAGAACGGCGTGGAACCTGGCCTCCTGAGCCACCAGGACTTGCCGCACGCCGCGCCGATAGGTTGACACCACGCTCGGCAAGCCGAAGGGCATGCGAACATAGCTGTGTGGTGGGCCCTCACAGTGACCCCTGCGTGATGGCCGAGCGCTCTGAGATGCAGCCCTGTTGAGCCCTGGGACGTTGACGCAGACACGCAGCCCGGCATCCTCGCCTGGATGGGGAGCTGCGCCTTATGAGCGGCTGTGGCCGCGCATGACTCTTGCTTCTTGCAGTTCCTGGGTGGTCTTGGTGATGAACTCCTGAGTGGTGGGCACTCCTTGCCCTGTGTTCTCCTGAGGAAGGTGTGTCTTGAGGCATGCTTCCAAGTGGTGCCCAAGCGCCTCCCTCGTGAGGTTGGCAAGGTCTGAGGCTCTCCAGGAGAGAGCCCCCGAGTCCTGCCTGAGGAGGGTGTCGGGCGCGCTTTCCTATGCGGGGGGGGGGGGAGGCGCCCCTGGAGCGGACGCTGATCCTGACGAGGCTCCTGACGCGACGCCATCTTCTTGGGGTCCTGCGCGGTGCGGCAGCTTCTTCTTGGGGATGGTCTCCGGAGGGCCTTCACTTCTGCTGTCAGGGTTGCCGATTGCTGCTTGGAAGGCGCGCTCAAGGGAGCACACCACATCCCTCTCTTCACATGGGACCGTGATGATTCCCCCGCTTCCTGGCATCTTGAGAACGTTGTAGCCGTGGTGAGTGACTGCCATGAACTTGGCCAAGGCTGGATACCCGAGGATGGCATTATATAGCAGGCGGATGTGCGTGACATCGAAGTCGATGAGCTCGGTGCGGTAGTTCTTGCGCTCCCCGAAGGTGATAGGCAGGCGTACTTGCCCTATCGGTGTGGTGGAACCGTCAGTCACTCCTGAGAAAGGCTTGGTTGGCTGGATCTGCTCATAGGGCACTTGGAGGTTGTCGAACGTGTCGACGGATAGGACGTTGAGCCCTGCGCCGCCGTCGATGAGAGTCTTGGTGACTTGCACATTGCTGATGACTGGGAGCACAAAGATAGGGAGTGCACCAGCGGTGGCTGCGCACTTGAGCTGGTCTGTCGAGTCGAAGGTGATGGCGCATTGGGACCACCTGAGCGGGCGTGTGGCCTCGAGCTTGGGGAGCACCGCGTTCACCTCGCGAGTGAACTGTTTGAAGATGCGCTGATAGGCTGGGGCCTGAGCGCCGCCCAAGATGCAAGCGATCGCACGCGGCTTCTGGAAGCCCCCAGCCCCCTCGTCCTGGTGGTGGTCGTCGTTCCTTCTTGGTGGTGGCAGTGGGGGAAGACCGGCGTTGCCCTGGGGGCGATCCTCACGAGGCGGGTCCCTCTAGGCACCCTCGCGAGGTTGGTCCTGCCGGCGGTCCTCACGAGGCCGGTCGCGCCACTCCTGGCGCGGGCCACGGTCGTCCCAGCGTCCGCCTCCGTGTCCTCCTCCGCGGTTGTAGCCCCGGTCGTTGCGCTCGGGCGTCGATCAGAAGCGTCCTTCCCAGTATGGCTCTGAGCTCTTGGCGCCGTTTGGTGTTGTGGGTGTTCAGGTTGTGGAAGGCGCAGAACGGTCGGCCGTTCTTGGACGACTCAGGCTGATCTCTGCCTCGCTTGGAGTCGGGTTCCGCTTCGAGCACTACTGCCTCTTTGCGCTTCACGTCCTTGGCTTTGGCCTTCTTCTCCTCCACTCCTGCAGCTGGCAGCTCAAGGAGAGAGAGGCGCCCCTCCTCAGCTCTTGCGCACTTGGTCGCCAAGCTGAACAGCTCCTGTGATGTGCAAAGCTCCTCCTGGATAGCAAGCTCTTCCTTCATCTTGACATAACGGATGCCGTCTGAGAACGTGGAGATGATGGCTTCGTCCGTGACCTTGGGGATCTTGAGGCGGGTGTTGTTGAAGCGCTGGATGTACTTCTGGAGGGTCTCTCCTGGTTGTTGCTTGATGCGGCGTAGATCGCGGTGGGCGGTCGCGAGTGCCCTGGAAGTTGGCGACGAAGCGGTCGCGCATCTCGTCCCAGGAAGTGATCGAGCCGTGCTGCAGGTTCAGGAGCCAGGAGCAGGCTCCATCCTTGAGAGCCATGGGAAATCAGTTCGCCATGACTTTTTCATCGCCGTTGGCCGCTTCGATGCTCATCTCATAGAGCTGCAGGAATTCCGCGGGGTCGGCAGTGCCGTCGTAGCGAGGAGGCAGATCTGGCTTGAACTTGCCTGGCCAGGCGACGCTGCGCAGTTCGGGGGTGAAGGCGCGGCAGCCGACCGTGGTCGCCGGGGCCCGCTTCTGAGGTGGAGCTTGATGTTGGCGAGGTCCACACTTCGCCACCGCAGGCGGCACGCGGTCTTGACGAGGTGGCGCGGGGAGCGCCGGTATAGCTTCTCGCGGCCGCGGGATTTCTTGGCAGCTTCTTTGTTCACGCGCGAGCGCCGGGCGCGGTGGATCACGCCGCGGAGGCGCGCGCCTTGGTGCCAAGGCACCATCTTGGGGTTGAGGCGGTGGAGGCATGCCATGGGCCCCGTCGTCCGCGGCTGGTTGAGGGGGAGGCAGAGAGTGGGACGGTGCCGGAGAGCCCCCTGTGGTGCGGACGAGCTCGGCGACGCGGTCAAGCCACTCCTTGTAGAGGTCGTCGATGGGGCGGTAACGTGGGAGCTCGTTCACCGCGAAGAGCGCGGCCTGTGCCTCCATGGGAGCGCGGTGCGCGTGAGACGAAGAACCAGCAGGGGTCAGTGACGAAGTAGCGGTGCAGCCGTCCTGCCGCACCGAAGGATGCAGCAAGGACGTCTGCTGCTTGTTCCCCGCCGGGCCAGTGGTAGCATTGGCGACGGGAGACGGAGAACGATGAGGTGGCCCACCTACGGGAGCCGTCTGAGCGACGCGGGCAGAGAGGGCAGCCCGACGCTCAGCTTGAGCATGGTGAGCGTCCGCCATGGAAATGACGGAGCGATGGAGCAACGAAGTGATGGAAGGGAAAACTACGGCGCACCCCTACTTGGCGCGCCAAATGTCGGATGTGGGGTTCCGGCAAACCCTTAAGGTTCAAACACTGGGGTGCGCGTGAAGTATTTCCCTCCTACCAATCTACGCTCTAGCTCGCTAAGATCTTGCGGACGAACTCGACGAACTCGCAACACAGAAAGACATGGGGTTTATACTGGTTCGGGCCACCGATGTGGTGTAATACCCTACTCCAGTGTGGTAGTGGTGGATTGCCTCTCGGGCTGATGATGAACGGTACAAGGGAAGAACAGCCTCCTGAGGTTGAGGTGTTCTTGTGCGTATGAACTTGTGGCGTGAGGGTTCTATCTACCAGTTTGGGATCAGTCCCCCCCTACTGTGGTGGCTAGTCCTATTTATAGAGGCCTTGGTCCTCTTCCCAAATATCGAGCGGGAAGGGAGCAAACAACGGCGGGCAAATTTGAAGGGGGACAACTAGTACAAGCTATCCTGACAAAAGCGGTCTTCGCCTGCGAAAAGCTCTGGGGTGACGCCGTCTTGGGCTCCATGATGACCTCCGCCTTGCCGTCCTCCTGGTCTTGGTCTCGTTGCACCAATATGGCAACCTTTGCCTGATGCCTCGGTACTCTTAGTCTGTGCTGGCCTCCTTAGCACCAAAGAGGAAATGGGGATGCTGTGCGAACTCGCGCCCGCCTGGTACCGTATGTCATGGCTCACGTCACCAGAGCCTCGTGAGGTTTGCCCCGCCTTGATATCTCTGCTCCTCGTGAGCCTGCCTGGCTAGACCACTCCAGAGGAGGTCTTGCGTCATCCGCCTCGCGAGGCTTGGACCCTCGCGAGGGTCTTGGATGCCTTATTGACGAAGATGGGCCGCACGGCCTGCTGCTTAGCCACGCTATGGGCCATAGGCAGGCAAGTCTGGGGACCCCCGTTCCCAGAACGCTGACACCTCGCAACCAACGCGATAAGGGGTTATCAATCCCTTCACGGTCACTTACGAGAGTGAGATCTGATAGATATGATAGGATAATATTTTTGGTATTTTTGTGATAAAGATGCAAAGTAAAATAAAAGCAAAGTAAAAAGCAAAGGAAATAACTAAGTGTTGGAAGATTAATATGATGAAGATAGACCCGGGGCCATAGGTTTCACTAGTGGCTTCTCCCAAGAGCATAAGTATTTTATGGTGGGTGAGCAATTCTTGTTGAGGAATTGACATAATTGAGCATAGTTATGAGAATATCTAGGTATGATCATGTATATAGGCATCACGTCCGAGACAAGTAGACCGACTCTTGCCTGCATCTACTACTATTACTCCACTCATCGACCGCTATCCAGCATGGATCTAGAGTATTAAGTTCATGAAAACAGAGTCACTCCTTAAGCAAGATGACATGATGTAGAGGGATAAATTCATGCAATATGATAAAACCCCATCTTGTTATCCTCGATGGCAACAATACAATACGTGCCTTGCTGCTCCCATCATCCTTTGGGAAAGGACACCGCAAGATTGAACCCAAAGCTAAGCACTTCTCCCATTGCAAGAAAGATCAATCTAGTAGGCCAAACCAAACTGATAATTCAAGAGACTTGCAAAGATAACCAATCATACATAAAAGAATTCAGAGAAGATTCAAATATTGTTCATAGATAATCTTGATCATAAACCCACAATTCATCGGTCTCAACAAACACACCGCAAAAAAGAAGATTACATCGCATAGATCTCCACGAGAGAGGGAGAACATTGTATTGAGATCCAAAAGAGAGAAGAAGCCATCTAGCTACTAACTATGGACTGAAGGTCTGAGGTAAACTACTCACACTTCATCGGAGAGGCTATAGTGTTGATGTAGAAGCCCTCCGTGATGGATGCCCCCTCCGGCGGAGCTCCGAAACAGGCCCCAAGATGGGATCTCGTGGGTACAGAAGGTTGCGGTGGTGGAATTAGGTTTTTGGCTCCGTGATTCCGATCGTTTGAGTGCGTGAGGTATATATAGGAGGAAGAAGTACGTCGGTGGAGCAACATGGGGCCCACGAGGGTGGAGGGCGCGCCCTGGGGGTGGGCGCGCCCCCTACCTTGTGGCCTCCTGGAAGCTTCTCTTACGTGGGGTCCAAGTCTCCTGGATCATGTTCGTTCCAATAACCACGCTCCCGAAGGTTTCATTCCGTTTGGACTCCGTTTGATATTCTTTTTGTGTGAAACTCTGAAATAGGCAAAAAAACAACAATTTTGGGCTGGGCCTCCGGTTAATAGGTTAGTCCCAAAAATAATATAGAAGTGGATAATAAAGCCCAATATTGTCCAAAACAGTAGATAATATAGCATGGAGCAATCAAAAATTATAGATACGTTGGAGACGTATCACTCCACACAAGGGCTGCTCAGACCATCGTAAGTAACGGCGAACCGCCGGCTCAACGGCGTTTACTGCCCTTTTATGGAGCTTCTGATCCCGCTTACATAAGCTTGTGGTGAAGACGTGGTATTGCCCACTATTCAGTTGCTTCAGGTTACTCTGATAACCAGACTGTTGCTGCTGACTCCCCTGACTATTCTGCTGGTTGTGACCACCCATATTGGCCTTGGCCTTGAAAACCGGAACTTGAACCGCCGCCTCCATGACCCGGACCATGAGGGCCGGACCCTGAACCGCCATTCGGGGCATGGTTGTGCTGGAATAGATGAGAATCTCTGAATTGCTTCATGATAAAACAATCCTTCCACAAATGGCCAGATGGCTTTTCACGTGTTCCGTGCTTCGGACATGGCTGATTCATTATTGCCTCGAGGTCAAATCTTGTCCCCTGAGCTGGCCTCCCCTTATGACGCTGGTTATTATTCTGCACGCCAGTGTTGGCCACGAAGTCTAAATTTCCATCGGCCTTGTCCTTACTGTTGCCACCCTGACTGGCCGGGTTGTACTGCTGTCCCTTCATGCTGCTACTCTTCTTTCCCTTTCCCGTCTTTTCATCATCAAACTCGGGGTCATTGGTACTATCAGAATTGGCATACTTGAAAAGGGCCGCCATGAGCTCCCCCATGTCACTGCACTGGCGCTTAAGCCGCCCCAGCTTCTGTTTGAGAGGGAGGAAACGAAAAAATTTCTCCAACATTAAAACTACTGAACCGACATTGATATTGTCTGATGAGTGTATGATAGTCGAGACCCGACGCACCCAGCTGGTTATCGACTCGCCCTCACCTTGAACACAAGAAACCAAATCCACGATTGACATTGGCTGCTTGCACATATCCGTGAAATTTTGAATAAAACGGGCCTTCAGCTCCGCCATGAACTAATTGAGTTGGCCGGCAGCCCCTTCAACCAAGTATGAGCCGGCCCTTCCAGCATCATGGTGAAATACTTAGCACACGCTGCTTCACTAACATCCAGCATCTCCATGGCCATCTCATAACTCTCAACCCAAGCATCAGGGGGCTGATCTAGTGTGTAATTAGGTACTTTACGAGGACCCTTGAAATCCTTGGGCAAACGCTTGTTACGTAGAGCCAGTACTAAGCATGGTACACCCAAGGTTCTAGAGGTCATTCCTGCTTTCACCGAAGTCGTCGGGTAAGCCGGCGCGTGTTGATGAGCCACTAGCTGAGTCGCCAGCTCGGCCTCCCGACGTGCTCTGCCCTGATCCACCAAAATCTGAGCATTAGCACCGCCGCACGCCGGGTCATGTCCACGGGGCTGGTTACGGCACTGTTCAGTACTTGAAACCGCTGGTGAGTCAATGTGCCTGCTGTAGCTCCGGCTTGGGCGAGGGGTTGAATGAATCCGCTCACGACTATAAGAATAAGTTGCTTGCTGCTCCAATGCTGTCTGAAGAAGTTCTCTGGCCCTCCGCGTTTCAACCGCCGTTGGAGACTCGCCGTCAACTGGCAGAGCCGCCAATCGCGTTGCTGCATCAATCATGTTATCTAAAGGGTTGGAATAATGACCTGGTGGCGTCAAAACATGCTGAGGCAGGGTATTATTCACATGCGGAGAACCTGTCACCTGTGGCTGAACCGGTGCTCCACCCCCTGGTACTTGATCGTCCGATTTACAACCGCGGGTCCTTTGGTCCACTGCTTCCAGGCGTGTTGAAGAGGTTCCTCGGCTCATAAACCGGGGGTAGATGACTTCGGTGTCTCCTCCTCATGACCTCATTTGAAGCATTCTGATCCAATGTGATCTGGAAGAACTCTGCCTAAATTCGTTGCGCCTGAACATCCAGAGCAGCCCGCTTTGCAGTCATCCTAGCGTTCTCAGCCGCCAGACCTTCCTTGGCTTGAGCTATCTCATCTCGCAGTTTCGCAACTTCCGCGTTATGCTGAGCTTGATTTGTCGGGTTAACCTCTGCTGTTAACAATGTCGTCAAAGTGTCCAATAAGTCAGACAAGACCTGAGCCAGCGGTCGCATAGGGCCTCCTGCCCCGGCCGCCGTTGTCGTCGCTGACCCGGAAATCATTGCAGTTGTAGTCATAGAATTCTGCCCTGGTTGTGTACCGACCATGAAAATTGCCACCCTATTCGGTGGCTCATAGGGGTCCGGAATACTGTCGCCATTGGAACAGCCCCCAAGCCGGCCGTCTTGCAGATAATACATTGAATTAGTCTCGCCTGTGGATGATTCACCATTAGAGTAGATGGTCGTCTCACCGCCAGACACGGATCCTTGCTCAAATTCTGCCCCATGGATAAATACAATGAAGGTATGCTTCACGGCGGGTTGAACCCGGGCGGGCCGTGCACGCTGAGTCGTCTCGATGATGTCGGTGCAGATGTCCGTCTCAGGGCCCGGTTTGCCGATCTTGCCGATGAAGACGTGAAATCCGCCGAAGGGGACCCAGTACCCATACTCGATTGAGCCGGCCTCGGGGCCCTAGCCTGCACCGTCGATGTAGAGCTTGCTGCAACGACTCTTGGTCATCCGGCCCACAGGGTATCCCTTGATCCCTTCAAAGTTGCCCTGTAAGAACTCAAAACCACCGTGAGCTGGCCCCACGGTGGGTGTCATGGAATTGTCACGGTAGATGTCCTAGCAGAAGGACTTAGTCGTGGAGCTATCGCAACAGGGTAAGCTTAAAGGGGTTAAACGGGACAAAGGACACAAGGAGTTTATACTGGTTCGGCCCCTTGCGGTGAAGGTAAAGGCCTAATCCAGTTTGAGGTGGTCTTGCTTATGTTTCGATTACCAGGGAGCGAATACGCTTGACCTAGCTTTCAATTTGTTTCTTTCTTACCCTAAGCCGCCACCGGGTCGTCCCTTTATATACACAGGTTGACGCCACGCGGCTCACGGAGTCCCGGCCGGCTCATACACAACGTGTCCGGCTCGGTGACTAACTACACTTGCCTTACAATACAAGTCATACACATATGGTGGTTTACACCTATGGGCCTTAAGCCACCTTTGTGCTTTGGGCCCTTAGCAAGTCTGCCTCAGGAACCGCCATCTTCAACATCTTCACGGGCCTTGTCTTGATGAACCACCATTGGTATAACCCGGCCCCTCCTGGGCGGGTCATACCCAATAGTCATATCCCCAACACGAGGGGAGCCAAAGAATATTTGTAAGTATTTGCAGCTGAGTTGTCAATTCAACCATACCTGGAGATTAATTATCTGCAGCAAAGTGATCAGTAGCAAAGTAGTATGATAGTTTTGATAACAATAGCAGTAGCAATTGTAACGGTAACAGTGATAGCAGTGATTTTGTAACAAGTGCAACAGTAACGATAACAGTAATAACTAGCAAGAACAATATAAGAGAAATTCGTAGGCATTGTGTCGGTGTCAAAACCGGCGGATCTCGGGTAGGGGGTCCCGAACTGTGCGTCTAGGCGGATGGTAACAGGAGACAAGGGACACGATGTTTTTACCCAGGTTCGGGCCCTCTTGATGGAGGTAATACCCTACTCCTGCTTGATTAATATTGATGATATGGGTAGTACAAGAGTAGATCTACCACGAGATCAAGGAGGCTAAACCCTAGAAGCTAGCCTATGGTATGATTGTTGTTCGTCCCTACGGACTAAAACCCTCCGGTTTATATAGACACCGGATAGGTTAGGGTTACATGAGTCGGTTACAATGGTAGGAGATCTACATATCCGTATCGCCAAGCTTGCCTTCCACGCCAAGGAAAGTCCCATCCGCACACGGACGTAAGTCTTCAATCTTGTATCTTCATAGTCTTGGAGTCCGCCAAAGATGATAGTTCGCTATCCGGACACCCCTAGTCCAGGACTCCTCAAGAGTCCCCTGAACCAGGCTTCAACGATGAGTCCGGCGCATATTGTCTTCGGCATTGCAAGGCGGGTTCCTCCTCCGAATACTTCATAGAAGGTTTTGAACACAAGGATAGTGTCCGCTCGCAAAACAAGTTCCACATACCACCGTGAGAGAGAATAACTTTTGCACAGATCTCGCTGACGTATTCGCGGCGTGACATCACACCACGGCCAGGCCTTTATATGAATCGCTTTTACTGTTCCACCTCGGCGTGTTTAGCGAGGCGGTTTCCGGCACGCCTTATGAAAGCATAGATCGCCCCCTTATTTTGGGATTCTCATCAATACAGACGTGGGTAACCCATCCGCGCCCTTGATTACGGCGCTTGCGAGATAAGCGAGTTTTACCAGGCTGGTGGGGGACGCATAGCTTCGTCCGTCCATATAATGGGATAAGGATCCACCTTTTTCACCTACGCCTTCTTCCTCCTTTGCTCATCCATTTCCGCTCACTTGAGCTCCAGCGCCCAAGTCCGCACATCCCACCTCAACCTTCTCCAACTATGTCCGGAGTGGGAGGCAGGTGGATGGCCTCCTCCGTCACGGAGTGGCATATCACAAAGCTGCGGGAGGCCGGATACTTGTCCGGCGACATCGCGTGTCGGCTACCCGACGAGGGGCAGCTCATTCCAACCCCTAGGCCCCATGAGAGGGTGGTGTTCCTCCCCCACTTCCTGTGCGGACTAGGTTTTCCACTTCACCCATTTGTCCGGGGGCTCATGTTCTACTACGGCCTGGACTTCCACGATCTGGCCCCGAATTTCATCCTCAACATCTCGGCGTTCATCGTCGTGTGCGAGGCCTTCCTCTGCATCCAGCCCCACTTCGGCTTATGGGTGAAGATCTTCAATGTCAGGCCGAAGGTAGTGGGCGGCCGCCAAGCGGAGTGCGGAGGCGCCATGGTTGGCAAGATGGCCAAAGTCCTATGGCTCGAGGGCTCCTTTGTGGAGACCATAAAGGGGTGGCAATCGGGGTGGTTCTATATCACCGAGCCGCGCGACCCCAAATGGGTGGCGGCCCCCGAATTCAGATCTGGCTTCCCCACACGGCTCTCATCATGGAAAGAGACGGGCATGACGTGGGGGAATTAGGACAAGCTATCCGGACTCCAAACATGCGTTTGAAACCTGGTGGAAAAGAATCTCAGGCTTGTCAACGTAATCCAGGTGATGCTCATCCGCCGGATTCTCCCATGCCAACAACGGGCCTTCAAACTGTGGGAGTTTGATCCGGCACAGCACCCAACTCTGAAAAGGTTCTTCGACACTACGTACGAAGATGCCTGGAAGGTGCTGTTCAAGGGCGCCGAGGCTCCCACATCCACTGCCGAAGACCGCGGATTCAGCTCGCAGCGTCAAGCCAGCGAGGTAAGTTATTTTACCCTTTATGGGACTCTTATTTTTCATAGATTGACTCTATGTGGGATCTAAAACTCCCTAACCTTTGACAGGACTGGATGAAGACGTCCGGACAGATTAACTGTCCGGCCCATTTGCCAGAAGACCCATCGGACGCCCGATTGATGGGGCTGCTGGCTCCGGTACCTCATGTGGTGCCGGAGAAGAAGGCCAAGAAGGAGGCCACGGGAACTCGAAGGAGCTCCCGACGCCAGATGTTGTCAGATTCTGAAGTAGAATCTTCTCCTGAGAGCGAGGAGGAGGAAAAAGAAGCCTCTCCCCCAGTGGGGGAGGAGAGGAAAAGGAAGGCCGCCCCAACCGAGGAGGCCGGAGGGTCCAAGAAGGGAAGGACCCTTCCTCCGGACTTCTCCACCAACGTCGACAACGACGAGGAGGAGTGGCCAACAAGGGCCAAGCCCCTGGCGAGATCGTAAGTGTCCGGACTCCAGAATAGTTCATGGCTTTTTCATTGCATAGTGTTCTCTAATGCCGAACAATCATGCAGCCCGCCCAAGGGCGAGCTCGCCGCTTCGTCGAGCGGGTCCCTGAGTTCGTCGGAAATGGAGAGTACTTCACTTCCGGCCGCCTCCTCACCTCACGCTGCGGACGACGCCGAGGTGGGGCCCCAAGGGGGGCCTGGTCAAGAGGAGGTGGCGCAGGAGGCTGTCACAGCCCCAGATCAGCCCTTGTTTGTTTTTGCTTTAGCATCCATGCATCATGTTTAAATTTTAAGAAACTTGAAATGGGGATTGCCTAAACCCTAGCATTAAAGGAATGCACTAGGTTCACCTAAAATATTTTCAGTAATCCAAATGGCCTTCAAAAATGTTAATCATTTATGGAAATGTCAGTAAACAAGAACTCAGAGGTGATGCATATTTTCCTTGACATATTTGGGCTCTGAATTAAATCATATGGTATTTGAATTTGGGCATTTAAATTCTATAAAATATTTTAAATGTCCAAATACTCTGAACTGAAATGTTCCATGTTAGATATATTCTATACATTGGGCATGCACAGTTTGGTGATTTTTAAAAGTGCTCGGATATTTTAATAAAGCCCTAAAGACTACGTAATAATAGAAAACAGTAAATAAAGAGAAAGAGAGAGAATCTTACCTCGACCTACTCGGGCGCCCACCAACTGCCCAGCTCCAGCTGCCCACCCACCACCGCCTGGCTCCTGTCGCCTTCCTCCTCAAGGCCAAGAGGCGGGGCGCGTGCCCGGCGCGCGTGGCCACACGCCGGCCACCTCCTCCCTGCCTGGCTGCCTCCTCCTCCCCCTGGACGCCTCCCCGAGCGCCACGCGACCCCCTGGACCCCTCGCTCTCTCCCTCTCCCTCGTTCCCTCCTCTGTCTCCCTCCCTCTCCCACCGAGCGGAGCTCGTCGCCGCTGCTCGCCACCACCGCGGCCACATGCCCTCCCTCGCTCCCTCGACTAGCCCACAAGCTCCGCCACTCCATCCTCGCCCTCCCCGCCGTCACACGCGACCGGAGAAGCCCCGAGGCGCCGCCCCGCCGCTTTTCCCCACCTCGGACCCGCCGGTCGCCGTCGCCCGATTCGTCGCCTCCGGACCTCCCCCGCGCCCACTGACCTTCCCATCGTGCTCGCGGTGAGCTACTGAGTTTTTCCCCTCACCTCCCCCTCTCGCTAGCCTCCTCTAGCCACCGTTCCCACCGCGGCCGAAGCTCACCGCCGCCGTGCCTCGTCGCCGGGCGTGGCTAGAGCCACAATGGCTCAAGCCAACCCCACCTCTGGTTCGGCTCAGCAGCACCAGAGCCCGCAGCACCCTCCGCACCTCCTGCCGTGCCTCCTAGCGACGCGTTCGAAGCTCGCCCGAGCTCCGCCGCCAAACACGCCGCCGGCCGATTCGACCGCCCGAGCTCAATCGACTCCACCAAGAGCTGCGGCTCGACTCAGCCACATCGTAGATGCCTCCACGACCCATTTGGTCGCCGGAATGGGAAAAATCACTCTCGCCGCCGCGTCGGGCTCGCCGGCGGCTAAACGCCGGCAGCCGACGTTGACTTTGACCACGGTGGGCCCTGGTTGACCTCTGACCCTATGGCGGTGGGGGCTCACCGCTAACTAATTAGGATTAGTTTTAATCAATATCTTAGTTAAACTAATTATGCTGACACCCTGGACCCACAGTCAGATTTGACCTGGACAGCGCCCGTTGACTTGCTGACGTCACCGTGAGGTCATGCTGACGCAGTAATACCTTTTCTGGATTTATTATAATTCAGGAAATTTCAGAAAATACCCCAAACTTCTAAAATTCATAGAAATTCAACCGTAACTCCAAATGAAATAATTTATATATGAAAAATGATCAGAAAAATATGAAGAATCTGTTTATGCCATGATCATGCATGTTTGAACAAGTTAACCTCACTGAATAGGATGAATCATGATTAGGGTAAATTATGAACTAGCATTTGGAGTTGGAGTTTAACCTTGTTTGAATTCCACTTCACTTAACTTGGCTAGGTTTTGCATTAGGTGAATTCAGTACCTTAACATGACATGTCATTCATGTGAATGTGCATTGCATTGATTGTGTTCTTTCTCGCTTGCGGTGTCTGTCCCCTCTCGATAGACGTGGTTCCGACGATTGTTCGATGACACCGATGAAGAACTATATTATCTTCAAGTGCGCTGTGCAAGCAAAACCCCCTTGTCCATTCCGATATAATCCCACTCTCTCGCTCCTGCTCTATTTTACTGCATTAGGACAACAACGACTCATGTGTTACTTGCTGCGGTAGCTGAACCCCTTTATCCTCTGCATGACCCGTCATTCCACAATAATTAGATGAAACCCACTAGCATGAGTAGGAGTTGTTTGAGCCATGTTGTGCCTACTCATTCATGCTTGTTGTCATGCACTGCATCGCTTAGAGTCGAGTCAGTGCGATTCATCGGGAATGAATTGGAATGGTTGTGTGAACATGTCCTCTTGTGTGTGAGCTAAGTGTGTGAACACGATTTGGTAAAGGTAGCGGTGAGAGGCCATGTAGGAGTACATGGTGGGTTGTCTCATTGCAACCGGCCCTCGTGAACTGAGTTACGTGGTCTCGTGATCCATGAAACAGTTACTACCACGCATTGGGATCCTTAATTGACCCTCTCGGCTTCTTAACCACCCGTGTCCTCGGTCCGGGAGTTGCAAGTAGTTTCGGTGTTTGTAGCATCTTTGGGGCCGCACGCATGACCGTAGGGGTGGGTTGTGTTATGTAGGCACCGTTTGATGTCTTGGATTCGCCTGCTTGGTGTCTCGGGAACCCTGCACACATCATTCGGGGCTGTATGGGAAACCTCGGCGGACTCCTGCGGATGGAACCCTAATAGGCGATAAACCTGGACTAGGGACTTGAGTGTTTAGGTAGGTCGTGGCCGACACCCACGTTGGGCTTCCGCTTGAAGGTTGCCGAGTACATGTCGTGTAAACGGCAGTAAGTGGTGAGAGCGTGTGTGAAGAAGTACACCCCTGCAGGGTTAATATGATCTATTCGAATAGCCGTGTCCACGGAGAAGGACTTCTGGGTTGCCTATATCAGTTCATAGACAAGTGAAAGTGGATACTCTAAAATGTGCAAGATAAGTGTGAGTGTTATGGATGGCGTTCTCGTAGGGAGACGGGAGCGGGTCCATAGTGGTGTATTGATATGGTGAATATGTGGACTCGTTCGCGCCACCTCAAAAGAGTTACTTGCAGTCGTAGTTCAGGATAGCCACCGAGTCAAAGCTGGCTTGCTGCAGTCAAACTCCACCACCCCTTTTGATAATGATGCATATGTAGTTAGTTACGATGTAAGTCTTCTTTGAGTACACGTTTGTACTCACGTTTGCTTACTTTATGTTTTGCGAGAGACTTCGTTCTCGCTAGTAGTTCCGCTTGGACTTGACGGTTAGCTTGTTACCTCAGCTACGATCTTGTGCCCTCGGCAGATCTCGGTAGATAGTCGGGCTTCTCGGCCTTTTCCATTTACAGTTATACGTACTCGAGACATGTTTAGCTTCCGCTTGTGCTTTGACTTGTATGTTCTGAGTGTTGGGTCATGAGACCCATGTTTGTAATATCTCGCTCCTCAGAGCCTAATGAATAAATATTTGAGTCGTAGAGTTATGTTGTGATGCCATGTTGTATCTACGCATTTTGAGCATATTGTGTGTATGTTTGAAATGCTTGGTATGTGTGGGATCCGACAAACTAGTTGTTTATCCTTGGCAGCCTCTCATATGGGGAAATGTAGTCTCATGCCTCTGAGCGATAGTAGTCCGCTTCTGACCCGGTTCACTGAGTCACGCTAGCCCAGCACTACTGCTTGGACACTTGACTGGCCGGCATGTGTTTCACTTTGTTCCTATGTCTGTCCCTTCGGGGAAATGTCGCGCGGTGTTATTCGGAGTCCTGCCTAGCCTGCTACAGCCCGGTTCACCGGAGTCCTGTTAGCCCAGTGCTACAGCCCGAATCTATACGTTGATGACCGACATGCTCGATGTGATTCATGTATGCCTGTCCCCATAGGTTAGCGCCGCTTTGGGTTCACGGCTAGCCATGTCGGCCCGGGTTCTTTGTCATATGGATGCTAGCGACACTATCATATACGTGAGCCAAAAGGCTTAAACGGTCCCGGGCCATGGTAAGGCGACACCTGTGGGAATACCGTGCGTGAGGTCATAAAGTGATATGATGTGTTACATGCTAGATCGGTGTGACTTAGGATCGGGGTCCCGACAGCGTTGGTATCGAGCCCGATCATCAGAGGATTACCAAGCCAAACTGGTCGAAGTTGTGTCTAGAAATGCTTTAGCTATGTAAGGGAATTGATTGTGGAAGGGAATGTAAGGCTCTTTGTACTCCTTATACCTCATGGCCTTCTGATCTGAGTCAACCTCTTCTCTTCTACGGGGTTTAAGAATTAGGCTTCTCATCTATCTATCAGGATGACATGTTACTAAACCATAGACCTTTGAGATTGTTGGTTTTAAGGCTCAGTTCAGTTCCTACTATTTCTGTATGATAATTGTTGATCTCGGAACCTTGGTATTGTGATGTTGAGTGGTTACGCCACCATTTTTGCAGGATGTCTCAAATCATTTTGAGCATTTACAGCCGTTATGCTTGTCCGAGTCATCCTGTGTCTCTAAATAGTGGATGCATTTGCAAATCCTTTCCTTCCGTTTCCGATGTCCTTTTGGTCAGAATAAGCACACTAATCGGTAAGTTGAGGTACTTTGTTGCCTCGGCATAGATGTTGGAGCTATTATTATGACCCTAGTTGTTTAGGAAGTCACCTAGCAATTTAGCAATGCTTTTGTATCCCCAGTGTGATGTTTCTGGCCATTATTCTCGAAAGCATCCCGTGATGTTATTAGTTAGTAGGCATCCTATTCCTGGGTTCTTGAACCCGAGATTCACCCTACTTACCTAATGTTGATAGTATTTGCTAGTTCCTTTAGGATATTAGTAACCTTGCGACAGTCCTCGAGGTTCATGGCATTTCCTTCTTCCAAATACCATGAACTAGTTATGGCAGAAGTTCTTTGAACCAAAAGATCACAATAAGAGTGCTCTTGAGGAGTTCTCCATTCATAATTGTGAATCTGCCAATTCTACCTTTCCGCATGGGTTATCCGGAAGAAATGTTGAGCTTCACTCGACACACTAATCTATGCATCCACAACTCAGAAAACATATGTTCCTTCGAGTTGTTCTTTTTAGTTGTATTCCGATCCCCGTCTATCAGTTGATAGTCAGGAGTAGTTGCGTTTTCGTCCTCATCGATGCCCATTTTCCTTGTGGTCCGTCAAGCCATTCTATTCCGGAATGACTAGGAGAAACAAACTCCAGTACCTCATCCATATCTAGGATTGGGTCAAAGCAGTTGTATTCCGCAGATCAAAATGCCAATCCAGCTTTTGCTCTGTTGTACCTTGGAGTGTTACCATCTTTATGTCAAGTGTGTCATGAGAATTGCACCACCTCATATGAACTCTTGACGTAGTGATACTTCTCGCTATCATTATTCATTTCTTGATTTCGAGTTGTTGAAACCGGAATGCCGACTAGTGAATTGTGATGTGTGAAATCGATACTCCTAGCAACCTCGTTGCTTGGTAGTTAATGGACAATATTTTCATTCTTAGCGTGTTGGTTATTAAATCATCATCCTAAGATTGATCGTGCTACCTAGTCCTTATTTCTGGTGCACACTTCGATTGATGAGTTAGGATTATATCAATCCCTTGCTCATTTGATCATATCGTCTTGCCCTCAAAAGCAAGATTGATCTCGAGCTTAGTAACATACCGGTGGTTCGTGACTTTCCAAATATCTTCTTGGAAGTGTTACCGGGTTGTCTCCTGACTGTTATGTTGAGCTCGTGATCAAGTTGTTTTCCTGTAAACCACCCATTCTCCAAGACTCTGTGTTGGATATCCCTGAACTAGTTGGTTGAACTAGACAACAACTTGGAGAGTTGGAAGATAAAAGCTTGCCTGACTTAGTTCGTGCCAAAGGGATATTCTTGTGTAGTGTGTGTTGAAGAAAGATGATATCTTCATCGATTGGTCCCTGTGATCAGTTGCTGGACCTATTGTCTTATCAATCTTTTGACTTGAGTATGGGCTATTATTAAGTCAAATCAGAACCAACGATATTCGTAATGGTGTCTTACTCGTGGTTGATCCCTCGAGCATACCCCATTACATCTTTTGGTCTGACCAATGCTATCACTGTGTTCACATGATGGTGGAAGTCCAGTGATATGGAAATTCCGATGAGTTGTTGTTGAGCCCATCAGCAGCATTTTGCCTCCCCCATGAGTCATGTTGAACATCAACCTAGTGTTGGAAACTTGTGTAAGCATTTCTTCGTGTTTCATTCATGGAGCATATGTTGGATGGAAAGAGTGACTTCCTCGAATTCATGTGCTTTAGGTGTAAGTTGCCGCCATGAATTTGAGAAAGGTTTGTTTTGTTTCCTTTGGAATCATTCCAAGTCAGTCATGCACGTCTGAAGTATTCTATTGTGCGATAGATCGATCATCTTCATTCCATATGAATTCCATAGCACACCAAGCCACTGATTGATTTGTTCAAGGAGAAGAAGTTCCTTCTTAAGACCGCGGCTTATACAAGGACTTCGTTATCCTCGATGATGGTTCCCCACCTGAACTCGGTAGTGTCTTATGATAAGACTACTACGTGGTCATACTTGTCTTGGACGTCATGCTCACATGTATGTAGCAGAATCAGCTCATGTTTTGGAGCTTGCTATCATAGTTCATTCCCGAGAATCTCGCAACATCCTCTCATCGATTTGTGTTGCAAACTCTCATTTTTCTTTCTAGACTCAATGAGTCTGGAATATCCTAACACCAACCAGATCTGAATCTCAGGCAGATAAGATGGTTGGAACATTCCCAACAGTTGCATGTTATTCCCAGCTCGCACCGCCGTTGTGCCAATTTCCATGGGCTGCCCTCTCAGTAATTGTTGTCCAGGTTCATCTTCAAAAGTGGACTTACCATGGGTCCCATCCATTTCCGGTGATAAGCAGAAGTCATCCATTGCGTTGTTTTCAACAAGGTAGTCCACATCGTCCATTCTAGTCTGGGTATGCTTTTCCTTTGCACTCCACCAAACGATCTTTGTGAATTGCCTTGGGCTGGTATGAAGAGTTTCAATGATCTCTGATTCAAAAGTAATTCTTTTGCCACTTAAGGAATAGTTCCTCGCGTCACCTCCACAGGGTGCCCGTTATTGAATCATGGCAAATATTTCCTCGCCACCTTGACACCATCCACCATCCTTCTAAGCGTGGAATTGTTGCCCACCAATCAAACCCGTTGTTTGTTCTTCCATCCCTCTCGATGTGTTTTGTGTCTCAACTCGAGATGTTTTAAATCTCATTCCGTGAGTCGATCATGTTTACTTGATCTTCGTGAAGATCGAATCATGTAGGACCTCCCTCTCTTTCCATTGTCGTGTCGAGTGAAGATCTCGAAAGCAAGGCGTCAAGACCAAGATGATGGAATGAATCAACATCTTCGAGAAGGGCAAATGGATCATGAAGATTGTGATAGTTTTGTGACTCCCTTTTCCTCTTACCTCACGTCTTGAATCTCGGTGAGATTCTTGTTTAGTGGGGGTGAGTTATCACAGCCCAGATCAGCCCTTGTTTGTTTTGCTTTAGCATCCATGCATCATGTTTAAATTTTAAGAAACTTGAAATGGGGATTGCCTAAACCCTAGCATTAAAGGAATCCACTAGGTTCACCTAAAATATTTTTAGTAATCCAAATGGCCTTCAAAAATGTTCATCATTTATGGGAAATGATGTAAACAGTAACCAGAGGTGATGCACATTTTCCTTGACATATTTGGGCTCTGAATTAAATCATATGGTATTTGAATTTGGGCATTTAAATTCTATAAAATATTTTAAATGTCCAAATACTCCTGAACTGAAATGTTCCATGTTAGATATATTCTATACATTGGGCATGCACAGTTTGGTGATTTTTTAAAAGTGCCTGGATATTTTTAATAAAGCCCTAAAGACTACAGAATAATAGAAAACAGTAAATAAAGAGAAAGAGAGAGAATCTTACCTGGACCTACCTGGCGCCCACCAACCGGCCCAGCTCCAGCGGCCCAGCCCACCACCGCCTGGCTCCCTGTCGCCTTCCTCCTCGCGCCAGTAGGCAGGGGCGCGTGCCCGGCGCGCGTGGCCACACGCCGACCACCTCCTCCCTGTCTGGCTGCCTCCTCCTCCCCCTGGACGCCTCCCCGAGCGCCACGCGACCCCCTGGACCCCCTCGCTCTCTCCCTCTCCCTCGTTCCCTCCTCTGGCTCCCTCCCTCTCCCACCGAGCGGAGCTCGTCGCCGCCGCTCGCCACCACCGCGGCCACAGGCCCTCCCTCGCTCCCCCGACTAGCCCACAAGCTCCGCCACTCCATCCTCGCCCTCCCCGCCGTCACACGCGACCGGAGAAGCCCCGAGGCGCCGCCCCGCCGCTTTTCCCCACCTCGGAACCGCCGGTCGCCGTCGCCCGTCATGATCTGTCGCCTCAGACCTCCCCGTGCCCCACCGACCTTCCCATCGTGCTCGCGGTGAGCTCTTGAGTTTTCCCCTCACCTCCCCTCTCGCTAGCCTCCTCTAGCCACCGTTCCCACCACGGCGGCTTCGCCGCCCGCGTGCCTCGTCGCCGGCGTGGCTAGAGCCACAATGGCTCGAAGCCAACCCCACCTCTGTGCTCAGCGCAGCACCAGGAGCCCGCAGCACCCCTCCGCACCTCCTGCCGTGCCTCCTAGCGACGTGCCCGAGCTCGCACGAGCTCCGGCCGCCGCCAAACACGTCGTCGGCGCCGATTCAGACCGCCCCGAGCTCAACTGACTCCACCAAGAGCTGCGGCTCGACTCCAGCTACACGTAGATGCCCTCCACGACCCATTTGGTCATCGGAATGGGAAAAATCACTCTCGCCGCCGCGTCGGGCTCGCCGGCGGCTAAACGCCGGCAGCCGACGTTGACTTTGACCACGGTGGGCCCTTGTTGACCCTGTTGACCCTATGGCAGGTGGGGCCCAACCCTGCTAACTAATTAGGATTAGTTTTAATCAATATCTTAGTTAAACTAATTATCTCGACACCACGGACCCACCGATTTTGACCTGGACAGCACCCATTGACTTGCTGACATCACCGTGAGGTCATCTTGTGTGATAATACCTTTTCTGGATTTATTATAATTCAGGAAATTTCAGAAAATACCCCAAACTTCTAAAATTCATAGAAATTCAACCGTAACTCCAAATGGAATAATTTATATATGAAAAATGATCAGAAAAATATGAAGAATCTGTTTATGCCATGATCATGCATGTTTGAACAAGTTAACCTCACTGAATAGGATGAATCATGATTAGGGTAAATTATGAACTAGCATTTGGAGTTGGAGTTTAACCTTGTTTGAATTCCACTTCACTTAACTTGGCTAGGTTTTGCATTAGGTGAATTCAGTACCTTAACATGACATGTCATTCATGTGAATGTGCATTGCATTGATTGTGTTCTTTCTCAGTTGCCGGTGTCTGTCCCCTCTCGATAGACGTGGTTCCGACGATTGTTCGATGACACCGATGAAGAACTATATTATCTTCAGAAGTGCCAGGCAAGCAAAACCCCCTTGTCCATTCCGATATAATCCCACTCTCTCGCTCCTGCTCTATTTTACTGAATTAGGACAACAACGACTCATGTGTTACTTGCTGCGGTAGCTGAACCCCTTTATCCTCTGCATGACCTGTCATTCCACTGTAATTAGATGAAACCCACTAGCATGAGTAGGAGTTGTTTGAGCCATGTTGTGCCTACTCATTCATGCTTGTTGTCATGCCTGCTCTGCTTAGAGTTGAGTCAGGTCCGATTCATCGGGAATGAATTGGAATGGTTGTGTGAACATGTCCTCACGTGTGTGAGCTAAGTGTGTGAACACGATTTGGTAAAGGTAGCGGTGAGAGGCCATGTAGGAGTACATGGTGGGTTGTCTCATTGCAGCCTTCCTCAGGAACTGAGTTCTGTGTTTGTGATCCATGAAACAGTTACTACCACGCATTGGGATCCTTAATTGACCCTCTCGGCTTCTTAACCACCCGTGTCCTCAGTCCGGGAGTTGCAAGTAGTTTCTGGTGTTTGTAGCATCTTTGGGGGACGCATAGCGCTGACCGTAGGGGTGGGTTGTGTTGCGGTAGGCACCGTGGCCTGGTGTACCGATTCGCCCGTTTGGTGTCTCGGGAACCTCGCACACATCGTTCGGGGCTGTACGGGAAACCTCGGCGGACTCCCTGCGGATGGAACCCGAATAGGCGATAAACATGGACTTGGGACTTGGGTGTTTAGGTAGGTCGTGGCCGACACCCACGTTGGGCTTTCGCTTGAAGGTAGCCGAGTACATTTCGTGTAAACGGCGGTAAGGGGTGAGCGTGTGTGAAGAAGTACACCCCTGCAGGGTTAATATGATCTATTCGAATAGCCGTGTCCACGGAGAAGGACTTCTGGGTTGCCTATATCAGTTCATAGACAAGTGAAAGTGGATACTCTAAAATGCGCAAGATAAGTGTGAGTGTTATGGATGGCATTGTCGTAGGGAGACGGGAGCGGGTCCATAGTGGTGTATTGATATGGTGAATATGTGGACTCGCAGCGCCACCTCAAAAGAGTTACTTGCGATCGTAGTTCAGGATAGCCACCGAAGTCAAAGGCTGGCTTGCTGCGGTCAAACTCCACCACCCCTTTTGATAATGATGCATATGTAGCTAGTTACGATGTAAGTCTTCTTTGAGTACGTTTGTACTCACGTTTGCTTACTTTATGTTTTGCGAGAGACTTCGTTCTCGCTAGTAGTTCCGCTTGGGCTTGACGGTTAGCTTGTTACCTCAGCTACGATCTTGTGCCCTCGGCAGATCACAGTAGATAGTCGGGCTTCTCGGCCTTTTCCATTTACAGTTATGCGTACTCGGACATGTTTAGCTTCCGCTTGTGCTTTGACTTGTATGTTACGAGTGTTGGGTCATGAGACCCATGTTTGTAATATCTCGCTCCTCGAGCCTAATGAATAAATATTTGAGTCGTAGAGTTATGTTGTGATGCCATGTTGTATCTACGCATATTGAGCATATTGTGTGTATGTTTGAAATGCTTGGTATGTGTGGGATCCGACAAACTAGTTGTTTATCCTTGGCAGCCTCTCATATGGGGAAATGTAGTCTCGTGCCTACGGCGATAGTAGTCCGCTTCTGGCCCGGTTCACCGAGTCCTCGCTAGCCCAGCACTCTGCTTGGACACTTGACTGGCCGGCATGTGTTTCACTTCGTTCCTATATGTCCATCCTTCGGGAAATGTCGCGCGATGTTATTCGGAGTCCTGCCTAGCCTGCTACAGCCCGGTTCACCGGAGTCCTGTTAGCCCAGTGCTACAACCCGAATCTATACGTTGATGACCGACATGCTCGATGTGATTCATGTATGCATGTCCCCATAGGTTAGCGCCGCTTTGGGTTCACGGCTAGCCATGTCGGCCCGGGTTCTTTGTCACATGGATGCTAGCGACACTATCATATACGTGAGTCAAAAGGCGCAAACGGTCCCAGGCCATGGTAAGGCGACACCCGTGGGAATACCGTGCGTGAGGCCGCAAAGTGATATGATGTGTTACATGCTAGATCGGTGTGACTTAGGATCGGGGTCCTGACAGAGGCGCCGCAAGGCAACCTCCCGGACTCCAGGCGTGTGGGGGGCGAGACCCCAGGGGCTCTAAGCCCGACCCTCGTCCGGACTCCATGCCGGAACCTTCAGCGGTTCCGGAGTCCGGCAAGCGGTCCCTTCGTAGGAAGGGTAAGACGCCGGTGTCCTCCGTCCAACCGGAGGCACCGGATAGCATCGAGGCGCTTAACAGGCGCCTCCATCGACGAGGAGCACCGCCTTTATTATGAGTGCGGTGATCCGGACGATTCGATCTGCCAAGAGCGGGCTGACCGAAGCTCGTACTCAGCCTTCTAACAGGCTTTGAGGTAAGTTTAGAATATGTAAAAATATTACCGCATAGACAGTAGCCCCTGATGCTTAGTTCGGTGTTCGGAAAGAAAAGCCGAACTAAGGATCTAAAAAGATATACGCAGGAGTCTAACATAGTTATGTCAATATGGGAATGCAGGCTGCGCTGCTGACCTCTGCCGCACTGACTGCAGAGGTCAATGCATTGAAGCAGAGCCTCGAGCGGTCCGAGAACGAGCTCGGCCTTGCCAAGAAGCAGCTCGAGGACAAGGAAGGTAAGTAATACCTTATTAAAAAATACCTTACAGAAAGGTTTCGGTTGCGAAAAATAACAGGAATAACATGGGTGCTGCGGGGCCACGAACGAGGTGGCGACCACGAAGGAAGCGGTGTCCGTGTCGAAAGCAAAGCGGCTCATGAGCGCACCGAGCGAGAGAAGGGAGGCGCGGTGGCGGAGGTAAGGCAAGAGCTCCGGGCTCTCGTGGAAAAACACGAGGGTTTGGAGCGTGACTCGAAGACCCGAGAGTCCGAGCTTGCCTCAGCTCTTGAGAGTGCCAAAGCTGCTAGGGCAGAGGCCAGAAAAGCCCTCCAGGAGATTGAGGCAATAAAGAAGATCACGGCGGGTAAGGCATTCTTTATGCAGAGCAAGAATGTGAAAGTGAATTACCTATTACTTACCCGCATTCGGAGCTCTCCAGGAGCATTCGCAGATCTGCCCCGTAGTGTGTCTGATGCTGCCGCATTCTACCGCGCCAAGGAGGGGAGCTCGACGGAGAAGGTGTTCTGGTCTCAGTATGCTGAGGCCGGACATCCGGTGCCCTAAGCGACAAGCTGAAGCAGCTGGTCGAGCTCCACAAGGTCGCCGAATAGGCCATGAGGGGCCTCATAGTTCGGCTATGGCCGTTGGAAGCCACGCCTGGGAGCTACTTTGGGCTAGTAAGGGCGGTGGTGGACGCCTTTGTCCACGGATTGAAGTCATCAGCGCTCAAATGCGCATTGAAGGTGCCGTCGGGCCTTGCCCGTGCTAAAGTGCACTTTGGGGCAAGCTGGATGCGGAGAAGCTTGTGACAGACGGGCCACCGAAGGGCAAGGAGCATCGCACGCCCGAAATGTACTATGAGGGCCTCTGAAGGGTGCCCGCCGTATAAGCGGATGAGTGCTCCAAAGATGTAATTTTTGAATAGACTCGCATTTGTTATCACTGACGCTGAAAACTTGTTCATATGCGCTAAGCAACGCTTGTTAATTTAAAATATTACCTTACATGCGGTTGTTTATCAAATTTGAGAGATGGCAAGTCGTTGGCTTCAGCCCCCATGCCACAGTCTTTGGGGTGTTCGGGATAAACTTGAGCGATCTTGTTCCCATTCTTGGGTCCATCGAGGAGGCGCTCAACTCAACGAACAAGGCAACCGGACTTATAATGCTTGAACACTCTCACTTAGCCATAGAATTCTATAATTTTAAATTTGGTGAAGCCCCTAGTATTCGGAAGACCGAGTTCGAGGCGCTATCCACGCCTTTGGCGGACAATTCTGGTTCCTCGCTCTAAGCGGCATAAGTCTTTAGGAACCCAAAAAGACCTCTCGAACAGCGACCGGCTCTCGCCCTATCATGACGGTCAGTTTTAGCTTTCTCCACTGAGGTGCTCAACCCAGCTCAACTGGGGCACAATCGCAGTGGTTCTCCCGGTGCTACCTTAGCCGATATAACGGAACGTAAGGTACCAAAACACGGGAGCGGGACAAACCCAACTATTGACCCAAGACATGATTCGGAGCCGATTCATATAATGCTATAAGTTCGGGGTGCCGCACTTGTGAAAGTGTTCAGACTTATCACACCATAATTTTGGGGTACTTATGCCCCTGGTGTATTGGCCGTACACTAAAGTGTGCAGGGTGCGACATGTCATGAAATGAACATATATATAGATAAAAAATGTAATAATAGGCAAGAGCTATATATTGGTTATTAAAAAGAGAGCGCAAATAAAAGCGAGCGATACAAATTGTGCGATAAGCAAGGGATGGGACTATTTAACATGTCCCCTCCGAGGGGTAAGCTGCGGGATGGTATGTAAAACAGGTATAATGCTCGTAATAGAGACCACACGGACGCCGACGCAGTTTACGCTTCCACGGCTGTTGCATCGTGAGTTCGGCAATTCTAGTGCCGGACAGGACTTCTGGAAAATGGAGTCCTGAAAGTAAGAAAAAAAGAGAATGACACAATCGGGAGCCCTAGGTGCGGTTGAGCTGCATTCTGGGCGTGCCGTGGTCGTGCCCCTCCCCTTATGCCCATGGTATCTCCAGAGCGTAGTTATGTACGCGTAGTACTGGCTTCGCGGTTTTGCGAGGGCTGGGGTTGGGTCGGATAGCTACGCGTGCTTGGATCGTGCCAGGCGGTCTTGTTGTAGGTTACTCCGGGTGCGCTTGATAGTGTCCGGACGTTTAGTGGCCGGAATCGAGAATTGCTGTGAGAGGCTGCTTTGCACCTCCGCCGCGAGGGCCTCCGTGTGCTCCTCCGTTCGGAGAGAGCGTTCGGTGTTTCCATTGACCGTGATTACTCCTCGAGGGCCTGGCATCTTGAGCTTGAGATATGCGTAGTGCGGCACCGCATTGAACTTTGTAAATGCAGTTCGTCCGAGCAGTGCGTGATAGCCGCTGCGGAACGGACTATGTCGAAGATTAACTCTTTGCTTCGGAAGTTATCCGGGATCCAAGACCACTTCGAGTGTAATCGAGCTTGTGCAATTGGCCTCTACACCCGGTATGGCGCCTTTAAAGGTCGTCTTTGTAGGTTTAATCTTTGAGGGTCTATGCCCATTTTGCGCCTTGTATCACGATAAAGCAGGTTCAGGCTGCTACCGCTGTCCATCGGGACTCTGGTGAGGTGAAATCTGTCAATAATTGGGTCAAGAACCAATGCGGTAAACCGCCGTGGCCGGATGCTAGTGGGGTGGTCCCTTCGATCGAAGGTGATCGGGCAGGAAGACCATGGGTTGAACTTCGGGGCGAATGTCTCCATCGCATATACGTCCCTTAGTGCATGCTTCCACTCCCTTTTGGGTATGTGGGTTGCGTATATCATGTTCACCGTCCGCACTTGTGGGGAAAGCCCTTCATCCTCTATTGTTCGGCGGCCGGGGCTCTTCCTCGTCATTGCTATGCAGCCCCTTGTCATTGAGTTCGGCACTTAACTTGCCTGCTTGCTTGAACACCCAACAATCCCTGTTGGTGTGATTGGCTCGTTTTTCAGGGGTACCATGTATCTGGCACAAGCGATCGAGTATTCGGTCCAAGTTGGACGGGCCCTGGGTATTTCTTTTGAATGGCTTCTGAATCCGGCATTGATTGTTGTATCTTCATCATTGTCGCCGTTAATGCGGCGCTTGTTTTTGTTGCGACGCGACCTACCATTGTTGTCCTTGGTATCCGAACTACCAGGGTTTTTGGTCAAGTTGTTACTTCGAGCTAGCCAGCTGTCCTCTCCCGCACAAAAGCGGGTCATGAGTGTTGTGAGGGATGCCATGGATTTTGGCTTTTCCTGTCCTAGGTGCCGGGCAAGCCACTCGTCGCGGATGTTATGTTTGAAGGCTGCAAGGGCCTCTGCATCCGGATAGTCAACGATTTGATTTTTCTTGGTTAGGAACCGTGTCCAGAATTGTCTGGCCGATTCTTTTGGCTGCTGAATTATATGGCTAAGGTCATCGGCGTCTGGTGGTCGCACATATGTGCCCTGGAAGTTATCAAGGAATGCGGCTTCCAGGTCCTCCCAACAACCTATTGACTCTGCTGGCAAGCTATTAAGCCAATGCCGAGCTAGTCCATTAAGCTTGAGGGGGGGGGGGGGGTATTTGATGGCGTGTAGATCATCACCGCGGGCCATGTGGATATGGAGGAGGTAGTCCTCAATCCAAACCGCAGAATCTGTTGTGCCATCGTATGATTCGATGTTTACGGGTTTGAAACCCTTAGGGATTTGATGATCCATTACTTCATCTGTGAAGCATAGTGGGTGTGCAGCGCCTCTGTATTGGGCTCTATCACGACGTAGCTCATATGAGCTTTGTCTATTGCGTTCGGCCCGGCCGGGTTTGCTGTATCCGGCGTGACGGTTATCATCACGTGTCGTGGGGCGCCCACGCGATCCGTAGATCGATCTTGTATGTTTTGCCTTATCCTCCAATATATCTCGCAAGTCCGTAGCGTTTTCCGTGCCTTGGTACTTTTGAGCGGCGTCGGGGTGTGGCTTGAGCGGAGGGCCGAGAGGCTTCTCTGTCATGCCACGGGGTGTGGCCGGTCTGCCATGTCGTCTTGTTGGTGACTTGGGTGCGTCCTCCTCTGATCGAGGCAACGGCCTGCATTTGGGGTAGCTTTTGGAGGGGTATTCGAGTTCATACTCTTCGGCTGCAAGGACTTCAGTCCATCTGTCCGCTAGCAGGTCTTGGTCAGCTCTAAGTTGTTGCTGCTTTTTCTTGAGGCTGCTTGTCGTGGCCATAAGCCTGCGTTTGAAACGCTCCTGTTCGGCGGGATCCTCAGGCACGACAAATTCTTCGTTGTCGAGGCTTGCCTCATCTTCGGAGGGAGGCGCATAATTATCGTCCTCTACCTCTCTTTCTGCCGCACTGTCGTGCGGTCTTGCTTCTCCCTCCTCCTGCGTTGAGTCCTGCTGGAGGGGGTCGTCTTCGCACCTTGTCCGGGTGTTATTGTCTCCGTGCGGAATCACCATTTTCTTGTGGCGGGATTTAGAACGGCGCCACTGACGTCGGTGTTTGGGTTGTTTCTTGGAGGGGTCATCCTCCGCCGTTCCATGGCCATTCCCATCTTTTGGGATGTCCACCATGTATATGTCATATGACGAGGTGGCCTTCCCGCTGCCTGTAGGCGCTGGTCTTGGTAAATCTCGGCATCGTCGTCCATACCGTCGATGTCTTCGGAGTCGAAGTCGAGCATGTCGGTTAAATCATCGACAGTGGCTACAAAGTGGGTGGTGGGTGGGCGTTGAATTTCTTCGTCGTCCGCATCCCAACCTTCCTGACCGTAGTCCAGCCAGGACTCTCCGGATAAAGAGAGAGACTTTAGCGAATTCAGGATGTCGCCAAAGGACGAGTGCTGAAAGATGTCCGCGGCAGTGAACTCCATGACCGGCACCCAATCGGATTCGATTGGCAGGGGCGCGGAGGGTTCGGAGTCCGGAGAGGAGTCCGGCACCTTGGAGTCACGGTCTTCGCAAAGGACAGGGATTGTGTTTGGCTCAATCGCCGTAGAGATTTCAGCCCCCGAGGTGGTGTCCAACCAACCATCCTCGATCGGCGAGATCGGCTCCGAATCAATGTTCGGAGCAGACACTAGTGCGACCTCGAGGACCTTTGCTCGGCGGCGAGTTAGATCATACCCATCGAGACAGTGCGGCACGCTCAGCTGCAGCTCGAATCCATCGAAGATCAAGTCTCCGCGGATGTCGGCCGTGTAGTTTAAACTTCCAAATCTGACCTGATGGCCAGGGGCGTAGCTTTCGATCTGCTCCAGATGGCCAAGTGAATTGGCCCGCAGTGCAAAGCCGCCGAATACGAAGATCTGTCCGGGGAGAAAAGTATCACCCTGGATCGCGTCGTTGTTGATGATCAAAGGAGCCATCGGGCCTATAGGTGATGACACAGAGGAACTCTCAATGAAAGCACCAATGTCGGTGTCAAAACCGGCGGATCTCGGGTAGGGGGTCCCAAACTATGCGTCTAGGCGGATGGTAACAGGAGACAAGGGACACGATGTTTTTACCCAGGTTCGGGCCCTCTCGATGGAGGTAATACCCTACTCCTGCTTGATTAATATTGATGATATGGGTAGTACAAGAGTAGATCTACCACGAGATCAAGGAGGCTAAACCCTAGAAGCTAGCTTATGGTATGATTGTTGTTCGTCCTACGGACTCAAACCCTCCGGTTTATATGGACACCGGATAGGTTAGGGTTACGTAGTCGGTTACAATGGTAGGAGATCTACATATCCGTATCGCCAAGCTTGCCTTCCACGCCAAGGAAAGTCCCATCCGGACACGGGACGAAGTCTTCAATCTTGTATCTTCATAGTCTTGGAGTCCGGCCAAAGATGATGGTTCGGCTATCCGAACACCCCCTAGTCCAGGACTCCCTCACATTGGATCGGTGATTCGTTGGATGATATTCATCATATGACAGTCATAACCTAGGGCAATACGGCACTAGCTCCAGTTCATAAATATAATGTAGGCATGTATTCTATAAATAGTCGTACATGCTTATGGAAATAACTTGCATGACATCTTTGTCCTACCCTCCCATGGCAGCGGGGTCCTATTGGAAACTAAGGGATATTAAGGCCCCCTTTCAATAGAGAACCGGAACAAAGCATTAACACACGGTGAATACATGAACTCCTCAAACTACGGTCATCACCGGGAGTGGTCTCAACTATTGTCACTCCGGGGTTGGCGGATCATAACACGTAGTAGGTGACTATAACTTGCAAGACCGGATCTAGAACATGGATATAATGGTGATAACATAAACGGTTCAGATCTGAAATCATGGCACCCGGGCCCAAAGTGACAAGCATTAAGCATGGCAAAGTCATAGCAACATCAATCTCAGAACATAGAGGATACTAGGGATCAAGCCCTAACAAAACTAACTAGATTACATGATGAATCTCATCCAACTCCTCACCAACCAGCGAGCCTACGAAGAAATTACTCACTACCGGTGGGGAGCATCATGGAATTGGCGATGGTGAAGGGTTCGCGATGATGAAGATCGAAGATCCCCCTCTCCGGAGCCCCAAACGGACTCCAAATCCGGCCTCCCGATGAAGAACAAGAGGCTACGGCGGCTCTGTCTCGTGAATGCGATAATTCTTTCTCCCTGATTTTTTTCTGGAAATATGTGACTCCCGATGAAGAACAAGAGGCTACGGCGGCTCTGTCTCGTGGAATGCGATAATTCTTTCTCCCTGATTTTTTTCTGGAAATATGTGATTTTATAGCATCGGTTTCAGGGTCTGCAGGGCCACCAGGTGGGGACAACCCACCTAGGCGCGCCTAGAGGGGGGGCACGCCCTGGTGGGTTGTGCCCACCCAGGTGCCCCCTCCGGTGGTTCCTGGCTCCAGAAATTCTCTTTTATTATTAAAAAAATCCTCGCAAAGTTTTGTTCCATTCCGAGAACTTTTATTTCTGCACAAAAACAACACCTTGGTAGTTCTGCTGAAAACAGTGTGAGTCCGAGGTTGGTTTCATTCAAATCATGCAAATTAGAGTCCAAAACAAGAGGAAAAGCGTTAGGAAAAGTAGATACGTTGAAGACGTATCAACATCTTAGGTTTCTTGTCAAACCATAGTTCTTATGGTGTCGTGTCAATGGATTTAGATGGTGCCCTATTTAATGTGAATGCGGCTGTCTCTAATGCATAACCCCAAAATGATAGTGGTAAATCGGTAAGAGACATCATAGATCACACCACACTACTGCAGGATGCTGCTAACGGGACACTACGATCAGAGACCCTTCATGCGATGCAATAATCGCAAACGGTGCTGTATGAAAACCATCAGAAATGTATAAAACATTTGCGATGACAGATGCATCAAACACGGTTCAGGTTTTATTTGCGTGTGCGGTGAAGGGCATACGGTTCAGTTCAATGAACTGTTTGCGATGAGGAGGAACAAAAGAAACGGGCAGCCAGATGAAGGCGTGTTTGATACACATCATACGGTTCACTCGGATGAAATGTTTGTGATTAGGCAACACAAAATAAACGGTCAGCCCGATCAAAGGTGTGTGCGATATAAGGCATGCGGTTCACTCGGATGAACTGTTTGCGTTGAGACATGAGAACAGAAACGGTTCAAATGAACAAGACATGTGTGATACGAGGCAAATAGGTCTGTAATCGGAGACATGTGCGAAGACCGATAACAACACAGACGATAACTGTTAACAAGTCGTGTGTGTTGTGAGCAAATGATTGTTGGTATACAATTGTGAGTGATTGATGAAAACATCACCGACGGGTTCCATTGTTTAGTCCATGTGCGATGTGATTTTCTTTGTCCGTGCAACATCTATGCTCTGTCTACAGCATCAAAATGTATACATAAAAAGATAGCATTGCATAACCAAATTAAGCATACGATTACACAAGTGACTACACACATAACATTTCCACACACCAAAGAAAGCAATTACATGCATACTAAAGTAGGAGAAACGAGGACCTAATCATCTACTTATTGTTGCGATGACGCTTGCCATTGCTCTGCTTCCGGCTGGATCCCTGCCCGTTTTGGGGAAGGAGGGACTTCCTCATGTCAACGATACGTCTGTACATGTCGTAGCTCCTGTATGCCTCCTTGGCCGCGTACATGACATGTGCTTTTTTTGAGTTTCTCCATCCAGGCCGAGTGCCAGGCATGCTTGTCCTTGTTGCACGAATCCTTGATGTCTCTGTAGTAAGGGTCGATGATGGCCTCGGCGAGGTGAACCAGTGAGTCCTTCTCATGCTCCTTGCTACACCTAATCTTGTATTGGCCCTGGATGTCAACAAGATTCTGGCAGGCGATGCCCGAATTCTCGAGCGCCTTTACATCGTTGGTGATGTCCATCATAGCGAACATGTAGTGGGGGTTGTTGACATACCCGGCGAAACGCTCACAAGGCCTTGTTGGCCAGGCAGTAGTGGTAGACGAGGACGTGGTGGCGCACGCACATCTGGCCGATGATGACCTTGGGACGAGACCCGACACGAGCGCGGGTGTACTCGAGGTCGAACCCGACCACCTTGTACTTCTCCTCGGCAAGCAACAACTCCATGATGTGGATGGAGTGCTCCGCCCAGACCGGGTCGTTGGTGTACACCACCGAGAGGTCCATGAACTTTTTGTGGGTGTCCACCACGGCACGCATGCTGAACTACTGCTCGTCGTCGGCAGCCACTCGGAGCGCCATTGGAGCCGCGCAGGATACCCTCTAAGAATTTCTTGTGGTGGGTGTGCTTCTTGCAATGGTGGGGCGCGACCGAAAGGTTGAAGAGACACAAGGGTAGGTTAAATGGACGCTGTAATAAATGGGGGCCGGCCGGCCTATAATCATCACGTCTTGTCACGACGTTCATAGCGGAGGATTCCAGAATCCAGTGCACGCTTGACAACACCGCAACCCAGGCGTGGGCTCGGAGAGCTTGTTCCCGTTCTACCGTGGTGTTTACCACGCAAGCTTCCCGCCCGGCTAGTTTGTCGATGCGTCGGCTAGAAGAGGGACAAATCGTGGGTGTTTATTGGCAAAAAGCTTTGTAAAAACAAAGTGTGTGGAATGACTTCGGTCATAAGTTTACCCTTGGGTGATGAGTTCAAAGTTACACAGAAGGGTGATGATGGACACTCGAGTGCGATAATTAATTATGTGCTCTACAGTGCACACGGTGGAAGAAACCAACTGTGTGCAATATTGTCGAAGATCGCAGTCGAGTTAGCTATACAGATCGTGTGCTGTGAGATCGACAAGGTAAACTGATTCGAGAATGGTTAATAAAATCTAAGACCATTGCATATTAAGGTCAAAATAGTGCTAGCAATATACGAGTCTCATACGATGCCATTTCAACGATTGTACCACAAAAGCTCGAAATGTTACAAGGTTCAAATTCCAGAGTTACATGGCTCAAATTCGAAGATTACAAGGTTCAAACTGATATTAGAAATGAAATTCAGCTCATCAGCTGCAAACGCCCGCACTGATGCGTTGAACATGGATATCAGAGAGGTTCAAACTAATATCGCCGCTTCTAAGTTTGGCTTTGAAACCTCACAATTTTTGCAAAGGGGTCAGCCACTGAGAAGTCATGTATGGGGTTGACCCGATGACTTTCGATTACTCTGTCATCTGAAGTTCCAAAATGAAATTCAACATTTTTGGAGCCTACTCCATTCTGCCGCAGGCGCCGGCGCTGATCAACAGACCATTCATTTTTGTGAAATAAATGTGGGGCAAAGCTCATTTCCTTGACACCCTTGCTCGAGAACAAAGAACTGGCGAATATAATCTCCGGTAAGGTCCCTCGGTAGGAGTTCAAAGTAATTTCTGACATATGTAGATCTAGGCATTCGACGTGATTGTTATATTGTATCACATTATCCACCACTGGGCCTAATCTTATCTGCAAAAGAAGAAAACGTGTTAGTGCCTACATGAAGTTTTGAACATTACTACAGGCCTAGCTATTTGGTTTGCAGGATTTGTAAAATGCACTAACATGCCATCTTCGACCTGACATGATTAACATGGGCATTTGATTACATTCTAGAAAAATGTAGTCTTCTTCACAAGAGGTTGGAGTGGATGAAAAGTTCCCTAAGAAAACTAACACAGATGAATCCAAAGGAGAAATGCTTATTGAATGTAACCATATGGATCAAGCAACCAATATGGGGGGGCATGTATGTACTGAAATCCTCCAAAAGAACCTTCAGAAATCGTAGTACATTGTCATTGTAAACTTGGAAAAAGGTGTCACAAATTAAACTCCCTTATGGTTAACATTTAATAGGAAAGGAACATCGCCTTGATATATAGCTTCTCCAGGCACGGAAAGCATCTCAGGAAACTGACAACTTGCTCCAGGTCGGGCCCGATAGATTCTAGTGCCAAGACCTTCACTGTCTTGCAGTTTGAGTCAAGCTTGTCAGAATCATTTTCTGAATGACAGACGAACAAACATCTTCAAAATTAGAAATAATGTTAATTTGTAGAAGGCGAGGTAGAAGGCCGCTGTTGTACCTGAACGGGTGTGGATCCAATAACAAGTTCGGAGTATTTGTCAGACGAGTAGCCCACCACTGTCAATTTAAGCACAGAAATGACATTGATTCTTGTTGGACCTTCTTGATCAACTACAAGTAATCTCTCAAGTGCGGTGTGTCTGGATGACCATACCGTGGTCCACCTTTTGTGATGTCTTCCGCCGCACCAAAGAACACACATAAATAGTCAGGAGAGTCATGGAGGTGATGTGGAAGGTACTCAAACCATTGATCGCCTGAAGAAGAAGGTACTCGAGTGCAGTACAGCCACGGAGCAGGCGCTCCATGTCACCCTTTGAGAGGCAGACGGCGACGAGCTCGAGCTGCTTCAGTCTTGGTAGAATAAGAGTGGGTGCGTCATTAAGGGGCGGGAAATGGCAGTTCCTGAACTTGGCGATGTGCAGCGTGGGCGCGAGGCGGAGTGCGGACGTTGGCAGCGACCGCATATGCCCATCATCAAAAGTGAGCTCCTCGAGCTGATCTAGGGCGGGGGATCGGAACCAGTCGTCAAGCTTGGCTCAGTCCTTGCCATTGGAACGGAACTTGCCCATTCTAAGGCCTTTGGTTGGGCCAAGGTGACTGCCGAGGATCTTGGAGAATGCACCCAAGCTTTTGCGATAGCCATAGTAGATCTCGTGGGTGTCGATGAGGTCGAGAGGGCTGGAGTTCCATAGGGGGCGCCACCGCCGGGAAAGGAGGGTTGTCCGCGCCAAAAGTCTGGATCGATGATTTTGTCGGGGAAGTTAGCATATATCTCATGACCAGGCCCTTCTATGTGCAGTGCAATTTTAGTGCCAGCTTTCAGTACATAAAACTTTGCAATTTCATTCCAAAAGCCAGTGCCAAAATAGGAGTCACCGCGTTCATCAAGTCTTACAATAGCAACAATTGTAAATCCATGGTTTGTGCGCGCAGATGACATTCGTGGAGCCTTGATGTATGTAAAGGGAAAAATTGTGCACTACATAATCTGTTGCATAGCAAGGGATGTCCTGTAGAAAATGGTAGGGTTGTTAAAGAAAATATGGTAACATGCAAATATGGGCCCAAATTGAAAGAACTGTACAGCAGTTGAAATCGAAGGAAAAAAGTCTATAATTAAACATCATGTCATGGAAATATGAGAGTAATCAAAAGAACAATACATCATTAATTTGCCTAATATAGAAAGAAGAGGGGAAAAAATCCCCTTTGATGTATATGGTGCATGTGGCACCTTTCATCCAAATGTAGCAATATTTAGAATATGTTCAGGGAAGTAGGCCATGCCAACCGATTTAGGGTGAGATTGAACATACCACGCGCGTCCTCAAGTCATCCGGTACGATGAGATGGAATCTCTGGCGGCGGTCGCCAAGTCTTGAAGTATCGGCGCACTGTACATTCTATGAATGAAAGAAAACCCTCAAATTAGCTCGAATAAAAATGAATTCACGGTGATTTCCGCCGGGTGATTAAAGGAGGCAGATGAACTAGGATAAGAGATAAGATAATATCTCGTTAAATTAGCTACCTTGTCGTCCATGAGAAAGAACCCTCAGTATGGCAGATTCCCCAACCGAGCGGAGCTAGGTCGACCGCGAGCAGCGTCGAGAAAGTCGATGGCGATAGGAGGCGGCAAGCGGAAGTGGCGAAATGCGGTGGGCTTTGCCGGCAGCCTGGCGGCGGCGGTAGGCGTCGCGATAGGCGGTGCTATGGCATAGACGCGGAGGAGCTTGTGCAGGTGTGAATGGGGACGTACCGGAGGGGCCGAGGTGGGTAGCGGGCGGGGTGAGGGTTTTTGTGACGTGGGGATGGTGAGGGTTTTCTTTTTTGAATTGAGTGGTGAGGGTTTTCTGTCCCACAAAGAATTTTGGGGGCGACGGTTTGCTAGAGCGAACCGTGTGTGATTGACGCAACAGGCAAAATGATAGTCATTGCACACGGTTCCAATTTTGGGAACCGTGTGTGATTGACTACTACCTCCGTCCTGGTTTATTGGTCCCCCGTTGTAATTTTTACCAAAATTTGGCGAAATATTTAACATACTCGGACAAAGATAATAAGCGTACACGTACATAAGCATAGTTCAACCATAAGTACATAGTTCAACCGTCATTAAGCATACTCAAGCGTACATAGTTCGATCCATCCCACATCTCATCTCACATGCGGCCGGCACGATCCTGAAGCTTCTCTAGGTACTCGACGTACGCGCCATGAGCCACCCTGCGAGAATACTTCTGCTTGAAGGAGCCAACGGTCCGTCCTCTTGCATGCGCAAGAACACTTATATACGCGTCATGAATCTTGTGGTTGCAAAATGGGCATCCATAGCCGTCGTTCCAGGTCCTAATACGTCTGTTATGCATTCCCGCATAAAGCTCCCTCAGGATTTGCCTCTTGTACCTCCTCTGGGCATCTTCATCCTCGCTGTCCACATCGTCAGACAGCACCTATACATATAGTAAAACAAATTTGGCATCAAATCACTGCTTACATGTTGTGAAGTAGGATTAGGAATTTATGGCTATTTATTTATACATATTAAGAAATTATTGTTCGATTTTTAAGCATAACCGTCTATGTACAGACCAATCTTGAAGAAAATAATGGCACAAACATATGTAGGTCATTCAAAATCAATTGTCAAGTCCTGGCTAGGAATTATTAGCATGAACACTAACCCTAGTCGGATTACTAGCAGAAATCATTTGCACAGATGAAACAACTAATCACTTATCACCTGTACCATTCAAACAATCAATACACTACACGGATCTAATGAAACTTACTCAGATTTCAGGGATTGGGAGAACATAACCACATGATTTCTATTCCAAAAAGGGGGAGGCAGGAGTAACCAGAGAAACCCTATGATCTATTTGACACATAAATGGGTATAGATGACTAACCAGCTGTCCGTCGTCATCGGAGTCATCACCGGAGTGGTCGTCGGAGTCGTCGCCGAAGTGGTCGTCGGAGTCGGTGTGGAACTCTGCTACCTCTTGAGCACTGTGTTGGTTTTTCCTTGAAGAGCAAAGGGTGATGCAGCAAAGTAGCGTAAGTATTTCCCTCAGTTTTTGAGAACCAAGGTATCAATCCAGCAGGAAGCCATGCCCAAGTCCCTCGCACCTAGACAAACAAATAAAAACCTCACAACCAACGCAATAAAGGGGTTGTCAATCCCTTCATGGTCACTTACGAAAGTGAGATCTGATAGATATGACAAGATAATATTTTTGGTATTTTTATAATAAAGATGCAAAGTAAAATAAAAGGCAATAAAAATTGCGAAGTGTTGGAAGATTAATATGATGGAAAATAGACCCGGGGGCCATAGGTTTCACTAGTGGCTTCTTTCAAGAGAATAAGTATTACGGTGGGTGAACAAATTACTGTTGAGCAATTGATAGAATTGAGCGTAGTTATGAGAATATCTAGGTATGATCATGTATATAGGCATCACATCCGTGACAAGTAGACCGACTCCTGCCTGCATCTACTACTATTACTCCACACATTGACCGCTATCCAGCATGCATCTAGAGTATTAAGTTCATAAGAACAAAGTAACGCTTTAAGTAAGATGACATGATGTAGAGGGATAAACCCATGCAATATGATATAAACCCCATCTTGTTATTCTCGATGGCAACAATACAATACGTGCCTTGCTTCCCTAACATCCTTTGGGAAAGGACACCGCAAGATTGAACCCAAAGCTAAGCACTTCTCCTATTGCAAGAAAGATCAATCTAGTAGGCCAAACCAAACTGATAATCCGAAGATACTTGTGTCGGCGTTCTGGGAACGGGGTTCCCCAGACTTGCATGCCTGCGGCCTGCGGCGTGGCTCAAAGGGGGCCCAGGACAGCCCATCTTCATCAACACAAGCTCAAGACCCTCGCGAGGGGCCAAGCCACAGGGGGCGGACGACCAGGAGCTTCCTCGGTAGCGGCCTCGTCGAGTAGCCTCGTCGGGCTGGCCCATGAGGAGGCGGAGAGTTCAAGGCAGGGTACCTCGCGAGGTGCCCATGATGCAAGCCATGACGCACCGAGGGCGCCATCGAGGCGCCAATGCGCAGCGTCCTCCTTTCCTCTTTGGTGCAAAGGGAGCAAGCGCAGCAAGGGCATCAAGCAAAGGCATCCGCTTTGATTGCAACAAGACCAAGACCAGCCCCAACGGTGGAACAGCATCATCGTGGAGCCCAAGCAAAGGCGTCATCACCAGAGCCTTCGCAGCGAGGACCAACTTTAGTCAGGATAAGTGTACCCGTTGTTCCCCTTCAAAATGGCTAATTGTTGGCGCCCTTCCCGCTCAATATTTGGGAAGAGGCCCAGGCCTTCGTCTATATAAGTAGAGCTAGCCACCATAGTAGCGGGACGATCGGATCGAGTGGGAAGCACCCGAAGAGAGAGATAGAGACCCGATCCTCAAGCCAGAGTGACGGGACACCACTTAGCAGTTCATCGCACCCACTAAGAACAGACCCTCGCGAGGCTTTTCTCCCCTGTACTGTTCTTCATCAGCCCCAGAGGCAATCCGCACACCACACACTGGAGTAGGGTATTACACCACGATAGTGGCCTGAACCAGTATAAATCTTGCGTCTCTTGTGCTGTTCTTGTTAGTAGTTTAGGTCCCTGCGATTCGGTGAGGTACGAGACGGTGGAGGGTTGGATCTCCGCACGCACCCCAGAGTTCGAATCTTAAGGGTCTGCCGGAACCCGAAATCCGACATTTGGCGCGCCAGGTAGGGGTGCGCCGGAATCTGCCTTTCGTCGCCTCGTTCTTCCCTGACCACCGCAACCATGTCTGACACTTGTCGGGCCCGCTGAAGCGCCGAGCCGCTTCGCCTCCCATGTCGCCCAGACGGCTCCCGTCGGCGGGCATCCTCGTCGTTCCCGTCACTGCCGTCAACGCCGCCACGGCCCGGCGGAAACGGCAGCAAGCATCGCCCCAAAGACCCGACCATGAGGCGGACGGCCGCACCGCCATGCCTTCGCTCACCCCGCTGGTTCTTCTTCGCGCGTGCCTAGCTGCCATGGAGGCTCGAGCTGCACTCATCGCGCTAACGAGCTCTGCGCTACCGCCCGTCGGCCGACGACGTCTACGAAGAATGGCTCGACCGCGTCGCCGAGCTTGTCCGCGCTGCAGGAGGTGACCCCGCGCCGTCCGTCTCGCTGCACCGCACCCCGCCCCGCGCGGGCGATGACGCTCCCGGGGTGCCTCAGCCGCCTCCTCCCCAAGATGGCGTCCTGGCCCCAAGGCGCGCGGCCCCTGGGCGGAACCCGTTCCGCCAGGCGCCGGTGCGGCAAGAGCAGAGCTGCCAAGAAGTTCCTCGCCCGCAAGAAGCTGCCCGAGCGCTCCCCACTCCAGCACGTCAAGACCCTGCGCTGCCCCCAGCCGCGGCGCAGGGAGGCCTGCAAGACCAACCTCTCTGCCGTCCGAGGCCCCCCGCGGCCACGGCAGGCTGCCGCGCCTTCACCACCGAGCTGCGCAGCGTCGCGTGGCCCGCCAAGTTCAAGCCGGACCTACCTCCACGCTATGACGGCACGGCTGACCCTACGGAGTTCCTCCAGCTCTACGAGCTGGGCATCGAGGCTGCCAACGGGGATGAAAAGGTCATGGCGAACTGGTTTCCCATGGCGCTCAAGGATGGAGCCCTTTTGGCTCCTGAACGGCCCTGTGCACGATCTCCTCTGGGCCGAGATGCGCACTCCGCTTCATCGCCAACTTCCAAGGTACTCGCGACCGGCCACCCGCCGTGAGCGACATGCGCCGGATCAAGCAGCAGCCAGGGGAAACCCTGCAAAAGTACATCCAACGCTTCAACAACGCGCGCCTCAAGATCCCCAGGGTGACGGAGGAGGCCATCATCTCTGCATTTTCCGACGGCGTGCGCGACGTCAAGATGAAGGAGGAGCTGGCGATGCATGAAGATCTGTGCACCTCCCTGGAGCTGTTCAACTTGGCGACCAAGTGCGCCAGGGCTGAGGAGGGGCGCCTCTCCCTCCTCGAGCTGCTCGCCGCGGATCTGAAGAGAAGAAGTCCAAGACCAAGGACGTAAAGCGCCAAAGGGGCTGTCGTGCTCGCGTCGAACCGGACACCAAGCGAGGCGTAGATCAGCCCGAGTCCTCCAAGGGCAGCCGGTACTGCGTGTACCATGACCTCCACACCCACAACACCAATGAATGTCAAGAGCTCCGGGTCAGGCGCTGAAGGAAGGGTCGGCAGACGCCCCGAGCGCAGCGACCGGGGCTACGGCCGAGGAGGAGGAAGAAACGCAGGACGCTGGGAAGACCGCGGCCTGCGCCAAGGGTGGCGCGACCAACCTCGCGAGGACCGCTGGCAAGACCCACCTCGCGAGGGGGACTGGAGGGATCAGCCTCGTGAGGATCGTCCGCAAGGGAACGCAGGCCTCCCTCCGCTGCCGCCACCGCCAAGGAGGATCGAAGACCGTCATCAGGACGAGGGGGCTGGGGGCTTCCAGGAAGCGCGTGCGATCGCTTTGCATCTGGCGGAGCTCAAGCCCGACCTCTCACCGCATCTTCAAGCAGTTCGCCCGTGAAGTGAATGCAGTTCTCCCCAAGCTCGAGTCCACGCGCCCTCTCAGGTGGTCGGCGTGCACCATCACGTTCAGCTCAGTGGATCAGCTCAAGTGCGCAGCCACAGCCGGAGTTCTCCCAATGCTTTGCTCCCCAATCATCAGCAACGTGCTGGTCACCAAGACCCTCATCGACGGCGGAGCAGGGCTCAACGTCCTGTCCGTGGAGACATTCAACAATCTTCAAGTGCCCTACGATCGGCTTCAGCCAACCAAGCCTTTCTCCGAGTCACCGACGGCTCCACGGTCCCGATCGGGCAGGTCCGCCTTCCTGTCACCTTCGGGGCCCGCGACAACTACCACACCGAAGCTCATCGACTTCGACGTCGCCCACATTCGCTGCCAGACAACGCCATCCTCGGGTACCCAGCGTTGGCCAAGTTCATGGTCAGAACTCCACCATGGCTACAACATCCTCAAGATGCCAGAAGCGGCGGGGTCATCACGGTGCCTGTGAAGAGAGAGATGATGTGATCCTGGAGCGAGCTTTCAGGCCGCATCACTGGAAGACCCAGACCACAGCAGCAGGATGCCTCCCGAGGCAGCACCCAAGAAGAAGAAGATATCGACCAGCCCAGCTCTTCAAGAGACAGGCCTCGTGGCCCTTGACCGGGCCAAGGGAGCCTCCTTCCATCGCATAGGAAAGCGCGCCCGGCGCCCTCCTCAGGCAGGGCTCAGGGGCTCTCCCCTGGAGGGCCGCCGACCTCGCCAAGGTCTCGAGGGAGGCGCTTGGGCACCACGTGGAGGCGTGTTTCGAAGCACGTTTCCTGCAAGCAGGAGCAAGACCAGGAGGACAGAACCCTCGAGAGTTCATCAGCAAGGCCATTCAGGAGTTACAGGAGTCAAGGGTCATGAGGGGCAGCCGCCGCCTACCCGCTGTGGCCCCCCATCCAGGTGAGGATGGTGGGCTGCGCGTCTGCATCGACATACCAGGGCTCAATCGAGCCGCATCTCAAGAGCGCCTCTGGCCCTCGCGAGTGGGACGTTGCAGGGTCCGCCCCACAGCCACCACGTGACGCATGCCTTATGGCTCGCCAAACGCGTCAGCTGCACACCAGCGTCTCATGAGGACCATCCTAGAAGCTCAAGAGATCGTGCACGCCGCAGCCTGGCGGAGATGGATATGGCCCATGAGGAGCCGCCCGGCGCCTCCGGAGCCTCCCGAGGCCCCGGGCCCGGGGCTCGTGAGGATCGGCTCCGCAGCCCACCGAGTCTGCTACATCAACAACCCTTCATCCCCTACATCACCAGTGACATCTTTAAGTTTTACTTCCGGGAGGCGCCCAGGTCGCATTATTCCCAGCCGCGTGGGTCCGTCCTGCGGCATGTATCCCTTTTATTTCATGTCTTTAGCTTATCCTGCTGGGGCGCCTCGGGCTGCATCATCCCCAAGCCGCTCGGGCGATCCAATGCATGTATCCTTCATGCGTTTTCCTTAGGATTATGCTCTCGTTCCACCATGCTTGTTATTTGGTGCCTTCTCACAGGTGGCGAAATCTTGCACGTTAAAGGGGGTGCCCGAGCATCGCGACTCAGGCTCCTACCGGCTCTCCGGCCCCCACCCTCTGGTCTTGTCCATGGCATTGCGACCTGGCTTGCGCCGACGGTAGAGACCAGCCCGAGAGCCGGGACCCGAGGACGAGAGTTGCGTCCTCTCACCTAGCTTGCGCCTTAAAGGGGGGGTGCCTGAGCATCGCGACTCAGGGCTCCTACCGGCTCTCCAGCCCTCACCCTCTGGTCTTGTCCATGGCATCGCGACCTGGCTTGCCAGCGACGGTATAGACCAGCCCGAGAGCCGGGACCTGAAGACGTAGAGCACCGGCATCTGGCCAATTTTGCAGGAACACACTCGAAGACAAGGCCCAGAGCCAGGCGCAACCCGCCTTGAGGTAGGGCCTCGTGAGTCCCGCGCTGGCTCACGGGTGCCCCAAGCACACCTCACGAGGCCTCTCGCGCCTCTCCAAAGCAACTAACGACAGGACTAACGATCGCCCCGGCGAGCTCTTGTTCCTTTTGTGGTGAACCTGCAGGGTCTCTCCAAGGAGCACGAAACGACCTCGCTACGCTATCTCTCGTCGGCCAAGGCACAGACCTGGCACCGCGCCAGGAAGCATCGTCCTAACCCTCGAGATAAGTCACCCTCCAGACACACTAATCATCGCAACACCATCCCCACACTCAGTGCAACTCCGTGTTAGCAACATCGCTCTCCTTTCTCACCAAATGATGGCTGCTTGAGCGCTAAGGGGACCCCGAGCATCGCGACTCGAGGCTCTTACGGACCTCGGGCCGCTCACCTCCTGGCCTTGACCACGGCATCGCGACCTGGCATACCAGCGACGGCTGAAGCCGCCTTGGGACTGGGACCTGTCGGCGCAGAGCATCAAGCCCTCACAAGGTCCGAAAGGAAGAGACTACGCTAAAACGGAATGAGCATCCCGCATCGCCTCGCAATAAGGATCATATTGACAAACGAAGCTACAAATATCTTACAAGCCCCCGCGGGGTACATTCTTGGCTCCTCGCAGGAAAAAAAGACGCGAATCCTAAGGAGTCCTATCTACAGGGACCACCGCGGCAGACGCCATCATCAACAGCGGGCCACCCGGTTCGGAGCCAACCCCATCTAGATCAGGGGCGGCAACGACCTGACGAGCCCGCCCTGCTCCGGGAGCGGCGCAGGCTCGGGGGCTCGTAGCTGTCGTCGCTGGGTCCTCCGGCGCCTTCGTCGCCTGAGAAGCTGCCTAGGGAGCGGGCGGTTGGCCTCTGTCTCACCACAGCAGGACCCCGACCACCTCTCCCGGGGCAGCACTCCAGCCGGCGGCCCTCCGCGTCGAAGAGCTTTAAGGACATCACCGAAGCGCCGTCGTACTCCAGGTGGATCATGAGGGCGCCCCTCGTCCTGGAGACCCGGGCGACCTTGTCCCAGCCTCGAGTCATGAAGACCTCGCCCGGGGCAACTACTGCAACCTCTGCCCCGGTCGCAAGGGTGCCGCAGCCGGCGTGCTGCAGCCAGAGTCCCAGGGGCTCCCACTGCCGGACGACGAAAGTGAAGAAAGAAGGAGGACGAATCCAAGACTTGGGAGGCGCGGCGATGCGAAGCACGAACTCCCGGCAGGAGCCCTCAGCGTGGACTCCAGGGGGGAAGACGCACACCTTCGTAACCCGCCGGCGTCGTCGACGGCGCCGCTCGTGGCGCCCAGCGTCACCTCCTTCAGGGCCACCAATCTGCGCATACAAGGGAAGAGGAAACCCTGGTGGCGGCTGCACGCACCAGGGCACGGGCGCCTCCTCGCGCGCGCTCCTGCCCTGACACCAGAGAGCAAGCCGCTTCTTTGGGGGGAGCGGGTCAGGGTCCTCTTGAGGAGCCTTTCCCTTCTCCTCCCTGGAGAACCGACGGATCGGAGCCATGGCAACCAGACGAGATGAGGAAGAGGAGAAGCAGGAGGATTCCGTACTTATAGCCGGCGGAGGCCAACCGTCGGCCTCCATGATCACCAGCCATCATGCCCAACTCTGCATGCAAGGACCTGTCGAATCCGGGCGGTTACCAAGGCGTCGTGGGGGAGCAGGCTCCCACGTCCAATCAACCGCCATTGGCGCCCAAAGGCCGCTGTTAGGGCCCATGACGCCGCACTTGCCCTTTCGCCTCTCTGCCGGCCAAGTTCGGCGCGCCCGTGGGCCAGGGCTACTCTCGGCGTTCTGGGAACGGGGGTCCCCAGACTTGCCTGCCTGCGGCCTGCGGCGTGGCTCAAAGGGGGCCCAGGACAGCCCATCTTCATCAACACAAGCTCAAGACCCTCGCGGGGCGGACGACAAGGAGCTTCCTCAGGCGCGGCCTTGTCAGGCTGGCTCATGAGGAGGCGGAGAGTTCAAGGCAGGGTACCTCGCGAGGTGCCCATGACGCAAGCCATGACGACCGAGGGCGTCAGTCGGGCGCCAGCCGCGCAGCGTCCTCCTTTCCTCTTTGGTGCAAAGGGAGCAAGCGCAGGCAAGGGCATCAAGCAAAGGCATACATTTTGATGCAACAAGACCAAGACCAGCCCCAAAGGCTGGAACGCGATCATCGTGGGAGCCCAAGCAAAGGCGTCATCACCAGAGCCTTCGCAGCGAGGACCAACGTTAGTCAGGATAAGTGTACCCGCTGTTCCCCTTCAAAATGGCCAATTGTTGGCGCCCTTCCCGCTCAATATTTGGGAAGAGGCCCAGGGCCTTCGTCTATATAAGTAGAGCTAGCCACCATAGTAGCGGGGACGATCGGATCGAGTGGGAAGCACCCTAAGAGAGAGATAGAGACCCGATCCTCAAGCCAGAGTGACGGGACACCACTTAGCAGTTCATCGCACCCACTAAGAACAGACCCTCGCGAGGCTGTTCTCCCCTGTACTGTTCTTCATCAGCCCCAGAGGCAATCCACACACCACACACTGGAGTAGGGTATTACACCATGATGGTGGCCTGAACCAGTATAAATCTTGCGTCTCTTGTGCTGTTCTTGTTAGTAGTTTAGGTCCCTGCGATTCGGTGAGGTACGAGACGGTGGAGGGTTGGATCTCCGCGCGCACCCCAGAGTCCGAACCTTAAGGGTCTGCCGGAACCCGAAATCCGACAACTTGCAAAGATAAGCAATCATACATAAGAGAATTCAGAGAAAATTCAAATATTGTTCATAGATAAACTTGATCATAAACCCACAATTCATCGGTCTCAACAAACACACCACAAAAGAAGATTACATCGAATAGATCTCCACGAGAATCGTGGAGAACTTTGTATTGAGATCCAAAGAGAGAGAAGAATCCATCTAGCTAATAACTATGGACCCGAAGGTCTGAGGTAAACTACTCACACATCATTGGAGGGGCTATGGTGTTGATGTGGAAGCCCTCCGTGATCAATGCCCCCTCCGCGGGGCCTTGGGAAAAGGCCCCAAGATGGGATCTCACAGGTACAGAAGGTTGCGGCGGTGGAATTAGGTTTTCGTGGATGCTTCTGTTGGTTTGGGGGTACGTAGGTATATATAGGAGGAAGAAGTACGTCGGTGGAGCAACATGGGCCCCACGAGGGTGGAGGGCGCGCCCCCCTACCTCGTGCCCTCCTGGTTGCTTTCTTGACGTAGGGTCCAAGTCCTCTGGATCACTTACGTTCCAAAAATCACGTCCCCGAAGGTTTCATTCCGTTTGGACTCCGTTTGATATTCTTTTTCTGCGGAACTCTGAAATAGGCAGAAAAAACAGCAATTTGGGTTGGGCCTCCGGTTAATAGGTTAGTCCCAAAAATAATATAAAAGTGTATAATAAAGCCCTTAAACATCCAAAACAGAATATAATATAGCATGGAAAAATAAAAAATTATAGATACGTTGGAGACGTATCAAGCATCCCCAAGCTTAATTCCTGCTCGTCCTCGAGTAGGTAAATGATAAAAACAGAATTTTAGATGTGGAATGCTACTTAGCATAATTTCAATGTAATTCTTCTTCTTGTGTACGAATGTTCAGATTTGATATGATTCAAGATAAAAGTTTGATGTTGACATAAAAACAATAATACTTCAAGCATGCTAACCAAGAAAATATGTCTTATCAAAATAACAAAGCCAAAGCAAGTTATCCCTACAAAATCATATAGTCTGGCTATGCTCCATCTTCCCCACACAAAATATTCATATCATGTACAACCCCGGTTTTAGCCAAGCAAATTGGTTCATACTTTTTAACGCACTTCAGCCTTTTCAACTTTTACGCAATACATGAGCGCAGGCCATGGATATAGCACCATGGTGGAATAAGGTATAATGATAGGGGTTATGTGGGAAGACAAAAAAAGGAGAAAGTCTCACATCAACGAGGCTAATCAACGGGCTATGGAGATGCCCGTCAATTGATGTCAATCCAAGGAGTAGGGATTGCCATGCAACGGATGCGCTTACAGCTATAAGTGTATGAAAGCTCAAACAAAAGAAACTAAGTGGGTGCACATCCAACTTGCTTGCTAACGAAGACCTCGGGAATTTGAGGAAGACCATCATTGGAATATACAAGCCAAGTTCTATAATGAAATTTCCCACTAGTATATGAAAGTGACAAAATGAGAGACTCTCTATCATGAAGATCACGGTGCTACTTTGAAGCACAAGTGTGGTAAAAGGATAGTAACATTATCCCTTCTCTCTTTTTCTCTCACATTTTTTTATTTGGGCCTTTTTCTCTTTTTTTATGGCCTCTTTTTTTAGTCCGGAGTCTCATCCCGACTTGTGGGGGAATCATAGTCTCCATCATCCTTTCCTCACTTGGGACAATGCTCTAAAAATGATGATCGTCACACTTTTATTTACTTACAACTCATGAATTACAACTCAATACATAGAACAAAATATGACTCTATGTGGATGCCTCCGGTGGAGTACCGGGATATGCAATGAATCAAGAGCGACATGTATGAAGAATTATGAATGGTGGCTTTGCCACAAATACAAATTCAACTACATGATCATGCAAAGCAATATAACAATGATGGAGCATGTCATGATAAACGAAACGGTGGAAAGTTGCATGGCAATATATCTCGGAATGGCTATGGAAATGCCATAATAGGTAGTTATGGTGGCTGTTTTGAGGAAGATATAAGGAGGTTTATGTGTGATAGAGCGTATCATATCACGGGGTTTGGATGCACCGACGAAGTTTGCACCAACTCTCAAGGTGAGAAAGGGCAATGCACGGTACCGAAGAGGCTAGAAAATTGCGGAAAGGTAGGTGTGCGTATAATCCATGGACTCACATTAGTAAAGAACTCATATACTTATTGCAAAAATTTCTTAGCCCTCGAAGCAAAGTACTACTACGCATGCTCCTAGGGGAAGGGTTGGTAGGAGTTAACCATCGCGCGATCCCGACCGCCACACAAAGGATGACAATCAACAAATACCTCATGCTCTGACTTTGTTACATAACGGTTCACCGTACGTGCATGCTACGGGAATCACAAACTCCAACACAAGTATTTTTCAATTCCACAATTACTCAACTAGCACAACCATGATATTACCACCTTTATATCTCAAAACAATTATCAAGCATCAAATTTCTCATGATATTATAATTAAAGAAAATTGCCATGCTGTTTTAAGACTCTCAAAATAATATAAGTGAAGCATGATAGAACAATAGTTTCTATAAAACAAATCCACCACCGTGCTCTAAAAGATATAAGTGAAGCACTAGAGCGAAACTATATAGCTCAAAAAATATAAGTGAAGCACATAGAGTATTCTAATAAATTCAAATTTATGTGTGTCTCTCTCAAAAGGTGTGTACAGAAAGGATGATTGTGGTAAACTAAAAAAACAAAGACTCAAATCATACACGACGCTCCAAGCAAAACACATATCATGTGGTGAATAAAAATATAGCTCCAAGTAAAGTTACCGATGGAAGTAGGCGAAAGAGGGATGCCTTCCGGGCATCCCCAAGCTTTGGCTTTTAGGTGTCCTTAGATTATCTTGGGGTGCCATGGGCATCCCCAAGCTTAGGCTCTTGCCACTCCTTGTTCCATAATCCATCAAATCTTTTACCCAAAACTTGAAAACTTCACAACACAAAACTTAGCAGAAAATCTCGTGAGCTCCGTTAGTGAAAGAAAACAGAACACCACTTCAAGGTACTGTAATGAACTCATTCTTTATTTATATTGGTGTTAAACCTACTGTATTCCAACTTATATATGGTTTATAAGCTATTTTACTAGCCATAGATTCATCAAAATAAGCAAACAACACACGAAAAACAGAATCTGTCAAAAACAGAACAGTCTGTAGTAATCTGTAACTAACGCAAACTTCTGGAACTCCAAAAAATCTACCAAAATAGGAAGACCTAGAAAATTTGTTTATTGATCTTCTGAAATTGGAATCAATATTTTATCACGTTCTGGTGATTTAAAAAAAAATCGTGAACAGAAAGTTTCTGGAATTTTCAGCAAGATCAAATAACTAACATCCAAGAAGTTCCTATAGGTTAAACTTGGCACAAACACTAATTAAAACATAAAAATAAATCTAACCAGAGGCTAGATCAAATATTTATTCCTAAACAGAAGCAAAAATCAAAAAACTAAAATAAAATTGGGTTGCCTCCCAACAAGCGCTATCGTTTAACGCCCCTAGCTAGGCATGAAAGCAAGGATAGATCTAGGTGTTGCCATCTTTGGTAGGCAATCCATAAGTGGCTCTCATAATAGATTCATATGGTAGTTTAATTTTATTTCTAGGAAAGTGTTCCATGCCTTTCTTTAATGGAAATTGTAATCTAATATTCCCTTCCTTCATATCAATAATTGCACCAATCGTTCTAAGGAAAGGTCTACCAAGAATAATAGGACATGAAGGATTGCAATCTATGTCAAGAACGATAAAATCTACGGGCACATAGTTCCTATTTGGAACAATAAGAACATCATTAATTCTTCCCATAGGTTTCTTAATGGTGGAATCCGCAAGGTGCAAGTTTAAAGAGCAATCATCAAATTCACGGAAACCTAACAAATCACACAAAGTTTTTGGAATCGTGGAAACACTAGCACCCAAATCACACAAAGCATAGAATTCATGATCTTTAATTTTAATTTTGATAGTAGGTACCCACTGATCATAAATTTTTCTAGGGATAGAAACTTCCAACTCAAGTTTTTCTTCATAAGATTGCATCAAAGCATCAACGATATGTTTGGTAAAAGCTTTATTTTGGCTATAAGCATGAGGAGAATTTAGTACGGATTGCAACAAGGAAATACAATCTATCAAAGACAAATTATCATAATTAAATTCCTTGAAATGCAAAATAGTGGGTTCATTGATATCTAAAGTTTTCTTCTTTAATCTTACTTTTATCAATTTTAGCATCAAGATCTAAAAACTCCGAATTTTTGGAACGCCTTCTAGGTAAAGGTGACTCATATTCAGTCCCATCATTATGAAGATTCATATTGCAAAACAAAGATTTAATAGGGGACACATGAATAACTTTTAGATCTTCATCTTTATTTTCATAGAAACTAGAAGAACACACCTTCACAAAGCAATTTTTCTTAGCACGCATCCTAGCGGTTCTTTCTTTGCACTCATCAATGGAAATTCTCATGGCTTTGAGAGACTCATTGATATCATGCTTAGGTGGAATAGACCTAAGTTTCAAAGAATCAACATCAAGGGAAATTCTATCTACGTTCCTAGCCAATTCATCAATCTTAGGCAGCTTTTCTTCAAGCAAAGCATTGAAATTCTTTTGTGAATTCATAAATTATTTAACACTAGTCTCAAATTCAAAGGGCATCTTATTAAAATTTCCATAAGAGTTATTGTAGGAATTACCATAACTATTAGAGGAATTACTAGGATATGGCCTAGGATTAAAGTTTCCTCTATATGCGTTATTACCAAAATTATTCCTACCAACAAAATACACATCCATAGATTCATAATTATTCTCAATCAAAGTAGACAAAGGCATATCATTAGGATCAGAAGAAACACTCTTAGTAGCAAATAATTTCATAAGTTCATCCATCTTTCCACTCAAAACATTAATATCTTCTATCGCATGCATTTTTTATTAGTAGATCTTTCAGTGTCCTATTGAGAATAATTAACCATAATATTATCTAGGAGTTTAGTAGCTTCTCCTAAAGTGATTTCCATAAAAGTGCCTCCCATGGCGAATCTAAAAGATTTCTAGAAGCAAAATTCAATCCGGCATAATTTTTTTTATAATCATCCACAAATTCAAACCATGTGTAGGGCAATTACGTATCATTAATTTCATCCTCTCCCAAGCTTGTGCAACATGTTCATGATCAAGTTGCTTAAAATTCATAATATCTTTTCTAAGAGAGATGATCTTAGCGGGAGGAAAATACTTAGAGATAAAAGCATCTTTGCACTTATTCCAAGAATCAATACTATTTTTAGGCAAAGATGAAAACCGAGCCTTAGCACGATCCCTAAGCGAAAAAGGAAATTGCTTCAATTTAACAATATCATTGTCCACATCTTTCTTGTTTTGCATATCACACAAATCGACGAAGCTATTTAGATGGGTAGCGACATCTTCACTAGGAAGGCCGGCGAATTGATCTTTCATGACAAGATTCAATAAAGCAGTATTGATTTCACAAGATTCAGTACCGGTAAGAGGAGCAATCGGAGTGCTAATAAAATCATTGTTGTTGGTATTGGTAAAGTCACACAATTTAGTATTATCTTGAGCCATCGTGACAAGCAAGCAATCCAACACACGAGCAAACAAGAAGCGAGCGAAAAAGAGGCGAACGGAAAAGAGAGGGCGAATAAAACAGCAAGGGTGAAGTGGGGGAGAGGAAAACGAGAGGCAAATGGCAAATAATGTAATGCGGGAGATAAGAGTTCGTGATGGGTACTTGGTATGTTGACTTTTGCATTGACTCCCCGGCAACGGCGCCAGAAATGGCTCGTTGTCGGGAGTGAAATCTTGATCTGACTTCGCATAAGCCTCCCCAGCAACGGCGCCAGAAATCCTTCTTGCTACCTCTTGAGCACTATGTTGGTTTTCCCTTGAAGATGAAAGGGTGATGCAGCAAAGTAGCGTAAGTATTTCCCTCACTTTTTGAGTACCAAGGTATCAATCCAGTAGGAGGCCATGCCCAAGTCCCTCGCACCTACACAAACAAATAAAAACCTCGCAACCAACACAATAAAGGGGTTGTCAAGCCCTTCACGGTCACTTATGAAAGTGAAATCTGATAAGATAATATTTTTGGTATTTTTATAATAAAGATGCAAAGTAAAATAAAAGGCAATACAAATAGCTAAGTGTTGGAAGATTAATATGATGGAAAATAGACCCGGGGGTGCTACCTCTTGAGCTTGCGTTGGATTTCCCCGAAGAGGAGAGGATAATGCAGCAGAGTAGCATAAGTATTTCCCTCAGTTTTTGAGAACCAAGGTATCAATCCAGTAGGAGGCCACGCGCAAGTCCCTTGTACCTACACAAAACAAATATCTCAACGCAACCAACACGATTAGGGGTTGTCAATCCCTTCATGGTCACTTTCGAGAGTGAGATCTGATAGAGATGATAGATAATATTTTTGGTATTTTTGGTATAAAGATGCAAAGTAAAATAAAAAGCAAAATAAAAAGCAAAGCAATAATAAAGTGATGGAAGATTAATATGATAGAGAATAGACCCGGGGGCCATAGGTTTCACTAGTGGCTTCTCTCAAGATAGCATAAGTATTACGGTGGGTAAACAAATTACTGTCGAGCAATTGATAGAATTGAGCATAGTTATGAGAATATCTAGGTATGATCATGTATATAGGCATCACGTGCGAGACAAGTAGACCGACTCCTGCCTGCATCTACTACTATTACTCCACTCATCGACCGCTATCCAGCATGCATCTAGAGTATTAAGTTAATGAAAACAGAGTAACGTCTTAAGCAAGATGACATGCTGTAGAGGGATAAATTCATGCAATATGATAAAAACCCATCTTGTTATCCTCGATGGCAACAATGCAATAATTGCCTTGCTGCCCCTGCTTTCACTGGGAAAGGACACCGCAAGATTGAACCCAAAGTTAAGCACTTCTCCCATTGCAAGAACTAGCAATCTAGTTGGCCAAACCAAACGGATAATTCGAAGAGACTTGCAAAGATAACCAATCATACATAAAAGAATTCAGAGAAGATTCAAATATTGCTCATAGATAATCTTGATCATAAACCCACAATTCATCGATGTCAACAAACACACCGCGAAAAGAAGATTACATCGAATAGATCTCCATGAGAGAGGGGAGAACATTGTATTGAGATCCAAAAAGAGAGAAGAAGCCATCTAGCTACTAACTATGGACCCGAAGGTCTGAAGTAAACTACTCACACTTCATCGGAGAGGCTATGATCATGTAGAAGCCCTCCATGGTGGATTCCTTCCCATGAACTCGAACAGGCCCCAAGATGGGATCTCGTGGATACAGAAAGCTGCGGCGGTGGAATTAGGTTTTTGGCTCCATATCTGATCGTTCGGGGGTACGTAGGTATATATAGGAGGAAGAAGTATGTCGGCAACAGGGGGCCCATGAGGGTGGAGGGCGCGCCTGGGGGGAGGGCGCGCCCCCTACCTCGTGCCTTCCCTGTTGGTTGCTTGACATAAGGTCCAAGTCTCGTGGATCATGTTCGGTGAGAAAATCACGTTCCCGAAGGTTTCATTCCGTTTGGACTCCGTTTGATATTCCGTTTCTTCGAAACACTGAAATAGGCAAAAAACAGAAAATCTGGGTTGGGCCTTCGGTTAATAGGTTAGTCCCAAAAGTAGTATAAAAGTGGAAAATAAAGCCCAATATGGTCCAAAACAGTAGATAATATAGCATGGAGCAATCAAAAATTATAAATACGTTGGAGACGTATCAGGCATCCCCAAGCTTAATTTCTGCTCGTCCTCGAGTAGGTAAATGATAAAAAGAGAAATTTTGATGCGGAGTGCTACTTGGCATAATTTCAATGTAATTCTTCTTAATTGTGGTATGAATATTCAGATTCGAAAGATTCAAGACAAAAGTTTAATATTGACATAAAAATAATAATACTTCAAACATACTAACAAAGCAATCATGTCTTCTCAAAATAACATGGCCAAAGAAAGTTATCCCTACAAAATCATATAGTCTGGCTATGCTCGATCTTCATCACACAAAGTATTTAAATCATGCACAACCCAGATGACAAGCCAAGCAATTGTTTCATACTTTTGACATTCTCAAACTTTTTCAATCTTCACGCAATACATGAGCGTGAGCCATGGATATAGCACTATATGTGGAATAGGATGGTGGTTGTGGAGAAGACAAAAGGAGAAGATAGTCTCACATCAACTAGGCGTATCAACGGGCTATGGAGATGCCCATCAATAGATATCAATGTGAGTGAGTAGGGATTGCCATGCAACGGATGCACTAGAGCTATAATTATATGAAAGCTCAACAAAAGAAACTAAGTGGGTGTGCATCCAACTCGCTTGCTCACGAAGACCTAGGGCAATTTGAGGAAGCCCATCATTGGAATATACAAGACAATTCTATAATGAAAAATTCCCACTAGTATATGAAAGTGACAAAATGAGAGACTCTCTATTATGAAGATCATGGTGCTACTTTGAAGCACAAGTGTGGTAAAAGGATAGTAACATTGTCCCTTCTCTCTTTTTCTCTCATTTTTTTTGTTTGGGCCTTTTCTCTTTTTTTATGGCCTGTTTACTTTTCTTTTATTTTTTTTATTTTTCGTCCGGAGTCTCATCCCGACTTGTGGGGGAATCATAGTCTCCATCATCCTTTCCTCACTTGGGACAATGCTCTAAAAATGATGATCATCACACTTCTATTTACTTACAACTCAACAATTACAACTCGATACTTAGAACAAAATATGACTCTATGTTTATGCCTCCGGCGGTGTACCGGGGTATGCAATGATTCATGAGTGACATGTATGAAAGAATTATGAACGGTGGCTTTGCCACAAATACGATGTCAACTACATGATCATGTTAAGCAATATGACAATGATGGAGCGTGTCATAATAAATGGAACGGTGGAAAGTTGCATGGCAATATATCTCGGAATGGCTATGGAAATGCCATAATAGGTAGGTATGGTGGATGTTTTGAGGAAGGTATATGGTGGGTATATGATATCGGCGAAAAGTGTGCGGTAATAGAAAGGCTAGCAATGGTGGAAGGGTGACAAAAGTGCGTATAATCCATGGACTCAACATTAGTCATAAAGGATTCATATACTTATTGCAAAAATCTACAAGTTATCAAAGCAAACTATTATGCGCATGCTCCTAGGGGGATAGATTGGTAGGAAAAGACCATCGCTCGTCACCGACCGCCACTCATAAGGAAGACAATCAATAAATAAATCATGCTCCGACTTCATCACATAACGGTTCACCATACGTGCATGCTACGGGAATTAAAAACTTTAACACAAGTATTTCTCAAATTCACAAATACTCAACTAGCATGACTATAATATTACTACCTTCATATCTCAAAACAATTATCAAGCATCAAACTTTTCTTAGTATTCAACGCACTCAAGAGAAAGTTTTACAAATCTTGAATACCAAGCATATTATTATTATTAAGCAAATTACCATGCTATTTAAGACTCTCAAAATAATCTAAGTGAAGTATGAGAGATCAATGGTTTCTATAAAAAAAAATCCACCACCGTGCTCTAAAAGATATAAATGAAGCACTAGAGCAAAACTATATAGCTCAAAAGATATAAGTGAAGCACATAGAGTATTCTATCAAACTCCAATTCATGTATGGCTCTCTCAAAAGGTGTGTACAGCAAGGATGATTGTGGTAAACTAAAAAGCAAAGACTCAAATCATACAAGACGCTCCAAACAAAACACATATCATGTGGTGAATAAAAATATAGCTCCAAGTAAAGTTACCGATGGAAGTGGACGAAAGAGGGGATGCCTTCCAGGGGCATCCCCAAGCTTTGACTTTTTGGTCTCCTTATATTATCTTGGGGGTGCAATGGGCATCCCCAAGCTTAGGCTATTTCCACTCCTTGTTCCACAATTCATCAAAAAAATTCACCCAAAACTTGAAAACTTCACAACACAAAACTCAACAGAAATCTCGTGAGCTCCGTTAGCGAAAGAAAACAAAAGACCACTTCAAGTCACTGTAATGAACTCATTATTTATTTATATTGGTGTTAAACCTACTGTATTCCAACTTCTCTATGGATTATAAACTATTTTACTAGCCATAGATTCATCAAAATAAGCAAACAACACACGAAAAACAGAATCTGTCAAAAACAGAACAGTCTGTAGTAATCTGTAACTAACGCAAACTTCTGGAACTCCAAATATTCAGACAAATAGGAAGACCTAGGCAATTTGTTTATTGATCATCATCAATTGGAATCACTATTTTATCACGTTCTGGTGATTTTTAACAATTGTTTTCGTGAACCGAAAGTTTCTGGAAATTACAGCAAGATCAAATAACTATCATCCAAGAAGATCCTATAGGTTTAACTTGGCACAAACACTAATTAAAAAATAAAACCACATCTAAACGTAAGGTAGATGGATTATTTATTCCTAAACATAATCAAAAAAAAATTGGGTTGCCTCCCAACAAGCGCTATCGTTTAACGCCCCTAGCTAGGCATAAAAGCAAGGATAGATCTAGGTATTGCCATCTTTGGTAGGCAATCCATAAGTGGCTCTCATAATAGACTCATAAGGTAATTTTATTTTCTTTCTAGGGAAGTGTTACATGCCTTTCCTTAAGGGAAATTGGAATCTAATATTTCCTTGCTTCATATCAATGATTGCACCAATTGTTCTAAGGAAAGGTCTACCAAGAATAATAGGACATGAAGGATTGAAATCTATATCAAGAACGATAAAATCTACGGGCACATAATTCCTATTTGCAACAATAAGAACATCATTAATTATTCCCATAGGTTTCTTAATAGTGGAATCCGCAAGGTGCAAGTTTAGAGAGCAATTATCAAAATCACGGAAATCTAGCAAATCACACAAAGTTTTGGGAATAGTGGAAACACTAGCACCCAAATCACATAAAGCATAAAATTCATGATCCTTAATCTTAATTTTAATAGTTGGTCCCCACTCATCATTAAGTTTTCTAGGGATAGAGACTTCCAACTCAAGTTTTTCCTCATAAGATTGCATCAAGGCATCAACAATATGTTTGGTAAACGCTTTATTTTGACTATAAGCATGAGGGGAATTTAGCACGGATTGCTACAAGGAAATACAATCAATTAAATAGCAACTTTCATAATTAAATTCCTTGAAATCCAAAATAGTGGGTTTAGCAACATCTAGGGTTTTACTTTCTTCAATCCCACTTTTATCAATTTTAGCATCAAGATCTAAAAACTCCGAATTTTTAGAACGCCTTCTAGGTAAAGGTGGATCATAATAAGTCCCATCATTATCAAGATTCATATTGCAAAACAAAGATTTAATAGGGGACACATCAATAACTTTTAGATCTTCATCTTTATTTTCATGGAAATTGGAAGAACACACTTTAATAAAGGCATCTTTCGTAGCACGCATCCTAGCGGTTCTTTCCTTGCACTCATCAATGGAAATTATCATGGCTTTGAGAGACTCATTGATATCATGCTTAGGAGGGGTAGATATAAGCTTTAAAGAATCAACATCAAGAGAAATTATATCAACGTTCCTAGCCAATTCATCAACTTTAAGCAATTTTTCCTCAAGCAAAGCATTAAAATTCTTCTGCGAATTCATAAACTCTTTAACACTAGTCTCAAATTCAGAGGGCATCTTATTAAAATTTCCATAAGAGTAGTTGTAGGAATTTCCATAATTATTAGAGGAATTACTAGGATAAGGCCTAAGACTAAAATTCCCTCTATATGCGTTGTTACCAAAATTATTCCTACCAACAAAATTCACATACATAGATTCATTATTATTCTCAATCAAAGTAGACAAAGGCATTTCATTAGGATCAGAAGGAACACTCTTAGTAGCAAATAATTTCATAAGTTCATCCATCTTTCCACTCAAAACATTGATTTCTTCTATCGCATGCACTTTTTTATTAGTAGATCTTTCAGTGTGCCATTGAGAATAATTAACCACAATATTATCTAGGAGTTTAGTAGCATCTCCTAAAGTGATTTCCATGAAAGTGCCTCCCGCGACTGAATCTAAAAGGTTTCTAGAAGCAAAATTCAATCCGGCATAAAATTTTTGTATAATCATCCACAAATTCAAACCATGAGTAGGGAAATTACGTATCATTAATTTGATCCTCTCCCAAGCTTGTGCAACATGTTCATGATCAAGTTGCTTAAAATTCATAATATCGTTTCTAAGAGAGATGATCTTAGCGGGAGGAAAATACTTAGAGATAAAAGAATCTCTGCACTTGTTCCAAGAATCAATACTATTTTTAGGCAAAGACAAAAACCAAGCTTTAGCACGATCTCTAAGCGAAAAAGGAAATAGCTTCAATTTAACAATATCATTATCAACATCTTTCTTCTTTTGCATATCACATAAATCAACGAAGCTATTTAGATGAGTAGCGGCATCTTCACTAGGAAGGCCATGAATTGATCTTTCATAACAAGATTCAACAAAGCAGTATTGATTTCACAAGATTCAGTATTGGTAAGTGGAGCAATTGGAGTGCTAAGGAAATCATTATTGTTGGTATTGGTAAAGTCACACAATTTGATATTATCTTGAGCCATAGTGACAAGCAAGCAATCCAACACACGAGCAAACAAAAAGGCAAGCGAGAAAAAAGGCGAACGGAAAAGAGAGGGCGAATAAAACGGCGGGGGTGAAGTGGGGGAGAGGAAAACGAGAGGCAAATAGCAAATAATGTAATGCAAGAGATAAGGGATTGTGATGGGTACTTGGTATGTTGACTTTTGCGTAGACTCCCCGGCAACGGCGCCAGAAATTCTTCTTGCTACCTCTTGAGCTTGCGTTGGATTTCCCCGAAGAGGAGAGGATAATGCAGCAGAGTAGCGTAAGTATTTACCTCAGTTTTTGAGAACCAAGGTATCAATCCAGTAGGAGGCCACACGCAAGTCGCTCATACCTACACAAAACAAATAGCTCAACGCAACCAACGCGATTAGGGGTTGTCAATCCCTTCATGGTCACTTACGAGAGTAGGACCTGATAGATAATATTTTTGGTATTTTTGGTATAAAGATGCAAAGTAAAATAAAAAGCAAAATAAAAAGCAAAGCAATAATAAAGTGATGGAAGATTAATATGATAGAGAATAGACCCGGGGGCCATAGATTTCACTAGTGGCTTCTCTCAAGAGCATAAGTATTTTACGGTGGGTGAACGAATTACTGTTGAGCAATTGATGTAATTGAGCATAGTTATGAGAGTATCTAGGTATGATCATGTATATAGGCATCACGTCCGAGACAAGTAGACCGACTCGCCTGCATCTACTACTATTACTCCACTCATCGACCGCTATCCAGCATGCATCTAGAGTATTAAGTTAATGAAAACAGAGTAACGCCTTAAGCAAGATGACATGATGTAGAGGGATAAATTCATGCAATATGATAAAAGCCCCATCTTGTTATCCTCGATGGCAACAATACAATGCGTTGCTGCCCCTGCTGTCACTGGGAAAGGACACCGCAAGATTGAACCCAAAGCTAAACACTTCTCCATTGCAAGAACAACCAATCTAGTCGGCCAAACCAAACGGATAATTCGAAGAGACTTGCAAAGATATTGTAATATCCCAAATTTTCAATTTGGAATGTTATACATCATTGCATATCATATATTTTTTGTATTTCGCCTGATCCAGAAATTCTACACAACTCAAGGACCCACGAAGAGAGTTGGGGATTTCGATATTTTCATATTTGAGTCTTCTCAAATTTTGAAAATAGGATCACTTGATTTTAATTATTTTATCATCAATTATTTCTATTATAAAAATATGAGAGAGGGAATAAAATGACTTTCCCAAAATAAAGAAATGTTGAGGATTTTATAATAAAATAAAATAAGATTTTATTTTGGATTTTATTGCTATTTTTTTGAATTTAAAAAAATGCGCGTTTTTCAGAATTGCATTTAGGCCCCAAATAAATGCTCATCTTGTCCGACTTGATTTTAGAAGTCGGGGAAAATTTATTTTGGGATTTTTAGAGTCCGTTTAGTATTTCTTTTATTTGTTTTTCTGTGTGTAATGTTTAAAAAAATGGTTACCGCCTTACCGGGCCGTGTCCGACCTGGACACTGCGCCCGGGCGGCCTTTAAAGGCCAACGGCCCGCCCCGGGCCGAAACCCTAGCCGCCGCTCCGCCCCGCCTTGAGACACGCGCCGTCGCCGCCGCCCGTCGCCGCCGACGCCGCCGACCGCCCCGCCCCGCCAGAGCCCGACGCCGGACCTCGCCGGAGGTAGCCGCCCCGCCGCCGGCTGTTTTCTAAGAAAAACCGCCCGGATTTTTTTAGCCGCGGTTTTGTTTATTTTAATAGATCGGTTAGTTTTTTTCGGTTTAGTTATTTAGCGGACGTTCGTCCGTACGTTTGTTTTAACGAACGGTTTTCGTCGTTTAGCCGCAGACAGCGAACGTTGTTCGTTAGCCCGTTCATCCATTTTTCTTTTTCTCGGATTTTCCGCGATTATTTTCGATCGCGATTTCTGATCCGATTTTTGTTTTAGTATAACTTTTCGCTCGTTTATCGGAATCAGGCGATTCAAGCGCCTAGAGTTTTGTCTCGGAACCCTCTTTCCGTTTAACCAACTCAAACAAGCTTTTGCTTCTGTAAAATTTTACTTAGATCCATATTTGTAAACGAAGCTTGTTCCTTCGCCGTTTGACTTTCGTTGCTTCGTTTGATTTGATTCTTTTTGCAAACCGGAGTTCTTAAGTTGAACTTTCTGGTTAGATCTCTTATTTGAGTTTTGCCCGTGTATTAGATGAGTGCTTATTGTATGCTTGTTTGTTTGCGATAGAGTACCCAGAGTGCGACGCTTGCTACTTCGAATCTCTAGGTTTCACGGATCATCAGCAAGGCAAGTAACACTTTGATCATACCTCTTTACTACCCAGTTTTATTGCATTGGATCAATCCTCAAACAATTGCATGATTAGGATCTGATTAGTATGTGGGTTTTGGGAAGTAGATGAGGTAGTACCTATTACCTATTTTATTATCAAACCCTTGGGAGTTACTTCTACGTTTGCTTATGCCATGCTACGCTAGTAGACGTGGATTGGGTGAGTGTATCCATGACAGGTGTGATATTTTTATTTAATGGTTCAACTTAAGGTGGCAACTTTAACACACATCTGGGTGGATTGAGGCACCTGGGTATTCCAGCGATTGTCTGTTTTTTTTTATGGACCGCCACCCAGGCTCAAAGGGATCTTGAGATTATTCATGCTAGAAACTTCCATGTGCAGCCACAAGCTACTATGGGCTCTAGCATAATTTATTAAGTCGTGCGAACTCTTACAGTGGTAGACTAGCAGATGTAGGGAAAAGTAGGTGTAACAGTCTACCCGATCGTAAGGTGCTAGCACTTCTGAAAGACTATGCCTCGGTCATCCATTTCTCAAACACCATGTAGTGCGAGAATCCCAACGGAGGAGATCGAGTCTTGTGGGGAAAAGTGCTCAAACCTCTGTATAGTGTATAAACTAATCATGGTTAGCCGTGTCCCCGGTTATGGACATCTTGAGTATCTAATACCTGGATTATCATGTGAATCTCATCATGTTACTTTAATTAATTTTGTTGGGTTTTAATGATGATGCTTAACTGGGATTGAGAGGGTGTCTACACTCTCAATGTTTAACAACCACCATGATAGTTAAATAAAATTTATTCCTTTGCAGTAGGGAAAAATTGACTTTACGCAAAATTGTAACCATAGAGCTTTCCACCAGCCATATATGCATGTAGTGATAGCATTATTCTGTTCTTTACTCTCTATGTGTTACATTGCCAGCATATTCCATGTGCTGACCCGTTTTCGGGATGCAACGTTCATGTTGCAGACTTTTCAAACGACGAGTAAGGTGCCTTAGGTCGTGGTTCTATACTCATTGATGCCGTTGGAGTTGATGGACTCGCTTATCTCCCAAGCCTTCCACTGTTATCGTTATTAGATGGCCTTAAGCCATATTTATTGTAATAAGTTCTCGTTTGAGACATTCGATGTAATAAGTGTGTGATTGCTACTCTGTTATAAATCCTTCAAGCATCAGGCGTGTCAAGACATGCGATCTAGGGATGACACTAAAGCACAGAGATCAGACTGTTTGAGGTCTGGGCGCTACAAGATGGTAACAGAGCGCACGATGACTGTAGGACACGACCACTAAGCTAAAAGCCCTAGATCACTACTCACTCTTCTCATTTCTGACTCCTCATCTTTTCTACGCTTTTAGGATGGCGGATGCAAGGAACAAGTTCACACAACCGGATGAAGATACACCCTTTGGACGCCACTTGAAGGAAGTCACTAGATACCTGAACATCGGAGTACCAAGCTTCACTGGGACCTACAACGCCACTTTACCCGAAGAGGAGCGCTGGATGATTCAAGTTCAAGTTCCAGAAGGACATTCGCGCTTAGTCATCGAGCCCATAGAGTTTTCCTTTGATGCACCAACCTGGAGTCTAGGAAAGAGTATGGCAGCCCACATCACCATGGGACGCATTGGAGAAAATTACCACAATGATCTCAAGGACACTATCTACCAGATTTGTGGGCGCCAAGATGAGCAATGGGAGATGATTAGCACCAGGAAGGATAGATCAATCGCAGCTTTTATCCAGGAGTTAAACCAGCACATTCAACGCCAGGAGAACCAGATGTGCGCAGGCATGATAGATCTGAAGAAGGCGATGACAAGAGTCACGGAGCTGGAGGAAGAACTCAAGGCTACACGTAAATATTATATGGAGGAAATCGAAGTATTAGTGGAGAAGAATGATGACCTGACCAGGAAGCTAGGAGTTTTCATGAGAGACCCCGCGCCAGGAGGAGAAGATGACGATTCCACTTGCCCGGAGAACTATATCATCATCGACGACACCGACTCGGACCTGCATTTACGGCGATGATGACTATGTTGATGAAGCTGGAGCGGATATCATGGAGTCTTCATCGGAGCAGTTTTTCTAGTCGACCACCATAACAGTAGTAGTATTCCCCCATGTACCTAGTATAGTCCGAGCACTTTTATAACGATAGTTAGACCGTTGTATGCCCTTGTTTGAATTGAGTGAAGTGATTTTGTTTGCATTTGCCTCATGTGCATATGGGTAGTGTTTTCCCTCTAGACCTCATTCTTTTCTATTTTCTCATCTTTTCTAAACCCTCAGATGCCTCCGAGACGTGACAATGGATTTGCTTTCCCACCGGAGCTCATTCAGTTGATCCAAAGGCAGAATGCGTTGATGCAGTTGCTAGTCCAGAATCAGAATCAGGGGAACAACAACAACAACCCACCACTGCCACCACCTGTTGATCACTTAACCCGTTTTCTTAGACTGAATCCGCCGATGTTCTCCAGTAGCACCGAGCCGATAATTGCAGATGATTGGCTCCGCAAGACAGCAAGGGAGTTGACCACTGCAGGATGCACAGATGCGGAAAAGGTGCGTTTTGCCGCACATCAACTTGAAGGACCCGCAGCATCATGGTGGGAGAATTTCACAGCCACTTATCCTATTGTCAGGACCCCGATTCCAAGTCACATCGACCTAGCCGGTAACACCTCATATCACTTTGTGGCCTCACGCACGGTATTCCCACGGGTGTCGCCTTACCATGGCCCGGGACCGTTTGCGTCTTTTGGCTCACGATATATGATAGTGTCGCTAGCATCCACATGACAAAGAACCCGGCCGACATGTGTTTCACTTCGCCTTATGTCCGTTCTTCGGGAAATGTCACGCGGTGGTATTCGGAGTCTGCCTAGCCTGCCATGACCGGGATACCGGAGTCCTGTTAGCCCGATGCTACAGCCCGAATATATACGTTGATGACCGACATGCTCGATGTGATTCATGTATGCCTGTCCCCATAGGTTAGCGCCGCTTTGGGTTCACGACTAGCCATGTCGGCCCGGGTTCTTTGTCATGTGGATGCTAGCGACACTATCATATACGTGAGCCAAAAGACGCAAACGGTCCCGGGCCATGGTAAGGCGACACCCGTGGGAATACCGGCGTGAGGCCACAAAGTGATATGAGGTGTTACCAGCTAGGTCGATGTGACTTGGAATCGGGGTCCCGACAGCGTTGGCATCAGAGCGGTGGCTGCTGTAGGTTCGCTAAGCCAAACTGGTAGATGTTGAGTCTATAAATTCTTTAGTTATATGTAGGGGAATTGATTGTGGGAGGGAACGTAAGGCTCTTTTTACTCCTTTACCTTATGCCCTCTGATCTGAGTCATCCTCTTCTCATTCGATGTGGGTATAGGACTAGGCTCTCTTCTCTCTATCAGGTTCACGTGTTACTAATCCGTAGTAACTTATAGGATTGTTGGTTACATCCTCAGTTCAGTGCTACTAAATTTTTAGTATGCTATCGGTTGAACCGTAACCTTGATATGATGTTATTGAGTGGTTTTGCAATCTGTTTTGAATGTCTCAAATCTGTTTTTGAGCATTTTCAGATGTTATGCTGCCCAATTTTCCCTAGAAATTCTAATGTCTTTGCATTGTGGCTGTGTTTTCAGATGGCCACCCGTCCCCGGAACCAAGTGGTTCGTCCGACCCGTTGCATTGATGTGTGTGGTCACACGGCGATGTTGGTTCGGGTGATGGTCGAGACCGGTTACCGATGGTATCCTGAATATACCGTCGAGGAGCAGTTTAGGGATTTTAATCAAAGCCAATATCTGTACGGGTCAGGATTTATCCATCTTATCCGGAGCTCTTGAACCACTTCACCGTTCTTATGGGCTCGGAATCACTATTGGAATGTCCGTGCAAGATGCAGCCTATTCTATGATGACTATTATTCGAGCTGTAACTGCGCTTTGTGCAACACCGATTTCCGCTACATGCCAAAGATCCCTCCACAGGGCGCATGGCTACCTTCAGGTTTGTACAGCGATGCATCCCATGAGGACTCACTCCTTCGCACTACTCTTGAAGTTCTTTGGAGGACAAGGACCGTGAGAACCAGGCCTTGCGTATGGAGCTTTTTAATGCCCGTTCCGATCACTGGGCTACTCTGACTAGGTTTGCACCTGCCGTGCAAGCCGGATATATGGACATGAGGGACTTGTACCCTGTGCGGGCAAGTCTGCCAGATTTTATGGAGTGGCGTGAGGTTGGAGGCATCACTCCTCCTCGTGGGCCTCGTCTACCACCGTTTGTTGGACCACGTCCACATCCGAGCCCCTTTGGTCCGCAAGCCCCACAGGATCGTCTGTTTCCGGATGATCATGTTCCACTTCCAGGCTTGGGTGGTGACTTCTATGAGGACTACTACGGATCTGTCTGAGTAGTAGTAGTATCACTAGTATTGTAATAGTTGTATTTCCGCCGTCCTGCGTGACTTGTGGAATATGACTTAGTGTGTATCATTCCGGAAGTGTAGAAAAGTAATGTATAGGTGTTGGAATGCTTCCGATGAGATGTAACGCCTTTCCTTATAGTTGTACCCCGTCAGGCTTGTACTAAACTATGAATGGTGTGTATGACCGTTGGTATATATATATATATGGCAGCTTTATATTACCATGTCATACGGATGAACATCTTTGCATTCCATGCTATCCATTATCTTCCGCACTTCCTTGTCAAATTCTGCCATCCTGGTTTAAACCTTTGCTTTGTCTCCTAGGATGGTCAACACCCGCAACAATCCTGCTGCTCTGGAGCAGGGAGAAGCTAGTGCAGCCAGGAATGTGAATCTGCCGCAACCGCCATCTTTGGCCGAGGTTATGCTGGAAGCAGAGCGCAATAAGCGTGAGACCAATCGCTTACTGGAGCGGATTGAACAAAACACCGCACGCCAGCCGAGAAATGATGTGGTTTCACTCAATGACTTCGTCAAGCTGTACCCCCCAAAGTTCAAATATTCCGTTGAGCCTCTCGACGCGGATGATTGGCTTCGTAGCATCAACCACAAGCTGCGTTCTGCTAACGTGGCTGAAGCTGATAAGGTTACTTTTGTTGCCTATCACCTTGAACGCCCTGCTAGCCTTTGGTGGGAGAATTATGAGGCTATGCGTCCGGTTGGACAAATTACTACTTGGGCTGAATTTAGTGCCGCTTTCCGTGAGCATCACATCCCAGAAGGTCTCATGGATCGCAAGAGGGAGGAATTCTGCAATTTCACCCAAGGTAGGCTGACAGTGGATACTTACAGCCGTGAGTTTGGAAGGTTAGCACGTTATGCTCCCGAAGAAGTTTCTACCGATGCCAAGAAGCAGGCAAGGTTTCGCAAGGGACTTAGCCCTGAGCTACGCCGAGATCTCCGTCTGCATGAGTGCACCTCTTTTCCGAAGTTAGTCAATAAGGCTATCAGTGCCCAAACTGGGCAGTCTGATTTTGAAGCTTCACGCAAGCACATCCGTGATTCTGGATCTTCATCGGGCTCTGGATCCCAGAAGCGCCGGGTTTGGATTCCGTGATCTTGCTTCGCCACCCGTGTTCACCCCGAGGCCATCCTTTGAGGCGCCTCGCCCCAACCAGCAATATGCTTCGCCCAAGACTTATGGAGGCCCCGCTGCTAGTGCTGCTCCACGTCCCAATATGATAACTTGCTTCAAATGTGGAGAGACGGGCCACTACATCCGCGAGTGTCCCCAGAACAACCCCAGTCAGATCGGAAAATCTGTTGGCCGTGGTAAACCAGCAGGAAAGGTGCCCTATGCTAAACCGGCTGCCACTGCCTGTGGCCACGTCAACTATGTTTCAGCTGAGGAAACCTATGAGTATCCCAACGTCGTTCTCGCACGCTCCTTGTTAATTGTCATCCGGCAATCGTTCTTTTTGATCTTTGGAGCATCTCATTCATTTATTTCGAGAGCTATGCTCGATTGCACAACACCACATTACGTGGCATGCACACCTCCATGGAAATTCAGACCCCTCGGTTCTAGATGGCAAACCTCTAGAATAAGTCATGGGAATGAAATTCTTGTCGACAGATTAGTCTTTCTTGCTTCCTTAATAGCTCTCAAGTCCTCGGACATAAACATCATCTTGGGTATGGACTGGATGTCAGCCCATTATGCTAAGATTGATTGCTCTACTAGAACTGTTCAACTCACCCATCCTTCGGGCAAGACGGTTAATGTTTTAACCCGAGTGTCCAAGCGCCAGCTTTACACCTTAAACGCCAATCCCCTTCCAGACCTCGAAGATATTCCGGTAGTCCGTGATTTTCCGGATGTCTTTCCAGAAGAACTGCCAGGTGTTCCACCAGACAGGGGTGTCGAGTTCGTGATAGATCTTGTTTCTGGAACCGTCCCAATCTCTAGAAGACCTTATAAGATGGCACCCCTAGAACTAGCTGAACTTAAGAAGCAACTCGATGAGTCCTTGCAAAAGGGTTTCATCCGTCCCAGTTCATCTCCATGGGCTTGCCCCGTCCTCTTCGTTAAGAAGAAGGATGGCACGGATCGGATGGTTGTGGATTATCGACCTGTCAATTTGGTCACTATTAAGAACAAGTATCCGCTCCCCAGGATCAACGACATGTATGATCAGCTCGCTGGATCCTCAATCTTTTCCAAGATGGATTTGAGGTTGGGCTACCACCAAATCAAAATCAAGAACGGGGACATTCCTAAAACGGCCTTTGTTACTCGTTATGGCCAGTACAAGTACACCGTCATGTCCTTCGGATTAACCAATGCTCCAGCCACCTTTTCTCGGTTAATGAACTCAATCTTCATGGAGTATTTGGATAAATTCGTCGTGGTATACCTCGATGATATACTCATCTACTCCAAGAATGAGGAAGAACATGCCGAACATCTAAGGCTAGTGTTGATGAAACTTCGAGAGCACCGCCTTTATGCCAAATTCTCTAAGTGTGAATTCTGGTTACCAGAAGTGACCTACCTAGGCCATGTAATCTCCGGTAAGGGCATTGCTGTCAATCCCGAGCGAGTTCAAGCCGTCCTTGACTGGACTCCACCTGAATCGGTTAAGCAAGTTCAAGTTTCCTCGGTTTAGCGAGCTATTGCCGCCGCTTCGAGAATTTCTCTAAAGTTGCTAAACCTCTAACCGAACTCCTCAAGAAAGATAAAAAGTTGAATGGACGCCACAAAGGCGAAGTTCAGCTTTCAGAACCGAAAAGACGCCGGACCTCTGCTCCCGTCCTTGTTCCACCAGATTTTTCTCAGGACTTTATTAGCTAGTGCGACGCCTCACGACCAGGACTAGGTTGCATACTCATGCAAGATCGTCATGTGATTGCCTACGCTTCCCGACGATTCGTCCACATGAGGATAATTATCCCACACACGATCTAGAGCTTGCAGCGATGGTTCATGCACTCAAAACCTGGCGACATTACCTTCTTGGTAATCGCTATGAAATCTACATCGATCACCAAAGTCTGAAATACATCTTCACCCAACCGGATTTGAATCTCGTGCAAAAGACGTTGGGTCGAATTGATTACCGATTACGACTTAGGAATATCTTACACCCCAGGCAAAGCCAATGTCATGGCTGACGCACTAAGTCGCAAATCTTATTGTAACAATCTGATGTTACAACAAAGTCAACCATTTCTCCACGAGGAATTTCGTAAGCTTAATCTCCACATTGTTCCTCGAGGATTCCTTTCCACCCTGGTGGCGAAACCTAACCTTACGGATCGAATCATAGCTGCTCAAAGAAGATGATAGAGGAATATCTCGGATCAAGGAGAACATTGCCAGCGGAGCTGCTAAGTGTTTGTCCATAGATGAACGAGGTGTTGTCTTCTTTGAGAACCGTTTGGTGGTTCCCAAGAAACAACAGCTACGGCAACTGATCCTTAAGGAAGCTCATGACTCTCCTCTCACCATTCATCCCGGTAGTACTAAAATGTATCAAGACCTACGCCAGAGGTTTTGGTGGACTAGGATGAAGAGAGAAATCGCTCAATACATTGCTAATTGCGACGTCGTAAATCGAGTTAAGGCGAGCATCAACGGCCTGCTGGTACCCTTCAACCTTTGGAAATTCCTGAATGGAAATGGGATAAAATCGGTATGGATTTCATTACCGGGTTTCCCAGGACCAAGAGAGGGAATAACGCTATCTTCGTTGTCGTCGATCGTCTTTCCAAAGTAGCCCACTTCCTACCCGTTCGTGAGAGTATAACCGCTAGCCAGCTAGCTGATTTGTACATCTCACGAATAGTGTCTCTTCGTGGTGTTCCATTAGAGATTAACTCAGACCGTGGAAGTCTCTTCACCTCTCGATTTTGGGAAAGTTTCCAAAACGCTATGGGAACTCGTCTCTCCTTTAGCACCGCTTTCCATCCTCAATCAAGTGGTCAAGTAGAACGAGTCAATCAAATCCTAGAGGATATGCTTGAGCTTCATCATCTCTTTCGGCATGAATTGGGAGAAATGCCTTCCATTCGCCGAGTTCGCTTATAACAATAGTTATCAAGCCAGCTGGCAAAGCCCTTTCAAGTTCTTTATGGACGGAAATGTCGAACGCCTCTTAATCGGGTCAGAAGCGGGAGAGACAACTCTTTGGCGGACATGATTCGTGAAGCGTAAGAGCAGGTTCGCGTTGTTCGTGAGAAATTGAAAACAGCCCAATCTCGACAAAAGAGCCAATATGACCGCAAGCATAAGCCTATGACTTATGAAATTGGCGAGCAGGCTTACCTTCGGGTTACTCCTTTGAAGGAACCCATCGATTCGGTATCAAAGGCAAGTTGGCTCCTCGTTACATTGGACCCTTTCGCATTCTTGCCAAACGAGGAGAAGTTGCCTACCAATTGGAACTACCTCCGCATCTTTCCGAGTCCATGATGTCTTCCACGTTTCCCAACTCAGGCGTTGCTTCTCGGATCCTATCCGTGGAGTGGACCACTAAACGCTTGATCTCCAAGATAACCTCACCTATCGAGAATATCCCATTCAGATTCTCGATCAAGCCGAGCGTACCACTCGACGTCGGAATATCAAGTTTCTAAAGGTTCAATGGTCAAACCATTCCGAGCAAGAAGCAACTTGGGAAAGGGAGGATCGTCTTCGACTTGAGTATCCCACCTTTTATAGCAGATCCTAAATCTCGACGAGATTCTTTTGAGTGGGGTGAGTTGTCACATCCCAGTTAGACCATGCATTAGGGTGTGCATCATGTTTAAATTTCATTTGAATTTGAAATGGGAAGGCAGAAACCCCAGAACACCCCTTAATTCAACTAGGGTTTACTAAAATTATTTCAATGAACCTGAAATGCCCTTCAAAATGCTCATCATCTTTGCTTTGGTTGAGCCTATGTCAAAAGTGGTGCATCATTTTCTAGGTCATCCAAAGGTCCTTGGATTAATTCATAAGTTTTTGAACTTGAGCATTTCAAATTATATAAAATATTTTAAATGTCCAAAAATTGCCAAACCAAAATGTTTCATGTTGGAAATATTCCAACAAGGGACCAGGAGCATTTTGGTGAATTTTAAAACTGTTTTGGTATTTTAGAAAACCCCACAAAGTTGCAGAATATTAGAAAAAATAAAAGCAGTAAAAGACTTACCTGACGCCACCTACCCGGCCCACTGCTGCCCAGCCAAAGGCAAGGCCAACAGCTGCTTGGCTCGCCAGCAGCAGCCAGTGTGCTCGGGCGGCACCGCATGGGTGCCATGCACTGGTCGCCGCCGCCTCTCGCCACCGCCGAGGATCGCCTCCTCTCTCTCCCGAACCCCTGGACACCCCTCTCCTCCCGGTCCCTCTCCATCGTGCTCCCCGCCTTGGTCGACGCCCGCCGCCCGACCATCGTCGCAACCGTGCTCTCCGCCGTCCGTGCCCCTCCTCACTATGTCCAGAGCTCCGCCAAGACTCCAGTACCCCGACCCCGCCGAGCCCCGCTCGCTCTAGTGCCCCGAGTCCACCCCACCGACCTCGACCGAGTTCGCCGTCGCCGGAGATCCCTTTCAACGCCGCCGACACTCCGGTTCGTCCCCGACCTCGACGAGAGCTTCTACGCGTCGTCCGTGAGCCCATCTACCTCCCCTTCCCTCTCTCTCTCGCTCTCGCACAGCGTAGCAACCGAACCAAGCTCACCCGCACCCGCCGCCATGGAGTTCATCGCCGACGTGCTCCCGGTCACTCTCCGGCCACCTCGTGGTGTCCATCACACTCACCGCACCCCATGGGGTCTAACCGTACACTTCCCGCACCTCACCGACCCCTCTAGCCCAAGTTTGTCTTGGCCGAACCCGGCCGCCGCTTAGCTCGTCCGCCGGGCGCCAACTCCGCCACCCCGACCCCAACCGGCTCCACCAACACCGGCTTGCACCCAGCTATCCGTAGCCACCCTCCGCGACTCATTTGGTCACCGGAATCACCAAAAGCACTTCCTCCGGCGTCCGGGCTCGCCCGGCTAGTCGCATGATGCGGTAAGCGTGGACCTTGACCACATGGGCCCTCGTTGACTCCGACGAGTCACTGACAGATGGGGCCCAACCCTGCTAACTAAATAGGTTAGTTTTAAGCAAATATTAGTTAAGTTAATTACCCTGACACGCGGGACCCACTGTCAGGTTTGACCTGGACGTCTCTGTTGACCCTGACGTCATGCTGACGCATTAATCTAATTTCTGGATTTATTCTAATACAGTAAATTCCAGAATATAATTCAAATTTCAAATGCTTATAACTTTTAATCTGTAACTCCAAATGCAAAGATTTATATATGAAAAATGATCAGAAAAATCCATTCTATCCATTGGTACAGGTTTCATGCATGTTAAAAACAAGTTAACCTTGCTGTTTAACCAGAATAAGATATTGCACCTTTAGGGCTATTTCAAATGAGCTATCATTTGAATCTTTGATTCAAATGAGTTCATCCCCTATTATTTCAGCTTGCATTAGGCCAACACACATCCATATTGCCATGTCATAGCATGCATCATATTGTTGCATATTGTCATGTGTGTTTACTTCCGGTATGCTTTTCGTGATAGGTTCTGCCCCCGAGGATTACCTCGACTATCCATCTGAAGGGCGATTACTCTACCCCGTTCCATCGGGCAAGCAACTCATTGATCATTCCGATACAAACCCATGTTCTCGCACGCTCTCGTTTCTTGCATTAAAGCAACGCGATTCAAAATGTTGTGTGCTACGGTAGTTGAACCCACTTCCTTTGCATGACTGTCATTGCCACAGTAACTAGATGAAACCCACTAGTATGTGTAGGAGTTGATTGAGCCATGTTTGTGATTCCTACCATGCTATGCTTAGAGTTGTGTCAGGTCTGGCTCATCGGGATGATGAACTGGAGTGAAAGGTTGTGTTGGTTCGAGAGTGAGAGTGTTGAACACGTTTTGGTAAAGGTATCGATGAGAGGCCATGTAGGAGTACATGGTGGGTTGTTTCATTGAAGCCGTCCCTAAGAACTGAGATCTGTGTTTGTGACCCATGAAACAGTTACTACCACGCATTGGGATCCTTAATTGACCCTCTCGGCTTCTTAACCACTCTTGTCCTCGGTCAAGGGGTTGCAAGTAGTTTCGGTGTTTGTAGCATCTTTGGGGGCCGACGCAATGTGACCGTAGGGGTGGGTTGTGTTGCGGTAGGCACCGTGGCCCGTGTACCGATTCGCCCGTTTGGTGTCTCGGGAACCTGTACACATCATTCGGGGCCGTATGGAAACCTCGGCGGAATCCTGCGGATGGAACCCGAATAGGCGATCAACTTTGGACTTGGGACTTGTGTGTTTAGGTAGGCTGTGGCCGACACCCACGTTGGGATTCCGCTTGAAGGTTGCCGAGTACATGTCGTGTAAACAGCGGTAAGTGGTGAGCGTGTGTGAAGAAGTACACCCTGCAGGGTTAATATGATCTATTGAATAGCCGTGTCCACGGAGAAGGACTTCTGGTTACCTATATCAGTTCATAGACAAGTAAATGGATACTACTAAAAGCCTCAAGATAAGTGTGAGTATCGTGGATGGCCCTCTCGTGGGATGACGAGAGAGGATCCGCAGTGGAGTATTGTGATGGTGACTAGTGGACTGGTACTATTTAAAGCTTTACAAAGTGGTGTCACGTGGGATAGCTTAGCCAAGAGTCAAAGCTGGCTTGCTGCAAATAACTCCACCACCTTCTTGAGAATGTGCATGTATGATAGGATTACGTGGTAAGACTTGCTTTGAGTACCTCCGTACTCATGTTTGCTTAATTAATGTTTTGAGAGGACAACACTACCCCCTCCGATGGATTCTATGTAGATCTCGACTTGACGAAGTGAACTAGCCACCGGTGGCGATCTAAGACTTGTGAAGGGCCATTGTAGATAGAAAGGCTCCAACAAGCTTTCTTTCTTTCTAGAGTCTGTACTCGAGACTAGTTTGCTTCTGCATGTGCTTGTATGATTGTATGACTTGAGTGTTGGGTAATGTGACCCCTACCTGTATGACTATGTTATGTATGGCTCCTCTGAGCCTTTTGAATAAAGTACTTGAGTTGTAGAGTTTTGTTGTGATGCCTTGTTGTATTTACTCATATCGGGCATATTGCGTGTATGATTGAAATGCTTGGTATGAGTGGGATCCGACAAACTAGTTGTTTATCCTTGGCAGCCTCTCATATGGGGAAATGTAGTCTCGTGCTTACGAGCGATAGTAGTCCGCTACAGCCCGGTTCTCCGGAGTCCTGCTAGCCCAAAGACTACTGCTTGGACACTTGACTGGCCGGGCATGTGTTTCACCGTTCCTATGTCCGTTCCTTCGGGAAATGTCACGCGGTGGTATTCGAGTCCTGCCTAGCCTTTCTGACCTGTGATACCGGAGTCCTATTAGCCCGATGCTACAGCCCGAATATATACGTTGATGACCGACATGCTCGATGTGATTCATGTATGCCTGTCCCCATAGGTTAGCGCCGCTTTGGGTTCACGACTAGCCATGTCGGCCCGGGTTCTTTGTCATGTGGATGCTAGCGACACTATCATATACGTGAGCCAAAAGACGCATAAGCGGTCCGGGCCATGGTAAGGCGACACCCGTGGGAATATCGTGCGTGAGGCCACAAAGTGATATGAGGTGTTACCGGCTAGGTCGATGTGACTTGGAATCGGGGTCCTGACACCTATCGACACTGTCACATGGGATCAGCTTCAGCAGGCCTTCCGTACTGCCCATGTTTCAGCAGGAGCTATGACCATGAAGAAGTGTGAGTTTCGCAACTTGCGCCAAGGAGGGCCAGACGGTTGGCCAAGTATGTGGATGACTTGATGAAGTTAGCACGTTATCCCCCAGATGACGTTGTTACAGATGCAGCTAAGCAGGAGAAGTTTCTGGAAGGACTGAATGATGAGCTGAGCATGCAGTTGATGGTAGAAACTTTCAACAACTACCAGGAGTTGGTAGATCGTGCTCTTATGATTGAAGGGAAGCAACAGCAGATTGAAAACCGCAAGAGGAAGTATGGACAAGGGAAGTACAATTCTGGAGCTCAGCAGAAGCCACGTTTTACCCCGAAATCAGGAGGACATTTTCAGCATACCCATGGAAGAGGGAGTTCACATAATCATAATGGCCCCAAGAATGGTAATGAGAATGGGGGAAGCAACGGTCAGAACCGTACCAACCCATCAACCCCAGCCAAGAGAGACCTGAGCCAGGTCACTTGCTATAAGTGTCAGAAGACTGGACATTATGCCAATGAATGTCCTGAAACCCAGAATGGAAATGGCAATGGAAGCTCTGGGAAGAAGCCGAACCCTTTCAACAGGGGACAGGTGAACCACGTTAACGTGGAGGAGGTTGAAGCCCAGCCAGATGAAGTAATAGGTAAGTTTTTGGTTAAGTCATTTACTACAATCGTTCTTTTTGATACTGGTGCATCGCATTCATACATATCAAGGGGATTTGTGGATAAGTATAAACTGCCCACGAAGGTTCTTAGAACACCAATGTTAGTAAGCTCACCAGGAGCGGAGTATATGGCCAATCGAGGATGTTTTCAAGTGCCATTGAGTATAGGTAGGCATGTTTTCCCCTCGGATTTAATCATTCTGGAATCGCAAGGTTTGGATGTAATTTTGGGTATGGATTGGCTATCGATGTATGGAGGAAACATCGATTGCGCCAGTAAGTCGATTTTGCTTACCACCCCAGAAGGAAGAAGAATCAAGTATGTGTCACGGCATGAGCCGAAGAGGACACAAGTAAATTCCTTATCGTGAGTTGTGCGGGAGGAAGTACCGGTGGTGAAGGATTACCCCGATGTATTTCCGGAGGAGTTGCTGTGCATGCCACCGGATAGAGACATTGAGTTTTTGATTGAGCTTTTGCCGTGCACGGGCCGATATCTAAGAGACCGTCTGGGATGCCCGCACAAGATTTGGAGGAAATTAAGAAGCAGATTAAGGAGTTACTGGATAAAGGCTTTATTCGCCCAAGTTCTTCACCTTGGGGATCGCCATTACTTCTAGTGGAGAAGAAGGATGGATCATTGAGGATGGTTGTTGATTATCGAGGATTGAATGAAGTGACAATTAAGAACAAGTACCCGTTGCCGATGATCAACGATTTGTTTGACCAATTGCAAGGAGCTAAGGTATTTTCCAAGATCGATTTGCGACCAGGATACCATCAGTTGAAGATAAGAGAGCAGGATATACCTAAGATGGCTTTTACCACCAGGTACGGGCTGTATGAGTATACCATTATGTCATTTGGTCTGACTAACGCACCTGCATATTTCATGAACATGATGAACAAGGTGTTTATGGAGTTTCTGGATAAGTTCTTCATGGTGTTCATTGACGATATTTTGGTCTACTCAAAGAATGAAGAAGAGCATACGGAGCATTTGCGTTTAGTACTTGAGAAGCTCAGAGAACATCAGTTATACGCCAAGTTCAGCAAATGTGAGTTTTGGTTGAAGGAAGTCGGATTCCTTGGACACGTTATATCCAGAGAAGGAATAGCAGTAGATCCCACCAAGGTTGTCACTGTGACAAACTGGGAAGCCCCAACAACAGTTGGAGAGATCCGGAGTTTTCTTGGACTCGCAGGATACTACCGGAGGTTTATTGAGAATTTCTCGAAAATTGCGAAGCCCATGACGGAGTTGTTGAAGAAGGATACCAAGTTCAAATGGATTGAGGAATGTGAGGCCAGTTTCCAGGAGTTGAAGAAACATTTCGTTACATCACCAGTGTTGATTCTGCCAGATCAGCGCAAGGATTACGAGGTGTATTGCGAGGACTTGGAGCAGTGCTTATGCAGGAGGGAAGAGTTGTTTCGTATGCCTCACGACAACTTAAGCCCCATGAGTTGAATTATGCTACACATGATTTGGAGTTAGCAGCCGTAGTGCATGCATTGAAGACGTGGAGACATTTTCTCATTGGAAACCATTGTGAGGTGTACACAGATCACAAGAGTTTGAAGTACATCTTCACGCAGAAGGAGTTGAATCTCAGGCAAAGGAGATGGTTGGAGCTCATCAAGGATTATGACATGAGATTGCATTATCATCCCGGAAAGGCTAACATAGTAGCTGACGCGTTGAGCCGCAAGAGCCATGTCAACACACTCTTGACCGGAGAGTTACCAAAGGAGTTAGCCGAGGATCTTCGAGAGCTATGTTTGGAGATAGTTCCGAGAGGCTATGTAGCAGTATTGGAGATTCAGTCTACTTTGATGGATAAGATCAGAGAAGCTCAGAAGACTGACAAGGAGATTGCCTCTATAAAGGAGAAGATGAGCAAAGGAAAAGCTAAAGGATTTCGTGAGGATGAGCACGATACCTTATGGTTTGAGGACCGCGTTTATGTGCCTAATGATCCGGAGATCAGGAAGTTGATTTTGCAAGAGGCCCATGATTCACCGTACTCGATTCACCCAGGGAATACCAAGATGTATTTGGATTTGAAAGACACTTTCTGGTGGACCGGAATGAAGAAGGATATTGCGGAGTATGTAGTAGTATGTGATGTATGTCAGAGAGTGAAGGCAGAGCATCGAGGAAGCCAGGATTACTACTGACCATTGCCGATACCTGAATGGAAGTGGGATAAGCTAGGCATGGCTTTATCACGAGATTGCCCAGGACTAGTTCAGGCTATGACTCAATATGGGTTGTAGTCGATCGTTTGACGAAAGCAGCTCATTTCATCCCAGTGAAGACCACTTACACCAGTGCTAAGTTAGCAAAGA